>JARCFY010000003.1:152591000-153938000 GCA_029233225.1 Lepidodactylus listeri
TTAGGCCCCGCTGAAGGACCTAGCAGGAATCATCCGAGCCTTCCCCATCTACCATCTGTCCCAACCAATGCTCCCTCTAGGCTGTGGAGTCTTGAGAGCAAAAATTCTCCTTTGTGAGCTTACTGGGACTAAAGCTGTGAGCAGGTGATTTGACTGCTGCATAAATTAGTTCGCTCTGGAGCCATCCTTCCCGAGCTGAGACCAAAATGTGTGAGCCAGAGGCTACAAAAAATGTGAGCTAGCTCACAATAACTCAGCTCATAGGGAACACTGGTCCCAACATAAGAACTAGACTGGGGTGTCAAACATAAGGCCTGGGGGCTGGAACTGGCCCATGCAGGGCTCTTCTAGCCCACAAGCAACTGGAATGTACGGAATTATAAGGTACTCCCCCTTTTATGCTATCCCTTGTTAAAAACCTAGTCTTGCATGCGATTAAATACATTTATTGGGGCTTCTGTGGGTTCCCAGAAAATCAATTGCTTTTGTTTGTATGTTGAGTAAAAATAATATCATTAATTGGTTTTGCCTGTGTCTTTTATAAAGTTTATTATCTCCAGTACCTGGCATTACATTTTATGGCACACACGGCCCGGCCCAACAAAGTGACTTTTATGTCGGATCTGCCCTCGTAACGAATGTGTTTGACACTTCTGGACGACACAATACAGTGATAACCACAGTAATGTACAAAAAAAGGGAAAGTTACTTTTTTAACGCAGATAATAAATTACGAACAATGTAAAGATAAATGTAGTATAATAGCCCAACAGGGTCTATATGTGTAATGAACAGCCCAACAGGGTCTAAATGCAAAATATATAGGTCTCTCCTTATACTGAATATATTCAAGCAAAGACACTAGGGTTGCCAAGTCTGGGTTGGAAAATACCTGGAGACTTTGGGGGTGGATCCAGGAGACAGCGGGGTTAGGAAAGGAGAGAAGCCTCAGCATGGTAGAATGCCATGGAGTCCACCCTTCAGAGCAGCCATTTTCTCCAGGGGAGCTGATCTCTCTCAGCTGGAGATCAGTTGTAAAAGCGGGGGATCCCCAGGCCCCACTTGGAGGCTGGCAACCCTAAAAGACACATAATCTTCAGATGAAGGACAAAGATGCCGGCTTTGATCCTTCGTTTCGTCAGGAGCTTCTTCAGCTTAAACCTCTTCAGAAAAAGAAATCCAATTTCTATTACATTCAAAGAAGATTATTCCAAAAGTAAGAGCATTGACGGGCAACCGATCCAAGAGGGACACAGCCTCACATAGTCGGTATATATATTCTGTATGTACATATATATTCTGTATAAGAGAGACCTATATATTTAACAGACACTTCTGGACTAGACAGTGTAGGGGCTAGAGCAGGGGTGGCCAAACTTGCTTAACGTAAGAGCCGCATAGAATAAACATCAGATGTTTGAGAGCCACAAGACATGAACAAATATTACCTGCTTTTATTGGAAAGTAAGCAAATTTGCTTTTTATTAACATTAAATGAGACTGCCAAAAATAACAACAAAAGGGGTAAAAGCAGATATTGCTAATGATATTAATTTGTCCAATGATTTTTGTTTGCTAATGATATTTAGCTTCCCCAGCCGCCCTGCCGGGAGCCACATAATATATGTGAAAGAGCTGCATGCGGCTCCCGAGCCACAGTTTGGCCACCCCTGGGCTAGAGGAAAATACCTCTAAATCAATGGCTGTAAAGCTGAGCAGGGTGACCAAAGAAGTCCAGGGCTGCTGTGCAGACGAAGGCAATGGCAAACCACCTCTGCTCACCTCCTGCCTTGAAAACCCCCAGAGAAGTTGTGACTCGATGGCACTTTTATTGTTAATGTAACAGTAATGTCCAAAATTGTGGGAGATGACGCTTATCAGCAATCTACTTCTTTTGGAAAGGCAGGCCAGCCTTGGTTTTCAGTCCCTGCCAGAAAGGAGCTGAGTGTAGAAGGCATCGAATGCGTATCGCGCACCTTCCTCCAAATCAGAGCCAGACTCACCTTTTTCATGCTGAAGCCACCTGCGCTCCAGGTAGTACTGGTAGCAACTCTCAAACTCCAGGTCAGTGTAGTAATGAGCTTGGATGGGAACAAAGGGGTCCAGGGTTTCGAAACCCTCCTGCGGGGTGGGGAGAACAGGAAGAGGAAGATGATGAACAGGCCTTGGAAAGTTCCATGGTTGCTCCCACATAACTGCTGGGCATTGAGGGGAAAGAACCTGCACTGCTGCTACTTATCAAAGCAAGGCCAAAAGGAAATCTTGCTGTCTGCTGAGGTCACCTGAATATGGATGCAGCCACCGAGGACCCTTCTCTGGCATGACTCAGCTCCGGTTGAAAGCTTTCTGCCTTTAGGCTCCGCTGTCAGAGAGAGGGCAGGAAGCAGACGGCTACCCTCCACGGCTGCTGTTGAGAGTCCCCTTCCCTCCAGCTCCTAACCGCCAAGGATGGAGTCATAGCGAGGCCAGGAAGGAGCCTGGCATCCCTCTTTTCATGCCAGGAGCCACCACTGTTCTCTAAGACTGCTCTTGCCTGGTTTTGTCTACCGCCATCTCAGGCAAACTGTATTCAGAACTCTGGTGCCAAAAAGGTGCGTGGCAAAGTTGGAAACAAATCGGGGCTAGATGGCGTGTGAAAGCAGAGAAACCAAAGATTTTAAGAAGAATTTGGGGGGCTGTAAAAGGAAAGCGGCAGCAGCAGGAACAAGACTGGCCTGTGTAGAGGTGTTCCAGGAGGGAAGGGAGAAAAAAAATGCAGCGTGTTCCCCACATAGGAAGCAGTGTGGTGGAAGGCTCAAAGGTAGGAATCGGGGAATAAAGCTTATATTCTGATAGTCAAGTGAGAGCTGATCTGCGGGTATCTAAATCTGCGGGTTGGGCCCACACTAACAGGAAAAATAGTTCTCCAAACTTTGGGACCCCACCAGGTTTGCAGATAAATCCCAAAACGTCAATAAAATACATTGTAGGGTTTAAATCCCTCCCAAAGTAAAACGTGAGGCACGGAACCACGCCGGACTTAGCAAAGAAGGGGAGGATGGGATCCCCCCCCCCAAGTTTTGCGGGCCCTCACTTGTAAACAACTAACAACCAGCCCCAGGTGTGCTCAGTCAGTGCTGCTAGACTCTGAACTTGGTTTCTGGACAATACTATCAGGCATCTAGCTCTCATGAGCTGAGGTTAGGCTTGAAAACAGAGCCAGTGCCTTGTAAGTGAGAGGCAGCACCAAACAATTAACACATGGACGCATGAAGCTGCCTTATCCTGAATCAAACCACTGGCCCATCAAAGTCACTACTGTCTACTCAGACTGGCAGCCCCTCTCCAGGGTCTCAGGCAGAGGTCTTTCGCACCACCTGCTGGCTGGAACTTTTAATAAGAGATGCCGGGGATTGAACCGGGGACCTTCTGCATACAAAGCAGAGGCTCTACCTCTGACGTATCGCCCCTCCCAAGTAGGCTTTCATACCACATGCAGCTCACCAGCTCCCATTTATAACATAGAAACACAGAGTTATATCCCAGTTGTATTTCATTGGCTTCTCTTATGTTCTTATAAGCCTATGGAGCAGAGGTCCACCAGTGGCTATTAGCCACAAGATACAGATATGAACTCTCAGTCTGGGGCAAGTGATGCTCTGTATTCTTGGTGCTTGACCGGGGGGGGGGGGGGGAGGCGCAACAGTGGGAGGGCTTCTAGTGTCCTGCCCCCACTGCTGGACCTCCTAATGGAAACTGCTGTTTTTGGCCACTGTGTGGCACAGAGTGTTGGACTGGATGGGCCACTGGCCTGATCCAGCATTGGCTTCTCTTATGTTCGTATGTTCTTAAAGGTCATCTAGTCCAATTTTCTGCACAATGCAGGAAATTCACAGCTATCTCCCCCCTCCACTCCCCACAAGTGGCCCCTGGTCTATGTCCAGAGGAAGGCAAAAAACATCCAGGACCTCTGGGCACAACTGGCCTGGAGGAAAATCCCTTCCTGACCCCAAAGTGGCGATCAGCATTTCCCTGGGGGAGTAAGAAAGGGCACAGGAACCAAGCACGGGCTCATCCCTTCCTCCCCTCCCTCTCGCCATCTGCCTAAATTCACAGAATCGCTAGACACAAACAAGAAGCACCGGGAAAACTATAATATATAACAATTTACTGATAACCTTCCAGAGATCACACTATAATATTCGTTCCTTATTAAAGTTCCATGTGCACAGAAATGCTTCTAGAGAGATCCGATATTCCAAATAACGCAAATAACGTCAAAGTAATATGCAGTCTTGCAAATCTTACTAAAGGCGCATAAAGTCCTTGACACAATCTCTTTGCTTGTGCATCTGCTGCCAAAAAGTCTCTTTCTTTATTTGTTGTAGAATAATAATAATAAATAAATAACAAGCGACAGCAGTAACAATCGCTTCCTTGGAGCACACCGCTTCCCAAACACTTTTCCAAGCCAGCATCAGAGAATGCTTGTTCCTGCTGTATCTTATTATTTGAAGGCATGGGTTCCGGACCGATTGCTCGATAGGTGACTGTGAAGAAGGACATCGGTCAGAAACGTTTTCTATATCCCGAACAGCATGTCAGGTCACTGTTCGTCTCTTCCAGACTCTACAATGGTGATTTCACTGCGATTTTTGTTTGTGTTTAATTAGCCTTAACACCGTGTTCCCATTCTGTTTTGGTCTGTAAATTCACAGAATCAGCGTGGCTGTCAGATGGCCATCGAGCCTCTGTTTGAAAACCTCCAAAGAAGGAGAGCCCACCACCTCCCCAGGAAGCCTGCTCCACTGAGGAACCGCTCTGACTCCAACAAACAGCTGGCAGATGCCACGATAAAATACAAGCTGCTTTAAATGTGCCTGGAGTATAGAACAGTAGAGTCTGTATGGCCTGCATTGTGGTGGGTAAGGAGAGAGGGAGGGAAAGAGGGAGAGAGAGAGAGGGAAAGAGGGAGAGAGAAAGGGAGAGAGAGAGGGAGGGAGGGAGGGAAAGAGGGAGAGAGGGAGGGAGAGAGAGAGGGAGGGAGGGAAAGAGGGAGGGAGAGAGGGAGGGAGGGAGGGAAAGAGGGAGAGAGAGAGGGAGGGAGAGAAAGAGAGAGGGAGAGAAAGAGAGAGGGAGAGAGAGAGAGAGACCGACCCTCTTCTGTCTTTGATCAGCACAAGTGACCAGAGTTGTGCCTCTCTCAGAGCACGGAAACAAAAGAGGAGCCTCAGCCTTGGCCTCACCTTTCCTAGCAATTCGCTGGGTAGGTACGCTCCACGGGGTTGGAAGACAGCCCCTGTCTGGCTGAGGGTCATCACAATGGCACCTCCGGTCTGAAAAGACAACAAAGCGGCATGTCACGAGGGAAATCAGGTCATCTGCGAGAGGCCCACACTTACCATCCCCTCTCTTCCTGCCTATTTGCTCCGCTCATCTTCAGAGGTCCTGCTTCAGATGCCCCCATTGTATGGGGCTGCCATCCCTCCCAGTTGAGGTGGGGGTCCCCCCCCCAATTTTGGGGGCTCCAATCTGCCACCATCCAGCTGGCCAGCAGGGGAAGCCCCACCCCTGAAAAGCCCCCTCCTTTGTCAGCATTACCAGCTCGATGTCGTCACCCCAGTAGTCATCGCTTTGCGGATGTCGGGGTGTGTGTGTTGATGCTCTAGTTTTTGGGCAAACTCTATGGTTTTGAGGGCAAAAAACCATAAAGTTTTGCCCAAAAACTAGAGCATCATCTCCTGACGTTGGCGACATGATGATGTCACTTCCGGGTGACATCATCCCCCCACACGTGCAGAAGATCCCAACAAGGACTCAGGAGGCCCTGCCGGATTGGAGGTAGGACCTGGCAACGCTACCACCACATGAGGCTACTGTGGGGGGAGCAACCTGAGAAAGGGCCTTCTCGACTGTGAAAGACTGTGTATCTGCGGGGAGAGTAAGATAGAGACAAGGGAACATGTACTACTCGAGTGTAAACTTTATCAGAATATTCAAACGGTCTATAGATCGCCGCTTTGTTGCCAGTTCCCAGGGAGGGATTCCAGATTTTATTTAGATAAACTTTTAGCTGATAGGGACCAAGAGATTTCTTTAAAAGTGGCCAACGTTTACTATTCAAGCTGTAAGACTCCGGGAAAAGCTGCTAAACAAAAATATCTAATCGTTTTACTGATTTTAGGTCTACAATTTTAGATTCGGTATTGGAACTTGTATATCCAGGTTTGAAGCTGTGTCTGCTTTGAACGGTATATTTTGATATTTGGTTACATTTGGTTATACTTGGATGTATTATAGATTAGTTGTTATGAAATGCTGGTATTTGTTGGGTCTTTGAACGTAATAAATAAAATTGAATTGAACTGACGGTGGCACCCGAACTGTGGAACTCCCTCCCCTGGGGGAATCTTCTGCCAGCGGGTGAAGACTTTTGTTTCGTTTGGCGTTACCCCCATTAACACTTATTGGCCCTCTTCCCTCAGGAAAGCGTTCTTGGGTTCCCAGTTTAAGACGCAAAGCTCTGGATCAGGAGGTCCCTGGTTTGAATCTTGCCTCTGCCCTACAAAAGCATAGCATTAACTTTCCTTGCAGGGCTGTTGGAAGGATTACAAGACGATGACTTGAAAGTATTATTAACGTGTGCCCTGGATCAAGAAAAACATCAGGGGTCTCCAACATTGGGGTCTGTGGGTGCCGTGGTGTTAAGGAAGTGGGCGGGGCCAGGTAGGTCTTTTGCCCAGCAAGGCTTCTGACTGGCTACTGGAAATTTGATTGGCTGTGCAGATTTTTTTTTAAATGTTGCTTTGGCAGCAGCTCCCACAGGACAAGGATCTGCACTGCGTGACTGAAGTAAAGCTGTGGCAGCCATTTTGTGGCTGGCTCCGCCTCTTGCGGCAGTTGTTCTGTGGCAGCCATTTTGTTGCTGGGCCTACCAAGCACTTCCGGAATTTTGAACGTGTCCACAGGCTCAAAGAAGTTGGAGATCCCTGCCCTAAGGGATCCTTGTCCATGAAGATTTGGTCAGTCCAGGACAATTTTAGTCCCTTTGGCTTTCTACTGGACACACAAAAAGCGCCCCACAGCATTCTTCTCACCCAGTCATTGGTCACCATCTTCCTCAGGTTGTGGATCAGCGTCAACTCCTCCATGGAGACCTAAAGCCAATGGAGAAGCCATTGAACACATGAGGCTGCCTTATATGGAATCACCCCATTGGTCCATCAAGGTCAGTATTGTCTGTTCTTGTTGGAAACCTCTCTCTCGCGCTCTCTCTTTTTGTGTGCCTGGAAGTCAAGGTGGACTTCTGGTGACACCTAGTGGGGCTTGGAGGCAAGGGATGTTCAGAGAGGTGGCTTGCTACTGCCTGCCTCTACATTACGGTCTCCCATCCAAGTTCTTGCCAGGGTCGGCCCTGCTTAGCTTCCGAGATCTGATGAGATCAGGCTTGCCTGGGCTATCCAGGCCAAGGCTACACTAGAAAACAGCTCTCGAAGGTCTCAGGCAGCGGTCTTTTACATCACCTACCACCTGGTCCTCCTATCTGGAGATGCCGGGGATCGAACCTGGGACCTTCTGCATGCCAAGCGGATGCTGTACCACAGAGCTGCAGTCCATCCCAGTCACAGAGATCCCAAACCTCCCCTTCCCCTTTCCATGGGAGGTAGTGATGGCCACTGGCATAGATGGCTTTAAGAGGGATTCATGGAGGAGAGGTCTATCAGTGGCTACTAGCCATGGTGACTAAGGCGAACCTCCATGGTCAGAGGCAACAAATCTCCGAATACCACTACTGGGTGGCATCAGCCTTGGCCCCTATGCCCTATCTGTTGGCCTTGCAGGGCGACTGGTTGACCAATGTGTGAAGCAGGAATTTGGACTAGATGGATCACTGGTCTGATCTGACAGGGCTCTTCTGATGTTTCCAAACAGCCCTTTGTTTTGCAGGGCGGGGCTCTACTAGGCCTACAGCCTGGAAACCAGCAGGGACCCTACTGGAATGGTGGAGAGAGCTTGGACTCTCGAAAGATCTGACCCTGAACATCTTGTGGGTCGCTAAGGGACTACTGGACTCGAATCAAACTCTTCTGTTACAGACCAACATGGCTACCCACCTGAGACTATCTGCTGGAATGCAGAGAAAGGCTTATTTAATCATTACAACTATTTCCATCTCCTCTCTCTCTCAAAAAAAAAGGTATAACAACAACAAAAACAACAACAACCCCCAATAAAAACCTATGAAAAGTTAACAGTGATTGATTCAGTGGGGAATGAGTCTGACTTTAATTTGATGTTTGTTAGAACAATATGCCACACTTTATTTTTAGTTCTCTTGGGCACCTGTCTCAATAGAAAGGCAGGATACAGATGGATTAAAATAGAATGTAAAAAAATTAAAAGATGCATTGCAGCAAAACATGAGAACATAAGGAGAGCCCTGCTGGATCAGACGAGTGGTTCATCTAGTCCAGCATCCTGTCTCACACAGCGGCCTCAACCAGTTCCTATGGAGGGCCAACAACAGGGCACAGAGGCCGAGGCCTTCACCTCACAAGAACACAAGAAGAGCCGTGATGGACCAGACCAGTGAGGGTCCATCTAGTCCAGCATCCTATCTCACGCAGTGGCCTCAGCCAGTTCCTCTGAAGCGCCAACAACAGGGCAGAGAGGGTGAGGCCTTCCCTTCCTAAGAACTTCAGAAGAGCCCTGCTGGATCAGACCAGTGAGGGTCCATCTAGTCCAGCATCCGTCCCACACAGTAGCCTCAACCAGTTCCTTTGGAGGGCCGACAACATGACATAGAGGATGAGGATTTTCCATGATGTGGCCTCCTGGCTCTGGGTTTCAGAGGTTGAGTGCCTCTGCCTTTAGCCACCATGCCTAGCAGCTACTGAGGGACCTATCCTCCCTTAACCTGTCCAGTCCCCTTTTAAATCTGTTCTCTGCCTGTGGCCGACACTGCATCCTCTGGCAGGGAATTCTACATTTTAATCACCAATAGAGAAAGAGCCAGGGAAACCTCATGGGGGCCAGTGCTCCAGAAGACAAGGTGCCACGACCATGGCAGCTCTTCCCCCTGCTCAGACTCACGGCTTCTCAGTTAGAGAACATAAGAGAAGCCATCTTGGATCAGGCCAGTGGCCCATCCGGTCCAACACTCTATGCCACTCAGTGGCAAAACCCAGGTGTTATCAGGAGGTCCCACCAGCATGCCCAGAACTCCAGAAGTGCGCCCACTGTATCCCCCCGAGCACAAAGAAGTTATCTAGAGCAAAGGTGCTGAGAAAGATCTCAGTGAGTGGACAGGTTCCTTCTGTAAGCAGACAGTCCCAAAACAATTCGCTTCATTCTTGCATCAGTGGCTTAGCAACCAGAACAGTGCCTCTGAATATGGAGGCTCCATTTAGTGATCATGACCAATAGCTGTGGGGAAGGTAGATTATAAACCAAAGCACTCCCCCCATCCCCATTCCAGAAAGGCAGATAAGCTAGCGGCCCCCGCTGCGGCCCTGCAGCTGTGAGTTCCATACCGCGCTCCTGTCTTCTTTCTTCAGCGCTGTCCTTCCCCAAAGGGAGTTGACGCCATCCACGGCCACCAGGAGCTTGAAGGACCCCCGAGGGCTCTGTTGCTTCAGCTCCTTCAAAACCACCCCCACAACGTCGCTGGCGTTTTTGACACGATTCAGACCCTGGAAAGGAAGAGTTGGTTACGAAATTTGAAATCTAAGACATTTGACTATAAATGCACCCCAACGGAATCAATCCCAGAACTGAGAGGAACCATACAGGCCATCGAGTCCACCTCCCTGCTCAGTGCAGGATCATCCTAGAGCAGGGGTGGCCAAACTTGCTTAATGTAAGAGTCACATAGACTCTGTGACATATCATTATTTTTGATATACATAATTGTGTTATGCAGCCCCTCTTTTGTTTCTGTATCCCCTTTATACCTTTACTTTGTTTTCCAAAATAAAAAATATACAAGAGGTGGGACCCGTGGGGGGGGGGGGGGAGAAAAGGAGCTCCACCTGGAGCAGCAGCCAAAGGTAAGGCTTCCTCCCCTCCCCCGGTGGCTCAGAGCTGCCAGGCCCACTGCAGTTCCCAGATTTAAATATCCCCCCCAAAGTTTTTTTTTTATTTTTAAGATTTTTCTGCACATGTGGGGAGTCCCCCAAGTGTGCTGAAAAATCTCCCTGCCCCCCAAGTGCCCCCTCCGCGCGGATTTAGATATCCACACAGAGGGGGTGACTTGGCTAATTAGTATATAGATATAAATTGACCAAAAAGAAAGGGATGCAGAAATGGGAGCTGCCAGGTGGGATGGGACCAGAGGCCACCCAAGGACTAGTGACCGCCAGACCCGCCTGCCAACCACAGGAGGGAGGAACTGGTCTGCCTCCTGCAGGTCCCATGCTGGCAGAACGGCTTACGGAGCCCGCTGCTTTCGCTCCCATCTCCAGTTTAGGTCTGCAGGGCTCTCAGCAAGCCCAGATGTCAAACTCGGCCCTCGTTTGCCATGTATTTTCCCCTGTCTGCTCTGGTATCTGCCATATTTCCTTTCATGCTGGGAATGGGGGTCGGGGGGGGGGGGAGAGTGTGTGAGTGTGTGTGTGTGTGTGTGTGTGTGTGTGTGTGGAGCCGCTTTGCTGAGAGTTGTACTGGCTTGTCACTGTGTCTATGCGGGGCCTCCCCATGGTGGGAAGCATGCATGCTTGACCTGGAGTACCAGACACTCTGCGGTCACACATACTAAATAATCCACTTTCAAGGCACTTTCCAACTGGATTTTACTGTGTGAACTGGCAAAATCCAGTTGGGAAGTACGTTGAAAGTGGATTGAAAGTGGATTATTTATTGTGGGTGACAGCAGCCATAGCGAATGTGACCGATCGCTTGCAGGTGCTGGGGGGGGGGGGGAGGCTAAAGGGCGCGTGGTAGAATTTGGCCAGCTGGATGCTGGGGTGTGATTGGACTGAACAGGGGGGGGGGAGGGGGGGAATTGTTCGAATCAGGCATAATATCTACGCTGGTGCCAAAAGGCCAGTACTGATATCTGTACTGACACAGAATCATCTACGCTTGAAACTGTCAGCTAATGCACGGGAGGTGGGATGTGTGAACCCTTGACTTCGGGTCTGTGGAATGTTATATTTCTCATGGCATGCTTATCGCTCTCTGAGCTGCTCTGACCTTGAAAGACTGCAGGTGTCTGCCCATGTATCTCTTCTCCCGTCTGACTCTAATTCTTCCCGCTTTTTCCTTGGGAGCCGTAAACCAGTATTTGAGTGCCATTTATTTGGCTTGGTGATTGGCTGCAGTTCCTTACCAGACCCCTTATGAATTCTGTATAATTGTCCTGCTTGAGGCTGTGTCACCCATTACTAACACAAGCAGTGTAGACGACCACAACAGACCTTTCTCAATAAAGTTTTCCTTCTCTAGGACACTTGTTGTTGACTGACTCTGTAGGACTCTCACAGAAACCTCTCCGACACCAGACAGGATTCACCATCCTCTTACCTGCTCCACTACGCTGATCAGGGGGCTGCCCTCCTCGGTGCTCTCCCGCTGACTCCACGTGTACTTCTGCTGCGTCTTGATCTACAAACAGGTGAGGATTAAAAAAAAGGCAACTTTGGGAGCATCACAGAGCATCTGAAGAAGTCTGGCGGACTTCGGACGCCCTCTTCCTTTAGGAACCGGCCTCGTTTGTTTAGAATTTTTTAATTTTCATACAAACATAAAAAAACAAACATACAAGATATGCAAACATTCATACATAGAATATTTGAAGGAAAATATATAAAGTACAAAAGTCTCCTACTTTGTTATAGTAACTAAATACGTATTTTAATCTAATAGACTGAAACAATCGAAGGTTCTGCCATGGTATTTAAAGCAGTAAAATTTCTCTAAGTGTAAAAAGGAGTATATATATTTCAGTCATTTAATACAGTCCTCATACCAAGCGTAAAATTTGTCCCGTGTGTTGTGGAATTTCTGATCCTGTGATCCTTTCAAAAATAAAGTCAGTTCATCGATTTCTGCTGTTTCCAGTATTTTACGTAAAAGTTCACCTTTTGAAGGTCTCTCTTCTTTTCTCCAGTATTTAGCATATAACATTCTAGCAGTTGTTATTATATGTATTATCAAATAGTTTGTCTCTGCTGACCTCCTCACCCCTGCCAGAAACTTTTTAAAAAAATCCTGTACAACATTTACCTTTTTAACACAAATCTCTACATCGGGGGGTCCCCAAATATGGCACCCGTGGGGGACATGGTGCCCGCCAATACCCATTTGGTGTAGTAGTTAGGAGCACGGACTCTAATCTGGGAGAACCAGGTTTGATTCCCCACTCCTCCACATGCAGCTGCTGGTGTGACCTTGGGTCATTCACAAGTTCTTCCAGAGCTGTCCTCTCAAGGACAGTTCTCGGGAGAGCTCTCTCAGCCCCACCTACCTCACAGGGTGTCTGTTGTGGGGAGGGGAAGGGAAAGGAGATTGTAAATCGCTCTGAGACTCCTTCGGGTAGCGAAGGGCAGGGTATAAATCCAATCTCTTCTTCTTCTTTCTTGGGGCCCGCCAAGCGTTTTTAGAAACTGGGCTGGGCCGGGGGGGGGGGGGGGGTCCTGCCCAGCAAGGCTTCTGATTGGCTGTGCAGATTTTTTACAATATTGCTTTGGTAGCAGCTGCCACTACAGCACAAGGATCTTCAGTGTGGCAGCCATTTTATGGATGGCCCTAACACCTGCAGCAGCCGTTTGCCGCTGCGCTCCCCCCCATGCTATGTCAGGATTCCAAAGGTGCCCACAGGCTCAGAAAGGTTGGGGACTCCCTCTTCTACACGATACTTATTGACCTTTTAACAAGAAATCAAACTCCTTTCTAAACTGCAACAAGACAGCCACTGTGAGATCCGTGCAGGTAGGATGGGGTGCAAAACAGGATTCAAAGTAGGTGGGAAGCAAGAACCCTACCAGACAGCCAGTGTGGAGTAGCGGTTAAGAGCAGCAAGACTCTAACCTGGAGAACCGGGTTTGATTCCCCACTTCTCTCCATGCAGCCAAGCTGGTGTGACCTTGGAGTCACAAGTTCTCTCAGAGCTGTTCTCTCACGAGCAGTTCTCGAAAGAGCTCTCTCAGCTCCACCTACCTCACAGGGTGACTGTTCTGGGTAGAGGAAGGGAAGGCGAGACTCCTTTGGGTAGTGAAAGCGCAGGGTATAAAACCAACTGTTCTTCTTCTACAACACTCCCGCCCTGCCCCCCCCCCAACTGAGCAGTAGCAGCTGCTGACCTCTTTCAAGAAGCGCTCATTGGTGATTGCGAAATTCTTCAGCCAAGTCGAGGCTTCCAGCGGTTGGTCGAAACGCTCTTTGTTGTAGGAAGATGGCAGCAGCTCTCGGCAGTTTTTCACCCAGCGGTGAGCTGCAATGGAAACAAAGAAAAAAGAACCGATGCGGGACAGCAGGAAGGGAGCAGGGATCCCAGGGACCCGGGCAAAGGTCAGGGACGGGGCCCCACAATCACTGGGCGTGGTGGATGGGGAGAGGCAACCAGGACAATGCTCCCCCCGCACCCTACAGCTGATTACCGGCCACAGCTTGAGACTCAGGCAGTAGCCAGCAAATAAAATAGGGCAGTCTAAGGGGCCCCTCTAACCACCCCATGTAGCTGATAGCCAGCTACAACCTGAGACTCAGGCAGTGGCCGGCAAGTGCGACAGGGGGACCCCTCTAACCACCCCACACAGCTGATGGCCAGAAAGAATTTGAGACCCAGTAAATGCAATGGGGTGACCCACTGACTCAAGCAGTGGCCAGTGCATGCAATGGAGGAGGCCCTCTAACCACCCCACACAGCTGATGGCCAGCTCCTGCTGGTTTGGTGTAGTGGTTAAGTGCACGGACTCTAATCTGGAAGAACCAGATTTGAGTCCCCACTCCTCCACTTGCGTCTGCTGGGTGACCTTGGGCAAGCCAGAGTTCTGGCACAGCTGTTCTTGAAAAAGAGCAGTTTCTGTCAGAGCTCTCTCAGCCCCACCTACCTCGCAGGGTGCCTGTTGTGGGGAGGGGAAGGGAAAAGAGTTTGTAAGCCGTTCTGAGTTTCCTGTGGGAAGTGAAGGGCGAGATATAAACCCAATCTCTTCTCTTCTTCTTTTTCTAAAGGGTGCCCCTCCTGATGTTGCCTGCAGTGGTAGCTGGCAGCAACTAGGGCACCTCGATGGTTGCCCCCTCCCTTCATCCAGGACCCTTGTTCAGCTGCCCCAGTTGCCCCATGGCTAAGACCACCCCTGGAAGGGAGTGCTTTTGCTTCCTGCCCTCTCTGTCTCTCTGGCTATCCCAGTCTCTCTCTCACTGTCGATGCGGTACGGCCTGAAGTAGATCCCTGTGGTGGCCATTTCAAAAGGTTTTTTGGGGGGAGGAATTCAACCCTGCTGAGTTTTTGTTTTTTTTTTAAACTCTTTGGATTTTTCTGCAGAATTACAGAGTCCCCTGAGTCTATAGAAAAACCTTCTGGGGGAGTGTGTGCCCCCTATCTGCAGTAATAAGCATCTGCATGCAGAGGGGACGGTTGAGAATTAGATACAGAGACAAAACATGAACTGAAGCAAGCCAAAGCCGCCCTGAGCCTGCCTTGGTGGGGAGGACAAGGTATAAATCGAATCAATCAGTCAATCAATCAAGCTTTGTTACATGGAAATAGCTGCTTATTCTTTCAGGAAGTCTCTCACATAGACTGAAATTCTCAGCATATGAAGAGACCTGGCTGAGCTGGGCAGCCCAGGTTCAAATCAGACTGCCCCCATGAGCACAAAAGGTGGCCCTAGGCAAGCCTCCTGTTGTAAGCACTGTGGGGATAATACTGGCCTACTTTACAGGGTTGTTGTACTATGGGCGCAGGCAAGGAGCTCTGAACTCTCAAGCAAAGAAATGTGAATGCTTGTTTATGCTAAGGCAAGTGTTCAGTACCTCTGGTTCCTGGACAGAACCTCCAGACAGCAGCAGGCGTAACACAGTGTCCTTACCGTCGGGAATGTGCAGGATCAGCCAGTTCTGCTTTGCGCAGTAATGGATGGCGTGGCAGAAGGTCATGGTCTTCCCTGTGCCCTTTTCACCATCTTCAGGCACAGGTTGTCAAGGAAACCACGGCAGCCTTACCCACCCCATACAACAGGAGGCGGTGTCCTTGTGTCTTATACCCACATGCCACTTTCTACCTGATCCTTGACCCCAATGCTAATCGACCTTGATACTACAGCAATTACACGGGCTACCGATCTGCTCCCGAGCCCGATTCAATGTGTTGGGTTTTGACCCTTAAAGTTCTGCACAGCTTGGGGACAGGGTATCCGAAGGACCGCCTTCTCCACTGTGTTCCTGCCCGGGAATTAAAATCACAGGGAGAGACTCTCCTGACTGTCCTGCCAATCAAAGAAGCTCGTTAGGTGGGTACGCGAGAGAGGGCCTTTTCAGTGGCAGCCCCACATGGAACACAACCTCCCCAAGGAGGTTCCCCTGGCCCCCTCGCTTTCGACTTTTGGGAGGCAGCGGGAGACAGTTTTATTTAGGATGGCCTATGATTAAAGCAGTCCTCGATTGTGATTTAAAAAAAAATGTTGTATGCAGTGTTCCCTCTAAGCTGAGTTAGTCTGAGCTAGCTCACAGTTTTTTAGCCTCCAGCTCACACATTTTTGTCTTAGCTCAGGAAGGATGGCTCCAAAGCAAACTGATTTATGCAGCAGCCAAATCGCTCGCTCACAACTTTAATGCCAGTAGTGGAGAAGGAATCTACACAGACACAGAGCCCTGGAAAGGTCTGTTATCTTATTTTTAAGGAAGCTGCTAGACTTCATGACTGAAGCGGTAAATAGGAAAAGGGCATGAATGCCAGTGTGTCATAGCGTAGGGGGTGCTAGGAGACAGAGGAAGGAAGCACGGGTTCAAAACTCTGAAAGTGCCTCTCAGTGCTACTGCTTTCAGAGGGCACTTGGGCGAAATCGCCGTTTCCCCTCCTTGCTAACCAAACCAGATCAACTGGTCCTCTTTCTCCCACTCCTGCGTCAACAGAAGCCCGGCCAATTCCAATTCCACATGATATGATTTTATCAGTTATTTGGGAGTTTTTGTATTTGTCACTTCGTTGTTATAAATCATTTTAAATTGTTTTCTGGCAGTTTTAAATTGATATATAATGTTTTGTTTACACAATTTTTTTCATAGGTCCCCCCCCCCCCCCCCCCCAATTGAGAATAGTGGATAATGTATTTTAGGAAAACAGCGTTATTGGTAATGTTATAACGATTTGCCTAGATTTATTAATTCACTTATGTTTATATTGTCTTGAACATTTCTAAAAAAGTGCCTTGCGTTTATTTTTCTTTCCCCCCCACACCTTTTCTTTTTTCCCTGTACCCTATATAATATTTAAAATTAAAAATATCTTAAAAAAAAAACCAAAACGGAAGCCCAGCCTAGGCTCCCATCCGATTTAAGTACATTTAGCAGGACTGTTCATTTGCAAACATTTTTCTCCACCACAAGGGCTACATGATCAGGCCAATGGCCCATCCAGTCCAACACCCTGTCACGCAGTGGCCAAAAACACCAGGTGCCCTCAGGACTCTAGAAGCCCTCCCACTGTTGCCCCCCTCCCCCCCCCAAGCACCAAGAATACAGAGCATCACTTGCCCCAGACTGAGAGTTCCTATTTATACTTTGTGGCTAATAGCCACTGCTGGACCTCTGCTCCATTTGTTTATCTAATTCCCTCTTGAAGCCATCCATGCTTGTAGCCGCCACTACCTCCTGTGGCTAGAAAGTGAATCGTTTCTCCCACGGAAAGCCGGCGCTCAGACTGCCGTGACCACAAGGTGAGCCACAGAGCCACGGGCCACGTGTGCAGCTCTGTTGAAAGGATACAGATGACATATCGGATGGCAGGGTAAGCAAAGTTGGTGTGTTTTAAATAGCTGAGGAGTTCGAGACTCGGCTTCCGCACCATGAAACAGGCTTCGTTGAAGGTTTTCACCTACCAGAATTAAATATATATATTTATGGAGAGAATAAAGCTTTGAAGAGAAAGAAACAGTTTAGCAAGCCAAATTTCACATATACAAATGTCGGACACTACACTGCCCCAGGTCAGACCGCTGGTTCTTCTAACTCAGTATCGGGAGGAGCTTTCATGAGTCACTGC
This sequence comes from Lepidodactylus listeri, assembly GCA_029233225.1. Classification (NCBI taxonomy): domain Eukaryota; kingdom Metazoa; phylum Chordata; class Lepidosauria; order Squamata; family Gekkonidae; genus Lepidodactylus; species Lepidodactylus listeri. The sequence goes on from JARCFY010000003.1 coordinate 152,608,183, forward strand.
CCACTTCTTCAGATACCTCAATACCTGAAGAAGTGAGCCATGATTCACGAAAGCCCCTCCCCGGCCACAAATTTTGTTAGTCTTTAAGGTGCTACTGGACTCTTATTGGATTGACTTGTTAAAGGGAGCCACAGCCTTCGTTCTGCAAGACCTGAGCAAGGTGGTTAACAATAGGATGTTTTGGAGGTCATTAATTCATAGTGTCGGAGGTGACTTTATGGCACTTAGCACACACAGAGAACTACATTTACTAAGGAGCATAAATATAAGAACATCGGAAGAGCCCTGCTGGGTCAGACCAGTGAGGGTCCATCTAGTCCAGCATCCTGTCTCACACAGTGGCCTCAGCCAGTTGCTCTGGAGGGCCAGCAACAGGGCAGAGAGGCCGAGGCCTTCCCCTCACAAGAACATCAGAAGAGCCCTGCTGGATCAGCCCAGTGAGGGTCCATCTAGTCCAGCATCCTGTCTCACACAGTGGCCTCTACCAGTTCCACCAGAGGTCCAGCAAATAAGGCTGCCTCCTGATGCTGCCTCCTGGCACTGAGATCCAGAGGCTTAGTGCCTCTGAACGTGGAGGTTCCCTTTGATCACCCCAATTAGCTGTCACTGATAGCTTCTGTGAATCTATCTAATTGCATTTTAAAGCTGTCTGTGCCTGTGGCCACCGCTACATCCTCTGGCAGTGAATTCCACATTTTAATCACACCCTTTATCCTATTGCCCTAAAAATCCTTCTTAAAACAAGACAGCTGCGTAGTGCCTCTGGTAATGTGCTCCACTGGGGAGTCATCTGGGGCTTCTGCTGGGAGACTGTTCCAAAGAACAGGAACCGCAGCGGAGAAGGAATGTGCTTCAGGGGTGGGATATGCAAGAGGAAGCCCCGGGAAGGTAATAAGCTGGCTCATGAGACATATTAGAGCAGGGACTCATTGGGTGGGGGTGGGGGGGTGCTCAAATAATTCAAAGCTAACACGCAATGTGTGCCAGAGCCCAAATTTATGTATTTACTTCATTTATACTCCCATCTTTCTCCCCAAACGAGACCCAAAGACAGATTTGCATCACAACTGATAGCAGGTGTTGGATTCTACTTCTGAGCACTCCTTTGGGGGAAGTTCTCTTTAACTCAGAGTGTTATTAACTGGATCCAGGGGTGGGAAAAAAGTTGAGCATGTAAATCATTGGGTTGTAAGCTCCTTTGGGGGGGGGGGACCTGTACCTTTCAGTTTATGTTGCTCAATATAATGCCAGATTATTAATGCAGCCAACAAAAATAATAAACTGAAGTTGCTCTAGGCTCCCTTTGCCGCCTAGTGTCTCTCCAAGGATATAAAGGCAGAAGGTTTGCTACCAGGGATCCTTCTGGCTGAGGATGCCCAAGGTCAAACCCAGGACCCTGCGCAGGCAAAACGTGAGCTACGCCTCCCCCCCCACCCCCACGCCCGCTAACTTCTGCAGTGGGATTCACACACGCAAAAAAGATAAGGTGGAGGGAAGGACTGCACCATAGCAGCCTGCGGCTGGGGTGGGGGGGACACCATGGAATGCTCTTCCGTGCTAAAAACTCATTGCCAACTGAAATTAGCATAGCCAGGAACAAGACACGGCAGACCCTTTCTGGATTGACTGAATCAGGGAAGCCACGGCTGAGCAAGGCAAGACCTGAGCCAGGCTGTTAATGAGAGAGCATTCTGAAGGACATTCATTCATTGTGTGTGTGTGTGTGTGTGTGTGTGTGTTAAGTGCCATTCAGTTGCTTAATGAGAACCAGTCTGGTGTCATGGTTAGGAGCGTGGACTCTAATCTGGGAGAAACCGGGTTTGATTCCCCACTCCTCCACGTTCAGCTGCTGGTGGGACCTTGGGTCGGTCACAAGTTCTCTCGGAGCTGTTCTCTCAAGGGCAGTTCTCGGGGGAGCTCTCTCAGCCCCGCCTGCCTCACAGGGTGTGGGGAGGGGAAGGGAAAGGAGATTGTAAGACACTCTGAGACTCCTTCGGGTAGTGAAGGGCGGGGTATAAATCCAATCTCTTCTTCTTTTTCCAACTTATGGTGACCCCATGAATTAACGTCCTCCAGAAGGTCCTATCCTTAACAGCCTCGCTCGGGTCTTGCAAACGGAGGGCTGCGGCTTCCCTGACGGAGTCCATCCCTCTCCCGTCAGGTCTTCCTCTTTTCCTGCTGCCTTCAACTTTCCCTTGCATTATTGTCTTTTCCAGGGATTCTTATCTTCTCACAAAGTGACCGAAGTATGATAGCCTCAGTTTAGTCATTTTAGCTTCTAGGGATTGTTCTGGCTTGATTGTGATCTCCAGTCCACTTATCTTTTTGGCTGTCCACGGTATCCGTAAAGCTTTCATAGGGTTGCCATAAATCAGAAAGCGGCTTGAGAATGGCCCTCAACACACCCACGGGCCCTTTCTCCCAGCTGCGCTGGTGTCACGGAACGTCCACGCAAAGGAGCGCTCAGAAGCAGAATCTGCCCCCTGCAGTGCTACGGTCTCTTCTACCGCCCCATTCCCCTTCGTGCAGAAACCAAGCCCAACACGCACCCCGGAGAGGAGCTACTTTCAAAGCCATCTCTGTGGCACTTTTGCCTTTGGGGTGCCTGCTGTTAACACAAGACAGGAAGTCTGCCCTGACCTGGATTGCCGAGGCAAGCCCGATCTCGTCAGATCTCGGAGGCTAAGCAGGGCCGACCCTGGCAAGTGCTTGGAAGGGAGACCTTCAAGGAATACCAGGTCTGGGACGCAGAGGCAGTGAATAATAAGCCACCTCTCTGAAACATCCGTACCTTACTGGGTCAGAGTCGCCAGAAGTTAACCGTGACTTCCAGGCGCGCACACAAACACATTCACAAACACACAAACAAATAAATAAAGACGGGAAATCTGTGGCAGAGCCAGGACTATAACTCAGATCCTAACCCGACAGTCTGATAGCTGCTCCATGTACCCCCCCTCCCACCAGCCCCCCCCCCGCCAAATTTTCAGGCCTGCAAGAAGGACAGAGAGCACCTGTAACTGGAAGCGTGCCGGCAGCCCATGTGGGAATATCACCTTCAGCTCTGGGGGAGGGATGCTGTAGTAACGGCCCACGTGCTCTTCCGTGTGATTGGCCTGCAGTGTTGAAGCGACATGCGTTTCGGTTAGTTTCAAATACTTACAGCCTGCAGCTCTCAGAGCACAGGCTCCCCTGAGGCCGCCGTGAGATATAATTAGTCTCTGGAACTCACGACGAGGCATAGCAACAGATCAGGCGGATTCATGATTGGATACCTGAAGAAATTGATCTAGATCTTTTTGGCCCCTTCCTCGGGCTCCGCCATCAAAATCACCAGGTGTTTCCCAACCCAGAGCTGGTGCCCTGCCCTTAAAAGGCGCCAGCCGTTCAAATCGCTGGTAAACGGGCAGACCTTGCAGCACCTCCTGAAGGTCTCCAAGGAGGGGGCCCCCTCTCAAAGTGAGAGTAGAAGCCATGACAGAAAAGGCTCAGGCTCCAGTCGCTGCCTAAGCGGCAAGACAGCGGACAGACGGCTGTCTGATTACCCTCGTTGGTGCACAGGGACAGAGGGAAGGAGATGGGTCCTTCACATATTTACAAGTGATCGCAGAATTGGACTTCTTTTTTCACTGGCAGCCCACCTCAAACTACTACAAAGTTTTGATGGAACTGTAGCATTGGTTTGCATTATTAGCTCTCAGATAGCTTAGGGTTTCTTTTCGGTGTTACAAATGCTGATGCTCTCACACAAACCACCGGACTTCCGAGGTCAGCCTTATCTCCTCTGAGGCTCTCCAGGGTCTCGGGAAGAAGAAGACGACTAGATTTCTACCCCGCCCTTCACTACCCAAAGGAGTCTCAGAGCAGCTTGCAATCTCCTTTCCCTTCCCCTCCCCACAACAGACACCCTGCGAGGTAGGTGGGGCTGAGAGAGCTCTCGCAAGGAATGCCCTTTCAAGGACAGCTCTGACAGAACTATGGCTTGCCCAAGGTCATCCAGCAGGTACATGAGGAGGAGTGGGGAATCAAACCCGGGTTCTCCCAGATTAGAGTCCAGGCTCCCAACCACTACACCAAACTGGCTCTGTTTTCCCGGTCACCTACGGCCTGAGCCTTTGAACCGGCGACGCTGGGGACTGAACCTGGCGAGGGCAGATGCTCGGCCGCTGAGCCACAGCCCCTCCCTGATGCAATGTCCTTCTGTAGTCTGACGCCTGTCGGGCATTCTGCCACCTTGGCACTTTCCCATCTTGCTCTCTTGCAGGCATCAGTCAGGCCAAGGGGTGACCCTAGGACCTTGAACACCTGCAGTTGCCTCGGACCGATTCAGATCCTCGGTCCATCCTGACCAGTATTGTTTACACAGACCGGCAGTGGCTCTCCGGAGTCTCAGGCAGAGGTCTTCCACGTTACCTGCGACCTGGTCTCTTTGACTGGATGCCGAGCAGATGCTCTGCCACTAAGCCATGGCCTCCCCTGCTGCAGGATAACCAAAGCAAGGCCCTTCCAAATAAACCACGCTGCCTTATACCAAGTCAGATCACTGGCCTATCAAGGTCAGTATGATCCGTCGTGGTGGGCAGGGGCTCTCCAGGGTCTCGGGAGCATCAGCTATGACCTGTCCTTTGAACTGGCGGTATCAGGAACAGCGGCCAAGAGACTGTGCCTGTAAATGAGCTGCTGCCAGTTTGGTGTAGTGGCGAAGAGCGGCAGACTCTGATCTGGAGAACCGGGTTTGATTCCCCTCTCTCCTCCACATGCAGCTAGCCGGGTGACCTTGGGTCAGTCACGGTTCTCTCTGAGCAATCTCAGCCCCACCTGCTTCACACGGTGTCTGTTGTGGGGAGAGGAAGGGAAGGCGATTGTAAGCTGCTCTGAGACTCTAAGTGAAGGGTGGGGGTACAAATCCAACTCTTCTTCTTCACTGAGTCATTGAGTCTCCTCCCCCAGCCATCTAAGAGAACATGAGAAGCCAATGTTGGATCGGGCCAGTGGCCCATCCAGTCCAACACTCTGTGTCACACAGTGGCCAAAAACACCAGGTGCCCTCAGGAGGTCCAGCAGTGGGGCCAGGAGGACACTAGAAGCCCTCCCACTCTTGCCCCCCCCCAGCACCAAGAATACAGAGAATCACTTGCCCCGGACTATATAGAATTGTACCCTGCTGAAGCCCTCCCCTCCCCAAACCCCGCCCTCTCCTGGAGCTTCCCCCAACGTCTCCAGGTATCTTCCAACCCATATTCGTGTTCCTCGGAGACCTCCCTTGCTTCCTCCTGGGGAAGAGCTGGCCGGAGCCGAGGTGGAGACCCTTTTTTCCCCGGGGACCCTCCCAAAGCCCCCAGTGGGTCGCTGCTGACAGGCTGTGGGGGGAGGAACTGAAGGGGGGAAATGGGCGCTTCCAAACCCCGCCTGGCCAGAGGAAGAGTCCATCACATCTCAGAGGGGCGCAAAGAGCTCAGGCTGGAGAGGTGGCGGCCCCCCCTCCTCACTCACTGGCGCTGCCCCACTCAGCAGGAGGGCGACTCCCCCCTGGAGGAGAAGCAGTAGCGACATGCTCTATATGAAGCTACCAGCATATATAAAAAGCTCCTTGCGTACAGGTACGTCCATACATCTGAGGAAGGGAACTTTAGTCCACAAGAGTCTGTGCTAGAATAAAAATGTCTCCAGCCTTTATTTCATTTATTCAATCTTCCTTCAGTTACAGCCTAGCCTGATCTTGCCAGAGCTCGGAAGCTAAGCCGGGTCAACCCCAGTCAGTACTTGCAGAGGGGGCCGCCAAGAAACCCTCAGGTTGCGGCACAGAGGACATAAGAACTTGTTCCCCCATCCCCTCGCTGTGCCTTTTTTGGCCACTGTTGCCTCTGCCCCCTCTAAGCTGTGGAGTCCTGTGAGCAAAAATCCTACCTTGTGAGCTGGCATTAAAGTCGTGAGCGAGCGATTCGGCTACTGCATCAATGAGTTTGCTCTGGAGCCATCCTTTCCTGAGCTGTGAATGTGTGAGCCAGAGGCTAAAAAAACTGTGAACTAGCTCACACTGACTCAGCCTAGAGGGAACACTGCTCTGAGCAAAGAACAGTGGCGTTCTGTAGCGGAGGCAACAAGGGGAAGGAGTCCGGCCTTTGCAGAGACGGACAACACCTGGCTGCTGAGGGTAAACGTGACAACTTATTTGGAGGTGCAGGATTGTTTTTTTTTAGCCTGGCAACCGCAGCTGAGAGAAGGAACAGAAGCCAGAGCAGCCGTGACAGGGAGACCTTGGAGCGTGGGGAGAGGACACAAACAACCTCCGTCCCCCCGGCTCTTGCTGCTTTTTAGTGTCGCTAATTGTCTGTCTTGCTGCTTATGCATTTTGTAGGCTACCCCGAGGCCTCTACACAGTGGAACCTGGCACAGTAGGCAGCTTTTAAATTTTAAAAAAAAATGCCAAGAGGACAAACCGGCCATCACTTCGCTGCCCTGCCTGTGAGGTTAACTGGCTTCTGAAAATTGAGAGTGGAGAGGCCAAATTGGAGGGAGAAGGCAAGACACCGAGAGTCACGGGGGGGGCAAGGAGGAATCCCCAACAAGGATAACGGCAGAGGGATGTGGATTTGAGGGCTCAGTTGGCAAATTTCTTCCATGGGAGCCGAAGAGGAGGAGGAGGAGAAACTCTGTCAGGGCCATAGTTCTGTCAGAGCTGTTCTCTCAAGGGCAGTCCTCAAAAGAGCTCTCTCCGCCCCACCTACCTCCCCGGGTTTCTGCTGCAGGGAGGGGAAGGGACTGTAAGCTGCTCCTTTGGGGAGTGAAGGGCAAGGCATAAATCCAATCTCCTCCTCTTCTTCTTGGGATCATCGCTTCATGAGATGGCCTTCTGGGTGAAAACATGACCTATACGTCACCCCCCCCCTTGGGGTCACCCGTGTGGGCCCACCCCGTCGGTTCTTCCTTGCATTCTAAGCTCAGTAGTCAAATGCTCAGCTTCCCGTGGGGATGGGGGGGGGGAGAGGAGAAATGTGGCGCAGGGGCCAACATTCCTCAGGCTGCCTCCTCTTCTGGTGGCTGCACCCAGGTTGGACTGGCTCATTCAAAGGCGATGTTGCAGGGTCCCCGTTGCCTAGCAACGCAAACCAAGACCCGGGATGGCAAAGACAATCCTGTTTGCCATCTGGGCACTGCTGCTGGAGATGCACTGGGGGGGGGGGGGAGGGGGGGTGTTAATCACGTGACGGGAGTGCCTGCACGTTGCCGTTTCCATGGAGACCCCAGAAGAATCGGCAGCGAAAAGGGCTCCTGATTGCAGAGGCGGTGGCGAAGCGCCTTGGGAGGCTGGTCCCCCCCCAGCGGGGTTTTGTGCCGCTGCAACAGCCCCAAGCTGAGAAATCAAAGCCGCTCAGAGGAGATGCGGACAGAGGGAGCCCCGCGAGGCCGCTGCGGAGCTTTAAGGAGAACCGTTTAGAATTTTATTTATTTTTTGCTTTGCCTTTGCTTGCAGGCCCGCAAGGGGCGGAACGCGCCTCAGATATCCGTTGGCGTTAAAAACCTTTCTTTTGATTTGTGTTTTTACAGAACTGCGCGGCGTGGCGGGTGCGAGGCTAAGACGACGGCCGAAGGATGTGGAAACAGAAAGCTGACTCCCTCTGTGTAAATAGCTGTAACGTAGCTACAGATCAGCCGCAACCGGGACTGTGCAGTGCACAGGACTTGGGGCAAACGGGGCCGTGGCTCAGTGGAAGAGCACCTGCTTGGCGTGCAGAAGGTCCCAGGTTCAATCCCTGGCATCTTCAGTCAAAAGGAAAAAGGAGAGAGAGAAAAGACTGGATTTATACCCTGCCCTTTGCTATCTGAAGAAGTCTCAGAGCGGCTTACCATCTCCTTTCCTGTCCCCTCCCCACAACAGACACCCTGAGAGGTAGGTGGGAGGGCTGAGAGAGCTCTGAGAGAGCTGCCCTTGAGAGACCAGCTCTGAAAGAACTTGTGACACGCCAGCAGCTGCATGTGGAGGAGTGGGGAATCAAAAGGACCAAGCAGTAGGCAATACGAAAGACCCTGGAGAGACCTGAGACCCTGCCAGTCGGAGGAGAGGCTGTGGCTCAATGGAAGAGCCTCTACATTGTGTGCCAAAGGCCCCAGGTTCAACCTCTGGCATCTCCGGTTTAAAAGGACCAGCTGGTAGGCGATATGGAAGACCTCAGCCTGAGGGCCGAAGGTCCCAGGTTCAATCCCCAGCATCTCCAGGAAGGACCAGGTTGCAGGTGAGGTGAAGAAGACCCCGGAGAGCGGCTGCCAGTCTGAGTAGGCAATACTAATCTTGCTGGACCAAGGGTCTGGTTCAGTATAAGGCAGCTTCCTATGTTCAACGGTTAGCACACTGGACTTTGACTAGAGAGTCATGCGACCCAATCCATCTATTTCCCTGGGCAATCCACTCTCTCCCTAACCTACCTAACAGGGCTGTTGTTAAAATAAAATGGAGGGGGAGGGAGAACAACGCTCTGCACACCATCCTAAGCTCCCTGGAGTGGGACTGAGATCTCTCTCGTCCCTCTTCCCCTCTGGCTTCATTCAGACAAACAAGCTGTGATTTGCTGTGTATGAGAAAGAGCTTAGAGGGCTTGTGAATTCCCCCACCCCTTACACACACAGAGCTCGGCTATCAAAGGGTCCCCAACCCCCGTTTCCTGAGAGACCACAGCTTCCTGTGATGTCCAGATCAGTGAAATGACAAATTGCGGCTTGCTCTCTTTTATAGGAACCCAGACTCCAAAGCACAGTTTAACTCGAAGGGAGGAGGACGTACAAGCCCAAGAATTTCCAAGGCTTGTTCTCGGAACAAACCAACCGTGGGTTTGCTCACTGGTCTAAAAACAGACTTCCTTCCTTCCTTCCGTTTCTCTAAGTGACCAGGGGTCATTTCGAGCAGGAGCTCGGGGGAGCTCAGCTCCGGGAGTTGGTGCCAGCCCCCCCCCCCGCGGGGGAATGCCTGCTTGTGTCATGGCTGCAGCAAAATGACCCCGTTCCCTGGAAAGGTCCTTGTTCCTCCAACCAGCCTTCTGAAGGCTTCAGCCACCACCGAAGCTGTCCTCCCAGAATAGTGGTATTTCTGAGGCTTGGATTGGTAGCTGGCCCCTCTCTGCCAGTTCGCTCTTTCTTTCTTTCTTTCTCTCTCTCTCTCTCTCTCTCTTTCGCCTTCTGACATAGTTCCAGTGATGTCAGGTGGTTTAGCATATGCAAATAAGTTATGCTAATGAGATCCTGTACCTCTTTTTCTACGAAATGACCCCTGAAAGTGACTATATTGATACCTCGTTAGCTTTTAATCCAAAGGTGTTATTCAGTAACTTAAATGTCACAAGTCTATTTCTTTAAAAAAAATTACAGAGATCTGTTCTAAGAATTATCAAAACAAAGACAGGAAGGATTCATTGCAGTTACTCTGAATCCTGGAAAGGCAGGCTAATTTACAAATGTGGCATTCCCATCAAGAAGAAGAAGAAGAAGAGAAGAAGAGATTGGATTTATACCCCACCCTTCACTACCCAAAGGAGTCTCAGAGCAGCTTACAAACTCCTTTCCCTTCTCCTCCCCACAACAGACACCCTGTGAGGTAGGTGGGGCTGAGAGAGCTCTGGCAGAAATGGCTCTTTTTCAAGAACAGCTGTGCCAGAACTACGGCTTGCCCAAGGTCATCCAGCAGGTGCAAGTGGAGGAGTGGAGAATCAAACCTGGTTCTCCCAGATTAGAGTCCGCGCTCCTAACCACTCAATCAGTTTCATTTTTATTGAGGACAAACCTCAAGATAGGTGGTAGGGAGACTCACTGAGGTAATAAGAGGTATACCAATCAGTGTTGCATTAACTGGAAATCAACTGCAGTAGAAAAGAGCAAGAGTCCAGTAGCGCCGTGAAGACTAACAAAATCTGTGGCAGGGGAGGAGATTTTGTGAGTCACTGCTCGTCACCTGCCACAGATTTTGTTAGTCTTTAAGGTGCTGCTGGACCCTTGCTCTTTTCTCCTGCTACAGACAGACTAACACGGCTACCCATCTCGATCTACCTGAAGGAGTGAGCAGTGACTCACGAAAGCGCCTCCCCTGCCACAAATTTTGTTAGTCTTCAAGGTGCTACTGGACTTGTTCTTTTCTACTGCTGCAGGCAGACTAACACGGCTACCCATCTCGATCTGTCTGCTTGGAAATCAACTAAAGCTGGTGGGTCAGCGAAAGGCTAATTTCAAATCAGCAGGGGTTACAGTCCTACTTCTGAGGTTCTTTTGAGGTCTGGTTTGGGAAACGGCAACAGTGATTAACAAATAAGTACGGAAACATACCCTTTCCTTCTAAGGAGAAATAACTAAAGATAGTCTTCTCAGTGGTGGCACCCCAGCTGTGGAAAATCCTCCCCAGGGACATTTGGTTGATGCCTACTTCAGCAAGTTTCAGGCGCCAGTTAGGCTTCCCAATTTCCTATACTTTAGAAAGTGTGTGTGGGGGGGAGATGGCATCTGTAGTGGCACTCTAGGAATTTCCCTTGGTCTCTGTGGTCTTCACTACAGAGTTTAGGGGAAGCTCCTGGAGTGGCACTCAGACAAGACATCATATCAGCATTAAATTTCACCTTCCCCACAGCCCCCAAGGTCTCCCAGCATTTGCTTAGGCGGTGTTGGGAACTCTTGTGCCAGGTGAAGAAAATTCTATTCTCCAGAGTTGTTTTGACATCGGTTGGATCCCATGGATCCCTTCTACTAACAGCAGCAGCTCCCCCTCTCCAATGCAAGAACGACATAACTACTCCAGGTCCCTGTTGGGGAGAAAGGCGGGGTATAAACGAAGGGAATAGAATAAACAAATGTAGGTGGAGTTACTATTTTGACTAGTGGGCTCTAATTATTTTGTGTATTAATTCATTTGCCTCACAATTGATGCTAAGTTTCCCTGGACGAAATCCACTGGAATCAAAGGGCGCAGACTGGAGCAACTCTGCACGGGATTGCATCGTTAATCTGAGAGCCAATCTGGCGTGGTGGTTAGAAGCGCGGACTCTAATCTGGGAGAACCGGGTTTGATTCCCCGCTTCTCCACATGCAGCTGCTGGTGTGACCTTGGGCCAGTCACAAGTTCTCTCAGAGCTGTCCTCTCAAAGGCAGTCCTCGGAAGAGCTCTCTCAGCCCCACCTCCCTCACAGAGTGTCTGTTGTGGGGAGGGGAAGGGACAGGAGATTGTAAGCCACTCCGAGACTCCTTCGGGTAGTGAAGGGCGGGGTATAAATCCAATCTCCTCTTCTTCTTACATTTCTACCCCACTTCTCAGCCAAATGTTACCTCCCTGAAGCAGCTCATTGGCATCAAAACACAGCACAAAAGACGATTCAGGTCTAATGCAGAACACTCCTTGGGGAGGCGCTCCTCAGCAGGGGATGGATCCTGACAAGACGGAGAAGCTGCCTGGTGACCAGTTGGAAGCCAAAGTGGGGAGGGGGGCGACCAGCTGGCTCTTGATCCAGGCATTTTTTGGGGGGGGGCTGCCTGGCTGCTTCCAGCCCTCCCTGGAAACCGCAAGGATCCAATTCCTGTTGCTCTGGAGCTTAGGCTGACAGCGGGGATTAAAAACTCTTGACATACATTTCACACACTTCTTCTCCAGTGCATCCGAAAGACACACAATGAGGTCTTGGCAGTATATCAAAATGTGAACAGTTACTGGCTGAAAAGACACAGCTCGGTCACTGAAAGTTCCTTTCTATGAGCGAACAGCCACCGGGAGTGAAAACATTCCAGGGCCAACGAAGGATAAAACCAAAAGGTAATGGGGGGTAAAACGGAGCAGCATCAAGACGTGAGTCACTTTGCCCACGGTGGTGAGTGTGGTCGCCTCTGGAAGGTGGCAAGGATGGGCACTTCTTGGGGCTTCAACCCTGGCGAGACCCCACCGGCCCAGCAATGCTGACGCCCTCTCCACTTGCTCAGAGGACCCAAGCTGATTGGAGGCAGCATGAGAAGAAGAAGAAGAAGAAGAAGAAGAGATTGGATTTATATCCCGCCCTTCACTCACTTAAGAGTCTCAGAGCGGCTTACAAACTCCTTTTCCCTTCCCCTCCCCACAACAGACACCCTGTGAGGTAGGTGGGGCTGAGAGAACTCTTTCCCAAGCTGTCCTTGAGGGAACAGCTGGTACAGAGCTATGGCTTGCCCAAGGTCATCCAGCCAGGTGCAAGTGGAGGAGTGGGGAATCAAACCCGGTTCTCACAGATTAGAGTCCGCACACTTAACCACTACACCAAACTGGTGTATTCTCGGCTTGCATGGTCTACGCTTCCAAGCTTACGGAGGCCCATTGAGGAAGCCTCGGTCGTGGGACCCCAAGACGCATTCAAACCCACCTAGTGCAGAGTGAGACAACTGATCTATCTAGCTCAGTATTATCTGCAAAGGGGTCGGGCAGAAACAGACCTTCTTCGGCACCTGCTTCCAGAGGTACCTTTAACCAGAGACGTCAGGAACTGACCCTAAGATTTTATCGGCACGTGCCTTATCACCAGGCTGCAGCCCTTCCTAGACTGGAAGTTACCTTCTGAACACAGGGAGTGATGAGAAGGGAGGGGGAGGGGGGGAAAGGGAGTCTCGCTGAAAAGATCTTGCTGTGGGCAACAACTGTATGCATATTCTGTATCGATGGAATTTACAGAAGGGCTTCTCTATGTGGTTTCAGTAAGCAGTTACTGAACTACGTGGTTTCAGTAAGCAGTTACTGAAACCGTTTTGAAGAACAGATTGGATTTATACCCTGCCCTTCACTACCTGACAGAGTCTCACAGCGGCTTAGTCTCCTTTCCCTTCCCCTCCCCACAACAGACACTCTGTGAGGGAGGTGGGGCTGAGAGAGCTCTTTTGAGGACTGCTCTTGAGAGAACAGCTCTGAAAGAACTTGTAACTGACCAAGGTCACACCAGCAGCTGCATGTGGAGGAGTGGGGGACTCAAACCCTCTTCTCCCAGATTAGAGTCCGCGTTCCTAACCACTACACCATTTATAAATGGGTTTCCCCTTAACTGGCCTTCAACCATTCAAAGCTTTAAAAGAATCACAAATCATGACTGGAATCTAGCCGATAGCCAGAACTGCCTAGAGAGAAATGGCGTGGCATGTTTTCTCTATGTTCATTTTCAGCTGCTAACGAGGCAGCAGCATTCTGAGTCAGCTAACAGCCTGAGAACAGCCTTCAAGGGTGGATGTAGGGAAAATGCATGGCAGCAGTCCATCCAAGAGGCTACCGTGGCAGAAAAGATAGCAACCTAGCCCACCATCTGTAGGAAATATGACCCACTGAATGAAAAAGAGAGAGAGAGAGAGAGAGAGAGAGAGAGATTGGATTTTTATACCCCACCCTTCACTTGTAGTCTCAGAGCAGTTTACAAACTCCTTTCCCCTCCCCACAACAGACACCCTGTGAGGTAGGTGGGGCTGAGAGAGCTCTTTCCAGAGCTGTCCTTGAGAGAACAGCTGGCACAGAGCTATGGCTTGCCCAAGGTCATCCAGCAGCTGCAAGTGGAGGAGTGGGGAATCAAACCCGGTTCTCCCAGATTAGAGTCCGTGCACTTAACCACCACATCAAACTGGACAAAAGCTACCTTCAGCCAAAACTTCCACATAGGCAGCAAAGCAGAATTCCAAAATAGTGCCAGCAAGTTGCCCGCAGAAGCTGATTCAGAAACAGGAACAACAAGAAGGGGGACCCGCGATACTCGCGGGGGGGGGGAGTATTCCCCACAGCTCCCGGACTGCAGAAGCGGGAGGAGCTCCACAGGAGGAGGAAGCGGCAGCGGGTGAGCCTTCTCCCTCCTCCCTCCCCCCAGCACTGGTGAGGCTGAGTGGCTCACAGCCACTGCCCTGCCAAGCCTTCTCCCACTCTCCCTCCCCAGTAGTGGTGACACCGAGGCCTGCCAAGCCTTTTCCCGCCTCCCCCCCCCCCAGCAGCAGCAGTGGCGAGGCCTGAGGCCCGCCAAGCCTTCTCCCACCCCCTCCCCACTGGCAGCGGCGAGGCCTGAGCAGCTCACAGCTGCTGGGCCCGCCGAGCTTCCCCCCAACGGCCAAAGCATTCTCTGTGCATGCACAGGGAACGCTTTTACTTTTGGGGGGATTTAAATATCCCCCCCCAAAAGTTTTTTTTTACTTTTAGGATTTCCTGAGGAGTCCCCCAAGTGTGCAGAAAAATCTCCCTGCCCCCCCCCCCAAAGTGCCCCCTCTGCACGGATTTAGATATCCGCATGGAGGGGGCAACTTGGCTATTAGTATATAGATTTGTACCTGACCCTTGAAAGAGAAAGTAACCTGGCTGAGCACTTGTCAATGCGCTGACTGTCAACACCCATCATCTGAAATCATCGGTCCAGCCAGCACAGCAGCCTTTCAGCGCCTGTTTCAAATCATCCTATTCCCACAGCTCCCCGACAGTAACTTACTGGATCACTCTCGTTGGTACGGAAGATCGCTCTGGGTGTCTCTGGAGCAACCGGAGCATCCTGGACCACAGCGGTACTTTGCCGGGCCCTGGGTCCATCCCAAAGAAAGCAGTCAGGTTCTAACTGGAGAGGAAAAACAACAGCTTACTTGGCAACCAGTGACAGTCTCCTTCGGCAGAGAATGACAGCTTCTGACGGGCTGCTCCTTCTCAGGAGGAGGGCAAAATCCCGCCCCCCCTCCAAATGCTGGCTAGAGCAGGCAACGACCTAGTTGCAGATTACCCGCTTTGCATTGTATGGGGGTGAGTAGGTCAAAGCCCTGTCCCTTTGTCTTGTGGAGGGGCCCTGGCTCAGTGGTACAGCGTCTGCTTGGCAGGCAGAAGGTCTCAGTCCAGTCCCCAGAATCTCCATTTCAGAGAAGCCATGGCTCAGTGGTAGAACATCTGCTTGGCATGCAGAAGGTCCCAGGTCCAATCCCCAGCATCTCCATTTGAGAGGGGCTCTGGCTCAGTGGTAGAGCATCTGCTTGGCATGCAGAAGGTCTCAGTCCAGTCCCCAGAATCTCCATTTCAGAGAAGCCATGGCTCAGTGGTAGAACATCTGCTTGGCATGCAGAAGGTCCCAGGTCCAATCCCCAGCATCTCCATTTGAGAGGGGCTCTGGCTCAGTGGTAGAGCATCTGCTTGGCATGCAGAAGGTCTCAGTCCAGTCCCCAGAATCTCCATTTCAGAGAAGCCACCATGGCTCAGTGGTAGAACATCTGCTTGGCATGCAGAAGGTCCCAGGTTCTTCACTTAGAGGATCGGGCAGGAGGTGATGTGACAGACATCTACCTTTGTTTCACAGAGCCCTGACACGGATGGCCCAGGCCAGCCCAATCTCGTCAGATCTCGGAAGCTATGCGGGGCCGATCCTGGCGAGTATTTGGATGGGAGACCGCCAAAGAACACCAGGGCCGGGATGCAGAGGCAGGCAGTGGCCAACCGCCTCTGAAACGTCTCTTGCCTCAATAACAAGTCTAGCTTGCCACCTAGTGGTGCATAACACTAAAGAGCTAGAGCTTCAGGCTGCCAGACAATCCTGTGATCTCCTGGCTTTATGACACACACAATGCCGTATGATAATTAATTAATTCTACCTCAGACCCTGGGGAGCGGCTGCCAGTCTGAGTAGACAATACTGACCTTGACGGACCCTGGGTCCGATTCAGTATAAGGCAGCTTCGTATACGTTCATACATACGTACCAGCATTATACTGCGAGGGGGGTATGTCAAAGCCTTACTCCCTTGACCCCAGATTTACTCTTCTGTCAGCAGTCTGTCCCCGTGGCCTCATGGGGTTAGGAGGATGCGTACACCTGTGTCCTCCAATCAGCCTCTGTCCTACATTGCTTGCATTGGCGGGGGGGGGGGGGGGGGAATCCTCCAATGCTTCCATACCCACTCCACAGAAGTTCTAGACCTCTCGCGAGAGCTTAGGTGGTTGGGGCATCTGCCAAGGCAGCCTTTGCAGGCTCTCTCGCCCCTTCTGTCCACCACTGCCCAGCTGTTCTGGCGGCTAGACAGATCCCATAATTGCTGCTGCCAGTCATAGCAGATGATAAAGCTCGGCAAACCGATGCTCTGCCACAGTGCAAGACAGTTTCATGTTGCATCTAGGAAAGGCTTTGTTTCATAGAGCGTGACCAGGGCGAGGAATAGAGGAGCAAAAGTAATTCTTTACTCAAGGTTGTTCTATTGCCTTGCGGCCTTGGACTCACAGAATCATAGAGTTGGAAGGGACCTCCAGGGTCATCTAGTCCAACCCCCTGCACAATGCAGGAAATTCACAAATACCTCCCCCCTCCACACCCCTAGTGACCAATGCTCCCTCTAAGCTGTGGAGTCCTGTGAGCAAAAATTCTACTTTGTGAGCTGCTGGCATGAAAGTTGTGACTGAGCCAGCGATTTGGCTACTGCATAAATCAGTTTGCTCTGGAGCCATCCTTCCTGAGCTAAGACAAAAATGTATGAGCCAGAGGCTAAAAAACTGTGAGCTAGCTCACTCTAACTCAGCTTAGAGGGAACACTGCTAGTGACCCCTGCTCCATGCCCAGAAGACAGCAAAAAACTCCTACAACCCCACCACGATCCCTGGCCAAACTGGCCTACAGAAAAATTGCCTTTTGACCCCAAAGCGGCGATCAGCATTTCCCTGGGAGTGTCAGGAAGGGCCACAAGAACCAAGCACTGATGCAACCCTTCCTGCTCTCCCTCTCATGATCTGCCTAAATTCCCAGAATCAGCACTGCTGTCAGATGGCGACCAACTCAGAAGGTAACCAGGGGCCAAACTTCCTCTCAAAATCTAGTGAGAGATTCCAAGGATTAAACTAGACCTTCCGCACCTCTAGCATATATGCTGCTGGTGGTGAGTTATGGAAACCACAAGGAAGGGCTAGTGGTCCTGGGCCCGAGATGCACTAAAACTCTGTCTAAGAATAAGCGCACCTCCCAGTTTAAGAACACCAGGAGCCGAGCAAACCAGATAAGTGTGATCTTGAACCCATGAAATCTAGAGGCAAAACCTAGCCCTTGAAGATTCCAAGAAGAGATTGGATTTATACCCCGCCCTTCACTACCCGAAGGAGTCTCAGAGTGGCTTATAATCTCCTTTCCTTTCCCCACAACAGACACCTTGTGAGGGAGGTGGGGCTGAGAGAGCTCTGAGAGAGCTACTCTTGAGGGAAAAAGCTCTGAAAGAACTTGTGACTGACCCAAAGTCATACCAGCAGCTGCATGTGGAAGAGTGGGGAATCAAACTCGGTTCTCCCAGATTAGAGTGCGTGCTCCTAACCACTACACCAAACTGGCTCTCGGCCCATTCCCCCAAAGCAAAAAAGGCAATCAGGTGGCAGAACCAGAGCCCCACCTGGAATCTGTAAGCCCGTAAAGTGGAGCTGCTTCTACTGGAATCTTTACTCCTCATCAGGCATTTGAATTATACTGTTCAGTCACAGGCCTAGAAAGTAAGAATTCCTGTTTTGCCACAGATGGGGAAAGGCTTGGAGGAATGAGATGTGCTTGGCCTCGGTTCAAATATCTGCCCCAGCTCCACCGGGATGCATCCCTGTAATGTATTCGCGCAGCACTGAGGGAGGGAAAACATGAATGAAAGAGGATACACACCTTGCGTCCCTGGCAAAGAAGCCTTTTCAGAGTCCGCAGCATCATCCCTGCCAATGAAAACAGAAAGCCTTGCCCAAAACATCCTACAGAGGGTCATTTGTTCCATGCATGTATACTTTTTTTTAAAAAAAATTCAAAGATACTGTAGTGCTGGGGTGTCAAACATAAGGCCCGGGGGACAGAACCGGCCAGGGCTGTTACGTGGCCCACAAGCAACTGGTGCAAGGGAGGAACAGAAGGCCGCTCGGGGGTGGGTAGGCAGAGCCACTCCAGCGGAACAACCTCGTCGGCAGCAGTTAAGCATAACCCTTTCGCTTCAGGAACAGCCTCACTGGGAAGTTGGGAGCCACTGCAGCCGCATTCGTCTCTCTCCACTCAGCCTGCAGCTCCTCGGATGCTGTCCAGGATGGGCTCAGGGATCAGCATTTGCACGTGGGTGTGTGTGCGTGTGCAGATGATCCTCTGTTGGGGCGTGGGAGCGTCCACCCAGCGCTGCACTGCTGGCCTTCAGTCCGCCCGTGTGGGTTTTCCTCTGCACCCCCCTCCCAGCCCATGGGGACATGCAGTGAAGACACACCAACTCGGAGCTTACCAGTTGCTGTCCTTTATACAGTTTATATCTCCGGTACCCGGCATTATGTTTTTATGGCCTGCATGGCCCAGCCTGACAAAGTGGGATTTATGTCAGACCTGACCCTTGTAACAAGTGAGTTTTACACCTCTGCTGTAGTCCCATCGCAGAAGAAACCCTCTGTTGAGCTTTCTCGACACCCTCAAGGAGGAGTAGGGGATGGTGTTGTCAGGGAAACTTATCTGAGCTCAGGGTGTCCAACTGGCTGCAGGATCAGTTCCCTTCCTAAGAAGGGGATGCCACATACCGGTACTGGAACCTGACTCGGCACACCTGCCAGGTGGTACTTAGGCTTGGAGGCTGTACCTAAGCTGGCTCTAAAAACAGAAACAGGAAACAGCAGCAGCCGGACTTCCCTGGGACCTGGAGGCGCTAAAAACTGTTGCTGCTAAGAAGCCTGGAGCAACTAAAGGGAAATGAGGATCTTTACATTGTTGTTTGCTTTATGTTCTGCCATTAAAGTATCTCTGTGCCACAGTGCCTTTGCCTTGGTGAACATTCTTTGACCACCCAAATCCTCTAGAAAGATCCCTTTTGCCTCTGGCAAGAAAACGGCCTCTGACAGAACAACTGTACAGCCTTACCAAGGCAGTCAGCCAAGAACTTACATACTCAGATTTGACTAGTTGAATCAGACTGCTGGTCAACTTTGGCCCAGCATTTTGTTTCCAGCTGTGGCCAGCAAAGAGGCTCATGGGAAGCCCCTCTTCGCCAGTTAGCATCTGCTATTCAAAGGCAGACTGCCTTGGAATATGGAGGTTTCATTGAGCTGGCACTAACCACTGACAGATTCAACCTACATACATTAGTCCAACTCATTTTACGTTGTGCCCGTTTAATTATGCCCAATGTGCTGCAGCGGAATGGCAAATTCTATGTTAGGGATTAAGAGAGGGATTGAAAATAAAATGGCTGATATTACAATGCTGCTGTATAGATCTGTGGTGCGGCTTCATCCGGAATACTGTGTACGGTTCTGGCCACTGTATCTCAAAGAGGAGGTCACAGAGCTGGAACAAGTACAGAAGAGGGCGACCAAGGTGATTAGGGGGTTGAAGTACCATCCCTATGAGGAAAGGCTGGAGAGTCTGAGACTTCAGAAAAGAGATGACGAAGGGGGGGGAGGAACATGATAAGAGGTTTATAAAATTACACAGGGTAGAGAGAGACGTTTTTCTCCCTCTCCCAAAATACTACAACTCCCAAAATACCTCTTCTTCTTCTTCTACTAGAACTCCAGGGCATTCAATGAAACTGATGGGCAGTAGATTCAGGACAGACAAAAGGAAGTACTTCTTTACAGAGAATGATTAAAATGTGGAATTTGCTCCCAGAGGAGGTAGTGATGGCCACAGGCATAGACAGCTTTAAAAGGGGATCAGACAGATTCATGGAGGAGAGGTCTATCAGTGGCTGCTAGCCATGGTGACTAAAGGGAACCTCCACATTTAGAGGCAGTCAACTTCTGAATCCCAGTGCTAGGAGGCAATATTAGGGGAAGATCTTGGCCTCTATGCCTTGTTGTTGGCCCTCCAGAAGAACTGGTTGAGGGAATTGTGTAAAACAGGATGCTGGACTAGATGGACTACTGGTCTGATCCAGCAGGGCCCTTCTGATGTTCTTATCAGGGGAAGGCCTCGGCCTCTCTGCCCTGTTGCTGGCCCTCCAGAGGAACTGCTTGAGGCTACTGTGTGAGACGGGATGCTGGCCTAGATGGACCCTCACTGGTCTGATCCAGCAGGGCTCTTCTTGTGTTCTTATGAAGGGAAGGCCTCGGCCTCTCTGCCCTGTTGCTGGCCCTGCAGAGGAACTGGCTGAGGCCACTGTGTGAGACAGGATGCCGGACTAGATGGAACACTGGTTTGATCGAACAGGGCTCTTCTTACAGTCTTCTGATGGTCAAACAAAAATTCCTCACTGTTAAGAGTCAGCTTTGCAGTGATTGAGTTTCAGTTTTAGCTTGATGCAACAAAATTAACAAGGAGTCCTGTGACACCTCAGAGACAAAAGATCCATTGCAGCTCAAGCTTCAGTGCCCGTGAGCCACACAATAAGTCTGTTAAATCCTTAATGTACCACAAGGCCTCGATTTAAAACATTTAATTCTATGTCCTTTGGGGGAATTCTCCCCGTTCTATCTTCCAAAAGTGGGGGGAGAACCCCTAAACTGTGAAGATCAGTGTCTCGTATCGTAGAATTCTTGAGGTAATCCTGAAGTGCTCTCCCACTCAACTCGGAATTAGCAGGAATTCCCTGATCACTCTCTAATCCTAACAAAGACCATAAAGAAAAAGAAAGCCTCTTGGAAAAGTTCTTTTGTATAATCCTTTCTTCTAAAAAAAAAAGCTTGAAGCCACCTCCATTTCTCGTGACCATGAACTTAAACCTGCATTGAACGCACTCCTAGTGCTAAAAGCGGTTTGAGCGTTAAATGCACAGAGCAAAAATTAGAAACCAGACATCAAATAAAAACTTCGCTTCATTACTTAGAACTAAATTTAGAATAAGCTATGATAAACTACTAGATAATAAGGGAATGTTGAAAAATGAATAACAAATAAGAGATGAATTAGAATTGCAGCTGTCTTGGTGGGAGAATGCACAACTACAATCCAGATTTCAGAAAGACGTTAAAACCGGCTTTAATAGAACCCCAACTGAATTGGATAAAATCTGGCTGAACAATAATGATAAATTAATTAATAGACTATATAAATTTTTTCTAACCCAATACATGCTGGAAGAAACAATAAAAACCTCAGTGATTCAGTGGATGAAAGATTTGGGCAGTACTATAGAAGTAGATAGATGGGCAAAGATATGGAAAACAACTAAATTTTGAAAGGTTGTTAATTATAAAGAAAATATTTACAAGATGTTTTATCGGTGGCATTGGTCACCGGATAAATTACATAAATGTTATAAAAATGTATCAGCGAAATGTTGGATGTGTAGTAATGGCCCAGGCACTTATTTTCACATGTGGTGGATATGTGAAAAAGTTAAAAAAAATTTGGGTGATGGTTAAAAATATGATATTGGAAGTAATGGAAGTGAACCTGCCAATGGACCCGGCAATCTTTTTATTGAACATTCTACCTGATGGACTAACTAAAGCGAACCAAAAATTGTTATCGTGCATTATAACTGCAGCACGTATATCAAGGGCAAAAGTATGGAAGCAATCGACCCTGCCAAGAAAAGAAGAAATTTCGAGTACATTGCTCAGCTGGGCTGAGATGGATAAACTAGGATATTTGTTGAATCCACAAACTAAAATAGACCCCCCTGACGATCTGGTCTAAGTTTTACGCCTGGATGGACTAAGTTTGTGGCTCCTTGTATAATTCTTTAGAAATACAATGTGATATGGTTTAAAATTAGAAAATCTAATAAAAATTATATTAAAAAAAAAAACTTCGCTTCTCATATAAAGCTATTCTAATACAGAGTTTACAAAGCAGAGTACCAACCTCACAATAACAGGATGCTCCAAACAGCCTTTGATTAACAGTAACTATAGACAGAAGGTATGGAGAATGGCTTTGTCAATATCTCCAGGATGCTTCCTGAGTGAATGAAATGGACGAAAATGAAGTCAGCATTGTCAGAAAGGGACTTTAAATGCATGACTGCATCTGAATACCCCCCACATATAAATGTATTTATTTATTTATTTCATTACATTTCTTGACCGCCCTTCCCCGCTTACACAGGGCTCAGGGTAGTTTACAACAGAATAGCTCAATACAATTATAAAGCCAATTAAAACCACAAGAATTCAATATTAAACATTCAGCATATTTAAAACATTTTAAGAACAAGATGGCATATCTAATGCTAAGTTTCTGTCAGAGTGCTCTCAGCCCCACCTACCTCACAGGGTGTTTTGGGGGGTGGGGAAGGGAAAGGAATTTGTAAGCCGCTCAGTTTTTCCACTGGTAAAAGTGAGAAATTTTGAGGAGCAAAGAAAAAAACTTCCTATGAAATATTTTCTCTTTTTGAGTGAAGCCGTTCATTCATTCTCAGTGTGCAGCATAAAAATGTTTTCCACCTTCAACTTTTATTTTCTTACTTCTCCGATGGCAAAAATTAAAGACGCACACGCTAACACAGGGTGCAGCAGTTTGCAATTTTTTCTCAAGTATGGGGTATACCTGCAATTTTTCTTTTACATTTCATGTATGCCAAATAGTATAATTATGCATGCCACCCAACAGAGCAATCCTAAGCACAATTACACCCTTCCAAGTCAACTGCTCTGCTATAAATTATATATTTTAAGTTATTCAATCAGTCAAAGTAGTTTAGATTTTATAGGAAAGTAAATATTGTATGTATGCTAGATTTCCTCAAATTTCTTTTTTATTCCCCCCCCGTTTCAAAATTTCTGGAAATTTTACATCTCTAGTCCTATTGATTGAAAACGAACAAATAAAATTCAAATTGACTGCACCTAGGCACTGGTTAAAGTAGAAAGAAACATCTGTTAACAAATGTATCTTTCAGGTTCTCATTTCTGCTTTTTGCTGAAAAGAACTATGTAGCTTGAAGCTTGTACTAACCTACTATTGCTCCATTGGTACATTATTCAGAGAGCACATAAGGAAGATTGATTGATGAACTAGCTCAACTGAAGTTCACAGTAACCAACCCTATATGTTTCCCCATACCTGCTTAAATCTGGCTGCTCAAGCAGGGAAGTCTCATAGCACTCTAGGAAGATATTCACATTCAAATTTCAGAGGCCTGCTACAAGACAGGAGATTCAGACCTATAATCATGGGGCTTCTGTGAAAAATGCCTTCATGTGCCCATGCTGTTGAACTTTGGTGCTAGGGTGATACTGTAAAAGAGATGCTTTCAACTGATCTTCAAGATTGTGATGAAACATACCTCCCCCTCCCTTTTGGGAAAAAAGTATACAGGATTCTAAAATGGAGAATGTTCCACAATCAAGCCAAGCCCACAATTCGCATGGCAAAGCAGAACCTTTTCCCAGTTATCCCTGGAACTGTGCCTCATTCACAAAAGATTTTGGAATTTATACAGAGCAGTCAATGAAGAAATCTTGACCCCCTTGCCCAGAATTAAAGATGGTACCGGCTAATGTTTCACACCCACAAATACTAACGGTGGAAAACATGAGCAAATATTCCATTCAGCTCTAGAGTATTACTACTACATAGTAGTGGATGGAGCGGTGGATTAGGACCAGGGACACCGTTAAGTTAGAATGACAGAATCAGAGCTGGAAGGGTCATCTAGTCCAATGCCCTTCACAAGGCAGGAAATGCACAAATACCTCCCCCCCACCACCCCCAGTGACAGCTGTTCCACCCCCAGAAAATGACAAAAAACCTCCAGGATCCCTGGCCAAACTGGCCTGGAGAAAAATTGCTTCCTGACCCCAAAGTGACAATCGGCATTTCCCTGGGCATGTAAGAAAGGGCCACAACAACTAAGCAATGATGTGACCCTTCCTGCTCTCCCTCTCATGATCTGCCTATGCTCACAGAATCAGCATTGCTGTCAGCTGGCCATCTAGCCTCTTCGGGGCAGTCACTCTCACACTAACCTATACCACAGGACAAAAGGAAAAGTGTTTTGTACACTAACCTGAGCTCCACAGAGCAGGAGTGGACTGAGAAGTGCAAATGGCCCTGGGAAAAGCCATGCGGAATGGCCCCTATGATGCTACAAGCCAACACTGCAGAGGTCACACAGCTCAGCAGTGCAAACAAAGGGCATTAGCTCACCTCATTGCTTCCTCCTGAAAACTGGCAGCAGTGTGCGAAGAGACAATTGGTGAACTGACACCAATCATTGTGGCTGATGAAAGGTCTGAGCCAAGAGGCCCCTGAGATTTTCACAGAGGTTGTTGGAGCTTGGTTATGCTTGTGACCGGCCGCAGTGGCCCACAAGGAAACTTCTCTGTAAGTTAAATGGTCAGTCCACCCCTGCCTTGGAGAAAGGTTGGGGGGATCTAATATGCAATATTAATATACTTAAAGCACAAAAGAATGATATTCCGCTCAGTAAGAAAATAGGTTTTTCCATTCTCTTAAAAAGAAAAATTCAGCTTCCCCATCCATCAGAAAGAATGCTGCAAATTGCTTAGGAAGGAACAGCATTTGCCATTATTTGTATTGGGATGGGTTTGAAGTTCATGGGTTTTTGACCCTCATATCTCCAAGACGGCCTCTCCCCTCATGCACCACCATGACAGCTTTGCTCACCCAAGCAAAGTTTTCTGCAGATGCCAATCTGCAAATGGGCAAAATCAACAACCGCTTGTTCACATGCCTTCTCCATTGCCCCCCCCCCCCCCACCTTGTGGAATGGCCTGAGGTCAGGAAGACTCCCACTCTCTTGGTTTTCCACAAAGTACAAAAAACTGAATTATTCAGGAGCACATTTCTGTGCCAACAAGAGAGTGGCCCTGTACTAAATGATCCACAAAGTTACTTGGACAAATTATTAGGGACTGTGGTCTATACTACTGTGCATGGCTTGCCAAAACTAGGATCCTGCTATGGAACTTTGCATCACGTAATGTGTACTGTTAATACTTATGCTGTGCTTCAGTTCTGTTTTTAGACTTCTGATCGGTTTCGAACCCTAATTCCTATTGCATTGTTCACTGAACGTCCCATCCTGTTGACTCTCTCCATGTAACCTGCCTTGAATCCAAGTGAGAAAGTTGGGACTATAAATAACTAAATAAAAATATAAATAAATTATAAGATGCTCAGAGAGACAATCTGGTTTGCCAGCAGTGTTTAACCAAACTGAGGTTGCCAGAATTATATATGGAGAAACCCGCCCTGGCACTCAGGTGCCAGGAAAGGGGGGATAAATATACTAGTAATGTGAACAGTAAATGTGAATATATATTAGCTGCTGAAGAATGTCATTATCTTCTCTCCAAAACAAAACACTGTTAATGCGATTGGTCAGACAAAAGCATTGTAGGTTATTCTGGTGACAAAAGCTGCTGTCTGGATGTGTGCCTTTCAGAACCCCAGACCTGCTTCTAGCACCCAAGCAACATGGGGGCCACTGAACTGCAAGCATGCCGCATCATGATCATGTGACAAGAAGAGACAGAACCACAGGACCATGGACAGCGGACCAAGAGTCAGAGATGGAAGCACAAAAAAGTCTAGGAGATGAAGCATACTGAGGAGCAAGCCAGGAAGGGTTATAGCCTTTCCCCTCTATGCATACACCCTAGTAGGGGAAAGGCTACTCTGCAGGTATCATAGTTCAGCAGTTAGTGCTCCATGACCCCCCCTCAAAGGGTCCCAACTGACTAGCTGAAGACCAGTGCTTTACAGTGCTCAAAGAAGATAGTTTCAGAACATACCAGTGTTGGTCTGTAGTAGAACAGCTAAAGACTAGTCCAGTAGCACCTTAAAGACCAACAAGGTTTTCAGGGTATGAGCTTTTGAGAGTCCAAGCCCAAGAAGACTTGACTCTCAAAAGCTCATACCCTGAAGAAGAAGAAGAGATTAGATTTATACCCCGCCTTTCACTCACTTGGAGTCTCAGAGCGGCTTACAAACTCCTTTCCCTTCCTCTCCCCACAACAGACACCCTGAAAATCTTGTTGCTCTCTAAGGTGCTACTGGACTTGTACCTAGCATACAAAGAGTTTTCCATGCATGTTAACATGTTGCCCCTCCTGTTACCATTGTGTTTCCTCTCTGTTACCATCTATATTAGGGTCTTCCGTTTTCAAGGATACAGAATAAGAGCCACCTTGATCTATCCAAGGTAGGGTATTCATAATCTGGAACTGCTTTTTGGATCCAGCCCTTTCTGGTTTTATTATCCAACACCAGGGCACCTCTGAAATAGCTGTGATGCAGTTTGATCCCCATCATCGAAGGGTTAAGCGTATAGTTTTATGTTAATGTAACCCACCTTGAGCCTCATTGCGGGAAGGGTGGGATAGTAACTGAAAAAAACAAAACAACGTCCCTGAAAGGTAGGCCTGCACAATTATTTTCTTTTTGCATACAGGGGAAGGATGAGAGCGTGGCTTGCTGAAGACCATCCAGCAGGTGAAGCAAGTGATTTGAAAGAGGGGAAAGCTCCCCACTCGTACCTCAGACTCTCACGATAAAACTCCAGTCGCGCCTACCTCAAAAATAAGGCCCAGGATTATTCTGGTGACTTTATAGGTGCCGCTGGACTCAAGCCTTGGGCAGCGCGTGACACCACAGCGAGGTCCGCTGACCGACTTAATACCTACATGTGTTTCAGGAAGTAAGATTTAAAACACCGCAACAAGAAAGAGAATTCGGTAGGTGAGAAAAGAGGATACACAAACGGGGGCAGGGAGAGAAGGGGAGAAAAAAGAGCAACAACAAAACCAACCCCCAACTCTTACCAGGAATATAAACAGATCATATACGAGGAGGGGGGGGGGGGGAACACGTTCTCGGACCGGCAAGCCGATCTCCCTTTTTAAAACTCACCTCAGCGCACTCACTCTTTTCCCTCCATGGGCGCCGCCATATTTATTTTTGCGCTGCGGGAGGGGGGGAAGGAGAAGAAAGAAGGAAAGACGATAACGATGAAGTCACCCGGTACGGGCGCCGCGAAGGCTCACGCTTCTTCCCGCTCGCCTGTCCGCCCCAGAGCGCGTTGGCATGACGGGCGGACTTGGGTGGCTGCGCGCGCACTCCCCCTCTCCCTCCCTCACGCGCCTCCCCTTCCCTGCAAGCCGCTGTTTAGAAAAACAGGCGAAGGTCGAACTACGGGGGGGGGGGGGGGGGCGGGCGGGAGAGGGAGGAGAAGAGAGAGAAGGGGGTGGAGCCAAAAACGAGGTGAGTGACAGGAGAAAGAGCGCGCGCAACAGAAAAGAGGAACGCGTCGGGCTATACGTGTGTGTGTGTGTGTGTCTATGTTACGCGCGAGAGGGCTGTGTGGGCGTGGCCGAGCGAAGGAGGGAAGGCGGCCGCGGGAGTGGGCGTGGCCAAGGCGGCCGCTCGCGAGCGAGAGGGGGCGTGGCCCGAGGCGCCCGCTCGCGCTGAGGGAGGGGAGGGAGGCGGGGAGCGCTCTGCTGCTGAGGCTGCCGCCGCCGCCGCCGCCGCTGCTCCCGCCGCCATTTTGGATCCGCGGCCGCCTTCAGCGCAACACGAAGGGAGGGCGCCCGCCCCGCCGAGCCTGGCCGCGCCTTCCCTCCCGAACCCTCCGCCTCAGACGCCCGCCCTTTCCCGGCTCGCCTCCCGCGCGCGCGCCCCCCCCCCCCCCACCGCCGAGCAGCGCCTTGGCCTTGTCCGCCCGCCCGCCCGCCAGTCCAACAGGGCGGGTGGCGGGGCCTTGGGAAAGATGAGGCGCCGCGGAGGAGCCCGGGCCGGGCCTCGCTGTGATACGGTGAGAGAGAGGGAGAGGGGAAGAGAGAGAGAGAGCCCGCGGGGCGTGCGTGTGTGTGTGTGTGGCTCTGTGGGGTGGGGACTCTGGGGAGGGGGAGACCCGCCCGTGACAGCCGGCCAGGCCCTGGCGTGTGAGGAGAAAACGGGGGGGGGGGGGGAGAGAAGGGAAGAATCTTGACAGAGCCCCCCCCCCCCGCTCCTCCCTGGCCGTGTGCGCGGGTGGGTGGGTGGGGGGGGGGGGGGGAGAGAAAGGAGGGAGATTCTCCGAGCCTGGTCCTTGCAGCGGGGGGGTGTGTGTGCGTGTGCGTGTTTGGGAGAAGAGGGGAGGGGAGCCTGACAATTGGGCCTTTGCACGGGAACGGGGAGGGGGGATCCTTAAGGGAGGCTGCAGGAACCTCACGAGATGCTGGGAATCCTTGCAGCGTGTGTGTGTCCCTCTCCCCCCCCCCCTGCCCTTTCGCGAGGGCGTGTGTCTGTATGGAGGATGTGCGCATGTGGGAATCCTTGCAATCTTTTTGCAGCCTTTTTGGAGAACGATGCGCGCTGATGGATCTCTCGCAGGCTTTGATTTTTTTTTTTTTAAATAAGGTGAAGGTTTGTGATTTTTTTCCTCTCAAGCGCACACTTATCTACTCACGGGAGGGGAGGGGATCCTTGCAGGTTTGATGCCAGAGAATCTGGAAGGGTTGGAGTCCCTGGCATAAAGGCTGTAGAGATCCCTGAGTCTTGCTTTTGAGGAGAAGGCGGTGTGTGCATATGTGCAGAGAGGTGGGGAAATCCTTGTAGCGTGCTGCACCTACAGAATTTTTGCAGCCTTTTGTGCCCCCAGGGAGAGTGGAGTGATTCGAATCAGGGCCGCCGTTAGGAGGTGAAGGTTTGATGTCTGCACACAGGGTTCTCTGTGCATTGGGGTGTGTGTGGGGGGGATAGACTGGATCTCCCAGGGTGATGCTTGATCCCAGTGTGGGTGGGTGGGTGTGTGCACGCATGGGTGTCCACATGGATGTACGTAGGCTCTTGGCAGAGTCTTGGGTGGGTTGGGAGCAGAAGGGGAATCCCGCTGGGTGGGTGTATCAAGATGGCAGTCTTGCACTTGGGTGCGTGTGGCCTCCTCAGCATCCCAGCTCTGATTACATAGCTGGAATCTTTAAAGGCAGGCGAAGGTGATGTTGACTTCTAGGAAAGATGGCATGGTATGTCTGGTACAGGTGCATAAATCTATTTCTGCACTGGGTGCCCATGAAATGGTGCTGACAGCCACGTCAAATATGTGAGGTTTCCTGCCGGAATCTATTTTTTTTTGTAGGAAATGGCATACTGTTTGGTGGTTTGTTTTTCTCGTGCACGCATATGTGCACATGTGTTTGTGTGCTTTTTTGCATATGCAAGTGTTGGGGGAACCCACAGCCCGTCAGTGTTTCCCTGCTGCACATAACGGTCTACGTGCGTCTTGCTCGCTAATTTCTCTTGTTTGGAGTGGCCCTCGGCTCTTGTGGAGGCGGGAGGGGCTCTTCTTGACAGCTTGGCCACACTGTTAGGACTGCAGGCAAGGGAGTGGAGATCACGGACAAACCTTTTGGGCAAATCTGATGTTTCCATCGGAACTGCGCCCACAGTCTGGTAGGCTGGAAGCCTCTGACCCTGAAGCCATCCCTCAGTACATGGGGCTAACTTCCTCAGAGCTTCTTGCGGTGTGGCTTTTAGAACCTTTTAGTCCTCCTCCTTGAATCTAAGCCAAGAGATACATAGCTGCACGTGGGTATGTTCTCCCCCAATGCTCCCCCTCCCACACTTCTCTTTCTCCTCATCTGTCAAAATTTAGAGCTCTTTTCGACAGATGCTTGTTTGTTTATGCTACTGTATAAGAGATAAATTTGTGATGCGGGGGGAGCTTTTCTCATTTCTTTGCAGCCATTGGAGGGGCTTTTCAATCCAGTGCTGATCCTGTTTAATTCCAGGGTGTTAATGGCCTGGTTTGTGCTTGTTCCTGAAGAGCTCTGTTGCGGATTCCTCAGTTTGTTTGATACCTGCTCTTGTGCTGCTTGGGTGTTTCTTAGTTATTAAGTTTATCTTCTGATACTGGTTGCCTTTTTATCCATTCACTTACAAGATAACTTGTGCTTGGGGCCGGAGCTCCTTAACAGCCAAGATACTCTTCACTTTCCAGCTAACTTTTCAGAGTTTGGTCACATATTTTAAGCTTGTCACCTCCTCCTGCGGGGGAAAGGCCATTGCAGCACTAAGAACAAGAGCTGGCATAGGTATGTGTTAAATGGCAGCATTTCTTCCTCATACTTGCAGCTTACTCTTCTTTTAGACATCTCAGAGGGCTTCTTTCCAGATCGATCAGAGTCACCCTTGCTATAGGATTAGTAGCCACACCAGTCTTTGGGCTCTTCATAGATATTAGTGTGGTCTTGGCAGACCTGTAATTTGGTCTCATGGGGCCACAGTCTATGTGATTGGTGTTTTGATGTCTGAACATATAGCATGCCTTTGGAGGGACATAGTTCAGTAGTGGCGCATCAGCCTTGATACAGAATGTTCAGTCTCTGGTGTGCCTAGTTTTCAGAAAAGGTCTCTGTAGCAAATGCTGAGAAGATTTCTTCCTGAGGACTTGGGGAGTGGTAGAGATGCAGACTGTGGCGTCTCCAGCGAAAGTGTCTTGAGGAGCAGGTGTTCAGACACCCCTTTCTCCATTTGCCGTTCAGGATAGACAGCATTGCCTGAATCAGGCACACACATTAGAACATGGAAAGGCTGGGGCATGCTTCCTTTTCTGTATGGGGTTGTACAACACCCAGACTTTTGTGTACGACTGTGTGGACATTGTGCATGCTTTCTCCTTCCTTCAAATTGGGGATGGTGTACATGAGGTTACCCAGTATCCTCATATAGGATAAGGGATAGAAAAACAGTGACAGAGGAGGGGTTTGAGCTCTGTTCAAATGTAGTTCTCTGTTTTAGCACAGTGGCTTTTTAACTCATTGTTGGATGGGAGACCAACAAGGAAGACCAGAAGCAGAGAGCTCCTGATCCCAAGTTTATAGAGAGCTGGTTACTTTGGAATGAGAAGGTCCAAAAAGCCCC
Organism: Lepidodactylus listeri; assembly: GCA_029233225.1. Taxonomy (NCBI): domain Eukaryota; kingdom Metazoa; phylum Chordata; class Lepidosauria; order Squamata; family Gekkonidae; genus Lepidodactylus; species Lepidodactylus listeri. The sequence continues at coordinate 152,638,893 of JARCFY010000003.1, forward strand.
ATCTGTTTGTCTTATAAAACAGGATTGGTAAAAATGTATTTTTTTAGGTGACTTCAGATTCTGTTGCTCTGATACCAGGTGTCGTTTGGGGCTGAGAGACTTTTGAATGACAGATGGGCTCCCATGACACATCTTTTGCTCTTGATTTGAGCCGAGAGGAAAATACCCAGGATTCATGATGTCAGCCCAAGGCTGCAAACTGAAAAATCATAATACGCTGTATCAGTACTCCTGAACTGAGCGCAGCTTTTGCAGACAAGTCTACCAGAGTAGCTGCCAATTCTTTTGTTAGCCTGTCTGCCCTTGCATACTTAGGCAAATTTTCGGACATATCAGCCTGGGAGGGGGAAAAAATCTTTTCCAATTTATAAAACTTTTCTTGGCTGGTTGCTTGGAGGTGGTATTTTGCCGTAGGAGACTGGGTGACTGGTCATTGACAGCTGTCCCTCATGTGCAGTTTTCCTTCCCTGATTTTTGTTTTGTTTCTGTTCACACCAGTATAGAAAGCTATGAGCTGCAAAGATCCCAGGTGCCTGGCCAGTTGGGGACTTAGAAGTTTGTTGGTAGCTCTTAGGAAATTGAAGCGTGTTCAGCTCTGTGCAGGAGTCAGTAACTAAAAATACCTTTCTAGTTTCAGAGGCAGAGAGCTGAGGAGGAGGAGGCAGCAGCAATCAGGTAGAGGAGGGAGGAAAGTGGCAGTGGTCTCAGAGGTAAAAGCTGCGAGGGGCAAGTGCGGCAGAAGAAAGAACGTAAGGGGCAGCAGGGGCTGTGGCTGGGGGAAGTGGCCCAGAGAGGATTTTTTTTTTAAAGCTGGAGAAGAGGAAGCAGCATTGACTTGTGGCACTTTGATCTTGGTGTGAGTCTCTGTGCCCTTGTTTGTTCCTTGTCCCTCACCTGGTGAGAGAGGATGCCGTAGGAAAGACCACTAGAGAGCATCCGTGAGGCTTTGTGCATCAGAACCAGTGTGGGTGAAGGAAGGAGGGCTGCCCTAGAAGCTTACCAAGAAGCACCACTATGGAGACACTTGGAAAATACTGCTGCAATTATGCTGTGATTGTATTGCCAGCCATGCTCGTAACAACAACAACAGAGCTGTCTGGTGAATGGGATTGACAACTGCCTAAATAAAATTAAACTTTAGATGGGGAGAGAGACGAAAGTCAGTGTAATTTTCATCAGACTAGCAAAAGCACAAAGCAGTAGTATAATGTGGAAGAACCCAGTAGTAATGAAATAGCATGGAAGCCTTTTTTTCAGATTTCTGCTGGCATCTTTCTTTCCATGAGGACAAGAAACCGAAGTCTTTTTTAAACGAACTCTTTGTAGCGGTGGATTCAGTAGCTTGTTGGTTCCATCGGCATCCATTTCAGTTCCTGCACATACGTGGAGCTTCCCTCTCTTCCTTGAGGGCTTCCCCATTCAGTCTAGTGGAAGGAGCCATTGTGTACATGCATCGCTTTGCCACAGAGTATTTTCATAACCCCAAAATGAATGGAGCCTGTTTAATGCAGCGTGCCGTTACGTTAACTTCGTTCGCTTCATTTGTACCCTACCTTTCTCCACAGTGGGGGACTGAAGGTGATTTGCATCATTCTCCTCTCCTCCATTTTATCCTCACAACAATCCTGTGAGGTATATTAGACTGAGAGACTGTGACTGGCCCTAGGTCACCCAGCAAGCTTCCATGGCACGAGCATTGATTCAAGCCCTGTTCTTGCTTGCTGCAGCCATGTGTGTAGCTATGTGCCTGATCACCAAAGGTGGATGAGAATGGCCTCCAGGTGATCAGTCAGACTATCTTCACAAAACCCAGTGTTCTTTTTTTAATATCCTAAATCCTAATAGGTATGCAGGGGTGGGCAGGTTAGTAATTTGAGTGGACTGACCCGCAAGCCTGTTTTACTTATCAATATTTCATTTCTCTAAAATGGAGACTTCTGAACCTCCATGGTTTTTGCCTGCTTGAATAGTCGTTCTGATTTTGTTCTTTTTCGTATTTCTCCTGCAGTGAGAAGATGCCGGCTCCGAGGTTCTAGGAAGATTTCGTCTCTCTTTATAACGTGGACCCCACACGCCTGCTGTGTTGTGAAAATTTTGCGCCAGCACGTACTGTGATGGACCCTCAGAATACTGCTATGTTAGGGCTGGGTTCTGGTTCTGAAGGGTTTTCTGGGAAAAGCCCCTCTGCAGTTGCCACGGGCGCGGCAGGAGGCAGAAGAGAGTTGGCCCTCGATGGTAGCACTAAGGAGGAGGAAGAGAAAAAGAGGAGCTGTGAGGAGAACGACAGCGAGATCGGCAAGGGTGAGAACCTGTCTGACGCCCAGCAGCAGTTTTCCGTGAAGGAAACAAACTTTTCGGAGGGGAATTTAAAACTGAAAATTGGCCTCCAAGCTAAGAGAACTAAAAAACCCCCAAAGAATCTGGAAAATTATGTCTGCCGGCCTGCCATAAAAACCACTATCAAGCAACCCAGGAGGGTGCAGAAGGCTGGGAAGATGACAGAGGAGAAGAATGACCCAGGACCTGTGAAGCAAGTGAGTGACGCGGGCGCTCTGCTGGCCACGCCCACGTGATACCATTGGGAAGAAAGACAAAAGGGGTCCTGGGTGCTAGAGACATTCTTCCGAAGGTGTCAAAACTCGGGGAATGCAGGATCTGATACGTTGGGCAGAATCTGACCTTGTGTTCCAGGGGCACCCCGAGAGTAAAGGCAGCACCTCTGGCAACCCTTGGGAGAATCTGACTAGTTAAAAGAGGCTTTTTAGTTGTGTTCCTAGGAATTGAGGTAGGGGGTTATAGGAAGTTCAGCAAGGGGAATCCTGTGAGAGATACAGGCTGGACATTAGCAACTGGCACATGGTCACCTTGTGGCTGACTGGGAACTGGAGCTTTAGCGTCTGTGACCCTAGCCCAGTACTGTAGCCACCGCACTACTCTGGCTTCCTGATTGTCACCACAAAATTACTGATCTTGTGAAGCTGCAGAGGAGTATTGAACACATTATGTCTGGGTCAGTGGGATTCTCGGGCAAACAGAACGTGTCTTCTGTCTTTCCCCAGAATTCAGTGTTGCGTGCAGCGATTTCCTTGCAAGTGAGTCAAGGTGGGAATGGCACTCTTAAGAAACTTGGGACGTCAGTTTTCTAGACTTTGTGGCTTGAGGATGTGTATTTGCTGCCTAGTGCAATATCTGAAGCTGGAAGATTTCTGAGCTAAGCCTTGAGGGTGGCATTGGGTTAGAGCTTCAGTCCCTCACATACTGCTTTTTTCTTCCGGCCCTGAGTCTGTTTCTCCATCCGTCTGCTCCTCCATAAGCCCATCTTTGAATACCCCAGTCTTGGGAACAGAAAGAATGCAGACGTTTCTCAGTTTGTGTAACATGCCCCAGTTGACCTGCCAGTTTGTTGGTTTTTATCTTGCATTCAGTGGATGACTCTCCGCTGAAACCAATCACAGGCATCAAAATCTAACCTTAAATGGTAAACTAAAATCCAGTACGAAACGGTCCCTTGGTAAGTTGATTCTCCGCTGAGCTGGTTTTGGAAGGATGCTTAGCTCAGTGGAAGGGGAGGGGCCGTGGCTCAGTGGAAGAGCCTCTGCTTGGCGCACAGAAGGTCCCAGGTTTAGTCCCTGGCATCTCTAGTAAAAAACAAGGACCAGGCAGTAGGTGATGTAAAAGACCTCTGCCTGAGACCCTGCAGAGCTGCTGCCAGCTTGACTAGTCAATACTGACCTTGATGGACTGATGGTTTGATTCAGTACAAGGCAGCTTCTTGTGTTCATGTGCTGCCTTCTCTCCCTCTGGCCTCACTGATGGCAGCTAGAAGGAGGCAATGTGCGCCCAGGCCTCACGAAGGAATAACTCACCATTCCTTTGCTTGCACGCTTACCAAAATATTTTCCTTAAACACACCTAGACATTTCATGTATGTAATTTCTATTTCTTATTTGTGCACCCCAAGCACTGTATATATGGTTTATCAACCATCCTTGCAATAGCGCTATATCACTAGACCGGCAGTGTTGCTACACCCATATTACAGGAGGGGGTGGGGAGAATTGCTGAATCTGAGGCTGGTTATCAGCAGGCTGCCTGGAGAATCCATGGCCAAGCTGAGAGTTGAGCAGCGTGGCTTAAAAGTCGGTTCCTCAGACTAACCCACCTGCTTTACGGTGGCTCTGCTGGTTCTGTCATTTTTTATGTTCAAGCCTGACCTGAAAGTAATGGTGTGAAATAGTAGTATTCGTAGCCCCATTTGGGGAGGGCTGTTCTTGGCTCATTTGCATATACATTTGGCACTGTTCTTCTCCGAGTAGCTTATAGAGTCAAAAAAAGAAAAGATGAAAGGTTAAGGGAATGATTGCTCCATTGAAGAGCTCCATTACTTAGAGCGCAAACCAGTGTTCTGTTTTTAAAACAAAAGTTATATAAAACTCGGGGTAATCCAGGGTTGGTTTCTTTCTTTTTTTTTTCCACAGCTGCTCAATCCGCTGAGCTCTGCCATGTGTTTACCAGCTTCTTGGAACTTTCTAAGCAATTTCGGTTTAATTGTTTTCCATAAAGTTGTGGCTCTGATTCTTTTCCACGTTAGCCGAGCTGTTTGTTGCCAGCAGCAGCTCATTCTTAAGCTCTGCTGCTCTACATAACTCTGCTAAAATTAGCAACGTGGTGTATCCTTAGTGGAACTGTTGCCTCTTGGCTGTAGGAAGGGGGAGAAAAAGGGTGAAATACTTGGTCTCTCAGTCCCCAAGATTTTGTGGTTTGGTTCCTTTTTGGTTGTTGTTAAGGCTGACTCAAGCTTTAGCATTTGAGGATAACTTTTCAGGGTCAGAATATTGTGGCAAAAGTCAGACCCTTGCATTCATCCTTCTCTGTTCTTCTCCATCTATATTTAGACTGTAAGCTCCTTGCAGCAGTGACCTGCCCTTAGGTTTGCACGTAAGGCATCACACACACTGATCTGTATGCATGTATGAAATGGTTTTCAGTTTGTTTTCACAGAAAAATGTAAATGATGTTAATGAAGAATTAATAGGTGCTCCTTGGCTTCAGATTTGTCTCTTGGGGCTGAATAGCCCCACCCTTCCCATGCATCCATTAGTGGATTAGGTAGTGTGTGTGTTAAGTGCCATCAAGTTGCTTCTGACTTACAGCTACCTTTTGAGTTAATGTCCTCCAAAACGTCCTGTCGTTAACAGCCTTGCAAACCGAGGGCCGTGGCTTCCTTGACTGAGTCAGTCCATCTCTTGCTGGGTCTTCCTCTGCTCCTACTGCCTTCACTTTTCCTAGCATTGTTGTCTTTCTCAGTGAGTCTTGTCTTCTTATGATATGACCAAAGTGCAGTAGCCTCAGTTCAGTTGTTTCAGGTAGACAGGGCCGTAAAGCTTTGCTTGTAAGCGCCTTAAAGCTTTGCTTGTAAGGCATCATCCTGAAAAGCGCATCTGTGCTAGGCATCTAGAAAGGTGCTTCTGTACAGTCACATTATCGGTTTTGGCAAGGGAGAGACTTGTCCCAAGGTGAGAAAGCACAGAAGCTTCACAAATTATGGCTCACCCTGACGCCCCAGGCCACAAATGACTAGCAGAGGCCGTAATTGTTGTGGTGATTCTTACTTGCTCATTGCATGGCTCAGTGATAGAGCATGTGCTGTGCACACAGAAGGTCCCAGATTCAGTGGTCGGCATCTTTAATTAAGAAGGACCAGGTGGCATGTGCTGGGAAAAGGCCCTTCCTTGCTTGAGACCTTGGAGAGCTTTCTCTAGTTGCAGAAGCCAGTGTTGAGCTAGATGGTCCAGTTGTGTGACTCTCTGTAACGCAGCTTCACGAGTATGGAGTGGCTGTATTATTTTCAGCTTTAAAGACTTTGGATAGTGACCATTTATCCAACGGTATATTTTTAAGCGCTTTGCAGACAGGGCAAGCCAAGAGGAAATGGAGGAAGATGAACAGCCATAAACAGCGTAGACAAACACAAGCAAACTGTTTGGATACTGCTGAAGTTACATTTGGAGTCCTACAAAAATGTGTGTGGCTGCGTCTCCAGCATGTTTTATAACCTTTAATTATCAATGCAATAGCCACGTATGGTAGATTATTACTCCCAGTGTAGCATGGGAAGTGTGAGAATAATTCAGGGCTGGCCCTGCAGTGAGGCAGGGTGAGGCGACCCGCCTCAGGCAGCAGATTTTGGGTGTCATTAAAGAGCGGTAGATTGTCAGATTGTTCAGTGGTGTTTGTTATTTATCCCTGGGGGCACCTTTTCACCTCAGGCACCGGGCTGGTTTTCGGGGCTGGCCCTGAGGTGGAATTTGCTTTGTAAGCTGGAAGCTGAACAAAGAGTCTGTGTAGCATAACAAGTTGCTGTAATGTTTAACGGAGACACACGCAGGTCCCTCTCTGTTTCTAAGGTGTATCTTCAAAAAGGGCAGGGGGGGGACACAAGACAGCATTACGGGGAAGAAAGACACCTTCTGTCTGACCACCTGATGGGCCTGGAGAGAAGGTGGAAAGAAGCGTGTGATAGGTAGTTAACTCCTGCATATTCCCCCTCCCCCCAATAATTGCACTTGTAGTAATTTTTCCAGTGTTGCATATGATCTTGCGGCTGGTTTTCTGTTAACTTTGGTCAGGTACATGTGAAAAATTGTTGAGACTGGGAAGTGCCTAATTGTAGGGTTTGAATGGATTGTCTTGAGGTTTCTTCACCTCTAAGCTACACATTAAGGAAACTTATTAGTGGAGTAAGTGGGATAAGCCTTCAGTTATCGCAGCTGGAGGCCAGCAGCAATTAAAAGCACTTAATGCTGAAATTCTTTCCAGCAAAATTAAGAGCTCTTCAGAGTTGAGAGAGTACCCCACACTATGTGGCTTTGCAGCTGACTTTGTTCTGAGTGAGATTGGCGGTGTATCTACCTCTGTATTTTTCCGCTCTGTCAGTGGCTCTCCAGGGTCTCGGGAAGAAAGCGGCCTTTCCACCACTTGTCGCCTGAGATCTTTCCACTCTATTTCAAGCAGTTGTGTCTCAGTGGTAGAGCATCTGGTTCGCATGCAAAAGGTCCCAGGTTCAAGCTGAGCATCTCCAGATGAAGGATCTGGCAGTAAGTGACGTAAAAGATCTCTGCCAGAGACCCTGAAGAACCATTGCCAGTCTTAATAGATAATACTTAACAGAGTTTGAGTTCAGGGGCACTTTTAAGACCATCAAAGTTCTATTCTGGGTATAAGCTGTTGTGTGCATGCACACTTCTTCAGACCTAAAGGCAGAAGAAGAAGAAGAGATTAGATTTATACCCTACCCATCACTACCTGAAGGAGTCTCAGAGCAGCTCACAATCCCTTTCCCTCCCCCGCTCCATAACAGACACCCTGTGAGGTAGGTGGGGCTGAGAGAGCTCTCTCGAGAACTGCCCTTGAGAGAACAGCTCTGAGAGAACTTATGACTGACCCACGGTCACACCAGCAGCTGCATGTGGAGGAGTGGGGAATCAAACCCACCAGATTAGAGTCCACACTCCTAACCACTTTACCAAACTGGCTCTATCTGAAGAAGTGTGCATGCACATGAAAGCTTATGCCCAAAATAAAACCTTGTTGGTCTTAAAGGTGCTCCTGAACTCAAACTTAATTCTGCTGCTTCAGACCAACATGAATATCCACCTAAATCTTTGGTGGATCTGATTCAATATGAGACAAATTCATGTGTTCTTTTACCTTCAGTCTTTCCAGACGTGCAACCCACCTTTAACCCGCAAGTGCATGATGGGGAGTCAGGTGGCTTCACCATCCTGTGGTAGGAACAGAAATAGCCTCAGATATGACTTGACTTTACATGTGTGTGTGGGGGTTCCCCTTCCCCATGTTTCAAGTACATGCAGAGAGCACTGAAGGACCAATGGGCAAGGATGGCAGGTGGCTGTCCAGGCTGTGCATGGTGGAGTGAAGGGAGAGAAAGCAAAGCACGGCTTTTGTGGGGAAGGAAGTTCCAGTAGCTGCCTGTGTCTTCCACCACTAGGCGACCTTGCTTCACCATCCCTTCTGCTTCTTTCTGTTGCGTGCAAAGAGAGACAGGCGAAGCAGTGCCCTTCATCTGTACTATCCGCCGGCCTTTCCAAAAAATCAGCAGGGAATTGGTTAGGTCTGTGGTGGGTTGCAGACTCCTAGAGGGTCATGTGGGTTGGAAGACTGCTGCTTTGGCTGGAGGCCTAAGGGATAGAACCAGGGGCTTCTTCCATGCAAAGCAGCCGCTCTGCCGCTGAGCTGTGGCCCCTCCCGTACAGAATAACCAAGGTTGTTTCAGAGGTTATCTTTCTGGGTTTTTATCTTGAATCATCAGTCCTCATTAGCTTATGCAGGAAATATGATTGTGCTCTAGGCAAGTCACCTTTTGTGCACCGGGCAGTGTGCTGGCGCAGAGCATTTTCAACTCTGCCTGCTGCAGCATACCGCTAATAATCATGGAGATGTCGATCCTAAGGGAGCCCAGAATCTCTCATTACTGGACTCTTCTCAGTCAGCCTGATTTATCTTCAGATCAACTCTCTAGTTAATTTTGAAACTGGTAGCTTCTAGGACTTGATTTTGAATCTAAGCCAAGCACCCACTGCCTTGGAAGCCCCCCCCCCTCCGATAGCAGATATATAGTGGTTGTCGTCTGCAGATATTCCCCGGTGACAGAAATGCACTTGAATATATTCAGCAGTAGTTTCTTCTTAGTGTTTCACATTCTGAGATCAAGCCCCGTTTCAGGATAAGTCCGGGGAACAGAAACCGCAGAAGAGGGACAGGGCAACAGAATTCTCTCTAGAGCACTGTGTAGGTGATTCCCCTGTGAGGGCTAGAAGCTTGCCTTTTAAAAAGGGAAGAAAAGCAGGCAACCTGAGCTTCACAGAATACCAAAATCTGCCCCAGATCTGATGAGCATGCAGTGATTCTGTTTCCGTTGTGTTTTTAATTGCACGTAAGCTGCCTGTTATCTCTACTAGCGCGTCTGCCCAAAGTCCTTACAGATTTCTGTCTCCTTTGTCTTTGTTGTAATCTGCTCAGCCCGCTTAGTAGGTATCATTTCGCTTTCCTGGGAAATCACAGTCCAGGAGCTGCAGCGGCAGAGCAGTTCGTTGTTCGAGGCGCAGATGGGCAAAGGCAGCCACTGGAATATTCCACCTATTTATAGCTGAGTGGCGTTCAGACTATTCCGGTCTTAGAGAACGATGCAGAGACACGGAGGTGACAGCAACAAGCTCTGTGCTAACAGCTGTAGTGTGATGCAGTTGAGACAATGAGACAAGATGGAACCTGCTTCTGTTCTCTCTCAGAGCTCCCCCATTTCCCTGAGAAACTGCTGAGTGCAGGTATCCTTCCAATCCTTGTAGCGTCCTTGGCTATGCAGGTGAATGCTGCAGAAGGCTGTTTGCCGCTGGCTGGATTGCAGCCTGCCTCTGAAAATTCACAACCAAATGTGGAGACTTCCTTCCCTTTGGCTTTTATAGCTGTTGAGGAAAAGAGCGCGTGTGGGTTTTTTTTGGGGGGGGGGGGGAGAATTACATTCCCTGCAGAGCCAAAGCTCTGTCATTGCACCTAAACAAAGATGGTTCAAGAGCTGCTTGCGTGCATGTATTCCTCTCCACGCCTTCCAAAATTGGGCTTGTGGGAAAGGTAGCAGTCTGTTCTGGCTTCCATGGAGAGTTGATCCTAAAAGCGCTTTCTGACTGACGTTCTGGATTCATGGGGCGACCTTGCCATGAGGTGGGGTGAGGCTGCAGAGTCAGGTGCTGGGTAGAGGTGTATAAACAGCACAGAGGGTGATGGCGAAATCCAAACTGTGTGATTCGTTCCATGGAAAGCTGTCCAAAGTGAACCTCATTGGTTCTCCTGAGGCCCGTGCAGGACCATTTCCTGGAGGATTCTGTCCTTTGCCATTTAGTGTCTGTTGGGGTAGCAGTGGGTTTTGTGCCTGTGGCCCGGCCCTGTGTGGGTTTCATGCACCCCAAACTGGTGCCCGTTTTCAGAAACAAGACAGAAATCAGTTTCAGAGTGTAGGTGTGTCGGTCTGCAGTAAAACAGATTCAAGTCCTGTCGCACCTTAGAGACCCAACAAGAGCTTCAGGGCATAACCTATCGCGAGTCAAAGGTCCCTTCATCAGGCAGTCTGATGAAGGGACCTTTGTCTCTCGAAAGATTATGCCCTGAAGCTCTTGTTGGTCTCTAAGGTGCTACTAGACTCCAATCAAACAAAAATCAGTAAGATGTTTGCTTGTGCCCCACTTTTCTCTCCAGTGGAGACCCGGAGTAGCATACAGCATGATTCTTCCCTCCTCCCATCTGTCCCCATAGCAACAACCCTGTGAAGTAGGTTAGGCTGTGGGAGTGTGACTTGGCCTCAGGTCACCCAGCGAGCATCCCTGGCAGAGTGGCGATTCTCCCCTGGGTTTCCCAAATCCTAATCTAGCACTCTAGCCTCACTCAGTAGGAATACGTTTATGAGCCTGGAGGGCCGCAGCTAATTTGCATTTAGTGGCTATATGACTGCACAGAGGTGTTCTTGGAGGTCAGTAAGATGGGGTAGCCCCTGCTCACAGGAAACCGTGGATGTTGGATGATTACAGGGTTTTGGCATTTGGGGCCTTTTGGTAGGTTTTGGTGCTGCTGCTCTACAGGGACCTCATGGGGAAGGCCACATGATGTTTCTGCACCCCCTTTTTTATTCTTGAAACAACTTTGTGAGATATGTGATGCTGACAGAATGACTAGCCCAGGGGTGGCCAAACTTGCTCGTCGTTAGAGCAACATAGAATAAATGTCAGATGTTTGAGAGCCGCAAGACAGGAACAAATACCACTCACACATTTTTATTTTAAGATATGCAGATTTGCTTTTTTATTAACATCAAATGAGACTGCCAAAAATAAAAACAAAAGGGGTAAGAACAGATATTGATAATGATATTTATTTGTCCAATGGTATTTATTTGTTTGCTAATGATATTTATTTGTCAGAGAGAGAGAGAAGAAGAGAGGTAGAAAGAAAGGGAGGGAGGGAGAGAGAGAGAGAAAGAGAAACAAAGAAAGCAAATAGGTGGGGTGGAAGTATGCTTCCCCTTCACTTCCCCAGCTGCCCTGCCAGGAACTGCACAGTACGTGTGAAAGAGCCGCTTGTGGCTCCTGAGTCACAGTTTGGCCACCCCTGGATGGATTTGAGCCTGGCTCTTTCTGGTTCAGCCTGACCCAGATAACCCAGGCTAGCCCAGTCTCATCAGAACGTGGAAGCTAAGCAGGGTCGGCCCTGACTAGTATTTTGATGGGAGACCTCCAAGGAATACCAGGGTCGTGTTGTGGAGGCAGGCAGTGGCAAACCACCTCTGAATATCTCTTGAAAGCCCCACTGGGTGCCAGATCGCCATAAGTCAGCTGTGGCTTGATGGCGCTTTGCACCCCCATTCCCTGGTTCAGATCTGACAGTCAGACTCCTGTGACTCAGTGGCTTCTAAGTAAGTATAAGAAGAATGCTTAGAATGGTATAGCAGCTCAGAGTGTTAAAAGCAATTCACACACATTATCGCAGTCTTTACAACTGTCTTGTGTGGCAGGTCAGTTTTGTTAGAGCTGAAGAAACGTGGCTTGCTTAAGGACTCCCAGTGAGTTGGTGGCTGTGCGTACAGGCTTTATCTCATGAGGATATGAGAACGTAAGAACAGCCCTTCTGTATCAGACCAAAAGGCCATCTGGTCCCATCACTGTCTTTCCAGGAGCAACCTGCCAGATGTCTCTGAGCACCTACGAGCAGATTGTGGTTGTGATGGCCCTCCTATGGAATTCGCCTGCAACACCTTTTATACAGTAGACTGCCTCTGAACCTGGGGGTTCCATTTAGCTGTCATAGCTTATAGCCGTTGATAAGCCTTTCCTTCTCCCTGAATCTAACTTTAAAAAAAAACCTATCTAAGGAGTTGTGGCCCTTTCTTACACGCCCAGGGAAATGCTGATCGCCACTTTGGGGTCAGGAAGCAGTTTTCCTCCAAGCCAGTTTGGCTGGAGATCCTGGAGATTTTTTGTCATCTTCTGGGCATGGAACAGTGGGTCACTAGATGGGTGTGGAGGTATTTGTGAATTTCCTGCATTATGCAGGGGGTTGGACTAGATGACCCTGGAGGTCCCTTCCAACTCCATGATTCTATGCATTTATCACTAGAACTACAGTTACTCCTGGGTGTGGAGGATGTGGGGCAGCAGCCAGACTGAAGGAGCCACCGAGTTCCTGTTTGGGGGTGAAGGGCCCATCTAATGAGCAGTTAAGGGTGGGGATAGTTTTTTAAGGTCTGCACTGGTGTCTTGGAGAGCTGTTCTTCTCCCCACCCAACCGCAGCAAGAGGAAGTAAACTATTAAATTGCCTGCCCGTGCCCCAGCTTAAGTCCCAGAGGATGAAATAGAAGCCCAAGGCAGGGGGTGGGGTGGGGTGTTGGGAGAACACAGTGGGCAGCACTGTGCAGAAAAACCTGTCCCAACAAGCTATGACCAGGGCGATGCATATCCCTTGAGAGAGCGCTGCCCTCGGCTTGTTATGTACCTACCCTGGGCAGAATTGCCAACTCTGGCGAGACGCTTTTTTCCCATGTAAGGGAGCCCCGAGAATCCTCAGTGGCTATTTTGGGAATGAGAAAGGGCCCTTGATTTGGACGCTAGCACCGTCGGCTGGGTTGCGGCTGCCTCCTCAGCTGCCTGTCCCATACGTGGATGCGAGGAAAGCAGAAACCCTGCTCTCCCCGCAACCGTAAGGCTGCAGCGAGAATCTGCGTAGGATTGCAGTTGCCGTGGGGAAGCTGGGCTCTGTGCCAAGTCTCTCTCTCTCTCTCTCTCTCTTCCGTGCTACAAAATCCCTCCAGCGCCAGCAGCTTTTAAAGTAAACAACAGAGCGGGATCCAGAGGCACCCACCCTCTGTCACAGCGAGGCCTAGAGTCACAGACGGACCTGGTTACGGTTCAGGACTGGTGGATGGGAAGAAAAGGCCAGGCCTTGGAGGGCGTCAGAACCTGCCATGTAGGCACCTGATTTTGTTCTCGAGGTGCCTGCTTGTGAGAAGAGTCAGTTTGCTGTGGCAGCTAAGACCCATCCTGATTCACATCCCACCTCGGCTGTGTGAAACCAGTCGCTGGCAAGCTGCCCGTTGCCTCCGCCTTCCCCTCTGCAAAATGGGGACGGTCATAGTAACGTTCCTTACTGAACGGCTGTAACGAAGATATAGATTTTGCAATATAAAACACATTGGATGCTATAAAGCTTTATAGCAATTAGAGGTTTTATCGTCGTGTTGTCTCCAAGCCCCCAGCTAGGGGGCAAGTGGTGGAGCTTCACCTTGTGGTCTGGCTTTGTCCTGTTTAGATAGCTATATAGATTGCAAGCCCTCTGCCTGCCACCATCTCACCTCCTTTATACTTCCACCATAGCCCTGTTTTGCTGTTTTGGTATTATTGCGTTTTCAGGCCGCCTTTCCTTCCATAGCTCTCTGGCTGTCCACATTCTCCTTTTTCATTTTATCCTCACAAGCGTACCTGCATATAATGTTCCCTTATCAGATAATTGATCCATCCGGCTCAGTGCTGTGGCTGCTCCGGCACTGGCTCTACAGGCTCTTGGGTAAAGCAGCATCTACCCAAGCTCCTTTTGTTTGAGTTGCCAGGGAACCGAACATGCCACCTTCTTCAAGCAAAGCAGGTGCTCCAATGCTGAGCTTGTCACTCCTGCCCGGGAGCTAAGGCGTGGCCCGGCGTGGGAGCATCCAGTGAGTTTTTCTTTGCCGAACGGAGACTCGAACCCAGGTCTCTCCCATTGAAGGTCGAGGCTACACCACGCTGGTTGTCACCTTTTATGTGCAGCACTCGTTCAGATTAGGTATCGCCACTTACTGTGATCTCACAGTAATTGAAAGCCATCTGGACAAGGTGTGCAATTTACGCTGTGTGTATGTGCGTGTTAAGTTCCATCAAGTGGCTTACGGCAGACCCTGCGAATTAATGACCTCCAAAGCATCCTCTTGTTAACAGCCTTGCTTGGGTCTTGTAGACCGAGGGCCTTGGCGTCCTTGATTGAGTCAATCAGTCTCATGTTGTGTTTTCCTCTTTTCCCGCTGCCTTCATTTTCTCCAGCCTTATTGTCTTTTCTGGTTAGTACCAGCTGCAAATTCAAGCATGGCTTTCCTTCTCGGCAGATGTTTTGTTTCGACACGGAAGGAGCCAGCAGTCTCTTTCTGTAGCTGCTGCTCATTGGTCTGGTTGGGATTCACTTAACCTGCTCATCGCCTTCCCCATCCATCCCCCTGTCACAAGGCAGGCGGAAGTTCTTTCAAGCCCAGCCATCAGGCTGCTGCTGTCGCTCCGAGAGCAGTTGCAGCCCAGCCGTAGAACTTCTGGCCTCGCGTTTCCTTTCCTTGCCCGTTTTATGTCTGTCTTGCGTGTGCTAAATCATGTCTCCCCTTCGAATATAAGCTCCTTGGCAGGGAAGGGGCTTGTTCCTCCCTGTGTTCTGGAAATCCCTTTGCATGCTTGAGGTGCTGCAAATGAAATATTAATTACTGAAATGTATGACTGGAAGAATTCCTTAAAGTCTGTAATTGTGCAACCCTGGTAATGGGATATGGGTGTGCTCTCACAGGGAGAAACTCTAAAGGGAGGGGGGGGGCAGGAAAAGCAACCTCTTGCCAGCGTTGGAAGACTCCCAAGTGCTTCCTTTTCCAGACTTCTTAAAGCCCTGATTGGCAGCTTGTTTTGATGAACTAGTTTGTGGAGAGGGTTGGAGGGCAGGTCCAGGCTGCCAACCCTTTCTCTGTTATAGCAGGCCGCCTACAAATCCTAATGCCACAGGCCTTGCTCCTTTTCTGTCACTCATCTCTGGTAAGAACATTAGAAGAGCCCTGCTGGATCAGACCAGTGAGGGTCCATCTAGTCCAGCATCCTGCCTCACGCAGTGGCCTCAACCAGTTCCTCTGGAGGGCCAACCACAGGGCAGAGAGGCCGAGGCCTTCCCTTGAGGTTGTCTCCTGGCACTGGGATTCAGAGGTCAACTCCCTCTGAACATAGAGGTTCCCTTTAGTCACCCTGGCTACTAGCCCCTGATATACCTATCCTCCATGATTCTGCCTAATCCCCTTTTAAAGCTGTTCATGATAAGAACTGCGCTGACCTGGATAGTCCAGGCTAGCCGGGTCTTGTAAGATCTCTGACGCTAAGCAGGGTCTAGCCTGGCTAGTATCTTGATGGGAGACCTCCAAGGAATACCATGGTCATGAAAGAGAGACAGGCAATGGCAAACCACGTCTCTCTGAACATCTCTTGCCTTGAAGACCATATGGGGTCGCCATAAGTCAGCTGTGAGTTGACAGCCAAAAAAGAGAGGAAAAGATAAAAACTGCCTGTGTTAATCTATGGAAACTGAAGGATCCAGATATAGAATTGAACCCATCAGTCACCAGGCTCAGTTCAAGGTACTGACTATCACATAGGAAGCCCTGCATGGCTTTGGTCTCTCATATCTGGAGGACTGCCTCTCCCCCCATGCTCCATTCATGACAGCTTCGCTCATCTCAGCAGGGCCTTCTGCAGGTGCCAGTGTGCCAATGGCCAGAATCAGTAACTGCCTGTACACCTGCATTTTCTTTTGTAGTCCCCACCTTATGGAATGGCTTGTCTGATGAGGTTCGGAAGGCTCCCACTCTGCAAACTATGCAAAATGGAATTATTCAGGAGGGCTTTTTTGCACAAGAATAGGGCTGTAGCAGTAGACAAGAGCGAGAGTCCAGTAGCGGCTTAAAGACAAACGTTGTGGCAGGGTTGGAGCCTTTGTGAGTCGCTGCTCACTTCTTCAGATACCTTGAAGAAGAAAAGAGTGAGCGTCCAGTAGTGCCTTAAAGACAAACGAAAGTTGTGGCAGGGTAGGAGCTTTCGTGAGTCGCTGCTCACTTCTGCCGTTACCTGAAATAGATAAGAGCAAGAGTCCAGTAGTGCCTTAAAGACTAACAAAAGTTGTGGCAGGGTAGGAGCTTTCGTGAGTCGCTGCTCACTTCTGCCGTTACCTGAAATAGATAAGAGCAAGAGTCCAGTAGTGCCTTAAAGACTAACAAAAGTTGTGGCAGGGTAGGAGCTTTCGTGAGTCGCTGCTCACTTCTGCCGTTACCTGAAATAGAAAAGAGCAAGAGTCCAGTAGTGCCTTAAAGACAAACGAAAGTTGTGGCAGGGTAGGAGCTTTCGTGAGTCGCTGCTCACTTCTTCAGTGACTCACAAAAGCTCCTTCCCTGCCACAAATGTTGTTAGTCTTTAAGGTGCTATTAGACTCTTGCTCTTTTCTACTGCTTCAGATAGACTAACACGGCTGCCCATCTTGATCTAGGACTGTACTGAAATGTAATGGTTCAGAAAGTTGCATCCATAAAGGGACAGGGACTGTGGGCTATACTACTGTATTGCTGCTATAAATATGCTCCGACTAGGCAGGCTTACGCCATTTGATGTTGTCATGTTTAAATGCTTATGCGTTGTTTCAAGTTTGTTTCAGCTCTTCATTGGCTGTCCTGCTGATTGCATTTGACTTAACGGTATCAGACCAGTGGTCTGTCTTGACTCTCAGTGGAAAAGGTGGATTATAAATAACATAAATTGAAATAAACAAGCATACTGGCCCGTGGACCTTCTAGTTGCTGACTCCTGCCTTAAACCATTTGTTGCCATGTGCAGCAAAGTCAAGTAATTGTCTCTGAAGAATGTGGACTCTTTCTTACAATAGTGCCACTTGTTTCCCAAGATAGCTGAGAAACTAAGTTAGGGGTTTGATTCACGTGTATGGAAAGCAAAATCCCCTGACAGGATTTTTATGCAGAGTTGAAAAGACTATTTGTAAGAGATCAGAGCAGCTCAAATTGATAAACCTAGTTATGAGAAAGTGATCAGATGTGTTGAGCCCCCTTTTCTAGCTGAAACCTTTTGATGAATTTTAATTCAGCCATTTTCCATTGGCCTTTGAGGGCCGTAGCTCAGTCGCAGAGCCTCTGCTTGGCATGCCGAAGGTCCTAGGTTAAATCACTGGCATCTCCAGTTGAAAGGACCAGGTAGGCAGTGATGTGAAAGACCTCTGCCTGAGACCCTGGAGAGCCGCTGCGTGCGAAACTGAGTAGCCAGTACTGGCCTTGATGAATCAATGGTGAGGTTCAGTATAAGACAGCCTCATGAAGCCGCCCTGAGCCTGCTTCGGTGGGGAGGGCAGGGTATAAATTCCTTCCCCTTCTCTGTATCGCTATTGTAATTTTATGCGTGCTTCCTTTATATCATATCATTTAGATATGAGACTCTGCCTAAGGAGCTGGAGCGTGTTTGGTAGTATTGTAGAGTGTTGGTTTAAGATATAAAGTGGTGATTATATGTCTGTCATGTAGTTACATGACAGAGTCTAGGAAGTGAATCTTCCAGTATACTCAGCTGCTGATCTGAGGGGAAGGAGAGAAAATCCACGGGGAAATTGCTGACCTAGAATTCGTTCTGAGGCTATTGTGCTTTGGTCAGTTATGAGAAGACAGGAGTCACTGGAAAATTAATAACCCTAGGAAAAAGTTGAAGGCAGCAGGAAAAGAGGAAGCCCCAACATGATATAGTTTGACTCTATGGAGGAAGCTGCAGCCCTCAGTTTGCAAGACCAGAGCAAGGCTGTTAACAACAGGACATTTTGGAGGTCATTCATGCATAGGGCTGCCGTAAGTGGGGAGCAACCTGAAGGCACTTAACACAAGAATCAATTAACAGGTTTGGCAGCAAGGGGGGGTGGGGGGTTCCAACAGTTCCGATTCTTTTCTCAGTCTCTGTAGGGGTTAGATTCAGGTGAGGTAGCTGTGTTGGTCTGAAGCAGCAGAACAAAGTTTGAGTCCAGGGGCACCTTATATTATAATTATATAAGCATGGAAGCTTATACCATGAATAAAACTTTGTTGGTCTTAAAAGGTGTCACTGGACTCAAACTACCTTCTGTTGGCGTTAATTTGCTTAACATAACCAAGCCTGTGTTATGTATTACAGTTGTGAATTAGCACTGCGCTTATCTGTATACTTTTCAGTTTTGCATAGAAATGTCACAGACCAGGTTTTTTGTTCCCTTTTCTCAGTGTATAAAAAATCTGGCTAACTGAGGATATCCTTAAGACATGAAAGCACATATGACAGTAAACCAGTTGGTCTTCAAGGAGCCTCATAATTATTTTGCTTGGCTGCAAGAAATTAACGCGGGTACCACACTGGAATGTCTGTCTAGATACGTATATTTCAGCGTGATGTAATGGTTGAAGTGTCGGACCAGGATCTGCAAAACCCAGGTCCGAATCCCCACTCTGCCATGGAAGCTTGCTGGGTGACCTTGGACCAGTCACACCGTCTCAGCCTAACCCGCCTCATAGGGTTGTTGTGAGGATAAAATGGAGGAGAGAAGAACGATTGACACTGCTTTGACTCCCCATGGGGAAGAAAGCTGGGATATAAATAAAGAAAATAAATATGCCAGAGCAGTATATAGGAGTCCCCGTTTCCACAATTTTGTCTTCACAACAACCCTTTGAGGTAGGTTAGATTTGAGAGATTGGCTCAAGGTCACTCAGTAGACTTCATGCCTGAGTGGGGACATGAACCCAGATCGCCCCAGTTCTAGTCTGACATTCTAACCACTATAGTTCACTGGCTCCTGGTGTTCAGTGCCTCTCTGTTCTTTGGTCCCTGTTTTATAGCTCTGCAGTACTTAAAAACAATGATTTTTTGTTAAACCTGCAAGGCCGGCGTTCACCTTACTAGAAGATGGGGCAAGAGAAATTTGCAGGGCTTTCTAATGTAACGTTACTGCTGACACGTGAAATTTTGCTTATGGTGCCTGAAGGTTAGGAGGGTTTTTTTGGCCCTGCCAATGTAAACCAAAATGATAATAAGAATGTGTTTGCTTTGTTGTTACTTGGATGATTAAAGCTGTTTCCCCCTTCCTTTTTTTAAACATTCAGGACTCAACAAAACTGTCCAAGAAAGGTGGAGAAACCACGGCCGTTGAATGCTCCGCAGCTGAGGGCAGGCCGAGGGAGAGCAGTCCGCTTTCGAAGAAGCCTTCGCCGTTGCACTCTGAAGCGACCGATTATGGGAAGTCGGCCCTTTCTACTCCAGTCAGTAGCCGTGATCCAGACTCGAAGGACAGAGCTCAGATTAACGGAGCCACCACCGTCACAGAGAAATTGGCTCAGCTCATCGCCACCTGCCCCCCATTGAAGTCTTCCAAGACGAAGCAAAAGAAGCCAGCCATGGGGGTCGCATCTGAATTTGCTAAAGACTCTGGAAAGAAGCTTGTGACGATCGGGACCCCAGTGGTGGCAGCTAGCAAGGACTTTGCAAAGAAACTATCTGGCAGTGGCAGTATGGGCGCTGTGCTGGGCAGCAAGGATTTTGCAAAGAAGGCGCCAGGGATGAGCGGTGGAGCTGGGTTGACCAGCAAAGACTCCGGGGCTAAAAAGCAGCCAGGGACATGCCATAGTGCAGCTGGATTAGTTAGTAATAAGGACTGCGGGAAGAAGCCGCCTGTCCTTACCTCTCCGATAGGATTGATCAGCAAGGAAAGTGGAAGGAAACCGCTAGTGGCTGGTGTGACAATTGGGCTCGTGAGTAAGGAATCCGGGAAGCGATTTCTGGGGTCTGGCAGTCCAACTGGATTGCTCAATAAGGAGGCCAGTAAAAAGCTGTTAGGGGCTGCCACTCCTCCTGGGTTGGTTAACAGAGACTTGGGGAAAAAATTACCTGTGTCTGGCAGTCCAATTGGAGTGGTTAATAAGGATACTGGAAAGAAATATCCAGGTTCAGATAGCCCAATTGGGCTGGTTAACAAGGACTCGGCAAAGAAACTGTCCGTGACCAGTTGTCCAAGCGGGAGACTGCCCATGACCAGTAGTCCGATCATTTTGGCCAATAAAGACTCTGGGAAGAAGCTTTTGGGGGTGACTGGTCCAATTGGGTTGGTTACTAAAGAATCAGGAAAAAAGGTACTGGGGGTTGGCATGTCGCCCAGTTTAGCGGTTAAGGACTCTGGAAAGAAAATGGCAGGGGCCAGCAGTCCACCCGGGCTGGCTAACAAAGACTCGGGGGTTCCGAAAGCAGACATTGGTAATGCTTCCTCTGAGCCCTTCAAACGCTTTTGTAGCGGAAGCATCATCAATCTTGACGGTCCGGAGCCTGCAGCCCCTTTGAAAGACAGTGGGGGCATTAAAGTGTTTGAGAAGCATGTTTCAAGGCAGAGCAAAGAGAGCATTCCAGAAAAGTTGCCAGTTCAGAGAGACATCTCAGGTGGAGGCAAAGAAGGGGCCTGCATACAGCAGGAAGCTCCTTCGCCCATGGAAAGGGGCACTGCTGATGCTTCGAAGCATGAGAAGCAGCTGCCGGTGTATTGCACTTCTCCAGACTTCAGGACAGCCGGCGGCGCTTCTGATCTGTCTACAGCCAAATCACCTTTTAGCGCTGTAGGAGAGGGGAACCTCCCTTCCCCCTCCCCAGCAGCCTCTGTCACTTCTTTAACCCGAAGCCCCACTTCAACCTCGGCTCAGCTGACTTCCAACCCGTCGCATTTAAATAGCACGCCAGAACTCTTAGAAGGAATTTCCGAGCCGCTTAGTAAGACCCCATTTGCCACCGACTGCGCACGCTCAGCCGCAAACAGGTTGTCCAGCCCTGGCTCACACGCTACCAGCAAAGGGATCGGTAGGGAATTGAATGATTCCAAAGCCGCCCACACAGATACCCCAAAACCCAGCCCTGCCCTAGGCAAAAGGCTCAACTTGGCAACCGAATCACGCATCCGTGCCACTATCGCCCCTTCAGTGGTTAGCTTCTCCAGCTTATTCAACAATAAACCCATTCTAAAGATTGGTGCCATGACTGCATTGGGGAAGCCCTTCCAAGGAGCTGACTCCCCAAGTAGCTGTGGTGACCCCCAAACAAAGCCCTTAAAGAAAAGGAAAGGACGGAAGCCACGCTGGACCAAGGTGGTT
The DNA here is from genome assembly GCA_029233225.1 of Lepidodactylus listeri. Lineage (NCBI taxonomy): Eukaryota > Metazoa > Chordata > Lepidosauria > Squamata > Gekkonidae > Lepidodactylus > Lepidodactylus listeri. Next base: position 152,659,925 of record JARCFY010000003.1, read on the forward strand.
TCTAGGAGCGCCTGCCGGTCTCCCAAAGGGCTAGAATTAGGGCGGCCTGACCTTTTCAAAAACATTTCTTGCAGCGCACTGTCAAACAGTAGCCTGGACCAGGCCAAGCTCTTTAAAAACACAGGCCTGCCTTCCTTTGCAGAACGCGACTTTGTCAAGCATCAGTTACCAAAGCTGAACAAATCTGGTAGCATGCAGTCTCTCGATCTGCTTAGTAGCGTTGACAAGGAGTCCAGTAAATTTTATAGTCCTCGCATGCAGACTTCTGGCGGGTGTGTTTCAGATGAATTGTTTCCCGAGATGTACAAGTCTAAAAGGGGCAGGTCGAAATCCAAAGAGATGCCCCATTTGGAAGGGCCCCCCAAGCGCACCCTGAAGATCCCCGCCTCAAAGGTCTTTTCGGTGCAGTCAAAGGAAGAACAGGAGCCTCCAGTGTTGCACCCAGAGGTCGAGATTCCTTCTCTTCGACAGAGCCTTGCGGAACATGCCTTTCCGAAGAAGAGAGGTCGGCCGAAAAGACAGATCAGGTCGGGGGTCAAAATGAAGCCCCCTGTTCTGTCTGTGGCTCCTTTTGTCACTACGGACAGTTCTGACATGCTGGAGCCTGAAAGCGACCAGCAGCCGAGTGAGGATTTCTATGAAACGTCGGATCCTCTCGGAGACCCGGAGGAACTTGGGGACTCGAACGCCTGTAACGCGCCTGACCTCGAGGTGGAGACGGACAGAAAAGAGAGCAAACGAAACAACGGGCAGCTGATGAAAACCATCATCAGGAAAATCAACAAGATGAAGACGCTAAAGCGGAAAAGGTTCTTGAATCAGATCCTCTCGTCCACTGCGGCGGAACCAAATAAAGGGAAAGTGCAATCCAAGCTCCACACGACAGTGTCGACCCTTGCTGCCACATTTAGCTCAAAACTGGGCCAGCAGATCAATGTCAGCAAGAAAGGAACAATCTACATAGGAAAAAGGCGAGGCAGGAAGCCCAAGGCTGTCCTGAATGGCATCTTGGGTAATTCTGCCAGCTTGAGTGTTCTTGAAAAGTCTGCCCAACAAGCAGGGGGGGCTGTGCTGGGCCAGGCGGTCCCCCCACTGCTGACTTCTGCAGCTAATAACTCTGAGATTCTCCCGTCACCAGTTTGCTCTCAGTCCTCTGGGGTGAGCGGGGGTCAGAGCCCGGTCAGCAGCGACATGGGCTTCGTGGAGCCCAACTCAGTTCCGTACTTACACCTCCACTCCCGGCAGGGGAGCGTGGTTCAGACCCTCGCGATGAGAAAGGCCTCCAAGGCCAGGAGGAGGCTCTCCCCGCCGACTCTGCTCCCAAACTCCCCGTCCCACATGAGCGAGCTGGGCTCGCTGAAGGAAGCAACCCCCTCGCCCATCAGCGAGTCCCACAGCGACGAGACGATTCCCAGCGACAGCGGCATCGGAACCGACAACAACAGCACTTCTGACCGGGCCGAGAAGTTCTGCGGCCCAAAGAAACGGCGGCACTCCTTCGACCACATCTCCCTCGTCCCCCCGGAGACCTCCACCGTCCTGAGCGGCCTCAAGGAGAAGCACAAGCACAAGTGCAAACGCCGGAGCCACGACTACCTGGCCTACGATAAGATGAAGCGGCAGAAGCGGAAGAGGAAGAAGAAATACCCGCAGTTGCGTGGCAGGCAGGACCCTGATTTCCTGGCCGAACTGGAGGAGCTGATCAGCCGGTTGAGCGAGATCCGGATAACACACCGGAGCCACCATTTCATCCCCCGGGACTTGCTGCCGACCATCTTCCGAATCAACTTCAACAGCTTCTATACCCACCCCACTTTTCCTTTGGATCCTTTGCACTACATCCGGAAGCCGGACTTGAAGAAGAAGCGAGGCCGCCCCCCCAAAATGAGGGAGGCGATGGCGGAAATGCCTTTCATGCATAGCCTCAGTTTCCCCTTGTCTGGTACTGGGTTCTACCCTTCCTACGGTATGCCTTACTCTCCTTCTCCCCTCACCGCCGCTCCGATTGGCTTGGGCTATTACGGGCGGTACCCGCCAGCCCTTTATCCCCCTCCCCCTTCCCCTTCGTTTACAACCCCATTGCCCCCTCCGTCTTATATGCATACCGGCCACTTGCTCCTCAATCCGGCCAAGTACCACAAGAAGAAACATAAGCTACTGCGCCAGGAGGCGTTCCTCACCGCCAGCCGGGCGCCCCTCCTCTCCATGAGCACCTACCACCCCAGCGTCCCGCCGGAGATGGCCTACGGCTGGATGCTGGAACACAAGCACCGGCACCGCCACAAGCACCGCGACCACCGCTCCTCGGAGCAGCCGCAGGTCTCCATGGAGGCCTTGGCAGCCAACGGCTCTCCCCGCACGGTCCTGGAGTCTCTGAAGCGTTACCGCTTTGGGAAGGAGGCGGTGGGCGAGAGATACAAGCATAAGGAGAAGCACCGATGTCACATGGCTTGCCCGCACCTGTCCCCTTCAAAAGGCCTGCTAGGCAGGGAGGAGCAGTGGGTCAGGAGGGAGCCGGCGGAGTCCAGCTCGCTCTCACTAGGACTGCAGACACCGTTGCAGATTGACTGTTTAGACGCTCCACCCAGCCTGCCTTTGGGGCGGTTCACGCCGAGTTCCGAGCCCGCCAGCAGCGACGAACACACAAACCTTTTTACCAGTGCAATAGGTAGCTGCCGAGGCGCTGGCTCTTCCGGTACCAGCGGGCGTAAAAAACTGTCCGACAGCTCAGGACTGTTCAGCCCCCAAGAAACGCCGCTCAGCCGACCCATGAGAAAGGAGACATTGCCCCCCATGGAGAAGGCACTGACAACCTTGTCAGGTAAGAAACCTCTCTTGTCACTCAGGTGAACGTGTTCTTTAAAGCATCCTTCCTAGGCCTGTGGTTAGCAGGTTCCCCTCAGTCAGCACCCGTTTGTCATTTTGACCGCCGAGGGGGAGCCGTGTCGCTTCGTTGGCGCAAACCAAAATAGAAGACCGTATGAGCTTTGCGAGTCACTAGAAGCAAGTGGGCGACTCGTGAAAATTCACATTGAAATAAAAATGATGTTAGTCTTTAAGGTGCCGCCAGATTTTTGTTTTACCTTTTCGTCACGGCAGCAGACTGAGAGAAAGAGAGAGGGTTTCAGGGCCAAGCCGTGTGAGACGCATTCCCCAGACTAGGAACCTCAGTGACTAGAGCTTAATCTGCAGTAAAGGTTCCCCTTGCTCGAAAGTCAGTTGGATCCAACTCTAGGGGGCGGTGCTCATCTCTGTTTCCGAGCCGAAGAGCCAGCGCTGTCCGAAGACTTTTCTGTGGTCATGTGGCTGGCATGACTAAACACCGAGGCGTGCAGAACGCTGTTACCTTCCCACCGAAGCGGCACCTATTTACTTGCAATTTCTTGCTTTCGAACTGCTAAGTTGGCAGGAGCTGGGGCCACCGACGGGAGCTCACTCCGTCACGCAGCACTAGGGTCTTGAACTGCCAAGCTACCGACCTTCCAGTCTGCGGCTCAGCATCTTAACCTTTGAGCCACCGCAGCCTCTTAATCTGCAGTAGCAGAGCCCTAAGCTAGAAGAGAAGGTATAGCACTGATGGCCAGGAGAAGGCAAAAAGGAGCCAAGGTCTCCCGATTGTGGAGACGACAGGGATTGAACCTGGGCGGTATGAAACCTCTGGATGTGTCAGGCCTGGAACAGATGAGGATCCCGGGTAGCTGATGTGTGTGAAGACCTTCCTCTGCCTGAGAGCCATTGCCAGTCAGAGCAGTCAGTAACAATGCTCCCGCTAAGCTGTGGAGTCCTGTGAGCAAAAATTCCACTGTGTAAGCTACTGATGTTAAAGTTGTGAGCGAGCAATTCAGCTGCTGCATAAAATAGTTTGTCCTGGAGCCCTCCTTTTTGAGCGAAGACAAAAATGTGTGAGCCAGAGGCTAAAAAACTGTGAGCTAGCTCACACTAACTCAGCTTAGAGGGAACATTGGTCAGTAAGACAGAGCTAGGAAAGCCAGAGGTCAAACTTGGCATATGAGAGTTTCACAAGGTCACATGTCTGCCTGGTGTTGCATACTTTCTCTTCTGTGCCTGAGCCCCCACGGTCCCAGGTAGCTCACTAAACAACTCTTGGGGGGTGATGAGGCATGGCGGGGGGGAGGTCTAATGCTTAAGGGAAGCCAAGAAAGGATGGGAAGATCTCAGGCGGGTCGGTCACCCTGCCACTAAAAAAATGTGAAGCTGGCTCCTGACAATCGCACATAATTTTCAGTCCAACAGAAGGTGGGTGAATGTTTCTCCAGGTCTGTTTCTGGCCGACTAACCAGCTCTGCGAACAGAGTGGTGATGATTGTAAACCAGGGGTACTCTGTGGCTCTCGTGGCTCTTCTGAGCACTGTTGTCTGTGGCACCTGCCCTGTGGCCCAAGGAAATCGGCTTCTTTTTTGGGGGTGGGGGGTGGGAAACTGGAATAATTTCAATAAAACTGTGGGCCCAGAGTAGAACTGTTTTAAAACAGCTTGCCCCATGACAGCTATATCAAGATTATGCAAATGTAGGATTTTTGCATTTGAGGCCGGGTCAGTATAATCAGCTGGTAGTGGAATGGGGCCTACTACTGTAGAATGCTAGCCCATTTTTAAAAAAGAAAAGAAAACCTGTAGGTGCTCAGAGGTACTGGTAATTAAAAGGTTTGTATCGCATTTTATTGTTTGTGTGTTTAGGGTGGTGCCCAGGGTAGTCATGTGGCTCTTTCGATCGATGGGGGTTGCATATGTGGCTCTCCATGATCCACAGAGTCAGTGTACCACTGTTGTGAACAATTAAACACGTCCAGGTACTGTGTATGTCCCCGACTTGAGTGGCCCAGACTAGCCCAGTCTCATGAGATCTTGGAAGGTAAGCAGAGTTGGCCCTGGCTAGTATTTGGATGGGAGACCTCCAAGGAATACCAGGGCTGCCATACAGAGGCAGGCAACGGCAAACCGCCTCTGAACATCTTTTGCCTTGAGAACCCTACAGAGTCGCCATAAGACAGCGGCAACTTGACGGCACTTTCCACCACCGCTGTGTATGCGTGCCAAAGGCACAGATAGATCCCTTCCGAGTGGCTGCTTGACTGGTGTTGGTGACATCGCCCCTGCTATTATCCTAACTCATGGATCCGTTCTGCTAGCACTGGCATTTGTCACTCAGCACCAATAGTGAAATGTATCAGTGGAACCCAATCCGTGTTCTTTACGCCACTCTGAGGGGAGGGGGGGCATGCAAGATGCTGAATCTTTACCGAGAATTCCCCACACTGTGCTTGAATCTAAAATGGCGCTCCTGCCGTCCCTCTCCACCCCCATGTTGGATTTCTTTCTTTGCTTTCCAAGGAGTTGGGCATCCACTTACAAAAATTACAAAAGCTAAGCTTGTGCGAGACTAAAACATGACCTTCCCAATGGGTTAAATTAGGAAAGTGGGAGTAGACGACAGGTTGTGGACGTTAGTGCAGTTCTGGGAATTTCCTGAGGAATTCCATTACCGTGAGTGAGCCAAACTTGGATTTGATGAGAAACAGCCTTTAATTAGAAGAGAAGCAAGAGATGTCGGAGGCCGAAGCCCACCAAGTGCTGTCTCTGAATCACTGCGTCTCTGCTGGCGCATTTAATTGGTGAGTCAGATGAAAACGTAGCACTTTCAGTAAGTGCATTTCCCACAATTGGAAGCAGCTGTTTTTGTTGTGGAAGCAGCTTCTTAGCTCTGCGCTTGACTCGCTCGCCTCCTCCTTGCCATGTCTCAAGCGTGTCGTGCTGCAGGGGTCTTGCAGAAGAGCGTTTGGACTGTGCCAAGATCAAGGCCCCATGAAACCTTCTTTGTTAGTAGTAGAAGATGAGATTAGATTTCTACCCTGCTGTTCACTCAGAGTCTCAGAGCAGCCTACAATCTCTTTTCCCTCCCCACAACAGACACTCTGTGAGGTAGGTAGGGCTGAGAGAGCCACTCTTGAGAAAAAAGCTCTAAAAGAACTTGTGACTGAACCAAAGTCACACCAGCAGCTGCATGTGAAAGAATGGGGAATCAAATCTGGTTAAGAACATAAGAGAAGCCAATGCTGGATCAGGCCAGTGGCCCATCCAGTCCAACAGTCTGTCACACAGTGGCCAAAAACGCCAGGTGCCCTCAGGAGGTCCAGCAGTGGGGCCAGGAGGACACTAGAAGCCCTCCCACTGTTGCTCCCCCCCCCCCCAAGCACCAAGAATACAGAGCATCACTTGCCCCAGATTGAGAGTTCCTATCTATACCTTGTGGCTAATAGCCAGCCACTGATGGACCTCTGCTCCATATGTTTATCTAATTCCCTCTTGAAGCCGTTCATGCTTGTAGCCGCCACCACCTCCTGTGGCAGTGAATTCCACGTGTTAATCACTCTTTGGGTGAGGAAGTACTTCCTTTTATCTGTTCTAACCCGACTGCTCAGCAATTTCATGGAGGGCCCACGAGTTCTTGTATTGTGCAAAAGGGAGAAAAGGAACTCTTTCTCTACCTGCTCTATCCCATGCATAATCTTATAAACCTCGATCATGTCACCCCTCAGCCATCGTTTCTCCAAGCTGAAGAGCCCCAAGCGCTTCAACCTTTCTTCATAGGGAAAGTGTTCCAACCCTTTTATCATTCTAGTGGCCCTCCTCTGCACTTTTCCCAGTGCTATATCTCCCAGATTAGAGTCTGCGCTCTTAACCACTACACCAAACTGGCTATCAGGGCAAAAGCGGCTCAGGCATTGAGTGGACACCCAGGGGCCTTCAGCCAGTTCCTGGCTCCTTGTAGAATGCATGGAGCCACCTTATATTTTATATCAGATTCTTCCACGCAGTTGTTACTTCCACATTCTTTTATTTTGGTAAATCAGACATTAACGCAGTCAAGAACCTCCACCTGGGAATCCTCACACATGAGCTGCTCCAGCTTGAAGCATCAATGCACCCTTTTCTCTGCCATGAAATTCAGTTTTCACTGTCAGATACTTGTGTGCTTTTGCACGGCTGGTTAAGGAGAGACTTTAGCTTTCAAGACTTGCCTTCAAGCGCCCAGAAGAGGTATTTTGGGGGCGGCTGTGTTGGTTCTTCACATATCTTGCCTGCTCGCGTAGTAATCATTTAAAACAAAAGGTTGCCCCCTCTGTTTTACTTCCCTGCACTCTCTGGCTGCAAGTATTTTTCTCCAGCCCAGCCGAGTTTGCTTTGGCTGTTGGAGCCCTAACCTGGCTGGCCTCAGGCTAGCCCAGTCTCATAGCTCAGAAGCTGTGCAGGGTCAGCCCTGCTTAGTACTTGGGGGGGGGGGCACCAAGGAAGTCCAGGGTTGCTATCCAGAGGCAGGCAATGACCAGCCACCACTGTCTGCTGTCCTGCCCTGAAAACCTTACAGTGTTGCCATAACTGGGCTGCAACTTGAGGACATTTTCTACCACCATTGAAAAAGAAGGAGAAGAGATTGGATTTGTATCCCACCCTTCACTCACTCGGAGTCTCACAGCGGCTTACAAACTCCTTTCCCTTCCCCTCCCCACAACAGGCACCCTGTGAGGTAGGTGGGGCTGAGAGAGCTCTGAGACAACTGCCCTTGAGAGAACAGCTGGTACAGAGCTATGGCTTGCCCAAGGTCATCCAGCAGGTGCAAGTGGAGGCGTGGGGAATCAAACCCGGTTCTTCCAGATTAGAGTCCGCGCACTTAACCACTACACCAAACTGGCTCTCAGTTTGGAGCCAGGTTGAGACAGAGCACAGGGTGATAAGGCAGGGGACAGGGATGCATTCAGCTCTTCTCACCAGCACACATCTTTTCTTGGTGGGATTAGGCCTCTCTTCCTTCCACCTTGCTTTATAGGCAGGTGAAAAACAAACATGGCTGCCTCCTTCCCTCCCATTCTTGTCCAGTATCTGAACCTTGAAACTGAGAAGTACGAAAACCTGGTTGAAGTTCTGTGTCTTTGAAATGCAGAACCGTACCTAGTGGTGGCTCAGCCCGGATGGCCCAGGCTAGCCCGATCTTATCAGATCGCGGAAGCTAAGCAGGGCTGGCCCCAGATAGGACTTGAATGGGAGACAACTAAGGAAGTCCGGAGTCGCTACACTGAGGCAGGTAATGGCAAGCCAGCACTGAATGTCTCTTGCCTTGAGAACCGCATGATGGGGTCTCCTTAAGTCAGTGGCACCTTGATGGCACTTCCCACCACCACCACACGATGTATAGGAATGAGTGTTTCTGTGGGCTCATCTCTTGCATGGGAAAATGAAGTGCTTTAGATAAGAAGGAAGTCTCCTGCTCCATCCTTGGTCTGCTGTGCTGGCTACTTATAGTTATCGGACAGCAGTATGTGTAGTATAACTAGGAGAGCCTAAGATTGTCTGGCAGCCAGAAGTTCTAGCTCTTTTGGCATTGTGCACCACTAGATGGCAAGCTAGACTTCTTTTTTTTTAAGGCAAGAGGCGTTTCAGAGATGGTTTGCCATTGCCTGCCTCTGCTTCACGACCCTGGTGTTCCTTGGAGGTCTCCCTTCCAAATACTAGCCAGGGCTGACCCCACGTAGCTTTTGATATCTGATGGGATCAGACTAGCCTGGGCTATCCAGGTCAGGGCTGCTCTGCTGGTTGTCTCTTTGTAGAGGAACCTTCGTCATTGAGAAGCATTCAGACATGTGATTTCCCGGCATTTGGAAATTGTGTGGTCTGTCCTGCAACCTTGGCATTCTGCCGTCCAGTGGTGCTGGAGCTGCAGACCAGGCTCCGGCTGGATCCTCCCTCGCTTTCCCAGCAAAGAGAAGTGGCCTCATGGAGGAGGAGCAGAGGCTTTCTCACCTAGTCTCCTCTGAACTAGCATCCATGGCCAGCTGAAGGCTTTTCTCCTGCTCAGCAAGATTCCATGTTGAGCCTTGATATGCCAGAACACTCCTTTCCCACTAGAGCCAGTTTGGTGGAGTGGTTAGGAGTGTGGACTCTAATCTGGGAGAACTAGGTTTGATTCCCACTCCTCTACATGCAGCTGCTGGTGTGACCTTCGGTCGGTCACAAGTTCCTTCAGAGCTGTTCTCTCACGAGCAATTCTTGAAAGAGTTCTCTCAGCTCCATCTACCTCACAGGGTGTCTGTTGTGGGGAGGGGAAGGGAAAGGGGATTGTAAGCTGCTCTGAGACTCCTTAGGGTGGTGAAGGGCAGGGTATAAATACAATCCCCTCCCCCTCTCCCCCTCCTCCTGACGTAAGGTTTCCAGAAACTTTGAATCCGTGGAGAGAAAAACAACCTTAGTTTTTCCATGGGGAGGAACCATTAAAAATTGAAATATACGCAGTGCTTGTTGAAGTTAAATGCTACTATTTTAAGAACATGCAGTCTAGCATGTGTAGATTTAGGGGACAAAATGGTGGTCCCTGATTATATTCAGCGCCATTTAACAGTGTAAATGCCTTCATTCACAATGACCACAGTGGACAAGATGGCTAGCTACCCTGTGAGAGTTTTGAGCATTCTTCCGGCATCTCTGTTCTGGGGATCTGCTGCCTGTTCCATTTTTGCACAGGAGAAACTGAGTGTGTGTTTGCAGGCAGAGCCTCTCTTGCACATTCCATCATCAGCAAAAGCCCACCCACTTTCAGAACTGCCTTGAACCTCTCTGAAGGGGATGGAGCCGAGCTGTGGAAAATGGCGTCCTGTGGCAAGCTTCTAGTGAAATGTTTGGTGAATGCGGGCGCCCAGCTTGCCTGGTGGAGAAGTTTTGCTTACTTTAAATGTAGGCTCTAAAAGCTCATTAGATAAGCCTGGGTAAGCCGTTTTCTCTTAGCTTCTCCTACCACGCAGGGTTGGTTGTCAAGATAAAACGGGGGAAGGGAGAGCCGTATGTTCTGTCCTTGGGAGAATGGTCAGATAGAAACACACTGGACAGATGGTGGGTGCTGCCTAGTTTTGTAATACCTCACGGCTTGCTGCTGCTCTTTCCTTGGGTATTGCTTCATTCTTCTTCTTTTTTAATGGAGTAAAGATGATTCGATATAGAACAGTCTGTATTTTATCCCCCTCCCCCCCTGCATAGAGCTTGGGGTGTTTTAAGCGCCTCTTCCCTTCTCCCCCTTTCTTTCTTGTTTTTATCATTACCACAACTCTTATCTGGTAGGGCAGATGGGGGGGGGGGGGAATAGGCCCCAAGGTCACCCACTGAGATGTGTGAGTCCCCCCCCTCCCCCAAGTCTAACATTCCTCATTGCTCCTCGCTGGTTCTCCAGTCTCTGGATAGTAGAAAGAGTTTTTCTTCCTTCCGTGCATGGGAGCAGCGTATTGTCAGTACTTCCTGATTCCTTGTTTACAGATGTAAATGATTGGATGGCAGATTAAAACAATCCCCTATTGTGTAAAGCGTAATCAACTGTTTGAATTATTTGCACATATTCTTCTTACATATTCTTTACTTGGGTTGCTATTTTAAAAAGTCTGTACTTCTGTGTACAGAAAAAAAGAGGGGGAATGCCCCACATACTTCCCCGTAGATATAAATGCTTATCAATAAAGAGAACCAAAGATGAGTAAGGGGAGAGGGTCATATTAAGACTGGGAAGAATTCGGTTCAAATTGCAGCTTGGCCACAAAGGTCCTTGGGTAATCTTGGGCCCGGTCATCCTCTGTCGTCTTAACCTACCTCACAGGGATGTCGGGAAAATGAATGAAGTTGGAGAGAACCACGGATGCCACTCTGACCTCCTTGGAGGAAGGTGGACCAGGGTAATAACATGGTGCATCTGTGGGGTTTCTCAGGAAAGGAGAAGCAAACAAATGCCGTACCTATCAGTGCACAAAGGTGATGTTTTATAAATTGAACAAAAATGCCTCATAAAAATTGCATGCATATAAATCTTTCAAAGGGCATTTGCTGTTAAAGTCTGAAAACTCTGGAGAGAAAGAAAGAGGGGAAAGTCATTTTTTAAAAGGACATTGTCATTGTCATGACAGCCCACAGATTTGCAATAGGAAGGAGGGGACATCTTCCCACTCAGTGACTTCAGCCACAGATGGCTACTGTAGATCCTGCCACATGGGAAATGTGGGGGATGGCTTCTCTCTCCGTAAAAACTCCCGTCACCACACAAGTGTTGGGTGTGACAGAGCAACTGACCCCGAGCAGACCTTGTGCCTTTGAGCATGAATCCCAAGTGCAGCCATTGGCTTGGAGCGTCCCCACAGATGTTCTGCTTAGCATGTCTTGATTCCGACTACCCACCCTCCCTCAACAGTAGGAAGTCTGGGGGCGGCAAAGTCTGTTTCTCTGGCAGGCCAGAGACTTCCGTGGGGGTCCTCCGGCATTAGAGACGTAACATGATGCACCATCTTTGGACAGCTCGACTGCGTGCAGGGGGGCAGGAGAAGAGCGAAGTCAGAGATGTGGCTGTGGACTTTGTTAAACCAGATGTGCCAGATGTCTTTCAGTAGAAGGGTAGATGGGGCAGGAATCGAGAGGGGAGGGGATGCGATGGTGGGGAGTCCCTCTTAAGTGGTGATTAGAGGCCACCGACATCTGTTTGAAAACACTCGCCTCCGACCCACGGGTGTCTTCCCCCGGAATTGCTTCCTGCTTTTCAGCTGCTCCTACCAGTCGAGCATATCTGAGCCTCTTCTGGATTCTTTGATTAATCACCATGATTATTATAATGTACCACATTACAAGGTAACACGAGCCAAAAAGGGCAGTTCCTCTGTCTGCCCCGAAGAGCGTATACTGCCTGAATTATGGTAGCAGAAGAGGCAGAAACGGGAGGCAGGGGGAGAGGCGGGATCCAGACATGCCAAACATGAGCAAATGCACGACGCGTACGTTGACCATTTCAGCTGGCCCAGGAGGGCTGAATCCAGAACAAGAAATCAAATCCATGCAGCGACTTTAATCGCTGGTGGGAAATGCCATCAAATTGCAGCCAAGGGCAGTACCTTGAATTAGGGTGCAGCAACATGGCAAGAAACAATCTGCGAGTTTTCAAGCTTATCAGAACCCTTCTTTACCCCCAGATATTACAATAATAAAAAAAAAAGCTTAGGATTTTCCAAATCAAGACCTCAAGTCCCTGCATTGTCAGCCTTCAGTGTTTGATAAGGACAGTCACAGTTTAATTACCATAGGTGCTGAATACAGCACTTGAATTCTGGGAAGAAGACATGAACAATAGAGGGACCTCTCCTTTGAAAAAAAACAAATCCAGTAAGATCCAAACGTCTCTCAGAAAGAGGGCTAAGCTGTTAGTTCTCAAACTGGGACACGGTGGAGTTCGGGGTTAGAAGGCAGGTAGAACCTTCGACTCTCTCAGCCACGTGCTGGTAAGTCGACGGGGCCATGTTGTGTTCACAGCAGTGACAGCACTCTCTCCGCCCTTTGTGCCAAAGGAATTTGGCAAGAATAACCCGTCCATTGATTAAATTCCAAAATGAAATGCCGTGTCCTTTTCCTGAAACCAACCCAAACGAAGCAGTGTGCAAGGTTTAGAGTTCTGCAGATCTCCGCATCCGTTGTTGTTAACTTAAAGACAGTGTACCCAGTGAAGGGTGGCAAAGCTTTCTGTGCAGGATGACGAGCAAGAGGCCTTTAAGATCATAGCCAGAGGGATCTTTTCCCCCCTCACCAACTCTTTTTTTCTTCTTAACTCTCCCAGTGAAGTGTTTTGTACAGCTTGAAAGCTCTGCACGCTCTGTCATGTTCTTTTGCTTGGTCTCAAGGCATTACATGGAATTTGTTTTTGCATTCTGCTGTGGACCAGTGCAGCATCCCAGTGTCCCCATCTTCCGTGCAGAGCAGGCACAAAGCCCTTGACTTTCTCCTTGACTGCCCTTCCCCCGTGGCTACCGATTTTCAGTTTGACCCATGCTCATGCCTCCTTTCAGACTGCTGCAGGGTGCGGCCCTTCCTTCCTCGCCATCTCCTTGACAAAACCTCTGGGTCGTGCCCCAGTCATCTCTCACCTTGACTAGCACAACCTCCTCTCTGGCCTTCTGCTGTTCCGCTGCTCCCACTTCGCCTCTGTCCAGCGCTCTGCTGTCAGACTCTTTCTCCCCACTCATCACCCTGACGGCATGATCTTTGCACTGGCATCCTGCTACCCCCAGCTCCAGCTGGTATGCGTACACAAATGCACCTTGTCCTTATCTTTAGAGCTCATGACCGTCCTTTCCTGCCCTTTATTTCTCTGCTTTCACATCCCAATACCTCCCTGCCCGTGACGTTCACTCCTTCAGCCCTCCCTGCTATTCAAAGGTCTCCCACTCTGTCGGAGAGCTTGGCTGCCTGTTGTGCCTGGAATGGTCACTAAGAACATCTGCAAGATACCTCTTCCCTCGCTTCCTCCAAATTCCTTCTCAGACTCCATTTTTCCCACGAATCTGCAGCGTAACCTTAAGTCCTTCATCTCGGACTGGGGAAAAGAGCCAAACTAATGTCTGACATTAGTTGGGACACAGATGCCCGTCATACAGGTGCTGCCATGCTGAAGAACTGGGCAGTTTACCTTAAAATGGCTCCACTGGGCTGTGAGGGTGGAGGAGGGACTTTTGGCTTCTCGCCCATGCCATTTTCACCTACGGAAACAGCTTCAGGGGAGCCGGCGAAAGGGGCAAACACAGCTCCCTACAACAGCTGTTTCTGCTGGTAAAAAGGATGCAGGAGAGAAGCTGGATGTTCCTCCCCTCCCCCCCTCACAGCACTCCACAGCCCAGTGGAGTGATATCAAGGTAATCTACATGGTTCTTTGGTGTGACAGCGAGTTGGGTTGGGTACCAGTGTCCCAACTTATGACACACGTCTAGTTTGGCTCTAAGCTTCAGAGTGTATCATTGCATTGTGTCATCTTCCACTGTTTAGCCTTCCTTCCACCTCCATTTGTTGTTTTCCCTTGTGCTGAATTTTAAACTGTAAGCTCCTCGGGCAGGGGACTGCGCATTCATATTCTGCAAAGCACAATGCGCCTGAATTGGTACAAAATAGAGAATAAGATCAAGGGAACTATCTTCTTTGTGGTCTCTGTGCATCTCACCTCTGGGATATAGTGCATCTGTGCCGACCCCTATCGTTACCTTCTTAAGCGAAAGGGATTTTCGCACCCTTTCCCCGGTCACGTGCAGGGCTCCAGTGTGCATGACCAAGGGAGGGGCACGACAATCCCGCCAGTTCTCTTTTGACCGCCACGCTGGTAGGACCCTCCTTGCTTTGGTCAGTATTTTCTCTTCTTCTTTCTTCCTTTTTCTCCTGGATTTTCTTGAAAGTGAAAAGGAGTTTTTACTAGTTTCGGATAGAACTGACTTTGAGTACTCTGACTCTGCAGTTTACTCCCCCCCACACACCTCCGACCTATGGCCAAACAGTGGGGCTTCTTCAAATGGTGCCTAAAGTGCGGCAGCAAAATGGCTCCCCTCAATAGACGCTCACTTTGCCTTTTATGCCTTGGGGAAGTACAGCGTTTGCGTTACCGTTAACTTTGGTCTTACTGCAAGTGACCAAAGCACCGTGGTCTCATCCGGCTTCTACTCCTATTTCTAGCAAAAGGATTGACCACATGTACAGGGTGCAGGAATTGGGAGCTGAATTTTTATTCATTCATGCTAAACCCAACTCTGTTGTCGTTAAGTCCTCGTCTAAGGGCAGACATGGCCACTCCTCTCCTCCTGACACGGAATGGAAGAAACTTGACTCCTTTGGGCGCAGGTTCTATTTGGCAGGGGCATTAGGAATTAAAACTTCCAATTATACGGCCTGCATGGGTAGATACCAGTACGCCCTCTGGGAGCAAATGACTGAGTTTATTGCTTCCCTCCCTGAAGACATGAACCATCAAGCCAGAAGGCTGCAGAAAGAGGGTATGATGCTGGCAAAACATCAGCTTAATGCTGCTAAACATAATCTGGATGTGGCAGCCAAAACGCTCACATCAGCAGTCACGCTCAGACGTCATGCCTGGCTGCGCTCCACGTCCCTACCTAGTGACACTAAAGTCTTTGTTGAGGATCTACCTTTCAAAGGTGAGGGGTTGTTCAGTTCCACTACGGATGCAGTCTTACAAGAACTAGACAAGAGCATCAAGACTTCACGTAATCTGGGAGTCTCCCAGACCCCCAAACAATCCAAGTCAAAGTCCTGGAACAAATCCTGGACCCACAGATCATCCCAAAAGTCCTCCCCAGAACCTCAATGGCAAAGGTCCTCTGGTTTCCAGTCACGGCCCTATGGAAACAAACAGAAGTTCAATACTGCCTCCCAGTCAAGGACCAAGGCTACCAAGCCCCCCAAGCAGAGCCTTTGACTCAGGCCAACTGGCCAAAACTCCCACCCGTCCGTCCCCGTTTTTGTCTGCCTGGAGAAAGATAACATCGGACAGATGGGCTCTCTCTGTCGTTGTAGAGGGCTATCGTATAGGGTTTCTTCAGGTGCCTACGGAGTCGTATTTCATCCCTACACCCGACTCTGTCGCACTACTAGATGAAATCCAGAACCTCCTTCAAAAGGACGCAGTAGAACACGTTCTTTGGTCGCAGTTCCATCTGGGCTTCTATTGCCGTTATTTCACCATTCCCAAGAAGGATGGAGACCTTCGCCCTATTATGGACCTCAGAAACCTCAGTATCTTCATCGTGTACAAAAAGTTCCGGATGACAACCCTTCAGAACATCCTTCCACTCCTTGAGCCACGGGGTTTGGAGGGTGACCCTGGACTTGAAAGATGCTTACTTTCATATCACAGTACACCCTGATCACAGGTGTTTTCTCTTCTTCGCTGTGGGGGAAGGTCATTATCAGTACCAGGCCCTTCCATTCACCCTTTCCACTGTCCCCTGCATATTTACAAAGCTCATGGTTGTCATTGTGGCCTACCTTTGCCTGCAAGGTGTATGGATTTTTCCGTGCATCGACAACCGGTTGCTCATGGTGGACTCAGAGATCACTCTGCAAGACTACATTGCACTGACCATGCACACTCTAAAAGGCTTAGGACTCACCGTCAGCCTGGCAAAGCCTGTGCTCACCCCTGCAAGGTGGGCCCAATTCGTAGGGGCCATCCTGGATTCCCTGGTATGCAAAGCCTTCCTCCCTCCCAAGAGGGCAGGCGACATCATCACCGTGGTACTTCTCTTACATCGGCAGAAAGAGGCTACAGCAGGGCAACTCCAACGTCTTCTGGGGCTGATGGCAGCAACCACAGCCATCATAGTTTTTGCCAGACTTCGCATGAGACCACTCCAGCTCTGGTTTCTTCAGCGTTTTCGCCCTCAGTTTCATTCCCAGTCCCAGCCTTACGGCACCAGTATTGGACTCCCTCAGTTGGTGGATGAATCCCCAGAATCTTCTGATGGAAGCCCCTTTCCACCCACCCACCCCATCCGTGACTCTGACCACGGACGCCTCCCTCTGGAGCGGGGTGCTCACCTCATGGGACTGTGTGTCGGGGCCAAGTGGGAACCCCACGTGATTCACAATTACATCAACTTTCTGGAGATGCTCATCATGCGCTACACTCTCCGATCTTTTCAGCACCTACTGTGCAACAGCACTGTTGTAGTCCTGACAGACAACACAACAACTATGTGTTACCTCAACCGCCAAGGTGGGACAGTGTCCAGAGGCCTGCGTCAGCTAGCCTTGGAGATTTGGGATGAGTGTCGTTCCTGGGGCGTGTTCCTGGTCGCAGCACACCTCCCCGGCTCCCTGAATGTGCAGGCAGACTTCCTGAGCGGGGGGGGGGGGGAGGGGGGGGCGTCGCTGCACAAATGGGAACTCAACTGGACCTATTTCCGACCAGTATTCGATTGTTGGGGTTACCCGGAGATAGATGTGTTTGCATCCTGGCATAATGCAAAATGCCGCCTGTTTTGCTTCAGGGCGGGGAGGGATCCTGCTTCCCTGGGAGACGGACTCCTTTGCCCATGGGCATGCAGACGCGTATATCTGTTCCCACCAATTCCTCTGCTTACCAAGGTGATCAACAAGGTGATGAGGGACCATCCTCATTGCGTTCTGGTAACCCCATGGTGGCCCAGACAGCACTGGTTCCCCACTCTCCTACATCTGTCCACAGGCTTCTTTGTCTACTTCCCGGTGGTGCCTGATCTCCTCCTGGCACAAGGGGGACAAGTGTTGCACAACAATGTACCTCATCTCAGGATGACAGCGTGGCAGATCCTGTTTTGAAAATAAGTGACAGAATAGCACACGTGCTTCTTCTCAATTGCCGGAAGCCTTCTACACGTCGGTCCTACAACGGGAAATGGAGGAAGTTTGTGGCTTACCTTTAGTTCAGAAGGGTTGCCCCCACCTCCTACAGATCTGAATGCTGTTTTTGGCTTTCTCCTCTCCCGTATCGACATGGGCCTCAGTTGTGCCTCTCTACGGGTCTGTTTGGCCGCTATTTCTGCAAATCAGCCTGAAATAGAAGGTCATTTGGTGTTCTTCCACCCAAGGACAAAACAATTCATGAAAGGCCTCAATCGCCTGTTTCCCCCGACCCGAGGCCCAACGCCAGCCTGGGACTTACCTCTGGTTCTGGCGAGACTGACGGGCAAGCCCTTTGAACCGATGGCCACCTGTAGTCTGCAACTCCTCTCATGGGAAACTGCCTTCTTGGTGGCCATCACATCCGCTAGGTGGGTGAGTAAACTCTCTGTGCTCCGTTGTGTGACCCGCCTTACCTGATTTTCCATCATGATGGTGCTATTCTGGCTCCGTATGTCTCCTTCTTACCGAAGATAGTCTCGGAGTTTCACACGAGGGCGGATATCTCCTTTCCGGTGTTCTTCCCAACCCCTCAGAATGAGGCAGAGTGTCGTCCTCGTGCACTAGATGTGAAAAGAGCTCTGAATAGGACTCGGTCTTTTCGAAGATCTCCAGCCCTCTTTGTCTCCCATGCCCTGCCGGGGCAAGGTCTCAGCGTCCGTCCAAATGGATTGTGGAGATGATCAAACTGTGCTACTTGCTGGCAAAGAAGCCGTGGCCTGGTCCGCTTCGTGCGCATTCCACCAGGGCAGTAGCTACCTCCACAGCCTTCCTCAGAGGGACGCCTTTGGGAGACATCTGTAATGCAGCTACCTGGATCTCCCCTCACACGTTTGTGAGGCACTACGTACGCCCTTGATGTCCGTCTTCACCAGCGTTCTGCGGTGGGGCGAGCTGTGTTGGAGGCGGTGTGCATTTAAGATCTCCAGTTTCCTCCTCCAGGTATGTGTGTGGTTTTTTCCTCACTTGTTAATCTCCCAGAGGTGTGGTACACAGAGACCATAAAGAAGATATACAGGTTGCTTGCCTGTAACTAGGGATCTTTGAGTGGTCATCTGTGCATTCACACCACCCGTCCTCCATCCCCTCTGCTTTCGGTCTTTCTTATCTTGCTCGGAGACTGATTGCAGGGGTCAGAAGGAACTGGTGGGATTGTCGTGCCCCTCCCTTGGTCATGCGCACTGGAGCCCTGCACGTGACTGGGGAGAGGGCACGAAAATCCCTTTCGCTTTAGAAGATACCGATCGGGGTCGGCACAGGCACACTATATCCCAGAGGTGTGAATGCGCAGATGACCACTCGAAGATCTCCATTTATAGGCAAGCAGCCTGTATTTTTCCCACATGTGATCTTATAAGATTATGCATGGGATAGAGCTGGTAGAGAAAGAAGTACTTTTCTCCCTTTCTCACAATACAAGAACTTGTGGGCACTCGGTGAAATTGCTGAGCAGTCGGGTTAGAACGGATAAAAGGAAGTACTTCTTCACCCAAAGAGTGATTAACTCGTGGAATTCACTGCCACAAGAGGTAGTGGTGGCTACAAGCATGGACGGCTTCAAGAGGGAATTAGATAAACATCTGGAGCAGAGGTCCATCAGTGGCTATTAGCCACAAGGTATAGATAGGAACTCTCGGTCTGGGGCAAGTGATGCTCTGTATTCTTGGTGCTGGGGGGGGGCAAGAATGAGAGGGCTTCTAGTGTCCTGGCCCCACTGCTGGACCTCCTGAAGGCACCTGGTATTTTTGACCACTGTGTGACACAAAGTGTTGGACTGGGTGGGTCGTTGGCCTGATCCAACATTGGCTTCTCCTAGGTTCTTCTATCTATCTATCTATCTATCTATCTATCTCATTTCTATCCTGCTTTTCCAGACAGCTGGCTCATCCAGACAGCTGGCTTTATGATCTTTAGGCAGAGGGTCAGAGCAGTACTGCTGTGTTCTTCTGAATGTCAGTTGTGGGGAAAGAACAGCTGTGCTGGATCAGGCCAAAGGTCCATCTTAATAATCCGTCCTCTTTCTGACAATGGCCCACCAGATCACGACCGCCTCCCCCAAAGTCCTACAAGCAGGAGAAGAAGGCCCAAGACTCTCCCTGTTGTCACTCCTCTCGTCATTAGCATTCAAAGCATTCCAGGGGATCAGTACCCCAATCTGCAGTCCCTTGCATGGAGGAGCAGCAGGCAGTGCCGGCATGACCACACACAAGGCTCTCTGCGCCTGTAGAACTTGTGGCTGGCTCTGTGCTTGGGAGCCAAAGCAGGCAGAGCAAGTTCAGAGATGGACAGGGAGGGCTTTTATTTTAGAAACATCTGGGTCTTCTTTCTGTGATACAGTCAAGGCAACATGTGCTGCTCCCTCCTTATCCTCTTAGGAAGTCTGCACTGTGTTGTCCCCACTATGACAAAGGTGTGCCACGGGCTCACAAACGTGTCTGCTAATTCACTTGCCTACCCAAATCATTGTAACTGAGTTGTGGCCCATTAACCGCCTGGAGAAGGAGGCTGAACCAAAGAATGGCCCTGCTGGGTCATATCAAAGGTCCATTTGGTCCACCATCCTCTTTCCCGCAGTGGCCGTCAAGGTGCCCCAGGAAGCAAACCGGGCAGGAAGGCCACAGTCCTACCCCAAGCATACCTGTTGTCTCTCAGCATCTAGCCATCAGAGTTCTGCCTCTGAATATAAAGCTTCCATTTAAGTCTTAATGTCTTAACACTCATAGATAGACCTCCCCTGCTCTGTGAATGTGTCTCGCCTGCTGCTACCAAGTTCTAGAACTGTGCGAGGGAGAAAACACTCTCTTTCTCCTCAGGGCTGAATTTCTGTGCACCGGGCATAATTTTACTGGCACTCTTTGCTTCCTTGCCCGATCACCTGAAGGCGATTCATATTCAGTGCAAGCGAGCAGCGGGTGTTTTTTTTTCTTTTCTTGGTGCCAGGATAGACACTTGCATCCTAGAGCAAGTGTGATAAATTGGGATAAGCCGCCACTTTCAAACGACAAATGAAGGCTTTTAAATAAAGGCTTTTTAGGAGCGCCCCAAGATATATAAAAATATATTTAAATTTGCACCGAACTGGTACGATCAGCCTTTGGTCTTTAAACATCTGGAGGACAGCTGCATGGTAATGGAGCTGCTAAGCTGAGCACTCCAGGGTGGTGTTGCAGGGTACAGGGTGGAAATGTCAGGTTGCGTGCTGAGCGTAAGGAGCCCTTGAACCTCTCAGGTTAGAGGCGTAGGCCTCACACAGGGCTCCCCAACCTTTTTGAGCCTGTGGGCACCTTCGGAATCCTGACACGGGGCAGTGGGCACAATCACAAGATGGCTGTTTCAGGAGGTGGAGGCAACTGCAGAACGTCAGGGAGCAAAATTGTGCATAGCTCTCATAGCAAGTGAGCAAGTCATTAGAAAGTGGGTGGGGCCCAGTTGAACGTCTGCCTAACACTTGGTGGGCGCCGTGGGGCCCATGGGCACCATCCTGGGGACCCGTGGCCTAGCAGCTTCACGTATTGTCAGCTGAGGGCCTTGATGCCAAACTGTGGCAGAGGGAATCTGGCTTCACTTTCTTACAGGCCTGCCGATTTTGGGGGCGGGGGAGTGAAATCCATCCCCACTGGACCTACCCATCGATTCCCTATGTGGGAAGGCAAGCCTTCTGTTCCGTTTGTTTTTACTTGACAAGATTTATATCGCGCTTTCACACCCACGTGTTCAAAGCAGCTAACAAAACCGCCGTTGGTTAAAGCGTCTTGGTTCAAAGTTGTGGGCGTGCACGGGGGGGATCCTTTAAGAGGCCGGCCAGCCAGATTTTGGGCGCTCGTTTGGCTGCGGATGGTTGAAGGGCTTTGAGCAGCAGCCACAGCGGTGGGAAAAAATGGCTTTCTGTGTCCCTCCTGCTGATGATAAATGGTGTCACCTTGATCCTTTTAGAAGGCCCTTTGCATGCCTTTGGTACGGGTGGCTAAGTACTTGTCTTTTCTATGACTCTTCCCCCCCTCTTTGTTCCTTCACCAGGCTCACTTCCAGCACAGGAGAAGCCCTCGCAGAGGCCAGCGGAGACCACCAGCTGCAGCCCTTCCAGAAAGAGGTCTTCATCGGAAAGCACAACCTCTACAGGCAAATAATTTCTCCTCTTTCTTGTAAACGCCGTACTTAAAAGTTTCTCTGCTCACGGGCCTTCACACAAGCTTTAAGGACTGGCAACTAGGCAGCCTGCAGGCAGGAACTGGACCTGGGTCAGGTCTTCCTGCTACCACCTTCCCTTTAAAGGGCATTCGATAAAGGTAAAGGTTTCCCTTGCTTGAAAGCCCGTCGAATTTGACTCTAGAGTTGCACTGCTCATCTCCATTTCCAAGCCGAAGAGCCATCGCTGTCCAAAGACGTCTCCATGGTCATGTGGCCAGCAGGACTATATACCAAGGTGCACGGAACACTGTTACCTTCCCACCGAAGCGGTACCTATTTATCTACTTGCAATTTCTTGCTTTTGAACTGCTAGTTTGGCAGGAGCTGGGGCCAGAGGCGGGAGCTCACTCTGTCATGCAACACTCGGGTCTTGAATTGCTGAACAACCGACCTAGTCTGCAGTTCAGCATTTTAACCCCTGAGCCACTGCGGCCCCTTTAAGGGGCAATCCCTGTAGCAGTTTCCAGCTGTCTTCCACGCCCGCTCGGGCTCAGGAACTGTTCAGATTGGGAGGGCGGGGAAGGAGGAGTGGGTGGGATCACTTGTGTGGTTGCCGGGCAAAGCCTCCTCATTGCTCATTGGATGAGCAGGCGAAACAGGTTTGCCCAGCCAGGGGGCCCTGACCCTGACCTGGATGGTCTAGGCTAGACGGCCTTGTAACTAGGAAGCTAGATATCAATAGAGCCACAACCCCAGGGAACATGAAAATAAAGGAACAAGACGGTTGTGAAAACGCTAATATAATATAAATGCAGTGAACAATAAATTACACAATAAGTACAAAAAATGTGGGCAGAAGTCCAAAGCACTCCAAAGTAAGTGACGAGGTTCTCCAGAATAAAATCACGTTTCGTCAGAAGACTTCATCCAAACGGGAAACATCTTATAAGAAAAAATACATTACATGAGATTTATGCAAGGGAGAACGGGGATATGAAAATGGCCATAAAACTTCATACATACCTGTTGAGTTGCATGATGCATACAAAACAGGGCATAAGAACCAAATCTACATCAGTTTCTAGTACTAGAGTTCTGAAAAAACAATTCTGTTTGGATGAAGTCTTCTGACAAAACGAGATTTTATCCTGGAGAACCTCATCACTTACTTTGGAGTGCTTTGGACTTCTGCCCACATTTTTTGTACTTATTGTGTAATTTATTGTTCATTGCATTTATATTAGCGTTTTCACAACCTTCTTGTTCCTTTATTTTCATGTAACTAGGAAGCCAAGCAGGTTTGGCCCTGGTTGGTACTTGGGTGGGGAGACCACCAAGTCTAGGGACGCTGCGTAGAGGCAAGTGACGGCAAACTGCCTCTGTTAGCCTCTTCCCTTGAAAACCCTATGGGGGGTCACCACAAAGGAGGCTGTGATTTGACAGCACTTTCCTGCAGAGGGCCTTGATGGTCGCACCACTGGGCATGGCTGCAGCCTAAGGTTGGGAAGGGGCCTGAAAATACCTCCGTCCCACCCAGCCACAGGCAGGATGCGTCCGGCGGCCTCTGAGGCACAAGATCTAGCAATCCAGAAGCCCAGCAACTTGTATTTCCTCACCCCCCCCCCCACTTTCCTCTCTTGCTTCCAGTCCTGTGCCCTGCCCTGAAACAAAGATGGAAATGGGAAGCAAACATCCCCTCCTCCCCGAAGCGGCCCTCTGCAATGCCATCACGTTGCTGATGCAACTCGGTCTGCAGCAGGCCGCCGGTGGGGAGAAGGGAAGCCTCAGCTGGGAAAGAGGTAGCAGGGTGGCATCCGAGCAGCCAGCCGCACTCAGGGCGGAGGGAAAAGAGCAGCGTCGTTGTTCGAAGCGGGCGTTGGGCCTGGAGCGCTGCAGCAAAACAGCATGAGCGAGGGATGGGATGGGGACGGTCGCGAAGCCGCCGTTGCCCATCCTTCCCGTGAAAACCCTCTCAGGCACACCGTGTTACAGAAGATCATATTTGTTAACCAAATCCCCACCCCACCCCCCTCACCGCCACCAAGTCACGCCTGGCCAACACTGCAGCTGTCCAGAGGGCTCAGGCACTCGAGTTGCCTGATCCTCTTGGATCTGTTCCAAAAGGGAGGGGGAGTGCCAGCTTGAGGATGGACCATCACGACGTTGCATACCCCCCCCCCCTCAAAACCCTCCCGGTATTGTGTAGCTGAATTATCATCGGTTAATGCAGCTGTTAAAGAAGCTCCATTTCCTCAACAGATGGCAAGCCCGTGAGGAATCTTTGAGGACTTCCCCCTCCTCGGTGTGCAGAGGAAGGATGGCTGTACATGATCTTAAAAAAAAAAGATCCAAAAGCGTTGTTTCAAGAAGCAGCGTTTAAAACAGTTGAACCTGCTTATGCTTGTGTTGTTGTTCTCCCCCCCCCCCCCCTTGCAGTGGTCGGGATACCCGCACGGAGTACAAGGCTCGGAAGCACCATGGAAGATTCTGTGGATAATATATTACAGCACATAGCCCAGCATGAAAGTCAGACTGCGCTGGACAAAACCCTAGAGGCCGTCATGGCCAGCGCGCCCGCTCCCCCTTCCCGGAGCCCCAGCCGGAGCCCCAGCAGGGAGAAGAGCGGCAGCCTCTCGGGCCCGGGCATCCTGGGGGACTCGGGCCACGAAGGCCACCCTCTCCTTTCCGACCGCTTGTCGGGCGGCTACTCCCCGCATCACCTCAAGAGGAGCATGGTGGAAGCCATGCAGCGCCAGGCGAGGAAGATGTGCGACTACGACAAGATCTTGGCCACCAAGAAAAACCTGGACCACGTGAACAAGATTCTCAAAGCCAAGAAGCTGCAGAGGCAGTCGCGGACTGGCAATAACTTCGTGAAGCGCAGGCCAGGCCGGCCCAGGAAGTACCCCCTGCAGTCGGTGGTCTCGGTGCACTCCCTGCAAGTGAGCCGGTTTGCCGACCCAGACCTCGATGGCGGGGACAAGGACTGCCTGCTGCACCGCGGCCCCGACACCGTGACGGATGCCATAGAGTCGGTGGTTCAGGGGGTGAATGTGAAAGGGTGGAAGAGGAAGAGGTGGCTGGAGGAGGACGAGCAAGCCCGGAAGAGGCTGAAGCCTCTGCCAGAAGAAGAGCAGGAGAGCAGCAAGAGGTAATTCCTTTGTCTTGGGGTGCCTCTGAGCTTCAGCTGCCAAGAGAGTGACAGAACCCTGTGTGGGAGAAAAACCAAGTTTCTGGCCCTCATAGTTGTGTGTTTTTAAAAAAAAGCTCCTGATGGCGGCACCAGCTTTTGGGCTAGAAATGGTCAAAGTGGGACTGCCCAGTGCCTTCAGAGGTCTCCCATTGACGGTTTCCCTTCCTTGGAGCCCAGTAAGTTCTACATAGGCCTTGCTGGGTGTGGCATCCAGTCTTCCTCCCTTTTCTGCCATTGGTAAGCCGCGGTGAAAGAGGAAATTGCATACATCAGAATAGTGGCAGTATCCGCAGATGACCACACCGTGCTCCTTGCAGG
This sequence comes from Lepidodactylus listeri, assembly GCA_029233225.1. Classification (NCBI taxonomy): domain Eukaryota; kingdom Metazoa; phylum Chordata; class Lepidosauria; order Squamata; family Gekkonidae; genus Lepidodactylus; species Lepidodactylus listeri. Next base: position 152,684,807 of record JARCFY010000003.1, read on the forward strand.
CTCCACTGCCAGGGTCAGGTTGGCCTTTATGGCCGCCGGGACTGCTCCTGGAGGGGGCCAGTGTGCCCTTCCCCACTTGGGTGAGGCCAGCCAAGTGGAAGAAGGGCCAGGACTGGCCTGGCGGAGTCGGTGCACGGCTCCGGGGAAGAGGCACCCAGCCTGGGCCAGGCAGGCAGGCTACTTCTCTCTCCCTCCTTTGGGGGAGGCAGGAGGCGGGGCCCCGTTCCAGGGCCATCTTTCCTGACCGGACCATCCTCCTCTGCTGTCCCAGGCAGCTGCCTGTGTGCTACATGGCCAGATAGCAGTGTATCTTCCCGCTTGGAATCAGCCTTGCTCCAAGTCTCCAGATCTCACGCTTGCGACAAGCGCTGTGCCTAACCCGCAGCCGGGGCTGTTGCCAGGAGTGCATGCTACAGATCGTCTGAGGTGTCATGGAGTGCATCGTGGTGCCTCATGCTGGGGCTGACCACTGGTCCACCCAGGCCAGTCTTGTCTGTTCCGAACCCGTTGTGGCTTTCGAGAATCGAGCCGGTTTGGTGTAGTGGTTAAGTGCGCGGACTCTAATCTGGGAGAACGGGGTTTGATTCCCCACTCCTCCACTTGCACCTGGCTGGATGACCTTGGGCAAGCCATAGCTCTGGACCAGCTGTTCCCTCAAGGACAGCTTGGGAAAGAGCTCTCTCAGCCTCATCTACCCCACAGGGTGTCTGTTGTGGGGAGGGGAAGGGAAAGGAGTTTGTCAGCCGCTCTGAGACTCCCTTGGGGAGTGGAGGGCGGGGGATAAATCCAATCTCTTCTCTTCTTCTCATTTTAGGCAGGAGTCTTCCCCAGACCTGCTGTCTGAGACTTTTTTTTTTTTGGGCCTGAGATGCCAGGGACCAGGTCTGGGAGCAGACTGCCCCCAACCGCTCCAGATTTCTTTCCAAAGACATGCGAAGCCACCTCAGTGTGTCAGATAAGCTGCCTGTCTCAGCCGGCGTTGCCTGTTCTGCTGACAACAGCTCCGCAGTATCTCGGACAGGGGTCTTTTCCCAGATGCCTTTTAACTGGAGATGCCTGATAATGAACCTGGGATGCAGTGCATGCAAAGCATGCTGAGCCATGAGCTGTCCCTGCAGGGGTATTCTCCTGCCGCTCTGTCAGGATGAGCCAGTTGCCAGTGTGTTCATCTGCTTTGGTTTCCTTCCAGCTTCCCCGAGGCTCCAGCCGAGTGCCCCGCCCCCGAGGAGCCAGTGGTAAAGCCACGCGAGCCGGAGAGAGTCGAGCAGCCCCCGACCGCCTTCGTCCAGCGCGAGAAGAAGGCTCCCCGCCCTCCGAAGAAGAAGTACCAGAAGGCAGGGCTGTACTCCGACGTGTACAAAACCACTGAGTAAGTAGGACTGCTGAACTGCCCGCTAAGTCGCTTGCTCCCCTCCTTCCGGAGACTCGCGATTGAAATCACAGACCTGTGGGAACATTGCACACCTTGCCAGGTAAACCCCGGGCTGAGGGAGGCGTGCAGAGATCTTGGACGTGTCGCAGGTGCAGGTCTCAGGAGAAGGTCAGGCTCCGTAGCTTGAGAGTGTCAAGCATCGTTGCATCGAAAGGGTATTTTAAAAATGCAGTTCACCAGTTAGGGGCCCTCCGGGGACTTGCCGAAGGAACCACTAGGGAATTTCCCTCTGCTCAGATCTCTCTCTTCCAAGATGCTGTAAGCAGTTGGGGACCCAATCAGGCAGATTCCCCTTCCTCATCGGTCTCGCCCCTGGGCTTTAGCTGAAGGTTCCTGTCCCATGCGTATAGTCCATGAGTCACCAAAGAGAAGTACCTGGCTATTTTTTTGAAGTGACACAAGGAGACTTATATTAAGATCATGGGATTGCAGCTCAAACCTGGGTCGGGCATGCCTTCGTCAGGCAAGCTGCCGTCTGCATTCTGAGGGCATTAAGCTGCCCTGCTCTGGACTTGGTCTCCTTTGGCTGGACAGGCGTGGCAAGGCAGAAGTTCACAGAGATTCACGCAACGGTCGCGACATAGAAACCTCTTTAGGGCTGCCGAGCCCAGGGGGCTTGGAATAGGGTTCCGGGAAACATCTGGGGCTTAACCCTAGGATGCCATGAGTCCTGCCAGAGGGTTCCCCCCTCCCCTTCTGTGGAGACAGTGCTGGGAGGTGAAAGGGCTGCACTCGATTCTGAAGGCGCACACTGGCGGGTCTGCCTCTTGCCCAGGGCCTCACGGATGCACATCCCCGGGGCTGCGCATGGCTCGGAGGACAACTAAAGTCCTCCTCGGGAACAGAGGCTGAAGGCACCAGCCTTTTGGGACTTTTCCTGCTCTTCTGTTGGAGCGTCATCCTGAATGGCGACTCCTGGCCTCTGTGCTTGCCGTCTTCACTGAGAAGGGCTGGGGTCCTGAGCCACAACATGAGCGTGCTCAGTTCTCTCTCCTCAGGTTCTTCTTTAGTTTATAAAGCAATATTTTTCCCTGCCTGTCTGGGGAGTCGGCTGAGTGTGTGGGTGTCGCTGCCATCTCCGTTAAGTGGCCTTGTCGGTACGGTGTTCCCGACGGGCCCTTTGCCATCATAATCGCTATTTGGAGTACGTTTTGACAGTTTTAGTAAAACAGATTCTACTCACGTATCAGTTCCCATTCTTCTCCATCCCTTTCTGGATTGAGGGCTAGATGGAAAGGGGATGGGGGGAGACTTTCATAACTGCTGAGAACCAGTGTTGATTTTGGGGGGAGGGCAGCTCTGGTTAATGTAAAGAGCCATGTAAAATTTTCAGCTGTAGGTGAAATTAAAACTGTACCCAAATGTACCTAGCTCTAGTATAATAATACTGGTCTACCTCACTGGTTTGTTGTAAGGCTTATTGAAATGAAGTCCTGTTCCTTATTAGAGCAAGTTTCGAGTCCGGCAGCACCTTAGAGACTGATAAGATTCTCAAGGTACAAGCTTCTGGTGTAGTGGTTAAGAGCCAGCAGACTCTAATCTGGAGAACCGGGTTTGGTTCCCCACTCCTTCGCATGCAACCAGCTGGGTGACCTTGGGTCAGTCACAGTTCCCTCAGAGCTGTTCTCTCAAGAGCAGTTCTCTCAGAGCTCTCTCAGTCCCCCCTACCTCACAGGGTGTCTGTTGTAGGGAGAGGAAGGGAAGGAGATGGTAAGCCACTTTGAGTGAAAGGCAGGGTATAAATCCAGCTCTCCTCTTCCCCCCCTTCCTGTGAAAGCTCACATGAGTCACTGCCCATTGTTCATTTTAAAATTATAGCAGTTACAAGAGGCGGGGACCTGCGATACTCACCGGGGGCGGGGGGAGGATTCCTAAAGCCTGCAGCTCCAGGTAAGTCTTCTTCCCCCACCCACCCGGCTCCGAGGGCTGCTTGGGCCGGCGATTCCCCCCCCCCCCCCCCCGGCTCCGAGGCCCGAGCAGCTCTCAGCTGCTGGGCTGCTGCAGAGTTCCCAGAGCGTTCCCAGCGCGTGCGCAGCGAACGCTTTCTAACTTTTGGGGGAATTTAAATATCCCCCCCCCAGAAGTTTTTTAAAGTTTAAAGCTTTTTCTGCACACGTGGGGAGCCCCCCGCGTGTGCAGAAAAATCTCCCTGCCCCCCAGGTGCCCCCCCTCCGCACGGATTTAGATATCGGCACGCAGGGGGTGCCTTGGGAATTAGATATATAAATATTCTGCTCAGGATGTGAACTGCTCTGGTCAGTAGGGGGGAAAAACTAGAGGGAACCTTGCTCACACCCCGAAAACCTTGCTGGTCTCTAAGGTGCCGCTGGACTCGGATCTTGTTCTTCTTCCGCAGACCGACCTGGCTACCCTCTGAAGCTGTTGTTTATTATTGACTGAATTCATGGCATTTATACAATTACACAGTTTGCTATTGTTACGGTATTTATAGCCCACTTTTCAGACAGCGCGGCTCACTTCAATGAAGAGCCGCAGGCTTACAGAGTAAAAGGACAAGGGAAAGGGAAGGGAGGGAGATCAGTTTCAACAATGTCCGAGAGGAGCGCGCATTTGAATCCCGTTGGGGCGAAGATGATCGTCCCTTGCTGTTCTTCCTGGGAAGGAGGGGGCTGCAGCCTGGCTGTGACCAGGGTTCCCTCTAAGCTGCGGAGTCTTGTGAGCACTCTGCGAGCTACTGGCATTAAAGTTGTGAGCGAACGATTTGGCAGCAGCTGCATAAATAAGCTTGCTCTGGACATCCTTCCTGAGCTAAAGTAAAAATGTGTGCGTCGGAGGCTAAAAAAACTGTGAGCTAGCTCACGTTAACTCAGTTTAGAGGGAGCACTTTCAGTGACCCTTGGATCTCCGGCCAGTGGCAGAGGCCAGAGTATCCTTCGTTCACTTCTGTAGCCGCTGGCGAGCAGAGCAGAGTTCTCCCAATGCCGGGCTCCTTCTCAGCTGACGGCTCTGTCTTGAAACAGCCTTCTTCCGAGGGGGAGGGGGCAGTCGGAATGATGACAGCGCCCAGTCAGGCCCCCCCCCTGCAAGTGGTTGTGTCCCATCCCCCTCTGTCTTCCCCTCTCTTACGGTTCCTCCTTCCCATTCAGTTTTTTAAGAAGTTTTAATTAATTTTAACAATAACTATAACATTAAAAATGCTCAATATCTAACAAACTCCATTGAATTGTACATTAACAGATTATTCATACAGCAACAATTTTATGACCCTAGTAAATACTTAAAAACTACAAGATCCCTCCTCAGGGGGACAAGAATTACTCCTTAACTTGACAACCATCATTCAGCGCTACTAGAGATCTAACTTTATTACAATAGATAACAAAACCTCAAAGATTAAAAGGGTTAACAGCTTCTGAATATATAAAGGAGTTATTCTTATACCATTACCGGGTAGGCATGAGAGAATAGGAAACCATTGTTCTGTAAACCTCGATCGATATTCAGTGTGATCTGCCGATTTAATCTTATCCGTTGATTCATCTAACAACAAAATAGTCTGCCACTTTATTAAACCAAGCTCGTATTGTAGGTTTGATTTACTTTTCCATTTTCTAGCCATAGTCATTCTGGCAGCTGCCAGTAAAATTGTAATTGCATTCTTAGTGGCCATTGAACTTCCCGTTCAGTTTTGAAGCTCATCATAGTTACATCCTCCCCAGTGGTTAAACCATAAACCGAAGTTAGCAAATCTGCCCGTAGCCCTCGTCGAAAACGGGAGCTAATGGAAACCTCTGGTATGGACGGACGGTTGCACGCTGCACCGTGGAAAAGCAGGGACCGGATCTTGCATGCAGAAAATTTGTTTCCCGCTGACCTCAGAGGAGAAAGGGGCAGCCTGGGACATCCTGTGAGCACTCAGGAATAGCTTTTTACGGATGTCCATCTGTATTACCAGGCTTATGAATTACCTGCTCAGGGTGGGACAGGGGCACACGTTGCCTTGCAAGCTGCCACCATTTCCGTACGTTAATCGGCACCAGCAGTGCTGGTGAGGTTTCGGATTTGCCATACCCAGGGGAAGCAGCTAGCACGGACTTGCCCTCGCTCCAGGACCCGAGCTGATGCAACTCGCCGTCTCCTTTCCAGAGCCCACGTGCAAAATTCCTGAACGGCATCCAAGTTAAAGAATATTTTGCTCACAAGACGTGTGACTCATCATTGTTTCCTAGGAGTTTCTCCCCCCCCCCTTTCCTTAAAGGACAGATCAAGAGATCCTCTGGAGGCTAGGGAGTGGTTTACTTGCTTATCAGATCAGCACTTGCTTCATGTAAATAACTTTTTGCCCAGACTGAGGAAGGAATTTACCGTATGGCCTCTTGTTGCTCTTTGGCAGCGATTTCGAGGAGGGGAAGGCATCTTGTCTTTTGCAGAGTGAGCCGCACCATAGTAGAGATGCCCTTTTCCTTTCCTTTTCTTTTTTTTGCCTCCAGAGCAAAGCTTGTAGGAGCTTCTGGTGTAGAACTGACTCATATTGTGCTGTTTGTAGGGCAACTTGGAAATACATTTTTTTCCTCCAGGATATTATGTGAAAACTGATGTTGCAACGTGGTTTCCTCGCAATTCGCCTTCTTGAAATCATATTTCAAAACAACCAATTATAGGCATAAATATTCACTGAAACAAATGCACTCAAGCAAATAGAAGATCCTTTCTCTCTTTTTAAAGGCAGTCCGTTTTCCATCTACCACATTTAAGAGAAATGGTTGAGTCATTCCTGGTTGTGGTTCTTGCAATGCACATCACTGCATGTGCAAGCCGCTGGTAAAGCAAAATCATAAGATTGTATCACAGCAGTGTGTTTACAGCTCCCTAGGTGTAGCCTGCTTCCTGGGGGAAGACTGCCTTGATTCAGTGAAATGTGCAAAGCTAAGGCAGACCCTTGTCAAGAATTCCCTCGATACTTCAGAGACTGAAGCCCAAATAACATCATAAATCCTCAGAAAGAAAACAGTATTTGCTGGGCATTATGGGGAAGTCTGAAACAACTTTCTCTGGTGTCCTGGTTCCAAAGGAATGCTTGGAAACAGGGCTGTGTGTATGATTTTGTAACTGCATGATTTAGATCAGTTAATTAATTTAATTAGTTGATTTGCTTGATCTATAAAAACTAAACCAGTAACTTTGAATCTAAAAACCATTCTCTTTTTTAAAATCTTGCGTATGTTACAGCAGCTCTAGTAGCTAGAGGTGTGCAAAAAAAAACCCCTGGTATTTTTCAGATTTGGATATTTCCTGATATTCCTGAATCCCAATACTGGTGTGGTAGGATTTGGTAAGTATTCAGGATTGCCAAATTTTTTCAGCTCCATTATACCCTATGGGGGGACCCTTATAGTCAATGATTTTCATAGGGTATAATGGAGAATCAATCTGAGGGTATCTGGGGATCTGTAGGGGCTGTTTTTTAAGGTAGATGCATCACATTTGCAGCATAGCTGCTGGTGCTTCTCTTCAACCCCCCCCCCAAGTTTAAAAAAGATTGGACTAGGGGTCCAAGGGCCCCAGAAGACAATGTCCCCATCCTCCATTGTTTCCAATGAAGGGGGAAGGCATTTAAAGGAAATGCAATCTCTTTAAATGCCTTTTGCAAGCTGCGGCTGAACTCTGAAAGCATTTAAAGGGCTCATGGTCCCTTCAAATGCTTTCTCCAAGCCATGTCTTCACCCAGAAGGTGTTTAAAGGGACTGCAATCCCTTTAATGCCAGCTATCCAGTGGCCCTGAAAAATCCCAAAATTGGCTGTATCGGATAGCTAGATAAATACCCCGGCTGATATCTGGCTGAAAAAATACTAGTAAGGTTTTTTCAGGCTTTTTTTTGGCTTGGATAAACTGAATGTACACTTCTGCTAGTAGCCCAGACTAGCCCAATCTTGTTAGAGCTTGGAAGATAAGCTGGATCAGTCCTCATTTGGGAGACCACCAAGGACAATGGGGGTTGCTATGCAGAAGAAGGCAACAACAAACCACCTCTGCTGAACTCTCACCCCGAAAACCCCATGAGGTGGAGCTTTGTGGGGCTGGCTTGAATTGGTTGCAACTCTATGACACACTTTAACTTAAATTGTAATGTAAGCCTCTATGACACACCTGTCCACTTCTCTCCATTTTTCTTCCCCTTTGTGTCCTAGTTATCTGTTTTCTTCTTTCTTGAAGAATTCTGACTGTCCTACCCTGTCAAAGTATGATATTTTATTCCTGGCTTAGCCAGGAACCTGAGGGAAGGGTCGAGAGCCCCCCATTAAGTTAAACTACTGAAATGGCACTTGAGGCTTTTGGAAGTTCAACAATAAAAAAAAAATATTTTATTCAACATAGAGGGGGAAACTCGAATAAATAATTCTGAGGTAAAATCAGTAGATGCACAAACTACAGTTCATATGTTTCAGGCTAATGAGAGTTTCTTAAGCTATTCACAGTGTCTTCAAATCCTTATGATGTTTTTGTTCCAGTGTTTCCCAAACACCAGTACACTTTCTTTGAGTATTCACTGACTCTTTTGGTTTCCAGAAGGCTGGGACACTCTGTACAGTACCCAAACGCCTTCTCTGAACACACCAGTAGTCTTCTTGAGTTTTAACTGACCCTTAGGATATCACAAGGCAGTCTCTAACCGCACCAGACCAGGGATCTCTTCACACTTCAGAACTGTCTCCCTGTTTTGAGTGGGCAGGGAAATTCTTCTCTCACTGGAAGATCTACCCCCTTTCCTTGGCTCGAATAGGAGTCTTTGCCTAAGTACCCATTCTTCCTTGCCATCCTCCCAAATAGTCCATCTGTGTTAAACTGCTCTCAGTCAGGGCTGAATTTAGACACTGTCAGTACTTGACTCTTCTCAGCTGGGGCTGAAGTCAGACTGAATTTCTCCTCAGCATTCAGCTCTCAAGTCTTTCTCTGTTCAGTTGATACTAACCAGATTCCTTGGAGCAGCCTGTCACTCAAGGCTGTTTCTGTGAAGAATTAACCCTTCGCAGTCCCGTATCTGTTTATACAACACTTTTAAGCTTTTAAAAGTGCTGAGTCTGTTACAGCCTCATCTTAATTGAGGCAATTCCCTCTGTGCAAAAGAAAGGACTGCCTCTTCATAGATAATGCCCGCAAATATTGAACAGGTACCGTCTTTTAAGAAGCATCCCCTTCTTTGTATGAAGGAGAAAGGGCGATGCTTTTTCCGAAAGAGTGACCATCATCCAAGGTTTTGAAGGCATGATTAAATGCCGTTTTTCATTTAACATTCATCTGGATTAAAGAGTGAGGGGGGAGTTTTTATCCAGCCTGGAGGCGTTTAGTAGATCTGATATTGCAGCCCTCCCTGAAAGGTGTTTTTGTTGCTTTTTCTTATGAGCTTCATCTTAAATGTGATGCGGATTCCTCAGAGAAAGGGTGGGAAGCAATGCTTCCTCTAAGCTGTGGAGTCTTGTGAGCAGAAATTCTGCTTTGTGAGTTACTAGCATTAAGGGTTATGAGTGAGCAATTTGGCTACTGCATAATTTAGTTTGTTCTGGAGCCATCCTTCCTGAGCTAAGACAAAAATATGTGAGCCGGAGGCTAAAAAACTGAGCTAGCTCACACTAACTCAGCGTAGAGGGAACACTGGTGGGGAGGTCTGTGGTTGCGTGAGCTGCTGAAGCCTGTATGGGTTGTGATGACCCACCAGGAATGAAAATGGAAATGCTGGGCGCTGATCCCTTTGAAGCTACATTTTTATACTCCTGTATGCAGATAATGAAGGGAAGAAGTGACGGGGTTGGATTGCAGGGGTAAAAGGTGTTCCAGATGATGTGTGCTGGGCAGTTGGATGTAGCCGTTAGAATGTCACAGCACCCTCTAGTGTCAGTACAGTTAACTACTCCAGGTCTGTGGACAGTAAAGCCAAAAGAGGGCAGCTGGCACAGCTGGTGTGGACGGAGACCCCACTGGAAATCAATGCAGAGCGTTCGGGCCTCTCTGTTTGCTTAGTCTGAGCACACATTACTGACTCAATCTGTAGGCAGTCATCACAAGCATACCAAACGGAAGCTGGTAGACGTATTGCCCATACTGTGCGATATTATTCAGAAGCTGTTACCCAAAAGTGCCAGACAAGCTCTCCAGTCTTGGGGGGAAAATAACCTGATGAGACGCCTCCCCCTTTCCCCCCAACTTGTCATCTTGCAGCCTCTTCTTTTAGTAAGACCGCAAGAATGTGTTACAGATTTACTTACAAGAATGTTTTACGGATTTGCTTCCAAGCATAAGGACTAGACAAATAAGAGGGTTCAGGGTTCTAGCCTGAACTTCCCCTAGAAGCTAAATGACTTAAACTGGGATTATACCAATGGATGAAAGATTTAGGCAGAACGGTAGAAGTGGATAAATGGATAAAGATATGGAAAACAACTAAATTCTTAAAAGCTGTTAACTATAAGGAAAACATTTATAAGATGTTTTATCGGTGGCATTGGTCACCGGATAAAATACATAAATGCTATAAAAGTGTTTCAGCAAACTGTTGGATATGTGGTGATGGTCCTGCTAACTATTTTCACATGTGGTGGAAATGTAAAAAAGTCAAAAAATTTTGGGTGATGGTTAAAAATTGGATATTAGAAATAATGGAAGTGAATGTACCAATGGACCCAACAATTTTTCTATTGAATATTTTACCGGACGGACTAATCAAAGAAAATCAGAAATTGTTATCGTGCATCATAACTGCATATCAAGGGCAAAACGTATATCAAGGGCAAAACGATGGAAGCAATCGACTTTGCCAAGGAAAGAAGATATTACAAGTATGTTGCTAAATTGGGCCGAGATGGACAAACTAGGATATTTGTTGAACCCACAAGCAAAAATGGACCCCTTGTTGGTCTGGTCTAAACTTTACATCTGGTTGGATTAATATGTATGGCTCTCTGTATAATTGTTTAGAAATGTAATATGATATGGTTTAAAAGTAGAAAAATAATAAAATTATATGAGGAAAAAAAATAAACTGGGATTATTGTACTGTGATTGTATCATGAGAAGACAAGACTCACTGGAAAAGCCAATAATGCTAGGAAAAGTTGAAGGCAGCAGGAAAAGAGGAAGAACCAACCTGAGCTGGATTGACTCAATTAAGGAAGCCACAGTCCTCAGCTTGCAAGACCTGAGCGTGGCTATGAACAATAGGAGGTTATTAATTCATAGGGTCACTCACCATAAGTCAGAAGTGACTTGACAGCACTTAAGACACACACACACACACGTGGACTAGAAACTTGTGTAGACTGCTGTTCCGAGGGCCCTGAAGACAGCAAAGATGCGGCTCAGGAGCTCACTGTAGTTCCAATTCATCTGCGTAGCCTTGCTCACTGTAGTGAAACGTGTTTCGTAATTTCGTGGTGGTTTTCTGCCTTGAGCTTACAATCTCACCTCCTCTTGCAAACGACACTGTTTTATTGACGTAATTCTCTGCAAGGTGGGTAGGGTTACCAGCACTATGGAGAAAAGTGGCCTGTCCCTTTAATAGAGGCTTAATAGGATGTCATTGGCTAGGTGATGTTGTTTATTGCCATGGCCACGAAAGGCTCCAGCTGCCCATTTTCATGCCTGAAGCCTCTATTAAAGAGGCAGGGCATTTTTTCCTGCTCCAGGTTTCTGGCAGCTCTGGAGGTAGGCCAGAAGTATTTATCCCACCTGAGAGAACGGTAGCTTCTCTGAAGCCCCTCAGGGGTGATTTGAATTGGGGACTTTTCCATTTAACAGGTTTGTCTTGAGCATTGTGCTCCTCTGTGTCGAGCACTTCTCTCTGGCGTGTTGAGTTCATGCGGACACACGCAAACTACGACGCGCACTCGTGGGAGCCAGCATGGTGTCATGGTTAGAGTCCCATGGTGTCGGACTAAGACCGGGAGACCCAGGTTCAAATTCCGTCTCATGCCATGGGAGTTTACTGGGTGACCTTTCCCCAGTCGCCCACTCTCGGCCTAGCCTGCCTCACAGGGCTGTTGTTGTGAGGACAGAATAGAATGTCCCTGGCATGGGTAGCCCAGGCTAGCCCAGATCTCGGAAGCTAAGCAGGGTTGGCCTTGGCTAGTGTTGGGATGGGCGACCTCCAAGCAAGAGCATAGACTTTCCAGTTTCCCCAGGGGTGGGCACTGGGGCTGGGCCAGAGACATTACAGGCCATTGTCTCCAGGGGAGGCTCAGCATGTCCTGGAAAAGTTCAGGTGGGGGGGGGAGCTCCAGCTCCCCTGAAGTTGTCGCCTGTGCCTCCAAGGAATACCCTGGTCGTGACGCAGAGGCAGGCAATGTGAAACCACCTCTGAAACATCTCTTGCCTCAAAAATAAGTCTCGCGTGCCACCTAATGGTGCGTAATGCTAAAGGAGCTAGAACTTTTGGCTGCCAGGCAATCTTAAGCTCTCCTGGCTATACTGTGCACACTGCTGTATGATGATGATGATGATGATTAGAGAAGAAGAGAATGTTGTAAGCCTCTTTGGGTCCCCCATTGAGGAGAACAGCTGGGTATAAATCAGGAAAACAAACTCTTCCCCTTCCTCCTTCTCTCATTCTCAGCCCCAAGAGTCGCCTGATCCAGTTAAAGAAGGAGAAGCTGGAGTACACTCCTGGAGAGCATGAGTACGGACTGTTCCCGGCCCCTATTCACGTGGGTGAGTACCCTGTGCGCACTGTTGGGGGCCATACACCCCCCCCACACACACGCTCTACTAGAAGTTGTTCTCATTTTAAGAACAGTTCCATGGATTATGAGTCAAGTTTGAGTGGAATGTCCCCGAAGGAGGCAGTTCCTAGGAATTTTGTTCTGGGATGCTGGAGATTCACTCATATGACAGAGGTAGGGTGGGAAGCGGCGAAGCTGGGAACATCTTTCCTCCCCTTTAAGTTATGCTGGACAGCTGTATTGGACAGCTATGTTGCATTAGCCTGCTTCCTTCCCAGGGGGAATTTGTCTTTTCTTGACTCCCACTGTAGGTCTCAAAGGATGTGCCTTCTTGTTGGGCGCACCACAGAGTCTGCCCCACCCCCGCCTTAGCGCGTGCCTTGATTTGTGGCAGGAGTAGGATTGACCGCTAGGTGACGGCCGTGCGCAGAAGGCGCCGGTGTCTTCCTTTCCTTCCGGACAATCTGAGAGGCCGTCTCCTCTCGAGAGCTTTTAGCAGAAAGTGCCCTGCCCTTTTAGATGCACAAGGGCTGGAAAGTCTGTCTCCTCTACCCCGGAGCAGTGTTGTGTGGTGGCTAAACTGTCAGACCAAAAAAAGGACACGGGTTCAAATCCTTGCTCCTGTGTGAAGCTCCCTGAGTGATCTAGAGCTGGTCATCTTGTCTTGCTTGAATCACAGAATCGTAGAGTTGGAAGGGGCCACATGGGCCTTCTAGTCCTACCCGCTGCTCAGTGCAGGATCAGCCTAGAGCATCCCTGACAAGGGTTTGTCCAGGTGCTGCTGGAAGACTGCCAGGGAGGGGGGAGCTCAACACCTCCCTAGGCAGCCCATTCCACTGCTCAGCTACTCTTACTGTAACAAGAATTCTTCCTCATATCCAGCCGGTACCTTTTCGCCTGTAATTGAAACCCATTCTTGTGGGTCCTCTCCTCTGCTGCCAGCAGGAACAGCTCCCTGCCCTCTTCTAAGTGACAGCTCTCCAGATACTTCAAGAGAGCCATCATGTCCGTCTGTCCCCCCCCCCCCCCCCGCCTGCCTCCTCTTCTCCAAACTGAATATTCCCAAGTCCCTCCGCCTTTCATCATAGGGCTTTGCCTCCATGCCTCTAATTATCCTCGTCACTCTCTTCTGCAACCCACTGGAACTCACTTGCTTCAGAAGTTTGCTACAAGGACAGAATAGGCTAGCTCCCCTTATGCACATTCTGTGGAGAAAGGAGGGGAAAAAACAAATGCGATCAATCAGTTTTTTTCTAAAATGGAGGCTGAAATGGCTGCTGTTTAGCTGGAGGTTGGCATTTATCCATTGATAACCGTGCGGCAAGCCAGAGGGAGAAGAGAGGAGTTGCTGTACAGGGTCCTGCCAGAGGTTCCTCTGATCCAGCACCTAACAGATGCCTCTTGGGAGCTCCCAGGTAGAATATGAGGGCAGACAGCTCTCCCCGTTTGTCTGTCACCAGCCTCTACTGTTCCCAGATATACTGCCTCTGAATCTGCAGGCTCCATTTGTCTGCTGCCATGGTTTAATGTAGGCCACGCTTTAGCACCTTTCAGTGCATCTTGTGGCAGGGAATTCCATCAGCCACTGAAGAAGAAGAAGAGGTGATTGGATTTATACCCCGTCCTTCACTCAGAGTGGCTTTCCCTTCCTCTCCCCACAACAGGCACCCTGTGAGGTATGTGGGGCTGAGAGAACAGCTCTGAGAGAGCTGTAACTGACCCAAGGTCACCCTGCAGCTGTATGTGAAGGAGCGGGGAGTCAAACCCGGTTCTTCAGATTAGAGTCTGCCGCTCTTAACCACTACACCAAACTGGCTCTCAGCAATTTGTGAAGAAGGTACTCTCTGTGAAGGGCAATGCATTTCCCCAGTGCGAGAAGCCCCTTGCTGCAGAGAAAGCGGAACAGGTCCCCGGGATGCAGACCTCCGTTTCCCTCCGGAGCTTGCCCCCTTTCAGCTTCACTGAATGACCCTGATCTCTAGCGTCACGACTGAAGGAAACTTCTCTCCGCCCACCATCGCCTTCCTTGAGTCCTATAAACCTCTCTCGTTTCCCCAGCCCAGTAGCAAAACAGCCCTGCTAAGCCCACACAAGTGAAAAGACCGAAAAGGGTAACCGGGTCTCTGACATTAAAATGACACAGGGAGAGCTCCCAAGAGGGCTTCTTTCCGCCTTGACTTAGATAGTCTGCTTGGGCCTCCAGGGTCTTGGTGGGTAGGCCGGGCCTTGAGTGCCAGTCTGCCAACCCATCCCATTTTTCCCGTCCAGGTCACAACCTCTGGTTTATTTGCGCCGGGAGACACAAACAAACACCGCACTGTAAAGATAAGACAGTTTTAATGACTCCGCCTGGCATAGGAGAGAAAAGCACTCTCGCCTTCCTGAATCAAGTTACGAGGATTATTTCTCTGCCCCGGCTACCTCGTCTGGGTGCCTCCTTATTGAGCCAGAGAGAGAGAGAGAGAGAGAGCAAGCGAGAGCGCTCCCTGGGCCGGCTGCCAGACCCTTGAAAGAGCCTTTTGTTTTACCCAGTGAGGTCATAGAAGTGAAAACAGATTCCCAGCGGACTTTGCTGCTTCCTGGAACTCGCCAAGCACAACTCGAGGCTTTGAAAAATAAGAACAAATTTTAAGAGCGGGTTGTGAAGAAAAACACGACAGCTGCTCCCTTTTTTCCAGGGGACCTCTTGTTGGAGGTGGAGAAGAAGGGATGCCGTGCATCAGAGCCCCAAGGCATGTTCATTTCACACACACATACACACGCACACATAGCGCTCCCTAATCTTTGTTTGTCTCTATCGCCCTGAATTCTGGGCCTCAGCACTCCAACAGAGGCAACATAGAAACACAAAGCTGGAAGGAACCTCCCGGGTCATCTAGTCCAACCCCTCCCCCTCTCTCACACACACAACACAGGAAATTCTCAACTACCTCCTCTCCTCACTCTCCTCGTGACCCCCACTCTATGCCCAGAGAATGGCGGAAAACCTCCAGGGTACCCTGGGCCTGAAAGAAAGGGCCACAAGAGCCGAGAACTGGCTCATCCCTTTCTTGCCCTCTCTCTCGCTAACTGCCTGAGTTCACAGAGTCCGGGTGGCCGTCAGATGGCCGTCTAGCCTCTGCTTAAAAACCTGCAAAGGAGAGGAAAGGCCTCCTAAGAGAGCCCGTTCCACCGAGGAACCATTTTAGTATTTGCTGTTAGTATTTTAAATCCAGTTCCTATCGCTCACTTACCTAGCAAAGCAGATCAGAGTCAGACTCCCATGGGCCTCGTCTCTGCACCGTGTCCGGGCACAGCTCAGGTTGGAGCTCCGGCAGTCCTCCAGAGGACGGCATCACGAGCCACAGACCTGCCCGCCCTTGAAAACGGGACTCGCTGCACAGGTGGTCCTGAAGGCAAGAACCCCCTGGCCAGAGAAGGCCGGGATTTAACGCTGTGTGCTTTCCGGAACAGTGCGCGCACGCATGCGTCTTTGGATGCCCTCTCCAGGCCATAGAGGTGCTTGGGTAACGTGGGGTCTCTCTCGATTGACTACTCCAAGCCTGGTCCTCTGCTTCTTGCCTGGTCAGTGCGGCTGTTGCAGCAGCAGGCTGCTGCTTCTGGCTTCCCCCTTTGGCCAGCTTTCGGTTCTGGCAGCCAGGCAGCGCAACCCTTGGCTGGAGAAGACCCCCCTGGGGAACAGCGAAAGCCCAACGTTTTCAGAAGACAGTCGTGTTGTTCCGCAGTAGAACGGCTGAATTTGAGTCCAGTGGCACCTAAGAGGCCAACAAGATTTTTTTGACCCGGCAAAGGGAGCTTTGACTCTCAACCTGTAAGACTAACAGTCTTTATTGCAGCATAAGCTTTCGAGAAACACAGGTCTCTTCGTCAGATGCATCTGACGAAGAGAGCTGCGTTTCTCAAAAGCTTATGCTACAGTAAAGATTGTTAGTCTTAAAGGTGCCGCTGGGCTTTATACTGTTTTGACTCTCAAAAGCTGACACCCTCAAAATCCTGTCGGTCTCTGCAATGCTACTGGACTCGAATCTAAGCCCAGCAGAGAAGCTGTGGTCAGTTCGGGGGCGGAGGGAGACGGGTATTGGTGACTGGGACACAAAAAAATGTCCCAGGCGTCTAGCGCTTGATAGCTCAGCTTCCTGAATGGGGAAAAACCACAGGAAATGGACAAACCCTGTGGAAAACGTCTCCTACCAGTTCTCACACCGCTCCCGTTTGTTCCAGTACAAGCGAGCCCGCTCAGTGGATTGTGCCCGTGTTAATTAGCGTGTGTGTGTGTGGGTGGCCCGCATTTACACTTTCCACATCAGTTGTCAGCGTGTCTCCAGCCAGTTCTGCCTTTTCGCAGTCCTGTTCCTTGCGTGAGCGCTTGTGTGTGTGTGTTTATGTGCGATCGAGAAAGAAACGGGAGAGCATACCTGACTCGCATGTGCCTTTCTCTCTCTCTCTTCCTCCCCCCAAACCACAGGGAAATATCTGCGACAAAAGCGAATAGACTTCCAGCTGCCGTACGACATTCTCTGGCAATGGAAACATAATCAGGTACAGGACCAGAAGTTAGACCTTAGAAGATGCCAGAATCGTGTTCCGAGATACTGGGGAAGAGCTGAGCGGCTCACTTAGTTGCTACGTTGGTGTATGCCGTGCATCTTTCGCTCATGGTAGCTGGGGCGGGGGGGGGGGGGTGTTCTTGAATATATATTTAATGCAGACAATTTCTATTCCCTTCCTCTCCCCCCCCACCTTCTCCATACCTTTGCAAAATAGCAGCCATTCACCTCTCAGGAAGCATCCGCCCTTAATTCTACTGGGGACTTTTATTCTGGTAGCGCTCTTGGCTTCTTCTGCAGGGATCTTATATGTGTGGTGTGTGTGTGTGTGTGTGTTTTTGACACGCCTCTGGAGAATTCAGATGTTCTGCCAACAGCGCTGAAAATTTTCAGACCTTATTTTTCTTGGACCAGGTCCCAGGCAGAATGGGGTTTTATTTTTATTTCTCTCCCCCCCCCCCTGCTTTTTTTCCACTTAGAAGCTGAAGTTTTTTGGACGAGAAGGAAAGCAGGGAACGGTCCCTGTCTCCTGGGTTCTTTATAAAGAGCCTTCATTTGTCCATGTGCAAATCTAAAAATAGGGGGCGGCGTTTTGCCCGACAAAAAGGTTTCCTCCGAAAGAGGTAGCAGCAGGGTTTTGACTAGGAGGGTAGTAGTTCAATTCCTGTGGTACTTGGGGGGGGGGGGAATGACCTCTGGAAGGGGGTCTTCCTCCGCAGATTTTGTTCTTTTTTTGAAAGGGGGATGCGTCTTGGCCAGTTATGTATGCACACACACCTCTGTCTCTCTCTATCCTCCGCATTCCCCCAGCTGTGCTTCCTGTTCAGCAGGGGAGCATGTGGATTGCATACACCAGGGCCCCAGGTTCAGTCCTTGACATTTCCAGTTAAAAGGTAGTTTCCGATAGGGGGAAGGGCCTCTCCCTTCCTGAGACCCCGAGAGCTGCTGCATATTAGAATAGTCAATACTGGACGAGGTGGACTTACGGGCTGCCTTGGTAGAAGGCAGCTTTACATGTTGCCGTTGCGGTCAGAGCGTCCAGCGAGGATCTGAGAGACTCAGGTTCGAATCCCCCACATTGCCGTAGAAGCTTGCTGGGTGACCTTGGGCCCAGGCATGATCTCACAGCCTAACTCGCTTCGCAGAAAAGAGCAAGAGGCCAGTAGCACCTGAAAGACCAACAAAATGTGTGGCAGGACAGGCACTTCCGTGAGTCACTGCTCACTTCTTCGTGGAAGCTCCTCCCCTGCCATGTATTCTGTTAGCCTTTAAGGTGCTGCCGGACTCTTGCTCTTTTTCCACTGCTACAGACGGACTAACACGGCTGCCCACCTTGATCTCGCTTCAGAGAGAATACAGTGGAGAAGGGGGGAACAGTATTTGCCGTTTTGGAGAGAAAGGCCAGGGCATGAATGAAGTAAATAAGTGAATATGTTTAGTTTTGATACAAAAGAGCCTGCTTCAGAGGTTGAGTGTGTCTGCCTTTGCATATACAGAATCCCTGGCTCAGTCCCAGGCATTTCCCATTCTAAGGATCTCCCATAGCCTGTGCTGGAAAGGAGGAGGCACACCTAAGACGTTTATCCAGACAGACTCAGATTATTGGTCCACATAGCAGAGTACCCTCTTCTGACTGGCGGAAGCTTTTTGGGTTGGGTTGCCACCCTCTGGGTGGCACCTGGAGATCTCCCACTATTCCACTTGATCTCCAGACAACCAAGGTCAGTTCCCCTTGGAGATAATGCCTGCTTTGGAGGGTGGGCTGTATGGCATTTTACTCTGCTAACGTCCCTTCCCTTCCCAAGTATTTGCCAACCCACAGCTAGCAACCCTATCTCAAGCAAGGGAAAAGGGCTTTCTTAATCCTGATATTGGAGATCCTTATAACTGGAAATGCTAGAGATTAAACTGGGGCTTCGGTAAAATTCAAAATGTGCATCTGACCACTGAGCTTTGAGACCTTCCCGTTGGTCCGTCTAGCTGAGTGTTGCCTGCTCTGACTGGCAGCAGCTTCCCAAGGTCTTGGGCGTGAGGTCTTCCCCAGTTCATAAAGTACCTTCTGAGCCGGACCCTTAGGCCATCAGTTTGTTCAGTCTGACCGGCAGCCGCTCTCTCCGGGACAAGAGGAACATCATTCTCCCGCAGAGCTCTGATGGCACAAAAGTTGCCCGAGAAGCGGTGGCTTTTCATTACCCTCTGTTAGCAGGAATCAAAACGTGTCCTTATGGGGAAAAGATGAATAGCTTTCCTTTATTCCCTTCTGGAGAGTGACTCTCACGCTGCAGTATAAAAGGAACTGTTTTTCTTCTTTTTCTCCCTCTCTCCCCAGCTGTATAAAAAGCCAGACGTCCCGCTTTACAAGAAAATCCGTTCTAGTAAGTTGCCTTTGGTTTGTATAACGCTGAGCTTTGTGGTCTCCCAGTTGCGTTGTCTTCCCATTAATGATCTTGACCGCACTCCACTTTGAGCCCCTGATGGTCCTCCTGGTTTTTCAGACCCCTTCCTGTCTGTTTCCTCCCGAGCGGGGCCAGGCAGAGAGGCCTTGTAAATCAGTAGGCTCCGTTCCAGAAATTGATTTTGTTGTTGTTGTTGTTCTTGCCTTCTGATGACCTGCAGACGTTTATGTGGATGTGAAACCTCTCTCTGGTTACGAGGCCACCACTTGTAACTGTAAGAAACCCGAAGATGGGAACAAGAAAGGCTGCATGGATGACTGTTTGAACAGGTAAGACAGCCGCCGGTGAAACGGGAAAGCGCTGTAGCTGGGGTGTCTCCTCGTATTAAAAAGTCTCTGTGCACAGAAAAGAAGCATGTTTGGGAGAGTCATATTGCTTGGCTGTAAATCCCAAGGTATTTCTCTCAGACTGGTACAGGTTGTATGCCCCCTCTGATTAAGAACACAAGAACATAAGAGAAGCCATGTTGGATCAGGCCAATGGCCCGGCCAGTCCAGCACTCTGGGTCACACAGTGGCCAAAACCCAGGTGCCATCAGGAGGTCCATCAGCAGGGCCAGAACTCCAGAAGCCCTCCTGCTGTTGACCCTCCCAAGCACCTAGAAGACGGATCATCACTGTCCTGACATAGTGTTCCATCTGTACCTTGTGGATAATAGCCACTGACGGACCTCTACTCCAGATGTCTATGCTTGTAGCTGTCACCACTTCATGCGGCAGCAAATTCCATGTGTTAATGACTCTTTGGGTGAAGAAGTACTTCTTTTTATTCTCAACCTACTGCTCCTTAATTTCATTGAGTGCCCACGAGTTCTGGTATTGTGAGAAAGGGAGAAAAGTAATTCCCACTCTGCCGTGGAAGGCCTTGGTAGGTGTCCTTGGGCCAGTCACACATTCTCAGCCTAGTCCACCTCACAGGGTTGTTGTTGTGAGGATACGGTGGAGGAGAGGAGAATTACGTAAGCTATTTTGTGTCCGCATTGGGGATAAAAGTGGGGGAATTAATTTTTTTTAAAAAAAAGATAGTTGTGGGGAGCTTAGGTTGATTGAAATGCCAAGGTATTTTCTTCTGCTAACAATACCAAGGTATAGCAGGGCATTTATGTTAGCACAGTTGAATGCATTGCTGTCTGCAGTTTAAACGGGAAGGTTTCCAAGGTATACCGTTTTCTGGTAGAACAAAGTTTGAGTCTAGTGACACCTTTAAGACCAGCAGAGTTTATTTCTGGGCCTAAGTTTTCGTGTGCATGCACTCTTCTTCGGAAAGCTTACACCCAGAATTAAAATCTGTTGGTCGTAAAGGCGCCACTGGGCTCAAACTTAGTTCTGTTCCTTCAGACCAACACGGCTGCCCCACCTGAATCCATTTTCTGATAGTTTTATGTACATGCGATTCAGCTCAAATAGACTGCATTGATTTCCTGGGTGAGAAAACGTCTTGATTATCAAGAGATGGAGAAAACCAAGTTACTGTACAGGTGGCCAAATATCTGGCAGCTGTTACAGTGCAGCGCATTTAAAGAGCCACCTGTCAGGTTTGTGTTACTTGATTGTGTGCTGAAGGAACAGTGATTGGATTGAACTGGACTGGTAGAGGTATACCTACAGCTTTTTGGCACCGTTAATGCAGGTTTGGGCGACTGCCTGGTTGATTGTGGTGACAGTGCCCAGGGGGGGGTGTGTGGGGGGGGGGTTGTTGGCACTTAGTGAATGAACAATCCTCCCTCATGTTTGTCCTTTTCCCGGCCAGACCAATTGTTAATATGGAGGATTTAAAAATAATAATAATACAGGAATCAGAAGTAGACATGCAAAGGTCCAGAAAAATTCGGGGGGGGGGGGGGGGGGCGGGGGGCTTTATTTTGTTCAACAAGTGTTTTTCCAGTTTTCCCAGTGAGAAAAACATAAGAATTCGGGGGTGCACGAGAAAAGATAAAAACCAAACCTCCCTGTGAAGTGGGTTTTTTTCCTCTTTTGCAATGAGTGTACCCTGAAGATCTGGACGTAAGACCGTCTGCAGCATTGGTGATGGTGGAAAGTGCCACGTCAAGCTGCAGTCGATTTTTGGCAGCCCGCCATGGGGTTTGCAAGACAAGAGATAAACAGAGGCAGTTGGCCATTGTCTGCTGCTGTGTAGCGACCCCAGTCTTCCTTGGGGGTCTCCCATCCAAGTACTAACCAGGGCCGACCCCTGCTTAGCTTCCCAGATCTGCTGAGAACGGTCTAGCCTCAGCCATCCAGATTAGCGCTGAATAACTTTTGTTTAGCCATCAAGTCGCGGCCGACTTACGGTGACCCTGTACAGTTTCCAAGGCAAGAGACTTTCAGAGGTGGTTTGCGATTTGCCTGCCTCTGCGTCATGACCTTGGATTTCTTGATAGTCTCCCATCCAAATACTGACCAAGGCTGACCCTGCTTCGCTTCTGAGATCCGACAAGATTGGGTTAGCCTGGCCCATCCAGGTCAGGGCATTAGAGAATAACAAGATACTCCTGCAATACTCCCACGGGGGGAGAAGGAGCTCCACATGGAGGAGGAGGAAGCACCCACAGGTGAGCCTTCTCCCCTTCTCCCTTGCTCCCCCCCCCCCGGCACCAACGCCAAGCCTTCTCCCTCATCCCCCCCCCCAGCACTGGCGGTGAGTCCTGGCCGGCCCTCCAAGCCTTCTCATGCCCCCTCCTGCTGCGGCGGCAGCAGCGAGGCAGTTCTCAGAGCGTTCTCTGCGCACACGCAGGGAACGCTCTTTAGCTTTTGGGGGGATTTAAGTATCCCCCCTATAGTTTTTTATAGATTTCAGATTTTTCTGCACATCTGGGGATTGTTTTTGCCCCCCAGGTGCCCCTTCTGTGCGGATTTAGATATCCACACACAGGGGGCGCCTTGGGAATTAGTATATAGACAAGAAGGGGGGGACCCGCAATACTCACAGGGGGGAGAATCTGTCAGCCACTTGGGCCACAGCTTCTCCCGCCCCCCTCCGCCCTTCTCTGCGGCCCGAGTGGCTGTCAGCCACTCAGGCCGCTGCTCCTCCACCCCCCCGCCCTTCTCCGCGGCCTGAGGGGCTCTCAGCCACTCAGGCCGCTGCTTCCCCTGCCCACCCCCTGGCACCAGCGAAGGCCTTCCAACCGCCGGCCGCCACAATTCCCAGAGCGTTCCCTGTGCATGCGCAGGGGACACTCTGTTACTTTTGGGGGGATTTAAATATCC
This sequence comes from Lepidodactylus listeri, assembly GCA_029233225.1. Lineage (NCBI taxonomy): Eukaryota > Metazoa > Chordata > Lepidosauria > Squamata > Gekkonidae > Lepidodactylus > Lepidodactylus listeri. Next base: position 152,707,119 of record JARCFY010000003.1, read on the forward strand.
CCCCAAAAGTTTTTTTAACTTTTAGGATTTTTCTGCACACGGGGGGAGTTCCCCCCATGTGTAGGAAAATCTCCCTCCCCCCAAGTGCCCCCCCATGTGGATTTAGATATCCGCACGGAGGGGAGCACTTGGGAATTAGATATATAGATAACCACTGTGCTTGCTGTAAGCATATACAATACTCAAGTCTGATGTGCATTTCTGCACCTAGTGGGGCCTGCCATCTTCACGGGAGGAATGTAGAGGGTCCTTTTTGCTTGTGGATTGTTACTTGTCTTCCTCTGGTGATTTGGAAACTAAAATGCACGTGGTCTCTGGTAGCATAGGGGGCAGCAGTTAGCAGCACTCCCCCCCCGCCCCTGCAGTTTTGCTTGCAGGAAATGAAGATCTTTGTACTTTTAAAAATGTACCAAGTGTAACACAAGTTTTTATTATGCTAAATTACGTGTAGGTGATGCACATTGGGACCAACCATCCCAACTTCCAAGTATAGGCTGATGGGGTCTGAATTTGCTGAGACTAAGGGGGGGGAATGATCTTAGGGCCATAGCAGATAGCTCAGTGAAAGTGTCAACCCAGTGCGCTGCAGCAGTGAAAAAGGCAAACTGTTTGTGAGGGATTATTAGGAAAGGGATTGAGAATAAAAGGACTGATATCGTTAACGCCCCCATGTAGATCTACGGTGCAGCCTCATTTGGAATACTGTGTGCAGTTCTGATCACTGTATCGCCAAAAGGACATCGCTGAGCTGGGAAAAGTACAGAGGAGGGCGAACAAGATGACTGGGGATTGGAGCACCTTCCCTGTGAAGGAAGGCTGAAGAGTCTGTGACTTTTCAGTTTAGAAAGAGATGACCCCGGCGGGGTGGGGTGGGGGGTGGGGATAGAGGTTTATAGAATTATGCATGGAGTGAAGAGAGTAGACAGAGCTTTTTCTCCCTCTCCCAAAATACTAAAACTCGAGGGCATCCTGTGCAGCTGATGGGCAGTAGGTTCAGGATGGACAAGAGGAAATACTACTTTATACAGAGTAACTAAAATGTGGGATTGGCTGCCAGTGGATGCAGTGATGGCCACAGGAATAAAGAGCTTTGAAAGGGGCTTTGATAGATTCATGGAGGATAAGTCTGTCAATGGCTACTAGACATGGTGGCTGAGGGGAACCTCCACATTCAGAGGCACTAGGCCTCTGAAATCACAAATACAGGAGGCAACATAAGGGGAAGGCCTTGGCTTCTCTGCCCTGTTGTTGGCCCTCCAGAGAAACCGATTGGCCACTGTGTGAGACTGGATGCTGGACTAGATGGACCCTCACTGGTCTGACCTAGCAGGGTTCTTCTTATGTTCTTTGTTGTAAAGGCTGCATTTTATGTCTAAAGCAGTAAAATCCATTTGGTAAGAAAGTGTTGCATATATTTTCATTTTCTGTCCCCCTTTCCCCACAAAAAACGGCACACACCCACCCACGCCAGTTTTAAAACCTCTGCAAGGTTTACATCTCTGTTTTGAGACACGTACACACCACATGGAAGTGCTACAATTCAGCCCATGTTCTTCTTTTGGTGAATGAAAAGGGGAGATTAGAGAGAAAAATGGCCCTGGGGCAAAGGGTTAAGCATTGATTTTCACGAGACTCCGCCTGGCAAGCCTGATTTTGGCTTCGTTATTAGAAACAAAGAAAGAGCGCAGAAAAAGAACAACAACTGAAGTTTAGCGCAGAGTTTAGTTGGAGCCTTAGTACATGCTTCGTGTGTGTTTGTATTCAAGATATTTATACCCCTCACATAACCGTGGCTTTACAGGGGTTAAATATACAACAGATGCACAAAATAAATAGGATACAGGAGTTTGTCCTAAAACACAGGCCAAAATGTCCTAAATGATAGAAACAGCAGGATAAAACCCCAAATTAAATTTCTAAGGCTAAAAGAAAGCGATATACGCCAGTAGCAGTAACATCATTAAAATCGATCCAGGGGAGTTAGTCATGTTAGTCTGTTGCCGCAAAATAGAAAATAGCCCAGTAGTACCTTTAAGACTAACAAAGCCCAGTAGCACCTTTAAGACTAACAAACTTTATTTCCAGCACAAGCTTTCAAGAAACAGAGCTGTCTTCTAACGAAGAGAGCTATGTTTCTCAAAAGCTTACGCTACAATAAAGTTTGTTAGTCTTAAAGGAGCTACTGGGCTTTTTACTATCATTAAAACAGTGCCTCGCACACCAGCAGATCAATAATGACTGGGTTAATCACAGAAACAGGGCAAACATAATATTTAAGCTTGTTGGGACCGTAACCTGCCGCAGCAGGGAGCCCCTCCAGTCTTCAGCCCCTCACTCCCCTGTCCCGCTGCTTTCAGGATGATCTTTGCGGAGTGCTCGCCCAACACGTGCCCCTGCGGGGAGCAGTGCTGCAACCAGCGGATCCAGAGGCACGAGTGGGTGCAGTGCTTGGAACGCTTCCGGGCTGAGGAGAAGGGCTGGGGCATCCGCACAAAAGAGCCCCTGAAAGCCGGGCAGTTCATCATCGAGTACCTGGGAGAAGTGGTCAGTGAGCAGGAGTTCAGGTAAGGGGTTGGCCGGGGAGGATCGCTCCCGAAATGGCCTTGGAGACGGGCGGGGCCGTTCCTCAAAAAGGACAGGCGAAGCGCCTGCTGGGCCCCATGGCTGAGTAACTCTCTCCTCGCCACTCCCCAGGAACCGGATGATCGAGCAATACCACAACCACAGCGATCACTACTGCCTCAACCTCGACAGCGGGATGGTGATTGACAGCTACCGCATGGGCAACGAGGCCCGCTTCATCAATCACAGCTGCAATCCGAACTGCGAGATGCAGAAATGGTAAGCGGGGAAAGAGCATGCTTGGGGGGGGGGGGGGGGGGGGGGCGTATTTGCACAGGGATAGCAACACAGGTCCCCCGATGACCTTTCTGGAGGCGAGTCGACACGTCTCAGCCTAATCCTGCCGTGCAGAGAAAGGGTAACATGCCCTAATTGTGCACACTCCTTTATTTTATTTATTCACATTATTCATGGCCCACCTTTTGCACTTGGACTCAAGGCGGATCTTACAGTCAAAACGATCGACGGAGGACTAAGAGCCAGAGTTTAGCCTCAGCACATCTGGCAAAAGGAACTCTGACTGTCAAAAGCTTAAAACGCAGGAATTTTGTTGATCTCTAAGGCTCTTCTATTGCAGAACCACTCCCTGAAACTATACCCATAGAGGACTAAGTTAGGGTGACCAGATGTAGGTCCTCTTTTTAAAGAACATGTTCTCTTTTGGGCTGGAAGATTAGGAGTATTCCTGGTTAGTAGCAGTTTTCACAGTTTAAATAGCAGGGGGGGATTAAAGGTGAGATTTTTCATAGTGATCATTTGTTTAAAGTAGCTGGTTGGGAAATATGTCCTCTTTTTGCTTTTCAAAATCTGGTAACCCTACCTAAGCAAGGCACAAAGAAGTAAAGTTCAGGGCTGGGCCAGGGGATGAACCGTGATTCAGCAGCAGGGCACCCACATAGCACACAGAAGGTTCAGCCCCATCATCTCTGGCTAGAGTGGATCTCAGATCCCAGAGGAGCAGGTCTTCGGAAGGGCCCTTCTTGGCCTGCTAGTCGAGAGCCCCCGCCAGGCAGTGCAGACGGCACTGCTCTAAATGGACTGCTGGTCTTGACCCAGCAGAGGGAAAATTCATGACGACTCCTGGTCCCATTTCCCCACCCCCACCCCAAACCAACCGTACTCTGTGCACTCAGAGTGCATTCATAGAAACAGAGCTGGAAGGGACCCCAAGGGCCATCTAGTCCAACCCCCACCACAATGCAGGAAATGCCACAGCGGCATCCCCGCACCACTTCCCCAGTGACCCCTGCTCTATGCCCAGTCCTGATGAGTGGATACTGCTTCTTAGAGTCTGGATGGCAAGGATTAGCTTTGCTGATGTGCAGATGTTAGCACAATTGCCTTGCTGCGTCAGAACAAAAGTTCCATCTGGTCCAGCGTTCTCTTACCAGCAGTGGCCAACCAGGAGCTCACGAGGCAACAAGGGCAACGGCCTCTTCTTGTTGTCTACCAGCATTCCGAGCGATACTTCCTCTATCCAAGGAGACATCATTGAGCTACCACAGCTAGTAACCAAGGAAAGACCTCTACTTGAACTTGACCCCTTTTTAAAAAAAAGCCACTTAAGCTGATCGCCTGCACCGCAGTGAGAGGTGAGGAACTGTGCTCTGTTTATCAAGAGCCTCCCTTTGCTCATTTTCATCTAGAGACGTTGAGCCCAGAAGCAGGGCCTTCTTCTGTGCTTGTGCTCCCGAAAGCTCACTGGTATCATGACCTTTTTTGGGTCTCTTCTTTGTGCACCCCACCCTGGCTGGGTGAGGACACCCCTTCAGCTCCTGCCCTGTGCCGTAAGAATGTCAGAAGAGCCCTGCTGGATCAGACCAGTGGCCCATGTAGTCCAGCATCCTCTCTCACACAGTGGCCTCAGCCAGTTCCTTTGTTCAGCCAACAACAGGGCATCGAGGCTGAGGCCTTCCCCTGATGTTGTCTCCTGGCTCAGGGATTCAGACAGTTAGGGCCTCTGAATGTAGAGGTTCCCCTCAGTCACCATGGATAGTAGCTACCGATAGACATGCTCCACGAATCTATTCCATCCCCTTTTAAAGTGTCCTGATGCCCCAAACTGCAGCAGAGATCCAGAACAAAGATTGAGCAAGAGTCAAGTCCCGTAGCACCTTCCAAACCAATGAGATTTTCCAGGGGTGTAAGCATTCAAGAGTCGAAGCTCCCTCATCAGTTTGCACCTGTGTGAGTTCGATGGCTTTCCACTCCCTGCACTTGGTGCCTTCTGTGAAGATAGTTTTCAGATGGGTTGCTGTATTGATGTACAGTAGAGAAGCTAGACCTGAGTCCAGTAGCAGCCTTAGAGACCAAGAAGATTTACAGGGTAGGAGCTTTTGAGAGCCAGAGCTCCTCTTGTCCAAGGCTAGGTCTGCAGTCAAGGCAGATAGTGATGGGTGCTTCCTCCTTCTAAGCTCCCCCTGGTTCAAGCTCCCCCCCCCCCCAGTGACCAGAGCTCCCTCATACCTGCCTCCCTGCAGGTCTGTCAACGGAGTCTACCGGATCGGACTGTACGCGCTGAAGGACATGCCTGCTGGCACTGAACTAACATACGACTACAACTTCCATTCCTTCAACGTGGAAAAGCAGGTGAGGAGGGGCGTCCTGGTGCTCTCAGAGGGAGTTTGGGCCAAGTGGTTTGAGTTGTTTCTAAACTCTTTATCGGCTTATTCCGTGTTGGTGGGAGTCAGGTGTGAGTTCTGTGCTCCTTGAGCCTTCGCCACACCGGGGGGGGGGGGGGGGGTGCGTGCAGAATTAGGCATCCTGAAAGACCTCACTGAAAAAGAAAAAAAGAAACACGCAAGTCTGTTGTGTTGAGAAGTTGCCAGCCAGTGGCTGGTGGCCATTTTTGGTCCTCTCTTTGTGGGAATCGGTTTAAACAGCCCCACGAAGTCGGCCCAGTCAAATACGTCTCTTGCCAGCCAAGTGCTTGTCCTGCGGAAGGGAACTGTAGAGCGGGCTGCGGGAAGGTTATTCCACATGCCTCTGTTGCCTAGTTAGGAAGGCAGTTCTCAGTCAGCCATGGGTGTTAAGTTGGCACCCGAGGAGGGCTAGCCAGGGGGTGGTTGGTAGCCTGTTTCCTTAAACAAATGGCACCCTTGCCTCTCCACCCCTTTCAGCAACTCTGCAAGTGCGGCTTTGACAAGTGCAGAGGCATCATCGGGGGGAAGAGCCAGCGAATGAACGGCCTCCTGAGCAAAACCAACCAGCCAGTCACCTCCCAGAGGAGGCCCAGCCGGTCCAAAGAGAAGAGGAAATCAAAGCACAAGCTGAAGAAGCGGGTGAGCGTGGAAACGAGGCTGTGTCAGGTGTTCCGCAGTCCAGTAGCCTGGTTTTAAATGGCGGCGGTAGGAGGTGGGCTTGCAGTTGGGATGTGGTTCCAGGGAAGGTGGATCCCAGCTCATCCCTCTGTGCTGTTTCCTTAATTGAAACCACCTCCCGGTAACCCATGTAGGAACGAAAGACGGTCAAAGACAGAGCACCTGTCCTTTTTCTCCATGGGGAGGAGCTGTGGCTCAGCGGTAGAGCCTCTGCTTGGTGTGCCGAAAGTCCCAGGTTCCCTGGCATCTCCAGTTAAGGATCAGGTAGTAGGTGATGTGAAAGACCTCTGCCTGAGACCCTGGAGAGCTTCTGCTGGTCAGAGCAGGGACGGTGCTTGTGACTCAGCGGCAGAGCATCTGCTTGGCACGCAGAAGGTCCCCGGTTCACTCCGCAGCATCTCCCGTTAAAAAAGCGATCTGGCAGTAGGTGCTGTGAAAGACCTCCACCTGAGACCCTGGAAGCCACTGCCAGCCTGAGTAGACAACACGGACCTTGATGGAGCAGTGGTCTGATCCCGTGTAAGGCAGCTTCATGTATCCGTCGGAACTCCCCCTCCCTGTCAGTCTTGAAGCAGCGGCTAGACAGACACTTGTCAGGGGTGCTCTAGGCTGATCCTGCGTTGAGCAGGGGGTTGGACTAGATGGCCTGTAGGGCCCCTTCCAACTCTGTGATTCTCTGAGTCTTTGATTCATGTGTGTGCTGGTGCTAGTAGAAGCCTGGTGGCACACCACTTTCTCTCAGGGAAACTGTGGAAATTAACCCCCTCTCTAGCCCTATGGCCCTGACTCAGCTCACCCACTGCTGCTTTTCAGGCTAAACTATGCATCAGTCTCAGATTCCCAACACGATGTTTGGCTGTCCCTTTTTTCACTTCCATGTGTTCTTCCTGCCACTTGAGCACAAGGACTGAATTCGTGGGTGAATTGGCTGTGTGATCCCCTTCGTGTAAAGGAAGCTCTTGTACCCTGCCCCCCCCCCCCAACCATGACCCAGACTTCTTGTTTAAATAGGCACTGACCTGAGTAGAGCCCTCCCTAGTACTTCCTGGGTCATGTCTGTCTACCACTGAGAATTGCGGTGTCCATTCCAAAAAGCGGCTCTCTTGCAGTATACACTCTCCAAAAGCAGCATCTTGTCTATGGCCAGCCAATATGTTCATCATTTGGCCGATAAAGATCTGAACCTGGGTGTTTGAATCCCCACCGTCTCATTGACTTGTGTTCCGTTGTCCCAGCTTCTCTTCTCAAAGTGGGTAATGCTTGTCTTACAGAAGGGTCACATGCATGAGGAGCCCAGCGAAAGTTCAAGCACCCCGACGCGGTTGACTCCACAGCTGCAAATGAAGCCGATGTCCAACAGAGAAAGGTTAGAAGGCCGCTTCCCCTCTGTCCATCCGTCTGTCCCCCTTTTCCTCAGCAACTTCAGAATGAAGTGTTCCCATTCTGAATTGCCTTTCTCAGAGCTACATCTCATGGGAAGTAGCCTAACCTGACCTGTGTATTCCTGTGCTTTTGATATATATTTGTATCCCGCTTTTAAATAGTAATTGTCTTCCAGTCAAAATAGCAGTTAAGATGAAATGCAGAATGTTTCTTGGGGGGAGGAATTCACAACTGAGCTGGATTCAGCCATGACAGAGGGGTTTCCTGTCTGCTGCTGCGTCTCCTCCCGCTGAGAAAAATCTATTTTCTGGCTTGTCCAGTTGTCACACCAGTAGAGAATGAATGGCATGTCCGTGTGACTCGGTAGATGTCCCACAGCAACAGCCGCATACAGGGAAGAGCTTTGCTGGATTCGTATCATACACCTGGGCTGGAACAATGAAGGGGACTGAGAAATCATGCGAGTCTGGGAAAGGTGGACAGAGAGAACTTTTTCTCCCGTTCTGGTAGAACTTTTCAGGGTCACCCTGTTACATTGATTGGCAAGAGAATCAGAACAGACCTGCTAATTCACACAATGCCAAACTTCAGGGAATTCACTGTCACAAAGTGGGTGGGAAAAACACTGGCTTTGAAAGAGGATTAGATTCATGGAGAGGGAGAGTCCTGTCAGCCTTTACTTATCACAATAGCTAAATGGGGACGCTACACATTCAGTGGTAGGCTACCTCTGAAGCTGGGGGACAACAGCAGCCAGTTCCCATTATGGGAAGTGGGGCTAGATGCCTGTAATGATTTCATGTTTTGGTGTGTGTGTTTCTTTAAATGTTTTGTTTGACTGCATTAATGTAAGTAGAATGATAGAGGGAGACAAGTGTGATGTGGTTGGCTGAGGACTGAAAGTGTGGGAGGAGAGAGGTCTCTGAGGTGATTCAGTGTTGAGTGTTTTAGGAAGAGAAGAGTGTGGAGAGTTTTGTGAGATAGTCTGTATGGCAGAAGAAGCAGTTTGAGTCTATTCTGTGTGAATAAGACAAACTGTTCAGCCTGTGTGGCTAAGAGAAACAAACAGTCCAACCTGTGTGGCTATATATACGAACAAGAAAGTTGAGCCTGTGTGGCTATATGAAAGAGAGCGATAAGCCTGTCAGAGTTGCGTTCTGGTGTTTGAGTGACTGTGTGTGACACCAAGCTTTGTCAGTTATATGTTCTTTGTTCAACAACAGTTCAAAATTACCCTATTTATAGAAACCTATTTTGTTCTTTTATAAATAAATCCTTGTTTGTTTAAACTTATCCCAACAATCTGATCAGTCCTTCCTCAGGGCCACGTAGTCCTCTGAAGCGCCCAGACACTGAGTCATTCTACCGAAAGAGAGAGAGAGTTGGAATTTTTAATTCCTGGTGGCAGCAGAAATCTACCAAGTTCATGTACACAGAGTGTGTTTTAAAGGAGAAGAAGTCTCCCCAATAAGTGAGGACGTCACAATGCCCCTTTGGTCTGACCCAGAAGGATGGCTCTTGGGGTCTTTCACAGCACCTCTTAGAACACAGAAGGCCTAGCTTCTCTGCGTCTGCAGATATAACTAACCCTTCCCCCCACCGCCCCCTTTCTTTCTAGGAATTTTGTGTTAAAGCATCATGTTTTCCTGGTGCGCAACTGGGAGAAAATCCGGCAGAAGCAAGAGGAAGTCAAGCACGCCAACGACAACCTTCACTCCGCCTCGTTATACACGCGCTGGAACGGGATGTGCCGGGATGACGGCAACATAAAATCCGGTGAGGGCCGTGGATACAGGGGAATGAGAGAAAGGGACAGCAGGGTTCATGGCCACACATACACGCACGCACCCTGCCGCAAGTTTTGTTTTCGGTTTGACCCAGGAATTTACAATCCATTCCCAGCAAATCAGTAGGTCCCGCACAACTACATTTACTATCCTGGCTGCCCACATGCGCTCATTCCAAATGCCATACTGCCATCATACAAGGAGATTCACATATGGCTATACATTGCTGCGAATCTCCTTGTATGATGCCAGTATGGAATCTGGAAAAGTCGGACTAACCTGACCTTTATTGGATTTGTTCCATTAAAAGAGTATACAGTTGTATGGTGGCCCTCACCTGATGAAGATTTTCCGAAACGGAAATTATTACCGGATGCTTCGTTGACCCATTTTTGGACCTCCATTTCCTTGTTGTTGCATTAAATTGATATTTTCGCATTACCTTGCTCATTATGCCTTTCACTATGCTTCATTCATTCAGTGCACATTCAGCAATAAGGTTATTTTTACAGCAACTCTCGACACTTAAAAAAGAAGTCAAAACAGCACGTGAACAGAGAAGTAAATAAATGCTTAGATATATAAATAAATAAATATGGGGAGGGGCCATGGCTGAGTGTCAGAGCACCTGCCTGGCGCGTGAAAGGTCTCAGGTTCGGTCCCTGGCATCTCAAGCGGAAAGGACCAGACAAGTAAGTGATGTGGAAGACTTCCACCTGAGGCCCTGGAGAGCCACTGCCACTCTTGAGTAGATAATACTTACTCTGATAGACCATGAGGCTGATGCAGTATAAAGTAACTCCGTGTGTGACAACTTTCAGGCAGTTAGACAAAAAGTGCCCCCCACTTTTACTCTCTGAAGCCCAAGGAACGCAAGAAGAACCCTGCTGGGCCTAGCTAAGCTTCCTGTTTCTCACAGAGCCCAACGAAAGAACCAAGGAAGGCCATGCGCCTTATTCAGTCTTGGCCCTCTGGCAGTCCCATGTTCTCTGACAAATTGCTCTTGAAACTTGGAATCTCCGTTTACCTGTTGTGGCTAACAGATGCGCCTCCCCCCCCCCCCCCCCCCGAAGTGATTGATTTCCCCCTTGCTTCAGTCCTTCCAGCCAAAACTTTTAAGGTGTACAGTGTGATTGGGGCTGTTTGTTTTTAAACCTGTTTTAAACCCAGTAGCGGCCAGCACCTAATTCCATACCGAAAAGTGGTTGCAGGAGCTCCTGTGGAGCTTCCACAATATACAGAGCTTCATAGCCTCATAGCGTATGGATCTTCACTGTTGTCCCCACCGCAGCCCCGTGAGGTTTGCCTTGCTCTCATTCCCATTTTACGATTCAGCGATTTACTATATCAGTGTAACGTCTCGAAAACCCAGTTGGAGGTTCTGTTCGCATCACTGTGGGGGGGTTTTAAAAAAAGAAAAACAACAACCAGATTTCATGAAGTCCCTGAAGATCCACATCGCTTGAAGGAGAGGACCAGACGGGCTTTTGTGCTTAAGAGGCCTTTCTTTCCCCCACCCTCCTCTCTTCCCCCCCAGACGTCTTCATGACCCAGTTCTCCGCCCTGCAGACCTCCCGGTCCGTGCGGACGCGGCGGCTGGCTGCAGCCGAGGAGAACCTGGAGGTGGCGCGAGCAGCCCGCCTCGCGCAAATTTTCAAGGAGATCTGCGACGGCATCATCTCGTACAAAGGTGACGGCAGCAGAGGACCGAAGGCCAGAGCCGAGCGCTTAGCGGCCTCCAGCGAGACAGGGCCGGGTATACAATAGGGAAGGGGTGGCGGGGGTCTCCGGGTCTTGGCAGTGAGTTCCGGAAGGACAGTCTCTTCTCTCGGACAGCGTTCAGGGTCAGGGTTAGGTAGCTCAGTTGTAGGACGGGACGGCCCCACTCCCTCCCCTTCTGATGCGGGACTGCTGTCTGTCCGTCTCCCATGCTGCTTCCAGTGGCTCTCAGCTGCCAGTTTGGTGTAGTGGTGTAGGAGCGCGGACTCTAATCTGGGAGAACCAGGTTCGATTCCCTGCTCCTCCACATGCAGCTGCTGGTGTGACCTTGGGTCAGTCACAAGTTCTCTCAGAGCTGTTCTCTCAAGGGCAGTTCTGGAAAGAGCTCTCTCAGCCCCACCTAGCTCAGAGGGTGTTCGTTGTGGGGAGGGGAAGGGAAAGGAGACTGTAAGCCGTTCTGAGACTCCGAGTGAAGAGCGGGGTATAAATCCAATTTCTGGGATTCCTTCTTCTACCCCAGTCTCAGTCCTTTTGTTACTTTATGATACTGCGCAAACGTGAATATGTTCAGCAGCATGAAAAAATGTGGCCGTTGGGGTTGGAGGGCCAGGACCACCAGATAAAGATGACCTGGGGGTGGGAAGAGGCCAGCTGCTGGTTTCTTCATTTTAATTCCCTCCTTATGGACCAGGGGGCAGCTGCTTGAACAGGCTAGCTTAAGCTAAGCTCGTCAGAGCAGGGTTGGTCCTGGTTAGTACAAGAAAGTTCAGGGTTGCTACACAGACAATGGCAAGTCAACTCTAAACGTCTCTTTGCCTTTAGCGCCTATGAATGCGTTGCCTTGAGTTGGTTGCAACTCGATGGCACGTTTCTTCATTCATGGACTAGGGGAGAGGCAGATCTAGGCAAGACACAGGGATGTGGGCTGGAGGGGGGTGTCTTCCCCTGCCCCCCCCCATAAAAAAATAAGCTGTCCAGCAGAGTTACCCTGTCCCCAAACCTGAGAACCTTCCCGTGGTGACGGCTGTTCTCTGCCACCCTCACAGATTCCTCCCGGCAGGCGCTCGCCGCTCCACTGCTGAATCTTCCCCCGAAGAAAAAGTAGGTCTTTGTCCATGGGGAAAGGGGCAGGAGGGAGAGGAGAGCCCCAGGCTCTTCCCGGGCTTCTAGGAGGTTGGTCCGGCACCCGGGAGTAATGTGGCTTGTTTCCCGGTCCCCCTCCGATTCAGGAATGCAGATTACTACGAGAAGATTTCCGACCCCCTCGACCTCGCCACCATCGAGAAGCAGATCCTGACGGGCTACTACAAAACCGTAGAAGCTTTCGACGGTGACATGCTGAAGGTCTTCCGCAACACCGAGGTGAGGCTGAGTCCAGTGGGGGAGCGTCCAGACCTCTCTTTGCGGAGGAAGGAGCGAGCGGGTTGCCCCTCCAGCTCACTCCACTGGCAAACAGGAGCCCCTGTCTCGTCCTGTCCCCCCCCGGTCTTGATCTTGCCTACTCTGCAATAGTAAGGTGCATCGAGAGCTCCTATACTTTTTCTGTGACTGACTTCTTTGCCTCCCTTCCTCCCTGCCTGCCCCCCAGCTCAGGTAGCTAAGGTGGGATGAGAACCAGCCCCGTAATAGGCCAGAAGTCTGCTTCACAGCAGCCTCGTGGTCTTTAGCTGGGCCTCTGTTTCTGGAGCAGAGAAAATCAGAATCCTTCCCCAGATGTCTGGATGCCTTCTGGTGAGACACAAGAGCTCAGTGGTTCGAGTTTTCATTTTTAATCTGAGTTCTTTCCTGACAAATTGAAAGCAGTTGGGGAGGGGAAAATGACTTCCCAGAGGGGCTGTTGGGGTAGTTCGTCCCACCCTTGTGTTTTAGGCAGGTGCTTTGGTCTGTGTCAGAGCTGGTGCTCAAAAGAAATCAGCACCCCCCCCCCCCAAAAAAAGAGGTTGAGTTCTGTGACCCACACAAAATGAACAGGTTAAATACTTAATGTGCATAATTTATTATGCTAATCACGGTGCCAGGAGGGAAGGCAGCACGGTACAGCCCGATCTCGGAAGCTAAGCGGGGTTGGTACTTGGATGGGAGGCCCCCAAGGAAGACTCGGCAGAGGAAGGCCATGGCAGACCACCTCTGGGGCTGCTGTAAGTCGGTTGCGACTTGACAGCGCTTGCGGGCATAATCACGGAGCAGGGCAAGGTTCTAAAACTCAGCCCGCCCTCTGACTGCCGCCGATCTTAGCCAGCCCCTCCCGCCTCTTAGGCACCTAAGATCTCAGGAGGTCTTGCCCGTAGGCAATCTAGCGTATGTAGAGCAAGATTCGAGTCCAGTAGCACCAAGGTTTCCAGTGTATATTTCCAGTGTATAAGTTAAACTCATTTGTTACAAGGGCTGGATCTGACATAAATGTCACTTGGTCAGGCCAGGCCACATGTGTGCCATAAAATGTAACATCAGGTACTGCAGATATAAACTTAATAAAGGACACAGGCAAACCCGATTTACAATATTATATTTTTTTCTCAAAATTCATACAAAACCAATTGATTCCTAGCAGTGAAAGCAATCGATTAATTGGGGAACCCACAAAAGCCCCCGTAAATGTATTTGAATCATGTGCAAGGCTAGATTTTTTTCCCCAAGGGATACCATAAAAGGTGGAGTGCTTTATATTTCTGTACATACCAGTTGCTTGCGGGCTGGGAAAGAGCCCTGGATGGGCCGGTTCCAGCCCCCGGGCCTTATGCTTGACACCCTGGTACAAGTTTTAGAGAATCAGTTTGGAGAGCCAGTTTGGTGTAGTGGTTAACTGCGCGGACTCTAATCTGGGAGAACTGGGTTTGATTCCCCACTCCTCCACTTGCACCTGCTGGATGACCTTGGGCAAGCCACAGCTCTGTACCAGCTGTTCTCTCAAGGACAGCTTGGGAAAGAGCTCTCTCAGCCCCACCTACCTCACTGGGTGTCTGCTGTGGGGAGGGGAAGGGAAAAGGAGATTGTAAGCCGCTCTGAGACTCCAAGTGAGTGAAGGGCGGGATATAAATCCAATCTCTTCTCTTCTTCTCTCTTCTTCATCAAAGCCCCCTTCGTCAGATAACAGGAGGGAGCTTTGACTCCCAAAAGCTTATACCCTGGAAATCTTGTTGGTCTTTAAGGGACTACTGGGCTTGAATCTCGTTCTTCTGCTGGTATCCAGGTATCCCCCTGAAACTAACATATGTATACAATCATGAGAGCTAGGAACTTAGTAAAGAGCCAGTTGAGTGTAGTGGTTAAGAGCAGCGGACTCTAATTCTGGAAAACTGGGTTTGATCCCCCGCTCCTCCACCTGCAGCTGCTGGTGTGACCTTGGGTCAGTCACAAGTTCTGTCAGCTTTTCTCTCAGGGGCAGTCCTGGAAAGAGCTCTCTCGGCCCCACCTACCTTACAGGGTGTCTGTTGTGGGGAGGGGGAGGAGATTGTAAGCTGTTTTGAGACTCCCAAGTGAAGGGTGGGGTATAAATCCAATCTTCTCTTCTTCATTTCTTCTTCTTCAAAAAAGGAATGAAACTGAGGTTCTTTGGAAGTTGGATGCTGCACTTTATACCACACTCTGGGGTGCTACCCAGCTTCCACGGAATCGCAGTGTGTCTTGCAGAGGGAGGGAGGGAGGCTTTAAACAAAATCATATTGGTTGTTATGTTGGGAGGCAGTTATCCAAAGCAGGGGGAGGGGAAGGGGCATGAACCAGAGTTTCAGATTGGCAAAGATTAGAGGGAAAGACATGGGGCACAGAGAGATCACACTAAAGGAATGAATTGTTAAGGACGTAAGGAATGATGTTGGATCAGGCCAGTGGCCCATCCAGTCTAACACTCTGTGTCACAAAGTGGACAAAACCCAAGTCCATCAGGAGGCCCATCAGCAGGGCCAGAACTCCAGAAGCTCTCCCTCTGTCCCCCCGACCCCCAAGCACTAAGAACACAAGAGAAGCCATGTTGAATCAGGCCAGTGGCCCATCCAGTCCAACACTCTGTGTCACACAGTGGCCAAAAACACCAGGTGCCCTCAGGAGGTCCACCCATGGGGCCAGGACACCAGAAGCCCTCCCACTGTTTCCCCCCTCCCAAGCACCAAGATCACATTGCATCACTGCCCCAGACAGAGTGTCCCATCTATACAGTGTGGCTAAGAGCCCCTGATGGACCTCTGCTCCATATGGTTATCCAATCCCTTCTTGAAGCTGTCTTTGCTTGTAGCTGCCACCAATGTTCCCTCTAAGCTGTGGAGTCTTGTGAGCCAAAATTCTACTTGGTGAGCTACTGGCATTAAAGTTGTAAGCGAGCGATTTGGCTGCTGCATAAATTAG
Source organism: Lepidodactylus listeri (assembly GCA_029233225.1). Classification (NCBI taxonomy): domain Eukaryota; kingdom Metazoa; phylum Chordata; class Lepidosauria; order Squamata; family Gekkonidae; genus Lepidodactylus; species Lepidodactylus listeri. Next base: position 152,722,291 of record JARCFY010000003.1, read on the forward strand.
TTTGCTCTGGAGCCATCCTTCTTGGAAGACAAAAATGCGTGAGCCAGAGGCTAAAAAACTGTGAGCCAGCTCACACTCACTCAGCTTAGAGGGAACACTGGCTGCCACCACTTCCTGCGGCAGTGAATTCCACAGGTTAATGACTCTTTGAGTGAAGAAGTACTTCCTTTTATCTGTCCTATCGCTGGCTTTCCGTTTTGCACTCAGAAATACTACGGTAGGAAATCGCCGATCGGGCGGGACGTCTGCCGGCTTCGGAAGGCGTACTACAACGCCCGCCACGAGGCGGCCGCCCAGATCGACGAGATCGTGGGGGAGACGGCGAGCGAGGCAGACAGCAGCGAGACCTCCATGTGCGAGAAGGAGAGCGGGCACGAGAAAGACGAGGACGTCATCCGGTGCATCTGCGGCTTGTACAAAGACGAAGGGCTCATGATCCAGTGCGACAAGTGCATGGTGAGGCCGCTGGACAGCCCACCTCTCACACTTCTCACCCTCGGGAGACGGGCTGCGTTCTCGCTGCACAGTCCACATTTGTTTCCCATCAGGAAACGCCCTTGAAACCAATGTCAGGGGAGCACCCAGTCTTTAAGACAAATCGAACTCCCGGTGAGACGCAGAAACCATCTTGCTCAACAGAACTGCAGTTCTCACATGTGCCCCTAGAGGGCCGCCTTACATCTCTCTGTCTTCAAGGAAGAATGAAGTCGGGTCAACAGGGTTCGGTGCCCCAGTGGCTCTTCTTCCTTCCTGGGAGGAACTCTAGAAATCCCAGTCGCCCGTCAGTGTGGGAGGATAACTGAGCGAGGCTTACTCCGTCCACTGATTTATTCGGACAGGAGGGGTCTGAGCATCAGTGTTCCATAACTGTCTTTTGCCCAATTCCCCCCCCCCAAATTAATTTAGGGTCTGCCTATTTCTGCCCTTCCTACCCACATATTAGTCAGGGCTAGAAAGGTAGCAGCAAAGATTCTTTTGGGTTAAAGATTTTTTTTAAAAAATCAGTTCTTGGAAGTACAGAAGCTTTTTACGCAGTATCCCCGATCCCCCACGATTCCCAGCTGAGGGGAAAATGCTGTTCAAACAGATGACAAAGATGATCTGACTCCCATGGTAACAAGAGAGAGAAATTTTACTTACGTACATAGAAGCCCATCTTACATGACGTATTCATGTAGGTACATTTAACTTATTGTGAACAGATTAAGTTCCAAAAAGGTTAACTTGCTGCGGCTGCAATCCCAGGTCAGAGAGAGAAGAAGAGAGAGGTTCTGTATAAGGTGAAACACAGAAAGCAATCAAGGGCCAAAGAGGCTCAGCATCTAACCTATAAGAGGATGGGGGCCAACCGCCAGGTGTACCCCGGTGAGAGAATTTTCTTAACTCTTTCCCTCCCAGACCCTGTTGCATGCAGAGCTACCATAGTTTCAGCCTCTGGGTTGAATGTTGAGTCAAGAGGCGGGTGCAGTGGTGTTGACAATCCCCTACATCTAAAGCAAGAAACAAAATATCTGCCCATCCCCAGCTTCACCAGACTTTCTCCCTGATGACTTCCAGATTGTACCTCCTTTGGGAAGGGGACCAGGGAGAACACTTGAGCTGCCTTGCACTGAATCAGACCCCTGGTCTATCAAAGTCAGTATTGTCTACTCTGGCAGCAGCTCTCCAGGGTCTCAGGCAGAGGTCTTTCCCATCACGTCCTGCCTGGTCCTTTCAACTGGAGTTGCTGGGGATTGAACCTGGGACCCTGCATGCCATGCAGAAGCTCTTCCACTGAGCCTTGACCCTTCCCATGAAGCTGCCGGGCGTTGAGTCCACCTTGCCTGCTACTGACTACTGTGAGTGGAGTCAGCCCCAAGGTGTACGGCTCCTCCAGGCGGACAGGTGGCCTCTCTGTTGCCTGCCTGCGAGCGCCTTCATGCTAGCCCGGAAAACCGGCAAAGCTCTGTCAGATATTTTCGTGAGGCTCCGCTTTTTTATTCTTTTCCCCTTTCTCTTTTTACATTATTTACAGTCCCCCTTTCTCCCTGGGACTTGAGGCAGATTGCACCGAGTGAGTCAACGAGATGGGACAGTCAATAAATAATAAAATAGAAATCGGGTTGTAGAACCAACCAGAAGTCTGAAAAACAGAAATGAAGCACAGCATTAAGTGTTTACAGAACACATTATTACACAATAAGGATCCAACCCACAGCTTGTTTTACGGCAGTAATACAGGCCGTTGTCCCCAATTAATTCATCCAAGTGTATTTGTGAAGCCTTTTGTACAGCACTACCCTATAGCCTGCGTAGAGAAGCCCTCTCAAATAATCCAGTTTTGCACAGTTTGTGGAAAGTCAGAAGACTGGGAGCCTTCCGGACCTTCTCGGGCAGACTGATGAAGAATTCTGGAGAACTCAGAAGCTTGCGCCCTGCATTATATTATTTTGGTTGGTTGTGATCTAAAGAGGGTCAAGCTAACAAAATAAGGTTATTATAAAAATACAAATATTTATCATGGCGTACACATTAATAAAAGATAAAATGGGTTAAAAGAAACGGTCCAAATACCACTCTTAAAACTTTTGACAGACAGAGTTGATAGTTTTACATATACAATCGATGGGTATATCTTCTGACCAGCAGACCATACGTGTTTCGGCCTCTTAGGGCTTTCCTCAGTGGTCCATATTACTATTGTAAGACAACACACATCCAGAAATGAATAGATGAAAAAAGCTTTTCTTTAGAGCCAGGTGTTGCTTTCTCATGTGATGTGCAGTTGCTAAACGTTTAGACAGTGGGCCGTGGATAGTCTCTCCTGGTAACGGCACACACTCTCCAAATTGTTCTCGTAACAAATATCCAATGTGTCTGGATGTGTGTCTCTCCCATCAGAGGAAGTAATAAAGGGCTGACACAGTTGCCTACAGCTACACAGCTAACACAACAGCCTACGGCTTCTCGTCTTTTCTGTCCTGATGCTCGCTGGGGAGACGGATTTCCCGCGCCACGTTTTCTAACCTGGTTGTTTCCCCTAACAGGTTTGGCAGCACTGTGACTGCATGGGACTGAACTCTGATGTTGAGCACTACATGTGCGAGCAGTGTGAACCTCGCACGGTGGACAGGGTAAGATAGATGCCAGGTGATTTGACAGTCCCTTGTGTGCCTTCTCTTATTGCATGCGATAATCTGAAGGGTGAACTCCTCTGCGTTTTCAGTGTCTTCTCTCAAGGATTTGTGGTTCTGTGGCCATCATTATTCGCAACGCTCTCGCGGAACTACAGTCCCCATGGTTCCTCGGGGCAGTATGTTGGTTTCAGTGGTGTAAAGGCAGCATATCCTTACTTAGCAGAGCTGAGGCCTTCATGTACTGCTACCCTTCCATCGTACATTGTGGGTTCTTGGGGCCGCGTCTAATTCTGCAGCTAACCTCCCCCCAGATATTTTCAGTGGCTCGTCTGTATCCAGCTTGACTTCCTTGGGGGTGGCACTTCTAACCTGTTTGCTCTTTCCTTTCTCAGGAGGTACCCATGATTCCCCGGCCTCATTACGCCCAGCCCGGTTGCGTTTATTTCATCTGTCTTTTACGGGATGACCTCTTGCTTCGCCAGGGTAGGTGTCTGTCCTCTTTGGGGTTCGGTGAGAGGCACCCCAAAGGACCCTTGAATATCTCCTGAGGTCCTGGAGCCTTCCACACTCGCCGGGAGGGGTACTGAGACATGTGTGAAGCTGGCTCATCCCATGTCAGGACACTGGCTCAGTAGCCCAGCGCTGTCTACTCCGACTGACAGTGGTTCTCCCAAGAGGTTGTTTCCATCACCTGCTTGTTTGAGAACCCTTTTTAACTGGCAGTGCAGGGATTGCACCTGAGACTTTTTGCATACGAAGCATGTGCTCTGCTGCATGATCTGTGGCCCTTCCCTGTAGGTCCCCCCCCACTACCCTGAAAGCTAAAAATCTGTTCGGCTCTTTAACAGACATGGGTCATTGTGATTATTAGAAGAATTCTTCTGCAAAGCGATACGGGGCGTGCAAACGCACACACATCCACATGAACTGCCCACCTCTCCTGGTGGAGACATATGCGTGCGTTTGGGTCAGGTCAGATGTTTCTGCCGACCCGTCCTGCCATCTCATGTAGTCATCTTAGCCAGAGGTCAGGATTTTTATGTAGCCACTCCTCTCCTTGGAAACAGTCCCGTCGTCCCCCCTGCGCCTGGAGACTAATTTGCCAGAATCCGACTGTTTAGTTTTATTTTATTTTATGACTGTTCTGGCCTTGACATTTGCGACTGAGTGGAATTTGGAAGATGTGATTGTGATTAACAGGGCAAATTTTTGTAGTTTTATCATTCTTTAAATTGCTGCGGTTGTCTGCCGTACATTTTCACATCAGCTTCCCCCAGCTTGTTGGAATGCCGAGAAGTAAATATTCTAAATACGCTTTCCGTAATTGGGTCTCCGTTTGTTAACAGTTTGCATATGTTTTCTGCTGTATCGAAACAATCTGTTCTATTGACAGAACCAGGAGGCAACATCAGGGGAAGGCCTCAGCCTCTCTGCCCTGTGGTTGGCCCTCCAGAGGAACTGGTTGAGGCCACTGTGTGAGACAGGATGCTGGAATGGATGGACCCTCACTGGTCTGACCCAGCAGGGCTCTTCTGGTGTTCTTATGAGGGGAAGGCCTTGGCCTCTCTGCCCTGCTGTTGGCCCTCCAGAGGAACTGGTTGAGGCCACTGTGTGAGACAGGATGCTGGACTAGGTGGACCCTCACTGGTCTGATCCAGCAGGGCTCTTCTGATGTTCCTATGAGGGGAAGGCCTCGGCCTCTCTGCCCTGTTGTTGGCCCTCCAGAGGAACTGGTTGAGGCCACTGTGTGAGACAGGATGCTGGACTAGGGGGACCCTCAGTGGTCTGATCCAACAGGGTTCTTCTTCTGTTTTTATGGCAGGCGACTGTGTGTATCTGATGAGAGACAGCCGAAGGACCCCGGACGGCCACCCAGTCCGGCAGTCATATCGCCTGCTGTCCCACATCAACCGAGAGAGGCTCGACATCTTCCGCATTGAAAAACTCTGGAAAAATGAAAAGTAAGCTCTTAAGCAGAACTGTTTGTACCAATTCCCCATGGCAAGACTCCTTAGCCTCTGTTGTTAGTCTTGTGTCGCTGTGATATTTATGGATCTGAAAGTTGGATAATGAACGAAGCTGACAGGAGGAAAACTGATGAATTTGAAATGTGGCGTTGGAAGAGAGTTTACAGATAAAGACTAACAAGTGGGTTCTAGATCAAAGCAAGCCTGAACTCTCCCAAGAAGCTAAAATGACCAAACAGAGGCCATCGTAGTTTGGTCACATTATGAGAAGATGAGAGTCACCGGACAAGACAATAATGCTAGGAATGGTTGAAGGCAGCAGGAAAAGAGAAAAGACCCAACACGAGGTGGGCTGACTCAATCAAGGAAGCCGCAGCCCTCAGTTTGCAAGACATGAGCAAGGTTTGTTAACACTAGGCTGTTTCAGAGGTCGTTAATTCATAGGGTCATCATCAGTTGGAAGCGACTTGATGAACAGACTAATAGCACTGTGGAAGTCTCGCAGAGTAATGCAGGAGGACCTTCCCAGACTTCTCCCTTCAAACACTGAGGGCGTCAGGCGGCAGCTGGTCTCAAAACTGTATGGGTTTTTGGTTTCTTTCCTTAGGCAGGCTGACCAGCTAGCTGGCTGGCTTACACCCCCTTCCCCACCACTAATCTCTCACTCATTCTCTGGCCCCTAGCCAGGATCTTGTGGCTTGGGGGGCAGTTTTTTTTCCTGGTGAGGCTGAAGTTCTCAGTGCAGAAAGAAAAGCCACTTAGCCAATAGAAAGCTGCTACCAGGATAGAGCTCTAAATTGCAAGCTGCCAACCACTTTAGATGAGAGTTCTCAGCTGCTGCAAGTTAATCACCTCTGCCAGCCAAAGCAACAGTTTTGATTAGTCAGCAGGTCGGGGTGATGAATTCTGTAGTCAAGAAAGCTAAGCACTTAGGCTCTTAAGCTCTCTTAAAGGAGACCAGTTTCTTGACACAGAGTTAGAAGGGATCCTGGAGGTCACCTACTCCAACCCCCTTGCTCAGTGCAGGACTTAGTCAACTTCAGCACCCCACTCTGCTTAAAAGAGCACATGCCTTAAAAAAAAAGTCTTAAAATGATTGAAAAAAGCATTTACAGGAGAAAATCTTATTGATTGATTGATTGATTTGTCATATTTATATCCCACCCATCCCGTAAACGGGCTCAGGGTGGGTTACAACATTTCAGGAAATACAGTGAAATATAAAACACGTTGTAAACATATAAAATCAATCATCATAGCTTGCTGTAGGGAGAATCCGGCCCATTGATGTAGATAGGTATGGCCGGTTATCAGTGGATGGGAGACAGCAACCTGGGGGGGGGGGGGGGGGGGGGCGGCGGCGGCATGTGTGGACGCCTGCTACCTCAGCCAAAAGCCTGGCGGAACAGCTCCGTCTTGCAGGCCCTGCGGAATTGAGTAAGATCCCGCAGGGCCCTGATCTCAGAAGGGAGCCTGTCCCACCAGGTGGGGACCAGGGCAGAGAAAGGCCTGGCCCTGATCGAGGCCAGGCACGCGTCCTTTGGGCCAGGGATCACCAGGAGATGTTGACTCTCAGAGCGTAACGCTCTCCGAGGCGTATATGGGAAGGGGCGGTCCCTTAGGTATGTTGGTCCCAGGTCTTATAAGGCTTTGAAGGTGATTGCCAGCCCCTTGAAGCGGTTCAGTACTCAACCGGCAACCAGTACAGCTGACAAATTCTTGTGGGGCTGTGCCTTTAAGAAAGGGGGTGGAGCCCCCAAAAGCCCCACCGTAGCTCCAGGCTTGGTCCAGTTGCTTCCAACTTACAGCGACCCTATGGATGAATGACCTCCAAAATACCCTGCCCTTCATTGACAGCCTTGCTCGGGTCTCGCAAAGGGAGGGCCATGGCTTCCTCGACTGAGTCCACCCATCTCAGGTTGGGTCTTCCTCTTCTCCCGCTGCCTCCGACTTTTCCCAGCCTTACTGTCTGTCCCAGTGAGTCCCGTCTGTCTTTTCTTCCTGGGGAAGCTTCACCTGCATTCTGGTGCAGCCCAGGCGTCGGCTGATCCCTGCCTGTGAAAACTCGGCCAGTCTCTCTCCAGAGATGAAGTTGCACCTTGACTTTCTTTTACCTACGGTTATGCTTTGCGTTATGTGCCACTAGAATATGAGGCTGAAGCTCAGGTCAGTCAAATGTGAAGAAGTGAACCCTACAGCAATGTCAAGGTTTGAGGCGGAGCCTCTCAGCACATTCGACCCCACACACGCACACACACGCAGACATTTTTGTTTGGAACTCACAAAACCGCCCGCCTTCCTGTGTCCTCGAACCCCAAACTTGCGATTCCAGTTAGTTATGCAAAGTAAGTGTATTTGCACGCCCAGGTGATTTGTGTGGTCGCTGCTGTTCACGTGGCCTGGGCTTTCTTTATGTATTATTATTTATTATCGGACTTCTAGCCCGCCCTACCCTGCAGGCAGACTCAGGGTGGGTTGTGTACAGTACAGTACAGTGCAGCGTACAGTAAACCAATTAAAAACCTAATAGCAGTTTGAAATCAATCTCAGTTTACACTCATAAGCCATCCTCTGGCACCAAAATTCATCTGCTCCCAGGGCTCCTTATGTGTGTCCAGGGAGGTGTATTTAAGGTTGAGGGAGCCAGGCAGGCAAGACATTGAGAGGTGAAGATGAGGCAGATGGGAGAGCCGGGGAGGCCAATTAATTTGGGTCCCTGCCAATGCTCCCTCTAAGCTGCGAAGTCTTGTGAGCAAAAATTCTACTTTGTGAGCTACTGGCATTAAAGTTGTGAGCAAGCGATTTGGCTACTGCATACATTAGTTTGCTCTGGAGCCATCCCTTCCTGAGCGAAGATAAAAATGTGTGAGCCAGAGGCTAAAAAACTGTGAGTTCGCTCACACTAACTCAGCTTAGAGGGAACACTGGTCCCTGCCCGCCTCAGCCATAGGCCTGGTGGAACATCTCCGTTTTCCAGGCCCTGCAGTTGCATCCCGCTGAACGCCAAATGCTTTATTTGAGCCTTTAAAAGTCCAGACTTCCCGTTAGGAGTGTTTGGACACACGGATGGAGGCTGCGGACGGCTTTTTTCAATAGTTTTTCCCCCCACTGTGGATAAATAAGAATTAGTTTCTAAATCGGAAAGTTCTCCAAGTTTCACAAATAGCACTGATTTGTCTACTCCGAGGCGTGTTCTGCACTTTTACTGTGTGGCTACGAAGGCTGTGGGCGTCAGCACTGTGAAGGTGGCGGGCTACCCCTCAGCTGAGGGAGATGGCTGTAAACGTGGCGGCGCCTCTGCGTAAGAACCCTGGACTTCCTTAGTGGTCTCCCATCCAAGTCCTAACCAGGGCTGGATCTGCTTAGCTTCCAGGGTCTAATGAGATCGGGCCAACCCATGCCACCCAGGTCTGGGCACCTGTGACGTAACAGCTCGCTCCTTGTCTTTCCTTTCCCCCCAGAGAAGAGCGGTTTGCCTTTGGCCACCACTATTTCCGTCCGCACGAAACACACCACTCCCCCTCCCGCAAGTTCTACCACAACGAGCTGTTCCGGGTGCCGCTGTACGAGATCATCCCCTTGGAGGCGGTGGTGGGGACCTGCTGCGTGCTGGATCTCTACACCTACTGCAAAGGCAAGTCGGCATCTCTGGGTGCCAAACCGGCTTCTTTTACTCTTATTCATTACGCCCCCAGTTCCGATTGTCTTTCGTGGGACTCAGCACAGTGGGCGTACTTAAGGTTCCCAGGCAGTCGGCCTCCCCTCCCGGCACTGACCAAAGCAAGACCTGCATAGCTGGGTCAAAGGTGGTTTTCAAGGGTCTTCAGAGGTTCTTTCTCTGCTCTGGACCAAAGAATTCTCAAACTCCCTGCTGGCACTAGAGAAAGAGAGTGACACGATAACCACACAGGCTTCCTTGACGTTCGTGTAAAGAGGAGACTGGATGGTATACTGCTCTGGCCTTGCTTTGTTTCCGCTGGCAAGGACCATTCACTCGCTACCAATGCGGGGGTAACAGCGGAATTAGAGGAGGCTCCCCGTTGTGTCTCTGGATGAGTCGCTTTCCTGAGTTTACCTTCTTCCAGTCAGTTTTTATGGGAGCAAGATGGCCAATTGGATTTATTATTTATTTATTGTACAGCACGTGACAGGGATTGGCATTTAGACTCGCATATACCCTCAGTATTCATTTGGCAGATTCGGATGCAGTCTCCTATACACCTTGTCAAGTAAGCCCTGAGAAGGACTGTTTGGTTGATTGTTTCCACGTGTGTCACGTGGCCAGGAGATCAGAGCCTTGACTCTCGAAAGCTCACACCTCGGAAATGGTGTTGGTCGCGACTCGAACCTAGCTCTCGTGCTGCAGACCAACACAGCTACCTTGTGAAACTGGGGGGGGGGGGGGGGGAATAGCCATGCTAAACTGCTCTTGTCGTCTTTCCTGGAAACACTCTCAATGTCCCCCTCTCTCCTCCCCTCCACAACTGCAGGGCGGCCAAAGGGAGTGAAGGAGCAAGACGTCTACATCTGCGATTACCGCCTCGACAAATCGGCCCATCTCTTCTACAAGATCCACCGCAACCGCTATCCCGTGTGCACCAAGTCCTACGCCTTCGACCACTTTCCCAAAAGGCTCACCCCGAAGAGAGACTTCTCGGTAAGGAGTTGCCGTGGCCAGCGCCATATGTGTGTGCGCCGCAGCAGCCACTGAGGCACTCTTTGGCAGAGAGAATCCACTCTCCCGTTCCTAGGAGGAGGAAATGAATGCCCAGCCCCAACGCAACCCTGGCCTCCAGCTCCCTGAGCTGGGGACAGTCGGGGGGCCTCACTCACCCCCACGAGGAAGGCAGCCGGGAGCCTGGCAGCAGCAGGGAGGGGGCGTGGTCCTAAGACAAGGCCGAGCCCGAGTGTCCAGGGGAAGGAGCAGGGTGGGGAGAAAGAGAAGAAGAAGAGAAGAGATTGGATTTATATCCCGCCCTTCACTCACTTGGAGTCTCAGAGCGGCTTACAAACTCCCTTTCCCTTCCCCTCCCCACAACAGGGCACCCTGCGAGGTAGGCAAGACCACAGGGAAGAGGCAAGGAAGGCTTCTCCTTCCTTTTATAGCCACCTAGGGGGGGCAGATGGAAGGGGATTGGATACAGGCCAGGTGTGGGTGAGGCCAGGGAATTCCATAAGAGGGAAGGTTCCACACCCAGCAGTGGGAGGGGCTGAGCTCCTAGAAATTCCGCAGGGTCTGTAGAAGGGAGCTGTTCTGCCAAGCCTTTGGCCAAGGTGGCGGACGTTCAGCCTTCTCGGCCTCCCCTGCTCGCAGTAACTTATTATCTGACTGGCATCCTGCATCAGGCACTGTGGACCGCTCTGGAGTTGTTGTCTTGGTTTTAGCTGCCATCTTGTCCTGTTTGTTTTCAGTCGGGCTTTGATTATACAGTTACTGCTTTTATCTTCTATGTGTCGTGAGCCGCCCTGAGCCCACTTGTGGGATAGGGCGGGATAGAAGATAAATAAATAAACCGAAGGAGCGAGAGGAGGTCAGAGTGAGCCGGTCCGGGGGAGGTAGGGGACCAGTGTGCTAGAACATCTTCCCAAATCCTGAGGCCAGAGTGGGGGCCACCTCCATCTGGGGAAACCACAGAGGGCAGGGGGCCCACCCCGGGTATGGGAGAGCCTCACGGAAGCCCAGGTGTTCAGCCCTTAAGGCTGCAGGCCCAAGTGTAAAAGTCAGGCAGGTAACGCCTGTGGCAGTTGCAGAAGGTGAGAGCAGGACTTCTGGTGGTCGGGCACATGGCTCGGTGGCGCCACAGAACTGCTTTCGATCCCTCCCTGTGGCTGACCAAAGCAGAATGCCAGGTGCCCGCAAACTTTTCATAACCCAGTCAAAGTGAAGCGCCGGGCTTTCCTGGGCCCCAGATACTGATGCACAGTATGGTCTTTTTCGGCATTACACATTATCTCATCTTCTAATAAGTTGGATCAAATCCGTTTGGCCGAGTTTCCTGTTCCCTGCAGAGGCCAGCCTGGCACCCCCAGAGAACCCTCAAGCCCAGGGCGTGAAGGTGATCGCTCCTTTCCTTTGCTTCCCAGCAACTGCCCTTTAGAGGTATCCTGCCTCTGAACAAGGGGACACACCATTTAGCCATTAGAGCTCTCCGTCCTCCATGAATTTGCCTGCTGGCCTTTGTTAGCCATTTAAGCGGGTGGCCATCACTATGTTTTGTGGCAGGGAGTCACATAACGGTAATCCTACACTGTGCGAAGACCAGAGTTTGAGTCCAGTGGCACCTTTAAGGCCAACCACGTTTAATTCTGGGCATCAGCTTTTGTGTGCACGCGAAAAGCTTATACCACATGAAAGCTGATACCCAGAATTAATCTTTGCTGACCTTAAAAGTGCCACTGGACTCAAACTTTGTTCTGTTGCTTCTGACCAACGTGGCTACCCACCTGAACGTATGTGCAAAGACGTCCCATTTCTTTTGCCGGTCCTGGATCGAGCACCCATGGATTTGATTGGGAAGCCTTCTGTCCCCAGTCTCTGGAGTTGTGGTATTGCCCCACTTCTCACAAGACTTTGGGATGAAGCAAGGGAGTGGGCCCTCAGCCACAGGGACACAAGACCCCCTTCTTTCCCTCGCTCTGTCATTTTATGACCTACCTCACTGCCACAGATCCGTGGCAAGACCCAGGGGTGTGCCAGCCCTCCTGGTTTTCAGTAGAGGGGTTCTACATGAGCTCTAAGTGTCCCATTTGTTCTCCCTTGCAGCCTCATTACGTACCAGACAACTACAAGAGAAACGGGGGCAGGTGAGTCCTTGGGGCTGAGCTCTTGGGGGACGGGGACTGGGAGATGACAGGCCTTTTTAAAAAAATAAATAAAAATCAACTCTTCCCACCCCATCTAGTCTTTGCATCCTACTTGCAAGCCAAGCAAAAGTGTTCCAGCACCTAAGCAGTTAATCTCCCGGGAGAGGGCGGAGCTAGCGACTGTCGAGAGAGCAGGTCTTTTCCTTGGCGCCTTAGGCAGGGGCCATAGCTGGGGGTGGTGACCCCTCCCAAATCTGCAACACCCCCATCTCCTGGTCCCCCCAACCCCCTTCCCCTCTCCTACCTGGAGCAAAGACTGGCTGAACGAACGAATGAATGAACAGAAAACTGGGATCGAATAGCAAGAAAGAGCAGATTCGTTTCTGTGCCTTCAAGGCGAAGTTCCCGTCTATCCGATCACACATCTTTCTGTCCTTCAACGTCATGCCCCCCCCCCCCCCCACCTGAAAATCATCTAGCTTCAGGGCTGGTCTTAGGTGACCGAAACTAGAAAAACAGCCTTGTGTCTCTGTCTCTCTGTCCTGCTTGCTAGTGCCGGTCCGTGGTCTTCTGTAGCAGCTGTAGCAGTAGACAGCTTGCTCTCTTGGCCCCTCTTCCTGCTGCTCTCCGCAATGATCTTGTAGCAGCAGTGAAAATAACTGAACTTTTATTTATTTCGTTTCTACCCAATGGGGACCCAAAGCAGCTTCTCTCCTCTACTTTATCCTCGCGACAACCTTGCGAGGTAGCTCCAGCCAAGACTGTGATCACCCAAGGTCACCCCCAGCAAGCAAAGTGGGGATTTGAACCTGGGCCTCCCAGATCCGTGTCTGAAACTCTTTAAGCACAGCCCCGACACTGGCTGTCAGTTGAGCGTCCCTCTCTTGTCTAATCTTCTTCAAAAGATTTCTGTCCTCATAGCCATCACTACATCCTCTGGTACTGAATCCCACATTTTAAGCACTTGCTATGCAAAGAAGGATTTCCTTTTGTCCGTCCTGAACCTACTGCCCATTACCAAAATTGGATGCCCTTGAGATCTAGAATTTTGGGAGAGGGAGGAATGTTCTTTTTTCCAACTCTCTCCACCTCATGCGTAATTTTACGAACCTCTACCATTCCCTCCCCCAGTTGTCTCTTTTCTAAACTAAGAAGTCCCAGGCTCTTCAGCCTTTCCTCATAGGGAAGGTGCTCCAACAACCTAAATCACCTTGGTTGCCCTCCTCTGTACTTTTTCCAGCTCAGCAATGTCCTTCTGGAGATACGGTGTCCTGAGGTGCACCCAGAATTCCAAATGAGACCAGACTATAGATCTATACAGGAGCATTACAGTATCAGCCATTTTGTTTTCAGTTCCTCCGCTAATAATCCCTACCTTAGGGTTTGCCTTTTTTTTACTGCTAAAGCACACGGGTGACACTTCCATCGAGCTATCTGCTATGACCCCACAATGTTTTTCCCTCTATGTATGAGAAAGGGGCCAGTGGTCTTGATGATCCCCTGTCACGTGCAAAGGATGACTGTCTTTTCCCCCCCCTCCCCTTTAGATCATCTTGGAAATCCGACCGCTCCAAGTCCCAGAATAAAGACCTCGGCCAAGAGGAGGACCCCCTTCCCCTCGTGGAGGACATGATCCCAAGTCAGGAGCAGCTGCCCAGCGAGCAAACGCCCTGCCTGGAGGAGCCAGAGAAGGAGGCGTTCCCTCCAGAAAGCGGTGAGGCGGACAAGAAGGCGGAGGAGAGCAGCCCCACCCCCAGGCGGCCGTGCACCCCGGAGGAGCGCCGGCACATGCAGCGGGAGAGGCTGAACCAGATCCTCCTCACCCTCCTAGAGAAAATCCCAGGGAAGAATGGTAAGGAATCACCTGCAAGCCAGTTTGGTGCAGTGGTTAGGAGCACGGACTCTATCCTGGGAGAACTGGGTTTGATTCCCCACTCCTCCACATGCAGCTGCTGGTGTGACGGTGGGCCAGTCACAAGTTCTCTCTGAGCCGTTCTCTCAAGTGCAGTCCTCGAAAGAGCTCTCTCGGCCCCACCCATCTCACAGAGTGTCTGTTCTGGGGAGGGAAAGGGAAGGGAAAGGAGATTGTAAGCTGCTCTGAGACTCCTTCAGGTAGTGAGGGGTGGGGTATAAATCCAATCTCTCCTCCACCCCCCCTCCCCGGGAGAGTTACAGAACTCGGCTTTCAAAAGCCCATTAAGTTCGTGGACCAGTTGGCCAGATCAGAAGAATGCCGACAGTCGCTTCTCAGAACTCTGCAAGAGGGGGAAAGTGGGGTTTGCACAGATTTCATCCAAGAGATTTCAGCGCAGGTTTGTTTTTTTAAATCACTCCTGAAATTCATCCGTGGCTTTTCCTTTCTCACGAAGGTACTCTTTATTTACTTCTCTTATACCCCATCTTTCTCCCCAATGGGGGACGCACCCAAAGCGGCTGACATCGTTCTCCTCTCCCCCATTTTATCCTCACAATAACAACCCCGTGGGGTAGGTTTGGCGGAGAGCATGTGACTGGCCCGAGGTCCCCCAGCAGACTCCCGAGGCGTGAGTGGAGATTCGAACCTGGCTTTCCCAGATCCTAGCCCGGCACTTTAACCACTATACCACGCTGTGCTGGGAGGGCCAAGCAGTGCGTTTTCAGTACGCTCCCCTGCCTTAAAAACTACACCCTTCTAGCTGGTATATATTGAGCACAGCAACAGAAAGAAAGACCCTGACTCCTCTCTCTCCCCCCCTGATCTTCTGGGTGCAGGGAGTTTGCTCATGTGGAGGAGGGCTCCAAAACGTGACACAGACACCTAAACACCCCTGTATCTGCCGTAGTATAGCCCAGGAAGAAGAAGAAGAGATTAGATTTATACCCCGCCCTTCACTCACTTGGAGTCTCAGAGTGGCTTACAAACTCCTTTCCCTTCCCCTCCCCACAACAGGCACCCTGTGAGGTAGGTGGGGCTGAGAGAGCTTTTTCCCAAGCTGTCCTTGAGAGAACAGCTGGTACAGAGCTATGGCTTGCCCAAGGTCATCCAGCCAGATGCAAGTGGAGGAGTGGGGAATCAAACCCGGTTCTCCCAGATTAGAGTCCGCGCACTTAACCACTACACCAAACTGGCTCCCATGTAGATGTAGAGTGTAATGTAGAGAGATGTAGAGATGAAGAGATGTAGAGTGTAATGGGAGGGCGTAGTGTAATCTTGCAAGTTTTATTGGAATGGGGTTGGTGTCTGTGAACCTTTCCTGTTCTTGGTGCTGGGGGCAGGGGAACAGTGGGAGGGCTTCTGGAGTTCTGGCCCCGCTGGTGGAACTTCAGATGGCACCTGGGTTCTGGACACTGTGTGACACAGAATGTCGGACTGGATGGGCCACTGGCCCGATCCAACACTGGCTTCTCTTATGTCCTCTTACATCCTCAACAGTGCCAGAATGGGGAGTGGGGAGGCAGCTTCACCTTTTCCAAGGGAAGCCTGTTTTCCACAGTAGAGAGAAGAGCTCCTTCCTCACCGATAACCTGACATGATTTCACCAAACCCAGCCTTCTAGGTTGGGGCGGGGTAGGGGATGCTTCTGTGTGTGAAACTAGTGTGAGTGATACCTCTGTCTTTCTATGCACTTTTAACCTGCCTTTTCCCCCCAGGAGGCATCCATGGTTCTCCCCCCTCCCCGCCCACCCACTTTTGTGCTGACAGTATGGTGTGTAGTGGTTGAGTGTCAGACTCAGATCTGTCAGACCCAGGCCCCCTGCTCTGGCTGGGTGACTTTGGGCCAGTTATGGAATCTCAGCCTGGCTTACCTGACCACACATAAGGCCGCCTTATACTGCCTTGGTCCATCAAGGTCCATACTGTCTAGTCAGACTGATAGCAGCTGTCCAGGAAAGAGGCCTTTCACGTCACCTCCTGCCTGATCCTTTTAACTGGAGACGCCGGGAATTGAAGAAGAGGAGATTGGATTTATACCCCGCCCTTCACTACTCGAAGGAGTCTCAGAGCGGCTTACAAACTCCTTTCCCTTCCCCTCCCCACAACAGACACCCTGTGAGGTAGGTGGGGCTGAGAGAGCTCTCTCTCAAACTGCTCTTGAGAGAACAGCTCTGAGAGAACTTGTGACTGACCCAAGGTCACACCAGCAGCTGCATGTGGAGGTATCAAACCTGGTTCTCCCAGATTAGAGTCCGCGCTCCTAACCACTACACCAAACTGGCTGAACCACCAAACTGAACCTGGGACCTTCCACATGCCAAGCAAATGCTCCACCACTGAGCCATGGTCACTCCTCAAACCCTCACAGGGTCGTTGAGCAAATAAGGTGGAAGAGAGGAGAATTTTGGATCCCCATTGAGAAGAAAGATGAGCAGTATAAATGAAGTAAATCAATAAATGAATAATCCCATGAGCTAGGTTAGGCTGAGAGGAGAAGAAGAAGAGAAGAGATTGGATTTATACCCCGCCCTTCACTACCCAAGGGAGTCTCAGAGCGGCTTACAATCTCCTTTCCCTTCCCCTCCCCACAACAGGCACCCTGTGAGGTAGGTGGGGCTGAGAGAGCTCTTTCGAGAACAGCTCTGAGAGAACTTGTGACTGACCCAAGGTCACACCAGCAGCTGCATGTGGAGGAGTGGGGGATCAAACCCAGTTCTCCCAGATTAGAGTCCGCATTCCTAACAACTACACTATACTGGAGAGGAAAGGGATGGGCCTGCAGTCACCCATTGGACCTTCTGATTTGGGTGGGGATTTGAATTTCATTTCCCTCATCTGATACTCAGAGCCACTTCGCCACCCTACCTCAGTACAACCGTTTGATCAGATCAAAGGGCTATCGGCAGCCTCCCGTTCCCCACCAAGGGTACCCTGGTGCTTTCAGAGACCCCACAAGCAGAAAATGTGGAACTAAGGCTGTCGCTTCCATACGATAACCCCCATCGTGTCTGCCCCATCAGTCGAAATCTGGCACAATATTGTATCTCCCTGGGGAATCTCCCCGGCACATGGAAACAAATGTTCACCCTTAAGGTGAGAGCACTCCTGAAGGTCTCCTCTTCTCTTTTCAGCCATTGACGTCACCTACCTGCTGGAGGAAGGCTCGGGGCGGAAGCTGCGGCGGCGCACGCTGGGTCTCCTGGAGAGCAGCTACCGGAAGTGACGCTGTTTCCCGGAGAGAGCCCGAGGCCTGGAGATGCGCTGTCAGATGCGCGTGAGATGGACAGAGGGGCGTGGTTTTACCACTCACCTGCGCCTCACGGTGCGTGTTGAGTGGGAGGGGCCCAGGAGGGGAGAAGGTAACTGACAAAACGGTTCTGTAGCACTTAGACGACGCGATTGGGTGGGCAGGCGGGTGGCCCCGCCCCGCAGTGCTCTTATGATGTGTGTGGTGTTGGGCGTGCCTTGTTGTCAATGTTAAGGTACTAAGGAAAAACCTTGTGGTCATTTGTCGGAGACGGTCAGACTTTTTTTAATTTATTTTTTTTTTGGCTCCGACACCCTTGCTCAGAGGAAGGAAAAGGGGGGTGTACAGATGGGAGGGAGGGGAGGTTAACAGGTTCAGAACTGCTCTTCCTCAGTAGCAATCCCCCCCTCCCCAGTACACTTCACTCATTTCTCCTCTGATTGGACGCCACGCGGCAGTGGACAGGAGGAAGCGCCCAGGCCTGGAGGGGCCGAAAGCATAGGCTGCCCTGCGGGGGGGGCACGGAAGGGGGCTCACGCAAGACACGTCCAAGGAAACGCAACACTTTGACCGCCAGAGGCCCGTCGGACGTATCGCGTGGAAGTGGCCCGGTCTGCTCGGAAGCTCCCGGCAAAGCGGTTGGCTCGAAGCACTTGTTCCCCGTTCCAAGACGGGGGGTGGGCGGAAAGGGGCGGTTTTTTAATTTTTACTTTTTTCTCCTTTTTTTTTTTTGCTGCAGAGAAATTTCTATAAAGCAAATCCCAGATCCCGAATGTCCACCCCGTTGGGTTTTCTTCTTTTGTTTCAATTTCCTTCCCCCCCCCCCCCCCATGCTGTGGTTCTCTTGTGTGTCTAGTGTATTGTGGAAATTTAAAAAAAAAAAACTTGTCAAAATGGCAAAAGACGAAAAAACCTTTCACTACATGAACCGTCAAGCAGTATTTCTGAGCGAGTATTTGTTGTGAGCTGTAAACTATTACCCACCGATAACACTACTCTTGTGTTCCATTCTTTTTTTAAAAAAAAACAACAGCAACAAAACCAATCAAAAAAAGTAATAACTGTACAGCTTAAAGCGTCCGTCTCTCAAAGAGACAGTGTATTTTATGCTCCTGCCGCTCCCTGCCCCTTGACTCTCGTTCGGTTGTAGTGAAGAGAAGGGTCTCCTTGCAGAGGCGATGCTGGGCCCGGCACCTGCAGGTAGCGTCACCCGACGGCCACACCGGAAGGCGTGCCCCTCTGTCTAGAGGCCAGAGGCAGGCAAAGGGAGCTGGCAGTTCGGCATACACTGACCCTCTACATGTGGCTTTGCTCCTGTCTCTCTTGACGTCCATATGCCTATTACGGTCCTGTTTTAGATGTCCTTATAAGAGAAAACCCATTTTTAAATGTGCCAAGTTGTATATATCTTACCTCTTTTCCCCCTCCCCCCCCTTTTTTGGGTTTCTTTTGGTTTGGTTTTGCCGAGTGGTCGTAAAGCAATATGGTAGCTAAACTCCCATGTTCTCTTTCCCGACGGACCAAGCTCGTCCCGATTGTACATTCTCGTTAAAACTTATAATTATTATTTTACTTCTTAGTTGGAACAAAAGGCTCATTCCATTTAAATTTTACCTGACGATTTAAAAAAAAATTTAAAGAGAAAAAAAAAAGAGGGGAGAAGAAAAAAGCCCTTTGAGGAAGAAAAAAAAATATTTTATTAAAAACAAAAAAAAAGACAAATAAGAAAATAGTTTGGAATATTTTCTTACTGTAGAGAAACGTTGTACAGGAAAAACCCCGAGTATAAAATACTCATCACGTGTTGTGGGGGAACGGGTTGGGGCGGGTGGAAGGAATCGCATGTCCGAAAACCTTTTGATTTGCTCCATTTAGTTCAAAACCGGGAAGGGGGGGGGGGGGGAATCATCGTCTCAAAATGGTGTAAAACACTAAAAAAAGAAGAGAGTCCTCTTAAAAATAATAATAATGAAAACACACCCAAAAGCGAAAACACTAGCTCTGCCATCTTATCTTTCTTTTGTTGAAAGACTAAAAGAAAAAAGAAAAAAAAAGAAAATGGTATTTTTTAGACAATCAAATTCTAGGTAAGTGTGAAGAATTTGCGTTGTTGGGTTGGTTCCTTTTTCCTTTTCCTTTTTTTTTTTAGTTTTTGGTTTTGTTTTCTTACTGGTGTAGAAAATTACTGACTTTTTTTTAAAGGGTGGGCGGGGGGGGGGGGTTATTTTGTATTAACTGAAAAAGACCGGCAGCGTTTCACCCGATCGCTGATGGAAGCCCAGAGTTTGGGGGTGGGGTGGGGTGGGGGGTGTTTTACAAAACACAAACAAACAAACAAAATCCCCCAAAGAAGCACTACGTTTGTTTCAGATATAGATAACGAACTCTTTTTAGTCTGCATGGGGATAGGCCGTGTGGTTGCTGAGAAGAAATGCTGCTAATATATTTCCTTTTTACGAGAGCATATCTAAATAGACCATTGTTTTGATGTTAATCTTTGTAAATTATGTATTACCAATTTTAACATTGGATGTAATTGCATAAAAAAGCCTGCATCTCAGATATTGAGAGATTCTAGTATTAAATGGAGAAAAAAAAATGTTTCCTAATCCCATGCCTTTGGGGGTTTTCTTTTCTGCCCCACACACCTTGTCTGTTCATAGAGTTGGAAGGGGCCATAGAGGCCCTGTAGTCCAAACCGCCGCCCCCCCCCCCCTCACTCAATGCAAGATCAGCCTAGAGCATCCCTGATAAGCGTTCGTCCAGCCGCTGCTTGAAGCCTGCCAGTGAGAGGGAGCTCACCACCTCCCTAGGCAGCCGATTCCACTGCTGAATCACTCTTACTGTTAAAACATTTTTTTCCTAATATCCAGCCGGTACCTTTCCGCCTATAATTTAGACCCCTTATTGCGAGTCCTTTCCTCTGCTGCTAACAGGAACAGCTCCCTGGCCTCCTCTAAGCGGCAGCCTTTCAGTTACTTAGAGTAATCATGTCCCCCCCTCAACCTCCTCTTCTCCATCCTGAACGTTCCCAAATCCCTCAGCCTTTCCTCACAGGCCTTGGGTCTCCAATGCTCCCTCTAAGCCGTGGGGTCTTGTGAGCTAAAATTCTACCTTGTGAGCTACCGGCATTAAAGTTGTGAGTGAGCAATCTGACTACTGCATAAATTAGTTTTCTCTAGGGCCATCCTTCTTCAGCTAAGACAAAAATGTGGGAGCTGGAGGCTAAAAGACTGTGAGATAGCTCACACTAACTCAGCTTAGAGGGAACACTGGTCTTCCAGCCCCTGATCACCCTCATCCCTCTCTTCTGCACCCGCTCCATTCTGTCCACATCCTTTTTGAAGTGAGTCCTCCTGAACTGCACACAGTACCCCAGGGGCAGCCTGATGGATGTGGTGTAGAATGGGACGATGGTGTCTCGTGGTTTGGATGTTCAACCGCAGCAGATGACCAGGACCCCATTTGACCCATGTGCTGCATCACTGCTTGGTGCAGGTAGCAGCTCAGCTCCGAACAGGATGCTACACCAAGCCCTACAGGGAAACACTTTTGCCTCGGCCAGTGTCACGCTGGCGTCAAACTCTGCAGTTGGGACGGGTGTCTCCTAAACTCCTGGATGGGTGCTAGTCTGGGGCGTATTGATTTCATTGGGCGACCCCCCCAACCCATCCCCAGAAAACAAGAAGAAAAGAAGAGGAGATTGGATTTATACCCCGCCCTTCGCTACCCGAAGGAGTCTCAGAGTGGCTTACACTCTCCTTTCCCTTCCCCTCCCCACAACAGACACCCTGTGAGGTAGGCGGGACTGAGAGAACTGAGAGAGCTCCAAGAACAGCTGTGTCAGAACTATGGCTTGCCCAAGGTCATCCAGCAGGTGCAAGTGGAGGAGTGGGGAATCAAACCGGGTTCTCCCAGATTAGAGTCCGCACACTTAACCACTACACCAAACTGGCCCAAACTGGAAAAGTCTTGCCCACAGCCACCGGCCCTGACTGCTGCACAGAACCTTCATATTCGGGTAGTTTCAGCGGGTAATTGTGTCAATCCACAGTTTCCACCAACTTACCCGGTATCAACGTCAGACTGACTGGCCTGTAATTTCCCGGATCTCTAGAACCCTTTTTAAAGATAGGAGTGACATTCGCTACCTTCCAGTCCTCAGGAATGGAGGCATATTTTAAGGAAAGATTACTCTTTTATATATTTATATTTTGGAGATCCTTAATTCATAGGCTGCCATAAGTTGGAAGCAACTTGACAGTACGTAACACATGCGTAGAGACAGCGAGAGAAGAACCGTAAGTACCTGTTCAGCCCTAAAAGGCAGAGGTAGAATGTTTATCACCCTGCAGATGCTGATTTTTTCCTGAGGTTCTGCTGGACTCATCTCTAACGGTCCCTCTTCAGACACGGTGTCTCTCTGGCTTATCAGAGGCTGGGGGCAGTAAGACGGAACTACGGCCTCCACGCCTTGCCGGTGGGCGTCCCAGAAGGATCTGGTCAAGAACTGTCGGAAGCCACGATGCCCGCTGTTTTCTTTTCGTGGGCCATGGCGAAAGAACTGGGACGTGGCCCTTGCCACGAGGAGAGGCCGGGACACCTTCAGTCATTGAGCCTGATGGCAGAGGCTTCGAAACTTAAGTCTAAGCTGAACTCCAGACCCTTGTTTGCCGTCCTAGGCCCCTCAGCCTTAGGATTCAGCATGTGCCGGAGTCCCTCCCAGCTGTCAGTCCTCATGTTTATTTCACTTCGTTTGTACCTCACCTTCTTCCCAAAATGGAGACCCAAAGCGGCTTACAACAACAGTCCCCCCCCCCCGCCTCCATTTCATCTCCACAACTCTGAGAGGTAGCTCAGGATGAGAATATACTACAGGCTCATGGACTCTAATCTGGGAGAACGGGGTTTGATTCCCCACTCCTCCACATGCAGCTGCTGGATGACCTTGGGCAAGCCATAGTTCTGTCACAGCTGTTCTCTCAAGGGCAGTCCTCGAGAGAGCTCTCTCAGCCCCACCTACCTCACAGTGTGTGTTGTGGGTGAGGGGAAGGGAAGGGAAAGGAGATTGTAAACCGCTCTGAGTGAAGGGTGGGGTATAAATCCAATCTCCTCTTTCCATGGCTGGGGTTGCCAGCACCTGGAGACTTCCTGCTATTACATGTGTCTGATAAGCCAGAGAGACACCGTGTCTGAAGATGGGCCGTTAGAGACAAGTCCAGCAGAACCTTAGAAAAAAATCAGCATCTGCAGGGTGATAAACTCAGACACTCCTGACACATGGAGGCTCTGTTCCTAACCATCACAGGCATTCATTCATGATCGATTTTTTCAGCTTCCCCGAATCGTGGTTCCAAAAGCCCTCAGCCAGCAGCCATCAACGCTCTTATGACTTCTAAATAAATTCATACTTCATTGTGTGAGGGAATGCAATTGTGTGCCTTGCTGCCCAGGGGGAACAGCTCCTCTGAATCTGTAATTTTTTGAAAATTTGTATTTTATTTTTTCTTTCCATGGCCTTTTGTTCACTTTCAGCTGGGGAAAAAGAAAACAACCCCATTGTCTTTAACAGAAGATAAGGCCATGCTCGGGGGGCGGAGGGGGGGCTGTGGCTCAACAGCAGAGCATCTCTTTGGCTGGCTGAAGGTCCCAAGCTCAATCCCCAGCATCTCTAGTTAAAAAGACCGGGCAGCAGGTGATATAAGAAAAGTCTGGGACCCTGGAGGGCTGCTGCCAGTCAGAGTCTGTAGAAGGCAGTTTCCTGTGTTTGCTTGTGCCTTCCTTTCAGTTAGCCCTGCTGCTGAACTCGAATCCGGCTCATCTTAAATGTGTGTACATGGCATTTCTACAACATCTAACCAGAGGGGAGAGGGTAACTCCGTCCTTTGAGATGACAGTATATTTACGAAGTAGATTTTAAACCTGCTCTTTGTAGGACTTGTCACCAGCACAGATGAGCATTTCGTCTGCACAACAGCCCTGTGAGGCAAGTTAGCCTGAGAGTCTGGCTGGGCCAGTGTCATCCAGAGAGCTCCGTGGCAAATGTGAACCTGGGTCTTCCAAGCTCCTAATCCAACACCTTGACCTAGGGTTACCAGCAGTGTTCCCTCTAAGCTGAGTTAGTGTCAGCTAGCCCACAGTTTTTTTAGCCTCTGGCTCACACCTTTTTGTCTCAACTCAGGAAGGAGGGCTCCAGAGCAAACTAATTCGTGCAGCAGCCGAAGCGCTCGCTCAAAACTTTAATGCTGGTAGCTCACAAAGTAGAATTTTTGCTCACAAGGCTCCATGGCTTAGGGGGAACATTGGTTGCCAGATGTCCTCTTTTCTTTGGTGTCCCTCTTTTGGGTTCTTTTTAACAGACTGATGAAAATGTCCTCTTTTGGGGTTGGAAGGTTAGGACTCTTCCGAGTTAGTATCAATTATCACAACTTGAAATGGGGGGGGGGCATTTGAAATGAGATTTGTCATAGCGATCACTCGCTTGAAATAGTCGGGAAATACGTCCTGTTTTTCACTTTTCAAAATACGGTAACCCTCCTTAACCATGATAGCACACTGGCCAAACTTCACCAATAAGGAAGTGATGCAGGGATTGGATCTCCTGGCCTATGTTTGTGTGTGTGTGTGTGTGTGTGCGTTGAAAAAGCAGTTTCCTACAAGTCCTGAGAGTCCCTTGGACTGCAAGGAGATCAGATCAAAGAAATCAACCCTGACTGTTCCCCGGAAGGCCAGATCCTGAAGCTGAAGCTGAAATACTTTGGCCGCCCAATGAGAAGGGAGCACTCCCTGGAGAAGACCCTGATGCTGGGGAAGACTGAAGGTCAAAGAAGACGGGGACGGCAAAGGATGAGATGGTTAGACAGTGTTAGCAATGCAACAAACATGAAATTAAGCGAACTCCAGAGCACGACAGAAGACAGGAGGGCCTGGTGTGATGTGGTTTATGAGGTCGCGAAGAGTCGGACTCCACGGTGCGACTGAACAACACAAGGACTGTGTTGTGGAAGATGTGACTGGCAGTCGTCCCCAAAAGTCCCGCCTCTCCTCAGGACTCTGAACCAACCCTTGTGATTGTGACCGTATGCAAATCCAAGTGATTATCAGCCAATCATAGCTCATGAAAGGGAGGGGGGGTCAGCCAGCCTCAGCTTAAGAGTGAAGAAAAACCTCCTTTCCTTTGGATAGGGATTTCCTGGCTCTGGATAAGAGCCCCCAGAATTAAACTCTGTGGGTCTTAAAGGTGCCGCTGGACTCAAACTTTGTTCTGTGTACCTGAAGAAGTGTGCCTGCGCACGAAAGCTTATACCCAGAACTAAACTTTGTGGGTCTTAAAGGTGCCGCTGGACTCCAGCTTTGTTCTATGGCTTCAGACCAACACGGCTATCCACCTGAATCTATCTTAGGGAAGAATGTTTGTTTTAGTGAGACTAATAAGCATCCTATTACATGTCTAACATTCCTAACTTATATGTCAGGTTCTTAAGCAGCAGATCTCTATGTTAAAAGAAGAACTACGAGTCCTTTTCTCCCTTTCTCCCAATACAAGAACTGGTGGGCACGCCAAGAAATTGCTGAGAAGTCGGGTTAGAACAGATAAAAGGAAGTCCTTCTTCACCCAAAGAGGGATTAACACGTGGAATTCACTGCCACAGGAGGTGGTGGCGGCTACAAGCATGGACGGCTTCAAGAGGGAATTAGATAAAACATCTGGAGCAGAGGTCCATCAGTGGCTCTTAGCCACAAGGTATAGATAGAAACTCTCAGTCTGGGGCCAGTGATGCTCTGTATTCTTGGTGCTTGGGGGGGGGGGCAACAGTGGGAGGGCTTCTAGTGTCCTGGCCCCACTGCTGGACCTCCTGAGGGCACCTGGTGTTTTTGACCACTGTGTGACAGAGTGTTGGACTGGATGGGCCATTGGCCTGATCCAACATTGGCTTCTCTTACGTTCTCTTATGTTCTTAATCCGTCTGTTGCGGAATTAGATTCCAATGCTATTTAGTCAACTGAGGTAACCTGTCTGGAGACAGGGAACCAAATCTCCCCTCAGAGTTTATTTAAGTTAACTGAGGCTCAGCTATGGTTACTCTCCTTGGGGAAAGCTTGTGACCTATGGGGGTGAAGTTGAAAAGAAGAGTAGGAGGTTTTTATACCCTGCTCTTTCGCTACCCACAGGAGCCTCAGAGCGGCTTACAATCGCCTTCCCTGCCTCTCCTCACAGCAGACACCCTCTGAGGTAGGTGGGGCTGAGAGAGCTCTGATAGAACTGCTCTTGAGAGAACTTATAACTGACCCAAGGTCACTCAGCTGGCTGCATGTGGAGGAGCGGGGAATCAAACCCGGTTCTCCAGATTAGAGTCCGCCACTCTTAACCACTACGCCAAGCAGTTCACTTTATACACCGAAGCATTTCCACACAAGATTCTTTCCCTGTTAAATACTTTCTTTTCTGTTGAATAAACCTTTGGCATTCATCTCCATGACTTGTCTGCCTAGTCAAATATCTATGAAAAAGTCGGGTGATTTCCTGACTATTTCAAACTCCGCCAATTGCACTGGTTACCAGTAGAGTTCCAGGTCCACTTCAAGGTGTTGGTAGTAACCTTTAAAGCGTTACACAGACTGGGACCAACATATCTGAAGGACTGCCTCTTCTCGTGTATGCCCTGAAAAGCACTATGCTCTGAGACGGCCTGGGACCAACATATCTGAAGGACTGCCTCTTCCCATGTATGCCCCGAAAAGCACTACGCTCTATGGATCAACACCTCCTGGTAGTCCCGGGCCCGAAGGACGTCCATCTTGCCTCGACCAGGGCTAGGGCTTTTTCCGCCCTGACCCCTGCCTGGTGGAACATGCTCCCTGTTGAGAATCGGCCCTGCGAGATCTACTTCAATTCCTCAGGGCCTGCAAGATGGAGCTCTTCCGCCGGGCTTTTGGCTGAGGCAGTGGACACCCATATATGCCCTCCCTGAGGTGTTTTGTCACTCTGTTAACAACTACTGACTATGGCCAGGAGCCTCCCACAACCAGATATTTTCTTTTTTGTTATTAGCTGTGCCCACCATTTTAATATTTGTAAAGAGGTTTTAAATTTTGATGTTATTTTATTAACAAACACATTTTGTATCAACGATACGTTGTTACCTGCCCTGAGCCCCCTTCTGGGAAAGGCGGGGTATAAATGTGAAGAAATAAATAAAGTAATTGCTGTGACAGATCTCATTTAAAATATCCCTACTATTTGGGCCGAAGTTTGTCTCCAAGGGGGGACTATAGGGCAAAATAGGCTTAGCCTCCCAACCCGAAAAGAGGCCATTTTCATCAGGTTTTTTAAAAAAAGAGCCCAAAAGAGGGCAGATGCCAAAAAGAAGACATGTCCTCTAAGACGAGAACACCTGGTAACTCATGAAAAAGTTATTTCTACTTAACCTCATACGTAATTACAGCTTTGGTCCAGCCGGTTCCCAAATAAGAGACCTTTAGGGAACACCAAGCTTATACACTACCAATCTTTCAGTCAAAGCCTGTGTCCCCCTTTTCACCTGATTGTGGGTAGCTGGGCTTTAAAGAATCCATAGTAGATGCCAGGATGAGGGATTGGACAGTTTTCGGGCCAGTGGGCAGTTGCCTCAGAATCCTTTCCCGCTCTCCCCTGAAAACTGCTGACCGTTTTCTGCACTGTTGCATCCTTGATAACCCCCATTAACCCCAGATGGGAGGGCGAAACAGAGGACTAGCATCCAGTTTGGTGTAGTGGTTAAGTGCACGGACTCTAATCTGGGAGAACCGGGTTTGATTCCCCAGTCCTCCACTTGCACCTGGCTGGATGACCTTGGGCAAGCCATAGCTCTGTACCAGCTGTTCCCTCAAGGACAGCTTGGGAAAGAGCTCTCTCAGCCCCACCTACCTCACAGGGTGTCTGTTGTGGGGAGGGGAAGGGAAAGGAGTTTGTAAGCCGCTCTGAGATTCCAAGTGAGTGAAGGGTGGGGTATAAATCCAATCTCTTCTTCTTCATCATCATCTTTATTTTCCCCCTTCTGGGTCAAACTGAAATTTGTGGGTGCCTCTGATTTCTCCTGAGAGAACAGTGTAGGCACCAAACCCCAGTGTTGTGACCCCCATCTCTCTCCCTCTCTCTATCACACACAGTTGTTTTTGAAAGGTTAAAAATACACTGAGTGAGGCCAACGCTGGATCTCCAACCCAATGAGCCTTTCAGCTTTCAATCGTTGTGCCAGGCAGATAAAAGGATTTATACTGAAATAAAAGGGTTTGCACTGCAAAGGATTAGAACGCAGCCTAGATTTCCTCGTGGGAGGGAGGCCATGGTGGTGCTCCATAGATGGAAAGACGAATTTATGAGGGTCTAAGGATGGAAGTGTAAGGAAACAGAGTTACAGAAAAGTGGTGAGGGTGTTGGGGGAGAGGGAGAGAGAGAGAGAGAGAGAGCTGATGCATAAATCAAGGCCAAGCTTGAACCTGGTTTTAGATGGCTATAGGAGAAGAGGAGGAGGTTGGATTTTTACCCCGCCCTTCACTACCCGAAGGAGTCTAAGAGCGGTTTACAATCTCCCCTCCCCACAACAGACACCTTGAGAGGTAGGTGGGGCTGAGAGAGCTCTTTTGAGGACTGTTCTTGAGAGAACAGCTCTGAGAGAACTCGTGACTGACCCAAGGTCACACCAACAGCTGCATGTGGAGGAGTGGGGAATCAAACCTGGTTCTCCCAGATTAGAGTCCGCACTCCTAACCCCTACACCAAACTGACTCTATATACAGAGTTATGCCTATCTCTGCCAGATTGCTTGTTCTGATTCAGAACTCCTCAACTCGCCCATATATTTGCATGAAAAGTCCCTACGCCAGCCATGTATCCCAAACGTCTAATACTGTGGCGCATTTTCCCCCTTCCAGAATTCAGCTGACTCACGCAGAGACACTGTGGGAAGCTCCCTTCACTGGGAGTGGGGCTACTTCTCCAGTGCAGTTACCCAATTCAGTCACAGCCAATGCAAAGCTGTGGCAGAGCTGCCCACCCTCCACGCAGGCTGCTTCAAAGGAGGCAAGGCCCGGGTCAGTAAATCATGCAGAGACACAGCAGGCAGGCTCCTTTTCAGGCAGAGGCTTTGGCTTCTTACTTGTTTATTTCTCACGACACGCCATTTTGGGGATCGATAGTCTACAGCAATTCCACCTTGCAAGGTGCCGCTTCTTCCCTCTCCTTTCACCGTTTCTTTCCGCTCCCTTCGTACCTCGTCCCTTGAAAGCAGAGGGTGCCAACCTCACAGGGAGAGCCGTGTGACATCATGAGTGGGCGAGGGAGAAGGCGGCATGTGGGCGTACAGGGACAGCCATTCCAGGTAGGTCCTGATCACCACACATGTGGCGTCAACAGCACTTTGGGGATGAGAGACGGGAGGAAGCAGGGCCACAGCAGCAGAACGGCAGAAGAGAGATATATTTATATATACACACCGATATAGGCAATATACACGTGAGCAATAACAATCTTCCGCGGCGGGACACAATCGTTGAGAGCGGTGAACACGAGTGAAAGCAGTGAGGGGGGTAGCATGTAAATGTGTTTGTGGGGGGAGAGAGGGGCTTGCGGTAGCCGATTCAGGCCAGGCATTCACACAGCGTCAGGATCCCAGTCTGAAAGAAAACTCGTGGGGCAAGCGGGAGCCGGCCCTGGCACGAATAGCGCTCTGCCCAAGGGCAGGCCCCGTTGTGACCACAGGCCGGGCCTCAGCAGTGGGCAGCAGTCAGAGCTTTTGCCGAGCGTGGTCCGGAGCAGCAGACAACACTGCCGTCATCGTCTCCTTCTTGGTGTTCAAGTATTCAGCTGACCCTTCTCGACCGAACAGCACAGGGTGCGTGTGACGGTTGCTCTGGCGTTGCCTCTTTTCCCCACGGCGATGGTGCCTCGGCCTCCCGCTGCCCAGCCCTCGGTTCACAGGATGAGAGAGGTGTAGCTGACGGGAACCAGGCCTCTGCAGTCGCCACGACAACACTGGATCCAGTCCTCATTAACCGTATCCAAGACTTGAAGAATGTCACCTTTGCGGAAGCTCAGCTGATCTGCCCCGGTCCCCATGTGGTTACAGAGGGCACGTACGGCTCTGGGTGGACAGAGAGACAGGTATAAAAAAAATCCCCATAGAGGACAAGAAAGGGTACAAGGTAGTTTGCTATGCGCAGGGAAATTTTAAAGAAGAGAAGCATTCAGCAGATATGGTATCGTCCAGAGATTCACCACTGCCTCTGCGGCTCGGTGCTCTCTTACACAGTCCCATCAGCACCAGGTCAGTCATTAATTATCACAATCATAACAATCACCATCAAATTTCGTTATATAGTAGAGTGGAATTGGTACTTTAAAGACGGAGCCTGGCTAAAGATGAACAGAAATGGTATTTAAATGGGCACGGTTAAAGGAAACAAGCTAGACAAGGAGTGAAGACAGATGTAACACTTTATGGGTGAAGACAGACAGAACGTTGGAACATTGCTGGAGTTATTTTAAATGCACATTCACTGTACTACGAGCTACTTCTCTTCAGAGCCACAAAATGGGCAGGTTTTTCCTAGCTTTTCCACTCGGATCTTGCCCTATCCCTTTCCATGCTTCAAGAGGGGATTGGATAAACATATGGAGCAGAGGTCCATCAGAGGTCCATCACTGTCTGGGGCAGTGATGCTCTGTATTCTTGATGCTTGGGGGGCAACAGTGGGAGGGCTTCTGGAGTTCTGGCCCCACTGGTGGACCTCCTGATGGTACCTGGGTTTTGGCCACTGTGTGACACAAGAGTGGTGGACTGGATAGGCCTTTGGCCTGATCCAACACATGGCTTCTCTTATGTTCTTATGATACCATGGTCACATTCTGGGAGGTACTGTGGAGCAGCAATTCCAGACATTCTGGAATGGTAGATTCCAGAAGATGGTGCTTGTGTCCTGCTGTTTGTAGATTACAGCAGTGACCTCTTTTATCTCCTGTGCTAATTCAGATCTACATAAAATTGCTGGTTAGGCCCAATCCAGTGTGCGCACATCAACCACAGAATGTTATGTCTGTCTTCACCTTTGAAACATCTGTCTTCACTAAGGTTTGCCAGCCACAGCCAGCAGCCTGTCAGAAGGAACTGGGGGGACAGGACAAGTGTGCCAGCACACAATGTAACTTCCAGTGCAAAACCGGAAGTGACATCATCACATTGGGCAACACTCTAGGATTTCCCCAAAACTGTAAGGTTAAACCAGTTTTGTCCCTTAAGTGACATCACACACTGGCACCTCCCCTATTCCCCCCCCCCCCCCGCCAGCCTGTGAAGTGCCAGTGGGGACGGGGGGGATTGCCTGGAGGTCTCGTTATAAGTGGGAGACCTGGTCCCCCCCAGTCTTCACTCTAACAGTACTGGAAGAGCATTTTTCAACAAAGTCTGAGTCCAGTGACACCTTTAAGACCAACAAAGTTTAAGTCTGGGTATAAGCTTTCGTGGAAGAAGGAGGAAGAGGAGATTGGATTTATACCCCGCCCTTCACTCAGAGTCTCAGAGTGGCTTACAGTCTCCTCTCCGTTCCCCTCCCCACAACAGACACCCTGTGAGGTAGGTGGGGCTGAGAGAGCTCTTGAGAGAACAGCTCTGAGAGAACTCGTGACTGACCCACGGTCACACCAGCAGCTGCATGTGGAGGAGTGGGGAATCAAATCCAGTTCTCCCAGATTAGACTACACCAAACATACACACGTCATCATCTGATAGCAATCCTAGCCGTTAGCTGTCTGAGGAAGTGTGCACACCCACGAAAGCTTATACCCAGAATTAAATGTTGTTGGTCCTAAAGGTGCCACAGGACTCAGGCTTTGTTCTATGTCTCTGCATAAGCGTGCGTGCACACGAAAGCTTACACCCAGAATTTAGCTTTGTGGGTCTTAAAGGTGACACTGGACTCCCAACTTTGTCCTGCCGCTTCAGACTAACACGGCTACCCACCTGCACGTTTCCCAGCGTACACTATTCCACCCGCTAGTCTCCCATCCGAGAATGGCAGGCTCACCTGTAGGACTGCAGAGGATCTGGCCGGTCTTCCTCCCAGGTCTCCTCCGCCCAGCTCTTCTCCGCGGGTGCCGACTTCATCACTAGAGCCAGGACATTAATGCTGGGGGGTAGCCAGCTAGATGGGCGCCTGCTTGGGAAAGGGGGGCAGGGAAGATCACTGCACAGACTGCGCTTCTCTCGGAAATGTGGGTTGTCGACTCTTTTATCAGCAGGAGGGCCAGAAATACCAGCCCCTCCTCTACGCCCCCCCCCTCCAAAAACCGATGGGCCACTTGGGTATAACTCTGAGGATGGGGTGGACCTGGGCCTTAGAAATCTGGCTTTGAATCCTGCTCTAACGACAGACTCCGCAGGGCAGGACTGCACTGTGGAATAACTGTATCAAACTGAGTTATAGAATCACACAGTTGGAAGGGGCCATAAAGACCATCTAGCCCAACCCCCTGCTCAGTGCAGGATCAGCCTAGAGCATCCCTGACAAGTCCAGCCGCTGCTTGAAGACTGCCAAAGAGGGGGAGCTCACCACTGTTGCACAACTCTGTCAAAAAGTTTTCCCTAAGATCCAGCTGGTACCTTCCCGGCCTTAATTTAGACCCATTCTCCCGAGTCCTCTCCTCTGCTGCCGACAGGAACCGCTCCCTGCCCTCCTCTAAGAGTGACAGCCCTTCAGATACTTCTAGAGAGCCATCCTGTCCCCCCTCAACCTCCTCTTCTCCAGATGTTTTTATATATATATCTGTATACTTTCTTGTCCCTTCTTTTCCCTTTCCCCTTTTCTATATATAAACTAATAAAATACTTTTTTAGAAAAAAAAAGGTTTTCCTACTATCCAGTCGTTACCTGAAGGCTCACCATGACGGATCAGTCCTATCTAGTACAATCTTACCCGACCCTTTGCTGAAGGAGCTCACAGGGAAGCAGACACGATTCCCCATCTCATCCTTACATCAATCCTGTAGAGTAGGCACAGGCTGAAGAAGAGTGAGAGGCGAGCTGGGTGGCAGAGCAAGCCTTTGGACCTGGGTGTTCAGAATCCAAGGCCAACACACTAACCCCTCTACCGGTTCTCACTGGCTAATAGCTACGGTTGCCGGCAATGCTCCCTCTAAGCCGTGGAGTCTTGTGAGCAAAAATTCTACTTTGTGAGCTACTAGCGTTAAAGTTGTGAGTGAGCGATTTGGCTCCTTCATAAATTAGTTTGCTCTGGCGCCGTCCTTCCTGAGCGAAGACAAAAATATGAGAGCTGGAGGCTAAAGAGCTAGCTCACACTAACTCAGCTTAGAGGGAACACTGTCAGCTCTGGGTTGGGAAATACCTGGAGATTTTGGGGGTGGAGACTGAGGAAGGCAGGCTTTTGGGAGGGGCGGGACTTCAGTGGGGTACAAGGCCACAGAGTCCACCTGCCTAAGGGGCCATTTTCTCCCGGTCAACTGATCTCCATCACCTTGAGATCAGTTGTAGTAGCGGGAGGTCTCCAGCCACTTTCTGGAAGTTGGAAACCCTACTGATGGCTACCCTTTGTCCTTCCAGGGTGGCCAGCTAGATGTGCCAGGGAAAGGAAATCCACAAGCGGTGTATAAAGGTAAAGGACTGTTCCTCCATCATCCCAAAACTCCATATAGACAGGGGTCCTTTCGTAGAAAAAGAGCTGCAGGAGCTCATTAGCATAACTCATTAGCATATGCCACGCCCCCTGACATCACCGGAAGTGTGTCAGAAAGGGAATGTCGGTTTCAGCCCCATTATACCCTATGGGCCATTGAAATCAATGGCAAAAACTCATAGGGTATATGAGGGGCTGGAGGAAAGGGGGTTTGAGGGAGAGGCTCCAAACTTGCAGGGTAGCTGCTGGGGCCTCTCCTCGAAATTCCCACCAAGTTTCAAGAAGATTGGACCACAGGGTCCAATTCTATGGGCCCCCAAACAGGTTGTCCCATCCCCTCCATTGTTCTCTATGGTGGGAAAAAATGTTGGGTATTTGGGGGAGAGGTCCCAGCAGCTACTCTGTACGTTTGGAGCCTCTCCCTCAAACCCCCTCCCCTCCAGTCACTTTTAAAGTTGCCGCCAATTCGGCAGCAGGCTGAATCAGATCAGAGAATCTAATTCGGCCCATGGCTGCCCTAGTGGCTACTCCTGAGCTGGCGGAGCTTTGCTCCGCCTCACTCTGGCCCCAACGGACCCCTGCATATAGAGAATACAACCAAAGAGAACCATGGAAGAAGATTACACAAAAAGCAAAAAGGCCGTGGAGAATAACAAAAACAAGGAGACAAAATATGTGTGTGAATGAAAAGGCATTAACAGTAATAATGTCAGGGGTCATTTCGAGCAGGAACACGCAGGAACGTCATTCCGGGAATAACAAGCCCAGGAGCGGGCATGTATGGTGATCTGCTGAGGGAAAAAACAAAAGCATACTTACTTGTTCTGTATTGCTTGTTGTAGGGTAGCTTCCCTGCAAGAGCCAAGGAAACCTCAAGTGTCTTTAGTCAAAGTGTAAAGCTGGCTCACCAACTCTGAGTTGGGCAATCCCTGGAGATTGTTGGGGTGGAGCCTGAGTGCTGCCTTCTGGCACACTCTTGGTGATGTCAGGGGGTGTGGCATATGCAAATAAGTTCTGCTAATGAGGTATGCTAATGAGCTCCTGCACCTCTTTTTCCACGAAATGACCCCTGAATAAAGTTACAGCTTTTCAGCATCCAGAGACAATATCGACATTCAAAGTGCGTATTCCATGTAAAAGTCCAAATCCATATCAAAGAAAGCCATAACAGTCAACGTGAATTAAGTTCTTTGTAGAAGTGAAGTGCTCGTGCATGTAATTCTTATCAATAAGATATGAATGTTCCTTCTTCCTTTTAACGCTAATGTTGACTTGAAAGTCCTTTTGCAAAACGCTTCTTCAGAAGAGAATGTGGGGACATAACATTCGCCAATCCAGAGAGTTCAACAGAGTTAGTTTCACATCAAGCACTGGAGCTGGAGCAACATGCTCCAATATGCAATATGCAACTTGCAGCTTTATTTCATTATGGCTTGCTTTGATATGAATTTGGACTTCTACATGCAATAGGCACTTTGAAGGTTGATATTGTCTCTGAATGCTGAAAAGTTGTGACTTCATTACTGTTAATGCACTTTCATTTTCACACATATATATATGTATTTTGCCTGCTCGTTTTCATGATTCTCCACGGTATTTTTGTTCGTTTTGTAACCTCCATCATCCCCAGCAACAGGGATTCAGAGAAACTGTACATGGAAGCTCCATTTAGCCCTTCTAGCTAGCAGCTCCAGTTAAATCTCCATGACGAATCTGACCAATTCCCTGTGGCCACGAATCCTACTTATTAACTACACAGTGCGCGAACAAGCATTACTGTTGGAGCACCCAGAGTCTGTGGCCAATTGTTTCCTGATTCTGATACTATGAGGAGAAGGAGGTTTCCTAGCCCTAAATCTCCTGTGTGGGGGGGACCTCTCTGACACCAGTTTAATGGGCTGTTGAGGGGCTTACCTGGACTTGGGCATGCTAGACTCAGGCTCAGAAGGAGATCCCGAAATGGCCGGGGAAGTGGCTCCAAAGAGCCACCCCAACCTCTGCCCTTTCCCAGGGCTCTCTGCAGCCTCCGACTTCTCATTGGCCTCCTGGGAACCAGCCCCTGCAGCACCGGATCGACTCATCTCCAGCTTCCGTTCTGCAGCAACTCCAGGCGAGCTCTCCGTCCCACTGGTGGGCATCTTTGTTGGTGTCTCTGTGCTGCTTTCTCTGGGGCTGGGCATATCGGAGCCGGTGGCGGCACCCCCCGTTCCCACACAGACCTCCTTCACGGCTTCCTCTAGAGCCATCCGCAGCTTGGTCCAGCGGGCGAAAGGGGAGCCCTCCTGCTTAGAGCAAGAGGGGTCAGCGTAGACCCCAGAAGCCGGGTTCAGCCGGTCCCACCAGCTGCGTTGCTTCTCTTCAGTCCCCGGGCTGTCGGACGGGGGGCACGACTCCAGCTTGGGGGGGTCCTCGCTGCCCCGCAGCGTGTGGGTGAGAAGATCCCCCCACTGCAGCAGTCTCTGGGGCAGGCTGACCCCCACTTGAGGCTCATGGAGAGGGCTAGATTGGGCCAGGGGCCCTTCCGTTAGGCTGGAGACAGCGCCCAGGTGTCTCACCGGATGCGGGCGGCCAGGCCCACGGACCTTCCGGGAAGCTGCGGACTGCTCCGTTGGGGTCCCAGCCTGATGGGATGCCGGCCGCACGTCCAGGGACAGGTGGTGGTACTCAAAGAGAAGGTCCAGCTGGAAGGTCAGTGTGGAAAGCGGTTGGAGGAGAAGGAGGACCTCTTCAGCCCAGCGGCGGCAAAACCCTTGGGCGAGGACCAGAAAGGCAGAGGGCAAGTAGAGAGCAGAGATGAGGTCTGCAGGTGGGAAAGACACAGGACACAAACAATGAAACAGAAAAATCACAGAATGCCGTGGCTCAGGGGAAGAGCATCTGCTTGGCGTGCAGAAGGTCCCAGGTTCAATCCCCGGCATCTCCAGTTGAAAGGACCAGGCAGGAGGTGATGGGAAAGACCTCCGCCTGAGACCCTGGAGAGCCGCTGCCAGTCTGAGAAGACAATACTGGCCTTGATGGACCAGAAGTCTGATTCAGTATAAGGCAGCTTCAAGTGTTCATGAGTTAAACACAGCATCATACTTCAGGGAAACCTTGACCTTTTAAAAAAAAAATAAGTTTCTAGTCCTTAGGAAATGAAAGATGCCTGCTGAGCTGGACAGCAGGCCGGAGAAGATTTCCAGCATTTGTTTACAGGCAGGTTTCAAAACCAACAAAGCTTGTGCAAAAATAAATAAATAAACAAACCTACAGTAAAAATGGCGGAATTGGATACCTTTTTCCCAAAAAGGGCAGAATTACAG
Organism: Lepidodactylus listeri; assembly: GCA_029233225.1. Classification (NCBI taxonomy): domain Eukaryota; kingdom Metazoa; phylum Chordata; class Lepidosauria; order Squamata; family Gekkonidae; genus Lepidodactylus; species Lepidodactylus listeri. The sequence continues at coordinate 152,758,309 of JARCFY010000003.1, forward strand.
AAAATCTATTGTGTTCCACTGCTTAACTAATTCAGGCCACAGTTTAAGTTTCTTCCCCCCCCCCCTCACTATTTTGAGGCCCCAGTATAAGACGAAGAAGAGATTGGATTTATACCCCGGTCTTCACTACCCAAAGGAGTCTCAGAGTGGCTTAAAATCTCCTTTCCCTTCCCCTCCCCACAACAGACACTCTGTGAGGCAGGTGGGGCTGAGAGAGCTCTCTCGAGAACTGCCCTTGGGAGAACAGCTCTGAGAGAACTTGTGACTGACCCAAGTTCATGCTAGCAGCTGTATGTGGAAGAGTGGGGACTCAAACCTGATTCTCCCAGATTAGAGTCCGCGCTCCTAACAACTGCACCAAACTGGCTCTTTGCTAAATGGCTGTCTCAGCTACGGGTGCCCTGAAGGTTCAAAGCCAAGCAGTTCCTAAGACCTGCTGAGGGTCCCCTGCCCTATGAGTAAGGATCCCCCCCAAAGCCCACTCTTTACCTGTGTTCTGCTGCAGGTTGGAGAACCACTGTTCTAACTGCTTCATGCTGAAGGGAACAGAACCAGATGTGATTATCAGCACTTCCCCTCGGGAAGCTTCTCCCTCACCACCCCACCAGCTTCATCTTCTTCTTCACCATCTATACACACCCCAGTCTACTCACTTCAGTAGTCCGAGGATAAAGGCGTGGAAGCGCTGCTGGTTGCTTCGGAGTGGGGCCAGCCGAGAAACCCGCCAGTACAGCGCGTTCAGGGAGCGGGTGTGGGGACCTGTGGGGGGTGGGGAACCGATAGGAAAGATTAATAAACGTGTGGGGAAAAGAGAAGAAGAAGAGATTGGATTTATATCCCGCCCTTCACTTGGAGTCTCTGAGCGGCTGACAAACTCCTTTCCCTTCCCCTCCCCACAACAGACACCTCGTGTGGTAGCTGGGGCTGAGAGAGCTCTTTCCAGAGCTGTCCTTGAGAGAACAGCTGGGACAGAACGATGGCTCGCCCAAGGTCATCCAGCAGGTGCAAGTGGAGGAGTGGGGAATCAAACCCGGTTCTCCCAGATTAGAGTCCGCGCACTTAACCACTGCACCAAACTGGCTCTCAAAAGGAGTCATCTGGTGACCAGAGGCCTTTGAAACAGGTTCTCATGAGCTGTTATACACAAAAGGAAACCTTAGTGTTCTTTATGGTATATAGATTTAGGTGGGCAGCCGTGTTGGTCTGAAGTAATAGGACAAAGTTGGAGTCCAGTGGGACACCTTTAAGACCCACAACGTTTAATTGTGGGTATAAGCTTTTGTGTGCATGCACACTTCTACAGATACACAGAACAAAGTTTGAGTTCAATGCAATGCTCCCTCTAAGCTGTGAAGTCTTATGAGCATTTGTGAGCTGCTGGCATTAAAGCTGTGAGCGAGCGATTTGGCTGCCGCATAAACCAGTCTGCCCTGAAGCCACCCTTCCTGAGCGAAGACAACAATGTGTGAGCGGGAGGCTAAAAAACGGTGAGCTAGCTCACACTAACTCAGCTCAGAGGGAACACTGGCCCAGTGGCACCTTTTAAGACCGACACGAAGTTTAATTCTGCGTACAGCCTTTCGTGTGCAGGCGCATTTCTTCAGGTACACAGAACAACGTTTGAGTCCAGTAGCACCTTTAAGAACAAACAGCAAAATTTAATTCTAGGCATCAGCTTTTGTCGGTCTTATGGTACATAAATTCTTGCTCTTTTCTCCTGGGGATCTGATCTCTGTCATCTGGAGAGCAACTGTAGAACCGGGAGATCTCCAGGCGGCAACCCGACGACAGGATCCAGACAGTTCAAAAACCAAAGCTGCACTAACGCCGCCCGCCCCCCCCCCCCCACTGCCCCCCTAAATGCCACCTACCAGGCTTGACAGAGGCCTCCACTACACTCCACGGGGAACTGGGCCTCTGGCCCGTGATGACGTCCTTCTGGAATGGTTTCAGGCCGTCACACACCAGGGCACGCAGGGCTGGGCACAGGGTGCTCACGACGAGGTAGCCCACGTCCGGGCTGAGCCGGCTGTCTCCCAGCTGGGCCTGCAGGGGAGGGAAACGGCTGCATCAGCTGCGGCAGGGGAAGCAGGCAACCACCCCTCTCTCTCTGCTAATGGGTAATTAGAGTTTTCTAATTAGATTCTCCACACACACACACACACACACACACACACACACACACACAATGGCAACAGGGAGCTCAATCCCCTCCTCCTTCGGCTGCCAGCCAGGCAGACAAGGGGGTTTGCCTGTGCCTGTATTTATTATCCTGGCCAAGAAAACGCGGCCAGAAATGTAAATACTTTGATGCCCTGTACATGGACGTGGGTAGCTGCCAGGAGGATATCAGGGAGGGGGAGGGGGAGAAGAAGAGGAGGAGGAGGAAGAGGAATCATCGAAGGAGAAGAAGAGGAGGAAGAGGAGATTGGACTTATAGGTAGGTGGGGCTGAGAGAACTCTGACAGAAACTGCTCTTTTTCAAGAACAGCTGTGCCAGAACTCGGGAGTCTCAGAGCAGCTTACAGTCTCCTTCCCCTCCCCGCAACAGACACCCTGTGAGGTAGGTGGGGCTGAGAGAGCTCTGACTGAGAACTGCCCTTGACGGAACAGCTCTGACACAGCTTGTGACTGACCCAAGGTCACACCAGCAGCTGCATGTGGAAGAGTGGGGAATCAAACCCAGTTCTCCCAGATGAGAGCCCGCACTCTTAACCACTACACCAAACTTGGAAGGGGGACACATATAAAGCTCCAGAAGGTGTTCCTCTGCAGTCATGTGCAAACACACAAACACATACACAATTTGGAAATAGGGTTGTCATCTCTGGGTTGGGAAATTCCTGGAGATTGGGGGGGGGGTGGAGTTTTGAGAAGGGAGAGGAGGAGGAGGAGGAGATTAGATTTATACCCCGCCCTTCACTACTCGAAGGAGTCTCAGAGCAGCTTACAATCTCCTTTCCCTTCCCCTCCCCACAACAGGCACCTGGTGAGGTAGGTGAGGCTGAGAGAGCTCTGAGAGAACTTGTGACTAAGGTCACACCGGCAGCTGCACATGGAGGAGTGGGGAATCAAACCTGGTTCTCCCTGGTTAGAGTCCGCGCTCCTAACCACGACACCGAACTGGCTCTCCTCTGCAGGGACTTGATGTCTCAGAGTCCACCCTCCTGCCGTTTTCACTAGGGGAACTGATCCCTGGAATCTAGAGATCCCTTTCAGAGGGTCACTGTGACGGTCTGTAGTAGAACTGCAAGACTCAAGTCCAGGAGCCCCTTCGAGACCCACAAGACTTTGGGGGTATGAGTTTCCGAGAGTCAAAGCTCCCTTTGTCAGACACCCCGAAGATCTTGTGGGTCTCGAAGGGGCTGCTGGACTCAAATCTAGCTGAAGATCTGTCATCATTCTGAAAGGCCTCTGAGCCATAGCTGGTGGCTGGCGAAGCTCTTGGTAATCACCTTCTGGACGAGGTTCCTGGCGGTGCTGAAATGGGCCACGATCCTGTCCACCGAGGCACTCACTGCCACGAGCAAAGCTGCAAGGAAGAAAATACAAGACAGAGGATTCTTAGCGGGGGGTGGGGGGGTGGGCCTCAGATCCCAAGTCGTGCTTCTCACGGCCTGTCCAATGAACCTGCCCGGTGGGGGAGGCTGTAGGGAGATAGTGCTTGTGACATGCAGTCTCTCTCCTCTTGCAGTTCCTGTAACGCAAAGGTGTTGCCATAGTAACCCTTCCTCTCTGCGCCTGTTCCAAAGAATAAAGGTGCAAGGAGAACTGGCAGTCGCCATGGCAACAGGCTCAGCTAGGATGGGAACTGGGGAAGGTGTCCCCAGTATGAAAGGTGTGTGCAGGGCTCCCCTCCCTCCCTCCCTCCCTCCCTCCCTCCCTCCCTCGAACCCATCCCAGAACGTTCAGCGTCAACAACACCATCTCTTGGATGGAGGCACAAATAACAGGAAAAAGGGGGCCCTTTCAGACGAGGGTGTTTCGCTTCCCGGACGTGCCTTCAATTGTAAGCTCCTCCGGGCAGGGACCTACTTTGTTTTTGGTTGCTGTGTCATGTGCCTTGCAAAATTAAACACCAAACACACACACACAGCCAGCAACAGTGTGCTTTCCCTCCGTCTAAGTCCATGTAGAGTTGGATGCCAAACGATTGTTGCAGTACAGCAGTCTTTCATAACTGGATTTTCCTGGTGTGGACAAAGCTACCCATTTGGGAATAACTGCTATAGAATTAGGGCTTGTTTAGTGAACCCAGAACAGAAAATAAGCATGGTGACCCAGGTAGCAGAAAATAAATAAGACCCTGTGGTCTGAGCTTGTTACTGCTATAGCATAAGGGTAGCGTACTGTTTAGTGAACCCAGACTGGAAAATAACCATGGTGATCCAGGTAGCAGAAACAAAAACAAGACCTGAGTCTGAGCTTGTTACCCTTGGGCCAGGAAAAAAAGCCGTCTAAATTAATGATCCCAGCAAACAGCCATTTCTAAGAATGCATCCAGCCCAATGACACAGCTCCTACTTGAAGCCCTCCAACGTGATCCAGAAAGAGTTAGGCGGAGGGGATGTGGTGGGGATCGTGTGAAAGTGGTTTCTTCTCTGTTTTTATCATTTGACACACATCTTAAAAAAAAATCTGCCGCTGCTTTTACTAGGAAGCCCTGTTATCTGCTGGTGTCCGACAGTTGAACTTTAGAGATTTAACAGGCTAGATTACTGCGAAGTGGCCTGCATGGGGAAGCCCTTGAAGACTGTTCAGAGCAAGCAGCTAGTTCAAAAGAATACAGCAGCAACAGTGTCTCAAGAAACCTTAAGCATGTAATTATATATTTAAAAAAAAAAACAGGCAGCCAATACGTATTTTAAATAAAGAAATAACAAGAAGGGAACTCCCTTTAAATGCTGGATTTGATTCACTTTCGTTGGCAGTATCGGTGGTGTCACGAACCACATGGGGAAATGCATCTATCGATTTGACAGAAAGCAGGGACTCTAAAGAGGATGTGAAGAAGGATGCAGAGGAGAATTTCTCATATGATCTGCTTACCTTTCTTTTGTTCTCTGAGCTGCACAGAGACTCGGTCAGCGTCTGCCCCCCCAGCACGGACTGCAGTCGAGACCCCACCAAAAGACTGAGAATGTCGGACTAGAGAAAAAAGGGGGGGGGGTTTAACATGGTGGGGCCAGAAAGATGGCTTTCCTCTACACATTTCCATACTCTCGCTTGGATCCAACCAGTTTGAGCACTCAGTTCTCGTCTAATTCCAATCCTTACAGTAGCCCTCATTCTACATAAACGCTTGAAGCTACCTTGTACTGAATCAGACCATCAGTCCATCAAGGTCAGTATTGTCTACTCAGACTGGCAGTAGCTCTCCAGGGTCTCAGGCGGAGGTCTTTCACATCACCTACTGCCTGGTCCTTTTTAACTGGAGACGCCGGGGATTGAACCTGGGACCTTCTGCATGCCAAGCAGAGGCTCTACCACGGAACCATGGCCCCACCCCAAAATACCTGTAGACCACATCATACTATTGGTCCATCAAGGTCAATATTGTCTTCTCTGACTGGCAGTAGCTCTCCAGGGTCTCAGGCGGAGGTCTTTCCCATCACCTCTTGTCTGGTCCTTTTAACTGGAGATGCCGGGGATCGAACCTGGGACCTTCTGCATGCCAAGCGGAGGCTCTTCCACGGAGCCACTGGCCCCTCCCCTCTCACATGGCTTTTGTCCCTCCAAATCCCTCAGCGGAGAGACCCTTTCTCGCCAATAGAAAAGCTGGTTGGATCCAACCCTCTTTGCCAACCCACGTCTCTCTGAATAACCTGTCCTCTCTTTACACCCCTTATTTCTAAGGACTGTAGGCACAGGCTACACTCCAAAAATGTCACAATAGCATAGTTTATACATATCGTAAAATATCCAGTCCCAAACAAGAGAATAAGACCCTGAACCTGGCTTGTAAATAACCACTTGCTTGCTCACCTATGGGGAACAATAATTGGTTCCAGGAGACCAGGCCAGGGTAGTTGTATATCAGAAGAGACTTTGGTTCTTTTCTCTCTCTCTCTTTTCAAGCCATCAATATGTCAAAAAGCATGCTGTGGACTAGAAAATTATTTCGAGGGGCTGGTAACCTTTGTAGACTTTTGGCAGAGAGTCAGCTTTCACCACCAGCAGCCCGTTCAGTTTATCATAATTTGTGCTCCCAGCTGATTATAATTTTGAGCTGAGTTTGTGCTCCCAAAAAGATGTTTTATTGGGTTCCAGCTGGGCAGGAAGAAGAAGGTAGACCAGTTGAGAACAATGCTCCCTCTAAGCCGTGGAGTCTTGTGAGCAAAAATTCTGCTTTTGTGAGCTACTGGCATTAAAGTTGTGAGTCAGCGATTTGGCGACTGCATGAACTAGTCTGCTCTGGAGCCCTCCTTCCTGAGCGAAGACAAAAATGTGTGAGCCGGAGGCTAAAAAACGGTGAACTAGCTCACACTAACTCAGCTTAGAGGGAACACTTGAGAACCTCTTCCTCTTTGATGACCCTTCGCCGCCCACTCTCAGCACAAAGGCAGATAAGAGATCGATCAATGGTGCCACGACAAGCCAGCTAATGAGAACCTCCATGTGCAGCAGCAGTCTACCTGTGATTGCCAGGGGAGGTGTGTCCTCTGGGGCCAGTCTAAGGTTGCCAGCTCTTGGCCGGAAATTCCTAGAGATTTGCAGATGGAGCCTTGTGAAGGCAGAATTTGGGGAGGGGAAGGACAAGGCCATAGATTCCACCCTCCAAAGCAGTCATTTTCTCCAAGGGAACTGATCACTGTAGTCGGGAGATGAGCTGGAATTCAGGGAGATCTCCAAGCCGTACCTGGAGGCTGGTATACCAGTCCTTCGCCACCACTGCTCCCTTCAGGTACTACTAGTCCCCCATACCTGAACCCCTTCCTCCTGAAGCACCCAGAAGGTTCAAGATCCTCCCTCTCTGGACCAGAACAAAAGCAACCCCCTCTGAAGCATGTCTAAAAATGTTTTTGCCAGCTTCTTTTACTCCTCTAGCTTCAAATCCAACCGGCCATCAGTGATTGGTTATGAACATTTGACTCCAGGGACTCCAGGCGGGGCCAGGAGAACTCATGGAATTGCAGATGATCTCAAAACTACAGAAACCAAGTCTCCTAGAGAAAATGGCTGCTTCGGAGAGTATAGAATCATAGAATCACAGAGTTGGAAGGGGCCCTACAGGTCCTCTAGTCCAACCCCCTGCTCAATGCAGGATCAGCCTAGAGCAGTGTTTTTCAACCACTGTGCCGCGGCACACTGTTGTGCCGCGGCACACTGTTGTGCCGCGAGATAGTGTCGGGTGTGCCGCGGGATTTTTTCAATGAAAGAAATGTGCCTTCCGGGCTGACCTTTCGGGACACGTTTGCGCATGCGAGAAAAAACAGTGGTGCGCTCTCGCTGATTCCGCTTGCATGCTCTGTGGCCGGCCTGAGGTAGGAGGGAGCCGCCGTTGAGGCGCAGCTCCCCTTGGCCTTGCGAGGACTCGAGGGAGAGTGCCGAGGGGCTCTGTCTGTTCGCCCACCTGACCTGCCAGTGCCACGACGGAGGCAGCAGCCATGAGCGACCGGGGGCAGCTGCTGCAGCGAGCTCGCCTGGCCGAGCAGGCGGAGAGATACGACGACATGGCCGCGGCCATGAAAGCGGTGAGTGGCTGGGGGGGGAGGAGGAGGAGGAGAAGGGGGGGTTCTCCTCAGGAGACGCACGGTGCCCCCCACGGGCCCCGCTGTCACAGCCTCCGCTTGGCCACGATGGAGCCAACGCTCTGGCTTGTCTGCGCCGCCCCCCCCCCCCCCCCGAGCCTCGGAGAGGGCAGCTGAGCCTTTCCAGGTGAGGGCTGTCTTCTTCTGCATGGCCTCTCAGCCCGGAAGGTGGAGGTGGGCCTCCGCGGGTCCTGCTTCACGGCTGCTCTTTTTCCATCTCTGGCCCTGGCGCTGATGTTGGCCACCTCCAAGCCGTGTGGCGGCGGCGGCAGTTGGGTGATGCCCGCCTGCGTGTTGAAGAATGAGCAGGGCGAGGCGGCGGACTCGAGCGGCATCCAGTTCATGGGGGCTGGAGGCAGGCTCGCACACGGCAGATGGTTTTAAATGAATGAGGAGGACTCGTGTGCTGAATCAGAGTCATGCTAGACCTGTGGATGTTAATACAGAGGACAGGAACATTTGGTACCAAGGGCATTCACTCCTCCAGCAGAGTAAGCTGGTTTCTTCCAGTGCCTGGCTCCTGGGTTGTGTGTGTGTGTGGGGGGGTGTGATTTGCACCAAGACATTCCAGTAAACATGAATATGTTTGATGGTAACAGCTAGCTGTTTCTGTCAGGGTGGGGTTCAAATCAGTAACTGTCCCTCAGCGAAGAATGGGTGTACTGTGCTTCTCTTCAAATCACTTATGGTCAGCGGAGTGCCGTTCACTTAAGAGTAAGAGTTTAAACTCTCTATTTGAAAAACTTTAGCAGAATCGCAGTATTAAAATACATCCACATTATATTTCTTCTGAAACTCAGGTCAATGTTATGGGAAGGAGCCATTACACTTTGGATCTGTAACTTACGATTTCAAGTTGAGTGGCTATTACGTGTATTTGTAATACTGTCATAGTTAATACTTGAGCTGAGGCAACTAATGACCCATTTATCTTGTATTTCAGTGTTTTTCAACCACTGTGCCGTGAGATATTGTCAGGTGTGCCGCGGGATTTTTTCAATGAAAGAAATGTGCCTTAGCTCGAAAAAGGTTGAAAAACACTGGCCTAGAGCAACCCTGACAAGTGTCTGTCCAGCCGCTGCTTCAAGACTGCCAGGGAGGGGGAGCTCACCACCTCCCTAGGCAGCCAATTCCCCTGTTGCACAACTCTGATTGTCAAAAAGTTTCTGGTACCTTCCTGCCCTTAATTTAAACCCATTCTTGCGAGTCCTTTCCTCTGCTGCCAACAGGAACCGCTCCCTGCCATCCTCTAAGTAACAGCCCTTCAAATACTCCAAGTGAGCCATCCTGTCCCCCCTCAGCCTCCTCTTCCCCAGACTGGACATTCCCCAGTCCTTCAGCCTTTCCTCGCAGGGCTTCTTGGTCTCCAGGCCCCCCCCCCGCCCCCGATCATCCTCGTCGCTCTCCTCTGCACCTGCCCCATTCGGTCCACATCCTTTTTGAAGTGAGGCCTCCAGAACGCAATAGCATTATACCCCACTGAGGTCTCTCTACTTCCCAAACCCCACCCTCCCTCGGATCCACCCAACAAATCAACAGGGATTTCCCAAACCCAAAGACAGCAAGCCCTAACCTCCCAGCCTGATAGCCCCTGATCTACAAGGTCAAGATGAAGAAAGCCACATAACGGTAGGGGAATTCCCCGGGACGTCATTTGCTTTGGAGCACCGCTGCTTCAGGGCCAGATCCCGACCGTCAGCACAACCGAATTGTAAAGCTGTTCCTGGATTTATACATCTTCACACTGCAAGAGAGGTCCATGAGGCTAAGGGGACTTCCCTTCACATAGAAAACCAGCATGTCGAAGTTCCATCTAGCTTTCTCCCTGAATTCTAGCTTTATTCTAAGAATTCTACGAATTCTAGCTTTATTCTATGAATAAAGAGTTTATTCTGTTGACAGGAGACCATTCTATCATGCCGTTCAGCAGAGTTCCTTCTTTAATGGATTTGTAGCGTCTGGCTAATGGGAGGATGGCCCTCACCCAAACCCAAAAGGATATCTGGCAACTCATGGTACAGGAATAATGGGACAGACTGGTGCAATGCCCAACACAGCAAATAGCCTGTTAACAGATACTCATTGTGACTGTATTGTCCTAGCGGTCGCACCCCAGTTCCCACATTTCCCAATTCCTCATCTTCCCTGTTTTAGAATTCCATATTCTGAAAATGATTCCTTCTTGAAAACAGAACAACTCAAGTCTGAAGTTTCTAGCTCTCATCTCCAGCTTAGTTTCCCACATTTCTGAAAAGCTTTCTTTCAGTTTGAAAAAACATCCAAGTTTCTAGCCCCTCCAATGCTCCCTCTGAGCTGCAGAGTCTTGTGAGCAAAAATTCTACTCTGGGAGCTACTAGCATTAAAGTTGTGAGTGAGCGACGTGGCTGCTGCTTAAATTACTAGTTTGCTCTGGAGCCATCCTTCCTGAGCCAAGACCAAAATGCGTGAGCCGGAAGCTAAAAAACTGTGAGCTAGCTCACACTAACTCAGCTTAGAGGGAACACTGCTTATGACTATGGATGAACGTCTGAGAACATGGGGTGATGGACCGCTGAAGCTCAACAAAATTGGAAGACAAGCTGAGGACAGTTTCTAGTCAGTAGGTCTTTTGTCACCCTTTCCATGACTACACACTATATTCTCACATTCCAAAAGCTTTACTTTTAAAATGTATAACCACTTCCTGTGCTTATGGGATAGTCACTGTTTTGGACAGGCCTCCTGATTAGAAGAGGGCTATCCTAGAGCAGAGACTCACGCAGAACTGCAACAGACAGCCTTCCATCACGGACAGATTGTTTTGCTACGTCTCCATAGCGGAAATCACAAATGCTCCTATCAAAGCCAATCCAGAGATGGGGCAGGATTCCCAAACCTAAATGAGCTTGACAGGAAGGAAGCCAGGCCAGAACAGTGACTCGTGCAGAGATGCAGCAGGAAGCCTCGGTCACGCCTCTGTGCGATGAAAAATCCTGACCATCTCATAGACATTATAGGTCAGAATCACCTTCGGAAGAGGATGGTTGGGATCTAACTAGTGACTCACGCAGAGATACAGTGGGCAGCCTTCTCTGTTGATCTCTGTAGTGGGAGCAGTTGAATTATCCAACCACACTGGATGCAGAGAGACGCAGAACTACCCTTCCTGAATGGCAAGAGCTGAGTCCGGTAGCACTTTAAAGACCAACAGGATTTCCAGGTATAAGCATTCAAGAGTAAAAGTTCCCTAAGATGCTACTGGACATCAGTCTCACTCTTCTTCAGAAACCCTCCTGATTGGGAAAGAGAGTGAGTCTAAATGCAGGGATGCAGCAGGAGAGTCTCAAGGGAACCTTTTCGTATTTAATCTATTTTCATATTCACTCTATTTAATCTATGCTTGTTTGTACTTCAAAACGTGCTGGTGTTCATATACAAGGTTGCACCAATTTCCTTCAGTTCCCTCCTCGGAATTTGGGACCCCCCTCAAAGAGTTTCCAGTACTCGGTACTGGTAAGTGCCACCACAAAAAAGGCCCTGCTTGTGATACCCGGTCTGGGAACGACAGACACAGGGAGAGGGGAGAAAGGAAAGGATTCAGGAAGGGGCAGCTTACGTTGCATGGGATGTCCCGGATTCTTGGCTCCCATACTGTCTTGGGACAGTCTCCCCGGGCCTGCTCCAGCCTGACTGTCAAGGGGGTAACGGGCTCCAAACGGCAGCTCGGGGACCTGGCGGGTCGGGAAAGCTAAGGCGGGGAAAGTTCTGCTGCGAGGGAAGAGCGGGGAGAACAGCACAGCCAGATCAGGGCTCTCCAGGAAAGGCAGGGTGCTCCTGGCGGGCGGGGAGTAGGCCCCGATGGGGGAGAGGCGGATGGGGAGCAGCTCCTCGGGAGAGAGCGTGCCGAAAACCTGGCCCTGCTTGCCGGCCAACAAGCACACTTCCTCGCAGGACAAGGTCTTCAGGCGGGGGCAGAAGGGTGACCCCGAAGGGCTCGGGGAGGTCAGCTCCACACTCTCTAAGCTGGGGCAGAGAGACGGATGCAGGGGCTCAGCCGCTTTGCCATCCACTACCGAGAAACGGAACAGAAGCGGTTGGAAAGGCAGGTTCTGGGGGCGGGAGGAGCAAGCAGGGGGGGCACCGACTGCAGGCAAGGAGGGGCACACAACAGGCAGCAGCCAGGCCAAAGCAAGGGGGCACGAGGGTCAAAGAAGGCAGACAGAGGGATGGAGAGATGAGGATGGGGGGTCGGAAGCATCAGAGTGGGGAATGTGCAAACAGAGGCGTAACATGAAGCCAGAGGGGCGGATGGAGATGGTGAATTGGGGGGGAAAGGGGGAGCCAGGGATTTGGACCGGGGTTGTGGGGAGAAGGAAAGAAGATGAAAAGAGAATGTTAATTCACAGCAGACAACAGAAAACGAAACACAGAGACCATGAACTGGAGACACGCAAAACCACAGCCCGACCTCCAGGATGAAGCTTCGCCATCAGACAAACACGGAGGACGGCCCGGTGGGACGCTCTGCACTCGCTCAGAGGCTCTCCTTCCCTTTTTATCATCTCTCGGCACATCCCGGGGTTCGAGCATCTGGCCCTGTGAACAGGCTCTCGAGATGAGCCCTGGGTTAAAACTAACCCCAAAATTTATGATAAGAGTGAAGGACAGACCTGCTTTGATGATGGGAGAGGCAAAAACCACAGAAAACAACTTCAATACAGTGAACAATATATCTAATCTGAGATAACTATATGTAATCCAAAATGGGAGAATGCAGAAGTCAACAAAATCCATAAAGAGAAAAGAAGAAGAAGAAGAGATTGAATTTATACCCCGCCCTTCACTTGTAGTTTCAGAGCAGCTTACAAACGCCTTTCCCTTCCCCTCCCCACAACAGACACCCTCTGGGGTAGGTGAGGCTGAGAGAGTTCTTTCCCGAGCTGTCCTTGAAGGAACAGCTGGTACAGAGCTATGGCTTGCCCAAGGTCATCCAGCAGGTGCAAGTGGAAGAGTGGGGAATCAAACCCGGTTCTCCCAGATCAGAGTCCACGCACTTAACCACTACATCAAACTGGCTCTCACCAACAGGTGCCTCATATTGGTCCTGGTACATAGAAGCCGCCTTTAGAGGCACTGACTTAAATTCATGAGACCTGGCCCAATATGTAAGAAACTGAATAATATTATCCTATCAGGAAATGGAATGAGACTTCCTATAGTTGTTTTTTTCCTGAGGAAGGACCAGAAGTCTGAAACACTAAATACTACCTAGGAAAAGTGTTGGATATTTATTTTGTATCTTTATCTGTGTGGAGTCTGTATTTTCTCTTTATGGATTTTGTTGACTTCTGTATTCGCCCATGATGGATTCTGTATAGAGTTATCTCAGATTTGACATATTGTTCACTATACTGAAGTCTCCTTTTGTATATCTTTGCTCACAGTTGTTTTCTGTGGTTTCTGGCTTTTCTTATCGTGTGCTGTACTGTTTGCTGTTGACGATGGGGGAGCCAACCAGGGGAGGGAAAGCCGTCTTTAAGAGGGGTGCACAAGGAAGAATTTTGCCAGGTGCCGCTTCTCAAAGAAGGGTGATATTCCCTCTCCTGGCCAGCTCTTCAAAGAGTGAGTGCCTTGACCTCCTTATCTTCAGAAATTTTAAATCCATTTCTACCCTGCCTTTCTCCCTAACGGGGACCCAAAGGGGATTTCTTCATTCTCGTCTCCTCCATTTTATCCTCACAACAACCCTGTGAGGTAGGTTAGGCTGAGAGCGTGTGACTGCCCCAAGGTCGCCAAGCGAGCTCTCCTGGCACAAGGGGATTCAAACCTGGGTCTCCCAGATACTAGTCCGACTCTCTTAACCACAGGAGCCGTCACTAATTTATACTCCATATTTCTAAAATGCTCAATAACCTTGCCAATAATTAGCCTCCTGGGTCACAACTCTGCCTCTAGGGTCAGAAGTTGGCACTCCCAGGCAGTTCCCACATCCCACGAGGCCCGTAGCTACAGTGGGGCTTTTGGGGGCTCTGCCCCCTTTCTTAAAGGCACAGCCCCACAAGAATTTCTCCTGTCAATGTTTTTTTTCAATCCTTTTAAAACATTTTTTTAAAGGTATGCACTCCTTTATGCAGAGTGGGGTGCTGTAGTTGACTAATTCCCACACTGAGTAAGGAGGTTGGAGTAGGTGACCTCTAGGATCCCTTATAACTCTGTTTTAAGAAACTGGTCTCCTTTCAGAGAGTTTTCCTGTCCAAGGGTTAGCTTTCTTGTCTATAGAAGTCATCACTCCCACCTGCCGGCTTGTTCTCAGAACTATCGCTTAGGCTGGCAGAAGTGGTTATCTTGCAGCAGCTGAGAACTTAGAGATCTATCCTGGCCACAGCTTTATATTGGCTAAATGGCTTTTCTTTCTGCACTGTGAGAACTTCAGCCCCACCAGAAAAAATTTTTTGCCCCACAAGACACAAATCCGGGCTACGGGCCTGCCCACCACTATGTAGTGGCATTGAACCTGCCTCCCCCCTCCTCTGGCGCTGACACCACCTTTCACCTGTAACAGGTAGTCAGAGAACATGCCTGCAGGCAGCTGATCTTCTTAGCAGTTGGCAGCTGTTTATTCACCTGGGCAGGTGAGTCAGATACAGAAGCACAGAAGCCGGCACTGTTTGCTTTCTCTCCTCTCCTAAGTCGGGGCTGTACCTGCATGGGGACCCATTAGACAGTGTCTCTTTCATTCAGTATCCCCCAAACGTGGAAGCGGCCCTGTCCGCTGTCACACGAGCTTTCCCCGTTGGATTAAATTCCCTGATCTGGTTGGGGGGTAGTGGGGCTTGGCTGAAGTTCAGAAATCCCCCAAGCACATTAATGTGTGTACAGGGAGGAAATCCCTGGAAAACTGCTTGTGGCTTGACCTGGATGGCCCAAGCTAGCCCGATCTCATCGGATCTCGGAAGTTCAGCAGGGTCTGTCCTGGTTACTGCTTGGACGGGAGACCGCCAAGGAAGTCCGAGGTTTCTACGCAGAGGCAAGCAATGGCAAACCGCCTCCCTGACAGGGTTTGCCATACCTCAGCTGTGTCTCGACAACACTTTCCACCATTGGAGATAGTTGTGGCTAGAGCTCCCTGGAGGATTAGACAGGCCATCAGGGAGCAGAGCAAACCTGAAGCCTATCTAAAAAATCTCCCCAGGTGTCCCAAGCAGGCAAGAAACCCCGAGAAGTTGTTCTTACCAGCGGCTGAAGTTCTGTTACCTAAAACACGTCTCTGGTTCCTAAGCCAGGAATGACCGCTGCTTGAAGCCCCAGAAGCAGCCGCCCCCTAAAAGGGGTGGGTGGGTGAAGGGGTGCAAGCAGATCCAGTTTCCTTGCAGAACGTAAGCAGGGGAGGGGGCACGCCAAGGCCAAAGAGAAATTGGCTCTCTGCTTCCTGCTTCCTTGTGTAAACCACACGACGGGAAGGAAGACCGTGCGGGGGTGGGGGGGGGATTCCAGCTCTGATTGGCAGCGAAGTTAACCAACCAGGACAAATTCCCACCTCTTCTCTTCCAGGTTAAGGTGTCTGTTAAAGGCTGGAATGAGGCAGAAATCATTTATGTGCCCTCCTAGGGTTGCCAGTCTCCAGGTGGGACCTGGAGATCTCCTGCTTTTACAACTGATATCCAGCTGACAGAGATCAGTTCCCCTGGAGAAAATGGCTGCTTTGGAGGGTGGACCCTATGGCCCTATCCCCTGCTGAGGTCCCTCCCCTTCCCAAACCTTGCCCTCTCCAGTCTCCACCCCCAAAATCTCCAGATATTTCCCAACCTAGAGCTGGCAACCCAGTGTCCTGATTACCAGCAGCTCAGGCCGGGGAATCTTTGGAATTCTGGCGTGGGAGGTGCCAGGGATAGAAAAAGCAAAGCCACCTTGAGCCAGGGGGAAAGGAGGGGTATAAGTCTCAATAAATAAATAATAAAGCTTAGGGGCTGCCAACTCCAGGTTGGGAAATTCCTGGAGATGGGGGTGGAGCCTGATGATGGTGGGGTTTGGGGCAGGGAGGGAACTCAGTGGGCGTTCAATGCCATAGAGTCCACCCTCCAAAGCATCCATTTTCTCCAGGGGAACTCTTGGTTACCTATAGATCACTGGTGATTCTAGGAGACCTCCAGGCCCCACCTGGAGGTTAATACAAAAATAGAGGGTCACAGTGTTAGGAAGAAATACCAAAAAATATATATCACGGTGTACAATAAATATATGTGTATGGTCAAACAATTTTATGCTTTATTCTTTTTCTTTACAGTTCTCTAAATGTTAGTCTTAAATATTATCAAAAATATATTTCACCCAAACAATACAACCAGTGCAGGTTTACTTTCAGACAGCACCTTATCAGAAACACTTATCACTAGTCCCACGGGACTCTAGTAATATCCCCGTTTCGAATTAATCTTCTTCAAGGACCGTGATTCTTATATAAATGGCATAAGGTGCAATAATTTTTCTTTTTTTCTTTGTGAGCACAAAAGCTCTTAAGATACCAACATTGTCTAGGGTCCCATCAGGTAGTGGCTACCTGATAGATTTTGAAAGACATGATGTGTTAGATAGGTTATAATGTTTGCCGCAAGGGTTCTTATGCCATTTATATAAGAATCACGGTCCTTGAAGAAGATTCATTCAAAACAGGTATATTACTAGAGTCCCGTAGGACTAGTGATAAGTGTTTCTGATAAGGTGTCGTCTGAATGTAAACCTGCACTGGTTGTACTGTTTGGGTGAAATATATTTTTGATAATATTTAAGACTAACATTTAGAGAACTGTAAAGAAAGAGAATAAAGCATAAAACTGTTTGACCGTACACATACATTTATTGTACACAGTGATATATATTTTTTGGTATTTCTTCCCATCTGCAGGTTGGCAATCCTAGATGCTCTGCTGCTGAGTCATGGACCGTCTCCAAGTTGCCTTATACTAAATTAGATAAAAAACATAAGAGAAGCCATATTGGATCTGGGCAGTGGCCCATCCAGTCCAGCACTCTGTGTCACATGACAGTAGCCAAAACCCAGGTGCTGTCAGGAGGTCCACCAGTGGGGCCGGAACTCCAGAAGCCCGCCCACTGTTGCCCCCCAAGCACCAGGAATACAGAGCATCACCGCCCCAGACAGAGCTTTTCCACCAGTACTAAAGGCCACTGATGGACCTCTGCTTTATATGTTTATCCAGTCCTCTCTTAAAGCTGCCCCCAGGCAAGCCCGATCTCATCAGATCTCAGAAGCTAAGCAGGCAAGTACTCAGAAGCTGACCCTGGCAAATACTTGGAAGGGTGACCTCCAAGGAATACCAGGGCCAGGACGCAGAGGCAGGTAATATCAAAGCCACCTCTCTGAAATGTCCTAACCCCATTAGGGGTCACCAGAAGTCACCATGACTTCTAGGCTCGCAAGCACACACGCACATACACAATACTAAAAAAGAGAGAGCCATCTATGCCTGTAGCCGCCGCCACTTCCTGTGACAGTGAATTCCATGTGTTAATGACTCTTTGACTGAAAAAGTACTTCCTTTTACCTGTTCTAAGCCTACTGCTCATTAATTTCATTGCATGCCCACAAGTTCTTGTACTGTGAGACCATTTGTTCTATCTAGCGCAGTGTTGTTCTACGGATGGTGGCTCTCCATGGACTTAAGGAAGGGTCAGTGGCTCAGCGGTAGAGCATCTGCTTGGCAGGTGGACAGTCCCAAGTTCAATCCCCGGCATCTCCAGTTTAAAGGATCTGGCATTAGGTGACGGGAAAGATCTCTGCCAGAGATCCTGGAAAGCTGCCACCAGCATGAGTAGACAATATGGACCTTGCTGGACCAAGTGTCTCAATATAAGGCAGATTAACGTAACAGCCCCTAATCACAGGGCCTTTTTTGTGGTGTCTTTCCTGCTCTGGAACAATCATGCCCTGGTGGTTCACCCACTGCAAAATTTTTGTCACAGTAAGCGAACATTCACACCCCAGGCTTTCGGTCAAGCCAACATCCGTGTTCGTCCTATTTAAAAATTATTACGTCCTACCTTTCTCCCTTTCTGTCTGCTATAGATATTCTTGAATTGCTTTCCCCCCCCGGATTGTGATGCGATGGGTTCTTTAAGAGTAACTTTTTAAAAGGCTGCTGACTTGTTGGTTTAATTCATAGTTTTCTTGTTTTTGATCAGTCTGCTGTTAAGCTGGGAAAGCAGCTCTGGGAAGAGACAAGCTGTAAATATTTCAGTAAAAGAAGGAGTAGAAGAGACTGGATTTATTCCCTGCCCTTCAATACCTGAAGGAATCTCAGAGCGGCTAACAATCCCCTTCCCTTCCCCTACCCACATCAGACACCTTGTGAGAGAGGTGGGGCTGAGGGAGCTCTCTCAAGGACTGCCCTTGAGAGAACTGCTCTGAGAGAACTGCGACTGACCCAAGGTCATGCCAGCAGCTGTATTTGGAGGAGTGGGGAATCAAACCCGGTTCTCCCAGATCAGAGTCCGCAAAAGGGTGCTGTGGACGAAGTACAAGTTTAGATACCAGACATCCTCCAAGCTCCACTACCATTCCAGCGATTAATCACCGCTGCATGCGGCCTGTCTTGCTCTGAGAAGCATTTGTTTGGATTGCCCCTCTTTGATCATCAGGATAATCTCACAAGGAAGTGTAGTTGAGTGGGAAAGTGTGCCTAGCCTAAGTAGCTACCCATGCAACTTCACGGCTGGGCGGAGACCGGAACTCAGATCCAGGAAGGGCAACGTTCTGCCCCGGAGGTCGCACAAGGGCTAGGCTATCCCAGCTTCAGGTGGCCAGCCGTGTGGGTCTGAAGCAGCAGAACAAATTTAGAGTCCAGCGGCACCTTTAAGACCAACAAAGGCTTATTCAAGGCGTGAGCTTTCGTATGCAGGGCACACTTTTTCAAATACATTGGAAAGGAAGCTAGAGTTCAAACTTATGGACAGATGCTGAACAGCAAAGCTATCCCAGCTTTGCGTTCTTCCGGTTTTAATGAGGGGGCTCTGGCATCAGCTGAGACAACATGACAGCAAGGACAGGCACAGACAAGGAACGCATGCAAGGAACAGGAGCTGGGAGGCGGGACTGGGGCGACCACTCCAATGTCCCACGTCATCTGAAGCATCCTTGGTTTGAACCAAGACAGTAATATCGCACTGGTCAATCGTAGTGTCTCAGTCAATTAACACTGTGGTTAATTAGGCAGCAGGTTTGTCAACAGGAGTTTGAATACGACAAAAGTCACAGGCAGCCGTTGCCATTTTGGAAGAGGCCTTCCTTCCTTCCTTCCTTCCTTCCTTCCTTCCTTCCTTCCATGTCTTTTTTCTACTACTCCTTCCTTCCTTCCTTCTTTCCTTTCATGTCTTTTTTCTAGTCTTCCTTCCTTCCTCCCTTCCATGTCTTTTTTCTACTCCTCCTTCCTTCCTCCCTTCCTTCCTTTCATGTCTTTTTTCTATTCTTTCTTCCTTCCTCCCTTCCATGTCTTTTTTCTACTCTACTCTTCCTTCCTTCCTTCTTTCCTTTCATGTCTTTTTTCTACTCCTCCTTCCTTCCTTCTTTCCTCCCTCCCTCCCTCCTTTCCATGTCTTTTTTCTACTCTTCCTTCCTTCCTTCTTTCCGTTCATGTCTTTTTTCTACTCTTCCTTCCTTCCTTCTTTCTTCATGTCTTTTTTCTACTCTTCCTTCCTTCCTTTCTTCCTCTTTCTCCCCAACGGTATCCAAAGAAGCTTACGTCATTCTGCTCTCCTTCATTTTATCCTCACAACAACCCTGTGAGGTAGGTCAGGCTGAGATGGTGTGACTGTCCCAAGGTCATCCAGCGAGCTTCCATGGCCGGGAGGGGATTCGAATCTGGGTCTTCCAGATACTACTCCAGTGCTCTTAACCATTATTCCCAGAGGCACTTAGAAGAGGCATTCTCTTGTTTAGGAGGAATGCCTCTTCTAGTCCCAGTTTCAGGGAGGCATTCATTATCTAAAACACAGGGGGAATGCCTCTTCTCAGATGGTGCCAGTTGTGACATAGACACACGCTATCGAAAAACAAAGAAAGAAGACTGTTTTTCAGAACTGCGTATTCAAATATATGCAGATTTAATCAATCAATTAAAACTCTATGATTAATGGTCTAAAATGGATCTAATCAGAAAAGAGTTCTAATTTGGATTTATAATTTTAAAACGTTTAGTTGTCAGAATCTGCAGATTCAGACAAGGATTTTTGGGATCTCATGCTATATATTATAACCTGTTCCTGTACCCATTTTGTAATCATGCCTATTGCCATTTGCTTGACCAGTGTGAATGTATGCTATGTGACCCCAGGTTTATGGCTTTGACCAGGCCTGGTCTATGTATCTGTTGGCCCGGGAGAATGACAACTTCAAAGCATGGGAACAATGGGCCTCTCACCCTCCTGCCTCCACATTCCATTCATCCCGGCTGGGAAGACAAGGGGAGGACAGGGACTATTTCTTATCAACGTGCGAAAGCCTTGAGGGAAGCATTTGTTATGTGAATATGGTTACATCTAAGGGGTCTGGTTTGGGAAGGGAAATTTACAGCCTCACACCTAGCTTTCTTTCCTGTGGGAAGCAAACGGCCAGAGACCCCTTTTGCCCACCGTTTTTCCCCTTTGGTGATTGGTTACCTATGGGCAATTCAAATTGTACTGAAGGGTATATTAGACCAGCTTCTATTGTATGCGTTATCTCTGACAATAATCCGAGGACCTGTACCAATGTAGAAATTGGAAATAAAGAACTGTGTTTCATCAACAAAGATCTGATCCTTGACTACTTTGAGCAGAAGCCTCACATTAGTTCATTTCTACCCTGCCTTTCCCTCCAGTGGGGTCCCAAAGTGGCTTATATTCTTCTCTTCACCACAACCCTGTAAAGTAGGTCAGGCTGAGAGAATGTGACTGGCCCAAGCTCACCCAGTGAACTTTCATGCCATGGGTGGGGATTCGAACCTGGGTCTCCCAGACACTAGTCTGACACTCTTGACTACTCCACCCCACTGGCTCTCGTAACCTGCCATTTTGTTCAGACAGTTTCTGAATCCTTCCAGCGGGGCAGGTCTCCTTGGGAGTGCAACAGATACACCCCACTATCCCTCAATCCTAGGGTTGCCAACAACCTGGAGACAAAGCTTTGCCCCTTTAACAGTGAAGGATTATTTGGGTTAGCAGGGTGTTCAAGGTACATAATGCAGCAGAGTCTATCTGGATTGTGTGTACTGACAAGAAAGAAACATTAGACACGGAGACTCTTTATCCTTGCAAAACTAATATAATTATTGGAAGGAACTCCGTTCTAGACAGGATAGAGATAGGATTCTAATCTAGTCTAACTAGCTAGGATGGATAGAGATGCAGGAAAGCATGTCCTGCTCTCACGGTGCCACGATGGAGAAGGCTAGCACAGTGTATAGAGAAGGTATCAAGATTGGATGGAGGTTTCCCTGAGATTAGCAATCTATACATCAGTGGGAAAGTATCACAGCAGTAGAAGGAAAGGATGTTTAGTGTCCTAGCCTAACTATCTCTCTTCACTCTCTACAGTCCCCCTCTGAAGTCTGAGGCTAGGAGACAGCACAAAGTCCTTCACTTCCAACAGACAGAAACCGTGGAAATGGGCAGCTGAAGCTTTTCACAGCATGGAGGTAAAGAAGGTCAACCAGGAATGCTAGGTCCCTTTCTCCTGCCGGCAGAGAGTGCGAAGTGATGTCGCCACCATCCGTCCCTGAAACAGTGACATCACAGGTGACATGCCTGCATCACCCAAAAGTGACGTTGACGATGTCGGGGACGACACTCTGGATTTTGGGCAAAACTCTATGGTAAAATCGGCATCAAACCATAGAGTTTTGCCACAAATATGCTGACGTCACTTCCAGGTGATGCAGGCACACTGCATGCGACATCGCTGTTGGGGAGGGGATTCCCTTGTGCCAGCCAGCTGGCTAGCAGTGGGCAGGAGCCCGCAAAATTGGGGGGATGGCAAATGGCAACCATAAAGTCACCTGGTAAAAACATTGCATTAGGCCTCTTTTCAAAGAGCAGGGCATTTTTCCCCTTCAGGTTGTTGGCAGCCCTACAGATCCTGGAAAGCGTCCCCAGATGCCCTGTTGTCTACACCAAAGCCTCCCCCTCTATGTAACAATGTCAACCATTTTACAGCACAGAATCCGCTATAACCTCAGCTCACAAACAGCAGACGTTTAGTTCCATGGCAGCCCTCGGCCATTCTTGAGCCTCCCCCAATCGACAATCCAACCACTCTCCCCAAACATCGCTGACTTCCCAAGATGCAGATTCTATCGAGGAAGGGCGAGAAGGAAGAAGAAACCCTAACGACAACACTGCCGACTGAACGGCCGGGGGGGGGGGGGGACCAGCCTGGTTTGCTCTTCTGTTTTGAGCAGGATATGCAGAAATGAGCACAGGAGACTCCTTTTTTGCAGCCGTCAACGTTGTCCACTAACTAGCAGCTGCAGTTAAAACCTGCGTTAAAAGGCACAGACGCAGGGGTCCATAAAAAATATCGGCCACCTTACTATGCGATAAGGCAAGGCGATGAAGCTAATTAGGGATGCCTTTAGAGGATGGAAGAACAGGATGTAGGAGAGATCTGGCCCCCAGGGGCACAATCCTCCAGGAAGTGCCTGGGCAGAAATTCCTGCTAACTCTCGTCCATTCCCCCATTGGGATTGTCCGTATCTAATACAGCAGCGGGCCAGGCCTTGGATAAAAGTTTGTGCAAGCATTGCCCAAGGCCCAGAAATCACCGAGGGGAACAATAATGGAGCGGAGTGCCTCTACCGCTCTGCCACCCACCCTTCTGCCAAGTCCAAGGCCTACCCACCATTGGTCAAGCTCGAGCGGCATTAACTAGGTCGAGGAGCTAAGTCTTACCCTCCACTTGGCACCGTTCTCCTCCCTCTGCTTTTCCCGGCGTCCGAGGGTCCCTCCAACGGGCCATATCCCCAAAACCTCTACGGGGCCCCTGCTGCTCCATCCCTTCGTCTTCTTCACAGCCCCGCTCCACAATGGGCTGCAGCCCCGGACGAGACTTTTTTTTCCGAGGCTGGGTTTCCTTGGGTGCCCAGAAATGCCCGTTTGGTGGTAGCTGCCAGTCAACCTCCTGGGGACCACTCCCATCGGGGACGCCCTTGACTGAATTCACCAGTTGAGGCGGTGGGGCGCCGCCCTTGGTGGCCGGCTGGATCTTCTGCTTGCGGTGACGCAGTTCTTTGAATGTGGTCACCTCTCTTTGCCCACAGCCGGCAGGGTTAGCCGGCTCGTCTGGTGAGGCTGGGGGGGCAGTCGTCTCCTGGCTTGGTGCACTGCCACAAGTGAGTTCGTTACAGGGGGGCAGCTCGGTGTCGGGAGAAAAGATGATCAGCCAGTCGCTTTGGTCCTTCCTCGTCTGCGGAAAGGGTGGCACGGCTGTAACCTTCTTCCGTTTTTGCGCTAACTCGTTGAAAGAGGTGACATTCTTCCTGCCGTTCTCGCTTGGCTGCTCACTGTGGCCTGACGGCGATTCCGGAAGGGACGGCGGGGCCACTGCTGCAGTTGGCTTCCCTACTTCACATCGCTTCAACCCCTGCAGGCCCCTCTTGGTTCTGGGGGGAATGGGTGGAGGAGGACCCCTGGTACCACCAGGCCTCGGTAGAGCGGCCCGGTTCAAGTTGACATCCAGTTGCCCCGAGGGGAGCACAGCGAGATTTTCAGACTTGGTTGGCTGAACAGGGAGGGCATTACAGTTAGAATCTAGCTCGGTGCCAACGTGGGGGGCCGGCACGGCTGGGGGCGCCCTGCAAGGACGAATGGGAGGCGGTGCTATCGAGGAAACAGTGTGGGCAACAGTAGGGGGTGATTCGACAGGGCTTTCCGTGCCGGGAGAAGCAGATGGCGACCCCAGGGAACTGCTGCTGCCAAGACTGTCGGGGCTGTCCTGGACACGGGACGCCGGACGCTCGCTGAGTCGGATGTTGAGATTTGAACCTCTGTCATCACAGCCAGCCGGGGGGACAGCACTGTGAGAGTCCTCCAGCGGGACAATGTTGGGCTGCTGATCAGGACTCAGGGCCTCCTCGGTGAGGAACTCCTTGTAGTACACTGAGACGGGGGTATCATCAAGGCTGAGATCCGAGCAGCTGCTAACGGAGGAGGAGGAGGCCGCATCCGAAGGGGTCCCTGCCTCCTCTTCGTCATCCTCCTCCCCCTCGTTCTTCGCAATGGGGCGGTTGGGCAAAACCGTCTGGATCTGCAGGGCCAGCTTGATGTCTGACCGGAGCGGGTGAGAATCGCAACATCGGCACGGCGTCGACGGATTGTTAGAATTGGCATCCACCAGCTCAGGGCCTCCACCACCCTGGCCGCGGCAGTCCTGGCAATCCGTCTGCTGTCTCGGGGTCGTCGTGTTGGAATCTTCTTGAAGCTCTGGATGGCGAGACAGGTGGAGGCCCAAGGAGACGTGCTGCAGGTGGACGTGGTTCAAGTTGCAGACCAAACCTTTCTTTGGAGACTGCATGACTCCCAAACGCAAGCGGAAAAGGAAGGCGGGGGAGTCCGCTCTGTCAACTCCAACCAGATCTCATCCACAGAGGTGGGAGGGCAGATGGACAGAAGGATCCAGTTTCCTGTGAATGGCAAAACCAGCCTCTAAGTCCCAGGGCATCATGGAGGAGGGGGGAATAGCAGCAGAGGAAAAAGGGGAATAAATAGGGGCTGCATTGCATTGTACAAGGACAGGATTGCCAACCTCCAGGTGGGGCCTGGAGATCACCCAGAATTACAATTGACCTCCAGACGACAGAGATCAGTTCCCCAGGAGAAAATGTTAGGCCCTGTTGCCATCCCGCCACTGCCCAAACTCTGCCCCCCCCGCCAAGTCTCCTATCCCGGATTTGGCAATCCTGGACAGGAGGGAAGTGTGGACCACAGCAGGTGGATTATTTAGGATGATACAAATTTATGGAGAGACGACAGGGCTGTTGTGAATAAATGGAACCTCCATGTTCAGGGCAGTCTACCTCAAAAAACAAGTGACAGGGGAGGGACGTTGCCTTCATGTCTCATTTCTGAGTTTTTCCAGAGGCAACTGGCTGACCACTTGGGGGGGAAAGGGACCCTGAACTGGATAGACTCTTTGGTCTGATCCGGCAGAGATCTTCTTTCGTTCTGTGGCCTTAAGGTACCTCATGCTTGGTGGAATAAAATGTACAGAGCACATCTCCATACCTGCATGATGGATGAGTTTAACAGTTACTTTCCCCCCTCCCCAAGGACCCTGGGAAATGTAGTTCGGGGGGAATCTCTGACAGAGGTCTCAATGCTTCGCCCGAACTACATATCCCAGGATTCTTTGAAAGGAGCCATGAACAAATGCAAGTGCATAGAACAGGTTGGATCTAGATTAGAATCACCCAGGTTCAAATCCCCTCTCAGTCATAAAGCCTTCTAGGTAAACCCTGGGGTAGATAAAAAATGTTTCCCCCTTACCTTTAGGCAGTTGCAGCTACTGGCAGGGCCAGCGCCAGGTTTTTTTGCACACTAGGTGAGGCTATCTTTTGGCGCCTCTCCCCGCCCACCAATTTGCAAAGATAAATGCATGAAAGCAGGTGCGCCCGGGAGGCGAGAGGCTGAGGACACCAGAGGGCATTACTTCCAGCTGAGCTCCGCTCCCATCCCCCAAACCACAGACTCACAGAGTGGGAGGGGACCTCCAGGGTCATCTAGTCCAACCCCTTGCGCAACGCTGGAAATTCACAAATACCTTCCCCCCCCCAACACCCCCCGGGTCCCCTGATCCATGCCCAGAAGAGGGCAAAAAAACCCTTCCAGGATCCCTGGCCAAAGTTCCCCGCTTCCCTGCCCCCCCCCCCAGCAGATGAGCATGAGGAGGTGCGGGGAGGGTCCTTCGGCTGATTCCCCGGGGGGAGTGTGGCTTAACCCGGGGGCACATCAGCGGGAAGCTCTGTGTGGGCGCTGTGTGTGTGGGGTCCTGGTGGGATTTCCCTGCTGAGCCAAGGGGGAGGAGGAGGAGGAGAGTCCCCGCATGCACTTGCATCCCTGCCCAGGCCAAGCTGGGCATGGCGGCTGCCCTCAAGCCAAGCACCAGCAGCAGCTGCCCTGCTAGAGGAGGAGGAGGAGGCCTGCGAACGGGAGCCTCTGAGGCAGCCCTCGTCGAGGGGGTGGGGGTGGCGCTGCTGATCCCGGCCTGCCAGAAGGTCACTCTGTGAGCGTCATGCAGAGTGGGGAACCGGCACCCAAACCACCCACCCCCATCCCACCCCAAATCCTGGAGTGATGCTCTAAGCCCGACACCCACAAGTCAGGAGATCTGAGCAATCCACATTCAGTGACACCCAAAGGGAGATGGGATTCTATCTGACCGCCTGTGGACACACCACTTCCTCTTGCCAAGTCTTCACTCCCACGGGGTGTTCTTTGATGCTTTCGCCCTTCTCTCCATGGGCCAGTCACTTCTCTCAAACGGGAAGGGGGGGAGTTTGGCGCTCACCACCAGGGGGTGCCCTAGGCAGACATCTAATCTGCCTAGTGAGTGGGCCGGCCCTGGCTACTGGAAGGTAAATTCAGAGGGTAGCCATGTTGGTCTCCAGTAGAAAAGCTAGATTCGAGTCCAGTAGCACCTCAGGGACCAACAAGTTTTTCAGGGTAGGAGCTTTGGAGAGTCAAAGCTCTCAAGTATGTGAGGGAGCACTGACTCTCGAAATCATATACCCTGAAAACCATGTTGGTCTCTAAGGGGTTGTTGAAGGGCTTCTCCCTTCAGAAAAATCCCTGAATTTTCACTTTTCTGTTGAGAAAAAGGAAATCTCTAGTCCTCTTATTTATGAAGAAATGAGGGGAAAACATGCAAGCTATGTTGCTTGGTTCGGAGTGAAACCTGGACACTTTATCTGTGGCTGCGGTCGTATGTGTCATTTGGTGCAGAGGGGAAGCAAGCCTATTTCCCCCAATTGAAATTGACACAGTGTAGTACAATCACACATCCTTTGTAGTTGCGGGCTCAGCCCGTCACTGCCCGATCAGACGGCATGTGGCCGAGTGGGGGTGAGTTTTTTGGCCTTTTGTTTCCCATGTGCATAAACAAGGAATTGCACCTCTGCACTGAGGGTTCCCCATGGAGCAGGCGGTTATGCACATACTGCTAAGCGAGGGGGGGGAAATGGCACCAAGTCAGGATGGAATGAGCAGACCATCCTGATGGCATGAGAGCATGCTTGAGTGATCAGACAGGGGAAAGTCCATCCGTAGCCTGTCGGCAAGCATTAGGATCAGACTTTCCCCGGTGTCTTTTAACTCCGCTTCCGTGGCGGGGCAGCACAGAGTGCTGATGGCTGTGGGACCTTTCCCAGATGTTGCTGTCTGATTATGCCCTTTAGTTCTGTCAGGCATTCGCAGCTGAGTTGGCGCTAAAGGCACGTCTGACTGCGGCCTGACTGCAGCCAACTTAGAGCAACCCCAGCAAGAGGCTACCAAGGCAAATGAGTAGCAGAGGTGGTTGGTAGTTGGAGGAATTAAACCTAAGCCTGGCGCCTAAGCAACAGTTACGAGTCCTTGTATCAAGGAAGGACAAAGATTTAAATGCAGTTGATGATGGCATTCTAGATTCATTTAGAGCCCTCCAAGTCTTAGAGCAGTCTAATATTATCATGCGTATGCAAGAGCTACAAGCTAAATTAATTAAACTCAGGCACTCAAATAGACAGCAGGAGGAGAAGAAGAAGAGATTGGATTTATATCCCGCCCTTCACTCACTTGGAGTCTCAGAGTGGCTTACAAACTCCTTTCCCTTCCCCTCCCCACAACAGACACCCTGTGAGGTAGGCGGGGCTGAGAGAGCTCTGACAGAAACTGCTCTTTTTCCAAGAACAGCTGTGCCAGAACTATGGCTTGTCCAAGGTCACCCAGCAGGTGCAAGTGGAGGAGTGGGGGATCAAACCCGGTTCTCCCAGATTAGAGCCCGCGCACTTAACCTCTACACCAAACTGGCTCACAATAGATGGTGCATCAAAACAATATAGAGAATAAAACTTCTTTGGGGAGGCCAAGGTAGATTGCAAGAAGAAGAAGAAGAAGAAGAGATTGGATTTATACCCCGCCCTCCACTCCCCAAGGGAGTCTCAGAGCGGCTTACAAACTCCTTTTCCCTTCCCCTCCCCACAACAGACACCCTGTGAGGTAGGTGGGGCTGAGAGAACTCTTTCCCAAGCTGTCCTTGAGGGAACAGCGGGTACAGAGCGATGGCTTGCCCAAGGTCATCCAGCCAGGTGCAGGTGGAGGAGTGGGGGAATCAAACCCGGTTCTCCCAGATTAGAGTCCACGCACTTAACCACTACACCAAACTGGCTCTCCTGGTTGTTTAAAAATACACAGATCTATCAAGCTGGGAGAGTCCCCACCAAGGCCAATCGTACATGTGCTCCTACATTTACCCAAAACAGCAGGTGGAATACCCCCTTATTTAGGAATAAAATCCCCCAGGGATGCTCCCCTCGCACAGGGAGGACTGGCTACACCCATTCCTGTTCTGCTTGAACAATCTGCTACCTCTGCTCCTGTACCGCTGGAACGTAGTGTTCCGATCTGGTCTAAAAATGGGTGCTCTGTACCTTACGCTCCTGGCATTGAACAGTGTGGTGGTTTATGACCGACTGAGATGAATCAATTCAAAATACTCAACCGGAACATCACAGGATGGGGTAGCAAAATTCAGTTGCCACATGTCACCGTGATTTTATGCCAAGATGACATTATTCTACTCCGGAAAACACGGGCCTTAAATGAAGTTACGTTTCCCGCCTACACCCCATTTATAAGGAGAGCCTCACTTGGGATTAGGGGAGGAAGACCCAGGATCGGTCTAGCGTGTTTGATTTCCTCTGCGTTAAACAAAGTTCTGATCTCTCGTTATTTGGTACTGGCTGTTTTGGTTACTTGGGATAACTACCCTTTGATTTTCGTCTCAATTTATTTACCTCCTGCTGCTAGTTGGGCAACCATGAATGAAAACTGGAATATGCTAAATGGCTTATACAGTCAATTAATGGAGTATTTCCCAGATACAATGGCTATTTTAGCAAGTGAGTTCAGTGCCAGAATTGGTAGTGATAACGAAGCCTTTCTAGCTATTGGGCTGAGGTTCAGTCCAGAGGAGACCCTTTTCCTTCTGATGACCTCAGGGTCATCGAATGATAGTTTTATTAATAGAGCAGGCCTGAGACTCTTTTAATTTTCTTCATTAAAGGGACTCACCATATTAAATTATCATAGGGGATATTTTACATTTTTTAATGCCAGGGGCAAATATTACTGATTACTTCCCGGTGGCTTTTGACTCTCTATGCTTGATAAAGAGCCTTTCTGTATGGGACTGTGTGGGTGGAGATAATTCACCCATCTCTCTCAGTCTGATGTCTCAAGTTGAGGGTCGCCTTCCCGTAAATGGAGAAGGGCAATTGCTGCAGCAGGGTAATGAAATATGTCAAGTCTCCTGGCCCCAAGAATTGGAAGGGAGCATTCGTAGTACAGTGCAGCCAACTGAAGTCAGCTCTATCAAGAATGAAATTTTTAGCGCTTACTCAGTTGTCCTCGTTAGAGCTACTATATTATCTTTTAACCTTATTTGAGCCTTTGTATTATACCAGGGGTGGGCAAACTGTGGCTCAGGAGCCGCATGTGGCTCTTTCACATATATTATGTGGCTCCCAGCAGGGCGGCTGGGGAAGCTAAATATCATTAGCAAACAAATATCATTGGACAAATTAATCTCATTATCAATATCTGCTTTTACCCCTTTTGTTATTATTTTTGGCAGTCTCATTTAATGTTAATAAAAAGCAAATTTGCTTATTTTCCAATAAAAGCAGGTAATATTTGTTTATGTCTTGTGGCTCTCAAACATCTGATGTTTATTCTATGCAGCTCTTACGTTAAGCAAGTTTGGCCACCCCTGTTCTAGGTGGCTCTTACGCTGAGCAAGTTTGCCCACCCCTGTATTATACCATTAGTATTTTTGTGTTTTTCTGTATTTTTGACTTCAGGAATTTTCACTATACTCTGAACTAGAGCGGTTTTTCTAGAAATCATATCAAGAAGCAGGGACAATCTTCACACTGAGGAAACTCCCAGATAATAATGTTACAGTAGGCGTCTGGTTTCCCAGTTTACAAAGCCTAATGGATAATCCAACACCAGCAGTAACATGTAATTCAGTGGAGCAGGTCAGAAGGAAACAATGATATAAACTAGTTAGGGCAATATTAGCTCATGTGCAGCGCTGAAGCTTACTTCATCTGAAGGATGTGTGATGGTGCATTTAAGTCCACAGACATGTCTGAACCTCCCAAAAGAAATGAGAGGTTAAATTCCAAGTGCAAAACTATGAAAAGAAGGATTTGGAAACTGCATAGGGGATTTAAATAGATAATACTTTATACGTTCTAGGGGAATTATTGGACCTCAAAAATACAAAAAGTAATTCAGGATAAAAAGAGAAAAGTACAAGGGCTAGCACATCCTAATTACATGACTTAACAATTTATCAAGTTCTGAATCTGAGATCCAATTTGTCATCATGTATCTGCTTCCAGGTGGACGAGGTATTTTAAGGATCTGTTCTGCTCTAGTTCTTCCAACAATACTTGGGTAGAGGACAGAATGCTGGATGGTGCCCCCCTCCCCATTGGGCCCCTGTCCTGGAAGAAGATGTGTGCAATAAGTTCTGTCAAATGAGATCTAGCAAGACTCCTGACCCAGATAAGATCCCAGTTGAGCTTCTCAAACTAAATCCATTGTGGTGGGGAAGAGTTCTAGCACCTGTTTTCTCTCAGATAAATCATACAGGAGAAATCCCCTCAAATTTGGAAGCATTATATAATCGTTCCTGTTTTTAAAACGGGCAATAGGCTTGATCTGGCCAACTATTGGCCAGTTAGCCTCCGATCATCTGTTGGGAAATTATATTCTTCCCTTTTGCACCAAAGGTTAGTGGAATGGATCGAGACCAATAAAATCCTGGGCTGGGAACAAATTGGCTTTAGGAGAGGCTTTTCCACTACTGATCACTGCTTAACTCTCTTTCTTCTAGCAGAAAACTATACAGCTAATCCTGGTGGGAAGCTTTATGTGGCCTTCATGGATCTTAAGGGAGCAGTAGATGCAGCAAGCTGTGGGAGAAACTGGTGGGCCTATCCACTGATAAAAGACTACTGTGGGTATAAACCAATACTACTGCCCAGGTCTGTCATTGTGGCGAGGAACAACTTTCAGAGGGTTTCACCATCAACAGGGGGGTGAGGCGAGGTTGCCTCCTTGCGCCCCTTCTTTTAAATTTATATCTAAATGACCTAATATTGAGTTTTTCTTCTCTAGAGTTTCATGCTCCCAGATTAGCTTTGAAAGAAATACCCTTGCTGCTGTATGTCGATGATTCAGTTCTTATCTCCTGCAGCAAAACTGGCCTGAAGAGATTCCTGAGATGTTTCTCAAACTATTGCATAAATGGGGAGCTGCAAATAAACTACAGCTAATGTAGAATCTTGTGTTTTTTTCTAAAAATGGCAACCTCAGGGTTTTCAGGTCCTACTGTTCTGCCAGCAGGGGGCTTGAAATTCCTCTCCAGGAGTTGTTTGCCTGGAAGTGATGTCATCGTGCCTTTGCCTCCTCACGCCTTGTCATCACATTCTTTGCCTGAAAGTGATGTCATCAAGCTGCCGATGGTGCAGTGACACTCTAGTTTTGGGGCAAGACTCTATGGTTTGAGCCCAAATTTACCATAGAGTTTTGTCCAAAAACTAGAGCGTCCTCATGCAAGGCTGGTAGCGTGATGACATCACTTCCAGGTGACGTCATTG
Organism: Lepidodactylus listeri; assembly: GCA_029233225.1. NCBI lineage: Eukaryota > Metazoa > Chordata > Lepidosauria > Squamata > Gekkonidae > Lepidodactylus > Lepidodactylus listeri. The sequence goes on from JARCFY010000003.1 coordinate 152,789,948, forward strand.
CACTGTGTTTTGAGGCATTTTCCGGCAGGGTTTCCCCCCACCAGCCAGCTGGCCAGTGGTAGGGAGGAGCCCACAAAAGTGGGGGAAATGCCGCCCAGAGCAAGGAGCTGGCAACCCCAGGCATCTTGGATTTTTCCAAATGGATTATCGCAAGCTCAGATACTGAACCAGTCAGGAATGTCTGCTACCTGGGGACTGTTTTTTCTTCAGATCTCTCCTGGTCTCATCAGGGTAAGTTTACTCTGAATAAGATAAAGTCTGCTTCTGGAGCCATATCTCCCTTCTTCTTTACAGGGAGAGGGAGATATATCCCAAGGGGAATTCAGGTGTTCAATTCTAAAATAATACCCCAGTTACTATACGGTGTCACTATCCGGATTTCGGTGATCTCTGAATTTTTTGACCATCCCCTATGTCAGCTTAGGCTAACGGGAGTCGCTCCTTGCATCTCAGATGTATCTCTCAGATCTGAACTTGGCCAAATCTCATTGGAAGCCAGAGCATGGCTCAGCACCTTTCAGCTAAAGCTAAGGATCATTTTTGCTCCGGAAGCTGAAGGTCCGCTGTTCTTTCTTAAATAAGCTGCTTACCATTCTTGATAGATGAAGACAGTAGATGTTAGATTAAGGCAGCTAGGTCTTATAACTGATATCTTCTTGCTAGGTAAGGCAAAGGCCCTTTCACTTGCCCAGTATTGCCTTACAGAGCTGGATTGCAACAGTATGGTGATTTGCTCTCGCAGAGTTTGCTCGAATCGATTTTTTGGTATTTTACCTCCTCGGACTCTGCCATCATATGTGAGACATCTAATGCCTCCCCCCCCACACACACACCTTGTTAGGACATTCACTTTAGCTCGCCTTAATGCCATACCCCTCCAAAGTATTACAGGGCAGATTTTGTCGTATTCCATCTTTAGATTGTCTCTGCCCTTGTGGTCAGGGTAAAATCGACAATCTGTCTCACAAAACACTGGAATAAAGTCTGAGTCCAGTGGCACCTTTAAGACCAACAAAGTTTTATACTACTGCTTCCCACCATCATGGCTACCCACCTGAAAACATTGGAGCGTTGGTTTTTATCACTTGTAGGAACCGTTGGATCTCACTGCTTTTAACATGGTCTTCGTTTAATAAACTTCAAGGGGATAATAATCCCTATCTGATGCTAGACAGTGAACTGAACATGGCCTACTTTGTCTCCAGCTTTCTGTTCAGCATATTTTCCTTTAGTAAACAATGTATTATTTTTTCTAGTCATTGCTCAAGATCATCTGATCAGAGAAGTTCTGAAAGGAAAGTAAGTAAGGTTGTTGACCAGTGCTGTCTCTGAAGAGTCTTCAGAATCAGAAGTTTCCAGCTAAACATTAGGAAGAACTTCCTGACAGAGAAGTTCCTCAGTGGAACAGGCTTCCTTGGGTGGTGGTGGGTTCTCCTTCTGTGGAGGTTTTCAAGCAGAGGCTGGCTGGCCATCTGACAGGAATGCTGATTTGGTGAAAGGCAGATCACGAGAAGGGAGGGCAGGAAGGGTTGCCTCAGTGCTTAGTTTTGTGGCCCTTTCTTACACGCCCAGGGTAATCCGGATCTCCACTTTGGGGTCTGGAAGCAATTTTTCTCCAGGCCAGTTTGGCTGGAGATCTGGGAGGGGGTTGTGTGTTTTTTTGGTCATCTTCTGGGTGTGGAACAGCAGTCAGTGGGAGTGTGTGGGGGGAGGTATTTGTGAATTCCCTGCATTGTGCAGGGGGTTGGACTAGATGACCCTGGAGGTCCCTTCCATGATTCTTCATGGAGGTCTCCCTTCCAAGTACCAACCCTGCTTAGCTTCCAAGATCTGACCAGATCGGGCTATACCATGCCACCTTCCCTCCCACAGGAAACTATTTAACTATTTATTTTTATTATATTTAGAAAATGTACTTGCCACTTCTCCAGAGATCCACTGGAGGCAGCTATCAGCCGACAGCCACTGAATCCATCTAATTGTCTCCTTTAAAAGCCCTCTTAGGATGTTCCCTCTTCAGTTCAGGTGGATCATCTGTTCTGTTCAATGCAGCGGCTGGGCTTGGTCATTGGGAGACAATTTTCACACATCCCAGGGACACGGGCAAGCAGCAAGACCTATTTTCAACAACCCTAGATCCATCTAGCCCAGCATCCTGTTTCCAACTGTGGGCAGCCGACACCTTTGGGATGCCATACCAGGATGGCACAAGGGACTCTCCTTTGCTCGGCCTCCGGGCAGTGGGGGAAATTGGCTTTGAACGCGGAGTTTCCATTTAGCTATCCCATCCATTAACAAGCCTTTCCTCCATTAAAGAGAAATAAATCCACATCGACCGAGAGGCCCAGGTCTGCGTCGGGGAGCCCAGAAGCCGGGAAAGATGCTCTTTGCATCTGCCGCCTCCCCCTCTCTGGCCATCAATAATTCAGAACGAGAAATTAAGTTCTCATGACAACGGGGGCTGTCACGTGGGATGCCCCCCTCCCTTCTCTCCCATCCCCATCCCTGGCCTTCTGACATATAACATCCCCCCCCCCCCGCAAACCCCCACAATCCTTTAAGGACACAGCAGGCCTGTTTACGTAGAAGGCAAAAGAAGAAAACTGATTTTTTTTTTAAAGACTCAGGAACATAACCAGCGGCAGACCTGATGGGATCTAGTTTGCTGGTGGCCGATGTCCAAAAGGACAAAGCAACCCACTTGCTCAAGGTCAGGATGAGGCCTCAACCTCGGCCTTGTTCTTCATTTCTAAAAGGAAGGAATTCCCCCCCACCCCCCCAATGTATCTAAGAACCTCCCTTCTCTCCGAACCCAGCATTTTATGTCTCAGGATGCTGAGGTGAAGGGGGGACACTCTGCACATGGCCAGATGCACTCTTGGGGATCAGTCAAAATGGGATGGGGGGCACGGGCTGATCAATGGGTCAGATCTGACCATCTTGCAAGCCTGGGACATGGAGGGCAAAGAGATGATTGTCTTTCAGAAACAGTATGTCAGGAATCTCAGGCACAAGGGCCGGGGGAGGGAATCAGCAAACAGAAGACGACCCTTTCTTCTTCAGGTGTCTAGAGCACCAGGCGCAATTCAACCTCGCAGGAGGGTAAAGCAAAGGGGTTTCCACCCAACGCAATTCCTTCTCCAGATACGGGTGTTGGCACTCTCACCCCTAACCTTTCCCCACTGGGAAATGGGGAGAACGGATCCAACCCCAAGTCCCAAAACATTCATGCAGCCTGGCTTTCCCCATTAGCGGTTGCCAAGCCAATGTCAAATACTGAGAATATTTGGGTGTGGAAGAGAAGGAGGGGGGAGAGGGGGGAATAAAAGGATCTTCGGGGGGGGGCACTTTGCAATAATTGGGTGTCAAAAGCGGGAGGAGGAAGGAGTCCGAAGGTTTTGCTATACGCTATGGGGAAAAGAGAAGAATGAGAAAGAATTCCACACATGTGTTTTGTTTGATCCAAACAGATTGGATCAGGGCATTGAGAGACTGCCCCCCCCCCTTTCCTGACTTAACCCTTAAAGGTTAATGCTGATGTTATGAGACACGGGGTACAGGGGTACGGGGACGTTTGCCCCTGTATCCAAGGAAGCAGGTTTCACCTCTTGTTCATGGCTGGGTAAAAATCAGATCGAGATGGTATCTAAAGAAGTGAGGAGTGACTCACAAAAGCTCATACGCTGCCACATATTTTGTTAGTCTTTAAGGTGCTCCTGGACTCATGCTGTTTTCCACTGGGTAAAAATTAGCTAGCTTAGAAGGGCTGACACAGTTATTGTCCATACAAGGAGATTACCCCGGGATGTGATCTTGTTTTCTAGGGGCCGCAATGGTGTTTTCTTTGCTTTGGAGGTCTGTCTGCTGAATCGCAGAGGCAGGAGCACTCTCTGCACTTGCTTGGAGCTAAGGGAAATGCACCCTGCACATGCTCAGGGGCTGGCTGTTATTTTTTTTACTTCATATGTTCCCGGGGTTAAGCCTGGATTGAAAACGGTCGCCAAAGGGACCTGGGTGGGACAGAAAGGCTAACAGACTGAACTATGGATCTGGAAATCGTTGGTTTGGATTTCACTTCTGCCACCTATCTGTAGGTGGCAACTGTTTTCTCACAGGACCCCCTTTGCATTATGGGAGGACTAGAACGCTGATCAACCTTACAGGGCTGTTGTTACAATGACAGCATAATAAAAGCAAAGCTGGTATCCAAACTTGCTTTGAACTTTCCAAAGCCTTACGTAAATAGCTATTATTAAGACAGACCCTGACAACACATTTCACAGCACATTGTTTCTGCCAGGTATATTATTTATTATTATTATTATTATTATTATTATTATTATTATTATTATTATTATTATTATTATTTTACATCCCACCTCCTGACTGGGGAGCTCTTGAGGCAGCTCATATAATTTTCACCCATAACCCTAACCTGGGGCATCTTTCTGTCACAACAACCTTCCGAGGTAGGCTCCGCACAGGGAGCCAGCATATTGCATAAGCTAGAACCCGAGTCTGAAAAGTCCAATACTTTAACCAACACATCTATAGGGAGGGAGGGAGTCGCCCTCCATGCTTTGCAGGTGGAGGAACCCTCCCTGTTGCTTCTTCAGCAACACCCGCCTCCCCGCCCAGCCCTTCCGCAGGCGACCAGCCAAAGCACTGCAGAGGCTGCGGGCCGACGACTGCTGCAGGAGCGGGGGGGGGGGGGGAGAGGGCCGGCCGCCCTCCGGGACGACGCGTTGGGGAGGGAGCCGGGCACCTGGTGTGTGCCAACAAGTGCGGAATTGGGGTCATGGGCTAATATGTGGGGCCGGGAGGGCACTGCGCAACGGGGAAACGTTCTGATGCTGCCCCCCCCCCCCCCACCCGTTGCGATGCCAACCTTGCCAAGCTCTGCTGCTTTCCCTGGTTGGGGGGGGGGGGGGATGCTGCATCCAGCATGGGGCAAAGGAGACGGGAATTCCAAACGGGTGGGGCCTCTGCGGCTATGCGGAAGGGGGGGGGGGGCGCGGGTCTGTCGAGGCAAACCAGGTGGCATGAGCGCCAGGGGAGGTGCCCATCCTAGAAAGGGGGGCTAGCAAAAGGGGGGGGGGTTGGGGAGGATAAACCGGGACAGGATCTGTTAACGGGATCCCCTCGCATCAGATCCATTGCCCACCCACCTCCCGTGCCCAGCATCCGTGCTCCCCCCCGCCCCCGGGCAATGCCCGGCCCCGCTCACCTGCCGCTTCCCTCTGCTCTGCCGCAGGGCTCGCTTTGGTTTCGCCCAGCCCAGCCCAGCCGCGCCGCAGCTAGAACAGCCGTCCGGGCTGAGCTCACCCAGCCCGGGGGAGGAGCGAGAGGACGGCGTGCTTCCCCCCGCAGACACCCCGCCTTAACCCTAAGCCCGCCGCGCCCCAGACAATAACGGGACAGGAAGCCCCGGTTGGTTGCCCGCTGGGGGCTGACGCAGCAGTTTTGCTCGGGAGTAAACAAAAGCCAGATCTGGGGAAGACAGCCCGGAGGAAAGATTTGCAGGGCTAAACGGCCAGAGGGCCCGCCCAGCAGGTGGCTCCGGGCAACCCGCAAAGGCGGGCGTGAAAGCCGCAGCCCCCCCCCCCCCCGACTTTTCAAACTGGTGTTCGTAGGTACACTGCCTCTGAACATGGAGGTTTCGAAGAAGAAGAAGAAGGGGGGGGGAGGAGATTGAATTTATACCCCGCCCTTCACTACCGGGCCGGAGGAGTCTCAGAGCGGTTTACAATCTCCCCTCCCCACAATAGATACCCTGCGAGGTAGGTGGGGCTGAGAAAGCTCTCTCAAGAACTGCCCTTGAGAGAACAGCTCTTGAGAAAACTTGTAACTGACCCAGGGTCACACCAGCAGCAGCTGCATGTGGTGGAGTAGGGAATCAAACCCGTCTCCCCCAGATCAGAGCCTGCGCTCCTAACCACTGCACCAAAGAGACTGGATTCATACCCCGCCCCTCACTACCTGAAGGAGTCTCAGAGCTGCTTACTATCGCCTTTCCCTTCCCCTCCCCATAACATACACCCTTTGAGGCAGGTGGGGCTGAGAGAGCTCTCCCAAGAACTGCCCTTGAGAAAACAGCTCTGAGAGAGCTCGTGACTGACCCAAGGCCACACCAGCAGCTGCACGTGGAGGAGTGGGGAATCAAAACCGGTTCTCCCAGATTAGAGTCCGCTCTCCGAACCACTACACTAGCTGGTTGAGACCTTCTCTAAATTTTCTTAGTCCCCTACAAGATATCGCCATGTTTCTAGGGCTGGGTGGGTGGGTGGGCAAACTTGCTCAGCGTAAGAGCTACCTAGAACAGGGGTGGCCAAACTTGCTTAAGGTAAGAGCCGCATAGAATAAACATCAGATGTTTGAGAGCCACAAGACATGAACAAATATTACCTGCTTTTATTGGAAAATAAGCAAATTTGCTTTTTATTAACGTTAAATGAGACTGCCAAAAATAATTTTAAAAGGGGTAAAAGCAGATACTGATAATGAGATTAATTTGTCCAATGATATTTGTTTGCTAATGATATTTAGCTTCCCCAGCCGCCCTGCTGGGAGCCACATAATATATGTGAAAGAGCTGCATGCGGCTCCTGAGCCACAGTTTGCCCACCCCTGTTCTAGGGGGCTGTCTTCGGCACTTGCAGTTTCTGCACTGTTTACAGCACACGTCGCCTAGACAGTTGGTTAGTTCCCACCTTTCCCTAATTCTGGAATCTAGTCCCCGTTCATTGAATGCCTTATGGTGTTGTGTTATGGTGTCTAGTTGGACTAATTGTGCTGTTTGAGAGCATTATTCTGGGATCTGCCTTCAAAAGAAAGGTGGGCTGCAAATAAATGGTCCCTTTTAACGACGGAAAAGCCAGCTTGCCAACTTCAGGTAGGTACATTCCTGGAGATTTGGGGCTGGAGCCTCAGGAGGGGCGGGACCTCAGCAGGGTATAATGCCGTACAGTCCACCCTCCAAAGCAGCCATTTTCTCCAGAGGGGTTGATTGCCATAGTCTGGAGCTCAGTTTTAATTCCTGGGGTTCTCCAGCTGGGCTCCACCTGGAGGCTGGCAGGCTTAACGCATCCAGGGACTGTAAATTCCAAAAATTATGCAAGGAAGGTCTCCCTTCACTATGCCCTGAAACTACTGTTTAATTGACATCCTCTAGTGACCTTGGTTCTACCTTAAAGGAAGAAAAACGATCCAGTTTCTGCTCTGATTCTTGGAGGGGGGATGTTTGAGAGCCAGTTTGATGTCGTGGTTAAGAGCACAGACTCTAATCCGGGAGAACCAGGTTTGATTCCCCACTCCTCCACATGCAGCTGCTGGCGTGACCTTGGGTCAGACACAAGTTCTTTCAGAGCTGTTCGCTCAACAGCAGTTCTTGAAAGAGCTCTCTCAGTCCCACCTACCTCACAGGGTGTCTGTTGTGGGGCGGGGAAGGGTTAGGAGACTGTAAGCCACTCTGAGACGCCAAATGAAGGGCAGGGTATAAATCCAATCTCTTTTTCTTCGTCGTCATTGTTTGATCTGACTCCAACATTTAACCCTGGCTCCTCTTTGCAAGGCCCAATCTTATCCCTGAAATAAGACTATAGTTAAGAGGGGGCTTACTAAAACCTACCAATCCCTGTGCCACCAATTTATATTGGAGCTTCCTACAGACAGCAGCTGGGAGTGTACCTGTCCCCAAAAGTAAACCATCCCTTTCTGCCCCACCCCCAATAATTCTAGTACTACAAAAATAGTAAGGAACTTGAGCAGTCATAAAGCTACTCTGAGCGTTCCAACTGCTTGACAATTGTTTTGAGCCTTTACAATACTCCTTTAAGGTTATAATTATTGTATGACAGTGTGTGTAGTATAGCCAAGAGAGCCTAAGACTGTCTGGCAGCCAGAAGTTCTAGCTCTTTTAGCATTATGCACCACTAGGTGGCGAGGGAGACTTGTTTTTAAGGCAAGAGACGTTTCAGAGGTGGTTTGCCATTGCCTGCCTCTGCGTCAGGACCCTGGTATTCCTCGGAGGTCGCCCTTCCAAATACTAGCCAAGGCCGACCCTGCTTAGCTTCTGAGATCTGACGAGATTGAACTAGCTAACATTACCATCGGCAGGCTACTGGAACCTCTGAGAAGGGGGGGGGGGTCAGTCTTTTAGCCTCAGTGGCCACAGAAGAGGCTCAGAGTCCTCATCCACCTCAGGGGTAGCTATTTGAACCCCTCCTCTCTTATTCTCCCCCCCCCCCCTTTAGAATCTAGGCTTTGGCTGTGTGAAATAAGCCTCAAGCACGTGGAACTGTATTTGTTTCATGTGATCTAGCAGCAGAAGGGTTTTTTTGCGCACCTGCCTGTTCCACGCATTGGAAGCATCAATGTAAATGTAACATTTCAGGCCTAAATTGACTCACAATTTTTTCCATACCGGGGGGGGGGGGGGGGGGAATGCATAGAAATCCAACTTGCTAAGAAAACCGTTTTTTTCTGCCACCTCCTGTCTCATGTATCTTTATCCCACCCTTCCTTCAAGAAACACAGTTATTCCCCTCCCTGTTTTAGTCATACAACAACCCTGCAAGGTAGGGCAGGCTCAGGGTCAACCGGTGGATCCCACAGCAGAGGTGGAGCCGGTTTACCTTGCAGAGCTATAGCTCTGACACTTTGGGGGGGGGGGGGCAGGCCTCTGAAAAACTAAGCCTCCATCTTGGTCCTGCAGTCTTTCCCCCTCCATATGCCCCAGTTTGGTGTAGAGTTTAAGTGTGTGAACTCTAATCTGGGAGAACTGGGTTTGATTCCCCACGCCTCCACATGCAGCCGCTGATGTGACCTTGGGCAAGCCACAGTTCTCGCAGAGCTGTTCTCTCAGGAGCAGTTCTCGAGAGAGCTCTCTCAGCCCCACCTACCTCCCAGGGTGTCTGTTGTTGGGAGGAAGAGGGGAAGGAGATTGTAAGCCGCTCTGAGTCTCCTTCGGGTAGTGAAGGGCTGGGTATAAATCCAATCTCTTCTTCTCTTCCCAATAGCAGACATGCCCCATTAAACAAGACCACTAAGAGCAGGGGTCTCCCAACCTTTTTGAGGAATTCTGACACACCTGGTGGGTGCAGCCAAAAAAGGGTTGCCTTGCCACAGGAGGCAGAGCCAGCCACAAAACGGCTGCCACCGCTTACCTTCCATCACACAGTGGAGACCTTGTGCTGTGGTGGCAGCTGCTGCCAAAGCAACATATTTAAAAATCTGCAGAGCCAATCAAATATTCAGTGCTCAACCAGAAGCCTTGCTGGGCAAACCTCCCCCCCCCCCCCCCTAAAGAAGAGGGAAGAGATTGGATTTATATCCCGCCCTTCACTACCCGGAGGAGTCTCAGAGCAGTTTACAAACTCCTTTCCCTTCCCCTCCCCACAACAGACGCCCTGGGAGGTGGGTGGTTCTGAGAGAGCTCTTCCGCAGCCTGCTCTTGAGAGAACAGCTCTGACAGAGCTATGGCTTGCCCAAGATCATCCAACAGGTACAAGTGGAGGAGTGGGGAATCAAACCTGGTTTTTTCAGATTAGAGTCTGCGCTCCTAACCGCTACACCAAATTGGCCCTTGGTGGGCACCATGTTGGGGACCCGACTAAAAGGATATCAAGGATTTTTGAGCATGCCCAGGTACCAACACACACCAGTCTCTCCACCAAAGTCCTTCCAGGCTGCCTGACTGGAAGTTAATCAGTGTACCCCAAGATACACAGAAACTGCAGATTTCGTATCTGCGTAGTGTATCTCGGGGGCAGTGGCTTTCATTTTTTTTTTTTTAATGCATAGTGGCTTTCATTTATTTTATTAATTCAATTTGTCCTCCTTGCGAGCCACTTTTAAATTTAAAAGAAGACACTAGTCCTTATGACTGCGGAGGTAGACATGGGAAACGGACACAGAGACACCAGAGGAGCAGCCAAACTTTATTTCCACTGAGACGACAGAGCCTCCCTCCCTCACATAATTATGCAAATCGGCAGAGATGCTAATGAATAAGGACACACAAATTCGCTCCTGGCTGTGTTGAAATTATTTATTTATTTATTCGACTTGTATGCCGCTCTCCCCGCCAGGCGGGCCCAGTTATAATAATAATTGGGGTTACTTCTGTGCAGGGAATTTTTTCCCCTTCCTTCAAAGTTCACACATCTGGGATTAGGAAGGGGAATAAAAACAAATCAGCCAGTATCATAATGCCCCTGTGTAAATCGATGGTGCAGCCTCATTTGGAATACTGTGTACAGTTCTGGCCGCCACACCTCAGAAAGGATATTATAGCATTGGGAAAAGTGCAGAAAAGGGCAACTGGAATGATCAAGGGGACGGGACACCTTCCCTATGAAGAAAGATTACAGAGGTTAAGGCTCTTTAGCTTGGAGAAACGACGACTGAAGGGTGACATGATAGATGTCCACAAAATTATGCATGGGATAGAGAAGGTAGAGAAAGAAGTCCTTTTCTCCCTTTCTCATAATACAAGAACCCGTGGGCACTCAATGAAATTGATGAGCAGAAGACTTAGAACAGATCACAGGAAGTCCTTCTTCACCCAAAGAGTCATCAACAGGTGGAATTCACCGCTGCAGGAAGTGGTTGCAGCTACAAGCACAGAGCTTCCAGAGGGGATTGGATAAACATGTGGAGCAGAGGTCCATCAGTGGCTCTTAGCCACAAGGTATATATGAAACGCTCTGTCTGGGGCAAGTGATGCTCGGTATTCTTGGCCCTTGGGGGGCAACAGTGGGAGGGCTTCTGAAGTTTTGGGCCCACTGGTGGACCTCTTGAGGGCACCTGGGTGTTCGCCACTGTGAGACTCAGAGTGCTGGACTGGACAGGCCATTGGCCTGATACAACATGGCTTCTCTTACGTTCTTATGATAAAAGGAGCTCTAAAAAAAAAAGGCAATCGTTTTTCAGACCAAGAAGAGGGCAAACGGCCCCACAAACAGACTCAGTTCCCACTTCTTCCAAAAGCAGTGGTTAAGAGCGCGGACTCTAATCTGGGAGAACCAGGTTTGATTCCCCACTCCTCCACTTGCACCTGCTGGATGATCTTGGGCAAACCGTAGCTCTGTCAAAGGTGTTCTTGAAAAAGAGCAGTTTCTGTCAGAGCTCTCTCAGCCCCGCCTACCTCCCAGGGTGTCTGTTGTGGGGAGGGGGAGGGAAAGGAGTTTGTAAGCCGCTCTGAGACTCCCTTGGGGAGTGAAGGGCGGGGTATAAATCCAATCTCTTCTTCCTCCTCCTCCTCTTTGCCCACTCCCACCCCGATTAGAATTCAGACCACAGTCCACCCCTTCCGCTGAGCCACGTGCAACAGTCCACATTAGACAATCGAGGTTTTCAAAAATAATTTATTACTATAAATGCTTTCCTTCAGCCCAAATGCTCTATTTTGCCACAGCCTCTAACTCAGAGAGTAGCAGACAGGAAATCTTCCCCCACCCCACCCCCAAGAATCACTTTCTCTCCCAGCTGCTTCTCAAGAAGAGATAAGATCCCTATGTTCTGGTAAGGATGATGCTGTCTCCCTCCCCCCCCCCCCCCCCCAATAAAGGAAAGAAGAGGCAGGCAGCTCGTGGGAAACAGAGATACAGATCCAAAGAGCAAGAAAACCCTTTATTCCCTTCCCAGAAAATAATTGGGGGGGGGGGAATCTCTAGATGGCCTGTTCCATCATGGGCTTATTCGGATACAAAAGACCGTTGGCATTCAGGCTGTTAAAAAAAGACATGCTCCTGCATTCCAGGGAGAGAAGTAGCGACCACCGTTTCTGAGCATGCACAAAGAATGCTCACCACAGGCCGGGGTGAGGCAGCGTGGCCCCTACAGACCGAACTTACCCCCTGGCTAGCCAAGGAAAACTAGAACCTCTCGAGAGCACCTTTAGTCACGTTTCACATTCAACCTCGAAACAAAACGAAAAAACTTTTGAGAGCTAAACTCTTCCACCCCCCACCCCACCTCTACTGCCCTCTCCGGAATTCTCAAAACACAAATATTCCCAGCACAGAGAGAATCCCTCAGCGAGAGATCTAAGGATTTACAACAGCTCCACAAATCTCAGACTGGTTTCAGTGTGGACATGGGCTTGACAGGATAGCTCTGGAACTATTCGCCCCTCCCTGAGCACAAAGAGTCCCTTCAAAGCACCGGGGGGTTTTGGGGGTGGGTGGGGAGGTTCCCTACCCGCCCCTTCTAGGTTACCCCCAAGAGTTTAACGCTTCCCCCCCTCCATTGCACTAAGTGAGGTCTCAGGCCTGGGTGGAAACAGGAAGCCACCAGCTGGCTTCCTCTCTGATGGACAGGCCGATCACTTCTGCCTCTTATAGATCTTCTGGGCCAGGCCAAAGAAAATCTGGGCGGGCAGGCGGACGGCGTGCTGGTTGATGAGGGCCGAGAGGCGCTGGTAGCTGCTTTCCTCGTATTCCTGGTAAACGGCTGGCAGGCCCAGGGCCTCATAGAGCTGCTTCACACGAGCCACCTTGTCCAGATCCTTCTGGCCGTAATTCTCCTGGGAAAAAATAAAGACAGAGGTCAGGCCGTGCTGGGCTGCTTCGGCACACACACCTTCTCTCTCTCTCTCCCCCCCCCCCCCGCTTCGCTCACAGCTGGCCTTAAACGTGATGGGGTGATTAACAAGCCAAGTCCTGATTTGCTGTAGAAAATCCAAACCATTTCATGTGTATTATTCTGGGAGTCCACACAACAGCTCCACAAGGTAGGACACCACAGCGATACCCACAGTGTAGAGAATGGCAGAAGTGAGATTTGAACCGGGGAACGTTTGGCTGCCAGTTTGGTGTAGCGGTTAGGAGTGCGGACTCTAATTTGGGAGAACTGCATTTGATTCCCCACTCCTCCACATGCAGCTGCGGGTGTGACCTTGGGTCAGTCACAAGTTCTCTCAGGGCTGTAATCACAGCACTGCTCTCTCTTGGCCATGACGCAGGCAAAAGGCATATGAAGAACGGGTGTGGTGCAGGGGTTCGAGTGTCAAACTAAGGCTGGGAAGCGTGGGTTCAAATCCTCCCTCTGTCATGAAGCTCGGTGTGGGTGACTTTGGGCCTGTCTCTGCCTACCTCACAGGGTTGTCGGGAAGATTAACCTGGGGGGAAAGGGGAGAGAAGCAAATATGTTAACCCCAGGCTCCTTGTAGGAAGGGTGGAATAAAAACCCAATAGATTTTCCCAAGGCGTTTCAAGCAGGAACAGCCAAAAGGAGTTCTCATACTATGGGGATGCCCAAAAACAGATGTGCGGTGGGGCAGGCACTTCTGGGCCCCCGGAATCTATTGCATCAGCTGCAGTCTGGTTTCTAGGATTCCATACTGGAATCCATGCTTTCATTCAAAGGAGCACAGCAAACAGAAATGGGCAGGTATGAGAATCTGACGGAGATTCCCCCAAATGAACCTGTTTTTCTTAAGGGCTCCCCACCAACTGAGAGCCAGTTTGAGAGCTCTCTCAGGCCCACCTACCTCCCAGGATGTCTGTTGTGGGGAGGGGATGTGAAGGGCTGGGTTTAAATCCAATCTCCTCTTCTTCCATTCACTTCGTAGATGTCTGTTGCTACTTGTTGGGGAAGGGTGTGGATGGATTAAAAATTTTTTGACACCCACGGTAGAGTAGCCAATTTCCCCCTAAGCCCCTGCTTGTTTTTCAGCAGAGCCAAATGTGAGACACGGGGAAGAAACATTCTGTCCATACAGGTGTGAACAAAAACAGCTTCTGTTTGGCACATGCAAGGTCCCAGGTTTGATCCCAGGGATCTCCAGTTAAAAGGACTGGGTGATGGGAAAGACCTCAGCCAGAGACCCTGGAGAGCTGCTGCCAATCTGAGTAGACGATACTGACTCTGATGGACTGATGGTCTGACACAGTACGAGGCAGCTTCCTCTGTTCATGAGAAGTCAGAAGCGCCTTCATTTTGGCTGCAGAATAAGTTTAGTAATTCAGGCTCTTGTTCAGTAACGAAAAGGGTTCAATTACAAAGAGATTCCAGTGTGACCTGGTAGTCAGAGGAAGAGACTGGGACAAAGAAAGACCTGCGTTCAAATCTTCGTTCCACCACAGAGCTTTCGGGATGCCCCCCGGCCAGTCAGTGCGCCTCAGCCAAGCCTGCCTCACAAGGCGGGCCTCTCGGAGTCTGTGAGCAGAAGGGGGAAAGGAAGCAGGATCTCCGCCTTGCCCGCCTACGGTTCTCCTTACCTCTAGAAGGTGCCGCTGCTCCGGGGAGGCCCGTTTCAAACACTCCACAACCAGCCAGCTGCATTTGTTGTCTTGGATGTCAGTCCCGATCTTGCCCGTCACGGCGGGATCCCCAAAGCAATCGAGGAAGTCATCCTGCAGGCACAGAGAGAGAGAGAGATGATAAGCTAACCTTGGAAGTGCCAGACCAAAGGCCTGGGGGAGATCCTCGGGGGGGGGGGGGGGGAATGGCCGCCAAAACGAAAGCAAAACCAAGACCCAGAGAGTCCGCGCTTACACGACTGTGCGTGGAAAGGCAACAATTAAACACTGGATCGAGGCACTCCTGCCTGTCTGAGAGCCAGCTCAGTGTAGTGGTTAGGGCGTCAGTCTAGGATCAAGATGACTCAGGTTCAAACCCCCAGTCTGCCTTGGAAGCTCGCTGGATGGCCTTGGGCCAGTCACACGCTCTCAGCCTAACCCGCATCACAGGGTTGTTGTGAGGATAAAATGGAGAATGACATAAGCCACTTTGGGTCCCCATGGGCTGGAGGGGGAGGCGTCAAAATATAAAGTAAATAAATGGATAGAAACGATCAGGGCAGAAGCTTTTGCAGATTAGAACCCACTATGCCAGCTGTGTGAAACTTTACCCTCAGTCAGCAGAAATACATGCACGGAAAAGTTGGCAGTCATAAAATGGCAGGAAGCACAGCCCGTGCCGTTTCTATGCAAGGCTCTTTTAGAGAGAAAGGAAGCTGACCCGGATATCACAGCTCGTCCCAGAATGCGGTGGCGCGGGGACTCACAGGTAAACCAATGCCATTGGTTTACCTGCGAGTCCCCGCGCCGCCGCATTCTGGCTCCAAGCTGACTACCGGATCCGCTTCAAGCCAGCTTTGCCAGCTGCACTGGCTCCAAGTTGAGTCCTGGATCTGCTTCGAGGTTCTGGTGTTGACCTTTAAGGCCCTAAATGGTCTGGGGCCAACATACCTGTGGGACCGCCTCTCCCAGGACATCCCCCACAGAGCCTTGCCCTCAGAACATCAAAACCTACCAGTGATCTTGGCCCAAAAGATGTCTGGCTGTCCTCAAGTTGAGGCAGGGCTTTCTCAGCCCTGGCTCCCGCCTGGTGGAACGCTCTACCTGGCAACAGTTCCACAGGGCATGCAAGATGGGGGTTGTTCCACTGGCCTTATAGCTGAGGGCAGCCAACGGCCCTCGCCATGCCTGGCCTACAGTCGCCCTCCGAAGGGAGAGAAACAATGAAACACGCCATTGATGTTTAGCTGATGCTTCTTGGTTTTATTGTAATTTAATGAACTGTCTACCTTTTTACTTTTGTTATGTTTAACAATGAAGGAGGAGGAGGAGGAGACTGGATTTAGACGAAGAAAAGATTGGATTTATACCCCACCCTTCCCTACCAGAAGGAGTCTCAGAGCGGCTTACAAACTCCTTTCCCTTTCCCTCCCCAGAACAGACACCCTGTGAGGCAGGTGGGGCTGAGAGAGCTCTTTTGAGGACTGCCCTTGAGAGAACAGCTCCAAGAGAACTTGTGACTAACACCAGGCCACACCAGCAGCTGCATGTGGAGGAGGAGTGGGGAATCAAACCCAGTTCTCCCAGATTGGAGTCCACACTCCTAACCACTGCACCAAAATGTACATCTCCCTGAGCCCTCTGGGGGAGGATGGTTTATAAATAATAACAACAACCACCCTCTAAGGTAGTATTATCCTGTGTCTATTGCTGACAGCCCAGGCTGGCCCAATCTTGTCAGATCGCGGAAGCTGAGCAGGATTGGTCCGGGTTAGTACGTAGATGGGAGACCACCCAGGAGACACAGGCAATGACAAACCACCTCTATTTGTCTCTTGCCTTGAAAACCCTACAGGGTCGCCATGAACTGGCTGACTGGACGGCACTTTCCACCACCCCTGCAGAGGGGGAGACCCTTCTTAAGGCCCCCAGTGAATTCTCAGCAAAAGCAAGCTCCAGACTCCCAACACAGGGCTTTGTTTGTAGAAAAAGACCAGCAGGAACTCATTAGCATAACAGGCCACACCCAACAGCCAAAACTCATTAGCATATTAGGCCACACCCCTGGCAGCGCAGCTCCCTCCCAGGATCAGCTTCCCCACATGGGGAACCTAAGGGAAGGAAGGAAGTTTCTGGATCGGCTTCCCCAGGCGCCCCGCAGCTGCGGGGTGTCTGGGGAACCCGGGGGGGGGAGGAGGCAGTTTAAACTGCCTTCCCTCCCTGGATCGGCTTGGCTTCCCCAGGCGCCCCACAGCTTGCGAGGCACCTAGGGAATGGGGGGGGGGGGGGGGGGAGGCTGCAGGCGTGGCCAACTCGGGAGCCAGCCAGAACTCCGTTCCTGTGCGTTCCTGCCCAAAAAAGAGCCCTGCAGGTGAGCCGCAAGCAGTGCTCTGCAGACGGAGCCCCCCCCCCCCCCGCACACAATTACTAGCAAAACTGAAATTGCTTCCATCTCAGTCGTGAGGTGCATTTCAATACAGAAATGTGTTTGTATTGCTCTGGAGTTTCATCCTGCGCTGAGAATCAGTGCAGAAGGGGGAGGGGAGGGGAAGCCACGTTGTTAGGAAAAATGCTTGTTTTCCGCTGGACCTCCGGCCACTTTCTTTATTTATCTGGATTTGCATCCCACCCTCCCCGCAAAGCAGGCTCAGGGCAGCTCACAGTAATGAATGCATAAATAACAATAAAATACACCTAAAACCATCTAAAAACAATTCAGTTATACATAAAGTGACCATAAGGTGCTGGGGATGTTTCCTTAACGACTCAGATGGCGTATGAACGAGGGTGAACTGCAGTCCCACACTGTTCTGCTCACTGGTCTTCCAAAATTCAAGCAGCGGCACAGGCCAAATGTCAGAGCCAAGGGCCAAACTCTGTAATAGAGTTTATTGGTGGTAGTGGTGGCGGCGGCTCTTTGGTTGAAGGCCTGGTGGAAGAGCTCCGTCTTGCAGGCCCTGCGAAACTGTAAAAGGTCCCGCAGCGCCCTGATCTCCTCCAGGAGCTCATTCCACCAGTATGGAGCCGCCCTGAGAAGGCCTGGCCCTGACGGTGGTCAGCCTGGCGTCCCTGGGGCCTGGGAGGGTCAGTTGATTTTGTGACCCCAACCGAAGTGCTCTCTGGGGTATATATGGGGGAAAGGCGGTCCCCTCAGGTATGTCGGACCCTGGCCATATAGGGCTTTAAAGGTAAGTACCAGCACCTTGAAGCAAATTTGGTATGCTATCGGCAGCCAGTGCAGTGTCTTCAGCACAGGCCGAACGGGCTCCCGTCTGGGGAGGCCCATCAAAAGCCGCAGCATTCTGCACTAGCTGCAGCTTCCGAATTTGCAACAAGGCACAGCCCCACTTGGACGGATCCAGCCCGACGGCGAGAGAGATCTGGACTGATTTCGTCTTTCCCCAACAAAGAACATGGGGAGGTGCTTCTGAGGATTAAAAGTGGAACATTTTGTTCAATCCGACACGTTGAAAACCAAGTCAGGACCATTTCTTATTACGCAATTCGAAATCTTCCCACCTTTATATAAAATTAAGCCCCTGGAATTGCTGGATTGCCATCAGTGGTGAAAGACAAGTCCCAATGTGCTCAAAATTTCCCCCCACTTTTGAGATGAAGCATTCCAAGCAGTTTAATGGAAGTCACGTGCCAGTGGATAATTGAGATGTACAATGGTGAGAATCACTGGCCGGAGAACATTATTGCTCATGAAGACACCATCTTTTTCTGTCTCCTTCTCTCATACACTCATACACAGGCTGTTTGGCCTGGCTTGGATGCTGTCAAGAAGCGTTTTTTTCTCAGCCAGACTGGTGTAGTGGTTAAGTGCGCGGACTCTGATCTGGGAGAGCCGGGTTTGATTCCCCAGTCCTCCACTTGCACCTGGCTGGATGACCTTGGGCAAGCCATAGCGCTGTACCAGCTGTTCTCTCAAGGACAGCTTGGGAAAGAGCTCTCTCAGCCCCACCTACCTCCCAGGGTGTCTGTTGTGGGGAGGGGAGGGGAAAGGAGTTTGTAAGATGCTCTGAGAATCCCGAGTGAAGGGCGAGGTATAAATCCAATCTCTTTTTCTTCTTCACTGCTTCCCCATAGCATCATTATGCTTTCATGCACCCTGGGGTTTTCCCTCATCTCTTCTGCAATCTTTCCCAAACTTGCTTTGCAGTAATGTTTTGGGAGCGATCACAGTAGAGCTGGGCTGGCACCCACATGGAAGGGAGCGTCTGGGTCTTCCTCGTCCTACCAACATCAGAGCTATTTTCCCTGCCCCCAGTCCCCCATAACAGCTATTTCCTTCCTGCCACCCGAGGGGCTTTTTTAAAAACAACAACAACTGGCAACAGAATCTCATTACAGTGTTAAAAGTTTATAACAATATGCCTAACAGGTTCCCTAAAGTCAAAGCTTTTGTTTTTTAAAAAGTCAGTTTATAGGCCCTTTTGTTGCAGAGATATACCTTTCCCCTTATACCTCTGCAACAAAAAGGGCCGGAGACTTACTTTTTTTTAAAAAGCTGGAAATTCAGAGAACCTGAGAGACCTGTTATCATAACGCTACACCAGTATCTTATTGCTGATTTTAAAAAAAAACCTAAATAGTTTTTTTTAACACTACACGCATTGGACAAAGAGGCCTCTGCTCCGTAAAAACTTAGCTTAGAACAAAAATTTGTTAACGGTCAAGGTGCTAGAAGACTTTGATCAGGCTTCTTCACAAAACGTACGGTTTTTCCTCCTCTAATCCTTTCCCAGTTCAGCAGTTTCTATTCAACGACTAGGGGGGGTGTTGGCAAAATATACACTAGGATGATTCAAAACCCAAATTTGCCCCCCTTGCTTTAACACGCCAGTTCAAGCCTGCTTCTGTTAGCAGGCAGAAGTATTAATCAGCACAGGTTTCTTCACCTTAAATAACCTCCTCTACCCGTCTCCTGTCTGCCTAGCCAATTTAATAGTTCTTATGTAGTCTAAGATGAGTGGCCCTCTTAGTCTGTCTGTGGCAGTAGAAAAGAGCAAGAGCCCACGAGCACCTTAAAGTTTAACAACATTTGTGGCAGGGGAGGAGCTTTCTTGAGTCACTGAACAGAAGAACGTAAGAGAAGCCAATGTTGGATCAGGCCAGTGGCCCATCCAGTCCAACACTCTGTCACACAGTGGCCAAAAACACCAGGTGCCCTCAGGAGGTCCAGCAGTGGGGGCAGGACACTAGAAGCCCTCCCACTGTTGCCCCCCCCCCAAGCACCAAGAAGACAGAGCATCCCTTGCCCCAGACCGAGAGTTCCTATCTATACTTTATGGCTAATAGCCACGGATGGACCTCTGCTCCAGATGTTTATCTAATTCCCTCTTGAAGCCATCCATGCTTGTAGCTGCCACCACCACCTGTGACAGTGAATTCCACGTGTTAACCACTCTTTGGGTAAAGAAGGACTTCCTTTTATCTGTCCTAACTGCTCACGTCAGATAGATCAAGATGGGTGAAGCCATGTTAATCTTGTCTGTAGCAGCAGAAAAGAGCGAGAGTCCAGAAGCACCTTTGACGAGCAAAATTTGTGGCAGGGTAGGAGCTCTCATGAGTCACTGCTCACTTCAGAAAAAGAGCAAGAGTCCAGTTGTACTGTAAGGACCGACAAAATTTGTGAGCTCTTGTGAGCTCATGAAGTATCAGAGGAAGTGGGCAGTGACTCACGAAATCTCCTCCCCTGCCACAGTTTTTGTTTAGTCTTTAAGGTGCTGCTGGACTCTGGTTCTTTTCCTATCTCGTCCTGTATTCCTTTCTATTTTATTTTTGGACCCTGCCTCAACAAACAGGGTTTTAAAAAAAAAAAACAGGTTCTAGCCCTCATGGCAGCAAGGCTAACATTTGAAAGCACCGGCAGAAAGTTCCTGGATTCAGCATTGTTTCCCACTCTGAACTTTGATGCCCTGAGCCACACTTCAGAATCCTGTCCAGGGCATCAGTTTCCCAGCAAACCAGAGATCTGCAAGAGGAAGCACAGGGATGAAGAGGGGGAGGGCAAACACACCTGGATCTGAAAGAATTCCCCCATCTCCAGCAAGATGGCCTTGGCATGAGCGTGATCTTCTTCACCATCAATGCCCACCTGGAAAAGAGAAACAGACCGGCTGGGTACAAGGGCTGGGATCACAGCTGCCAGAAAAGGATTCTCAGAGCATATAGTACCAAACTACAATTCCCAGGATTCTTTGGGGGAGGCAGGAAGCCACATCAGCTATAAAAAAAAGCTTCTATACACCTGTAGCATGGGAAGTCCTTAAAAAGAGCAACTTCATTCAGGCCATCAAGGGCAATCATGATTTGACAAAAGGCTGAGCATTCTCTTCTGAACTGAAGACCATCTACCCTGCCTCCTTGGGACACCCTTGAACCCCCTGCCCATTTGTGCCCCCACCTCGCACCTTCTGTGAAGGCTAGGGCTCCCAGGTACCCTAGTTGCTCTAGTGGCAGGGGGATGTGATGATGTCACCTGGAACGCTCTGGTTTAAGGGCAAAACTCTATGGTAAAACCGGCTTAAAACCATAGAGTTTTGCCCTTAAACCAGAGCATCCCCACACAACATCCCCGACGTGATGGCATCACTTCCAGGTGATGTCATCACATCAGGGAAATCACGCGGGGATGTGGCTGTTTGGGGGAGGGGCTTCTCCTGCTGGCCAGCAGTGGGGAGAAGCTCCCAAAACCAGGGGAACCCCTGCCCCGGCCTGGGGACTGGCAAGTTTAATGAAGGTCCCCCCTCTACCAAAGAACCCTGCTGGGTGGCCTTGGGCCAGTCACAGCCTCTCAGTCTAGCCTACCTCACAGGGTTGTCGTGAGGCTAAAACAGAGGAGAGGAGAGTGATATAAGCTGCTTCGGGTCCTCCTTGGGGAGGAAAGTGGGGTATAAAGATAGTAAGTAAAATTAACACACACACACACACCCCACTCACCATGTACATAGCAGCCGCCACTGGTAGGTAGAAGGAATAGAATGCCGTCTTGTATTTAACAATCGTCTTGTACCTGCCAGGGAGGGAAGATATCCATAATTCTGGTTAGCACGAACCATCAAGCGCACAGTTTCTAGCTTGGAATCATCTATTTACTCCAGCTGCACACATTTGGACAGGACAAGCCCAGCATTCCAGCAGGCCTGAGAAACAGGAAACCCCCCCGGACTCTACCGATTGGAGCTACTTTGGGTTCTTGGCGGTCCCCCATTCAATTTGATCTGGCGTTGAGACGGGAAAGCGGGAGGGGCGCTTCGTTTGCTGATAACGGGGCATTTTTTAAAAAGGTATTCATGTTGGTGCTGTTGGAGCTAAGTTTCCGTTCTTCCAAACGCAGGGTACATCTTGGCCAGCCCTCGTCCCATCTGCCATGCATTCTCAGCTGGCAACAACACGGAAGGTTCTCTGTCAACTTCTAGAAGGAAACTATTTGTCTCGGAAAGGCTCAAAAATGTTTCTGCGGTGAGTGTTTTTTAAGGCAGTCATCTAAGTAAAGGGAGTCGTGTTAATCAATCAATTAAATCTGCATCAGTTTGTGCTGGAAAACCCAATCACTGTTTAACACCCCCCCCCCCCCCCCGACACACACACACACACAACTTTTGCTTTTAGATGAGGCCAGCCTCTCCTGAGGCATTCCCTCACCGCCTTCAACCAGGACGGAATGCTTCCCAATGCTGACTGCATGGCCATTCTCAGAAGAGGCATTCTCTCCCTCTCTTTCTCCCTGAAAAGAATACCTCTTCTGAGACGGGGGCCTCCTCTAAGAAGTATGATCATCTTAGACGAGGCATTCTTTCCAGGGCGTAACAGAAAAGAATAATGCTTTCTATTTGCAACTAGAAGACTTACATGTAAAAATTCTTTATCTTCTTAAATCTGAGGATCAATTAACCGGAAGCCCTTTTTAAGCTGGTCAAAAACCGACAGAACCAAGGGCCCCCAACTTTTCTGAGCCTGTGGCTCAGAAATTATGAATTATGACATAGCATGGTGGGTACAAGGGTTGCCAGTTCCCCTCGTCGCTCTGGCAGGGGGGATTTGGGGGGCATTCCGGGGGTGGGTGGGGACGCCCAAAGCCCTGCCCCCAACCCACGGCCAACCCTCTCCCTCCCCTCCTGCAGAAATTTAAAGGGCTTCAGCTGATCGATGGGGAGCACGTGACCTGCCGATCAGCTGGAAGTCCCTTTAAATCTTTCAGCGGGGAGGGAGAGGGGCTGTCGCTGTGGCGAGTGGGATGGCAACGCACAAGCCTGAATCTCTCTCCCTGATGAAAGATTTAAAGGGCCCTCCAGCCGATCAGCAGGCCACATGCTCCCCGCCAATCAGCTGAAGCCCTTTAAATCTCTGTGCAAGGGGAGGGATAGGGGTGGCTTCCCCCACCGGCCAGCTGGCTGGCAGCAGACTGCAGGCCCCAGAAGCAGGGGACCCCGCCTGGACCTGGGGGCTGGCATCCCTAGTGAGCACAGCCACAAAACGGCTCACACATCAGGCAGAGCCAGTCACAAAAATGGCCGCTGCATCTTCCCTCCAGTCACACAGTGAAGATCCTTGTGCTGTGGTGGCAGCTGCTGCCAAAACAATGGTTTTATAAATCTGCACAGCCAATCAAATCTCCAGTGGCCAATCAGAAGGACAGCTTGCTGAGCAAAACTCCCATTTAGCCCCACCCAGTTTCTACAAACACTCAGTGGGCTCCGGTGGGCATCTGTGGGCTTCTGTGGGGGATGCCTGGATTAAACTAGACAATCGCATGCAGAAACCTTGGTGCTTTTAATCATCTTTACATCGATCTTTGCAGCCTCGGATTCTTTTTAGTGACACTTTCGGGGGCCCAGCAATGCCCACTTTGCCACACAACCATGCAAGGTTTCCGCCTCTCTCTTTCACCAAGGAATCGCCTCTCACCTCTGTTCCGTGAAGCGGTTCAGATCCACCTGGGACTGGGGCGCAGTCATAAGGTCCAAAGCCTGGCCTAACTCAGTCTGGTACGAGGTCTGAAGGGTGTGGGAGAGAACACACGAAAGTGAGAAAAAGTCACAGATCATAAACACCGTTTGTGGAGAATTTAGGCCGAGGAAGCACCCGAGGTCATCCAGAGGCCCACGTGGATGAGGGAGGATCTGAACCCGGGTCCCCCAGCTTGGAGTCTCAACTATACCAGACTCTTGCACCTCTAATGTGCAAACTACGGTTTATCCATTACTTGTGAACTGAACTCGAGCCTCCCACATGGTCTTCCTCCACAGATAAAGGGTGGCTGCCTCCCAGAACCCCGCCTTTTGCTCAGAAGACTATGTGACCTGCTATTTTGGGTCCGAAGCCGGAGCATTCGTGGGCTAAAAATAGTGTTCACCTCTCTTGCCTGCCTTCATCAACAGCAACCCAGAATCTCTGATCCCCCCCCCCCCCCCCCCATGAAGGAAAAGAGGATTCCTCCACAGCAAAGGAGGAGATGGCCAAGAGGCCGCAGCCCTTCCATCAAAGACAGCAGGGAAGAAAGGGCGATTGACTTGACCCTGAGCCCACCTGGAGAAACAGTTCCAGCAGGTTGAGGTAGAACGGCTGGCCCCGGCAGTACTGCTTCAGCAGCCGGTAGATGCTGGCCTCAATCAAGAAAGAATCGTTCACAGCGTCCAAGCCGATTCCTTCCTAGAGGGGAGATGAGACAATCAGCAGAGAAGAAGAGCCCTGCTGGATCAGACCAGTGAGGGTCCATCTAGTCCAGCATCCTGTCTCACACAGTGGCCTCAGCCAGTTCCTTTGGAGGGCTGACAACAGGGCATAGAGGCCGAGGCCTTTCCCTGATGTTGCCTCCTGGCTCTGGGATTCAGAGGCTGACTGCCTCTGGATGTGGAAGTTCCCTTTAGTCACCATGGCTAGGAGCCCCTGATAGACCTATCGTCCATGAATCTGTCTAATCCTCTTTTCCAAAGGCAAAAAGCATTGGGATTATAAAATAATAATAAAGGATTTATTCAACAGAAGAAGAGATTGGATTTATACCCTGCCCTTCACTACCCAAAGGAGTCTCAGAGTGGTTTACAATCTCCTTTCCCTTCCCCTCCCCACAACAGACACCCTCTGAGCTAGGTGGGGCTGAGAGAGTTCTTTCGAGGACTGCTCTTGAGAGAACAGCTCTGAGAGAACTTGTGACTGACCCAAGGTTACACCAGCAGCTGCATGTGCAGGAGTGGGGAATCAAACCCAGTTCTCCCAGCTTAGGGTCCATGCTCCTAACCACTACACCAAACACCTGGATTTCCTCTTTTGCTGCTAATCCCCATCTATGCTTGTGGCCATTGTTATGCCCACCAGCTGTGAAGTCCTCAATTTAATTACCCGTTGGGTGAAGAAATATTCCCTTTTGCCTGTCCCATGCCTATACAAGACCTCCCCCTGACACTGCACCCCACACTGGTATTTACAGATATACTGCTGCTGGATATGGAGGTTACACTTAAGCCACTGTAACTAACAGCCTTTGACTGACATCATCCAATAATTACCTATTCCCCTTTTCAGACTCAACTAAACTTATAGTAACCACCACATCCCACAGCAGCAGACTCCCCGGGACAGTCAGTCTTTGAGTGAAACATGAAGCTGCCTTATACCGAATCAGGTACAGCATTGTCCACTCAGACTGGCAGTAGCTCTCCTAGATCTCCAGCAGGTCTTTCCCATCACCTACTGCCTGATCTTCTTAACTGGAGATGCTGTGGATTGAATCTGGGACCTCCTGCATGCCAAGCAGATGCCCTACCACTGAGCCACGGCCCCTCCCCGGCTGCCTTCTGCCCCATCTTGAAAATGTTTCCTTAACTGTTGATTATTTGGGTGCTCCCCACGGAATCACGTTTGAGAGCCTGTTTGGTGTAGTGGTTAAGTGCACGGACTCTAATCTGGGAGAACCGGGTTTGATTCCCCACTCCTCCACTTGCACCTGCTGGATGACCCTGGGCAAGCCAGAGCTCTATACCAGCTGTTCCCTCAAGGACAGCTTGGGAAAGAGCTCTCTCAGCCCCACCTACCTCAGAGGGTGTCTGTTGTGGGGAGGGGAAGGGAAAGGAGTTTGTAAGCCGCTCTGAGATTCCAAGTGAGTGGAGGGCGGGGTATAAATCCAATCTCTTCTTCTTCAATACAGATTCTTTGACACCCTATCATCGAAGATCAGCAATAAACGGAAACTTTTTATGCTTACTATAATTAATCTTTGTAGTTATATATTTGTACGGTTCATTCCATAAATGACTGCTCTTATAGGAACATTAAGAACATTAATTTTTGTACAGTTTTTATTACAGCAAACTGTTATGTTGAAATTGTATGCAAAGTTAATGAGAATTTACCTATGTTTGATTATATAATTGATGAAGACAGGACAAAAATAAAAAGACATGATGAGAAAATAGTAGAATATTTTGAGTAGGTGGTTATCGTGGTTTTCTAAGCTACCATGTTATACATTTTCGATACTTTTTAATCAGTGCTTGTCCTTAATGGCTGTGGTCACACGGCAAGCTTATCCCAATTTATTCCCCCTACAGATTTGATCACGAATATTTTTTTCCCAGGTTGGGTGATCACACATCCCTCCACGAACTGCTTGCATTGCGCAACAAGGCTCCAGGCACCATCGTGCTGCAGAAGCAGCAGCTCGGCTTGTTTTTTTTAAAAAATTGGCTTTGCGCATGCGCATATGCACATGGCCGAATCACTGCTCCCACTGGGACTCGCTGTACTCCCTTGTTTTTGCAGGGCCCCCCCAACCCCCGAACAGCGAACAAAATGAACCGGCAACATACAACTGAGCACTGGAGTTTAGATGTGCGCTTGAACGTTTATATATTGAATTTATTCAGTGTGGGATTGCTCATGTGCACAACGGTACAAGCTTGGGGGGGGGGGGGAACCATTGCGAGAAGGACGTGTGAGAGACGGCTGTCCAGATGGGCGAAATCGCGGATCCAAAGCGCAAAATCCGGAAAGCACTTGATTTTCCCAGTGTCAGAAAACTTGCTAGGGAACCGGGAGGATTGCATGAGTGAGCCCACTTCGGTGTGGGAGACGGGGGCGGGCGTCCAATCAGCAATTTTAAATGTGAGAGGGAACAGCAGTGAAACCCGATCAAAATGACCGTGTGACCACGGCCGATATCTGCAAAAATTCCCCTCTGTATTGTGTTTTGGTCATTTCATTTTTATTTTTCCCTTATCCCCTTTCTTTATTCTGTATCCCCGTAAAAAATTTTTAAAAACCAATAAACGGAAACCATCCCCCCTCGGGAGCTTCCCACTGCTCGGTGGC
The DNA here is from genome assembly GCA_029233225.1 of Lepidodactylus listeri. Classification (NCBI taxonomy): domain Eukaryota; kingdom Metazoa; phylum Chordata; class Lepidosauria; order Squamata; family Gekkonidae; genus Lepidodactylus; species Lepidodactylus listeri. The sequence continues at coordinate 152,816,509 of JARCFY010000003.1, forward strand.
TTCAGAACTCAAGCCCGAAGCCGGAGACTCCAGCACTATTCCTTTCCCTTCTGCCCTCTGCTCATTTACCTTTTTGTACCAGCAGGGGTGGCCCCGGCGGGTGAGGGAAGAGTCCATGATGTCATCTGCCACCAGGAAAAAAGCCTGCAGCTGAAGCCAAATCAGAAACATCGACACCCGTGTTAGCATTATACAAGAACAAGGAGAAGGACCCGTAATACTTGCGGGGGGGGGGGGGGACCTCATGGCTGAGGAGGAAACGACCACAGATAAGCTCCCCCCCCCCCCGGGCTCGGCGGCAAGGCCCAGACACCTCCCAACCACTGGGCCCGCCACCAATATCCCCCTCCTGGGCTCTGGAAGCAAGGCCTGGATGCCTCCGAACCGCTGGGCCCGCCATGGAGTTCCTAGAGCGTTCTCTGCACATGTGCAGAGAACTCTCTTTTACTTTTGGGGGGATTTAAATATCCCCCGTATAGCTTTTTTAAGTTTTTGGATTTTTCTGCACACCTGGAGAGTCCCCCAAGTGTGCAGGGAAATCTCTCTGCCCCCCAAGTGCCCCCGATCCACATATGTGGTACTTTACAGCACAGGAAGAGAGAAAGACAGAGAGAGCTCCCGGCCCCAAGAAGCCTACAATCAAAATGGCAAATAGCACCACCGGAACAAAGGGACTGGAAGGAGAGGTGAGGTTTAACAGGACAGAATGTGGGGAGAGGGATAGTTCATGTATAAAAGCACAATTATCCATGGCTATACAACAATTAATCTTGGTGCAACAAACTTAACACAACCAGCATTACGGAATTAACAGGGCAGCCATCATTCCAGAGGGGGAGCCGTGTTAGTCCGTGGTGGCAAAATTAAATAAGACTCCAGCAGCACCCTAAAACACTAACATTTATTCCAGCGGGTGCTTTGGTAAGCCAGAACACGCTTCAGCTTTCTGTAGTTTGTCTGTTTCGTTGTAAGTATCAGCAGGTGGTTTTTCCAAACCTAGAAGTGGTACCAGGAAGACTAGCGCATGCTTTTTATTTCCCAACCCAGAGGCAGGGTTGGTAGCTCTGGGTTGGGAAATTTGAGGGGTGGAGCCTGGGGAGGTGCCATAAAGTCCGCTTTCCAAAGCAGCCAGTCAGCTGGAGCCAATTTGGTGCAGTGGTTAGAAGCACGGACTCTAATCTGGGAGAACCCGGTTTGATTCCCCATTCCTCCACATGCACCTGCTGGTGTGACATTGGGTCAGTCACAAGTTCTCTCAGAGCTGTTCTCTCAAGAGCAGTTCTGTCAGAGCTCTCTCAGCCCTGCCAACCTCACAGGGTGTCTGTTGTGGGAAGAGGAAAGGAAGGAGACTGGAAGTTGCTCTGAGACTCCGAGTGAAGGGTGGGGCATAAATCCAATCTCATCTTCTTCTTCAACTGTAATCCCAGGAGATTGTCTTTTTGAACAAGAGCTTTGTGGTACCTAGAAGACCAGCGCATACTTTTTATTCCTACAGAACTTTTCATGGCCTAGAGCCCGCCACATCCGGTGTTCTAAGAGTCAGCTCACTCCCTAGTCCCTGGATATGTCAAAGTGGGTTGGGTTTGGGTCCACCAAAGCTCACACTGGAATGCCAACATGCCCATTTTTAATGCGCCAACAAACTCGTTTGTTTTTGCCGTAGCAGACTTGTGGACACCCCATCGGAACAATTTTCTTTCTAGGCCGTTCATTATCTTTCTGTTGAGCCATCTCGAGCGTTTTTAATGAACAGCACAGCACGTTAAGGTTTTAAACAAAGTAAACAAATTAGCAATGGGACTCAACCCGGTTCAGGCTCCCGTGAGCTGCCTCCCGGGTTCTAGGCCTGTTATTTCTGTCTCTTTTGCCAGAGATCCTCTGGGAGCTGAATAAGAAATATGCAACGCACGGTTGCGACAATAAACCTCTACTGAATTTAAACTATGACACTAACTGGAACGAAGCCCAGAAGGATAATGTCTTCCGAGAACTTCCTAATCAAGCAGGCCAATTTCCCAACCACTGCGCCATGTAGAAGGCATGCAGTGCGGTTAGCCAAATGGGCTCCTTACCTGGTGTGTCAATGGCCAATAAAGAAGAAGAAGAAGAAGAAGAAGAAGAAGAAGAGATTGGATTTATACCCTGCCCTTCACTTGGAGTCTCAGAGCAGCTTACAAACTCCTTTCCCTCCCCCTCCCCACAACAGACCTCCTGTGAGGTCTACATTCCGCTCAGACCTGTTTCCAGCCTTGGGCCATGTTCCATCCCTCACTGCTGCCCAAGTCAGTATGCCAGGAACCGTCCACTAATAAAAAACGAAGAACGTCAAAAGACAACTCACCAGCTCAACGCACCAGCCGACAACCTGAGCCCTCTGGAAGCTCTTCTGATCCTGTTGGCCTGGCCCAGCCAGCTCACGGAAGGCGGCCACGACCGTCAGACCCCGATTGTATTTCCCACCTACAGCATTGTATTCTATGACCTATGGGGGGGGGGGAGAAGAGAGAAACGTTTGGTGGCGTGGCCCTTCTCAGCGAAAAAATCCCACCCCAAGGTAAAAGAAGCTCCCTCTTGTACAGCCTGGAGGCTCTTCCAAAACCCCACTTATTATGGACTGAGCCCACCTCATCTAATCCAATCTGACTTTCCTCCAAGTCGCTCTTTTAGACCTGCAGGCATTTCGCTCCAGCTGCAAAAGCCAAAGGCAGCTTGAACAACTGTGCCGGGAAGAGAGAACCATCACCTCCACATCCTTCCTTGTGGAGCCCAAAAGGTGACTGGTTGGCCACTGTTGGAAAGACGAGGCTGAATTTGATGTCCCTTTGCTGTTCTCACAACACTCCCAAAACATCTAATCCGACATCCTTCAGATGCCCGGACTCAAGCTTTTCTGCTGCTACGTGAGCCCATCAAACAAAACCCGAAGGACCGAGGATTTCTAGGGATCCCCAACATGGTGCCCGTGTCTTTAGGAAGTGGGCGGGGCTTTAGCCCAGCCAGGTTTCTGATTGGCCACTGGAGATTTGATTGGCTGGGTGGATTAAAAAAAAAACATTGCTTTGGCCACAGCTGCCCTCACAGCACAAGGCTCTTCATTGTGTGACTGAAAGGGAATCTGTTTTGAACCCAGGTCTCACAGGCCTAGCCTGATTCAGGAATCGCCACGCTGCACTGGTATCTGTCAAGTCCCCATTTTCAAGACTCACTTCTTTTAGCCTGCCAACGGCATCGGCCACTTCTGGACTATGGAGCTCGTCTTCGGTCAGATCCCTGACAATTTGGGGGAAGAAACCCACAAACTCCTCCTTGGCAGCTGCTGAGGCCTCCTGCGTTCCATTCCTGCTCATTTTCCTGCCTGAAACCTAGAGAAACATGGAGTGACGGAGTTACACAAGGCAATAGACTTGAGACCGACAAGACACACCATCCCAGCTGATCAGGACTGCAGAGGTCTGAGAGACGCAACAGCTGCCGACACTCCACAGGAATCAAAGATCAGTCTGGCACAACTTGAACTGAGAATTTTAGGAGTTCTAGAGAGTTCAGGCATTTCTGGCTGAGTTATTCCTAATGCTTCAGCAGCTCCACCCAAATATTAATACTGATGGCATTCTAATGAGGAGAACCTCCACATTCAGAGGCACTAAACCTCTGAATCCCAGAACCAGGAGGCGATATCAGGGAAAGGCTCTATGCCCTGTGGTTGGCCCTTCAGAAGAACTGATTGGCCACTGTATGAGACAGGATGCTGGGCTAGATGGACCCTCACTGGTCTGATCCAGCAGGGCTCTTCTGATGTCCTTATGAGGGGAAGGTCTCGGCCTCTCTGCCCTGTTGTGGGCCCTCCAGAGGAACTGGTTGAGGCCCCTGAGTGAGACAGGATGCTGGACTAGAGGGACCCTCACTGGTCTGATCCAGCAGGGCTCTTCCGATGTCCTTATGAGGGGAAGGCCTCGGCCTCTCTGCCCTGTTGCTGGCCCTCCAGAGGAACTGGTTGAGGCCACAGTGTGAGATGGGATGCTGGACTAGGTGGACCCTCACTGGTCAGATTCAGCAGGGCTCTTCTTATATTCTTATGTTCTCCAGAAATCCTGCCCCCATTCAGCCCCTTTTTTTCTAACCCCAGCTGGCAAACATCCATAGGCCAAGTTTAATCATCTCCTCTAGGGAAGCATTTGTATGCTGGAAATATTACTTCCCACATCAAGATGTCAGAACCCCACAAAGAAAATCACTTGGAGAACTGGAAAAACATAACAACTAAGAAAGCAACCGGCAAACAAGGACATTCCCCCGTCACCTCTTTCAGCTCCCCATCTGTCATAGGATGGGGAAAGTCCTGGCCGACCTTACAGGGTTGTTTGGGGGATTACAAAGGTGTCAAGGAGTCCAAAGCTGAACCCCATGGGTCTCCAAGACTGCTGCGCACGAGTAAGCAAACCTTTATTTTATTAAAATATTATGAAGTGTTCTGCCCAAACAAAGATACGTTCTACTGGCAAGCAGAAAAACCAAAATAACTAGCTTAAACTACCTAATATCCTTTCAAGACTTGCATTAGGTGGCACAAAACTTGTCCCAAATTCAAAGGCCACAGCTTTTGCATTCTGTACACTGATGTCTATTACAACATAAACACATCACAGTCCAGGCCTTCAGGCCCCCAGAATTCAAGCTAGCCTACTTTTCTTAGCTCAATTACAGGTTTTCTGGCCAAGCAGCACCAGGGGATGATGACATCCAGTCGGCGCAAAGTCTTGCTGTCACTCTCCAGAAAACTACCTCATCACACCTGACCTCCCTCCTACCATCCTGTGGGCCAGCAGGTTCTCATGAGGAGCTAATTACCACTCCTCCAGTTCTGGCCTTGAAGATAAGGGCTATGTAACACCTGTAGGATGGAACAAGGCCGCTACCATTCACATTAACCCTTGAGGAGGAAGCCAGGGACGCTTTGCCTCCCACAAGGTAATTGATGTGAAGTGCTTTGAACATCCACAGCACACCATATTAGTAACAGGTAACAACTGTTATTTTTGAATTATGGTGCTGGAGAAGACTCTTTGAGAGTCCCTTGGACTGCAAGGAGATTACCTCAGTCAATCCTAAAGGAAATCAACCCTGACTGTTCCATGGAAGGCCAGATCCTGAGACTGAAGCTCAAATACTTTGGCCAACAAATGAGAAGGGAGCACTCCCTGGAGAAGACCCTGATGCTGGGAAAGACTGAAGGTAAACAGAAGAAGGGGATGGCAGAAGGTGAGAGGGTTAGACAGTGTTATCGATGCAACAAACATGAAATTAAGCAAACTCCAAAGCACGACGGAAGACAGGAAGGCCTGGCGTGATGTGGTCCATGGAGTCGCAAAGAGTCAGACTCAATTGTGCGACTGAACAACAAACAACTGTTATATTAGAACAAAGTGTGAGTCCAGCGGCACCTTTAAGAGAGAAGAAGAGAAGAGATTGGATTTATACCCCGCCCTTCACTCACTTAAGAGTCTCAGAGCGGCTTACAAACTCCTTTTCCCTTCCCCTCCCCACAACAGACACCCTGTGAGGTAGGTGGGGCTGAGAGAGCTCTTTCCCAAGGTGTCCTTGAGGGAACAGCTGGTACAGAGCTATGGCTTGCCCAAGGTCATCCAGCCAGGTGCAAGTGGAGGAGTGGGGAATCAAACCCGGTTCTCCCAGATTAGAGTCCGCGCACCAAACCACTACACCAAACTGGATGTGTCTGGGGCAAGTGATGCTCTGTATTCTTGGTGCTTGGGGGGGCAACAGTGGGCGGGCTTCCAGACCTCCTGATGGCACCTGGGTTTCAGCCATTGTGTGACACAGAGTGTTGGACTGGATGGGCTATTATCCTTTCCCTTCCCCTCCCCACAACAGACACCCTGTGAGGGAGGTGGGGCCGAGAGAGCTCTTTCCCAAGCTGTCCTTGAGGGAGTCCGCGCACTTAACCACTACACCAAACTGGCTCTCCGTTTAAGACCAACAAAGTTTTACTTAAGGTGAGCTTTTGTGTGCATGCACACTTCTTCATACACAATGAAGTGTGCACACGAAAGCTCACACCTTGAATAAAACTTTGTTGGTCTTAAAGGTGCCACTGCACTCCAACTTTGTTCTGCTGCTTCAGACCGACACGGCTGCCCACCACACACTGTTATATCATCACAGCTACCCACCACATCATATATCATCATTACTAGACAACTGCCACACGTACCTGATTGCCACCTTATAATGATCAAAGCTTTGTGGAGTAGAGCAGAGTAGCTGAGGGAATACTTTTTCAATCTAAGAGTAATTGACCTGAAACCAGATGTGGTAAAGATTTAAAAGAGTATCGGACAAATTCTTGGAAGAGAGGGTCCTCCATGACTACTAGCCACAATGACCAAATAGAAGCTGTGTTCAGAGGCAGTCAACCTCTGAACCCAGCACTGAGGACAACAGTCAGGGAAAGACCTCTATCTACCCACCTGACTGGCCAACATACAAAACCAAATGTTCTATCTCGTTGGCCCATTGGTCCAGGCCAGCGAAGGTACCCTGACAGTCTTGACGTTTGAAACAGTCTTGGGGAATCTCAAAAATTAACAGGTTTATTGCAGGGCTAAGCTCTCCCGGACAAGGACTGCAAAAAACACACCCTGATTTAGAATCACAGAGTTGGAAGGGGCCCTAGAGGCCATCTAGTCCCACCCCCTGCTCAAGGCAGGATCAGCCTAGAGCATCCCTGGCAAGGGTTTGCCCAGCCGCTGCTTAAAGATTGCCTGGGAAGGGGGGACCTCAACACCTCCCTCACTGCTGAATCACTCTTACTGCAGCAAAATTTCCCCCCTAATATCCAGCCGGTACCTTCCCGCCCTTACTTTAAACCCATTCTCACAAGTCCTCTCCTCTGCTGCCAACAACAACGGCTCCCAGTCGCTGCCCTCCACGAAGCGACAGCCAATACTCCAATTTAGTTAATCATGTCCCCCCACGGCCGGTGGGTATCTCTAAAGCAGCATACAACATTCCCCCCCCCCCTTCTCCACTATATCCTCCAGCAACCCTGCGAGGTAGGACAGACTGAGAGCGTGTGACTGGCCCAAGGTCACCCACCAAGCTCTCATGGCAGAGGGGGGATTCAAGCTTGGGTCTCCCAGATACTAGTCCGACACTCTGACAAAACTGCCTCTGCCTTTCCTCCCCCCCATGTAGCCACAGAGAGCTTGCAACGCCGTTAAATGCAAAAATTTTGCAGAGACGCCACGGAGAAGAGAGAGACCAAAAGGAGAAACGAGGTGACCAGCTCTCACCTGCTCCTGCTCCTCCACAGATCGATCAACTCCACTCTGCCTTGCCGGCTGCATAAATATAGTAAAGGGGAGGGAATCCCTAAGGTCTCGGGCATTCTCGGTGTTGTAGTTGTTGGGCTTTCACATCCCAGCGGGGACAAGTACAAAGTCGTCTCCGAGAGACTACAATTCCCGAGAGACACTGCGGAAGACGGCGTGTTCCAAGCCCCTGGAGGGGGAGGAAAAAGGACCATGACAGCGCCACCGCCTGGATTGGCTCTCTCCCATCGTGTGAGGACGGGCCATGGTGTCCAACGCCAATGAGGAGGAGCGGAAGGAGGGGCCTGACCCCGAGGGAGCGGAGGATTGGCTAATAAGGAAAGAGGCTGCAGTGATGCGATGGAAAGCCTGGAGTCTGTGTTATTAGTGTGGGGGAAGAGTTGCTGCTAATAAATATGTTCCTGGGGTGGATTGCGCTAAGTGCCAGCAAAACGGTGCCGGGCATGCCTCCTCGTGGACTCCGGTAGCGCGTCTGCAGCCTGGCATTCTCCTATTCCTCCCACTGGCAAGGGCCACCTGTGTGGAATCAGGGATGCCAACACCTCCAGGTGGGGGCTGGGGATCTCCCGGGATTACAGAACATCTCCAGAGATCAGTTACCCTGGAGGGGGCACTCAATGAAATTAATGAGAAAATAATGAGCAGTACGAAGTACTTATTCAGAGTACATGTGGAATTCACTGCCACAAGAAGGGGTGGTGGCTGCAAGCATAGGCAGCTTCAGGAGGGGACTGGGTAAACATATGGAGCACTGGCAGAGGTCCACCTAGAGCTGCCAGCCTCCAGGTGGGGCCTGGGGATCTCCCGCTTTTACAGCTGATCTCCAGCTGACAGAGATCAGCTCCCCTGGAGAAAACGGCTGCTCTGGAGGGTGGACTCTATGGCATTGTACCCTGCGGAGGCCCCTCTGCTCCCCAAACCCCGCCCTCTCCTGGCTCCACCACCAAAGTCTCCAGGTATTTTCCAATCCAGACTTGGCAACCCTGGGTCCACCAGTGGCTATCAGCCACAAGGTATAGATGGAACACTCTGTCTGGGGCAGTGATGCTCTATATCCTTGGTGCTTGGGAGGCAACAGTGGGAGGGCTGCTGGAGTTCTGGCCCTGCTGGTGGACCTCCTGGTGGCACCTGGGTTTTGGCCACTGTGTGACACAGAGTGTTGGACTGGATGAGCCATTGGCCTGAGCCTGACCCAACATGGCTTCTCTTATGTTCTTATGTACTTCTCAGTGGCTGCTGCCTCCTTTGCTACAGCCGCAAACTTTGCTTGCACAGAAGAAATCAAGTCATCACAACTAACTCACGACGACCCTTTCTAGGGGGCATTCCAGGCACGAGATGAGTAAAGGTGGCTTGCCATTGCCTCCCACCACGTAGCCGCCCCAGTCTTCCTTGAGGGGGGGTGTCTCCCATCCCCATACTGACCGTGGCCGACCCTGCTTAGTTCCCGAGGCCTGACAAGTGCAGGCCGGAGGGTCTAATCAGGCTTCCAGAGCACCTCCTCCAAATCGAGTCCCGGGATCTCCAGCCTCTCCACAGGTATCCGAGTACTAAGTCTCACTCGCCTCTCTTTTCTCTGCTATTCCTTTCCTCTGCTTTTCTCCGCTGTGGCGTCTTTGTTGTGCTGCACGTCGAGGACCTCCTGTGCCCTCTTCTGTTCTGCCAGGCACAGGGCACTAACATGGTGTTTCAAGAGTCAGGCTGTTAGTCAGGCAAGAACCTGCCCGGGACACCTTGTTTGTTTGTCTTTTTCATTCTTTTATTTATAAGTTTCAAAATGTAAACAAAATCCAAGTAATTAATTGCTTAAGAGCGAAACAGCATCACAGAACTAAAATAACATCACAGCTTTGCTCTTTTGGCAATAAGTTCAACCATTTGTACATCTTGTTCCAACTGGCATAAAACAAATCATCTTCTTTGTCTTTAAGTCTCATTGTCAATAAGTCCATTACGGCAACATTAAAGAGTTTTTGAATAAATTCTTGTCTGTCTGGTATTTTGTCTTGTTTCCAGTATTTGGCACAGGGGATTCTAGCAGCCGTTATGCCGTGTAAGAGGAAGTAACAATCTTGTTTTGTGAATACCTCCGGGATAACATTAAGAAGGAATAGTTCAGGTTTAAGAGGTATTCATAATCACAATCCCAGAACACCTTGTGAAGGGGAGAGAAGATCAGGGGTAGGATGAATGTTTTTATAAACATTAAGATGGAGGCTATTTTGCTTGGTATGGGCCCATCTCCTTCCCAAAGGGGCTCTGACAGGAGCAGACTTGAAACCAGTCGCAGCCATCCCAGGCCCTGAAATAGGGCTGTCATTCTCAAGGCGGGGGGCCTGAAGGTCTCCTGACATTACAACTGATCTCCAGGCTAGGATTGCCCATTTGGTGTAGTGGCTAAGAGCGGTTCTCTCAGAGCTCTCTCAGCTCCAGGGTTGTCAGGTACTCACCACATGCTGGCGGGGGGTGGGAGGGAGCCTTCTGGGAGTGGAGCAGGGCTCCACCCCAAACAGCAACATCACTGGCGCGGTGACCTCACACAGAACTGACGTCATCGTGTCGGGAACGTCGTGCAGCGACGCTCTAGTCTGAGGCCAAAGCTCTATGGTAAAATTGCCCTTGAACCATAAAAGTTTTGCCTTCAAACTGGAGCATCGCACATGACGACGTCACTTCCAGTTTGGGGTCGGCGCACCCTGTTTGGGGGCGGGGTTTACCCCACCAGCCAGCTGGCAGAAGCCTACTAAACCAGGGGATTCCCCGCCAGGACTAGGGGAATGGCAACCCTACTCAGCCCCACCTGCCTCACAGGCGTCTGTAGTGGGGAGGGGAAGCGAAAGGAGATAGTAAGCTGCTCTCCTTCGGGTAGTGAAGGGCGGGGGATAAATCCAATTTCTTTGGTGTAGTGGTTAGGAGTGTGGACTCTAATCTGGGAGAACCGGGTGTGACCTTGGGTAAGTTACAAGTTCTCTCAGAGCTATTCTCTCAAGGGCAGTTCCTGAGAGCGCTCTCTCGGCCCCACCATCCTCACAGGCAATATTCCCTCTAAGCTGTGGAGTCTTGTGAGCAAAAATTCTACTTTGTGAGCTACCGGCATTAAAGTTGTGAGCGAGTAATTTGGCTACTGCATACATTCGCTTGCTCTGGAGCCCTCCTTCCTGAGCGAAGACAACAATGTGTGAGCCGGAGGCTAAAAAATTGTGAGCAATCTCACACTAACTCAGCTTAGAGGGAACATTGCTCACAGGGTGTCTGTTGTGGGGAGAGGAAGGGAAGGAGTTTGTAAGCCGCTCTGAGACTCCTTCGGGTAGTGAACGGCGGGGTCTAAAAACCAACTACTCCTCCTTCTCCCCTTCTCCCTCCTCCCCCCTATGTTCCCCTGAAGAAAATGGCTGCTTTGGAAGGTGAACTCCATGACAATATTCCTCCCTGAGGTCCAGCCCCTCCCCAAACTGCACTCTCCCCAGGCTCCACCCTCTGGTTTATCATGAGACTGCTGAATTTGAGTTCATTCTAGTCTTGCTAGCTCTGTGCTGGGAAATACCTGGAGATTTGGGGGTGGAGTCTGGGGAGAGCATTGTTTGGGGAGGGAAGGGACCTCAGTGGGATACAGTGCCATAGAGTCCATCCTCCTGAGCAGCCATTTTCTCCAGGGGAACTGATCCCTGTTGCCTAGACATCAGTTGAAGTCCAGGAGATCTCCAACCACCACCTGGAGGTTGGCAACCCTAGTTCATCTGCCAGTTCAAAACAATGGATACCCCCAAGCCTGAATAGGGACGTAGGATTCTTATCTCACTACAGATGCTAATTCTCTGCTCCCAAGCATTTCCCCTCTGCACTAATCAAACGATTTCATTTTGCATTGTACCTCTGCATCCTGAGCTCCTTTTTCAGTACACCCCTCTCACCCACTTGGGATATTAGGACTCTGAGATCTTCATTCCAACTCACATCTGATGAAGGGAGCTTTGACTCTCAGAAGTTTATACCCCAAAATTCCTGTTGGTCTCTAAGGTGTTCCTGGACCCATACATAGCCCGTTCGTGGGGAGGGCGGGGTAGAAATACGAAATAATACTAATAATACTAATACTAATATTAATACTACTACTAATAATAATAGCTGTGTTTAACCAAACTAGGCTCTCTGTGTGTCTCTGCATGGAGAGGCAAGTGTCCCCAGAGAAAATTAACAAGAAAAATAAAGCCTTGGCTACACTGGAAGGTTTGATCATAGAGTTCCTGGTGATTCTTAGATCTACCAGAAGTTACAAGGGTAGCATTAGCAATCACCAGAAACTCTATGGTAAGATTACCATAATGTTTTTGGTGATTGCTAGAGCTACCCTTCTCACTTCTGAGTAGCTCTAGGAAGTTGCAGGAACTCTGTAACCAGACCTTCCTATGAGGAGACAAAGCCTTATTATTATTTTTTAAAATGTTCTCTCTAGGATGATCGCTTTTGGGGGCTCTGATCTGCCGCTGGCCAATTGTCTGGCAGGGGAAACCCCACCCTAAAACAGGGGCATCATCAGGCGGCGTCCCCAGTACAATGACATCACCCAGAAGTGACATCATCACATCGGCAATGTCACGCGACGATGCTCTGGTTTTGGGGCAAACTCTATGGTTCTGAAGCAAAAAACAAAACAAAACACCCGTAGAGTTTTTGCCCCCAAACCGGAGCATCACACACAACGTCGCCAGTGCAATTATGTCACTAGTGGGTGACAATATTGTGTCAGGGACATTGTGTGTGATGTCCCGCCCACCACTGGAATGCCCCCCAGATCTCCCCCCCCCCCCCGGCTGCAACGGTGAGGGGACCTGGCAACTCTAGATCAGCTGAACCTTGGCTGAGAAGGGCTGCAATTGGCTGGTCTCCTGCCATAAAAGGGCATACAGGAACCCTGCACCCAGGGTCAGGGGCAGAAGCGGGAGCCCTCGTTGCTAGTCTCAGTACAGATGAGCCTTTTCCTGTTCTGGCCAGGGTGCAGTCTTTCTTGCCTATCACCTTGACTTTGTCTCTTCCTACGTACTGACGGAATGTTGCGGCTCATTGGCATTCCAAAGTATGGTTGCATAGAATGATAATGGGGACAGTCAGATACCACTCCCAGTAGGAAACAGCAAGAGTCCAGTAGCACCTTAAAGACCAATAACATTTGTGGCAGGGTAGGAGCTTTCGTGAGTCACTGCTGTATCTGAAGAAGTGAGGATATAAATATAGTAAATAAAGAGATTCGGAGACTCCTTCTAGAGAGGAGGAGGGATGACGGGGAAGGAGAGATCCCTTCCATTGCCCAAGATCAGGCAGAAAGTTTGGATGCTCCCTCCCAAAGGCTTTTTGATCTATAAAACCTCATGATCGAGGTTTAGAAGATTATGCATGGGATAGAGCAGGTAGAGAAAGAAGTCCTTTTCTCCTTTTCTCCCAATACAAGAACTCGTGGGCACTCCATGAAATTGCTGAGCAGTCGGGTTAGAACAGATAAAAGGACTTCTTCACCCAAAGAGTGATTAACACATGGAATTCACTGCCACAGGAGGTGGCGGCGGCTACAAGCATGGACGGCTTCAAGAGGGAATTCGATAAACATCTGGAGCAGAGGTCCATCAGTGGCTATTAGCCACAAGGGATAGATAGGAACTCTCAGTCTGGGGCAGGTGATGCTCTGTCTTCTTGGTGCTTGACCGGGTGTGGGAGGGCAACAGTGGGAGGGCTTCTAATGTCCTGCCCCCACTGCTGGACCTCCTGAGGGCACCTGGTGTTTTTGGACACTGTGTGACACAGAGTGTTGGACTGGATGGGCCACTGGCCTGATCCAGCATTGGCTTCTCTTATTTTCTTATGTTCTGTTTTGCTTGGAGAAGGGAAAAGATCCATTCCCAAACCTAGATCAGATCATCTTTCCCGGTCTCAGGCTGGGACAGAGGGAGGAGCAAAACAGTGATAGGAACAAAATGCAGAAACCCTACTTACCTGTTGAGCTGCCAACCCAGTCATTTTGTGTGCCTTATCCCATTGGGGAAAAACCCCTACCTCTAACTTTCAAACTGTAAAAAAAACCTTAACATCTATCTCTAGTATCAAATATTTAAAAAATTCAAACTAAACCTATAACTGTAAAAAATAAACTGAACCAAAACTATGAAACACCAAAATCACTAAAAAAAATAATCCCTCTGTATGTACCTATGAAATGGTAAGAAAACACAAACGCATACCTACCTACAAAATTTTACAAAAATGCAAACAAACGATAACTATTATAAAATATAACCAATCAGTTCTATGACCCTTTCTTACATGCCCAGGGAAATGCTGATTCCTACTTTGGGGTCAGGAAGCAATTTTTCTCCAGGCCAGTTTGGCTGGAGATCCTGGAGGTTTTTTTGTCGTCTTCTGGGCGTGGAACAGCGATCACTGTTGGTGTGTGTGGGGGGGGGGGGGGGGGAGGTATTTGTGAATTTCCTGCATTGTGCAGGGGGTTGGACTAGATGACCCTGGAGGTTCCTTCCAACTCATTGATTCTGCTCTAAACCCCACTGAAGGTCCAATACTCAAAAGCAACATACATCCATCGCCTACTTGGCCACAACTGACCACAGCCAGCAGGGGGCGATCTCATAAAGGAGGACATGCCACCAACCATTAGGAGGGCAACTGTTCTCTCTAAGCTGAGTTAGTGTGAGCTAGCTCACGGTTTTTTACCCTCTGGCTCACACATTTTTGTCTTTGCTCAGGAAGGATGGCTCCAGAGCAAACTAACTGATGCAGTAGCCAAATCACCTGCTCACAACTTTAATGCCAGTAGCTCAGAAAGTAGAATTTTTGCTCACAAGACTCCACTGCTTAGAGGGAGCATTGGAAAGGATTGATTTCAGCCAGTTAAAAGGCCATAGATCCCACCTTCCAAAGTGGCCATTTTCTCCAGGGGAACTCTTCTCTGTCACCTGGAGATCAGTTGTTATCACAATCAACCAGGGCTTTTTTGGGGGGGAGGGGGGAAGAGACGCTGGAACGCTCAAGAGGGAAATGAAGTTTTCTGTCTGTATACTGAAAACTCATGAACTTTTAAACATTTTAAAAAGAATTTTGTCAAAGAGGTTCCAGAACTCCATTCTGGCACATTCCGCCAGAAGAAAAAAAGGTAAAGGTTTCCCTTGCTCGAAAGCCAGTCAAACACGACTCTAGGGATGCGTGCTTATCTCTGTTTCCAAGTTGAAGAGCCAGCACTATCCGAAGACGTTTCCATGGTCGTGTGGCCGGCATGACTTGACGCCGAGGTGCACGGAATATTGTTACCTTCCCACGGAAGCGGTACCTATTTATCTACTTGCAATTTCTTGCTTTCGAACTGCTAGGTTGGCAGGAGCTGGGGCCAGAGACGGGAGCTCACTCTGTCACGCAGCACTCGGGTCTCGAACTGCTGAACTACCGACCTTCCGGTCGGCATCCAACGTCTTAACCACTTGAGCCACTGCAGCCCCTGCAATTACCTATGGGCAGGGAGGCTCTGCCTGGAGTCTCTTCGTGGCCTGCTGGTTCTTCTTGCATGGGCTTTTCATCCACATCAAGCGTTTTGTGCCTCACATCCCTGCTTTGTTTCCGGTCTGGAGAGATTGTGTTCTCCACCGGGGGGGGGGGGGGGTGAGGAGAGAAGAGCCAGCATCCTTACCCATCACAGATCTCTCACTGCTCAAACAGTGACATTAACATAAAATAAAATACATTAAACCCAGAAAAGCCAACATGTTGAAATCATCACTCAGGACTGTTGGGGTCCCGGTTTGTCTCCTGGTTCACTCTACGCATGCCCCAGGGTCCCCAGCGAGGACTCCCCATGACCTTTAGACATGCAACTAGCCTACCCCCATTCGCTTTCCCCAAAACTTAGAAACTGTGGCTGCCAGTCTCCAGGTGGGGCCTGGAGATCACCTACTATCACACAACTGATTTCCAGACAATAGGGATCAGTTTCTCTGGAGAAAAATGGCGGCTTCAGAGGGCGGAGTCTGTGGCATTATGCCCGGTTGAGGTCCCTCCCCTCCCCAAACCCTGCCCTCCCCAGGCTTCACTCCCAAAATCTCCAGGAATTTCCCAACCCAGAGCTGGCCACCCTATTGGAAAGACTGCATTTGAAGGGTGAGCTTCTCCCACCAACCCCATCCATTATCCCGCCTCTTCACAAAGCCAGACCCCGAGACCTCCGGTTCCCTCAAGCTGCTCCTCCGGCAGCCAATCGCTGTCTGAGTTGCCAATGGCAGTTTAGCGGATTTTGTAGCATTCCATGAGCTCTGATTGGCTGTTACCTACTGCTCTTCACGCACTCCGACCAGGCATAAAGAGGATTGGTTGTGTGTCGAAAGAGGGCAGGACCTTTGCCCATCCATCACAATGCCCACATGGCTGTTGCTATTTTCCTGAGACTTACATCTCTAGAGCTTACACAATAGGTTCATTTGGTCATTAACGTCATTTTTAAAAAAATGTCAGGTACCATTCCATTAGAGAGGATGACTTAGGCTTTTTCGATTTGCTGCTAGGCAAAGTTCAGCAGCATCAAGCAGATTAAACAGTCTTTCTAAATCATATTCAGACTCTGGTCCCGTTAAACTATCCTGATAATATCATTGTGTGGACAAGACAATAGGCACTCCCGTCCTGTCCAAGATAATCCTATAGCTGTGTATGCCAAAAAAAATTCATGTACAATTCCAGAAGATATTAACAAAGTTGGCCTCATTTCCCTGATATCTCCAACATTTATCGGGGACATTAGTATAGATTTTATATAATCCATATGGCAAAAGGCAGAGTGTTTCTCAGTATATGTCCTGTATGAAGGTATTGGGAAATGAGGGTGTGTATACCACCTATCATTTGAGTTATCTATATACTACTAGCCAAATGGCCCCCTCCGTGCGGATATCTAAATCCACACAGAGGGGGCACTTGGGGGGCAGGGAGATTTTTCTGCACACTTGGGAGTTTTCAGTTTTCATTCTGTTTCTCCTTTCTCTTCTTCAGAAAATGATGTCAACAACTTTTACTAGTGTCAGTCTGTTTCAACCACATTTCGGCTGTTGTAATGCAATTCTGCATAATCCACCTGCAATCAAAACAGAGAGGTTAAAAAACGGTTTACGAGAGATGCATTTTGTAAAAAAAAATCCCTTGTCTGTAAATCAGATGAAAGACCTGCTTAAAAATACCCCCATAATCACTTCTTTTAATAGAAAACTTGATAATCCTATTCCTAGGGTGGAGAAATAGAGTAACAGGACCGTCACATATTCTCAGGAAATTCTCCAGGTATGCAAAGAACAGTCTGGGGAAGCAATCCATAAATAAAAATATTCAGAAGCTGCCCAATATGAATATTGTTGGATGTGAAGGTCTTGACGCTGTCTCTTAGCTCCAGACTGAGGCGGGGGTCTTACAAGAGAGTCAGTTGGGTAGACAAGCACACTGTGGGTTCCTTCCTGTGCACTCTTCTGCCTCTATCCCTTTGGTGTGTATTTTTGTTTTTGTTTGTTTTATTTATATCCTGCCGTACCCCGCAGGCAGACTCAGGGTGGCTCACAACAGATGGATATAAAAAATTTGAAGATTAAAACATAATACAAGAAAAATTAAAATTTGACTCGATCCATACACCAGCAGGTGGCGATAATCTAATTTAAGTACTATCAGAGACTTTAACCCCTGCACGAGTGCTTAGATGTACTAGTTTTTGCAAGTGGACAAATTGTGACTGACCCAAGGTCGCACCAGCAGCTGCATGGGGAGGAGTGGGGAATCAAACCTGGTTCTCCCAAACCTGGTCCACGCTCCGAACCGCTACACCAAACTGGCTGCTCTCTATCTTTGGCATCGTGGGTGCAAGGATGTTCTCTCCGTCCACACCCATCCTAAATATAGTAGTTAGATCCTATATCTATCTTTCATTTTTACTATCTAGAACAGGGGTGTCAAACATGTGGCCTGGGGGCCAGATCAGGCCCTCAGAGGGCTGCAATCCGGCCCGCAAGGCCCTGGCTGTTTCCTGCTTCCTTTTCCAGTTCTGCTGCTGCTGCTACATCACAGCTTACTTTACCAGACTCTCTCAGTCGCACAGGAGAGATACATAGGCAAGCCTCTCCTGTGCAATTGAGTCTGGTAAAGCACTGGCTGAGGCTCCTCCCCCTCCCAGGGTGTGGGAGGGAACCAGCCAGAGCTCACTTCCTGGCCAGGCTGCCTCAATTGTATACAGGAGACAAAGGGAATCCTTTCTTTCCTTCCACTGGCTGAGGCTCCTCCCTGAAGGGAGGCAGGGAGGGAGGGAACGAGGGAAAGCTTGCTTTGTTAGACTGCCTCATTCGCATGGCAGAAATACCAGGCACCTTTAAGATCAACAGTGTGTGTGTATTCTGTTGGGCTCCTTACACTCTGTGTATGTGTGTGTTTTGTTGGGCTCCTTATGCCAGGACTCTCCTGGGTGCAACTGGGTTCCCACCCTCTTTTCACTGTGTTCATGCACTCATGATCCAGTCTTTCTCAGTAAGAAAGCAATGTGAACTATTTTAGAGGAGAAATAACAACAAGCCACTGAGGTGGATTAGGCTGAGAGTGTGTCCAGACCAAGTTCACCCAGCACATTTCCTTTATAGGAAGTTGTAATTATTTATCTGGAGAAAACTATAGTTTTGGAGACAAACAAACAGCCCTCGGTCTGTGTCAGGATATCTTCTCATGTTCTTGACCAGCACATGAAGCAACAAAAGCTTGCAATGCCCAGCCATTTCATGTTTTCCCCTGGGTCCTAGGCTCAAAACACTGAGCATGAGATTTCTATAACGAAAGTCAATAAATCAAAAGTAGGTTTGCAGCTTACATACATACCTGATACTCAAGATTGCTATAGCACAGGCATTTTGATGCAATAATTCAGAGCAAGAGGTGTCAGTTATCAGAGACTGTCAAATAGATGAACTATTGCAAGAGTGCTAGTGTTTTAAAAAAGCTTTAATTATGTTTTTGTCCTTTATAAAGTTTGTATCTCCACTATCTGGCATTACATTTTATGACACACATGGCCTGGCCCAACAAAGTCTCATTTATGTCAGATCTGGCCCTCAAAACAAATAAGTTCAACCCCCCTGATCTAGAATGTAGTTCCAGAATAAAGGTTTCTTATTACTTTGAAACTTACAAGAGGCTCTGTGCAACTTCGTAACTTTGAAAGCTTCTGTTGTGTTTTCAGCCCTAGTGCACTCTGCTATTTTGAGACAGATTCCTGGCTTACCACACCAGAGAATCTAACAAATATGGCTTCCAAACTCTGGAAAGCACAGAGCATTTGAATTGGTCCCTTACATTCAGCAAAATTAGGAATGTTCAAGCTTTTAGAGATGTCGGATGCCAGTTACCTGCAGGATCTCCCTCATGGGTGCTTGACTTGCTGGTTGTTCCACTTTCCCTGTGAAAGGAAAAGCAAAATAAATAAATAAATAAAATAGAGGAGAAAAATCAGTTGCACTCAAATAATGGTAGCTATTACCACGCAAAGGTTTTACGAATGCTTTACCTCTGGCAAGACGTTTTCTGAAGTAGAGGATCAAGGATAGAATGACTAAGAGGATGACAATACAGGGCGCTCCGAAATGTAACATGGGGTTGCAGTCTCCTGTAAAATGAGACAGTGAGAAAGAATTTGGTGGGGGTCAGCTGCTAACTTTGCTTTGTTGCTGGGCAACTGAGGGCAGACAAAAGGGGCATCTAACCAAAGTCATCCAGTTTGTGCAAAGTATATTTATTTATTTGCTTCATTTATACCCCACTTTTCTTCCCAGTGAGGACTTACAATTTTCTCCCTTTCTGTCTGTCTTCAGATTGCTGTTCTTAGGGCAATATCCTGCTTCTTCTTGGAAGCTCCACAACACACTCTCTCTCTCTCTCTCCCCCTTTCTGTGAGTGATGTAGCTAGAAACCTGTCCCCAGTTTGGTGTAGTGATTAAGTGTGTGGACTCTAATCTGGGAGAACCAGGTTTGATTCCCCACTCCTCCATCTGCAGCTGCTGGGTGACCTCAGGTCAGTCACAAGTTCTCTCAGAGCTGTTCTCTCACAAGCAGTTCTCGAAAGAGCTCTCTCAGCCCCAAGGGAAAGGAGTCTGTAAGCCGCTCTGAGACTCCAAGTGAAGTGTGGGGTATAAATCCAATCTCTTCTCTCCCTTTCTACTCTTTACCATCAAGTATGTTAGTTCTTGAATAGAGGTTTCTCCACACTTTGATCAGTTTCTGCACCTCTGCTGCCTTAACCACTCAGCCAACAAACCACACCCATTACCAGATCTCCAAGAATTTCCCTACCCAGAGCTGGCAACCCCGCCCATGAGAAAGGGAGAGAGGCACAGCCAGCAGGTGCCAGCCCCTCCTTCTGGTTTTTGCAGAGGCTCAAGGCTTGACGTGCCCCTAAGACCACACATGCTGCAGGGGCGGAGTGCTACTAGCAGCTGACCTAGGGCTCCGAAAACCCTTGAACTAGCCCTGCTTGTGGTGGTGGCGGCAGTGACAATGGTGGTGGAAGTTGCAGCCAACTTATGGCCACCCCTTAGGGGTTTCAAGGCGAGAGACATTCAGAGGTAGTTTGCCATTGCCTGCCACTGCGTAGCAACCTTGGACTTCCTCAGTGGTCTCCCCTCCAGATACTGACCAAGACAAACCTTGTATAGCTTCTGAGATCTGATAAGATCAGGCTAAACTGGTCCATCCAGGTCAGGGCTGTCCTGCTTATATCTTGTGCAAATGGAACTCATGAATAGTTTTCCCGCGCGCATTTTGTTACTGTGAAAATGAACTGTGAAAATGGAAAAACAATATAAATCAGGGGTCCCCGACCAGTTTGCTGTAGTGGTTAAGAGCGCAGACTCTAATCTGGGAGAACCAGGTTTGATTCCCCACTCCTCCACATGCAGCTACTGGCGTGGCCTCGGGTCATTCACAAGTTGTCTCAGAGCTGTTTTCTCAACAGCAGCTCTTGAAAGAGCTCTCTCAGCCCCACCTGCCTCACAGGGTGTCTGTTGTGGGGAGGGAAAGGGAAAGGAGATTGTAAACCGCTCTGAGACTCCTTCGGGTAGTGAAGGGCAGGGTATAAATCCAATCTCTTCTTCTTTTTCTTTTGGAGCCTGTGGGCACTTCTGGAATCCTGACACAGGGCAGTGGGCACAATCACAAAATGGCTACCACCGTTAAGTGGAGCCAGTCACAAAATGGCCACTGCAGGAGGTGAAGCCCGCCACAAAATGCCAGGGATTGAGGTTATATATAACTCTAATAGAAACTCTTCGGTGTTTCAGGCAGAAGCTTAATTTAATTGGATGCTTTTCAATCTACACAGCCAATCAGAATCCCTGCTGGGTGAAAGCCCCTCCCCATCTAAAAGCACTTGGTGGACACCACAAAAGGTGTTGGCAGGCAACATGGTGTTTGCATGGGCCCCACGTTAAGGACCTCCGATGTAAATGAACGGAAGCAGGGATCGTTGTTACCTTTTCTCCAAAACTCAGCTGTAAGTTACAGCAGCAGTGCAATAAATCTCAGCTGGGCAGATGGTGCTGGATTTTCTGGTTTTCGTCGAGCCAGGAATCACTTTTAATGCAGCAGAGTGCACTAGGCGAACCATGAAGGGAAGCTTTGGGTGTGCTAGCAGACTCAGGAAGTTCCACAGAGCCAGCAGTCAGATTTGAAACTAATAAAGAGTTCTTTATGATATGGAACTCCATTCTAGACAGTATAGAGGAGAAAGAGACAGGGATAGGATCAATGCTAACTACCTAGGATGGCTACGGATGTGGGGGAGAGTGCCCCTGCATCCATTGTCCAAAGGTGGAGAGAAAACGTGCTCTTTTGTGTGTGTGAGAGGAAGTGTGTGTGTGAGGGAGGTGTCAAGCCAGAAGGAAGGAAATTATCCATCCGTAAGAATAGCATTCTACTTCAAAGGGGATAGGACCAGATAACAGGAAGGAAAGGACCTGTCTCTCTGACTAAATCTACAGTGACTGCCTGAAGACTCAGGCAGGGAACAGCACATAGCCCTTCACTTTTCTAACAAATGGTACTCTGGAACCACAGAAGAGGTACAGTGCTGCTATAACATGAATTCACCGGTTGATTGGTTCACGTGGCTGTGACATCACATCCTACCTGTATTCGCAGAAACTCCAGCACTGATGCTTCCGTTGTGTTGGACCGAGCAGCTATCAGTTGCCCTCTGGGTCCATGTCTTGGGAGCAACAAACTTTAAGCTCCAGATGCTGAAGTCTCCATTCACGTCGATCATGTCAACATCCTTCCGGGCATGAGATGTTTCCCCATCAATATCCCAGGAGACATTTTCCCAAATAGGGTCTGCGTCAAAGATGAGGCAGAGTAGGGGGATATCGTGATTAGGCTGATCTTCCGGCGAGGCAGAAGGAGCCAGGATGAAATAGGTTGGCCCAGAAGTATCTAAAAGAGCATCGAAGGGGAAATGGAATCACAAGCTGCTGACTGGAAGGAGGATCACCCGTTGTTTATTAGGCGTTTAGCCTATCCCTTCTCTTAGGCTCAGTATGGGTAGCCGTTCACTTAAAACAAATTTAGATATGAATCAAATAGAAATTAAATGCTATGCAGTAAAGCCCTATATGGCCAGGGACCTGCATACCTGAAGGACCAGCCTTCCCCATATATACCCCAGAGAGCACTACGGTTGGGTCACAGAACAGACTGACCCTCCCGGGCCCCAAAGATGCCAGGCTCACTGCTACTAGGGCCAGGGCCTTTTCAGTGGCAGCTCCACACTGGTGGAATCAGCTCCCGGAAGAGATCAGGGCCCTGTGGGATCTTTTGCAGGTCCGCAGGGACTGCAAGACGGAGCTCTTCCACCAGGCTTTCAACCAAGGAGCCGCCCTCACCACTACCACCAACAATTGTGGTTAGAGGCCCGGCCCCAGCTCTGAGATCGAGCCATACCATCGCGTGACTTAAGAAGATTACCGAGTTGGGAACTGACTGCTTGTTTACTTCCTACAGCACGTCATCTTAACTAATGAAGAACGATTACTAGCACCTATGATGTATCTGACTGTTTTAAATGTTTTTATGTGGTTTTTATTTTATTTTGTACTGATTACTGAAAGCCACCCTAAGCCTGCTTGTGGGGAGGGCGAGATATAAATTGAATAATAAATAAATAAATATTTAATAGAAATAAGGATTGCATTTGTTATTTTGGTTGCGATTATTTTTCTTGGATTGCATAAGAACATAAGAGAAGCCAATGTTGGATCAGGCCAGTGGCCCATCCAATCCAACACTCTATGTCACACAGTGGCCAAAAATACCAGGTGCCCTCAGGAGGTCCAGCAGTGGGGCCAGGAGGACACTAGAAGCCCTCCCACTGTTGAGATTGAAAGGTCAAAAGATGGCGGGCGGACAGCTCGAGTGCGGGTGGATGTGAGCTCTGCCTGCTAAAACTTTCAAGTTTTTTCTTAGGCGTTAATATCGCCTCACCCCTCTCTTGTAGAGAGAAGGGTGGTAGAGGGCTCTTAGCACCTAGAGGGGTGAGTGGCGACTCCCCTCGAATAAAGGTGTGCCCTGAGACGGAATTACTTGAAGAGCTCCTGACGGAAGACGCCGGGAGAGAGAGCAACCAATCCAGCCAAAGAGCCAAGCGACAAAAAACAGGAAGAAAACTAAAAACCAAAGCTAAGTATTAACGGAACGGCTTAGTATAAAGAGAACTAAAATAAAATAAAAGCGTTGGGGCGTATAAAACAGTGTATAAGGCCTCTGAGACTTAAAAAAAAACACCTTAGAGTATTGAAGAGAAGAAGGTGGGGCTCCCGGTACTAGTGGCTACTTAAATAAAACTTGCTTAGATAGGGGAGGGGGCTGAGTCGAACTAAGGTATACATCGTATAAACAAGCAGCTGAAAGGAGAAAATAAATACGAACATACTGCAGAATTTTTTCTTTTCTTTTGTGGCTTCTAGACTGGTCGTCGAGGTTCCTTTAAGAGAATTCTTGGAGCTGAGTCACTCAGAGAAGCCGCGGCGGCGCAGACGGAAAAAGCAGAGCTCCTCGGAAGGAACAGCCGCGGCGTGACGGAGAATGCTGGCCCAATCAACAGAGAACAGGGAACTATGCGGCGGAACGTCTGACGTCTGACGAGGCTACGTAAAGACAAGGCTTCGGAAGGAGCGTGGGGCCATACGGAAGAAATGTAAAAGATTAAGACTGCAGCGGATTAGCCGCCACGGGAAGCGGAACGAATACAAGCAGTGGAATAACACAGAAGGACATAAAGACATTAAAAAGTGGGGGAAAAAAGAATAAAAGAAGGGTTTAAAAGGTTTAGAAAATTATAGAAGGTTAAGTTAAAGGGGGGCTAGTAACAACATATATACAGATTAACGTAAGGGTGTATGGGGATAGATTGATTGGTGGGATTAATTTAATATATTATTGTGGTGGTTCTTGGGGTGGTAGAACACATTTAGTGAGATTTGTGTTATCTTAGGGGGAGATTATTGTTTAAGGATCATAATTTTGGTTCTTGTTGTTACTTCTGTTAGTTTGTTGGTTATGACTATCTACTTAATGCTGGGAACATTGATTGATTAATACTTGATGATCCAAAATCAACTTAGCTAATAGGCAGGTTATTAAGATATTAATTAATTAATCGAGTTTAAATTAGGTAGAGTGATATAGCAAAAATTTGATAAGTAATTAATACAAATTGGCACAAATAAGGAGATTATGGTTATATATATTACTCAATAATAATTAATAGTTATCAATAAATAATCAGCAAGGGAATAATATAAATTGAAATATTTGAGGGGCAATTAGTTAATCCTGAAACATAGTTATATAATATCTAAATAAATAATTAGAAATAAGTAAATTTAGCTTCTTATAAACTTAACTTATAAGAAACGTTATATGGCATCAGGAGGAAGTGGCGCCCCTAGGAAATCTTCTTTACCTTCTCTACCTTCACCAAATCAAATTAAAGCAATGAGTCAATTTAAATCACAATCCTCTAATATTCCAGCTATGTCTACAAAAGATTTGAAGGCAATGATTGAGGAGAGTGTAGCATCTGTTCTAAAGAATACAGTGGAGAATACACTTCCCACACTGATTAAAAAGGAAATAGAACCGGTATTAGCCCATGAAAGCTCAGATGGAGGAGATGTTCCAACAAATTAAATCAGAGAATGAAGAATTTCAAAAGCAAATAGCAAATAACAATAAACAAATATCAATGAACAAACAAGAAATTCAGAAAATTGCAGCAGCCCAATCCAAAGCGAATAGAAGAACAACAGAGACAGAATTAGATATTCAAGAGTTAAAAGCTAAGAACGAAAGAATGGAGGAGTCCCTGATTAATTTAGAAATGGAGAGGGCCTCTCTAATTATACACTGCCAAAATATTCCGGAAAAAATCGGAAACAACCTAAAAGAAGAGGTGGCAGAATGTCTAACTGACCAGCTGAAAATTGGATCTAAAGACGAACTAAGCTCAGAAATTGATGCAATTTTCAGAAGAAATTCTGCATATGCAAGAAAAAATAACATCCCACGGGAAGTTCACATCAAATTTCATAGAAGGGAAATGAAAGATAGAATATTAAAAGCAGCAAATGAGAATAAAGTAACCATACAAGAACAAGAAATTAGATTCCTAAAAGAAATTCCGTGGCGGGTTAGAGAGAGGAGGTTTAAATACCAGACATTAACGGAATTATTGAAAACAAAAAACATCACGTATAGATGGTTGGTTCCAGAAGGTTTGCTTTTCGAATTCCGGGGAAGAAGACAGAGAATAGATTCAATTTTTAAATTGGATAACTTCCTTGAGCAAAATGGAGAAGATCTTGGCTGGCAAGGGGAAGAAGAGGATAGAGAGGAAGAAGAAGAAGATCAAGGGGAAGAAAGAGAGGAAGAGAACAAAGCTCAAAAGAAACCAGAAACAAAAAAAAATAGAAGACCAGAAATACCGGCCTCACAAATGCTAACGCGATTTAAATACAGGAGCAAGAACACAGAAGAGGAAGGCAAGAATGGATCACAGTAATAAAGGAAACCTTAAAATTATTTCGATCAACGTGAACGGTCTAAATAGCCCACAGAAAAGAAGAAAAATCTTCCATCAACTTAACAAGGTGAAACCAGAAATAACCTGCCTTCAAGAAACTCACATAAAAAAAAAAGACACGAAATATCTTCAAAATCAAAAACTAGGGGACGCATTCATAGCATCAGACCAAAAAAAGAAAAGAGGGGTAGTAATATACGTAAAACCACATTTACAACCAAAGCTAATTTCTGCCTCAGAAGATGGAAGAATAATCGCACTATCCATAATTAGACAAGGAATAGAGACCTTGATAATTAACATATACGCACCTAATCAGAATCAGGAACATTTTTATGACGACCTTTTGAGAGTTTTAACAATAAAAGACTTTAAAAATATATGTATTTTAGGAGATTATAATGCCATATTTGATTCTAAAATTGACAAAAAGAGTAAGAAACCATCTAAAAAACAGGGCTTGAAACTGCCTAAAAATTCTTTAAAATAGTGGAAGAATTTAATTTAATAGACGCGTGGAGGACAATGAATTTGGATAAAAAAGAATTCACATATTTCTCGTCAAGGCATCAATCTTGGTCGAGAATAGATATGGTTTGGACATCAGTATCTATGATGACAGAGGTAATCGAAGTTGAGATATTGGCAAATACATTTGCTGACCACAGTCCAGTAATGATTACGCTCGCTGAAGCAAAAAGAAAAACTAGATGGAGGTTAAACACCAATATTCTGAAAGATCAAGAATTTGTAGGCAAAGTGAAAAAAGAGTTGAAAGAATTTTTTGAAAGAAACATCCAGCCCGACATTTCTATGAGTACAGTATGGGATTCCTTTAAAGCCTTTCTGAGAGGGATATTCATTAGTCAAGAAGCTTGGAAAAATAAACAGAAAAAACAGCAATATGAGCAACTGTGCAAGCAAATAAAATTGGAACAAAATAAGGCCTGTCTAGACAGTGACTATGGCTCAGCTAAAACTAAACTAAAAATGCTACAACATAAAATGAACTTAATTCTCACTCAAGAAATAGCTAGGAAAATAGAATTTACTAAACAATATTGGTTTGAAAATGCAAACAAGCCTACAAGATGGCTAGCATATAGGTTAAAAAAAGAAAAAGAAAAAAGAACAATTATTACACTAAAAGATAGAGATGGAAGTGATAAGTATTTAATTGCTGATTTAAAAAGGATTATAGAAAATTACTACCGAGAACTATATAAGCAAAATCCGGAGGAGGAAGTTGTAATAAAACATTACTTAGAAGAGAAAACCAAATTTTTTTTTACTGAAGCTCAAAAACAGATTCTAAATCATACGATATGTATGTATGAAATAACAGAAGCAATAAAAAGACAAAAGAACAAAAAAACACCTGGTATGGATGGTATACCAACAGAGATATATAAAATATTTGAAGATCAGATAAGTTTATCGTTTAAAAAGCTAGTAGAAGAAATAGCTAACAAAGGGGAGTTACCAGAGACATGGAAACAAGCTGTTATAACTTTAATTCCTAAATCAGAAAGTGAGAAAAATCTAATTAGTTCTTATAGACCTATTTCATTGTTAAACGTTGATTATAAGATCTATGCGAGTATACTGGCTGAAAGGTTGAAAAAGATACTACTAGAGTCAATATATCAAGACCAAGCAGGCTTTCTCCCCAAAAGATATATGAAAGACAATATAAGAACTCTTATAGATGCGTTAGAATTTTATGAAATCCATCCAGAAAAACAAGCAGCTATGATGTTTTTGGACGCTGAGAAAGCGTTCGATAATATCTCTTGGAAATTTCTGCTTAATAAACTTGCTTTAAGTAACGCCGGTACACTCTTTCAAACAATGATAAAAGCCATATATACTAAACAACAGGCGAAAATTATTGTTAATGGAGATTTATCAGAAAGTATAGAGATTCAAAAAGGAACCAGGCAGGGATGTCCCTTATCACCATTGTTATTCATATTTGCTTTAGAAACCTTAAATGACCAGGTAAGAGAAGATGAACATATAACTGGACTGAAAGTGAAAGGCTATGAATTTAAACTGCGAGCATTTGCTGATGATCTTTTATATATTATAGAGAATCCTATTAAATCGCTTCCACAATTATTGCTACAAATTAAAAAGTACGGACAGATGGCAGGGCTTCGAATTAACTTTAAAAAAACTAAAATCGTGACGAAAAACTGTTCTCCTGAAGTAAATAATATGATTCAAGACAGGACCAAGATAGAAATAGCTAAAAAAGTTCGATATCTAGGAATATGGGTAACAAATAAAAATAGTGCGCTTATAGAAAATAACTACTGTAAACTCTTAAAAGAAATTAAAAATGATCTTGAAAGATGGCAGGGAATACAACTTTCGCTGATGGGCAGAATAGCGGTAGTTAAAATGAATATCCTACCTAGATTTTTGTTCCTAGCCCAAAATATCCCTGTCCTTAAGAATTACAACTTCTTTAAAGAATTAGATAAAATAATCAGATACTTTGTCTGGTTTCCTAAAAAGTCAAGAATAAAATGGAAACTAATGCAAGATACTAAAGAGAGAGGAGGCTTTGGTCTACCAAATTGGAAACTTTACTATCAAGCGGCCTCCATGGTTTGGATCAAAGAATGGATTAAACTAGAAAATACAAGAACTTTAGCTCTAGAAGGTCATGATCTTTACATGGGATGGCACGCGTATATTTGGTACCAAAAAGATAAAATTCACTCTAATTTCCACCACCATATATTAAGAGGGGCGCTTATAAAAGTTTGGCAAAATATCAAAACAATTCACTATAAAAAAATACCTAAATGGATATCACCCCTCGAAGCATTTATAAAGCCAACATTAATTGATGAGGGTAATAGAGCTAGATATGAAACTCTACTAGATAAATTCAACAAATTAAAGAGTCAAGAGAAACTAAAGGAAGAATTTGATTTAAATTTATCCTGGTGGGAAAGGATTCAAATACAATCCAGATACGAACAAGATAAAAGAATTGGCTTTCTGGATGTTAAAACCGAACTGGACAAAGCATGGTTAGAATCGAATTTAGAAATAATTAAAAAGATCTACTGAATATTATTAGCAGATGAGATGCATGAAGAAACTGTAAAAATAACAATGATATCCTGGATGAAAGATCTGGGCCATACTATTGATCTGGAAGATTGGTCCAAGGTGTGGAAAACACTTAAATATATGAGTGCCATCTCATATAAGGAAAATGTTTATAAGCTGTTTTATAGATGGCACTGGTCTCCGGACAGGATAGCCAAATGTTTTGTTAATGCATCAAATATATGTTGGAAATGTGGAAGAAATATAGGAACGTATTATCATATGTGGTGGAAGTGTAGGAAGGCCCAAAAGTACTGGAAGAAAATTCTGAAAATGTGTTCTGATATACTTAATTTAGAACTACCGTTATCACCAAAACTCTTCTTACTAAATATGTTCCCTGACTGGGTAAACAAACCGGATACTATCTTTATAGTCTGTACTGTTACGGCTGCACGAATCATGTGGGCAAAATATTGGAAATTACCCGAGGGCCCAATAATTAATGAAGTAATATATAAAGTGATGGAGTTGGTAGAAGCTGAAAAACTAAGCCAAATATTACATGGAAAAAAGAATGAATTATTACAGGATAGATAGTTGAAATTCTATGAATGGTGTAAAAGTAAATGAATGGCTCAAAACATGGATTATTGAACGTATGATCTTAGGGTTTGCAGATTTTAGAAAGAGCAACAAGAAACTACAAAAGAATCTTTACAAAAACAAGAATTATACGTGCTATAAGAAGTAGGGGAAGATCTTTAAAGAAAAAGAAACAAACAGACCAATTAAATTGCAATATAGTATGTGGAGGTTCCGTGCGGTCCCCACTGCTTGACGCATATAGTAAAACTTAAGGTCTATTGGAAAATAATACAAGAATATACGATCTTGTAAAAATGGAAACTGTCGGAGTGGATGTACAAATAATGTTTCGTAGTTTGGAAGTCTCGAAGGTGGAAAAGAATGTATATCTGTGAAAATGAAATAAAAATCTTATCATAAAAAAAAAAGAAGCCCTCCCACTGTTGCCCCCTACCCCCAAGCACCAAGAATACAGAGCATCACTTGCCCCAGACTGAGAGTTCCTGTCTATACTTTGTGGCTAATAGCCACCGATGGACCTCTGCTTCATATGTTTATCTAATTCCCTCTTGAAGCCGTCCATGCTTGTAGCCGACACCACCTCCTGTCGCAGTGAATTCCACGTGTTAATCACTCTTTGGGTGAAGAAGGATTTCCTTTTATCTGTTCTAACCTGACTGCTCAGCCATTTCATGGAACACCCACGAGTTCTTGTACGGTGAGAAAGGGAGAAAAGTACTTCTTTCCCTACCTGCTCTATCCCACGCATAACCTTATAAACCTCGATCATGTCACCTCTCAGCCGTCGTTTCTCCAAGCTAAAGAGCCCCAAGCGCTTCAACCTTTCTTCATAGGGAAAGTGTTCCAACCCTTTTATCATTCTAGTTGCCCTCCTCTGTACTTTTTCCAATGGTATAATATCCTTTTTGAGGTGTGGTGACCAGAACAGTACACAGTACTCCAAATGAGGTCGCACCATCGATTTATACAGGGGCATTATGATACTGGCTGATTTGTTTTCAGTTCCCTTCCTAATAACCCCCAGCATAGTGTTGGCCTTTTTCATTGCAGTCGCACACTGTCTTGACATTTTCATTTAGTTATCTACTATGAGTTCAAGATCTCTCTCTTGGTCAGTCTCCGCCAGTTTGGACCCCATCGTCCTCTAGGTGGGGCCTGGGGTCTTCCCAGAATTCCAATGGATTTCCAGACTACAAAGATCAGTCCCCCTGGAGGAAATGGCACCTTTAGAGGGAGGGACCCTATGACATCACATCCCTCCTGACCTCCCTCTCCTCCCCAAACCGCACCTCCCCTGGGCATCACCCCCATATCTCCAAGAAGATGATACTGTCAATTGTAATCTCTGGTATTAACTGAGACTTTATGGAATGTTTTGAAAGTTGTAAATGGGTACACAGTGTGTCATGACCGGTGTTCCCTCTAAGCTGAGTTAGTGTGAGCTAGCTCACAGTTTTTTAGCCTCCAGCTCACACATTTTTGTCTTAGCTCAGGAAGGAGGGCTCCAGAGCAAACTAATTTATGCAGTAGCCAAATCGCTTTGCACACAACTTTCATGCCAGTAGCTCACCAAGTAGAATTTTTGCTCACAAGACTCCACAGCTTAGAGGAAACATTCCTCATGACACAAAATTTCTTTTTTGGGGGGGGGGGAATACTCACTTGTGACCATCAGCCTGGTCCCTTGAAGGGTTTGAAAAGACGTGAAGGTGGGGGGGAAGCAGTAGTACACCCCGGAGTCATTTCTTTGCACGTTGCTGATGGTCAGAGAACCCTGTAGTTGAGTGTTGGATGGACTTGAGTATTTTCTTTTTTTGTTTAATTGTTTTTATTAGTTTTCCAAGGTATACAGATATTCATAACCAAGTAGGTAAGTGTTGCACAAAGTCATTAACAATTCAATAATAAGGATACATACTAAACAAGCAAGAACTAAACTTATCATAATCTAGGGCAGTGGTGGCAACCCTATGGCATGCGTGCCAGAGGTGGCACTCAGAGCCCTCTCTGTGGGCACGCACAGCTTCACCCCAGCACAGAGTTCGCAAGATTGGACAGCAAAAATCACATTAATTGTTCAAAAGCATGCCAAATGCAAACTTTTACCTTTGAATACAAAGTTGTTTGTATCATTGAAAGCTCTGTTATTGTGTTTTTCTTTTAAGACAAAAGATGTTAATGTATGGGTTCTTTTTTCTAAAACAAAAACCTCAGGTTAAATTCAGGTTAAATTGCCATGTTGACACTTTGCAATAAATAAGTGGGTTTTGGGTTGCAGTTTGGGCACTTGGTCTCTAAAAGGTTCACCATCACTGATCTAGGGACATACAGTGCTAACAATACATAGTTAATTTAAGCCAGAGCTAGAAGGTAAGGGTTGCGTTAGTTGTTATGAGAGTGTGTTATCCAGAGGTGTTCTATTGGGTGTGGGAGTTGTCAGTGAAGTAATGCTGGGTATACAGGATTATATGGTTGAATGTCTGATGCACAGAGATATTCCATGAATGGCGACCACTTCCCTACAAATCTAAAAGGTTTTGGGTAGATGTCTGAATGTTTGATATGATCCGTGATTTTTCCCCAGAATTAAGTGGTCCCCGACTTTGTTGAGCCAGCCAGAGATGCTAGGGGCCTTGTCAGCTTTCCACTTGGATGCTATGGATGTCTTGGCAGCGACTACCAGTAGGCTAGTAATAAGGTCTCGCGTGGGTGGTGGGATACCTTTTATTTTCCAAATCTCCAGAAATATTAGTGTAGGGCAGGGGTCATTTCATAGAAAAAGAGGTGCAGGAGCTCATTAACATAACTCATTTGCATAACTCATGTGCATATGCCACCCCCCCTAACATACCGGAAGTGTGTCAGAAGGCGACACCCACCCCTCAGGCTCCACTCCACAGGTGAGTGAAACTGACCTGCTCTTCCTCCGTTCCCTTCCCCATCCAATGCTTTGTGCAATAAAAATAAGCGTAAAGAACACACCCTCATTCTCTTCCTGCTCCCTTGAAACCACTAGGTTTCAAGTAGACTTGAGATACCCAGGACATGTGCACCACCCATCCCTTCCCCTTCCCCTCCCCACAACAAGACACCCTGTGAGGTAAGTGGGGCTGAGAGAGGTCTTTTGAGAACTGCTCATGAGAGAACAGCTCTGAGAGAACTTGTGACTGGCCCAAGGTCACACCAGCAGCTGCATGTGGAGGAGTGGGGAATCAAACCCGGTTCTCCCAGATTAGAGTCCAACTCCTGACCACTACGCCAAACTGATGGGGTGGAAGCTGCTGAAGGGTTGGTGAAATTTCTCCAGTACTTATGTGCCATGTGCCCAGATAAAAAATGGTATACTTAGAAAATTTATAGGCCACCTTGAGCAAGTCTCTGGAAAAGCAGCACACAGTCATAAAAGGAACAATGATAAAATTATCAATATTAAAACAAAACATTAAAAACAATAAAGACCCTAGCAGGGCTTTCCCCGGGGCGCTGCGCCTCTGCACTGCTCGGGGAAGCCGAGGAGGGGGTGGGGCTTGGTCATGTGCCTGCCCCCTGGGCTCCTCACTCCCGGAGCTGCGCTCCTGTGCGCTCCCGCTCCAATGGACCCCTGGTGTAGGGTCTAGTGGGATATCATAGCCTGTGATGAGTTTTATTTGGGACAATACTTCTAGCCAGAAGTTCTTTATATATTCGCACTTCCACCAGCGGTGGGCAAAGGATCCAGTTTCGCCACACATCAATTGAATCATATGATCCATAGTATAGGTGTGTCAAAAATACTCAAAGAACAACTTACCCCCTTCGAGGGACTTGAGTATTTTCCATCTGGCTTTGAATGTAAAGAACTCTCATATATCATGCGCAGGCGTCGGTTCAGTTCTTCCTTGTACCACGGCACCCCCGTCCACGACACAGACAGCCAAGACGGAAGGCTGCACTGGATCGTGACCTCTGTTCCGGGAAACGCCAAGATCTCCTCCACTTTTGGCTGGATTTTTCTGTTCTCTTGTGATTCAGCAGCTGTATGGGAAAAGCATCTGTGCTCAGTGTTGATCATTACACATACCCAACGCTCACCCAAACTATGAATACACGTTGAAGCGCTTGGGGCTCTTTAGCTTGGAGAAACGACGGCTGAGGGGAGACATGATCGAGGTTTATAAGATTCTGCAGGGCTTTTTTTGTAGAAAAAGCCCAGCAGGAACTCATTCACATAACAGGCCACACCCAACAGCAGAAACTCATTAGCATATTAGGCCACACCCCTGACAGCACAGCTCCCTCCCAGGATCGGCTTCCCCAGGTGCCCCGTGGCTTGCGGGGTGCATGGGGAACCCGAGGGAAGGAAGGCAGTTTCTGGATCAGCTTCCCCAGGCATCCCACAGCTGCGGGGTGTCTGGGGAACCTGAGGGGGGGAGGCAATTTAAACTGCCTTCCCTGCCTGGATTGGCTTGGCTTCCCCAGGGGCCTCACGGCTTGCGAGGCGCCTGGGGAACCCGGGGGGGGGGGGGAGGCTGTAGGCATGGTCAACTCGGACGCCAGCCAGAACTCTGTTCTTGTACGTTCCTGCCCAAAAATAGCCCTGAGATTCTGCATGGGATAGAGCAGGTAGAGAAAGAAGCACTTTTCTCCCTTTCTCACAATACAAGAACTCAGTGGGCCCTCCATGAAATTGCTGAGCAGTCGGGTTAGAACGGATAAAAGGAAGGACTTCTTCACCCAAAGAGTGATGAACACGTGGAATTCACTGCCACAGGAGGTGGTGGGGGCTACAAGTATGGACGGCT
The DNA here is from genome assembly GCA_029233225.1 of Lepidodactylus listeri. NCBI lineage: Eukaryota > Metazoa > Chordata > Lepidosauria > Squamata > Gekkonidae > Lepidodactylus > Lepidodactylus listeri. Next base: position 152,850,456 of record JARCFY010000003.1, read on the forward strand.
TCACGAGGGAATTAGATAAAACAAATGGAGCGGAAGTCCATCAGTGGCTTTTAGCCACAAAGTATGGGGCAAGTGATGCTCTGTCTTCTTGGTGCTTGACGGGGGAGAGGCAACAGTGGGAGGGCTTCTGGAGTTCTGGCCCCACTGGTGAACCTCCTGAGGGCACCTGGTGTTTTTGGCCACTGTGTGACACAGAGTGTTGGACTGGATGGGCCACTGGCCTGATCCAACATTGGCTTCTCTTATGTTCTTATGTTTGAACGCTCCGGTCCATCCAGATCATAGCACTGAGGAGTCATTTGTTCCTATAGGGAAACTTACCTGTACTGATAGGGTACAAGTAAGTTTCCTCACATGAGGACTTCCTTATAAACTGGTCCTCGGGTAGAGAAAGATTTTTACCCAGCCCTGCTTAACTTAGATTTGAAGGATTTAGCTCTTGTGAACGTAGCTTCACAAGAGAGCCAGTTTGGTGTAGTGGTTACGAGCGCAGACTCTAAGCTGGGAGAACCAGGTTTGATTCCTCACACCTCTGCATGCAGCTGCTGGTGTGACCTTGGGTCAGTCACAAGTTTTCTCAGAGCTGTTCTCTCAGGAGCAGTTCTTGAAAGAGCTCTCTCACCCCCCCCCTCTATTGTGGGGAGGGGGAAGGAAATGAGATTGTAAGCTGCTCTGAGACTCCTTTGGGTAGTGAAGGGCGGGGAAATCAAAGTGATCGCCAGCCACTTTGTGGTCAGGAAGCAATTTTTCTCCCGGCCAGTTTGGCTGGAGATCCTGGAGGGTTTTTCTTTTTTGTCATCTTCTGGGTATGGAACAGGGGTCGCTGGGGGAGTGCGGGGTATTTGTGAATTCCCTGCATTGTGCAGGGGGGTTGGACCTCCTCTTTTCTCTGAAAGCATCTCAGGAGGTCTCAAGGCTCGGCTGAAGGTAAGCAAACAGGAATCGTGAAACAGAGCGGGTTTTGAAAACACTTACTGTGCAGAGACAGAAGAATTATCTCAGCAAAGTGCAGCAACATTCCAGCTACGAAGGAGGTCCTGCTGGCGAACAGATCTCTCCTTGGTCCTATGGATCGGTGGGTCTTTCTGTCGCCTGCCAATATCTGTGGGAACAGCGATGAAAACTGAGAGGTGTATTGCATCGACATGCACACATTCCAGAGAGTTTTTTGGGGTGGCTTTGGGGTATTTAGGACTTTTTCCTAAGGCATACAATCAGGCAGCGATTTAAAAGATGAGCTAGCTGCTCGTTTGATTTCATTTGCAGCTTCTGGGAATTAGAGAAACGCCACACAGGTTGTATTCAGAACGTCCCAGCCGGTTTGCTGACTGAGGAGGAAAATCTGAATTCTTCTCGACTCTCGGTAAGAATATACATTTCATTTCTTTGATTCAGAGCCCTCCTTTCTACAAAATTTTTTACCCAACACAGCCTCCAAAGAAAGCACAAAACTCACACGGTTACATACCAAATAACAGTTGACAAAAGTACGAGGAAAGACAATCGCAGGCATAAAAATGAGAATAAATGCAGCTGGGAAAACAAGCTCTGCAATAATGAAGGCAGCCAAAGAGGCTCTCTCAAACCAACCGTCTCCAACTGTTTCCTCGAACCAACTGTCTCCAGCAACAGTGGAATGAATTGTGTAAAGTTAATCACCAGGATCATCCGTGATCCATTGATAGTACAGGCCTTTCTAAATAAGTATGTTGTAAATAGTTGATGGAAGGTGGAAATGAAGACTACTGATGGTCTATACCAGGGGTGGGCAATTGTTTTGGCTCAGGGGCCACTTTGTGGGAGCGGAGGTTAGCGGAGGGCCGCACCTTTTAAAATGATTGCATTCATTAGTTAACTCTGCATTTCAGAAAAGGTATAAATTGTATCATAAAAATCAATACATATAAATTAAATAAAATAGGGGTAGTTTTGTTCAATTTATTTATTGTGCTAATTTCATATCGTCTATAGCTGCGAGCACATTTAATTTTAGAATCCATTTAATGAGACAAATGTACCCTATCACACTTTTCTACAATTTTTTTGAAATCAGGAGTGAGAGTGCTTGTTGAGATTCTCATCACAGCCTGCAAGTTAATGTCTGTCAAAGAGCATCTATATTTACTCTTGTTGATCTTCATGCAAGAAAAACTTTGCTCACAAATATATGTAGAACCAAACATAGAGAACATTTTCCCAGCAAATTTCTTCATACATGGAATTTTTTTCAGCAGACAAAGATTTGTAAAAGTCAACTAATGTCACAGCATTAAACATTTCTTTCACAGTGTGATCTGACTGCATGTCAATAAGTTCAAGCTGCAGCTCCTCAGGTGCTGTATCAATATCAGCAGTGATGGGATAAGAGAGCAAATTGAATTTAGGCTCAGTTTTCTTGAAGTCCTGAAATCTTCTTGGCGGGCCGCAAAAAACTCTGTGGCGGGCATGTGGCCCCCGGGGCGCAATTTGCCCACCCCTAGTCTATACTGGTCTATACTGACAGCTCCAGCTTGGGAAATACCTGGAGACTGGGGAGGTGGCGCCTGGAGGGAATGAGGTTTGGGGATGGGACCGGTGTTCCCTCTAAGCTGAGTGAGTGTGAGCTAGCTCACACATTTTTGCCTTAGCTCAGGAAGGATGGCTCTAAGAGCAAACTGATTTATGCAGTAGCCAAATCACTTGCTCACAACTTTACTGCCAGTAGCTCACAAAGTAAAATTTTTGCTCACAAGGCTCCACACCTTAGAGCATTGGAGGGGAGTGATTTCAGCAAGTTAGAAGGCCATAGATTCCACCTTCCAAAGTGGCCATTTTCTCCAGGGGAACTCTTCTCTGTCACCTGGGGATCAGTTGTAATCCCAGAAGATTCCCAGCCGCCACCTGGGGGTTGGTAACCCTAGGTGGACAGGTGACCCTCTTTCTGATCTTAGGCCCAATCTGAAACAGATTGGAAAACTTTAAGGTTATCTGCCTCACCCTGCCTATTGGTAGGGCCAGTCCCCGTAGAAACATGTTCCTGACTGGAAGAACAGAAATGCAGGAGCTCTGGGAAAAGACCAGCCAACGAAGACCTACCCGGCATCAGAAGCGTGCCAAAGCAAGCAAAGTGACCAGCCGCTCTGCTGTCACTCAGAAGCCTCCACTGACCAAGCTTCCAACCGTTAGTGGGTGGTCTGCAAGGTGCCTGTTTGGTGGCTTCCTTTGCGTAAATGTCTCCGCGTGACCTTTCTCGGTGGCAGCTGGCTTCGCACCACACACCGCCCACGCGGAAGCGGTGTCTTTCTAGAGCCTTCCCTCGAGGCATCCTACCACATCCGTGCTTTGGGCTAGTGCTTCATCTGGGCCCTGGTTCTTTCAGCTGTGCTCTCGGTCAAGTACTTCCTTTTATGGCCCTCGGGTAACATCCAATCACCTTCCTCCTAAATCTTACTGCTTTGCAGGAGTCAGGCAGGCTGGATTTTTGGTGCGCTCTAGACTTCTTAGGAGAGTTTGGCTGCAGTTTAAATGAGAAATGTGGCAAGTCCTTAAGTAGTAGGCAGTACGATCCTATCCTGAGTTGTACCCTTCTGAGCCTCTCGATTGTGATGCGCTTAGAAGGGCATAGCACGGCTTAGCTGCACTGGCAGCTGTGGTATTCTGCTTACAGTGTGACACTAGGACCGACCTGGGAGATCCAGATTCAAATTCATGCTTTTCCATGAAGGTCACTGGACGACCATCGAGCCATGGTTTGGGCTGCCAGCCTCCAGGTGGGGCCTGGAGATCCCATGGAATTCCAGCTCATCTACAGAGATCAGTTCCCCTGGAGAAAATGGGTGCTTTGGAGGGGGGACTCTATGGCACTGTACCTCTCTCCAGCCTCCACCCCCAAATCGCCAGGGGTTTCCCAACCTGGATCTGCCAACCCTACACCCCATCCCCTGCCAGTGGCTGGGGGGACCTGGCAACCTTAAATTAGGTTGGATTTGAAGCAAAACCACCTTAAGGGGTCCCAAAGGCCCCTGTTATTTTCTTAGCCAGAGATTTCCCTCTTGTGAAAAGAAGCTCTTGGTCTTCCAGTGGAAACTGTCATGCCCAGCTTTAGAAGCCTGTTCTTCAAAACATTCTTGTGGGATGCTCCCATGCTCCAAATCAGGCAGTGCTACCACATGGGCTTTGGCCTGGATTCTTTCTAAATTAGCAAGTCTCTTTGCCCACAACATGAAGGAGCTACAGGTAGAAGAAGAAGAAGAGATTGGATTTATACCCCGCCCTCCACTCCCCAAGGGAGTCTCAGAGCGGCTTACAAACTCCTTTTCCCTTCCCCTCCCCACAACAGACACCCTGTGAGGTAGGTGGGGCTGAAAGAGCTCTTTCCCAAGCTGTCCTTGAGGGAACAGCTGGTACAGAGCTATGGCTTGCCCAAGGTCATCCAGCCAGATGCAAGTGGAGGAGTGGGGAATCAAACCTGGTTCTCCCAGATGAGAGTCCGCACACTTAACCACTACACCAAACTGGCTCTGGTAGGAAGGGGCCAGTTGAAAACCTGCAGCAGCAAAGGTTCTGGCTTCCATCTCCATAGCAATAAAAGCTGAGTTATCACCCGTGTTCCCTCTAAGCTCCGTTAGTGTGAGCTAGCTCACGGTTTTTTAGCCTCCAGCTCACAATTTTCTGTCTCCGCTCAGGAAGGAGGGCTCCAGAACAAACTGATTTATGCAGAAGCCAAATCGCTCCCTCACCACTTTAATGCCAGTAGCTCACAAAGTAGAATTTTTGCTCACCAGACTCCACAGTTTAGAGGAAGCATCGGTTATCACAGGATTGGACCCAGCACTTTCAATTGGTGGAGGCACAGCACAGATCCTGTGTGGTTCTATGGAAGAAACTGAGCACAGGATTTCTTACTCAGTGGAAGAAGGAGAAGGAGAAAATGACAAAGACACTGGATTTACACCCCGCTCTTCACTACCTGATGGAGTCTCAGAGCGGCTCCCCAGAACAGACACCCGGTGAGGTAGGTGGAGCTGATATAGCTCTAGAGAGGACTGCTCTTGAGACGACAGCTCCGAGAGAACTGTGGCTTCCCCAAGGTCACCCAGCAGCTGCATGCGGAGGAGGAATGGGGAATCAAACCTGGTTCTCCCAGATTAGAGTCCCACGCTCGTAACCACTACACCAAACTTGCTCTCCAGAGGCAGTCTTGGAAGTGGTCACTGGCAAGTCAACAGAGCTGTATGTTAGAAGTCAACACACACATGGTTTTGCCACTCGCTGGCTTTCGTGCATCACCTCACAAGACTCGATACTGAAGCCTCCGGGGGGGGGGGGGAGCGCAGTCTCTTAGTGCCCAGTGGAGTTGCCAGCTCTGGGTTGGGAAGTACCTGGAGATTTTGGGGGTGGAGCCTAAAAGGGCAGGGTTTGGAGAGGGGCAGGACTTCAATGCAATAGAATCCACTTGTCAGCTAATGCTGCCATCCCCTGCCCGGGAGATGGGATGGCTGAACCCGTGACGTCAATACTGTGGAATGTTATGTTCTAGTTCTCATGGCATGCTTATCGCTCTCCCTGCTGCTCCGACCTTGAGAGACTGTTGGTGCCGGCTCATGTATCTTTTCTTCTGTCTGGCTATAAGTCTTCCTGCTTATTTCCTGGGAACTGTAAACCAGTATTTTAAGCACCTTTTTCTTTATCTAATAATTGGTTACAATGCACTGCCTGATGTCTCTTTGAATTCTGTATAACTGTCCTGGTTTCAATAGTGCCCGCCATTACTAACACAAGAAGTGCAGATGACCATGGCAGACCTTTCTCAATAAAGCTTTCCTGTTTAAGGACACTTGTTGTTGACTGACTCCGTAGGACTCTCAAACCACCTTCCAAAGTGGCCATTTTGTCCAGGTGAACTGATCTCTGGCACCTGGAGATCTCCAGCTGCCACCTGGAAGGTGGCAACCCTAGGGGTAGTTATTTCAAAAAACCCTCCCTTCTTATCCCCCCCTCTTTAGTTGAGATCCTCCTTTGGGAAATAAGCCGAAAGCGGCTTTGCTCCCCACTGTGGAGAAAGCCAGAGTATAAATGAAGTAAATAAATAATAAGCATAGCTGAAGATGGGAGGCAGATAAGTACAACCAGGGCTATTTTGGGGCAGGAACGCACAGGAACGGAGTTCCGGCTGGCTCCTGAGTTGGCCACACCCAGCAGGAACTCATTAGCATAATAGGCCACACCCAACAGCAGAAACTCATTAGGACTGGCTACATTAGGGGTATGTGGCCTAACATGCAAATTCTTTCCTGTTACCAAAAAAAGCCCTGGGTTTTGACAACAAACAAAGTAAACAGAATAAGAAGCTAAAGGTGGGTGTGGCTGGATGACCACTCCTCTGGTAATATGGGGGTGTGGCCTAATATGCTAATAAACTGTGGTGTGGCCTAATATGCTAATAGATTTCTGCTGTTGGGTGTGGCCTGTTATGCTAACGAGTTCCTGCTGGGCTTTTTCTACAAAACACGCCTGGGCCATAGACTTCCTAGGGAGAGGCTTCGTGGAGGGGAACCTTGTGCCTCACCGGAATGTTGGTTGGCTGTTGGAGTGAGAAGGGGAGACGGAAGCAGGGGAAGGGGAAAGGCTACGGAGAAGGGGAAAGAGGAAACAATGGGGGAGGGGGAAATGAGGTGCCTCCCAAAAGTTCCTGCGGGTTCCCACTCGTAGGTTCTAACGTACTCTGTATATTATGCTTTCTTTCTTTTGTCCTGAATCGAATCCCAAACTTCGCTTGCTGAAAATTAGGGATGTCACCCTCCAGGTGAGACGTGAGGATCCCCTAGAATTACAGCTCCCCTCCAGACGACAGAGATCGGTTCCCCTGGAGAAAATGGCTGCTTTGGAGGGTGGAGATGATGGCATGGTACCCCACCGAGGTCCCTGCCCTCCCCAGGCTCCACCCCCAAATCTCCAAGAGTTTCCCAAACTTAATCTGGCAACCGGATGGCCTCCCCTCTCACCAGTGGCCAGGGGGGACCTGCTAACCCTGTGGTGAATTGGTGTATGCACAGTACTGGAACAGAATGGGGACTGGATAGAAAGCCCGCAATATCTACCTACGCTGATGAGACCGATAATATGAAATCAAAAAACCTAAGAAGGGCAGGGAAAGTCTAAAACCATTGGATTCAGTTTGGTGTAGTGGGTAAGTGCGCGGCCTCTAATCTGGGAGAACTGGGTTTGATTCATGGAAAGTACTGGAGTCGGGAGGCGAGTTGTAGGATGATCATAACAAAGACTTTATTAAGTGAATCAGCATGTTCAGGAGATGGTCAGATCAAGCATGCGGCCAGGGCTCCAGGGCCCTGCTTATATGCCGGCCGGAGCCACACCTCTGGCCGCACCCAAAATACCTGATAGGGGCTTAGCATATGCGCATAGTTCTGATAGGGCCTTAAGTCTTAAGTTGTAGTTCATAGGTCCCCCGCGGAAGACCTAGGCTGGCTATTGGTGGTCGTTTTGGATCCGACTGTCTATTGTTCTACCTGGCTGAAGCTCAGGTAGAATCGGGCCATGTGCTCTGACCGCCTGGCAGTCGCCATTTCGTGACTAGTACACAACAATCCCCTACTTCTCCACTTGCAGCTGCTGGATGACCTTGGGCAAGCCATAGTTCAGTCAGAGCTGTCCTGGAAAGAGCAGTTCTTGAGAGAGCTCTCTCAGCCCTGCCTAGCTCACAGGGTGTCTGTTGTGGGGAGGGGAAGGGGATTGTAAGCCACTCTGAGACTTCGAGTGAAGGGCGGGGTATAAATCCAAACTCTTCTTCCTCTTCAAGAAGATGAAACCTAGTTAGACGTTTTGTAGAGCTCTACAGAATGAGTTTGAACCCACTACCGTGTTGTAGTAAATAGTGATTCAAATGGTGCCGAATACTGATGTGTTTTATCTACCCTAATTGTGAAGCTTTTAGACAAGCAAATAGAAAAAACAGCAACACTCTTTAGACTCATCGCCTCAAAGTGCCTCAGATTTTTCGCCTGAAGAGATCCCCCCCGAAAAAAGGTGATTAAAATTTTTTTTCAGGTGCAATGTAGGTATCCAGGGGAGCAGTACCCTGACAGAAACTGCGAAATGAACGCAAATTATAACACCTTTTTAAAAGCAATTTGCAACAATGAGTGACAAGCTTGGGGGCAGATAAGACATGGAGATACCCACTCTGTTTTCTTTCTCGAACAGCGTATTTAGTACATTTTAGAGGGCGAAAGAGCTGAAGAGGCCCAGCCGCAGAAAGCAAGGGCCGGAACCTGAGGTGACCAAAGCGTTCGGGCGCTTCTGACAGAAGCGTTTGTGGTCCCCGACTCTGAGCCAGTTTTGTTGAACTTGTGGCTCTTTTTCACACGGGAGAGGAAGACTGCAGAGAGAGAGAAAGGAGGAAAGCTCGGGGGAAGTTTCAAAACGAAGATGTGTGTGTGTGTGCGCACTTCCGAGATCTGACAAGATTGGCTACACCATGTCGCCTTCCCCCCAGTAGTGGAGATAAAGAATCAAATATCCGTTTGATTACTGGTTGGGGAGCAGTGTTTCCTCTAAGCTGAGTTAGTGTGAGCTGGCGCACAGTTTTTTTAGCCTCCAGCTCACACATTTTTGTCTCAGCTCAGGAAGGAGGGCTCCTGAGCAAACTGATTCAGGCAGCAGCCAGATCGCTTGCTCACAGCTTTCAATGCCGGCAGCTCACAAAGTAGAATTTTTGCTCACAAAACTCCACAGCTTAGATCGAGCATTGGTGGGGCGCTGGGTGTCCAAAAATGCTTTCCAAATATGCGTGTATTGCCATCATTCCTGTCACTTATAGGGTAGCAGAGTTGCTGTTCTTTCCCCACCCCACACTTCCTGTCAGGACCAGGAGGGGAAGTCAAAGGGGCCCATGGAAGCCCTGCTGCGAAAATGGCAGTCAGGTTCCCCCCAGTTATGCAGCTCCCTCAGCCCTGGCAGCCAGTTTGGTGCAGTGGTGAAGTGGGCGGACTCTAATCTGGGAGAACCAGTTTTGATTCCCCACTCCTCCACATGCAGCTGCTGGTGTGACCTTGGGTCAGTCATGTTCTCTCAGAGCTGTTCTCTCAAGGGCCGTTCTTGAGAGACCTCTCTCAGCCCCACCTGCCTCACAGGGTGTCTATTGTGGGGAGGGGAGGGGAAGGGAAGGGAAAGGAGATTGTAAGCCGTTCTGAGACTCCTTTGGGTAGTGAAGGGCAGGGTATAAATCCAGTCTCCTCCTCCTCCTCAGTAGCTAAGGCCTGTTTCTGAACTAAGGCCTATATGAGATCTACGTAGTCATGTGTCTTGGAAGAGATGGGCCATTTAACAGACTAAAAAGTGCCAAATGACACAGAAATTAAGGGTATGACCCATTTTATATAATGTCGTCCAGGGCTCATTTCGTAACAGGAGCTCCTTTGCATATTAGGCCACACACCCCTGATGTAGCCAATCCTCCAAGAGCTTACAGTAGCCCCTGTAAGAAGAGCTCTGGAAGCTCTTGGAGGATTGGCTACATTAGGGATGTGTGGCCTAATATGCAAAGGAGCTCCTGCTACGAAATGAGCCTTGATGTCATTGAGTTTTCAGCCTTGACCTGGATAGCCCAGGTTCACCTGATGTTCTCATTAGATCTTGGAAGCTGAGCAGGGTTGGCCCTGGCTGGTATTGGGATGGGAGACCACAAAGGAATACCAGGGTCATGACTCATTGGAAGGCAATGACAAACCACCTCGAAACGTCTCTTGCCTTGAAAACCCTACAGGGTCGCCATAAGTCAGTTGTGGCTTGATGACCCCCCCCCCCCAAAAAAGGAACCAGTTGGGTTTTCAGTGCCTTTCAGTCGCGATTTACATGTGTTGTAGTTACCACAGGAAGGTACTACACTGAAGTCTTAGGAGAAACTCGTTTCTGCAATCAGCTGTCTCAGGAAAGGTGACTTGCTTACGATCATATGGAGTCCCTTGCTGATTAAATGCGTGTGCCCACATTCTGCCTTCAAGAGACGTTGCACGAGGCATGAGGCTGTGGGCCAGGATTCAGATCTGCACTGGGTGTGTGCAGAAGATCGCAATTAAGCTGCCTTAATTAATAAAAACGGGAGATTCCCCTGTTACAACTGCCTGGAAATCACTTCCTCCAACCTAGAAATTATATATCCTAATAGGGTGTCTGCAGTTCACCCAAAATTACATCTCCAGACTTCAGAGATCAGTTCCCCTGAGGGCTCCAACTCCAGGTTTGGAAATACCTGGCGATTTGAGGGCGGGGCCTGGGAGGGTGGGGTTTAGGGAGGGGAGGGGCCTCGGTAGGGTGTGATGCCCTGCAGTCCACTTTCCAAAAGTGGAATAGACACAGTGTTGCCAACCTCCAGGCGGCGGCTGGAGACCTCCCGCTATTACAACGGTTCTTTCAACTGTTTTGACTGTTATTGTTTATACGGTTATTTTTAACTATCTGGATATTTTCTACTGATGTTACCCGCCCTGAGCCTGCTTGCAGGAAGGGCGGGATATAAATTGAACAAAATCAATAAACTGATCTCCAGGTGACAGAAATCAGTTCACCTGGAGAAAATGGCTGCTTTGGGAGGTAGACTCTTCGGCATTTTACCCCACTGAAGTCCCTCCCCTCCCCAAACATTGCCCTTCTCAGGCTGCCCCCCTCCAAAAAATCTCCAGGTATTTTCCAACCCAGAGCTGGCAACCCTAAATAAATGTTTGAGATAGATGATAGATAGATGCAGGGCTTTTTTTGTAGAAAAAGCCCAGCGGGAACTCATTAGCATAATAGGCCACACCCAACAGTAGAAACGCATTAGCATATTGGGCCACACCCTGACAGTGCAGCTCATTAGTATATCAGGCAGGGGCTGGGAAAGCACAGGGCAGGCATGGAAACTTACCTCACCCCCCTCCCTGAACTTCTCCACCCCACTTCAGCATCGCCTATCTAGTCTACCCCCCCCCCCCCCCAACCAGACGGCCGGGGAAAGGTGCTGCTGAAGTGCCTGGGATCAGATTGGGGAGGGAAAGAAAGGAATTTTCAGTGTTCCTGAGTTCCCTACCTGCCCTTTTCCAGCTGGGACATGTCAGCTAGAGAAAGGGAGGCAGAGAGAGGCTTTTGGTCAATTTCACTCTCAGCTGACTGGTGGGGAGTGAAATTGACAAGGAAATCCCAACTGGCTCCCCGGAGGCTCCCCAGAGGGAGGGAAAGAGAGCATTTTAACATGCCGCCTTTTCCTCTTGTGTGTAACATAGGGAGGGCAGCCTGCTCTGTAGCCACGCATGCCAGAGGTTTTGGTTGTAGGTGTGGCCAACTCAGGAGCCAGCCGGAACTCCGTTCCTGTGCATTCCTGCCCAAAAATAGCCCTGAACAATTGGATAGCAATAGATAGATGATAGACGATAGATAGATGATAGATAGATAAAGATAGATGATAGATAGCTGAGAGAGAAGATAGATAAAGATAGATGATAGATAGGTGAGAGAGAGAGAGAGAGAGATGATAGCTAACAGATAGAAGATAGATGACAGACAGACAGACAGATAGATGATGGATGAATGATAAGTTATTTATGTAGCCTTGAGATCAGTTGTAATTCTGGGAGCTCTCCAGTCCCAACCTGAGTTCCCCTGGAGAAAATGGCACTTGGGAGGGTGGACTCCATGGCATCAGGTCCCTGCTCAGCTCCTTGCCCCCCCCCCCCCCACTATCTAAGCCATCCACCTGGAATTTTGTGGCTCTTCCTCTTCGAAGAGCCATCCCTCCTGTGTTGAGAAGAGGAGAAATGCCTGTTTTGAGATGAAATTGGCTGTGTCCTGCTTCAGCCAAAAATAATAACGTGCTTTCTTTTCACCACAGCGATTGTTTTTTTTCCTCACGCGCGGTTTTAATCGACAAACCGACTCCACTGATGTGATTTAATGGAGTGACAGCCCCGTTAAAGACCCCTGACCGCTGTTGGGTAAATAGGTTCCTGGCCCCACAAAAAAGAATTCAGGGTTTTGGCATTTTGATGGCAACGTTATAAAACCACTGTGCCACAGCGACCCCTTGTGGCTGAGTTCGCAAACGCTTTCTTAGTCGGACAGACCCTTGGTCTGTTTCTCCCCACCCCCACCAGAAGCTGAGATTCCATCAAGGGCCCATTTAACCCTCTCTTCCCCAGCGTGAGTGGGGCCACAGTGGCTCAGAGGTTAAGACAGTGAAGCTGCAGACCGGAAGATCGGTAGTGCGGCAGTTCGAGACCTGAGTGCCACATGACGAAGTGAGCTCCCGTCTCTGGCCCCAGCTCCTGCCAACCTAGCAGTTCGAAAGCAAGAAATTGCGAGTAGATAACTAGGTACCTCTTTGGTGGGAAGGTAACAGCGTTCCGTGCGCCTTAGCATCTAGTCATGCCAGTAACATGACCACAGAAACGTCTTTGGACAGTGCTGGCTCTTCTGCTTGGAAACGGAGATGACTGGTCAAAGGTCTGAAAAACAAATGTAAAGATTACTTAAAGCAACTTCATATAAAGAAAATATATATGTTTTATAGGTGGTATATTACTCCAGATAAATTAGCAAAGTTTTATCCTGACCTACCTAATGATTGTTGGAAATGTCAAAAAAATGTTGGTGCCTTTTTTCATATCTAGTGGACATGTGATAGAGTTGAAAAATATTGGTCCTAGATTCATGAACTGATACAAAAAATGTTAAAAATTACTATTCCCTATATGCCAAAACTGTTTTTATTGAATATTTTACCAGAACACTGTAAAATGCAAGTTTCATATCTTATTGTACATGTAGTCACTACTGCAAGAATATTATATGCCAAGTATTGGAGAAGAAATGAGGTACCTTCAAAAGAAGAAATTATAAATGAATTACTTGAAACTGCAGAGATGGACAAATTAACTTTAATTCTGAGAGGTCAAAATGAGGACAAATTTGAAAATACATGGTCAAGATTTTATAAATGGATGGAAGAATATAATAAATAAACTATATATGGGCATACAGCCGAAATAGAAGAAAATATGACTTATACCTTTACTCAGAACCAGAGTTACAGAAAAATATATGATGGAAAAAATGTGAATATAACTAGTCAATGTATGATGTAGACGAAATAATGATGTAAATGATTATCCCTGAAATTTTTGTAATGTACATTTTGTTTGTTTTCTGTTTGTCTTTTATAAAATAATTTTTTTAAAGGAAATGGAGATGAGCACCGCCCCCTAGAGTTGGATTCGACTGACTTTTGAGCAAGGGAAACCTTTACGCTTACCTCCCCAGCATGAAGAGGAGATTCCGGAAGAGTCCTCAGGTGAAGCCCCTCCACAAAAAATAAATCGTGCCTCAGTGATCTTAGATCCTCCAGCTTTTCTCATATTTATTTCATTTACACTGTTTCTCCCCAACGGGGGCTTACATCATTCTCCTCGCCTCCATTTTATCCCCTCAACAACAGCCCTGTGAGGTGGATTAGGCTGAGAGCGTGTGACTGGCCCAAAGTCACCCATTAAGTTTCCACAGCCAAGCTGGGAATTCGAACCTGGTTCTCCCAGATCCTAGTCTGACTCTCTCTTCTAACCACTGCACCACACTGGCTCTCCGTACATGCTCATAGCGACCCGTTTGTGTGGTTCTTTCACTACAGCATCGTCTTGCAAAGCAATCCCGACCACCTACACTGGGACATGTTATTTATTTATTTATTTATTTATTTATTTATTCGTTTTATACCCCGCCCTCCCCGCGAACGGGCTCAGGGCGGCTCACAAGGGGACAATGTGCCATATTCAATACAATAAACATTTAAAATCCAGTTTAAAATCCCATAATTTAAATACATTAACAACAGTAAAAGTTACAGTAAAGTGCTTCCAATCATAATTATAAAATTCAGAGGGCTTCGGGGTTGGAGTATGGTCTTCCATGGCCGTCAGGTTGGAGTATGGTCTTCCATGGCTGCGTCCAGGGTGGCCCCTCATCGTCAGCTGTCAGTCACGATGTGGTACCAACGATGGCGGCTCCTATTCAAAGGCCTGGTGGAAGAGCTCTGTCTTGCAGGCCCTGCGGAACTGCATAAGGTCCCGCAGGGCCCTGATCTCCTCTGGGAGCTCATTCCACCAGACAGGAGCCGCCACCGAAAAAGCCCTAGCCCTGGTTCCGGCAAGCCTGGCCTCCCTGGGGCCCGGCACACAGAGCAGATTTTGGGCCCCCAACCGGAGTGCCCGCTGGGGTACATATGAGGAGAGGCGGTCCCTCAGGTATGTTGGACCCTGGCCATATAGGGCTTTGAAGGTAAGCACCACCACCTTGAAGCGAACCCGGTATGCTATAGGCAGCCAGTGCAGCGCCGCTAGCACAGGCTGGATATGTTCCCTCTTAGTGAGGCCCATCAGCAGCCTGGCCTCCGCATTCTGCACCAACTGCAGCTTCCGGATTTGCGCCAAGGGCAGCCCCATGTAGAGAGCGTTACAGTGATCCAACCTCGAGGTGACCGTCGCATGGATTACTGTGCCTAGGTCGTCACGGTCGAGGAAGGGAACCAACTGCCGTGCCAGCCGCAGATGATAAAAAGCTGACTTGGCAGTGGCTGCTACCTGGGCCTCCATTGTCAGGGAAAGATCCAGGAGCACTCCCAAACTCCTTACCCCCGACGCAGGCACCAACGTCACCCCGTCGAAGCTCGGGAGCGGGACCCCCCGCCCTGGCCTGCCCCGGCCCACCCCGGCCCAGACACGGGACCTCCGTCTTCGCCGGGTTCAATTTCAGCCGACTCTGCCTGAGCCAACCAGCTACGGCGTGCAATGCCCGGTCCAGATCTTGTGGGTTGGCGTCTGACCGGCCGCCCAACATCAGATAGAGCTGGGTGTCATCAGTGTACTGGAGACACCCCAGCCCATACCTCCAGACAATTTGGGCAAGGGGGCGCATATAGATGTTAAACAACATCGGAGAGAGCACTACCCCCTGAGGCACTCCACATTCGAACGGGGGCCTCATGGATTGGTGTTCCCCGAGCAGCACCCTTTGTCCCCGACCCTGGAGAAAGGAAACAAGCCACTACAAGGCCCATCCCTGTATCCCGTCCCTGTATGTTCCGAAGGCTCCTTTCTCGCTGCCGGACACTTTTATTCTTTTGAGGATGTGATATCTCTGCCTTGCGCTGAGCTGGGAAGCGCTGGGTAATAGAAATCAGAACTTTTCTGTAATGTAAAGGCACTAACCATTGCATAAAGGTAGCGGGTGAGGATGATAATGCCAGGAAGGGCCAGTTAGAGTCAAGATGCATAAGTAACCAAGCGGTAAATATACCCAAGACTGGATGAAGGTGTCATCAACGTCCCGCCTCACAGGGTTGTTTTCCTCCACATGAAGCCAGCTGGGTGACCTTGGGTCAGTCACAGCTTTCTCAGTGCTCTCTCAGCCCCACCTACCTCACAGGGTGTCTCTTGTGGGGAGAGGAAGGGAAGGTGATTGTAAGCCACTCCGAGATGCCTTCGGGTAGTGAAGGGCAGAGTATAGAAACCAACTCTCCTTCTCCTTTAGGTTTACAAGATTATGCATGGGATAGAGCAGGTAGAGAAAGGAGCCAGTTTGGTGTAGTGGTTAAGTGCGCGGACTCTAATCTGGGAGAACCAGGTTTGGTTCCCCTCTCCTCCACTTGGACCTGCTGGATGACCCTGGGCAAGTCATAGTTCTGATAAGAGCTGTCCTTGAAAAAGAGCAGTTTCTGTCAAGAGCTCTCTCAGCCCCACCTGCCTCACAGGGTGTCTGTTGTGGGGAGGGGAGGGGAAAGGAGTTTGTAAGCCACTCCAAGACTCCTTCGGGTAGTGAAGGGCAGGGTATAAATCCGATCTCTTCTTCTTCTTTTCTCCCTTTCTCATAATACAAGAACTGGTGGGCACTCCATGAAATTGCTGAGTAGTCAGGTTAGAAGAGATAAAAGGAAGTCCTTCTTCACCCAGAGTGTTAACATGGAATTCACTGCCACAGGAGGTGGTGGCAGCTACAAGCATGAATGGCTTCAAGAGGGAACTGGATAAACATCTGGAGCAGAGGTCCATGAGTGGCTCTTAGCCACAAGGTGTAGATGGAACATTCTGCATGGGGCAGTGATGCTCTGTATTCTTGGTGCTGGGGGAGGGGGGCACAGTGGGAGGCCTTCTGGAGCTCTGGCTCCACTGGTGGGCCTCCTGGGTATCCGGCAAAGCAGGGTCAGCTCCAGTCAGTATTTGGATAGGAGACCGCCAAGGAAGTCCAGGGTGGCTGCGCAGAGGCAGGCAACGGCAAACCACCTCTGAACATCTCTTTACCTTGAAACCCCTACAGGGTTACCATAACTCGGCCTCAACTTGACAGCCAAACAACAGCCACGACCCTACCTCACAAGGTTGTTGTAAAACAGAACTGCTGTCATGATCTGCTCTGCTTCCCCAGTGAGGGGAAAAGCGGGGTGTAAATCGCTTAAGAAACAGGGTGAGGGATGGAAAAACAGAAATCCCTCGAGGTCGAGAGAGACAGATGCTTTCTGAAATCTGGGAAACGGGTTTAGCTGCTGCCCGAGGCCCCGAGAATCTTTGGGAATGTGAGAGGCCGGTCTGGGGAGCAAGCCAGCGGAAGGAAAGGGTGCGGCTGTGAGGCTGGAGTTGTGGCTGAACTGGAAGATTCCGCTCCAGAGGGGCTGGCCGAGGGCCCATCTACGCAGCAGCCTCTCCCCTTCCTTCCTGTCGCCGCCTGGGCCAGAGAAAACAGAGAAGGAAGCCCAGCTACAAGGAGGTGGGTGGATGTGTCTCTGTTCTCTTCAGCCCTCTGGGCCTGGGGGCACTGTGGCAAGGAGGGGGTTTGTGGGCAGGAGGGGGACAGTGGCTGCCTACAGTCTCTCCCCGGCAGCAGCAGGAGAAGAGCCCAGCAGCCCCCTGGCCTGCTCTGGGGACTTTTGCCATAGGCACATCTGCCTAGAGAGTGCTGAAGGCAGAGGAGGAAGGTCTGGGGAGAAAAGCGGGCCGCTCTCGTGCTGGGTTTGCTGTGCACGGTGCCAGTCTGGGTCCACTTGCCAGCCAGACTGTAGGACAGGGGTGGCCAACCTTGCTTAACGTAAGAGCCACATAGAATAAACGTCAGATGTCTGAGAGCCGCAAGACAGGAACAAATATCACACACACGTTTTTATTTTTAAAAATATGCAGATTTGCTTTTTATTAACGTTAAATGGGACTGCCAGAAATAAAAACAAACGAGGAAAACCGGTTATTGATAATGACATTACTTGTTTGATAATGATATTGAGAGAGAGAGAGAGAGAGAGAGATGGAAAGAAAGAATTAAAGTGGAAAGAAAGAGAGAGAGAAACTAGGAAAGCAAATAGATGGGAGGGAGGAGGGAAGGAAGGAAGGAAGGAAGGAAGGAAGGAAGGAAGGAAGGAAAAGCATGCCTCCCCTTTGCTTCCCCAGCCGCCCTGCCAGGAGCCGCACAATATGTGTGAAAGAGCCGCATGTGGCTCCCGAGCCACAGGTTGGCCACCCCTGCTGTAGGACGTCTGCTCTTGTTCCCCCCAGACCCTCTCCCTTTCATCCTTGCTCTTTAGGAGTCTTCCTTTCTGTCACAGGAAAGATGTGTAAACTCTTTAGCAGCAGCCTCGTAGCCCAGGTTAGCCTGATCTTGTTGGAGCCTGGAAGCTAAGCAGAGGCCACCCTGGTTAGAACTTGGATGGGAGACCACCGGGGAAGCCCATGGGCTCCGTGCAGAGGGTCGCCTTGCTAGGTCCCCCCGGCCACCAGTGGGGGACGGGGGGTGAGGTAAAGTTGCCACCTCCAGGTTGAGAAACTCCTGGAGATTTAGGGATGGAGCCTGGGGATGTATGCATGTAGAGTCCACCCTCCAAAGCATCCCTTTCCTCCAGGGGAACGGATCTCTGTAGTCTGGGGATGAGCCGTAATTGCGGGGGATCCCAGGAACCTGGAGGCTGGCATCCATAGCAGGGAATGGCAAACCGCTTCTGTTTTGTCTCTGCCCTGACCTGGAATCATGTCAGATCTCAGAAGCTAAGCAGGACCGGCCCTGGTGAATACTTGGATGGGAGACCACCAAGGAAGTCCTGGGTTGCTACGCAGAGGCAGGCAATTGCAGACCACTTCTGAACGTCTTTTGCCTTGAAAACCCCACAGTCCAGGGGTTGCCATGAGTCACCTGAGATTTGGCAGCATACAATCACCACCATCATCATTATTATTATCATTATTGTCAGTTCTTTAGGGTGCAGACCTCCTTGGATTTTAAATTTTACATCTGCTTATCTTACTCGTTAAATTGCCACCTGGATAGATGGTGTTAATAATCAGAACCCTAAGAGATTTAGAGGGTGTCTTTTTGATTCATCGGTTCATCATTGGCAGATGTCAAAATAATTCTGAAGTGACAAGCACCCTTCTGTTGTTTTTAGATTATGTGCATGTGATAGCAGCAGAAATCTTAGAAAAGGCTTTCCTTTCTACAAGGGATAAAAGGGAAGATGCCTCTAAGCCCAAGTACCGGTATATCACTGTTTAGGCACCAGTTTAGAAGAGGTATTCGACCCGATGTCTGAGAAAGAAGACGGCATGCCTCTTCTAAAATGATGTTTGCCATTATAAGAGCCCTGCTAGATCAGACCAATGAGGGTCCATCTAGTCCAGCATCCTGTCTCACCCAGTGGCCTCCACCAGTTCCTCTGGAGGGCCAACCACAAGGCAGAGAGGATGAGGCCTTCCCCTCATAAGAACATCAGAAGAGCCCTGCTGGTAGGGTTGCCAAGTCCTAAAAACTTACCAGCGGGGGGGAGTCCTCCTGGCGCCGGGAGCTTCCCCGGCGCGCACGCTTGCGTGCGTGCCATGACGATGTCACCGGAAGTGACATCATCACATTGGGGGCGTTACTAGGGTGATGCTCTGGCAATCGCCCCAAAACTCTATGGCCAACAACAAGGCAAAGAGACCGAGGTCTTCCCCTGATGTTTCCTCCTGACTCTAGGATTCAGATAATTAGTGCCTCTGAATGTGGAGTTTCCCTCAGTCACCATGTCTAGTAGCCTTTGATAGACTTATCCTCCATGAATCTATCTAATCTCCTTTTAAAGCTGTTTATTCCTGTGGCCATCACTACATCCTGAACCTACTTCACTGGATGCCCTGGAGTTCTAGTATTTGGGGAGAGGGAGAAAAATTTCTCTTTGTTAACTCTGTCCCCCCCCCGTGCATAATTTTATAAACCTCTATCATGTCCCCCCTTAGCTGTTGTCTTCCCCTTTTTTCTAAACTGAAAAACCCCAGACTCTTCCACCTTTCCTCATAGGGAAGGTGTTCCAACCCCCTAATCGTCTGGGTCGCCCTCCTCTGTACTTTTTCCAGCTCTGCAATGTCCTTTTGGAGGTACGGTGACCAGAACTGCCCACAGTGTTCCAAATGAGGCCGCACCACAGATTTATAATGCCATAGAGTCCACCCTCCAAAGTGGCCATTTTTTCCAGGTGAAGCGATTGCTGTCCTCTGGAGATCAGTTGTCACGCCAGGAAATCTCCAAGCCTCGCCTGGCGATTGGCAACCCTGCCTGAAGGTCTTGTCCATTCTTGTGTTCAAAACAGTGCAATGAAAATCTGCTTCCCTAGGGGCGAAATAGTATTTGAGAGGTGAAACAGGTGATTTTTAACATCAGTGTGGTAGGAAAAGAAACTCTGACAATAGCTTTTCACAGGGGTGAGAATGGTTCGTTTCGCTTTTGAATCAGGCACCGACCTTGGTCAAAAGGTTCTTTGAACTGATTAACTATTGATTAAATGATGCTGTTACAAGCAGTGCTTACCTGCCACATGTTTATCTTGCCCTTCCTCCAAAGGACTTCAGGGTGGGATTAATTTTCCTCCACTTCATTCCACAACACCCCCGTGAGGTGGGTTAGGCTGAGAGAGGGGGAGTGATTAACCCTGATCTTCTAGTGAGTTCCATAGCAGAATTGAACCTGGGTCCTAGAGCCGTGGTGGCTCAGAGGTCAAGACTCTGAGCTGCAGACCGGAAGGTTGGTAGTTTTGCAGCTTGAGACCCGAGTGCCGCATGATGGAGTGAGCTCCCGTCTCTGGCCCCAGCTCCTGCCAACCTAGCAGTTCGAAAGCAAGACATTGCAAGTAGATAAATAGGTACCGCTTTGGTGGGAAGGCAATAGTGTTCCGTGCGCCTCAGCGTCTAGTCATGCCGGCCACATGACCACGGAGACGTCTTCAGACAGCGCTGGCTCTTTGGCTTGGAAACGGAGATGAGCACCGCATCCCTAGTCAGATTTGAATGGCTTTTGAGCAAGGGGAACTTTTACCTTTACCCGGCCTAGACTATATACCATAATAACGTCATAATAATATTGAAAATAATGTTTAAAAAGGAAACAGGAAGCACTTGCTCGGGGAAGTAGCCAGCCAAGCAGGTCTTGTGTGATGCAGGTCCCTCAAAATCTTAGAGATCAACAAGATTTTCAGGCTAAAAGCTCTCTCTGTCGGATACAGCCTCGTGCGACAGCTCTTTTGCGGTTCTGAGCAGATGTCGTGCGGCGTTATAATCCAGCTGGTAACTTTTTAACCAGGCAGAGAGGCTGGGAGAGGGGAAGTCTGGAGGCCCAGTCCTGGGAACAGAGTCTACCAGAGCCAGCGCAGCAGCCAGGGGGCAAAGGGTGGGAAACAGGAGCAGCAAGATGGCAGGTGCGTTAGAGCCAGGCCCACAGCGAGGGGAAAGGGTGGCGGTGGTGATTGTGCCATGCTGACAGCCGGCAGCTGGGGAAGGGAAGGGAGCACATGCCACGATCATGAGGTGGTGCTGTGACTCCTGGGTGCCGAGTGCGGGCAGCGTGCCAGAACCGTGCTCCGGCCCTAGGCAGAGCTTTGCCTGCACCCAGCAGTGTCGCTTGTGTTTCCCAACAGACGACATGGCCACCCTCACCCGGGAGCTGGGCACGGCCTTCTTCCAGAAGCAGCAGCTGCCGGCGTCCATGGCCGACACCTTCTTGGAGCACCTGTGTCTACTTGACATCGACTCGGAGCCCATCACGGCGCGCAGTACTGGCATCATCTGCACCATCGGTAAGTCACTGTGCGTGTGGGCCGGGGGGGGGGGGGCGGCGGCGGCGGCACTGAAGCTACGCTGTCCCTCGTCTCTCCCGCAGAAGGACTCCGGGGGACAGGGGGCTCCCCTTGCCTAGCCTAGAGAGGACGGTGCAAGGAAACTGGCTCTCCCCTCCCCTCACTGTGCGTAGAGCCAGTTTGGTGTAGTGGTTAGGAGCGCGGACTCTAGTCTGGGAGAACTGGGTTTGATTCCCCACTCCTCCACACGCAGCTGCTGGTGTGACCTGGGGTGAGTCACAAGTCCTCTCAGAGCTGTTCTTGAAAGAGCGGTCCTCGAGAGAGCTCTCCCAGCTGCACTGACCACACAGGGTGTCTGCTGTGGGGAGGGGAAGGGAAAGGAGATTGTAAGTCGCTCTGAGACTCCTTCGGGTAGTGAAGAGTGGGATATAAATCCAGTCTCCTCCTCCTCCTCCTCCTCTTCTTCTTCATGAGTGTTCTCGTATTGGGCTGCTGCAGTGCATTGTGGGGAAATGCGGCCAGGTCAGGGCCAGTTCTAGGATCTGGGGGGCCCTGGGAAGACAGTGCCTGGGGCCCCCAACTGCCTATCACCAGGGCTTCCTTCATGTCTTCCTTTCTACCCCTGCACCTGGCAGAATGTCAGCTAATGCTGCCAGCTCCTGTCTGGGAGGTGGGATGAGTGAACCCTTGACATCGGGTCTGTGGAATGTTATGTTATACTTCTCATGGCATGCTTATCGCTCTTTGAGCTGCTCTGACCTTGGGAGACTGCCCATGTATCTCTTCTCGTGTCTGACTCTAATTCTTCCCGGTTTTTTCCTGGGAACTGTAGACCCGTATTTTAAGCGCCTTTTCTCTGACATGGCGATTGGTTGCAATGCATTACCAGACCCCTTTTTGAATTCCGTATAATTGTCCTGCTTGGGGCTGTGTCAGCCATTACTAACACAAGAAGTGCAGATGACCGTAGCAGACCTTTCTCAATAAAGCATTCCTGTTTAAGGACACTTGTTGATGACTGACTCTGTAGGACTCTCACACATGCCCCCACCTGTCAGGAGCTGTGGCTCAGAGGAAGAGCATCTGCTTGGCATGCTGAGGTCCCAGGTTCAATCCCCGGCATCTCCAGCTAAAAGATCTGGAGTAGGTGGTGTAGAAGAAGAAGAAGAGATTAGATTTATACCCTGCCCTTCACTACCCGAAGGAGTCTCAGAGCAGGGTCTGATTCAGTATAAGGAAGTTCCATGTGTTTGTGTGACTGTGCATATTTCTCCCACCTGCAAGGCCTCCCACCATCCACGCTCAGCTCCCTGTGCCACCTGCACATCCGTTCCCTGACAGCGTTGTGTGTGCAGCTGGGAGTGCGCTGCTATGGCTACCTGGAGTGCCACTACTTTGCTCCCACCCACGTGCCTTTCTTTGGACAGGTGGGAGCACGGGTGCAGACAGGTGGCAGGGGAGGTGTCACGGGGCCATTTGGCTAACATAGCAGAGTGTGCCCATTCGAAGGGGTGTGATACTGAGTGCAGTAAATAAATCTCCCAAGAAGTATATAGCAAAAAAAGGCAAACATTTATCCAGTTCACATTCACGTTTTGAAAGGAGAGAGCCAGTTTGGTATAGTGGTTAGGAGCACCGGACTCTAATCTGGGAGAACCGGGTTTGATTCCCCACTCTTCCAGATGCAGCTGCTGGTGTGACCTTGGGTCAGTCATAAGTTCTTTCAGAGCTGTTCACTCAAGAGCAGTCCTCGAAAGAGCTCTCTCAGCCCCACCCACCTCCCAAGGTGTCTGTTGTGGGGAGGGGGAGGGAAAGGGATTGTAAGCAGCTCTGCCTCTTTCGGGTAGTGAGGGGCAGAGTGTAAATCCAACCTCCTCCTCCTCCTCCTCCTCTAAAGAGTACTATTCCTATCACAAATGGCCAGCTTGTCCAGCATCGTGTGCGTAGGAGTATGAGGGCATTATCTCTACGGGAGAGACCTGCAGAGACGTGTGCCCCTATGGAAGGCCATGTGCAAGAGGGAGAAGACAAAGTGAGGAAGAAAGGAGGGGCCAGAGGGCACCTTCCAGGTTAAGACAGAGAGAGGCATCCCATCCAAGGAGCTGGCTGGGCTTTAATGTGCAGGGGGATTCTACACGCCATCTTGCCCTGCAGGAGAGAGAACTCAGGGTGTGCTGTGATTCTGAGGCTCTATTATTTATTTACCAATGTAGACTTTTAGACCGCCCTCCCCTGCGGGCAGGGCTCAGGGCGCTTTACGACGAGATAAAAACAACAGATGATAGTTAAAACTGTAATGAAATATCATTCAATCAATATATAAAGACAGTCTGTTCCAAGATAGCAATTTTTTTTTTTGGAGAAAAAACTGCAGAATCATAGAATTGGGACCTCCAGGGTCATCTATTCCAACCCCCTGCACAATGCAGGAAATTGACAAATACCTCCCCCCCCCCCATATAGCTTCCCTGTAGCCTCCTAAGGGGGTAGGTAAGGGGAGGCAGGAGGTATGAGAGTGCCAGATTAGTTGCTGTCCGATCACTGTCCTCAAGTGAATGCTCGGTGGAACATCTCTGCCTTATAAGCCCTGCGGAAAGGTAATAGATCCTGCAGGGCACGGATGTTCTCCAACAGAAAGTTCCACCAGGCGGGGGCCAGGGCTGAAAAGGCCCCGGCCCTGGTTGAGGACAGCCAGATCTCTCTCGGGCTGGGGACTACCGGGAGATTTTTACCAACAGAGCGTAACACTCTGCTGGGGGCACACGGAGAGGCGGTCCCAAAGGTATTGCAGAAAACACTCAGGGCGAGAAAGCTAACTGAGAATACCAGCTTTCGCTTTAAAACCGAAGTTTCCAGTCTTTATAATTGCAAAGAATCACTTGTGATGGGTAACCCTGGTCAGCATCTTAGAAGCCAAGAAGATACCCCACTGGTGGACCTCCTGAGGGCACCTAGTATTTTTGGCCACTTCGTGACAGAGTGTTGGCCTGGACGGGCCATTGGCCTGATCCAACATGGGCTTCTCTTCTGTTCTTAAGTTTCTAGACCTCATGGGCACAAATACCTGCTTGACAGCGAGAGGGTGGAGCCTGCTGGAGTCTCAGCAGCCAGAGGGTTGGCTGAACAGGGTTTCTAGTCTCCTTGCCCTAACCGACCATATCAGAATGAAACATGCCGAGTTGTAAAACTGTGGAATGAACTGTGCAAAATGGGAAGGGGGTGGGGAGGAGATGCAGCGTGCCCGCTCGATTTATTTATTTGCAGAACTGGGCTTTCCTTGATGTCGGGTTTGGTTTCCTTGGATTCAGAATTCAGTTGTTTGTCTATTAGGGCTGCAATGTCAGATGAACGGCCCCGGGCATCTGGGGCGGAGCTGGTCATGTTCCCTGCCTGTCTGCCTTTGTGTTTCCACTGACTTCTTGATTAGCCTATTTGTGTCCTGCCTTTTGAAAAGAAACTCCTCTGAGGCATCTCTCACAATCAGGAGAAAAGGCATTATGTGAATCCAAAGACCCTAAAATAATGCAATAAAATGCAATCCCCTGAAGAACAAGCGCCTTGACTTGGATAGCCCAGGCTAGCCTGATTTCGTCAGATCTCACAAGCTAAGCAGGGTTGGGCCAGGTTAGAATTTGGATGGGAGACTTCCGAGAAAGTCCAGGGTTGCTACGCAGAGGCAGGCAAGGGCAAACCACCTCTGAACATCTCTTGCCTTGAAAACCCTACACGGTTGTCATAAGATGTCTGTGACTTGGCGGCAATACCATACTAAATCAGCAGCAAACACAGCTGCCAGCACCTCCTAAACATAAAGGTACTGAGTACTCTCCAGAATAGAACAGCTTTTGCCTGGAGTCTGAAGGCAAACAAAACCGGGGCAGAGTGAAACTCACACAGTTAACTTAATGGAACTCACAGCCACAAGATGTGATCTTTCGTCAGCTAACTGTGTGACTACTTGCTTTGGTATCTGTACCAAGGATTAGCCATGATGGAACTTCCATGTTCAGGGGCAACTTACCTCTGAATATCAGTTGCTAATGGTCAACAACATGGATTGTCTTTGGCTTTTAATATCCTGCTGGTAGCTCTTTTGGGGGCATCTTATTGGACGTTATAGAGAATATGATGTTGGATAGATAAGAACACAAGTAAAGCCAGTGTTGGATCTGGCCAGTGGCCCATCCAGTCCAACACTCCATCACACAGTGGCCTGAAATACCAGGTGCCTTCAGGAGGTCCACCAGTGGAGGCAGGACACTAGAAGCCCTCCCACTGTTGCCCCCTCCCCAAGCACCAAGAATACAGAGCATCACTTGCCCCAGAGTTCTTATCTATAGCCACTGATATACCTCTGCTCCAGATGTTTATTCAGTTCCCTCTTGAAGCCGTCCATGCTTGTAGCCGCCACCACCTCCTGTGGCAGTGAATTCCACGTGTTAATCTCTCTTTGGGTGAAAAGGGACTTCCATTTATCTGTTCTAACCTGACTGCTCAGCAATTTCATAAAGTGCCCATGAGTTCTTGTATTGTGAGAAAGGGAGAAAAGGACCTCTTTCTCAACCTGCTCTATCCCACGCATAATCTTATAAACCTCGATCATGTCACCCCTCAGCCGTTGTTTCTCCACGCTAAAGAGCCCCAAGTGCTTCAACCTTTCTTCACAGGGAAAGTGTTCCAATCCTTTTATCATTCTAGTTGCCCTTTTCTGAACTTTTTCCAATGTTATATCCTTTTTGAGGTGTGGAGACCAGAATTGTACACAGTACTCCAAATCTGGTCACACCATCGATTGATACAGGGGCATTATGATACTGGCTGATTTGTTTCCAGTTCCCTTCCTAATAATCCCCAGTTTAGCATTGGCCTTTCTTACTGCAGTTGCACACTGTCTCGACATTTTCAATGAGTTATCTACTGTGACTCCAAGATCTCTCTCTGACTCCAAGATCTCTCTCTTGGTCAGTCTCTGGCAGTTCGGACCCCATCGATGTGTATTTAAAGTTAGGATTTTTGGCCTCAATGTGCATCACTTTGCACTTGGCCACACTAACCCCCATTTGCCACGTTGATACCCACTCGCCCATCCTCAACAGATCCCTTTGGAGTGCCTCACAATCCTCCCTGGTTTTCACCACCCTGAGCAACTTCGTGTCATCCGCAAATTTAGCCACTTCACTGCTTAACTTCCTTAACCTCTCTGGGGAAGAGAGTTCCATAGCCTTGATTCACCAAGGATAGTTGTGGAACACTGCTTCTGGTGGAGCACCGAGTCAAGTTCAAGCTTTTGGTTTTGACCTTTAAGGCCTTGAGCGGTCTGGGACCAACGTATCTGTGGGACCGCCTCCTCTGTTATACCCCTGGGAGAGCATTCACAGAATAACTGGATCCCAGGGAATAGCAAACCACTTCTGTTTGTCTCTCCCCTGATCTGGATGACCCAGGCTACCCAGGAGGAGCATAGGGGATGTACAGATTTGGTTCTGAACCCCAGGGTGGATGTCATACTGCCCCAAAGCACTGTACAAACCACTCACCAGCACCGCCCCCACCCCCCACTGCAGGTCCTGCTTCCCGTTCGGTGGAAATGCTGCGTGAGATGATCAAGGCTGGGATGAACATCGCAAGGTTGAACTTCTCGCACGGCTCACACGAGGTACAAAGAGGCATCTTGGGACACAAGGGGACTTGGGGGCGGGAAGAAGAGTCTTTCCTCTGGGTTTGGCTAATGCAGTGAAGAGAACTGGCTCCCATGAATAATGGCCGATTGGGAAAGGGCTATGGCTCCATGGTGGAGCATCCAGAAGATCTCACGTTTGACCCCAGGCATCTCCTCTTGACGAATCTCAGTAGCAAGGCTGAGAGACCCTTGCCTGAGAGCCCACTCCCCACCAGAAGCTTAGACGGGATGGCACGGATAGCATCTTATGTTGGAACTGGGAGGACTTGGTTGGTAGAGCAACGGTTTTGAATGGGCCCAAGTTCAATCCTTGGAATCTCCAGGTGCCGGATCACAGGTAGCAAATGACAGGAAAGTCCTTTCTCCACCTGAGATCCACTGCTAGTGCAAGGAGGTCATACTGAGCTAGATGGACCAGTGACTTGGCTTGGTATAAGGCAGCTTCATATGTTCAGTTCTGGGGTGGGCGGGATCATGGCTTAGAGGCAGAGCATTTGCTTTGCATGTAGGAGGTCCCAGATTCGAGTCCTGGCATCAGTACCCAAAGGATCTCAGGTAGGAGGTGGTAATAGGAGAGACTTCTCTCTGCCCGGGACCTTAAAGAATGAGCTAAATGGACTTAAGGTCCAGCTTCATATGTTTATAGGAATGGGTTGTGAATTTTGACTTCATAGTCACTAGCCAATCTGACCTTTCTTGTCTCCACTATTGCGATTTGTCAGACCTGAGCCTTGGTGTGTTGATTAACAGCTGTCTCGCTTCCTCATGGGATATTCATTTATTTAAAACTCTTTTACAACACATCTCTTCACCCACACAAAAAAAGACCCAAATCAGTTTACAACTTAATAAAAAATGGATCTGTGAATATAAAAATGGCCAGATTGGACTGACACCACACCCTATGGGTGGGGATGAAACAGTACTCTTTTATTAGCTGAAACAGATGCTCCTTCAGCTTTGTGGCTTCTTCTGAGGTGAGAAATCCTAGATTATGGGGAGCTCTCTTAGGGCTGCCAACCTCCAGGCAGGGCCTGGGGATCCCCTGGAATTACAGCTCCTCTCCAGACTACAGAGATCAGTTCCCCCTGGAGAAAAAGGGCTGCTTTGCAGGGTGGACATCTCCAGGAATTTTCCTTCCCAGAGCTGGCAACCCTAGCTCTCTGCTGAATCCTGGGCAGGGATCCGAGAGGATTTCTCATCTCTGTCTTCCAAATTGTCTCTGTTTCAGTACCATGCAGGTTCCATTAAGAATATTCGTGCAGCAACCGAAGGATTTGCTTCCAACCCGGTCTTCTATCGGCCTGTGGCTATTGCGCTGGATACCAAAGGCCCGGAAATCCGTACTGGCCTGATCAGAGGGGTAAGACTGGGGGAAGTGACTGAGTTGTGCGTAAGAGATGCAAATTTTCTGGGAATTCTGAAGCAATGGTAAAAAAGCTCCCCCGCGGGGGGGGGGGGGATTGAAATTTCATAAAAATTGAAATCCGGTGTTTACTTAAATGCAAGGCTGGTTTCTTTCCCAAGTATGCCATTAAAAAGAGAGAGGATTTTGTCTTACATTTGCATACAAGTTACAGTTATGTGAGCGTGGTGTGTTAAGTATTGTCAAGTCGCTTCTGACGTGGCGACCCAATGAATCAATGTCCCCCAAAACGTCCTCTTGTCAACAGCCTTTCTCAGATCTTGTAAAATGAGGGCCTTTGTGGCTTCCTTGATTGAGTCAATCCATCTCATGTTGGATCGTCTTCTTTTCCTGCTGCCGTCAACTTTTCCTAGCGGTATTGTCTTTTCCAGCAACTCTGGCCTTCTCATAGTATGACCTAAGTATGGTAGCTTCAGTTTGGTCATTTTAGCTTCTAGGGAGAGTTCAGGCTTGTTTTGATCTAGAGTTTGATCTACAGTTATATCTAGTAGAATTATGTGTGTGGTGTGTGTGTGTATAATATTTTCAAGGGTCTTGTCTTACATCCAGGGCTGTCTTCAGGGCTCTTTTTTTTGGGAAAAAGAGGTGCTGGAACTCTCACCAATCTGCAGATGACATTTAGCTCTATCTTGCTCCCAAGGAGGCTGTAGAAACCCTGAACCGGTGCCTGGAGACAGTTTTGGAGTGGATGTGGGATAATAAACATAAGAACGTAAGAAAAGCCAGGGGTCATTTCGAGCAGGAGCTCAGGGGAGCTCAGCTCCAGGAGTTGGTGCCAGCCCCCCCCCCCCCCGCGGGGGAATGCCTGCTTGTGTCACGGCTGCAGCAAAATGACCCATCCCCTGGAAAGGTCCTTGTTCCTCCGACTAGCCTTCTGAAGGCTTCAGCCACCACTGAAGCTATCCTCCCAGAATAGTGGTATTTCTGAGGCTTGGATTCTTTTTCTTTCTTTCTTTCTTTCTTTCTTTCTTTCTTTCTTTCTTTCTTTCTTTCTTTCTTTCTTTCTTTCTTTCTTTCTTCCTTCCTTCCTTCCTTCCTTCCTTCCTTCCTTCCTTCCTTCCTTCCTTCCTTCCTTCCTTCCTTCCTTCCTTCCTTCCTTCCTTCCTTCCTTCCTTCCTTCCTTCCTTCCTTCCTTCCTTCCTTCCTTCCTCTCTCTCACTCTCTCTCTTCTTTCTTGCCTTCTGACATACTTCCGGTGATGTCGGGTGGTGTAGCATATGCAAATAAGTTATTCTAATGAGTTATGCTAATGAGCTCCTGCACCTCTTTTTCTACGAAATGACCCCTGAGAAAAGCCATGTTGGATCCGGCCAACGGCCCACTGTTGTTTTTGTCTTTTGTACTTATTTTAAGCTGTGGTTTTAAATTATTTTAATGTATTTGCGGGTCAGTTTTAATGGCTTTTAAGATGAGATTTTGATTTTTTATGTTTTAATTTGTTAGCCACCTTGGTGGTGCTATAAAGGCAGAAAGGCTGGGTAAAAAATTTTTTTTGTAAATAAATAAATAATAGTAGAAGAGGAGAAGAAGAGAGAGATTGGATTTATACCCTGCCGTTCACTTGTAGTCTCAGAGTGGCTTACAAACTCCTTTCCCTTCCCCTCCCCGCAACAGACACCCTGTGAGATAGGTGGGGCTGAGAGAGCTTTTTCCCAAGCTGTCCTTGAGAGAACAGCTGGTACAGAGCTGTGGCTTGCCCAAGGTCATCCAGCAGGTGCAAGTGGAGGAGT
Organism: Lepidodactylus listeri; assembly: GCA_029233225.1. NCBI lineage: Eukaryota > Metazoa > Chordata > Lepidosauria > Squamata > Gekkonidae > Lepidodactylus > Lepidodactylus listeri. The sequence goes on from JARCFY010000003.1 coordinate 152,880,392, forward strand.
GGGGAATCAAACCCCGTTCTCCCAGATTAGAGTCCGCGCACTTAACCACTACACCAAACTAGTAATAATAGTAATAATCATAAGTAAGGAGGAGCAGCCTAGAGCACCTCACCGATCTAAAATACAAGGTATTATTAATAACATGAGAAGAGCCCTGCTGGATCAGACCAATAGTTCATCTAGTCCAGCCCCTCAGTCACTATGGCTAGTAGCCATTGGTAGAGTTGTCCTCCATGAATCTATCTAATCCCCTTTTAAAGCTGTTTATTCCTGTGGCCATCACTATATTCTCTGGCAGCCAATTCCACATTTTAATCACTCTCTGTGTAAAGTTGTGTTTCCTGTTGTTATGAAACAGCTGCTCATGTTCTGAACTTGCATCCACAGGGTGAGGACAAGGAAGTGGAGCTGATAAAGGGATCCCAGATGATCGTAACCACAGACCCGGCACTCCGAGAATGCTGTGACCAGCACACTGTCTGGGTAGATTATGCCAACTTGCCAAAGGTTGTCAAGGTTGGCGGACGGATCTTCATTGACGACGGGCTCATTTCCTTACTGATCAAGGAAATCCGTAGGTGTCTTTTTCCTGTCCCTCGGACAGAGTCCCCTTTTGCCATCTGCTATCAAGGGCTTGGGAGGGAAGGTGGCACAGTATACCCCGATCTGGTCAGATCTTGGAAGCTAAGCAGGGTGGTTATTTGGATGGGAGACCACCAAGGAGGAGGAGGAGGAGGAGTTGGATTTATACTTCACCCTTCACTTGGAGTCTCAGAGTGGCTTACAATCTCTGTAACGTAGGTGGGGCTGACAGAGCTCTGAGAGCACTGCTCTTGAGAGAACAGTTCTGAGAGAACTGTGACTGACCCAAGGTCACCCAGTTGGCTACATGTGGAGGAGCAGGGAATCAAACCCCGTTCCCCAGATTAGAGTCTACCGCTCTTAACCACGACACCAAACTGGCAAACTACCTCTGCTTCTCACTTGCCTTGAAAGCCCCTTGTTGTGGTTTCTACAAGTTATTTGCAACTCGATGGCACTGATATACATACCAAAGACTTCCTTGGCTGGTTCTGCATCTGGCATTCTCTCTATATTTTCTCAACACAGAGGGAAAGGTGCAGCTCGAAACCACATTCAAATACCCCAGGCCAACTCCGTCCTGACTTCGTCACCCCTGAATGGCCATAAAATGGCCATAAATCTATGCAGAAGGTACCATAAAACCCGATGATCAAAGAAAGTGAAAGCGGCATGCAATGCAGAGGGGATTTTCTGTTCCAACGTGGGTGTGTTAAAACAATGGAGGGAAAAGCCAATGCAGAATCGCCCCTTGTTTCCCAGTCCTTCCATAACCCAGGTCTTTCTGCTGGTCAGGTCTGTCATCACATGATACTTCAGTTCCTTGGTCAGCACCCTCCATCCCCCCCCCCCCCAAACCAACATCTATCTCAACTGTGACAATAATTCTAGATGGGTAGCCGAATTGGTCTGTATCTGTAGAATAAAACAAGAGTCTTCTCTAGGGCTCATTTCGTAGCAGGAGCTCCTTTGCATATTAGGCCACACACCCCTGATGTAGCCAATCCTCCAAGAGCTTACAGTAGCCTCTGTAAAATGAGCTCTGTAAGCTCTTGGAGGGTTGGCTACATTAAGGGGGTTGTGGCCTAATATGCAAAGGAGCTCCTGCTACGAAATGAGCCCTGCCTCTGGCGCTCTAAAGACTGGCAAAATTTATTCCGGTGGCACCTTAAAAGAGTACCAAAAGAAATGAGAGGTTAATGAAAATTTATGCTGGAATATTTCAGATGCCTCTGGATTCCTGTAGTCTCCTTACAGTCTCCTCTATTGAGCCTCGAGTCCCAACCTTTTTGAGCCTGCGGGCACCTTTGGAACTCTGACAGAGCATGAGGGGCGCAGACACAAAATGGCTGCCAAAAAATAACTGCCTCAGGAGGTGGAGCCGGCCCCAGAATCGCTGCCACCGCTTCCCTTCAGTCACGCAGGGAAGCTCCTTGTGTTGTGGTGGCGGCGGCTGCCAAAGCAACGTTTTTAAAAACCTGCACAGCTGATCAAATCTCCAGTGGCCATTCAGAAGCCTTGCTGGGCAAAAGTCCCACTTGACCCTTGCCACTTTCTAAAACCATTTGGTGGGCACCAGGGAAAGTGTTGGTGGTTGCCATAACACCATAGGCGCCACACTGGGGACCCTGGTACTGGGCAATGTGCTTAGCCCCCACAAGAACAAATGTGGTAAATCCACGTTGTACCACTTCAAGATGGGCAGCCATGACAGTCTGTCCGTAGCAGTAGAAAAGAGTAAAGAGTCCAGTAGCACCTTAAAGAGGAACAAAATTTTTGGCAGGGGAGGAGCTTTCATGAGTGAGCAGCGAATTCGCTGCTTGTTCAGGCGCGGGCAGCCCCCGCTTGAAAAACACTACTTTAAATGGTGTTTTTCACACAGGGGCTGCCTGCGCCTGAACTCCAAGAGGCGAAATTGATGCTTAGAGCTCAGGGAAAGCATTTGGCCGCCCCTCTCCCTCCCCTCTCTTCCCGCTCCCTTCCTCCTCCCCCTCCCCTCCTGCCCCACAAAATTTCCCCATGCCCCACCAATCCAAAATTTCTGGCTACTTTGGAAAGGTGTCACTCTGCTGGCTCTTATAAGTCAGTCTGGTGTAGTGGTTAAGTGCGTGGACTCTTATCTGGGAGAACCGGGTTTGATTCCCCACTCCTCCACTTGTAGCTGCTGGGGTGACCTTGGGTCAGTCACAAATTCTCTCAGAGCTGTTCTCTCAGGAGCAGTTCTCAGGAGAGCTCTCAGCCCCACCTACCTCACAGGGTGTCTGTCGTGGGGAGGGGAAGGGAAAGGAGACTGTGAGCTGCCCTGAGACTCCTTCAGGTAGTGAAGGGCGGGGTATAAATCCAATCTCCTCCTCCTCCTTCCTCAGCCTGTCTCAGGCCTTGTCCAGCATCTGCCCCACCAGCCTTCCGTGCTGACATCTCTCTCTCTCTTCCCTTTCTCCTCCCAAAACGCCAGGTCCCAATGGCTGCGCGGTAGAAGTGGAGAATGGCGGGATGCTCTGCAGCCGCAAAGGGGTCAACCTGCCAGGGGCCGAAGTGGACCTGCCGGCGGTATCCAAGCGGGACATACAGGACCTGCAGTTCGGCCTGAAGCACGGCGTCGACATCGTCTTCGCCTCCTTCATCCGCAAGGCCAGCGACGTGGCCGCGGTCCGTCAGGTGCTCGGAGAGGGTGGCCGCAGCATCAAGGTCATCAGCAAGATCGAAAACCACGAGGGGGTCAAAAAGTAACTGCCCCCTTCTACCTTTCCTTGCCCTCCTCTTTCCCCCAGGGGTATGGGGTGGCGGGGAGGGGGCATGTGTTCACCTTTCCAGTTGCCCTTTCCTTATTCTGGGGGCCATTTCAGTATCTATTTACATTCCACTCACTCCCCCAAGACGACCGTTGTGGCATAAATAGGGGTCTCGTCCTTCCTTCTAGCCTCACAACAACCTATGAGGGGCTGTGGTTCAGTGGTAGAGCCTCTGCTTGGCATGCCGAAGGTCCCAGGTTCAATCCCTGGCACCTCCAGTTGAAAGGAGCAGGCAGTAGGTGATGGGAAAGACCTCTGCCTGAGACCCTGGAAAGCCATAGCAAGGGGCTGTGGCTCAGTGGAAGAGCCCCTGCTTTGCATACAGAGGGTCCCCAGTTCAATCCTCAGCATCTCCAGGTAAAAGGATCAGGTGGTAGGTGATGTGAAAGACCTCTGCCTGGGACCCTGGAGAGCCATGGCGAGGAGCCGTGGCTCAGTGGTTTGCATACAGAAGGTCCCAGGTTCGGTCCCCAGCATTTCCAGTTAAAAAGGACCAGGCAGTAGGGGATAGGAAAGACCTCCGCCTGAGACAATGGAGAGCCACCGCCAGACAGAGTAGACAAGACTGAACTTGATGGACCGATGGTGTTTGTATGTTCATCTGAGAACCACCTCAAGCTCCTTGAAGGGAGGGTGGGATAAAAACGTGTAGGAATTTTTACCGCTCTGCTTTCATGGAACTTTGTTCCTTTGGCTTAGCAGTATCCCCTCTTTACTCGGGACTGTGACTTTTTAGCTGATCTCTGTCTGTCACCTACCCAAGCCGCTGTCTCCACGCTTTAGACGTTTCAGCCCAAGACGGGCTTTCTTGCCCTCTTTTCAGCACAGTTACAGACACACTTGTGTGGCTCCTAACCTTCCTTCAGGGAGCCTTCATGTATCTTAAGGGACTTTTCTGTTGGAGGAAGGGCGTCTTTAGTTTGAGGACGGCATCCGACTTTGTGCAGCGGAGTGGTAGGACGGAGTACACAAGAACATAAGAAAAGCCATGTTGGATCAGGCCAATGGTCCATCCAGTCCAACACTCTTGGTCACGCAGTGGCCAAAACCCAGGTGTCATTAGGAGGTCTACCTGTAGGGCCAGGGTAGGATCCACCCCCCACTCTCTGTCCCTTTCGTTTGGCCCTGTCACCACTTGTTATTGCTTCCTATCAGCTTTGATGAAATCCTGGAGGCCAGCGATGGCATCATGGTGGCCCGAGGAGACCTGGGCATTGAGATCCCCGGCGAGAAGGTTTTCCTTGCTCAGAAGATGATGATTGGTCGTTGTAACCGTGCTGGCAAGCCCGTCATATGTGCCACTCAGGTGAGCTCCATGAGGCGTCCTGATTTGGATCCTGCTTCACTAGACCTCACAGGCAAGAAACATCCAGTGTTGTCCTTCCTGAAGAGTGGAAGGAAGAGTGGCTTGACTGCTCCAACTGTTGCACATAAGAAGAGCCCTGCTGGATCAGACCAGTGAGGGTCCATCTAGCCCAGCATCCTGTCTCACACAGTGGCCTCAGCCAGTTCTTCTGGAGGGCCAACCACAGGGCACAGAGGCCGAGGCCTTCCCCTCATAAGAACATCAGAAGAGCCCTGCTGGATCAGACCAGTGAGGGTCCATCTAGTCCAGCATCCTCTCTCACACAGCAGCCTCAACCAGTTCCTCTCGAGGGCCAACCCCACTGCAGAGAGGCCGAGGCCTTTCCCTCATAAGAACATCAGAAGAGCCGTGCTGGGTCAGACCAGTGAGGGTCCCTCTAGTCCAGTGTCCTGTCTCACACAGTGGCCTCAACCAGTTCCTCTCGAGGGCCAGCAACAGGGCAGAGAGGCCGAGGCCTTCCCCTGATGTTGCCTCATGATTTGATGGCAATTTTTTTTTTAAAAAAAAAAAATCCACCTTCTCTGCCTCATGCATCATTTTATAAACCTCTATCATGTCCCTCCTTAGCCATAATTCTTCTGATGCTCCTGAAACTTTTCAACTGACCTTTCAGGAAGGAAATAGTCCAGTAGCACCTTAAAGACTAACATAATTTGTGGCAGGGTAGGAGCTTTCCTGAGTATTTGAAGAAGCGAGCAGTGACTCATGAAAGCTCATCCCCTGCCAACCATTTTATTAGTCTTTAAGACGCTACCGGACTCTTGCTCTTTGCTTCTTCAGGTAAATGAAGAACCGAGCAGTGACTCACAAAAGCTCATCCCCTGCCACAAGTTCTGTTAGTTTTTAAGGTGCTCCTGGACTCTTGCCAGGCCTGTAGCTTCAGTGGGGCATCTTGGGGCTAGGCCCTCCGACTTACTGGCAAGTCCCCCCGCCCCTGACTTTCCATCCGGCCCAGGGCCCCCAAGTGGTGGCGGATGTGGGGAAAGAGCTGGATATTCCTTTAATTTGATTAGCCAGTTCCCCCTAAGAAATGTAAATGCCCCACTTTGTATAAGGAAAACATATATAAGATGTTCCATAGATGGTATTGGTCTCCCGATAAAATTGCCAAATTCCATAAAAATGTTTCAAAGATATGTTGGAAATATAAAACGAATATTGGCACTTTTTATCAGATGTGGTGGAGATGTTTACAAATTCAAAAATATTGGGGGAAGATCCAGAGAATTATCTTAGAAATGTTAGCCATAAATCTTATGTTAACCCCGGAGACATATCTTTTAAATTTAATCCCGGAGGGATTCACACGTAATGAAGCTCGACTGTTGACATCTGCTAGAATCCTGCTAGCCAAAGTCTGGAAATCTAACAAAATCCCCTCGAGAAGGGAGGTAATTTATAAATTCCTGGACTTGGCTGAAATGGATAGACTTAATATGGTGTTAAAAGGTCAAGATGTGGCTCTGTTTGATGGGAGGTAGTCAGTGGTGTATAAGTGGTCAGATGCTAACCCTGTATAGACTCAAACGTATGTTCTTATGTTTGTTGTAATTTTTCTTCGAAAAACATAAATAAAATTAATAAAATAAAATAAGAAATGTAAATGCCCCCGTGACTTAAAAAAAACCCTGGATACGGGCTTGACTCTTGCTCTTTTCTACTGCCAGACAGGTTAACAAGACGGCCCATCTTGATTTTTCAGGAAGGAAGACCTTCCTGTTTTGACAAGAGCCGTAAGTCAGGAATCAGGATCCTTCTCACTTTCTTCCTCTCCCTGCAGATGCTGGACAGCATGGTCAAAAAGCCCCGGCCCACAAGGGCGGAAGTCAGCGATGTGGCCAATGCAGTGCTTGATGGAGCCGACTGTATCATGCTGTCGGGGGAGACAGCCAAGGGCGTCTACCCCGTGGAAGCTGTGCAGATGCAACATGCAGTACGTACCCAGGTCTTCCTTTGAGAGCCAGTTTGGTGTAGTGGTTAAGTGCGCAGACTCTGATCTGGGAGAATCAGGTTTGATTCCCCACTCCTCCACTTGCACCTTGCTGGATGACCTTGGGCAAGCCATAGCTCTGTAACAGCTGTTCCCTCAAGGACAGCTTGGGAAAGAGCTCTCTCAGCCCCACCTACCTCCCAGGGTGTCTGTTGTGGGGAGGGGAAGGGAAAGGAGTTTGTAAGCTGCTCTGAGACTCCAAGTGAGTGAAGGGCGGGATATAAATCCAATCTCCTCTTCTTCTTTGAAACTTACGGGGGAAAACTAGCATAGTTCAATAGACAGGGCAAATGTAAATGCAAATCTCTGATGACAGGGCAGCAGTGTTTAGCCCATTCAGTCTCTGCTGATGGAAAAGATGCCCCTAGTTAATTGGGTAGCGTTGATTTTTAAGAAAATCAATGGTTAATAACAATGACAATCAAGAACCATATGTTCACGGTATCACAGACTGCCAATGTTAATTCCTAAGGATCAACTTCCATTCAGTTAATCAAGGGGTTCAAGCGGATACCGATCCGAGTTGCAGTATGCTTTTTCCTCTTTGTAGAAAAGGCTCACTGTTTACATTTAATTAACTGTTTACATTTTTCCTTTTGTATGTTAACAGTGACATACATTTGCCCTGAGCCCTCTGGCGGAGGGCAGTCTATAAATCAGATAAAAGATGATGATGATTTAGTCATTACATATTTTTCCTTTAACTTTCTCCGCTCATAGACAGATCTTTGGAAGTATATCTCATCTCCAAAATGTAGCCAGAACTATTCTGGCTGCCATAATAAGATTTAAAAGAACAATGTTTTTTGGAACCATTGCAACATAACAAGTAGTAATGCTGCTGGCCTTAATGGGACACCCAAGCCAAGATCTAATTTCAGTTTATTTGTTATTGTTTCCTGGTATTCCTTTGCCCAGGAATTCAGCCATTTCTCATTAGTCACTCCCTTCCCACCTAGGGCTGCCAACCTCCTGGTGGGACCTGGAGACCTCCCGGAATTACAAGAGATCTCCAGTCAACAGAGAACAGTTCCCCTAGTGCAGGGGTGGGCAAACTTGCTCAGTGTAAGACCCACCTAGAACAGGGGTGGCCAAACTTGCTTAACGTAAGAGCCGCCTAGAATAAACATCAGATGTTTGAGAGCCACAAGACATGAACAAATATGACCTGCTTTTATTGGGAAATAAGCAAATTTGCTTTTTATTAACATTAAATGAGACTGCCAAAAATAATAACAAAAGGGGTAAAAGCAGATATTGATAATGATATTAATTTGTCCAATGATATTTGTTTGCTAATGATATTTAGCTTCCCCAGCCGCCCTGCCGGGAGCCACATAATATATGTGAAAGAGCCGCATGCGGCTCCCGAGCCACAGTTTGCCCACCCCTGCCCTAGAGAAAATGGCTGCTCTGGGTCGTGGGCTCTGTGGCATTATACCCTGTTGAGGTCCCTCCCCTCCTCAAGCCCCACTGTCTTCAGGCTCCACCCCCTAATACCAAGAAATTCCCCAACCCGTAGCTGGCAACCCTATCTACACCAGACGTCATTTTACCAACCTCTGCCCCACAGATTGCCCGGGAAGCTGAGGCTGCCATGTATCACCAGCAGCTCTTTCAGGAGTTACGCCGCCTGACCCCGCTGAGCCAAGACCCCACTGAGGTGACGGCCATCGGCGCCGTGGAAGCCTCGTTCAAGTGCTGCGCAGCCGCCATCATCGTTCTCACGACATCCGGCAGGTGAGGAAGGTGGCCGATTCGGAAACTGAGAGACGCCGCTTTGCCAGCCTGCCTGTGAAGTGACCCTCCTGGGAGACACGTAACCCCATGAAGTGTCCAGCTCACATTATACCATGACCTCGCATTGGTTACCTTTAACAGGCATGACTTAACTAGAGCAAGATTCGAATCCAGTACCACCTAAAAGACCAACGAGATTTCTCGGGTGTAAGCTTTTGAGGGTCAACACTCCATTAATCAGGGCTCAAAAAGCTCATAACCTGGAAATCTTGTTGGTCGTCAAGGTGCTACTGGACTCAAATCTTGCTCCTCCACTGCAGACCAACATGGCTGCCCACTGCAAGCTATATCTAACTCCTGCTGAGGTCCAGAGCCCGTTTGGTGGAGTGGTTAAGTGCGCGGACTCTCATCTGGGAGAACCGGGTTTGATTCCCCCTCCTCCACTTGCAGCTGCCGGTGTGACCTAGGGTCAGTCACAAGTTCTCTCAGAGCTGTTCTCTCAGGAGCAGTCCTCGAAAGAGCTCTCAGCCCTCTGTTGTGTCTGTTGTGGGGAGTGGGAGGGAAAAGGGATTGTAAGCCGCTCAGAAACTCCTTCGGGTAGTGAAGGGCGGGTAGAAATCCAATCTCTTCTTTGCGTCTCCTTAAACCATGCCTGCTTCGCCTCCCAAAAACTCCAGGAATTTCCCAACCTACAGCTGGCAACGGTATGGTGCCCCTGAACATGGAGGTTCCATTTAAGGCTAATATTCAAAAATGCTAATATTCAAAAATGCCAGGTCTGACCCAGCCAGCTCTGCTCCTGTCACAGAGCTAGGGACAATTATGAGGGGAATTGACTCTTTAGTCCTTTGCTCAACCCCCCTAGGCTCCAAAAGAAGCTTAGAAATCCTAATTGCTTTTAATCCTGAGCTGTGCATCCACACCAGGAATCCCTAACCTTTCTGAGCCTGCAGGCACCTTTGGAATTCTGACACAGCATGGTGGGTGTGGCCACGAAATGACTGCCACCAAACGGCTGCTGCAGGAGGTGGCGCCACCCACACAATGGCAGCAGCAGCAGGTTACCTTCATCCACAGAGTGAAGATCCTTCTGTATTAGTGGCTGAGGCTGCTGAAGTACCGTTTTTAAAACTGGCACAGCCAATCAAACCTCCAATGGCCAGTCAGAGGTCTTGCTGGGTGAAAGCTCCACCTGGCCCCTCCCACTTTCAAAAAACACCAGGGGGGGGCACCACGGTGCCCACGGGCACCCTGTTGGGGACAAAGGGTTACCAACCTCCAGGTGGTTGTAAGCAACGCTCCCCCTAAGCTGTGGAGTCCTGTGAGCAAAAATTCTACTCTGTGAGGTACTGGCATTAAAGTTGTGAGCGATCTGACTAATGCATAAATTACTTTGCTCTGGAGCCACCATTCAGAAAAACGTGTGAGCCGGAGGCTAAAAAACTGTGAACTAGCGCACACTAACTCAGCTTAGAGGGAACACTGGTTGTAAGTGTTCTTTCCGAGATTAAAATGCTTGTGCTGTAGTAGACAGTCCTATGTCTTTTGTTCTTTCAGATCCAGTAATTGTGGATGACTTATGGACGTTCTAATGGAGCCTCTGACGGACTCGTCAACCTTTCATTTCCTTCCGTGAAAATGGCGCTTGTTAAATTTTTGTCTGTCTTTGAATGATATTGGGATATACAGAGTTAGTTCTGTTGCCTCTTTGAGAAAGCTGAGAAGGAACGGAATTAAAGGTCGGCAAGTCTGTCAGTGTGAGAGTCCTACAGAGACAGTCACCAACAAGTGTCCTTAAACAGGAATGCTTTATTGAGAAAGGTCTGCTATGGTTATCTGCACTTCTTGTGTTAGTAATGGCTGACACAGCCCCAAGCAGGACAATTATACAGAATTCAAAAAGGGATCTGGTAATGCTTTGCAACCAATCACCATGTCAGAGAAAAGGCGCTTAAAATACGGGTCTACAGTTCCCAGAGAAAAAACAGGAAGAATTAGAGTCAGATAGAAGAAGAGATACATGGGCAGGCACCAACAGTCTCCCAAGGTCAGAGCAGCTCAAAGAGTGATAAGCATGCCATGAGAAATATAACATAATATTCCACAGACCCAACGTCAAGCGTTCACTCATCCCACCTCTCGGGCAGGAGATGGCAGCATTAGCTGACAATCAGAGGCTCCATTACAACGTCCATAAATCATCCACAATTACTGGATTTGAAAGAACAAAGGACATAGGACCGTTAACCTCCAGGTGGTGGCTGGAGATCTCCTGCTCTTACAACTGATCTCAGTTCCTCTGGTGAAAATGGCTGCTCCGGAAGGCGGACTCTATGTCATTATACCCCATTGAAGTCCCTCTCAAACCCCACCCTCCTCGGACTCTGCCTCCAAAATCTCCATGTGTTTTCCAACCCAGAACTTGAAACTCAATGGGGACCCCCCGATTGACACTCAGAATGCTCCTAGATTTGGCTGTAAGTAGGTATCTCGATCCTCCCTTCACCCTTATTTTCCCTGACTCAGATCTGCACAGCTGCTCTCTCGCTATCGGCCCCGTGCCCTTATCATCGCCGTGACCCGCAATGAGCAGGTGGCCCGCCAGGCGCACCTGAACCGTGGCGTCTTTCCGGTCCTGTGGGGTGGCGCTAAGCAGGAAGTGTGGGCAGATGACGTCGATCGCCGTGTGCAGTTCGGCATCGAGATAGGTGAGTTGCAGGGATGCTGTCTGGCCTCTGCTTGGGGGCTGTCATCTTTCCTATTCTGGTAAGGCTCCTGTTTCTTTAACTGCTGCAGGAATGACAGACAGCAGTTCAACAGGTAGAGTCCTGCTGCCGGTCTTGCAGCAACTCTAACTCTTCCCTTGTCTGTGCCATGTAAACACAGATCAGGTCCCTTGAGATGCTTCCAAAATTCTCCTCATCTCAATTTCTTTTCAGATTTTGGAGTTCTGAATTGTATAAGCCTTGTTTCTGAAGGGGAATTAAGAACGTAAGAAGAGCCCTACTTGATCAGACCAGTGGTCCATCTAGTACAGCATCCTGTCTCACACAGTGGCCTCAACCAGTTCCTCTATAGCAGTGGTTCTCAACCTGTGGGTCAGGACCCCTTTTGGGGTCGAACGACCCTTTCACAGGGATCGCCGGCTGGCGTCCAAGGCCGCCCCACCGGCAGGAAAGGGCCCCACGCAAGCTGCTTGCCATTGGAACCTAACTTTTAGAAATTGATTCCAATCCAGTGTAGGAATAATGGTTGGACATAAGATATTGGTTCAGGCAAGATTTTGTATAGATGGGACAGAAAATAATGTTTTTATTGGTTTTGTCAAAGCCGTTTAGACAACACAACAAATAATTTTATGGTTGGGGGTCACCACAACATGAGGAACTGTATTAAAAGGGTCACGGCATTAAGAAGGTTGAGAACCACTGCTCTAGAGGGTCAACAACAGGGCACAGAGACGAGGCCTTCAGCCCTGCTGTATCAGCCCAGTAGTCCATCTGGTCCAGCATCCCATCTCATAGTGGCCAGCCAGTTCCTCTGGAGGGCCAACAGGTCACAGAGCCCGAGGCCTTTGTTCCCCTCGTAAGAACATCAGAAGAGCCCTGCTGGGACAGACCAGTGAGGGTCCATCTAGTCCAGCATCCTGCCTCACACAGTGGCCTCAGCCAGTTCCTCTGGAGGGCCAACAACAGGGCTGAAAGGCCAAGGCCTTCCTCCACTGTTGCCTCTTGCCACTGGCATTCAGAGGTTGGCTGCCTCTGAATGTGGAGGTTCCCTTTAGTCACCATGGCTACTGATAGACTGATAGAGAGCCAGTTTGGTGTAGTGGTTAAGTGTGCGGACTCTAATCTGGGAGAACCGGGTTTGATTCCCCACTCCTCCACTTGCACCTGCTGGATGACCTTGGGCAAGCCATAGCTCTGGCACAGCTGTTCTCTCAAGGACAGTTGTCTCAGAGCTCTCTCAGCCCCACCTACCTCGCAGGGGGTCTGTTGTGGGGAGGTGAGGGGAAAGGAGTTTGTAAGCAGCTCTGAGACTACAAGTAAAGGGCGGGGTATAAATCCAATCTCTTCTTCTCTTCTTCCTCTGTTAATCTATCAGTTTGGTGTAGTGATTAAGTGCGCGGACTGTAATCTGGGAGAACCAGGTTTGATTCCCCACTCCTCCACTTGCACCTGCTGGATGACCTTGGACAAGCCATAGTTCTGTCTGAGGTGTTCTTGAAAAAGAGCAGTTTCTGTCAGAGTTCTCTCAGCCCCACCTACCTCCCAGGATGTCTGTTGTGGGGAGGGGAAGGGAAAGGAATTTGTAAGCTGCTCTGAGACTCCAAGCAAAGGGTGGGGTATAAATCCAATCTCCTCCTCCTCCTCTTCTTCTTCCTCTTTTTTCTTCTTCCCTTTTTAAAGCTGTCCATGCCTGTGGCCATCGCTACATCCTCCACATTTTAATCGTTCTCGGCATAAAGTAGTATTTCCTTTTGTCCATCCTGAATCTACTGGCCATCAGCTTCATGGGATGCCCTCAAGGTTTTGTATTTTAGGAGAGGGAGAAAAAGTTCTCATTGTCAAGTCTCTCCACCCCCATGCTTAATTTAGAAACTATCATGTCCCCCCCTTAGTCGTCTCTTTTCTAAACTGAAAAGTCCCAGACTCTTCAGCCTTTCCTCACAGGGAAGGTGCTCCAACCCCTTCATCATCCTGGTCGCCCTCCTCTGTACTTTTGCCTAGCTCTGCAAGAGGCAGTTGTGGTGTAGTGGTCAGGAGCAGAGACTCTAATCTAGGAGAACCAGGTTTGATTCCCCACTTGTCCACATGCAGCTGCTGGTGTGACCTTGGGTCAGTCACAAGTTCTCTCAGAGCTGTTCTCTCAAAGGCAGTTCTCAAGAGAGCTCTCTCAGCCCACCGACCTCACAGGGTGTCTATTGTGGGGAGGGGAAGGGAAAGGAGATTGTAAACTGCTCTGAGACTCCTTCGGGTAGTGAAGGGCGGGATACAAATCCATTCTCCTCCTCCTCCTCTTCTTCTTCTTGAGATACAGCAACCAGAACGGCACAGTGTTCCAAATGAGGCTGGCCCATAGATCAAGGCCATTATAATTGCCATCTGACACTGCCGCCACTCTGGATTTAGGATCCCTTGAGAAGGCCCAGAGCAGCCTCCCAAGACCTTCGGACCTCCCTTGTTTGGCCGAATAAGAGGCGCGTGAGGACCAGGCAGAGTAAACAACAAATAAAAGGTTCAATTCTGCAGGAGGCCAGCCCAATATGGGAAACAAACAAAGGGCACGAATAACAGCAGTAAGTGGGTGAAGGGAAAAGAAACCAAATGCCGTAACGTGACTAGACTTACAGCCCCTAGTCCACTGTCTCAGTTGGGCCTGAGTCTACTCACCCTTCCTCTCAGGGTGAGGGTCTCTTAGGGTTGCCAGCCTCCAGGTGGGGCCTGAGGATCTCCTGCTTTTACAACTGATCTCCAGCTGACAGAGATCAGCTCCCTTGGAGAAAATGGCTGCTTTGAAGGGTGGACTCTATGGCGTTGTACCATGCTGAGGCCCCTCCCCTCCCTAAACCCCACCTTCTCCTGGCTCCACCCCCAAAGTCCCCAGGTATTTTCCAACCCAGACTTGGCAACCCTAGGGTCTCTCCCAGCAGCAGCCTTCCCCCTGGCCCTGCTCTCTTGGAGGAAAGAAAAGCTCAGGTTCTGTACCAGCTGTTTTATTGTAAGTCCCCTTTCTCTGTGATTGGCTAAAACTGGCGCCAAAACCTCTCAGGGACTTCTGGGAGTTGTAGGCCTGGCCTCCTCCTACTGCTACACAGGCTCCCTGGGCCTGCTAGGCCTTCATTTGCACTAGGGCTGCCAGCCCCCAGGTGGGGCCTGGGGATCCCCCACTTTTACATCTGATCCCCAGCTGACAGAGATCAGCTCCCCTGGAGAAAAATGGCTGCTTTGAAGGGTGGACTCTATGGCATTGTACCCCGCTGAGGCCCCTCCCCTCCCCAAACCCCGCCCTCTCCTGGCTCCACCCCCAAAGTCTCCAGGTATTTTCCCACCTAGACTTGGCAACCCTAATTTGCACAGCCCAGATCATGACAATAATATTGGCCCTTGATGCGTTAGGATTGGAATTTTCCATTTCCCCCTCGGAGGTTTTTTTTTCCACTCTAAATTTTATATGAATCAGCCAGCTAAGGGAATAAACAGCTTCAAAGGGGGATTAGATAGATTCATGGAGGATAAGTCTATCAATGGCTACTTGCCATGGTTACCGGGGGGAAACGTTCCCATTCAGAGGCACTAAGAATCCCAGAGCCAGGAGGCAACGTCAGGGGAAGGCCTCGGCCTCTCTGCCCTGTGGTTGGCCCTCCAGAGGAACTGGTTGAGGCCCCTGTGTGAGACAGGATGCTGGACTAGAGGGACCCTCACTGGTCTGATCTAGCAGGGCTCTTCTGGTGTTCTTATGAGGGAAGGCCTCGGCCTCTCTGCCCAGTTGTTGGTCCTCCAGAGGAACTGGCTGAGGCCACTGTGTGAGACAGGATGCTGGACTAGATGGACCCTCACTGGTCTGATCCAGCAGGGCTCTTCTGATGTTCTTATGAGGGGAAGGCCTCGGCCTCTCTGCCCTGTTGCTGGCCCTGCAGAGGAACTGGTTAGGGCCACTGTGTGAGACAGGATGCTGGACTAGAGGGACCCTCACTGGTCTGACCCAGCAGGGCTATGGGCACTTTGGGGTGGAGTTCCCCTGCTGGCTGGATCCAGGCCGGCAGGTCGGGGGCCCTTTGAGTGGGCAACCCCCCCCCGGGGGGGGGGGGGACCTGGCAGCCCTAGTAGCAAGGCTTCTGGATTGCCCTCTTTTCCTTCTCATGTTTCTCCCTCTCGTGTTCTTTCTCTCCTTTCCACAGGCCGGGTGCGTGGGTTCCTGCAGTCGGAGGACGTGGTCATTGTGGTGACCGGCTGGAGACCAGGAGCTGGCTACACCAACATCATGCGGGTTCAGCAGGTCCCATGAAGGCCATATGTGTCGGATATCGCAACGCTGCATGCAAGAGCCCCCCAAACTGTAAAGAGAGATTGTGTTTGTGTGTCTGTGTGCACTCGAGGCCATTAAAACTTTTCGCTGCATCTTCGTCACCTGGTTTTGTTGCTGCTGTCCAAGATTTTGCAAGCAGTTGCCATGGGCAACAGAAGGTAGTGAGAAGGCTTCAGCGACAGACGTAGGCCTAAGTGGTCATAAAGGCATAGGATTTGGGATGTCATATTCTTCCTCGGTTTTGACTCATCTCCCGCACTATTGAAATTCATACTGTTAGCTCCTCAGGGCAGGGATCTTAGTTGCCAGCCAGGAAATACTATTTCACCAGCCGGTAAAACTATACACTGTCAGGTAATTGGGTCTGCTTCAATAATATCTGGAGGTTTTTCTCTGCACTCCCCCACCAAAAGCAACGGGGTTGGAGGGGGGTAGACTTCCACACAACATAGTTCTGTTGTTCCCCGTCCCTTGGTTTTTTTAGTAGGGCTGCCAGCTAAGTCAGGAAATACCTTGGGCTTTGGGAGTGGAGTCTGAGGAGGGTGGGTTTGGACCATTTTCTTCAGGTGAACTGCTCTCTCTCACCTGGAGATCAGTTATAAGCCAAGGAGATCTTCGGCCACCACCTGGAAGTTGGCAACCCTAGTTTTTAGGGTTGCCAACACTGCATTGGGAGATTCCTGGAGATGCAGAGGCAAAGCCAGGGGAAGATGGGGTTCGGGAAGGGGAATGTCCTCACTTCAGGTACAAAGCCATAGAGTCCACCCTCCAGAGAAGCCATTTTCTCCAGAGGAACTGATCTCCATCATCTAGAGATCAGCTGTAACTCCTGGGAGTTCTCCAGGCCCCAGCTAGAGGCTAGCAGCTCTAGTTTCCCCAAAAAAACCTGTTTCCATTTGCTCTTTCCTGAAAAGCAGGTTCGAGGAGAGTGTGGACAGAAATGTGCAGATTTCCACACCTTGCTGTTCACATAACACACCTTTCCCTTTTTCATTTCCTCTCAAACCTACCATTCCCACTACACCCCCACCAAGGTTCCCTCTAAACCAAATCGCTCGCTCACAACTTTAATGCCAGGAGCTCACAAAGTAGAATTTTTGCTCACAAGACTCCACAGCTTAGAAGAGAAGAGAGAAGAAGAGATTGGATTTATATCCCGCCCTCCACTCCCCAAGAGAGTCTCAGAGCGGCTTACAAACTCCTTTTCCCTTCCCCTCCCCACAACAGACACCCTGTGAGGTAGGTGGGGCTGAGAGAGCGCTTTCCCAAGCTGTCCTTGAGGGAACAGCTGGTACAGAGCTATGGCTTGCCCAAGGCCATCCAGCCAGGTGCAAGTGGAGGAGTGGGGAATCAAACCCGGTTCTCCCAGATTAGAGTCCGCGCACCAAACCACTACACCAAACTGTTGTGTGGAAGGAGCATTGCCCCCCACTCTCCGAACCAGTAAGCTTTGAACTTGGGAAAAAAATGGCAATAGATATATCATTATAGCAGCATTACTGTATAGTGATATATAAAACCTTCCTTTTTATTTAAGCTTGCAAAAAGCATTCCAGCAGCGAGGGAGGCAGAAATGTCAGGTGTGAGGGGAAACGGAGGGAAGAATGGAGACTCCATCTGCGTGAAAAACCCAGTTTCTTTTCTCTTTTCCACCAATGACATAGTTTTGCCCTTGGCTCAGCCGGTTCTAGTTCTGTTTCCGAGGGAGCCGTATATTGAGAGGGACTGGTAGCACATCCCTCTAAATAATATTGATGGGTATCCAACAGGGCTATTCCTGGAGCTTTTGGGGTGCTGCCTGAGGTTGGTGGGGCCTGTCTATTTAAGAAGCAGCCATTTCCTCCAGGCGAACTGATCCCTGTGATCACTTGTCATTCCAGGAGATCTCCAGGCCCCACCTGGAAGTTGGCAAAGCTGTGGGGGTGCTGGGTAGGCCTCGCATCCAGGCCTTTCTCCATGTTGACAGTTACCGTGGTGACAGAGTGACATCATGCAGGGCCTAGGCGCTGCATCACATGGTCTTATTTTGTGGCCGCACTGAGGCAGTGTTTCTCCCCCCCCCCTCCCCAAACGCTTCATTTTTGCTGTTATATGGAGAAGCTGGTGCTCGCTAGGACTCCCCCGCTGAAAAACACACGAGTTGCCCCCTCACTTTTCCCTCTCCCTCGGTTGATTGCCAATCTCTCCTGATCTGCCATGATCGCATAATCCCAGCTAAAGCCTCTTTAATCAATCTCAGAAGTGAGGCCATTAATCCCTCTCTCCTGCGAGCAAATATCTCTATTGTCTGTTTGGGGCTAGGTAGATGCGAAAGCAGGAGAAAACTGTGCGGCATCCAAGGAAAGAGGTCCACAGCATCCTGCTTCCAAAGGAACTGCTTTTCTGACTGGGATGACCAGTAAATAAAGATAGACTCCTCCTGAACATAGAGGTTCTGTTTAGCTTCACGGCCAATATGGTTGATCTTTTGGGCATCTCAGACCAGGCTGGTCTGGACCCTCGGTTTGATCCAGCAGAGTTCTTCCTAAACCTCTTGACATGGAGATTTCGCTTACTTTTTATGTCCAGTAATTGTTGATTCATACTGATCTCCTTTAAGTTCTCGAATACTTTCTCCAGGTCATCTAAGGGCCTAACTAGACGTGACGGTTTGGTGTTGTGGTTAGGCGCGCGGACTCTAATCTGGGAGAACCGGGTTTGATTCCCCACTCCTCCCCATGCAGCTGCTGGCGTGACCTTGGATCAGTCACGGGTTCTTTCAGAGCTGTTCTCTCAAGGGCAGTCCTCGGGAGAGCTCTCTCAGCCCCGCCTACCTCATAGGGTGTGTCTGTTGTGGGGAGGGGAAGGGAAAGGGGATTGTAAGCTGCTCTGAGATTCCAAGTGAAGGGCGGGGTATAAATCCAATTCTCCTTCTTTGCCACGGGGCCATTGCTACCATTTTAAAGCCCAATATGGGTAGACTTGTCAAACTCCATGTCAGCCTAGAGATCTCCTGGGATTACACTTGATCCCCAGACAACAGAGATCAGTTCCCCTGGAGAAAATGGCTGCTTTGGAAGGTGGAATCTATGGCATTATTCCCTGCTGAGGTCCCTGGCTCTCCCCAAACCCGGCCCTTCCCAGGCTCCAACCCAGAACTCTAACTATTTCCCAACCCAAAGATGGCAATCCTAAATATGGGTAATTTAAAAATCCATGAGGCTGCAGCATGGCAGGACTAAGTACTCCCTCCCCTTCGCATGCCTTTTCAAGTGCCGAAGGCCGTTGGACATTCATGTGGCAGACAGTTCCACAGGTTAATTATGTGTTAAGTGAAGTACATCCTTTCATCGGGCCTGAATCTGCTGCCTGGCAATTTTGTTGGGTGTTCTCCCCGAGTTCCAGAGATATGGGGAAAGGAGAAAGACATAACTGGATGCCACATGAAGGAAAGCGGCTTTTCACCCATAGTTCACAGGCCTGGAATTAGAGTTCCCATCCCCCAGGTGGCCCCTGGAGATCTGCTATGACAGTTGATCTCCAGATAACCAAAATCAGTTCCCCTGTAGAAAACGGCTGCTTTGGAGAGTGGACTGAGGCCCCTCCCCTCCCCAAACCCCGCCCTCCCCAGGCTCCACCCCCAAAATCTCCAGGTATTTCCCAACCCAGAGCTGGCAATTTAACCTGGAATGGTAATGGGAAAAGAAAGTGTACATTGAGGACCTCAAGATGGTAACGAACTCTCTTTGGGATCATTTGCATATGTTGATTCCCCCACCACCACCTCCCAGGCCACCAACATTAAAATTCTGTGCCATGGAAAACTGGACTCCCTGTCCTGTACAGGCTATGCCCATAGAGTTTACACACCAAATTTTTGATACTTTTAAAATACTTCTTTGCATAATTTACTATGATCGTTAAAAAAAAAACAGCAACCTGGGCTGTGATCAGATGTGCAAGGCACTGGAAATCTTATTCCGCCAGTCCTCTGACTTCTGAGATTTCTACGTGCATGCATTGCCTGTGGCCTGGAAATCAGCTGTAACGCCGGGAGATCTCCAGGCCCCACCTGGAGAGTGGCAAGCCTAAGATCTGGGGGGACTGATTCCATTTCATTTAGGGGAAACATCATAGGGTGGGAAGGTGAGGTGGACAGTGGGTGGATATATCACTTTGTAAGAGCTGGGGGTGATGGGAATAAAATCCCCTGCTGTTTGTTCAGATGGGTTCTGAATCACTGAGCATGACACTTGCTTCCTTTGCTGGAGCCCTGTAGGGTTTCCAGTTCCTGCAGATTTTTTTTTGGGGGGGGGGCTGAGGAGGGACCTCAGTGGGGTACAGTGCCACGGAGTCCACCCTCTGAAGCGGCCATTTTCTCTAGGGCAACTGATCTCTGTCGTCTGGAGCTCCGTTATGATTCTGGGACATCTCCAGGCCTGGCCTGGAGGTTGGCAACCCCATCTGGAGGCCCTGGCATTAATCTCTGGCCTCCCCAGGTCACATGAAAACACTCTCCACTGCCTGAGATCCTGGAGAGCTGCCACCGTAAATAAGAGCCAATTCCCGGCTTCACATGGCCTGTTATTTTGTCTGATCGGATAAATTTCAGAGGCATTCCAAGGACATGTGTGCATACCAGATGTGACCTGGCTTTAATGGCCACCACCACCACCCTTTGCCCAGGGAACCCTGGGATCTGTAGTTCCGGGAAAGACAGAAATCAAAACCAGATTTCTTCAGTTACTTCTCCTGCGCGCTCCTGCTCGAAATGACCCCTGCTTATGGTTGAGGGGGGAATGGGTCAGCTCAGTGATGGAGACCTGTTTACCAGCTTCTGTTAGTGTCACTAGCACAGTAACTCTCAGACACTGACACTTGATAATTAAAAGTCCCTGCAAATAACCGTGAACAGGAGGCTGGCCACTGCATCTCTGCATGAGTTACTGGTCTGGGTTTGCAATCACCTCTGCGGCCGCTGACTCATTCCTCCCCACTGTTGCATTTGGAGTGACTGGGTCACTTCCATTTCAGAAATGCAGCTGTCTGTTGCATCTCTGCATGATTTGCTGGTTTGTCGTACTTCTTTTGTAATCCATCCCTGCTGGGGGATGGGGATTGTTCTCCGTCTGCATTGAGCGTAACTTGATCATCCCATTGTCGTCATCGCTGAGGAACAGTGAAGTCACCTGCCCCTCAGAGGAGGCTGCCCATTGCATCCCTGCATGACTCAGTTCTGTGCTTATCCCCTCCCAGTCAAGAGACAGGCCCAGATTCGTAACTTCATGCAGAAACACTGGGAGGAAGGGAGAGACATGAACTCTTCTGAGAGCGGGTGATTCTTTTAAACATTCTGAAAAGTCTTTGGGGGGGGGGGGGAGTGGAGTATGAATGAAAGTATGGCCCAGGCTAGCCTGATCTCGTCAGATCTTGGAAGCTAAGCAGGGTCAGCCTTGGTTAGTACTTGGATGGGAGACCACCGAGGAAGTCCAAGGTTGCTATGCAGTGGGAGGCAATGGCTAACCACTTCTGTTCATCTTATGCCTTGAAAACCCCACCGTGAGTTGGCTGCACCAAGAAAGCGAAATATGATTTTAATTCAGAAAGGCCATCAGAAGCTTGAGAAATGCTTCGGCATCTCCACTGAAAGAGTCATAAGTTACAGGCTCAAAGTAAAAACCCTGACCTTGAGACCTCTGGGTGTAGCTACCAGCTGGAGTCCACACATCTGGAGAGCCAGTTTGGTGTAGTGGTGTAGGAGCGCGGTCTCTAATCTGGGAGAACTGGGTTTGATTCCCCACTCCTCCGCATGCAGCCGGCTGGCGTGACCTTGGGTCAGTCACAAGTTCCCTCAGAGCTGTTCTCTTAAGGGCAGTCCTCGAAAGAGATCTCCCAGCCCCACCTGCCTCACAGGGCGTCTGTCATGGGGAGGGGGAGGGGAAGGGAAAGGGAGTTCGTAAGCCACTCTGAGACTCCTTTGGGTAGTGAAGGGCGGGGTATAAATCCGGTCTCTTCTATTCTTCTTCATCTGGGGCTAAATTATGCTATTGGACTGACTCAGTAGCTGGCAGTTCCTAAGATCCTGTGATGGATACGCCATACTGGCAGAATCGCAGAAGACAGGAAGAAGGGGCAATCAACCAGCCAAAGAGCATACAGCCAGGGGCAGTGATTGGATTTCGGAAACACTTACCTGGGACTGGTAGCCAGGAAGAACACTCATTCCTTTTGAGAGCTGGAAGCTCAGATGTTGCTTTGGAAGGGGGGGGGGGGATTACATGGGTTGCTGAAACAAAACGCATCACCCCACTGTGTAATCAGCTCAGATCCGCTGTTAATCTCAGCTAATCAAATTAAAGAGAAGCCTGTTAAACACAGCTGATCCCAGCAGGAGTAAACAGAGCCGCAAAAACAGAGCCGCTCTAACAAAACCACTGGAGTTTTCCTGGGGGCTGCACCCAGAATGGCAACCCCCACCCCACCCCCGGGCCTCTCTCTCTGGATGCCACGTCTATCTTGCATTTTACCAACTTCATGGGTAGACACATGAATCTGCCTATACTATATCAGACTATAGGTATATCAGGGTCAGTATTGTCTATTCAGACTGACAGTGGCTCTCCAGGGTCTCAGTCTTTCATAGAATCGAAGAACCATAGAGTTGGAAGGAACCTCCAGGGTCATCTAGTCCAACCCCCTGCACAAGGCAGGAACTTCGCAAATACCCACATACACACACCCATCCAAAGCAGCCACACCCAGAAGATGACAAAAAACCTCCAGGATTGCTTCCTGACCCCAAAGTGGCGATCAGCATTTCCCTGGGCATGTAAGAGAGGGCCACGAGAACTAAGCACTGAGGCAACCCTCTCTGCCCTCCCTCTCATGATCTGCCTCAGTTCACAGAATCTACATTGCTGTCAGGTGGCCATCGAGCCTCTGTCTGAAAGCCTCCAAAGAAGGAGAGCCCACCACCTCCCGTTGAAGCCTGTTCCACTGAGGAACCGCTCCGAATGTCAGGAAGTTCTTCCTAATGTTTAGCTGAAAGCCCTTTTGATTTAATTTCAACCCATTGGTTCTGGTCTGACCTCCTGGGGCAACAGAAAACAACTCCGTACCATCATCTGTATGACAGCCCTTCAAGTACTTGAAGATGGTTATCGTATCCCCTCTCAGTTGTCTCCTCTCTGGGCTAAACACACCCAGCTCCTTCAGCCTTCATTGCCCTCCTCTGGACATGTTCCAGCTTGTCTATATTGTGCCACTTTCGACCTGATCTTTCAACTGAAGATGCTAGGGACTGAAGCTGGGATCTTCTGCATGCCAAGCAGATGCTCTGCCACTGAGCTAGAGCCCGGAAAACACACACATGAACACATGAAGCTGCGCTATGCTGAAGGAGACCATCGGTCTGTCAGGGTCAGCACTGTCTCTTCAGACTGACAACAGCTCTCCAGGGTCTCAGGTGGAGGTCTTTCCTATCACCTACTGCCTGATCCTTTCAACTGGAGATGCTGGGGATCGAACCCGAGATTTCGTGTATGCCAAACAGATTCTCTATCACTGAGCCATGGCCCCCTTCCAAATCCTCCTTTACAAAAGGGGGATTTAGGGGAGTGTAGATTATTAGGAAAGGCATTGAGGAGGTACTCAAGAGGTCAGAATCTTTTGTTACTATTCCTGTAAAGATTGTTGGTTTCCAGTTCGCGCTGCTAGTTTTGGTGGTGGACAGAGCGGGGACCCCTAACCTTTCTGAGCCCACGAGAGAGCCAGTTTGGTGTAGTGGTTAGGAGCATGGACTCTAATCTGGGAGAACTGGGTTTGATTTCCTCACTCCTCCATGTGCAGCTGCTGGTATGACCTTGGGACAGTCACAAGTTCTCTAGGAGCACTTGTAATGAGCTCCCTTGCTCCTTTTCTAGAGATTAGAGGAGGGTCTTTTAGTGGGTATGTCTTTAAGCTATGCTTGAACCCCATCATCTCTCCAAAACACAGAAACCAAAACAACAGTTAACAACCCCAGTCCTCTTAAAATTAGTATTTTTGTTGTCAAAAAGCTTTTTTTTAAGGTTTTCGTCTTTTAGTGTTTACTATTAGCCAATGGTTAATTTGTAGCTGGTTTGATGTAGCGGTTAGGACCAGGGACTCTAATCCGGGGGAACCGGAATTGATTCCCCTCTCCTCCACCAGTTTGGTGCAATGCCATAGAGTCCACCCTCCAAGCATCCATTTTCTCTCACAGAATGGTATAGTCTGGAGGCAGGGATGCCAGCCTCCAGATGGGACCTGGGGATCCCCTGGAATTGCAGCTCATCTCCAGACTACAAAGATCAGTTCCGCTGCAGGAAATGGACGCTTTGGAGGAGGGACTCTATGGCCTTGGGCCCCGCTGAAGTCCTTGTCCTCCCCAGGCTCCACCCCCCAAATCTCCAGGAGTTTCCCAGCCTGGATCTGGCAGCCCTAACCCCCACTGGTGGCCTGGGGGGAACTGGCAACCCTATCTGGAAACAAGTCGTAATTCTGGGGGGGTCTCCAGGTCCCAGCTGGAGGCTGGCATCTCTAGTTGTGACTTGACAGCACACAATTGCATTTATTTCCAGACAGTGGCCTCCGGTGCTGGAGTTTGGGGAGGGTGGGAAAGGAATATGATAAAAGTCTACAAGCCCCACTTTCTGAGCTTGACCAATTCCCCCCTGTCAAGAAACCTGTCTAAAAACATTAGGGAGGCTTCTTGTAACCTGAGGGGGGCATACAGAGGCCTTTTAATTTGGCCTGACCACGTGCAAAGAAGCTCTGATCTGTATATCTTTAGATGAAGGAAGTGCCATCATCTTGCCGCCGACTTATGTAGGGTTTTCAAGACAGGAGAGCGTCAGAGGTGGTTTGCATGGCCTGCCTCTGTGTAGCAAACCTGGACGTCCACAGTGGTCTCCAGTGTTCCCGCTAAGCCGAGTTAGTGTGAGCTGGGTCACAGGTTTCCAGCCTCCGGCTCACACACTTTTGTCTTAGCTCAGGAAGGGCGGCTCCAGAGCAAACTAATCTATGCAGCAGCCAAATCACTTGCTCACAACTTTCATGCCAGTAGCTCAAAAAGTAGAATTTTTGCTCACAAGACTCCACAGCTTAGAGGGAGCATTGGTGGTCTCCAGGGCTTTTTTTTTGTACAGAAAGCCCAGCAGGAACTCGTTAGCATAATAGGCCACACCCAACAGCAGAAAATCATTAGCATATTAGGCCACACCCCTGACGGCACAGCTCCCTCCCAGGATCGGCTTCCCCAGGTGCCCCGCAGCTTGCAGGGCGCATGGGGAACCCAAGGGAAGGAAGGCAGTTTCTGGATCGGCTTCCCCAGGAGGGGGGGAGGCAGTTTAAACTGGTGACCCTCCCTGGATTGGATTGGCTTCCCCAGGCGCCCCTTGGCTTGCGAGGCGCCTGGGAAACCCAAAGGGGGGGGAGGCTGTAGGCATGGCCAACTTGGAAGCCAGCCAGCCGGAACTCCATTCCTGCACATTCCTACCCTGGTGGTCTCCCATCCAAATACTAACCAGGGCCAACCCTGCTTAGCTTTTGAGACCTGACAAGTTCAGGTTCACCTGAGCCATCCAAGTCAGGGCCTTTATATCTTCAATAAAAGAGAGTTTGGAGTCCCCATACAGGGGTGAGGAAAAGGTCACCAGCTGTCACAGGGGAGGGATCTTCTGCTTTCCAACCTGAACAGACTCATACCTAAATCGGTAATCGGTAGTAATGAGTGTCCTCCCTTCCCCCCTCTCCAGCGGGAGCAAGTGGAGGCCGGCCGGCCGGCCACGCTTCTCCAAGAATGACCCAGCCTCTGTCCACTTAGCGCACGGCCTGACCTTGGTTTTAATCTACTTACTGCTGGAAGGTCTGAACCTCAATCAGGAAAGATCACCCCCGCCGCCACTCTCTCCCCCTGATTAAAAAGGGAAGGCGAACGGTATGGATTAAACGGTAATCCAGCTAGGGAAAGTGGCGGAGGCCCAGCTGTGCCCCTGTGAGAACCCCAGGAGGGAAAGAGCCCCAGGGTGAAATTCGCTTGGCCGTTTGCAAAGAGACCCCTTAACCTGGAAGAGGTTCGTCGACCCCACCCTGGCCGACACAAAGGTTGGGGGTGACAGGAAGTCACCCCCCTTTGGGCTAAATGAAATGCTGTAGATCAGCGGCCTTCAACCTTTTTGAACCCGAGGGGATCTTTGGAATTCTGACACGGGGGGTGGGCAGGCAGTGTTCCCTCTAAGCTGAGTTAACGTGAGCTAGCTCACCATTTTTTAGCCTCTGGCTCACACATTTTTGTCTCAGCTCAGGAAGGATGGCTCCAGAGCAAACTAATTTATGCAGTAGCCAAATCGTTCACTCACAACTTTCAATGCCAGTAGCTCACAAAGTAGAATTATCGCTCATAAGACTCCACAGCTTAGAGGGAGCATTGGCTGGGCACCATTGCAAAATGGCTGCCACAGGAGGCGGAGCCTATAATAAAATGGCTGCTGCAGGAGGCAGAGCCAACCACAAACGGTCAGGGATCGAGGTTCTATGTAACTCTTAGTGGTAACTCTTCAACAGGTCATGTCAAAACTCTATTTGACAGGATGCTTTTTAAGCTGCAGAACTAATCAGGATCTTGGCTGGGCAAAAAGCTCCGCCTACCACCACCCGTTTTCTCAAACCACTCGGCAGGTACCAGCCCCAAAGCCGCAGATTCACGACTAGATCACCCAGTGTGTCACATGTAAGCTAAAAAAGCAGCCGCAGGGACTTCTGATATAATTGGGAACCTTTTTCCTGATAGGGGAACCTTTTTTAAAAACCAAAACCCTTCCCACTACTGCCCTGCAATTTTCCCAACTGAACGTTCTCCTCCCAGACGAGGATTCTTTTAGTCCCAGTGGGCGGGGGGGGGGGGGGGGAGAAAACAGGTATGCATGTTAGAGAATCATAGACCAGGAGACAACCGGAGGATACGACAAAATAATTTTCCGACGAAGATAGAGCCGTCAGTGCTGAGAAGTAATAAGAAAGGGGTAAGAAAGCAGTGGAAACACGTCGGGTCACTTGTATCGGCCCGTGTTCAGGCCGCTTGCACTTGTGACGAGGCTTTCGTTGGGCCCTTATTTGTTTTTAACTGTCTTTCTAATAAATATATATAATTTTTGTATATTATAAGTTCACACTGGGTTTTTAATATTGGCCCTTTATCAGGCTTCTTTCTTATCTCTGTGGTTCTTGATTCGTTTTTGGGTCCAGTTTGTTTTTCCCTCCCTGTGTCTTTCTTTAATAAGAAAGGGGACCAGGTTTTCTATTTGGGGAACAAAGGCGGAGCTTGCGTGTGGAGACTAGAGCGCCATCATGGACAGTGGCGAGAGGGCCAGACCCTGAACATCCTACAGAAGTGTCTCCCAACCTGCGGGTCGGGACCCAAAAGTTGGTTGTGAGGACTCTGAAAGTGGGTCTCCGGGCAGCCCCCCCTAAAGGAGCACCCCCGCCATTTCTATTGCTCTCTTTTGTATTTTGGAAACCAAGATCTGACCCTGGAAACAGCATCTTCCATTTCACACATTTGTTGGTATTTTTCTTCTCCACTGCACATACATGTTCATCAAGTAAAATGTTTCCCGATGGTAACTAGGGTGAGTTTCTTAGACTCCTCACAGGGATTCGAGCCGGCCAGTAGCTACAGTGGGGCAATTGGAGGCTCTGCCCCCTTCTTTAAAGGGTGAACCTCTCACTTCTTAAAGGCCCCCTGCTTTCCCCCAAAAGTATTTAAAGGGATCCTTTAAATTCCTTTGAGAAGAATCGAGGGTGATATGCGCCCCTCTTACTCCCCTACTGCAAGATTCAAAGGGCATTTCAGCTGATTTGCAGGGAGCACGTGGTCCGCTGATCAGCTGGAGGGCCCTTTAAATCTTGAGGGAGTGAGAGAGAGGGGTGCACACCACCCCCTTTCATTATGGCAAATAATGGCAGTGCCACCAGAATTTTTCTTGCCCCACAAGCCACAGAAACCTGGATATAGGCCTGGATTAGAGGGAGTGAAAGAGAAGGAGGTGGTGGTCTAAGGCTGGAATATAACCTCCACATGCAAAGACTGTATAAGTTGGAGAGCTACTTGCTTGGGGTTTATAACAGCTGCACCCTTTGTATGATGTTTGCAGGATTCTCAAAAACATTGGGCTGGTCACTTAGGAAATGGAATGCTGAACTAGATGGGTGCCGACGTCATCATTTGCCTAGGGCGCCAAAAACTCTAGGGCCAGCCTTGGAAGGGTCACCATACCTCGGGTGGGTCACCAAGTAAATTCAGACTTGTGAGTCAGCATACCAAAAAGTTTGGGAACCGCTGTCTTACAGTACTTAAACTCTCCCAAGACAGAATCAAAAAAGGAGAGCTCTGACAAATTCCGGGAGAGAGATTGCCAGTTACTAAGAGACAGGGGAGGAGCTACAAATCTGGGAGACAGGGTTTTGGGGGATCCTGAAACTCAGGGGCACACCAGTCGTCTAAGTATGGCACCACCACATAGAGCCTACCACACCGAAGCTACCGTATGCTGAATCAGACCCTTGGTCCAGCAAGGTCAGTATTGTCTACTCAGACTGGCAGCAACTCTTGATGGTTTCAGATGGAGGTCTTTTGGAGATGCCGGCGACTGAACCTGGGACCTTCCGCAGGCCAAACCGGTGCTCTATTGCTGAGCCGCAGCCCCTCCCCACAAGCGAGAGCACTGCCCCTTTAAATTATTTGCACTATCAGATTAGAGGGTGTGGCTCTGGCAGTCACATGGTCTGCTCTGCCTTTATAAGGCTAGATGATTTGAATCCAGGTCTGTTTCCTGGCTGGTCTGTTACTCTTGCCATCCTAGTCGTTCATCTGAGGCCCTACCAAACGCTGGAAGGATCCTACCGCGTCCGATACGTATCACTCGGTCAGGGGTACTCATCGTGCCTGAGAAGTCAGAGACCCACAAAAATAGCTCCAAGTCTCTCTTTATTATTTAAATCTGTTAAATGGTACAATGACCAAAAAATAAATTAACAAACCGAAATTAAAAAAAGAAGGAAAAAGGAAAAAAAAGCTTTAATTTTTTCCCCTGTGATATGAAATCTACAAGCTCTGTACACTGTTCAATGCAAAGTGTAAAGGTGATGGATCATGGTCTTTGGTGACTAGATTGCACACGTCCCGACGCACATGTGTGCGCCACACACAAACACACGCACACACACACACACACACACACACTTTCTTACACGCACAAACACACTCATATTGGCCATGTCCCACACCAGGATAATCTCCTCTAACCACAGCTACTGTGGGTCTCTAGGGGCTTTTCCATATTATCATTTTCCTTGCTTCTAAGTTCCTGTTTCTTCCAGGGGCTTTCCCCTTGTTCCACGTATGTTTTGCTCTAGTGGTAGATTCAATATTACACCAGTTCATGTCCAGCATAAAAATCTGCAGTTTGGGCTTTTCTTCATTCTAATTTTCCTTGCTTGTAAGTTCCTGTTTCTTTTTTTTGGGGGGGGGGGAGGGGGTTTCCTGTACGTTTTGCTCCCTCTAATGGTCAATTCAATATTACACCAGTTTATGTCCAGCATACCTACCTGCAGATTTAAACTGCAGGTTTTTATGCCGGACGTAAATGGGTAACAATTGAATCAACTACTAGAAGGAGCAAAACACATGTGGAACAGAACACCCGCCCCCCCCCCCCAAAGAAACAGGAACTTACAAGCAAGAAACATGAAAATGTGGAAAACCCTTTAAATCTGCAAGAAGATACACCAGACATAACCTGGTGTAATATCAAATCAACCACTAGAGGGAGCAGAACATGTGCAGAATGGGGGGGAGATGGAAGAAACAGGAACTTACAAGCAAGGAAGACGAGAATGCAGAAAAGTCCTAAGTTAGAAGTATCTTTGCCTGGTAATACCTTCTTTGTCAACAATTACAAATTGGGCCTAAAGACCCAATTGAGGGTAACTGTGGGGCTTCCATGGATATTCAGAGGCAATGAGGCCAGATTACCTACATGCCTGGATTCTCCCCCACTCCTGAAACATTCATTACCCTTGGCAGTGCGGCTAGCAACGTTAGGCAAAACTGGGAAAACCAGATTCCAGTGAGGACATGGCCTATGCCTCCCACAAGGGGCCCACTCAGAGCGGGGAGGGTACAGGGTCCCCCTCACTTCCACAGTACGTCTATGGGAATGGTAGCTAGAAAATGGCTCTACCCAATCAAGTGTAAACAAGAAGACATTTTGGAATGTTCTGAACCTACGTGATCAAACTTGGGGCTCCTACCAGAGGAGTCACAGGGAACCGAGGCGGGAGGGGTGGAGAAGGGACAGAACGGGCAAAAGGCAGTACTGGCTGTTCCTTCAGAAATGCACCACAAAAGGATGTCCTGCCAGGTTGGAGCAAGCTGGCAGAGGCCCACCTGGCAAGGGAAGGCATCCTTCAACATCCTAACCTACATAGAGAAATGACATGAGAGGTTCTTGCCCTGGGCCTACCTTATGTGCCTAGCACCTCTATGCCGGAGATTCTAATCTAGCAGTAATCTAGAGAGGAAGGGGTTGGGGGAGGGGTTGCTGGTCCTATTGCTGATTGTGTCAAAAGGGTCCCCCCCCCAGCTCTTCCCCTTCTGGACAAGGTGGGTGAGCAGCACTGGATGTGTTGCTTCTGCCTCCCTCCCCAGACTCTAGAGGTGGGGGGAAATACCCAGTAAAACAAAGCGTTTTACAGCGCAGCAGCAGCAGAACTGGAGGAAGAGGCCAGAAAGAAGAAATCTAAGAGGTTCTGGGCGACTAGTCTACCCTGAAATCAGTAACACAGCTGAACTGGAAAGCAACACCTTTTCACACAAAAGTTTGGCCACTTGGCAGAGCCACAAATTGCAAACTACTGGTTCCTGGAGAGGAGGGGCAGGGCCACAGGACTTGAAGGAACCCTAACCCTCTTGGAAGGATGGGGAGAATAGACTTTTTTGTGAGGGGTGAGGCTGTCCCAGGCCCATAAGAAGCCCACCCACCAACCCTGGCAGTGTTTAGGCACAAGGACCAGATGAAAAGAGGGCACTTCTGCTAGTCTATTATTATATATCAGTGCTGGTGATGGGCAGCTCTGACAGGTACCCATAGCATGAGTGTGGGGGGGGGGGGAAGAGGGTGAGGGCTATAACTGGGGTCCAGCTTCCTTTCTCCTTCCTTCCTCAATGGCACACCATTCATGTGGGTGGCCAGGACAAACTCTAGCTCCTTCCTCCTAACAGAAGGCAAGGAGCACAGAGGGCAGTGAGAAGAAAGGAAAACACACACGCGCACACACACAAAATAGTCAAGGTCTAGTGGGTTAGAACCTATACAGAACAGAGTGGAAATCTTCTTGAGACTCAGGTTATTTGATTCAAATGGAAGGTGTAAATCCACCTGATTCCGAGCCAGGATAGATTCCCCTGAAATGGGGTCCATTATCAGATACAAAGGGAACTAGGGGCCCGTACCTGACAACACACCCTTTTACTTGTTAGTTAATCTGGGTAAATCTACTGCTCTCCTGTTCCTCATTCACAATCATTGATGTTTGCTTATAATTGCACTACAGTGAAGCACTCACTGATGGAAGGGGAGGGGGAAATCCTGCCTTTTTGTAGCTCTTCCCTGATAAGGTGCATGAAATGGTGCTTAAAGGGTGTTAAGAAATCACTAATATACATTTAAGTGGTCTTGAGAACGTGCTCAAAAGATGCAGGCTCAAGACTGCTGAATGAAGACCAAATACCCCTTAACACCCTTTAACCACCTACCTTTCCAAACTCCCTGATCAATTTTTTTTCTGTGCTCCTCTTGTTAAAAGAAATCCCTCCCTGTGCAAGCTGAAACCCTTCTTTCTGACACATTAATTTCTATAATCAAGGAAGGTGATTGTTTTAACAATTTCACGTGTTCAATTCCTCTCTCACTTGCAGAAGGACCACACTCTGTTGCTCTCATTCAGCTGAATTATCTTTTAGTGCTCATCCTGTAAAGAGAATCAGGGAACTGCAGATATACCAGCTCAAACAATCTGATATAAAACGATCATGTGGTCATCTGCTTGCACCTCTAGACAGGGCTTGGATTTAGAAGAGAAACCTCCTAGCACAATCCTTTGGGGGCAGCCCACAGACAGGGGCCTTAATGCACCTTCAAGTTAGGGAGTTTACCTGAGCCAGAGTCAGGGAGAAGTCGCAGCTTGCCGTCTGAGGGTGAGTGGGTGCCTGAGCTTATGGCAGTAACGGCAAAAGTGGGCTTGGCTTTCCATCCCATTGTCTCTGGGGTGGTGGAGATGGACAGAAGGGGAGGGATGTGGGAGACAAACTGGCCCTCCCTTCTCTCCCCATGGAACCAGGGTTTCTACAGTTATACACACTCGCACGAGACACCTCGAGATGTATATTGCACAAATCGGGGGGGGGGGAGGGTGTGTGAAAAAAATCACTCCATAAAATATCTCCTTGTTAAAAAATATCCCTAAAGGAGGGGGAGAGATGGGGGGAGTCACTCCTCAGGGAGTGTCCATAAACTGGCAGTTACTTGCCCAGGGCTGGACTGGGTGGGGCAGTTTAAGTTGAGCACTTCCTCACGCCAAAAAACTTCGGCCTTCTCTTTGGCCTGCTTTCTTAGGCCTCGCATTTGGAACATGGGCTGTGGTGAGGGAGAGAGCCCTAGAACTGCTCCATTACTAGGTTCCCCCATCAAGCAATGATGTTGTCACCCTTTATGCAGTTCCCTCCCCCCAACCCCAAGCCCTCCCCCCCAGAAGGCCTTAAAACCAGGGACTATAGGGCTCAGACACACATGAAACCAAAAACCACAGGCTACCATCAAAGTCGGGCCTAGACAGTGTGCATGATGGGTGCTATCTCTGAAGGGGCAGAGATGAGGCAGGGATGGTTTTCCCACACGAAGGCTGATAAGACGGAGGGGGCTTGGCTCAGCCTTCAGGGGGTTCCTCTCTACAGCAGAGTTCCAAGTTAGCAAGGGGCTGAAGGAATGGCTCCCCTTCCCGCTGAGACATACCAAGCTTCCTTCCAGAGCCGTCCACCTTCCTGGACAGGGAACTCTGCCTTTGCCCGTTTCCCCATCCCTGGTTCCACCCCAGCTCTTCTGTTCTCCTGGAGCCGACTCTTCTACCCCATACATGTCAAACGGTGCTTCCTTGTGGCCTCACATGTTGGACGTGAGCTTTGGTTTCCCGGTGTCCACCTCGGGGCTAAATGCCACAGAGCCCTTACGGGATGGGCTGGCCACACGCCGGGGTGTGGAGGCAGGGGATTGCGGGGTGCTTGCCCCACTCATGGATCGGCTAGAACCCAAAGGCACCTGCTGGGTCGAGGCAGGCTGGCCTGCAGTGCCGGTGGCTGGTTTGGAGAGGAGCCCCGTGACCGAGGGAGATGACCGGTGTGTGAGATTCCCAGCTGACTTCCTGGCCTGCTGGGAAGGGCCCATGTCCGCCTGGAGGGTGAGCCGGTTAGGTAAGGAGGGCTGGGAGGCTGAAAGCGGCCTTATATCCTGCGTGAGGCGGCCCACGGAAAGGCCCTGTGTGCTCCGATGTTTCATCAGCTGTTGAGGCTGCAGAAACAGGGAAATGTGGGAGCCGGTGGCTCGGGACAGGCTGTAGTGAAGAGTTCGTCCAGGAAGGATGGACGAGGCGCTTGTTGGCTGCTGCAGAAGAGAGGTGGAGACCGAAGTACCGCGTGATTTGGAGAGCTGCGGCGGGTTTGCTCCGGGGACTGGTTCTCCCTTCTGGACTGGCCGAGGGATGGCTTGTCCTGGAGGTCCTCCTCTAGGCCCTACGTTTTCCAAGGGCGACGGGCACTGGACCATGGGGGAAGAAGGGGACCCGGCAACCGGCGTCTGTAAATGGGACTGTGCCCCCGAAGCAGGGGAGCTGACTGAGGAAGGGCGTGAGCCACCCAGGCTGGGCTGGGAACGACGGGGGTTCCTGGGGATGAAGGCAGAGTCTGGAGAGAGGGGGCTGGACACAGAGGACGGAGGCAGGAAGATGTGAGCCGCCAGGCTCTGCTGGTGTGTTAGTGCAATGGCCACATTGGTGGTGGCAGCAGCAGTCTGCAGTGGGGCGTGAACCAGCGGCTCCCAGATCACCGGCTTGCCGCTCAGCTCCCGCCCGGCCATCACTGGCGGCAAGTCCTGGATGTTATGTGCCATGTCACGGTCGTGTTTGACAATCTGCTGGATCATCTCATTATTCACGCTGCTGGAGCTGTGTTCTGCCCGTTTGCGCAACAGGATTGAGTTCTTCTTACCTGGGGAGGAAAGGGGGACAGGTACGGGAGAGTAAAGAAAAGGCATACCTACAAAGAATGATATAGCAGGAAACCTGGTTGAATCAGGACAA
Source organism: Lepidodactylus listeri (assembly GCA_029233225.1). Lineage (NCBI taxonomy): Eukaryota > Metazoa > Chordata > Lepidosauria > Squamata > Gekkonidae > Lepidodactylus > Lepidodactylus listeri. The sequence goes on from JARCFY010000003.1 coordinate 152,914,299, forward strand.
GGATCCAGCATCCCCGGAATTCTTACAGGCAGAGCATGAAGGCAACAGACCACTGGTGCTGTTGGTCCTATGGATTCTCAGGTATACTGCCCCTGAATCTGGAGGATCCATTAAGTTTATCGTAGTTTACAGATCTATGAGTTTGTCTAGTCCTCCTTTAGAACCAGCTAAGCCAGTGTCTATTGAAGGTTAATTACACATTGTGCGAAAGGATTTCTTTGGTCTCTTCAATTTCATTGGGTGTCACTTCATTTTGAGATAAGGTCAAAGGGGGGGGGGATTGGCACTACAGATTTAGACTAGTTAAGCAGTCATTTCTGCCTCCTGGAATCGGATTGTTGGTTGGTGGGGGAGGTGAGTCTAGGGATAACTAAGGCAACTCATAGCATCTTCACCAAAGTTTGGCAAAAGCCATGATAGTTACTGCTGCGAGCGTGGAGGATGGATAAGGCCAAACGCATCAAAATCTGGAATGGAAGAAGAAGAGTTGGATTTATACCCTGCCCTTCACTCAGAGTGGCTTACAGTCTCCTTTCCCTTCCCCTCCCCACAACAGACACCCTGTGAGGCAGGCGGGACTGAGAGAGCTCTTTCGAGGACTGCCCTTGAGAGAGCAGCTCTGAGAAAACTTGTGACTGACCCAAGGTCACCCCAACTGGCTGCATGTGGAAAAGTGGGGAATCACACCCGGCTCTCCCAGATTAGAGTCCACTGCTCTTAACCACTACACCAAACTGGCTCTGGAAGTACTGGAGGTAACTAAGAGGAAGGGGCAGGGTTTTTTGGAGGGAGGGACTCATCCTCTTTTTTTGAGGGAGGGGCTCATCCTTCTTTTCCCAAATACAGGGCCTTGCCCCAGAAGGCATTATCTCTGTATGTACAGAGCAACAAGTCCAACCATCGCATACTTGGCCCTAAAAATCCAAAAGCTAAGTATACTCCCGTGGCTAAAAGAAGGAGCAATGGACCAGGAGATTTAAATTTCACCTCTGCCACAGACTCACTCGGGGGCCTCAGTCAAGCTACTCTCCCTCAGTTCCAGGATGACAAGAAGTCCTGCTTAACAGCATGCCTTTTGAAACAAACACAATGTTATTTTCCTGTATACACACAGCTTACCTTTAGCAACGCAGCACAGGCCCTTCTGTTGTGGTGGAGCTGCTGCCAAAACAATGTTTTGAAATATCTCCACGGCCAATAAGTGGACAATCAGAACCCCTGCTGGGCAAAAGCCTTGACCACTTTCTAAGAACACTTGGCGGGTGCCAGGAAAGGGGTCTCGCCCTGTTGGGGACACTTTCTGTATGTTCTACTGAAATCATATGTTCACTCTGCCTCTTTGAGATTTTTGAATGTTTGTCAGCATTGCTGCAGTGGGTCAGGAGAAGGGGCCCAGCTCGATAACAACCACTTCCAAGCTGACCTGCTTCCAAGTAGCTGCTAAGGTTGCCAGCCTCCAGGTGGGGCCTGGAGGTCTTCCACTTTTACAGCTGATTTCCAGCTGACAGAGATCAGCTCTCCTGGAGAAAATGGCTGCTCTGGAGGGTGGACTCTATGGCACTGGACCATGCTGAGGCCCCTCCCCTCCCCAAACCCCTCCCCCTCCCGGATCCACCCCCAACGTCTCCAGGTATTTTCCTACCCAGACCTGGCAACCCTAGTTGCTGCTCAGGAAAGTTTTATACAACTTTTCTTCCTTAAGGACCCGCAACATTGAGCTGATTGATTGCTTTAAAAGAATCCTTTTCATCAACCCGAAGAGGTCCCCGCTAATTAATTGCGCAGCGGAATGTTTAAAAATTATTTTTTTAATACAAGTACTTGAAGAGCTGCAGAGGACAGGCATCATTTTAGAAGAGGTACCCTCCTCTTCTCTTATACGCAGGAGGGAATGACTCGTCTAAGACAGGAATGCCTCTCCACTCTGGCATGAAAGAGGTGGGAAGATGCCTCTACTAAGACAAAGCCTGGTATGACACATCCTTCTTTTTCTTGCTAGCAAGTGGCAGCCAATCCATAGGGTTTTCAAGGCAAGAGAGATTCAGAGGTGGTTTGCCATGGCCTGCCTCTGTGACACAAACCTGGGCTTCCTTAACTGTCTCCCATCCAAATACTAACCACGGTCAACCCTGCTTAGCTTCCAAGATAGGGCTAGCATGGGCCATCCAGATATAAAAAGGTAAAGGTTTCCCTTGCTCGAAAGCCAGTCATATCCGATGCTAGGGGGTGGTGCTCATCTCCATTTCCAAGCCGAAGAGCCAGCGCTGTCCAAAGACTTCTCCATGATCTTGTGGCCAGCATGACTAAACGCCGAGGTGCACGGAATGCTGTCACTTTCCCACCAAAGTGGTACCTGTTTATCTACTTGCAATTTCTTGCTTTCGAACTGCTGGGTTGGCAGGAGCTGGGGCCAGAGACGGGAGCTCACTCCATCACGCGGCACTCGGGTCTCGAACTGCTGAGCTGCCGACCTTTTGGTATGCAGTTCAGCATCTTGACCTCTGAGCCACCACAGCCCCCTATCCAGGTATATACATCCTCTCGAAGCAAAAGAAAACATACCTTTTTTTGCTTCAGAAGCATTGTTTCGACTTGTTGAAAATTCAATTAATTCATCGGCCAGTGGGTTCATTTGGCAGCTTTGAAAAAAAATGCTAGTGATGAATTTGGCTAAAATTTCTTTAATCGGGATGACAGCCCTAAATGTTTTTCTTTTTGCACACCAGAAATGACTGAGACGGATGCGTGTGAGCATGGGACTTGGTTCTTGCCAGGTCACTGGGTTGGCGGAACCATAGATGAGGCAGGAAATACCATATGCTCAAGCTCAGGGGGTCCCCAAAACATTCGAGCCTGTGTGTGGACACATTTGGAATTTGACACGGCATGGCGGGCACAGCCACAAAATGGCTGTCAGGGGAGGCGGAGCCAGCCACAAAATGGCTGCAACGGCTGAAACTCAGTTGCACAGTGCAGATCCTTGTGCAGTGGCGGCAGCTGCTGCCAAACATCATTTTAAAGATCTGCACAGCCAAACAAATCTCCAGTGGCCAATCAGGAGGCTTGCTGGGCAAAAGCCCTACCTGGCTCCGCCCACTTCCTAAAAACTCTTGGCGGGCACCAGAAAAAGGTGTTGGCAGGTGCCACGGTGCCCACAGGCCCCACGTGGGGGATCCCATTCTAGCTTTTGCCTACACCCACTCACCTATGCGGTCCAGCCGGTCCATAGCTACGGTTTCGAAGGCTCTGCGCATCATGGGGTATTCCTCCAAGACCTCGTTGAAGTTGTCCACTGAGAGAGAGTAGAGGCGGCAGTAGGTGTCTGCCCTCACACTGGCTGTGCGCCGACCCCGAGTCAGGAGGCAGATCTCTGCAAGGACGAGGAGAGTCAGGAATCGTATGTCCATGCTCACCTTATTTTTATTTACAGCCCTCTGAGACGCAAGGTGGATTGCACAGTGTGGATTGGCTGCAGCCAATAGCCAAGGACATCTTATAAGCAATATAATAGGGTTAGGATTCCAGAAATGTGAAGCAAAACTGAAAAGTACTGGAATCATTGCAAGCCATAGGGCCGTTTGAAAATACTCTGCCTCCCATAGGAGCAAATTTACGATCCGGCTGGACCATTGTCTGCCGGATCGAAGCTCCGGCTCTAGCCTGGCCATGTGCTCAGCGGTGGCCATGTGGCCATTACATTACATACATTACAAAAGTATAGGGTATTACACAGGATGTGTTGAACAACGCAGAAAATGGCAACGGTGGTGGAAAGGGCCATCAAATTGCAGCTAACTTACGGCAACCACTGTCCCCTCTAAGCTGTGCAGGTGAGCGGCCGCTCATTGACACAGGAAGCCCCACTCAGCAGCAATCTGGAGCCGCACAGACTCCACTGCACTGCCCATTTCCCATTTTAAGACTACAGCAGTTATACTCTGCTTACGATGTGAACTGCTCCACTGAGTAGGGGGGAAATATTAGAAGGAACATTGAGGGGACCCCGTAGGGTTTTCAAGGAAAGAGATAAACAGAGGGGGACTGCCTCCGTGGAGTCTCCCTTGGTGGTCTCCCATCTAAATATCAATCAGGGAGAAAACAGCATTGTATAAGTCGAAAACAAGGCAGCGAGAGCAAGAACATAACATAAGAACATAAGAGAAGCCAATGTTGGATCAGGCCAGTGGCCCATCCAGTCCAACACTCTGTCACACAGTGGCCAAAAACACCAGGTGCCCTCAGGAGGTCCACCAGTGGGGCCAGGACACTGGAAGCCCTCCCACTGTTGCCCCCTCCTCAAGCACCAAGAATACAGAGCATCACTTGCCCCAGACTGAGAGTTCCTATCTGTACCTTGTGGCTAACAGCCACTGATGGACCTCTGCTCCATATGTATATTTAATTCTCTCTTGAAGCTGTCCATGCTTGTAGCCGCCGCCAACTCCTGTGGCAGTGAATTCCACCTGTTAATCCCTCTTTGGGTGAAGAAGTCCTTCCTTTTATCCGTTCTAACCCAGCTGCTCAGCAATTCCATGGAGTGCCCACGAGTTCTTGTATTGTGAGAAAGGGAGAAAAGGACCTCTTTCTCAACCTGCTCTATCCCATGCATAATCTTATAAACCTCGATCGTGTCACCCCTCAGCCGTCGTCTCTCCAAGCTGAAGAGCCCCAAGTGCTTCAACCTTTCTTCCCAGGGAAAGAAATTACCTTTCTTCAAGGTAATCCATAGAAAAGCAGACGACACACAACATACTCAGTGGTAGAGTCCACAGTCCGGTTGCCCTAATCAAAGCATGTTCCTGAACAATTCCATTATAATATGGTCCAATGACCTTAATAATGTTCTGATTCTGTAATCCTAGCAGTGCACTGTCCTGGATTGACCAGGCTAGCCCAGTTTTGTCAGATCTGGAAGCCAAGCACAGTCAGCCATAATGAGTCCCTGGATGGGAGGCTGCCAAGGAAGACGAGGGTTGAAGAAAGGTTGAAGCGCTTGGGGCTCTTTAGCCTGGAGAAACAACGGCTGAGGGGGTGACACGATCGAGGTTTATAAGATTATGGATGGGACAGAGCAGGTAGGGAAAGAAGGACTTTTCTCCCTTTCTCACAATACAAGAACTCATGGGTCCTCCATGAAATTGCTGAGCAGTCGGGTTAGAACAGATAAAAGGAATTCCTTCTTCACCCAAAGAGTGATTAACACGTGGAATTCACTGCTGCAGGAGGAGGTGGTGGCTACAAGCACGGTTGGTTTCAAGAGGGGATTGGATAAACATATGGAGCAGAGGTCCATCAGTGGCTATTAGCCACAAGGTATAGATAGGAACTCTCGGTTTGGGGCAAGTGATGCTCCGTATTCTTGGTGCTTGGTTGGGGGGGCAACAGTGGGAAGGCTTCTAGTGTCCTGGCCCCACTGCTGGACCTCCTGAGGGCACCTGGTGTTTTTGGCCACTGTGTGACAGAGTGTTGGACTGGATGGGCCACTGGCCTGATCCAACATTGGCTTCTCTCGTAGCAAACCACTTCTATGCTTCTCTTGCCTTGAACTCCCTACAGAGTCGCCATAGCTTGGCTGCAACTCGATGGCACTTTCCACCACCAGCAATCCTTGCTGGAGACCTATCTATAAGTATCCGAGGTGGGGTCTCAGGATCAGCAGAGGGAAAGAAAAAAATATTGAAAGAGTCTCAGTGTCAGGCATACAGTGGTTAGATAGGGGTTGTTCAGGAAGAGAGGCTGTGTATGTACCTTGTTTCTGGAGGGGAGACATATCATGGGCTACCTTGAAGACTTATTGCCACACAAGGTTTCGTGGTATAAAATTCCCCTTCGCCAGATGCACGAACTGCAAATATTTTATTTTCCAGTGTGGGGTAATGGCCAGACTGCTGGGCTTTGACCAGAGAGACCCAGATTCAAATCCTCACCCTGCTCATCAGATGTCCTTGAGCCGCAGGCTTTCGTTTGAAAAAAAAAGGCATTCGATGAATTTTTGGCATGGAATTTCGTCCCAGCATTAGAACATACCGCCAAAGTAGGAGCCGTCAGAGAGCTTCATTTCCTTGGAGCCGCGAGTAAGGATGCTGACCACGCCATGCTGGATGAAATACATTTTCTTGCCCACGGTTCCCTCCCGGATGATGAAGTCTGCCGGTTGGAAGACCTCGAAGCGCAGCTTGGTCAGCATGGCGGTCACAAAGTTGGGATCGGCGTTCGCAAAAAGGGGCATATTGGCCACCAGATTGCGGCAGTTGAAGTTGATGATCTCCTGGTTGCGGGGTGGGGGAAAAAGAGAGGAGGAACACAGAAACCTTGAGTCCAAATCCCATTCCCTTCTCCAACTTAAAACCACTACCACCCCGAGTTCCAGATGCAGTCAGGGATTAGACACTGCGACAGACACAGGGTTGCCACTGAAAACCGCAGCCCTGTGGCTCATTCTCCCACTTTCCCCAGTCTCTGTACCCACTGGGATTTTGTTTCCTCTTTACTCCTGGGGCATTGCTCCAACAATCTTGTGTTGGAATTTGGAGGACAAGAAACATTACAGCCAGTATTCCTCTCCACCCTAAAAGCAATTCCCCCATTCCAGATTCACTCAGGAATTAGACATTGTGGCAGACGCAGGGTTGCTGCCGAAAACAGCAGCACTGCGTCTCATTCTCCTCCTATCCTCAGCAATGTCTAAAGATTAAGGATAAGCAGATTTTCAAGTCTCTGTGTCCGCTGGAATTCATTGTCTTTTTACTCCTGGGGCACTCCTGCTTTAGTTCACAGAATGTGGAAGAGCAGGAGCTAAGAAGAAAGAGCCCTGTTCCCCATTTCCCTAACGTTTGCAGAGATGGGGGATGCTGGGAATTTTTTTTTTAAAGTCCCATCAGGGAACCCTCTGCAGCCCTGGAATTCAAGGAATCCGGGGAAGCATGCTGTGTCTTGCAATGCAGACACAAAGATTCGTTTTTATAAAACTGAAAGCAACATCTTTAGAATTAGATGGAGGAGGAGGAGGAGATTGGGTTTATACCTTGCTCTTCACTACCTGAAGGAGTCTCAGGGCGGCCGACAATCTCCTTTCCCATCCTCTCCCAACAACAGACACCCTATGAGGTAGGGGAGCCCGAGACAGCTCTTTCGAGAACTGCTCGTGAGAGAACAGCTCTGAGAGAACTGTGGCTGACCCAAGGTCACGCCAGCAGTTGCATGTGGAAGAGTGGGGAATCAAACCCGGTTCTCCCAGATTAGAGTCCACGCTCTGGCTACAAATTAGCCGTTGGCTAATACTAAACACTGAAAGACTAAAACCTAAAAAAAAAAAAGCTTTCTGACAACAAAAATAATAATTTTAAGAGGACTGGGGTTGTTAGCTACTGCTTTTGTTTCTGTGTTTCAGGAGAGATGATAGGGCTCAAGCATAGCTGAAAGAAATACTCATTGACTTAAAGGCCGACTCCTCTAACCTCTAGAAAAAGACTAAAGAAGCTCCATACCGGTGCTTGTTGGAATCTGACTTGAGCACCTGGCAGTAGTCGACGGAAGGCCCTTTGCACAAGCTAAGGTGCATTCTCTCACTCAGTATTTTGGTTTCGAAGCTGGCTACAGACGTTTGTTGGAATCTGACCTGCACACCCAACAGGACTAAACAGAAGGCACTTTGCACAAGCTCAGATATACTCTCTTGCTTGTTACTTTCTTGGTTCAACCTGCCCCCGCTTCCCAATTGAATACCTGATGCATGGTCTGTAGAAATTGGTTAGCATTCCTTTTCTCCCCTAAAACTCAGGGTCCTCCCAATGAAACAGATGGGCATTAGATTCAGGTGGGGCAGCCGTGTTGTTCTGAAGCAACAGAACAAAGTTTGAGTCTAGTGGCACCTGGAAGACCAACAAAGTTTAATTCTGGGTATAAGCTTTTGTGTGCACGCACACTTCTGTATCTGAAGAAGTGTGCATGCACACAAAAGCTTATACCCAGAATTAAACTTGGTTGGTCTTACAGGTGCCACCGGACTCCAGCTTTGCTCTAGCTCAGTGGTTCTTAACCTTGTTGGAGGTACCGAACCCCACCAGTTTCATATGCGCATTCACCGAACCCTTCTTTAGTGAAAAATAATTCTTAGTACTTAGTAATAGTACTAAGTTGGAGGCCCCACCGAACCCCTGAGACTGACTCGCCGAACCCCTAGGGTTCGATCGAACCCAGGTTAAGAACCACTGCTCTAGCTGGTCATTAGATTCAGCACAAACCAAACGGAGTCATCCACTACACCAGGGGTGGGAAATTGTTTTGGCTCGGGGGCCACTTTGTGGGAGCGGAGGTTAGCGGAGGGCCGCACCTTTTAAAATGATTGCATTCATTCGTTAACTTTGCATTTCAGAAAAGGTATAAATTGTATCATAAAAATCAATAAATATAAATTAAATAAAATAGTGGTAGTTTTGTTCAATTTATTTATTGTGCTAATTTCATATCATCTATAGCTGCAAGCACATTTAATTTTAGAATCAGTTTAATGAGACAAATGTGCCCTATCACACTTTTCCATAATTTTTTTGAAATCAGGAGTGAGATTGCTTGTTGAGAAACTATGTGGCCGACTTGTCTTGGCGGGCCACAAAAAACTCTGTGGCGGGCTGCATGTGGCCCGCGGGCCGCAATTTGCCCACCCCTGCACTACACAATATACAATTCACTTATAGCATTTCTTTCCACAAGACGTGGTGAAGTTCATTGGCTTAGACTGGATTTTAAAGGGGACAGAAGTAATCCCTCAAGGATAGGTCTATCAGTGGCTCTTAGCTCTGATACTGAAATGGCACTTCCATGTTGAGGGGCAGCATACCTCCAAAGACCAGATGGTGTGGTCAGACTTCAAAGGAGGACTGTGGCCTTCAGGCCCTGCTTACAGGCCCATGGGGGGGGGGGGGCTCGGACTGGCCACTGTGTGAGACAGGATGCTGGACTAGATGGGCTTTGAGTCTGACCCATCAGGGCCCTCCTGATGTAGTTATGAAGCCCTGGCTCACACCGAAACCTGGTGTGGACATGCTTTTTGATGTCCACAGGAGCCCACCTTCCCCTCAGCCTCACGAGAGACACTGCCAAAACTGTACCTCCTTCAACGGTTCACTCAATTCCCCAAGGATGTTCTCCTCGTCAAACATCTTGCCCTGGTAACGGTGTTCATAGTACTCGTGGATCCGCTGGCGCGTGTCTCCTGGCAACTTATGGAAGGACATGTATTGTTCCACTTGCTTGTACTGCAGGCAAAGAGACCAAAGAGAACATTAGGAGGAGAAGAGCAGCTTGTTTTTATACCCCACTTTTCTTTACCGTAAGGAGTCTCAAAGCAGCTTACAATCGCCTTCCCTTCCTCTCCCCACCACAGGAACCTTGTGAGGCAGGTGGGGCTGAGAGAGTCCTGAGAGAATTGGGACTGGCCCGAGGTCACCCAGCAGGCCTCATGTGTCTCAAAGCGGCTTACAATCGCCTTCCCTTCCTCTCCCCACAGCAGGCACCCTGTGAGGCAGGTAGGGCTGAGAGAGTCCTGAGAGAACTGGGATTGGCCCAAGGTCACCCAGCAGGCCTCAGGTGTCTCAAAGCGGCTTACAATTGCCTTCCCTTCCTCTCCCCACAGCAGGCACCCTGTGAGGCAGGTAGGGCTGAGAGAGTCCTGAGAGAACTGGGATTGGCCCAAGGTCACCAGCAGGCCTCAGGTGTCTCAAAGCGGCTTACAATCGCCTTCCCTTCCTCTCCCCACAGCAGGCACCCTGTGAGGCAGGTAGGGCTGAGAGAGTCCTGAGAGAACTGGGATTGGCCCAAGGTCACCCAGCGGGCCTCAGGTGTCTCAAAGCGGCTTACAATCGCCTTCCCTTCCTCTCCCCACAGCAGGCACCCTGTGAGGCAGGTAGGGCTGAGAGAGTCCTGAGAGAACTGGGATTGGCCCAAGGTCACCCAGCAGGCCTCAGGTGTCTCAAAGCGGCTTACAATCGCCTTCCCTTCCTCTCCCCACCACAGGCACCTTGTGACACAGGTAGGGCTGAGAGAGCTCTGAGAAAACTGGGACTGGCCCAAGGTCACCCAGCAGGCTTCATGAGGAGGAGTGTGGAATCAAACCCTGCTCTCCAGTCCACCACTCTCAACCACAACACTGCTTCAGCAGGAGGCAGACCTTGTTGTCCTTTCAGGCCAGAGTTGTTGTGTGTGTGGCAGATTCTGACTAGCTTAACATCCGTTCCTTCACCCTACCAAAAATATAGTTATTCTGTTTCCAGGTAAATGTTCATAACGACAGAGAGCAATAGCAGTGAACGTGATCTACACGTAAGGCTGCCAGGTCCGGGTTGGGAAATTCCTGGAGATGTTGGGGGTGGAGCCTGAGGAGGGCGGGGTTTAGGGAGAGGCAGGACCTCAGCAGGGTATAATGCCATAGAGTCCACCTTCCAGAGTGGCCATTTTCTCCAGGGGAACTGGTGAGCAGGAGGAGAAAGCACTGAGCACAGCAAAAAAATTGCTGCAGACTTGGCGCTCCTCCTGTCCTACAATACTTGGGAACTGGCTGGCTGGCTGCTTTTGGAAACAGGATGCTGGACTAGACAGTCTGATCCTCCAGGGCTATTAGATGGATCCGTGACGGATTAGTCTGTCATTAACCAGACTGGGCCCTCCATATCCAAAGGGCAGTCTACATTTGCACCCCAGCTTCTGGAGACTAGCAACAGGGTTTCCATATTCAGCCACCCCTGGAAACAGAATGCATAACTAGGCGATTGGTTGGATGATCTCTTGGCCAATGGGGTGCGTCATCTAAGAGCTGACCTTACGCGGTCAAAGCTCACCAGTTGGCAAGCCTGTGGATACTTGCAAGTGAAAGGCAGACAGTGTAGTGGAGTGGCTAGAGTGTTGGAGGAGGCTTTGGGAGGCGTGGGTTCGATTCCCCTCTCAGCCTGCCGGGTGACCTTTGGCAAGGTTTGCCAACCCCCCGATGGGGGCAAGGTTTCCGCCGATTTCGGGAGCCCCGAAGAGACCTCTGGACCCAACGTGCCCAGCACATGTCCTCCAGGTGACATCATCACACTGGGCATGTCGTGCAAGGGGCGCTCTAGTATTTGACTGAAAACTCTATGGTGACCATAGAGTTTTTAGCCAAATGCCAGATTGTCCCCTGTACTATGTGCCCAGCGCATTGACACCACTTCTGGGACCAAGAAGACCCCGGGACCAAGCCAGGAGCTCCCTGCCGGCATACGGGTAAGACCTGGCAACCCTACCTTCAGCCGGTCCCTTTCTCTCTCCGCCTAACCTACCTCATAGGGTTGTTGTGAGGATAACGTGGAGCCGAGGAGAACAACGTACGCTGCTTTGGTTTCCCCACTGGGGAGAAAGGCAGGGTATAAATGAAGCAAGTAAAACAAACAGACTAGTCTGAACACCCTCCTTTGCACCCATCTCCTTTTCTCACCTTCTCCTGGTACTGGCGCCGTGAGGAGTCCAGAGACTGGATGAGCGCAGTGGCGTGGCCGATGAACATGGCGTAACAGGTGGCCCCCACAATCATGCTCAGCATCGTCAACCAAACGTCAGTCATGCCCTCGGGCGCCTGCTGCCCGTAGCCGATGCACAGCATGTGGCTCATGGCCTTGAAGAGAGCGTGGGAGTACTGTTTCCCCCACGAGTCATTCTGTAGGGCAGAGAGAGAAAGGAACTACACCACTGATCAGCAACGGATATGTGTGGGTGGGATGAGAAGCCAGCCTGCAAACGGTTGGTCACCTAGGGGGGAGTGTAGACCACCTCCAGGTGACCAGGTAGAAAGTTTTTGAAAATGCATAAACTTTGGTGGGGTTTTTTTTTTTTTGGTTCTCTTTAAAAAAAAAAAAATTTCCAGGCCCTCCAGACGCCAGGAATGACCAATGTAGCAAGCAGGCTAATCATTTCTGTGGGCGATTCAGTCTCGTAGATTCATTTTCAAAACGGCTGGCGGCTTACGGAACACTGAGCTGATTCGTCATCTTCCTCCCGGCTGCTTACCTAGTTGATTAAATTATCTGCGTTATTGTCAATAGGTATCTCTTAAGTCACTGGATAAGCTCAGACATTGGGCCAAGTCATGCGAATTGTAGATTTGATTCGAGCTTCCAGACCAGGGGTCCCCGACCTTTGTGAGCCTGCAGGCACATTTGGAATTCTGACACGGTGTGGTGGGTGCAGCAACCAAACGGCTGCCAAAAAATGGCTACCAGAGGAGGCAGAGCCAGCAACAAATGAATCGCCACAGCTTAACTCCAGTAACACAGTATAGATCAGGCCCATAGCTGTGGTGGGGATTTTTGGGGCTCCGCCCCCTTTCTTAAAGCACAACCCCACAAAAATTTCTCCTGTAAATACTTTTTTCAATATTTAAAAAACATTTTTAAAGGTATGCACTCCTTTAAGCAGACTGAGGGGCTGCAGTTGACTAATTCCCGCACTGAGCAAGTGGGGTTGGAGTAGCTGACCTCTAGGATGCCTTCTAACTTTGTGTCAAGAAACCAGTCTCCTGTGAGAGAGTTTTTCTTCCAAGAGCTTTCTTGATTATAAAAGTCATCACCTCCACCTGCCGGCTTGTTATCAGAATTGTTGCTTAGGCTGGCAGAAGTGATTAACTTGCAGCAGCTGAGAGCTGTCATCCAAAGTGGTCAACCGCTTGCAATTTAGAGATCTATCCTAGTAACAGTTTTCTGTTAGCTAAATGGCCCTGAGAACTTCAGCCCCACCAGAAAAAAAATTGCCCCACAAGCCACAAAATCCTGGCTACGCACCTAGTGCAGATCCTTGTGCTGCGGTGGCAGCTGCTGCCAAACCAATGTTTTAAAAAATCTGCATTGCCAATCAAAACCTCCAGTGGCCAGTTAGAAGGAAGCCTTGCTGGGCAGAAGTCCCACCTGGCCCCTCCAACTTTCTAAAAACACTTGGCAGGTGCCAGGAAAGGTTTCAGCGGGCGCCATTGTGCCCACAGGGTACCACGCTGGGGACCTCTGGAGTGGACAGTACTAAACCTGATAGACCAATGGTCTGGCCTGATTGAGTATATGGTAGTTTCATGCATTCAAGTTGCATCCCCTTGTTCTCCATGCACAGCTTGCTCTCCATGCACTCTGTTCTCCATGCACAGCATATCCTCTGGGACTGAGCAATGGCCCCCGCCCCCTAAATGAACAATAGTGAGATACTATAGGTGACTGAGGAGACCAGGATTCAAACTCTCCCTTCCACCATGAAACTCACTATGTCAGTGGTCTCTCTCAACCCTTTTAGGGTTGCTAACCCCCTGGTCCCAACAGGGCTTCCCCCACTTTTTGGGGGCTGCGATCCGCCGCTGGCCAGCTGACCGGCGGGGGAAACCCCACCCCACTATGATGTCCCCTGGAAGTGATGTCATCGCGATGGTGACATCATGCATGACACTCTGGTTTCTGGGCGAACTCTATGGTTTTGAAGCAAAAAACCACAGACCGATTTCCCGCGAGGCGCTGCTCCGACGTCGTTCTTCCCTTTGCCCCGATTGCGCTTGAATTTCCCACTATTTGCCCCACGCCACATTTTGACCAGTGACTTCGCCCGAATTCCCCTTCAGCTTCAGTGATCCTCAGAAAACAGGATCACTGAAGCCGCGGGGGGATTCGGGCGAAGCCGTGGGTCAAAATGCGGCGTGGGGCAAATAGTGGGAAATTCAAGCACACAATTAGGGCAAAGTGAAGAACGACGCCGGAGCAGCGCCTTGTGGGAAATCGGTCATAGAGTTTTGGCCCCAAAACCAGAGCATCACATGCAACATTGCCAATGCGATGAGATCACTTTTGGGTGACATCATCATATCAGGATGTCACCTGATAACGTCCCGCCCACTCCTGGAACCCCTCCGGAACGCCCCCCAAATCCCCCCACCACAACGGCAACCCTACAACCTTTTCAGAAACAGGACTCATCTTTAACCCTCCTGAGCTGCAAGAATGCAGCAGGAAATCACACGGCAGCACAGTCATGTGATGAAAAGAGGAGGAGCCAGAATGTCTGAAATGACCTGTCCTGGAAAGAAGAAGAAGAAGAGTCCTCTCCAATGCTTAGTGACCTCGACTTGTAGCCCAACAGCTCCAGCCAGCTTGCATGCAAAGAAGGTGAGGCAGTCAGCATGCATGCAGAGGAAACATGCAGCCCTGCTCTCTGTATATGCTCACGGACAGCCGGTCCATCCCAACACTGGTGAAAAAAACATGCTCTCAGTTCAGAGATTCACAAGTCATAGCTGAACGGGCAGAGGTTGAGCTACCTGCCTACAGGTCCAGACCCACGGCTTGAAGACCACTGCGCTAGGTGAACTTGAGTCAGTCCCTCTATCTCTGCCTGACCTATTTCACAGGGTTGTTGTGAGGATAACACGGAGAAGGGGGAGACCCACGTATGCTGCCCGAGTGCCTTCAGAATAAAAAACATTTCAAGCTATTAGCAAGCAATTCATGGCACTTTGGAAGTTGAGTGTGTCTGACGGGGGGCGGAATATCTCCTGAAGAGGGACAGCTGTCCAAAGTGTTTCACTGAAGAAGACTTGAGTTAGAACTGACTAATGGCCAATGGACCACTGTTGCCTTTGCACCAAAGGAAGTTAGCCGGAGCATGAAAAAAAACTCAGTCGGCAAAGTCTTCCACAAAGAGCCCCAAGAACAAAATGGCGGCAGGATGTGCTGCCAAGTAGTGGCTGACTCATGGAGACACCGTCAGCTTTTCCAGGAAAGAGGCATTCAGAGGTGGTCTGCCATTGCCTGCCTCTGCCCAACAACCCTGGTCTTCCTTGGTGGTCTTCCATCCAAGTATTAACCAGGACTGACCCTGCTTAGCTTCCAAGATCTGATGAGATCTGGCTAGCCTGGGCCATCTAGGTCAGTGCAAGGACAGATTACAAAGTGCAATTTGTGCAAAGTACAAACTGCTTGCCAATTCTGCCAGCCAAGGGCACTTGATTGTTACACTGCCTGCCACTTGCTCTGTATGGGTGTCCGCAAGAATGTGGAGAAGGAGCAGCAGTTTGCTCATGCTTTCCTCTTAGATACCCACAAAGAGAGGCAGCCAGCATATCAATCACAGCTGATGAGGCTGGACCAGTGTTCCCTCTAAGCTGAGTTACTGTGAGCTAACTCACAGTTTTTAAGCCTCTGGCTCACACATTTTTGCCTTCGCTCAGGCGAACGAACTTATGCAGTAGCCAGACGGCTCACTCACAACTTTAATGCCAGTAGCTCACAAAGTAGAATTTTTGCTCACAAGACTCCACAGCTTAGAGGGAGCATTGGGCTGGACCCTGCGGATCCATTCCACTAACAACGCCTCTTTCACCTGAAGATAGGTTCAGGTGGGGTAGCCGTGTTGGTCTGAAGCAAAAGAACAAAGTTTGAGTCCAGGGGCACCTTTAAGACAACAACATTTAATTCTGGGTGTAAGCTTTTGCATGCACGCAGAGTTCTTCCTGTATCTGAAGAAGTGCGTGTGCACACGAAAGCTTATACTCAGACTTAGATTTTGTTGGTCTTAAAGGTGCCGTGGGACTAAAACTTTCCCTTGGAGCAAGGAGCATTCTGGGGAACAAAGGTCTTCTTGACACAGAGGAAAATCCCATTGTTAGTGGAACAGAGCCGGGAGATTCAACCCATTGGCTAGCACACTGGAAGGCCAGAGCCAGATTTGTGATTTGGCCAGCGGAATAACCCTCGAATGCCACTTTTGGCAATGCAAGCCAATTGGGGTGGCATTCGGCCAGCCAAATCACATTCAGCTCACATTCAGACTGTCCCCATAGGGTATAATAATCACCCCTTGAAGGGAGGGGGGTTCCTATCACTGCAGGGAAGCCAAATTCAGTGAAGGGAGCCTGCTGCCCCCCCCCCCCAAGCTAGCCCTCTCCTGCCTTCCCTGGCCTACTGGAGAAGCCCAGCAGAGCCCCCCCCCCCCCCCCCACTGAGGCGGGCAAGCCAGGAAAGGCCCAGGAGGGTGCAGGGAGGCATTTAAATGCCTCTGTGTGGCTTCCCCGGCCCGGCCGCCAAAGCGGGTGAGCTGAAGAAGCCCAGGAAAGGCCCAGGAGGGTGCAGGGGGGCATTTAAATGCCTCCCCCTGCCTTCCCCTTCACCCAGCAAAGGGATTCCCCGAATGGATGCCGAATATACGGTTTCCATTCGGGGACTCCCTGTTTGGCCAGCCGAATCAGATTAAGGAATCTGATTCGGTTTTCGGCAGGCTGAATAATGCTGAATAGGCATTATTCGGGGGGGGGGGGGGTTGATTAGTCCGAACTGAATGCACATCCCTACCAGGGACTAAGATTTTTTTTAAAAAATTCATTTACACATTTCTTGTCTGCAATGGAACATTCTGTAATCAATGCATTAGGATTCTAGAAGTCCGGAACTCCCAGAAAGAACAGAATCAGCGTCCAAGCATTCACACGACCCATTAAGTGGTGCAGAAATTACATTAGAGGGTCTTACTTACAATGCTATATGCAGCAGTAGAGACCACAATCTCAACTGTTTATCCTAGTAAGTTTGTCTGCCATTTCGTACAGCGCAACTGTTACCCACGCCGAAAATCCCTTTTGAACAGATTGGTTTTGCGCAGTTGCGGACAGTCAGGACAGTGGGACCTCCATGACCTCTGCAGGCAGGCCGTTCCCCAAGGCCAGAGCCACAATGGAGAAGAGGCCCTCTTAACTGTCCTATTGACCACAAAAGGTTTTGTCTGGTGGGTACATGAGAAAGGGCCTTTTCAGTGGCAGCCCCACGATTATGGAACAACCTTTCCAGGACATGCGCCTGGCCCCCTCACTTTCAGCCTTTAGGAGGCAGCTGAAGACAGTTCTTATTCATGACGGCATTTGATTCCTTTTAGTTCTTCTGCCAACCGGCAGTTTTAAAATCGTTGGTTTTCATTTGTGGCTTTTAGGTATTGTAGAAGCCGAGGGACCCACAATACTAGTGGGAGGGAGGGCCTCACAGCTGAGGAGGAAGCGGTCACAGGTAAGCTTCCCCACCCCAGGCTCCAGCAGTGAGGCCTGTGCGGCTCCCAGCCACTGGACCCAGCAAGCTCTCTTCTCCCCACCCCCCGGCAGGGACAGCTGAGGCCTGCGCAGCTCCAACTTCTGGCCTGCCAAGCCCCCCTTCCCCCCGCAATGGAGGTGAGGCATCGTTTCAACTGCATTCCCTGCGCAGTTACTTTTGGGGGGATTTAAGTACCCCCAAATATATCTATATTTTTACTTTTCAGATTTTTCTGCACACCTGGGGAATCCCCCAAGTGTGCAGGAAAATCTCTTTGCCCCCTAGGTGCCCCTGATGTGCGGATTTAAATATCTGCACGCCGGGGACGCCTTGGCTATTACGTGTTTGCGCCGTAAGCAATTCCTGTAAGGTAGGAAAGCGGCTAAATGAAATATTTTAAACCAAATAAATACACACCCCAAGATGCTGGATCCACAACAGAAGGATGTGATATTTGATAACGCATGAGACAAGGGGGAAGAAATAAACAAGCTCTAAGCCTTCCCTACAGGATCATGATGCCCCTCCTCCGTCCACCCAAACCGGGCCGTGGCTGTCAACATCAGGGATGGAGAACTCACCACCATGTGGTTGATGGAGACCCAGCAGTCCTCCGGGAAATCTTGCAGCATCGGGACAAGAAACTGCAAACACCCGTCCCAGTGGCACAACAACAACATCATCCCGATGAGGTTGAAGATCCGCACCACAGCGCTTGCCAGGTCGTAGGTCATGTGGAAAATCTGGACAGTGGGCACGGAAACGGGCAAGTGAGAAGAAGAAGAAGAGGAGGAGGAGGAGGAGGAGGAGGAGGAGGAAGAGACTGGATTTATTCTCCGCCCTTCACTACCCGAGGGAGTCTCCGAGCGGCTTACAAATGCCTTTCCCTTTCCCTCCCCCTCCCCACAACAGACACCCTGTGAGGTAGGTGGGGCTGAGAGAGCTCTGAGACAACTGTCCTGGAGAGAACAGCTGGTCCAGAGTTATGGCTTGCCCAAGGTCATCCAGCAGGTGCAAGTGGAGGAGTGAGGGAATCAAACCTGGTTCTCCCAGATTAGAGTCCACGCACTTAATCACTACACCACACTGGCTCTCTTAAGTGAGGAGGCAGCAGGGACCTGGAAACACCACCCTCCCTATTTTATTTTATTTTATTTTATTTATTTTTCATTTTTATACCCCGCCCTCCCTGCAAGCGGGCTCAGGGCGGCTCACAAGGGCACTGTCCTGTCCCCCCCCCATGTTTTTATTGGTATTAAGCAATCTTTTTACAGAACCCCCCCCCCCCCAAACTTTAGAATCATTAAAATTACAAACAATAATACTATTCTGCTTAACATAATCAATCCCTGTACAACTTAAAAAAATATAATCACAGATCTTCATAATATGGGTTATTTGGAATTATATTCTGTTCTGTTCAACAATTTATTGCGGGAAACCAAAGAGACTGAAGAGATATTTGGTCACTAACTAAATGAATAGCCACTGATGTAGATGAGATTTCTCCTTGAACAAAATAGTCCCATAATGCTTTCTGCCACATTTGCAATGTAGGACAAAATTTTTGCGATTTAAATCCTTGCTATCGCTAACAAATAGGATATTAATTTTATTGTAGTTTTATTCTCTTTAGAGTTTACCCAATGTGCGAGGAAGACTGTCTCCGGCCTATCAGGTAAGTTACATATGTAATTATGCCCTGCCATGTTTTTTTAAACCAGTTTTAAAACTGCTTTGTTTCCCTAGCTCCCAATCAGGGACCGGGTGGATTCTAAGGTCAAATCTACATCTGACTTTCCCGCTGGAATCATTTTAGTTTTTTTTAAAAAAAATCTATACCTGTTTCTAGTTTCAAACCATACTTGTTCTAGTTTAAAAATTACTCTTTACGTTCGTTAATTGCCTTCCTGTGGTCAAGCTAGCATTACACTGCTTTAAACAGATCCTGTTGCTTAGTACTCTTCAGACCCCCTGGAGTGAAATTTGAAACCAGTGTGAAATGAGGGCAGGAAAAGACAGCAGACAAACTACTTCAGAGGGGAGGTGTAAATTGGGCCTAACTCTCTGGAGGAATGAGGATCTCTCTTTACTCACAATTCCTGACTTCCACATAAAACGACAGCCTTCCCCCTGCCCCAGCACTGGTTCTTGCAAAGAAACTTAGATTCGGGTCAAGTAGCACCTCCACGTTCAGAGGCAGTCAACCTCTGAATCTCAGTGCCAGGAGGCAACGTCAGGGGAAGGTCTCGGCCTCCATGCCCCGTAGCTGGCCTTCCCAGGGCCAGATTGAGGCCAACTGATGCCCGGAGCACTGCCCCTCAGGCCTTCCATTGCTTAACGGACAAGACATTAAGGCTCAGTAAGTGCTGAAGGTGAAATAAGAGACTGAAAATTCAGTTTTCTTCCAGGCCAGACCCCACAACTATATTCAAGATAAACTTTTTAATGTATTTATTTATTTAACACTCAATAGCAGTAAGCAATGTCAGCAAAACCCCCTCTGTGGTGCCCCCCCCAACTTGTTGTCATAAGCATGTGCTTATTTTACTTAACGGTTAATCCAGGACTGGGACTTCCAGAGGAACTGATGGTCCACTGTGTGAGAGAGGATGCTGGACTAAAAGGACACTCACTGGTCTGATCCAGCAGGGCTCTTCTGATGTCCTTATGAGGGGAAGGCCTCGGCCTCTCTGCCCTGTTGTTGGCCCTCCAGAGGAACTGGTTGAGGCCACTGTGTGAGACAGGATGCTGGACTAGGTGGACCCTCACTGGTTTGATCCAGCAGGGCTCTTCTGATGTTCTTATGAGGGGAAGGCCTCGGCCTCTCTGCCCTGTTGCTGGCCCTCCAGAGGAACTGGTTGAGTCCACTGTGTGAGACAGGATGCTGGACTAGAGGGACCCTCACTGGTTTGATCCAGCAGGGCTGTTCTGATGTCCTTATGAGGGGAAGGCCTCGGCCTCTCTGCCCTGTTGCTGGCCCTCCAGAGGAACTGGTTGAGGCCACTGTGTGAGACAGGATGCTGGACTGGATGGACCCTCACTGGTCTGATCCAGCAGGGCTCTTCTGACGTTCTTATGAGGGGAAGGCCTCGGCCTCTCTGCCCTGAGGTTGGCCCTCTGGAGGAACTGGTTGAGGCCACTGTATGAGACGGGATGTGGGACTAGGTGGACCCTCACTGGTCTGACCCAGCAGGGCTCTTCTGATGTTCTTATGAGGGGAAGGCCTTGGCCTCTCTGCCCTGTTGTTGGCCCTCCAGAGGAACTGGTTGAGTCCACTGTGTGAGACAGGATGCTGGACTAGATGGACCCTCACTGGTCTGACCCAGCAGGGCTCTTCTGGTGTTCTTATGAGGGGAAGGCCTCGGCCTCTCTGCCCTGTTGCTGGCCCTCCAGAGGAACTGGTTGAGGCCACTGTGTGAGACAGGATACTGGACTAGATGGGCCCTCACTGGGCTGATCCAGCAGGGCTCGTCTGATGTTCTTTTCAGGGGAAGGCCTATGAATTTAGAGTCCAGCGGCACCTTTAAGAACAACAGAGTTGTATATGCGGAAAGAAAACTAAAAAGCAAGCTAAGGGCGGCAATCATACAGACTAATTAATCCACTTTCAATGCACTTTCCAAATGGATTTTACTGTGTGTGACTTCGGAAGGGGGGTGTGTGTGTCAGGCCCGTAGCTACAGGCTCTTGGGGCCTGGCCCTCCGACTTACCACCAAGGCCCCCTGACTTTCCATCCAGCCCAGGCCCCCTGACTTACAATTTTTAAATTTTATTTATGCTGCTAGCTTGTGGGTGGGTGTGCAGGGATGTGTGCAAGGTGCCCCCTGATTTATCTAAAGGCCCCCCGAATTAAATAATCTTGGCTATGGGCCTGGTGTGTGTGTTTCTGTTCTGCATGTGTCTTGCTCCCTCTAGTGGTCAATTCGATATTACATCCTGTTATGTCCGGTACATCTCCCTGCAGATTTGAACTGCAGGGAGATATGCCAGACATAAAGAAGAAAAAGAAGAGAAGAAGAGATTGCATTTATATCCGGCCTGTCACTCACTTGTAGTCTCAGAGCAGCTTACAAATTCCTTTCCCTTCCCCTCCCCACAACAGACACCCTGTGAGGTAGGTGGGGCTGAGAGAGCTCTTTCCCAAGCTGTCCTTGAGAGAACAGCTGGTACAGAGCTATGGCTTGCCCAAGGTCATCCAGCAGGTGCAAGTGGAGGAGTGGGGAATCAAACCCGGTTCTCCCAGATTAGAGTCCGTACACTTACCAATGTAAAATCAAATTGACCGTTTAAGGGAGCAAAACACATGTGGAACAGAATTCCCCCCCGCCCAAGAAACGGGAATTTATAAGCAAGGAAAATAAGAATGCAGAAAAGGTCTATCTTCTGCAGATTACTGGTGTATTCCAGTATTTCACTGGAGACAACCATTTTAGATTGTTTGCAAATCTAGCCATAAATTTACTTGGAATGCTGGGCAGATGTGTTCTGAATAACTAGAGAAACGGCGCAGGCCTGACATAGACTTACCTCTTCCCACTGGTGGATGTATCGGATGAGGCGGGACAGGCGAAGGAGGCGCAACAGGCTGAGGATCTTGGTAAACCGGACGATGCGCAGGGCCCGTGCTGTTTTGTAGACATCAGAATCCACCTGGGTCTCCAGGTCTACGATGAGGAAGATGTAATCGACAGGGATGGAGGAGACAAAGTCTACCAGAAACCAGCTCTTGAGATACTTCATCTTGATGGTGTGCGGGTCGAGGATTATCTCTGTGTTGTCTTCCACCACAATACCCGTGCGGAAGTTCAGCACCAGGTCGGCCAGGAAGAAGGTGTCCGAGAGGACGTTGAAGACAATCCACGGTGGCGTATTCTCGTCTTTGAAGAACGTGATTCCCACTGGCAGGATGATCAAATTCCCCACCATCAGCAACAACATGATCAAGTCCCAGTAGAACCTGCGAAACAGAAGTCAAACTGCGGTCATCTCTCTGTGGAAGGAACCACAGTGAAATATAGGATGCGTCCGCCACTTCCTCAAGTGGTCAGAAGTCACGGAGAAATGCTACAAGCCAAGCCTGGCCTGAGGATTTTGAGAGTCCCTGGGCAAGGGTCCATCACTGCCCTCCCCCCAAGAGTACAAAGAGTGGAAGGGCAGGATTTTGAAAAGAAGGACTGATAAAATATCTAATTTGTGTCATTTATTTACTTACATTATCTCCACACCTGGGATGTTCTCGGTTTGCTTCCCTCAGTGAGAAAAAAAACACCTTTAGACATTTATCTGCTATTTTGCCATATTTATTGCTTTGTAACAGTTGACCTTACAACCTTAGCTTGTTATTTAGTTCTGACTCTGCATGTCTCAGACATCATCATGTTACCTGTTAATTTGCTGTTAAGTCCCTTTCTACAACTCTGAACCTTACCTACCATTCCAATGTATTTGGAAAACGTGTGCCTTGCACACGAAAGCCCATCCCTTGAATAGACATTTGTTGGTCTTAAAGGTGCCACTGGCCTCTAAATTTGTTCTTACATTATCTATAGTCCGCCTTTCTCACAGGGAGTCCAGGTGGATTACACACAGTGTGCCTGTAGACTCAACAAAATGGGACATTCAATAACCAAGTCTGGAACCTAGGGTTGCCAACCTCCAAGTGAAGCCTGGTGAATCTCCTGCTTTTACAACTGACCTCCAGACTATAGAGATCAGCTCCCCTGGAGAAAATGGCTACTTTGGAGGTTGGCCTCTATGGCACTGCACTCTGCTAAGACTCCTCCCCTCCCCATGCCCTGCCCTCTCCAGGCTCCACCCCCAAAATCTCCATGTATTTCTCAGCCTAGAACTGGCAATCCTACTGGAACCACCAGAATGATTTAAAATTGTTAGAAGTTACTACAACACTTGGAACAAAAACCTCCCCAGGACTCAACAGGGATATTGGTTTCTTATCTCATTACATACGCTAACTCATCCAGTCCTCACATATGTATTCCCATACAGAGGGACTATATGTCCTCTGTGTTTTAGTGTATTTATTTGTCAGAATACTATATTAGAATAATGAATGTTATACAAGGAACATAGGAATGTTTGGCTGATATACCTCAAAAAAGAAAAAAAATGCTGTTAAGTGACCTCCACGCCTGAGAGGAGCGAATGGAGAGTCTCAGTCTTATTTTGACACATCTATTGCTTTACAACTGTCGACCTTATAATCTTAAACTGCGATCACACAAACTTAATAATCCACTTTCAATCCACTTTCAATCCACTTTTGAATTGGATTTTGCCAGTTCACACTGTAAAATCCAGTTGGAAAGTGCATTGAAAGTGGATTATTGTCTGTGTGATCGCCGCCCTTAGGTTGTTATTTAGTTTTCTTTCCGCGTATCTTAAAACATCTTCATCCGGTTACATGTTAATGTGCTCTTCAGCCCCTGTCTATAAGTTTGAACCTTATCTTCCTTCCAATGTATTTGAAAAAGTGTGCCTTGCACACGAAAGCTCATACCTTGAATACAACTTCATTGGTCTTAAAGATGCCGCTGGACTCTAAATTCATTTTAAAATCCTAACGTTTGCTTGTAGGGGGCAGTGTTCCCTCTAAGCTGAGTTAGTGCGAGCTAGCTTACAGTTTTTTACCCTCCAGCTCACTTATTTTTGTCTTAGCCCAGGAAGGATGGCTAAGCAAATGAATGTATACAGCAGCCAGATCGCTCACTTACAACTTTAATGCCTGTAGTTCACAAAGTAGAATTTTTGCTCACAGCACTCCACAGCTTAGAGGGAACATTGGAAGGGGGTGAACTCTATGTTATTGTACCCTGCTGAGGCCCCTCCCCTCCCCAAACCCCGCCCTCTCCAGGATCCACTCCCAAAATCTCCAGGTATCTCCAACCCAGACCTGGCAACCTTAGTCCTAATGCCCTGACTGTTTTGGCTGCTTCTGGAGCTGGCCACGCCACGGTTTGGTTTCCCTCAGATCACACACAAGAGAGCCCTGGAGACCTCCCTTTCTCCCCAGTGGGGAACTAAAGTGGCTTGTAATGTTCTCCTCTCCTCTATGCTATCCTCACAACAACCCTGTGAGGTAGGTTAAGCTGAGAGTGTGTGATTGGCCCAAGGTCAGCCAGTGAGCTTCCATGGCACAAGTGGGGTTTGAACCTCGGTCTCCCAGATGAAGAAAAAGAGAAGAGATTGGATTCATACCCTACCCTTCACTTGGAGTCTCAGAGTGGCTTACGATCTTCTTTCCCTTCCCCTCCCCACAACAGACACCCTGGGAGGTAGGTGGGGCTGAGAGAGCTCTGACAGAAACTGCCCTTTCAAGGACAGCTTTGAGAGAACTGTGGCTTGCCCAAGGTCATCCAGTAGCTGCAAGTGGAGGAGTGGGGAATCAAACCTGGTTCTCCCAGATTAGAGTCCGCACATTTAACCACTACACCAAACTGGTCTGATGCTCTAACTGCTACACCGAACATTCATTTATTCACATAGATTCAAACAGAACGTTCAGGAAGTAAATTGTCGTTTCACGGCTCTACGGCCAAATGGATCTAAAATTCCCACAATTTATAAATGAGAATTCTCTTTGTGAACTGCACTCCCCGGCTCCAGGTCTGCTTCTCCACTGCTTGCTACGGGCTCTGGGATTTGTACTGGGAGAAGCCATGTGTTTATTGACTAAAGATCATTAAGTGATAAGCGACGCTTTAATCGTGTTGTAAAGTTTGATCCCCCAAATAAGGTCAAAAACCAGCGCTCAGCACCATGCCATCTGCCAGGGATCAATAATCCAGCCCTGGAGTCAAATACGATGCAAATGCACATCAAGGGGTATAGGCAAAGGATTCTGGGGATCAGGTCAAACATTTTAGCCTCCTCTCCTTCTACAGGGAGGGGCCGTGGCTCGGTGGCAGGAAATCTGCACAGCATGCAGAAGCTCCCAAGTTCAGTCTCCAGCATCTCAAGTTGAAAGAACATTAGAACAACAGAAGAGCCCTGCTGGCTCGGGCCACTCAGGGCTCTTCTTGTAGAAAAAGCCCAGCAGGAACTCATTAGCATATTAGGCCACACCCCTGACAGCTCAGCTCATTAACATATTAGGCCACACCCAGTGTTCCCAGAAGTGTGGTCATCCAGCCACATCCACCTTTTGCTTCTTATTCTGTTTACCTTGTTGTCAAAACAGTTTTGACAAAACCAATAAAAACATTATTTTCTGTCCCATCTATACAAAACCTTGCCTGAACCAATATCTTATGTCCAACAATTATTCCCACACTGGATTGGAATCAATTCCTAAGGGTTAGGTTCCCATGGAAATCAGGTTGCGTTCCTGCAGAACTAGTACGCTGAATATGATTTTTTAGGGTTGCCAACCTACAGGTGGGGTCTGGAGATCTCCTGGAATTACAACTGAGCTCCAAACTACAGAGATCAGGTCAATGGCTGCTTTGGAAAGTAGAGTCCATGGCATTATGCCTTGCTTAGGTCCCTCCTTCCCCTAAACTGCACCCTCCACTCCCAAATCTCCAGGGATTTCCTCAACCTGGAGTTGGCAACCCTAGTTCACTGGCAGAACAACGCTAGGAGCCAGTTTGGTGTAGTGGTTAAGTGCGTGGACTCTATTCTGGGAGAACCGGGTTTGATTCCCCACTCCCCCCTTGCACCTGCTGGATGACCTTGGGCAAGCCATAGCTCTGTACCAGCTGTTGTCTCAGAGCTCTCTCAGCCCCACCTACCTCACAGGGTGTCTGTTGTGGGGAGGGGAAGGGAAAGGAGCTTGAAAGACGCTCTGAGACTCCCTTGGGTAGTGAAGGGCGGGGCATAAATCCAATCTCTTCTTCTTCTAGGTTTGTGGATGCACTGGATGGGAATAGTTTGTGGACTATTTTATTCAAGGTACAAAATTTATTCAAGGTATAAGATTTCATGTGCCACCCACACTTCTTCAGATGAAAGACGTGTGCATGCACACAAAAGCTTATACCTTGGATGAAACTTTGGACTCCAACTTTGTTTTGCTGCTTAAGACCAACACGGCTACCCAACTGAATTATTACACTATAATACTTTTTACAAGCAATTATGTACCAGTGGAGTGGTTACCATGCAGAGTCTGTCCCACATGTAAAATTATCCTGTGAACAGGTGGTCTTTACCACATAAAAGTATCACTACCATCACAAGATCACCAATCATTGGAACTCCTCAGAAGTGGAAATCTCTCTTATTAAGAGGTTTAAGAACATCAACTTTGCTGGCCCATTAAAGGCAGATGTCAATCCATTGGCAGGAGAAGAGGGACAATCATCTTCTTCAGAAACTCTGCCCACTTTTTTAAATGTCACAAAACAGGCAATCTCCAAAGTGCAGCTGACCATGCTCATTTTTAGTTACAACTCTGTTTCTCTGCAGATGTCCCCCAAAGTGCCCCCCAACAGTCAAGTGTTCTGACAACACACACAACAATGAAGCTACTTTTTCAGATGTTTTCTCTTACATGGCAGTAAGCACCAAACCACTTTAATACAGACTTTAAACACACATATATTTGCAAGCCATTCCCAACAAGACACAACAATGAACTCAGGCTTCAGAGTTACTTTTCTTAAGCAGAAGATGCCATGAGAAAACTAAAGAGATTCTCAAAAATTAAAGATATTGTCAAAACCAGCATTTCCTGGGCTCTCTGCTTTTTTACATCCCCCCCCTTTTCAATTTTTAAAAATAAAAACGGAAGGAAGGAAGGAAGGAAGGGGTAGGTGGGGGGAGAGAGAGAAAGGAAGGAAGGAAGAAAAAGGAAGGAAGGAGGAAGGAAGGAAGGTAGACAGAGGAAGGAAGGAAGGAAGGAAGGAAGGAAGGAAGGAAAAGGAAGGTAGACAGACAGAGAAAGGAAGGAAGGTAGGTAGGTGGAGGAGAGAGAAAGGAAGGGGGAGGGAGAGAGAGAGAAATAGAAAGGAATAAAGAAAGGTGGGGCCAGAGAGAGAAAGACAGAAAGAAAGGTGGGGGGGCCAGAGAGAGAGAGAGAGGGAAAAGAGAACAGAGAACTTACTGGAGCAGGGAAAGCCACGCGACATCGGCAAACCAAATGCAGAAAGCCGAGCCCCTGTGCTTAATCTCTGGGCGGGGCTTTCTCCTGCTGGCTTTTTTTGCTCTTAAAGGGAAAGCACCCGGTGGAGCTTATTCCTGCTGGCTCTCTGCAGGAACTTTCCCTTTAGGTGTAAAAAGCTCAGGCCAGGCAGGGAGGGAGGGGGCGGGGCAGGCTCGGAGGCCAGCCAGAACGGTGTTCCTGTGCATTCCTGCTGAAATCGAGCCCTGAGGCCACTTAGTCCAGCATCCTGTCTCACACAGTGGCCAAACCAGTTCTTCTGAAGGGCCAACCACAGGGCAGAGAGGCCGAGGCCTTCCCCTCATAAGAACATCAGAAGAGCCATGCTGGATCAGATCAGTGGTCCACCTAGTCCAACATCCTGTCTCATAAACTGGCCAACCAGTTCCTCTGGGGGACCCACAACAGGGCATGAAGGCCAAGGCCTTCCCCTGATGAGAATGTATAAAGAGCCCTGCTGGATCAGACCAAAAGCCCATCTAATTCAGCGTCCTGTCTCACGAAGTGGCCAATCAGTTCCTCTGGAAGTCCAACAACAGGGCATGGAGAAAAAGAAGAGAAAAAGAAGAGAAAAAGAGACATTACATAAGAAGAGGTATTCTCCCTTGTCCCACACAGAATAGGGAATGTCTCTTCAGATGTGGCACCTGCCCCTTCAGAAGCATACTCATGTGCCTCTTCAGAAGCAGTGCTTGCTATGTAAGAAGAGGCATTCCCCTTGACCCACACAGAATAGGGAATGCCTCTTCAGACATGGCACCTGCCATGTGGACATTACATAAGAAGAGGTATTCTCCCTTGTCCCACACAGGACACGGAATGCCTCTTCAGATGTGGCCCCAGCCGAGTGGACATTACATAAGATATTCTCTCATGTCCCACACAGAACAGAGGATGCCTCTTCACAGGTGGTACCTCTTCCTTCTCTCACACAGAACAGAGAATGCCTCTTCAGAGGCTGTGTCTGCTAGATAAGAAGAGGCATTCTTTCTTCTCTCACACAGAACAGAGAATGCCTCTTTGGTGATGCCGGTGGTACCTGCTGGGTGGCCATTACATAAGAAGCATTCTCTCATCTCTAAAACAGAACAGGGAATGCCTCTCCTGAGGTGGTGCCTACTGAGTGGACATGATATTAAGAGAAACATTCTCCCTTCTCCCATATAGAACAGGGATGCCTCTTCTGGGGGTGATGCCTGCTATGATATGTGTGGCCATTCTATAAGAAGAGGCATTTCTCCCTTCTCTCTAGTAGATGCCCTTACATATCACCTCAGGCAACATTCCCCTCTCGCTCACCATTTCTTCTGCGACAGTGCCTGCTTGTATTATCCACATGCATCAAACCTGGTTCTCCCAGATTAGAGTCTGTGCTCCTAACCACTACACCAAACTGGCTCTCAGTAAATCCACTTCAGTGTACGTCTAGAAGCGTGTACATCTATCTATCTATCTATCTATCCATCCATCCATCCATCCATCCATCCATCCATCCACCCATCCAGGGGTCATTTTGTAGAAAAAGAGGTGCAGGAGCTCATTAGCATAACTTATTTGCATATACTACACCACCTGATATCACTGGAAGTATGTCAGAAGGCAAGAAAGAAGGGGGGGAGAATGAAGGGAGGGAGGAATGGAGAAAGGGAGAAAAAAGAAAGAAAAGAAAAGAAAAGAAAAGAAAAGAAAAGAAAAGAAAAGAAAAGAAAAGAAAAGAAAGAAAGAAAGAAAGAAAGAAAGAAAGAAAGAAAGAAAGAAAGAAAGAAAGAAAGAAAGAAAGAAAGAGGAATGTACTGGAGTCGGGAGGCGAGTTGTAGGATGATCATAGCAAAGACTTTATTAAGTGAATCAGCATGTTCAGGAGATGGTCAGATCAAGCATGCAGCCAGGGCTCCAGGGCCCTGCTTATATGCCGGCCGGAGCCCCACCTCTGGCCGCACCCAAAATACCTGATAGGGGCTTAGCAGATGCGCATAGTTCTGATAGGGCCTTAGGTCTTAAGTTGTAGTTCATAGGTCCCCCGCGGAAGACCTAGGCTGGCTATTGGTGGTCGTTTTGGATCCGACTGTCTATTGTTCTACCTGGCTGAAGCTCAGGTAGAATCGGGCCATGTGCTCTGACCGCCTGGCGGTCGCCATTTCGTGACTAGTACACAACAGAAAGAAAGAAAGAAAGAAAGAAAGAAAGAAAGAAAGAAAGAAAGAAAGAAAGAAAGAAAGAAAGAAAGAAAGAAAGAAAGAGCTGGCAGAGAGGGGACAGCTACTAATCCAAGCCTCAGAAACACCACTATTTTGGGAGGATAGGTTCAGTGCTGGCTGAAGCCTTCAGAAGGCTGGTCGGAGAAACAAGGACCTTTCCAGGGGGCGGGGTCATTTTGCTGCAGCCATGACACAAGCAGGCATTCCCCCACCCGGGGGGGGGGGGGGGGGCTGGCACCAGCTCCCAGAGCTGCGCTCCCCTGAGCTACTGCTCAAAATGACCCCTCTATCTGTCTATCTATCTATCTATCTATCTATCTATCTATCTATCTATCTATCTATCTATCTACCTACCTACCTACCTACCTACCTACCTACCTACCTACCTACCTGGGTCAATTTGCATCCCACCCTCCCCACAGACTCAGGGTGGGTTCCATAATAAAAGTCAACATACAACAAGTTGACAATTAAAATATATCTAAAAATCTACTTAGGATCTCACTGTGAGTGGCCCATCTGAAGCCCCTTCTCCGTTGGGACTCCCAGATAACATCCCAAGGGCACCTAGTAATCGAGCTCTCCCCACCCTTTTAATACAGACAAAGAACTCCAAGGACTGAAGGTGGATGTTACGTTTGTAAAGCAGTGGTATGCTCTGAAGTCACCCTTACTATGTTTGACTGTATCTTGACCTCTCCACAAACCCTGTCTTTGGATGGCACCTATTGGCTAGCGCCTGTGACAGCCTTAACATGTCTCCTCCCAGCTTCAGAGCAACTTTGCAAATGTTTTGAAGATACGTCCTTCTTTGGGGAAAAAGGGTAAAGGGTGAGCAGAGAAATCTACATCTTACCACACTTTGGGACATTAAAAGAATGAGTATGCCACCAGGATTATGGGGAGATCAGACTGATGGTGGAATCAAAACCTGGCTTGTAGGAAGCCTATTTTATACGCAGATTGCTGAAGAGGGAGCAAGACAGATTGGTGAAGTGGAGGAAGAACCCGCGGGGATTTCCCTTTGCATTCTGCACCTGCCTCCACCCCAAAAAAAGTTCCAAGGAGATCTGAAGGTCATCTTTCTGCAACTGAACTGAGGCTCCTGGACCACGAAGCTGAAGAAATGATGTAATTAGCAATCCTAACATAAACATCGGTCTTGGCCTGGGTGGGGGGAACGGATACCTTTGGTCTCCTTGGATTGCTTGGTTCATCTTCGTGTCCTAGAATTTTCCATCTTTCTTTTTTTTGCAGCTCTCAGGATCATCTCGAACGAGAGCACGGAAACCGTCTCTCTGGTATTCCCATCGCTATGCCAGCTAAATCCCCAATTCCCTTTTGGCAGTGCCCTGCTTCTGGCAGGCACAGTTCCAGGGATGCCTCTTGCTGGCATCCTCTGCTTACGTGCTCAGATGATACAGTGGGAAGCCGACGGAGTTTTTTCTCCTGGGGAAGCGTTATGGTTAATCAAAACAAGGCACGGTCAAAGCGCCGTGGTCGGCTCAGCTATTGGGTAACCAGTAAACATCCTGAACATTAGTCTTGTTAGCGGCAGGCGCTTCAGCACAACACTTGGCATCCGGAGGGTCTCAGTTTTTCTTTCTTCAAACCAAGTTTCTAGGCCTCATGGAAGCAGAAAAAATGTTCAGAGAGACAGAGATGTGTGGGAAATTGTCAATGACAGCTGAGGAACCAAAAGGACTGATTTTGGTGCAGTGGTTAGGAGCGCGGACTCTAGTCTGGGAGAACCGGGTTTGAAGAAGAAGTAGAAGAGATTGGATTTATATCCCACCCTTCACTTGGAGTCTCAGAGTGGCTTACAAACCCCTTTCCCTTCCCCTCCCCACAACAGACACCCTATGAGGTGAGTGGGGCTGAGAGAGCTCTGAGACAACTGTTCTTGAGAGAACAGCTGGGACAGAACTAGGCTTGCCCAAGGTCATCCAGCAGGTGCAAGTGGAGGAGTGGGGAATCACACCCGGTTCTCCCAGATTAGAGTCCGCGCACTTAACCACTACACCAAACTGGCTCTTTGAGTCCCCACTCCACCACATGAAGCTGCTGGTGTGACCTTGGGTCAGCTACAAGTTCTCTCTCTTTTTGTTTTATTAATTGAATGCAACAACTATTAGAATTACGATAGTTCTCCAGTAAAATAATTAACCAGAGGTCAAGAGGGATAACAAAGATCGTTTTGTACTATTACAAACAATAGAAACATTGTATCAAATGCATACTCTTTGCAATTGCTGGAATTTCTCCTTGAACACTTAAATATTCTAGAATAGGATTCCAGATGGCTATAAAAGTAGAACTTATTTTCCCATTGGATTCACGCTCCAAATCAGCTGAGATCTTGGCCATGATAAAGTGTGTCCATAACTTAGTATGCTATAGTGTTAATTTTGGAATCCCTGGATTTTTCCACTTTGAGGCTATAGCTGATTTGGCTCCTGACAGGAGGACAAACAAGGGCAGTTCTCAGGAGAGCTCTCTCAGCCCCGCCTACCTCACAGGGTGCCTGTTGTGGGGAGGGGAAGGGAAAAGGAGATTGTAGGCCACTTCGAGACTCCTTCGGGTAGTGAGGGGCGGGGTATAAATCCAATTCCTTCTTCTTCTCTTCTTCTAGTCTACATGATACACTCACCATAGGGAGTTTTCTGTTTTTACGTGACATGTTTATCCTCTGGGAAAGGTTACTCGGTGCATTTGGTTTGTCGTCAGTTTGCCACCTTGCGTGTCTACCTCAAGGATGCTGTGATGATTTCACACAACCTTTTCTACTTGTGGTAATCAGAATGTTTGCAATACACCCCTGGGGTAAAAGGCTTTCAAGCATCTGTTGACTTCCAAATTGTCTAATAGCATGGAGATCATCTAGCTACCTAGAGGGGGATCTGGCTCAGTGGAACAGCATCTGCTTGGCGTGCAGAAAGTCCCATGTTCAATCCCCGGCATCCAGGGGCGTAGACTTTTGGAAATTCGGGGGGGGGGCTCCTTAGCGTGTGCAAAGCGTGCGCACTTGCTGGGGCGATGTCCCCCCCCCGGGAAACCGCCCCCTTCCGAGGCCCGCCAGCCACTGCTGCCGGGGCCTCTCTCTCTCCCCCCCCCCAGCCACCCCTTCCCTCTCTCTCTCCAGCAGCGGCGGCCGGGCCTTGGAAGGACCCGGGGAGGCGCGGTGGCTGAGCCCCCCCTGGGAAATTTCGGGGGTGGATTGAGCCCCCCCGTACTCTACGCCTATGCCATCATCTCCAGTTAAAAGGACCAGACTGTAGGTGATGTGAAACACCTTTGCTTGAGACCTTGGGGAGCCACTGCTGGTCAGAGCAGCTGTACATCATTATTACACCACTGTGGTCTAGCAGAACACTATCGTCGCCTGCACGCTATCAGCTCTTTACCAGCACTTTTCAGCTTTTTATCTGTGATGAAATACGTGTATGTTATGAGTTTTATTGAACTGTTTTAATGTATTTTATCTTTTGATGTGAGCCGCCCTGAGCCTGCTTCGGCGGGGAGGACAGGATATAAATTAAATAAACAAACAAACAAACAAACAAACAAAACAGACACCTTGTGAGGTAGGTGGGGCTGAAAGAGCTCTTTCCTGAACTGCCCTTGAGAGAACAGCTCCGAGAGAACTTATAACTGACCCAAGGTCACACCAGCAACTGCATGTGAAGAAGTGGGGAATCAAACCTGGTTCTCCCAGATCAGAGTCCGCACTCCTAACCATGACACCAAAGAAACCTGCACTTCAAACTGCAGGTGAGGAAAGCACATGAAATGTTCCCTCCATTGGGAAAAAAAACCCCAAACACCTGCCCATTCACAGTAAAACAGCATGTCAAGAATGAGGACTCTAGAAAGAAAGCAGGGATCAAGAGAAGCAAGGAGAGGCAAATATTTGCCTTAGAGAATTAAATGTGACTCCACTGTTTCAAGTTGGGTCTGAAGAAATGGAAGATGACTCTAAAAATATACTTGACACCAGCCTCATGGGTTTCTGAAACATGCTTTGACTTGCCCTGAGACTCGGGGAACAGACAGCACCAGACTGGAAGTGATTCTTCTTCCCTGATAAATACACTACTATGAAGGATTCTATGAATTCTTCAAATTCTACACTTCTGTGAATTCTTCAGATTCACTGCCACAGGAGGTGGCGGCGGCTACAAGCAGGGACCGCTTCAAGAGGGAATTGGATAAACTTATGGAGCAGAGGTCCATCAGTGGCTATTAGCCACAAGGCATAGATAGGAACTCTCAGTCTGGGGCAAGTGATGCGCTGTACTCTTGGTGCTTGTGGGGGGGCAATAGTGGGAGGGCTTCTGGTTTCCTGGCCCCACTGCTGGACCTCCTGAGGGCACCTGGTATTTTTGGCCACTGAGTGACACAGAGTGTTGGACTGGATGGGCCACTGGCCTGATCCAACATTGGCTTCTCTTATGCTCTTATGTTCTTATGACCAGGTGGATCGAGACATTTTGTCACCCCAAACAAGGTACACCCCCATCAGCTTCTGGAACCAGCTGGTGGCAGTGTAGGGCCAAGAGATGAGAGCCATCCTCTCCCCTGTGATGCATCAAGGTCTTCTCCGTTGTTCAGCCCTAAGCAATTAACAGAGGGCTGGCCCTCGCTGAGAGCATCAAGAGGCCAGGAGGAGACAAGCCTCAGGTAGGAAATCCCACTAGCAGTGAGAAGGTGAAAGACTGGCTGGGAAATGCTTGGGTGAAGGCATTTCGGGGCCACCTAACCACAGTTCTCTCTGAGCAGTTCTATTTCCAAAAATAGAAATCTTCTTCTTCTTCTTCTTCCATTTTGGTGTAGCGGTTAAGTGTGTGGACTCTAATCTGGGAGAACCGGGTCTGATTCCCCACTCCTCCACTTGCAGCTGCTGGGTGACCTTGGGCAAGCCACAGTTCTCTCAGAGCTGTCCTTGAAAGAGCAGTTCTTGAAAGAGCTCTCTCAGCCCCACCTACCTCACAGGGTGTCTGTGGTGGGGTAAGGAGTTTGTAAGCTGCTCTGACACACCGAGTGAAGGGCGGGGTATAAATCCAATCTCCTCCTCCTCCTCTTCTTTCTCCTCCTCCTTGTCGTCCTCCTTCTTTTCTTCTTCCTCTGAAAACTCTTCACCCTTATTTCAGAAACTTGTGATCTAGTTATTCCCTGGCAAGGGAAAGGAATGCTGTATGACCAAAGCCACCCTTGTATTCCAGACCTCAGTCCTGGTTCTAGGGTTCAAATTAAGGTGGACCATCTGGCCCACAGCCCTGACTTGGATGTCCCAGGCTGGCCTGATCCCATCTGATCTCAGAAGCAAAGCAGGGCTGGTCCTGGTTAGTATTTATTTATTTGTTTGTATCCTGCCTTGCCGGACAAGCTGGCTCAAGGCGGCTAAGAAAGTTAAAATATCACAAAGCAATGAAAGCAGCAATTAAAACAGTATCAAGTTACCGGTAAAAAACAGACAGGTGATGGCGGCATTCAGATCACACCCAATGGTGGGTGCAGCAACCCATGGATCCCAGGCCAGAAGACGTTCCACCGGCACATTCATCAGGGGCAGCTCCTAATCGAAGGCCTGGTGGAAGAGCTCCATTTTACAGGCCCTGCAGACCTGTGAGAGGTCCCGCAGGGCCCTGGTGTCTTCCGGGAGCTCATTCCATCAGTGTGGAGCCGCCACTGAGAAGGCCCCGGCTCTGGTGGTCGCAAGCCTAGCTTCTTTTGGACCAGGGAGAGTCAGGCGGTGTTGTGAGCCTGACCTCAGTGCTCTCTGGGCCACATATGAGGAAAGGCGGGTCTTAGGTAGGCAGGCCCCTGACCATATAGGGCTTTAAAGGTTAAAACCAGCACTGTGAACCGTATCCGGTACACTATAGGCAGCCAGTGCAGCATCCTCAGTACATGGAGGGGAGACCACCAAGGAAGTCCAGGGTCGCTGTGTGGAGGCAAACCACCTCTGTTCGTCTCTTGCCTTGGAAACCCTACAGGGTTGTCATAAATTGGCTGCCACTTGAAGGCACTTTCAGCCACCACATCTGACTCATGAGTCCTTGGATCGAGCCCAGCCTGGTGCAGGGAGAGGTGTTCACAGGGGTCCTTTCGAGCAGGAGCTCGAGGGAGCGCAGCTCAGGGAGTTGGTGCCAGCTCCCCCCCCTGCAGGGGAATGCCTGCTTGTGTCATGGCTGCAGCAAAATGACCCCGTCCCCTGGAAAGGTCCTTGTTCCTCCAACCAGCCTCCTGAAGGCTTCAGCCACCACTGAAGCTGTCCTCCCAGAAAAGTGGTACCTCTGAGGCTTGGATTAGTAGCGGTCCCCTCTCTGCCAGCTCTTTCTTTCTTTCTTTCTTTCTTTCTTTCTTTCTTTCTTTCTTTCTTTCTTTCTTTCTTTCTTTCTTTCTTTCTTTCTTTCTTTCTTTCTTTCTCTCTCTCTCTCTCTCTCTCTCTCTCTCTCTCTCTCTCTCTCTCTCTCTCTCCTTTCTCTCTTGCCTTCTGACATACTTCTGGTGATGTCAGGTGGTGTAGCATATGCAAATAAGTAATGCTAATGAGTTATGCTAATGAGCTCCTGGACCTCTTTTTCTACAAAAGGACCCCTGGGTGTTCATAAATGACAAACAGTGTTTTAAGTCTCAGTTTAGACTGTGACGGCTCACAGGGGAGCTCCTGCGTTTGTATGCAGAAGATCCCCAGTCCAGTCCCTGGTAATCCCCATTTACCCCAGTTAAAGGGTCTCCGGTGGCAGGTGTTAGGGAAGACTTCTCTCTGCTTTAGGCCCTGGAGAACTTCTGCCAGCCAAAGGAGAGGATACTGAGCTAGGAGATCTGACTTGGTCTAAGGCAGATTCCTACATTCAATCCTGTTTCTAAGCTATAGGCCACCTGCTCTGGGCGGACTGGCATCGCTTTTAAGAACGTGTTTGAACTGAGCCAGTATATTAGTGTTATGGCTCCTCCTGGTGTGGTGCCAAGTGGTGCCCGTGGTTAGAGTGCAAGACTTGGACGCAAGTTCAAATTTCCACTCAGCTACAAATTGCACAGGGGCCTGTTACTCCTTCTCAGTCCAGCCTACCTCACAAGATTGTTGTGAGGCTAAATGATGGAGGAGGAGGAGGAGGACGAACTAGTGTTGGCTTTTTACCCCAGTCTTCATTACCCGAAGGAGTCTCGGAGCAGCTAACAATCGCCTTCCCTCCCCCTCCCCACAACAGACACCCTGTGAGGCAGGTGGGGCTGAGAGATCTCTTTTGAGGACTGCTCTTGAGAGAACGGCTCTGAGCAAACTTGTGACTGACCCAAGGTCACACCAGCTGGCTGCATGTGGAGGAGTGGGGAATCAAACCTGGTTCTCCCAGATTAGAGTCCACTGCTCCTAACCACTACACCAAACTAGAAGAAGGAGAAGGAGAAGAAGAAGAGCTGGCTTTATTCCCCACTCTTCACTACCTGAAGGAATAGTGATATCTATCTCTATCTATCTCTCAGTTTCTTTTAGACTCTTGCACAGCAATCCTAAGCCCACTGACTTCAGAAGAAGAAGAAGAGAAGAAGAGACTGGATTTATACCCTGCCCTTCACTCGGAGTCTCAGAGTGGCCTAGAATCTCCTTTCCCTTCCCCTCCCCACAACAGACACCCTGTAGATAGGTGGGGCGGAGAGAGCCCTGAGAGAACTGCTCTTGAGAGAACAGCTCTGAGAGAACTGTGTTTGTCCCGTGGTCCTCAAGCTGGCTTCATGTGGCGGAGTGGGGAATCAAACCCGGTTCTTCACGAACAGAGTCTGCCGCTCTTAACCACTACAGCAAACATGCTACCCTGAAATCTTTGGAAAGGGAGTGGGACAAAAATGTGGTAGGTGATGGTGGGCCAAGGCATGCACAAGACTGCACGGAAATCCACCGGGATTGGGGGGATGGTAGACTTGCATGGACCCCAGCATGTGAGAAGTTGCCACACACAGGCCTTCAATCGTAGTTGCCATCGCTAAGGAGTAATGGATGTGGAAATCCTCCGCGGAGTACCGAAGCAGCAACAAGGCTAAGAGACGTGGGCCCTGTGTAGTTCCACATGTCCACAGATTTGTTATGCCAACACAAGACGGGCATTCTGGTACAAATTCCGGCATCCTGACAATTTCAGCTGTTCTAAAAAGCAAAGAGTCCCTGGCGTTCTAGCTCTCACGCTCCCACAGCCAGCCTTCCAAACCCTTCTTCCGAAACGTGCCTTTTCAATGTCCTCCGTCGCCTCGGGGGCCCTTTCCTTCTGACCCAGAAATTCCAAAATCAGAACGGAGAGAATGAGTGACCTAATCACAACCAGCCCGACGTTGGTTTGGTTTGTTTTTTTTTAAGAGAGAGAGATTCATTTTGCAGGATTTGTTCTGATTAGACACTCTGAGCTATGTGGGAGCAGGATTTCGGATTTCGGTCTGTTTGCAGAACGCATGCATGCCTCGATGATGCCACCCCATCAAAGCACCTGCCCGGGACACGGATGC
Organism: Lepidodactylus listeri; assembly: GCA_029233225.1. Classification (NCBI taxonomy): domain Eukaryota; kingdom Metazoa; phylum Chordata; class Lepidosauria; order Squamata; family Gekkonidae; genus Lepidodactylus; species Lepidodactylus listeri. The sequence continues at coordinate 152,952,180 of JARCFY010000003.1, forward strand.
CTCTTCCCTGAGACACTGGCCAGTTTCCGTCCTCAGTACCGGCCCCTTTGTGACGCCCACTAGCACTGCAATGTGTTTTCTGGCCCCGTCTCTCAAACCATATGCCTGCAGTGTCTTTCTTCTCCCATCCATTCCCATCATCCTTCTGTTCACCTAGCCAGAACCGAGGAACAGGTAAATAAAAACACTGGGCGCTTCTCCTGTACCTTTCGTTTACAGCGAGAGTTGATGTGGGATTTGAAATCACTTTAGCAACCGGCTTGGTGGTAAAATCATTCTGGATTAACAAACAAGGCCTACGAATATCTGCTTTGACATAAGCAGCCCATGGGCAGATCAAGAAGGGATTTAAATTCTCTCTCTCTCTCTCTCTCTTTTTTGCGGGCCACCAATGCAATACAAACTCAGCTCCCCATTCAGAGTCTCCTGGCCGATTTCAGATGTTATAGGTGCCCTGCCAGGAGGCCAAGTTGCTGCTGCTTCTTTCCTCTTGACGGTCCATTCCCCTCCCTCTTCCAAATCCAGCTCCGACGGGAATCCTGGGGTGTCCTGTCCCTCCAAGAACCTTTCTCCTTTCTTGGTTGGAGGGGGGGGGGGGTGGAGAGGCAGTTCAAAGCAAAGGTGCTTCTATTTGGGAAGGGGAAGGCGGGGGAGAACGGCAGGTGGGCCTGGAAAGGCCAGCTGGACTCTCCCAGCAGATGGAGAGGGCTTCCAGCACCAGGGACAGCGCCAGGGCTTCCAGCACCACGGACAGCGGCAATGTTTCCAGCACCGCGGATAGCGCTTCTGGCGGGCTGGGGGTCGCGGGAGGCCTTGGGGAGATGCTAAGAGAAGCCGCGGCCGCCTGGGGGGCGTGGGGGAGGCCAGATGGCTATGGGGCAAGGAGAATGGGCGGCGGGGGGGGGGCTTTGATTTTGCGGAGCGTGTCGTCGCGACTGGCGGCAGGTGGGTGGGTGGGTAGGAGGTTTGGGCTCCCCTCCTGTGAGGTGGTCGCCCGTCCATCCGTCCCCACCCCCCACGGGCGCCCTCGTCCGACCCTCACCTGAAATCGCTGTAGGGATGGATGATCCAGAAGCCGGCGGACTTGACCCTCTGCTGCTCGATCTCCACCGCCTTGTGGCTGCCAAACATGCGCAGGGAGAACTTGTTGACGGCCGGCTGGAGCATGGCCCCCAGCTGCCGCTGGACGAAGGTGCCGCCGGGGTCGTCGGGGCCGGCCATCGCCGCCGCCGCCGCCGCCGCGTCCGCCGCCACGATCTGCTCGGCCACGGTGGCCGGCGCCATCTCCCCTCTGCCCGCTGGGGCTGCGGGGGGCCCTCCTCCGCCGTCGGGGGGCTGGCCGCCCGACCTGCCCGAGCCGCCCTGGGGCCGGCCCGCGGCCTCGCCGTCCAACAGCGGCGGCGGCGGCGCCTTGGAGCGGAGGTCGGGGCCCGGGAGCGTCCGGCGCGCCCCCTCCTGGGGCTCGGCGTCCATGGCGCGCGCGCTGGGGCTGGGGCGGGGCGGGGCCGGGCTAGGCAGGCGCCTTTCCTTCAAACGCCCTTGCCCGGGCAACCCCCCGGCCCTCCCGCCGGGGGCGCATCCTTCCCCGGGCCAGCGGGCCCGCCGCCAGGCCCTGGAGCCACTGGGCGGGGAGCAGAAGGCGGCGGCGGCGGTGGCGGTGGCGGTGGCGGTGGCCGCGGCGCGGGGGCCGGCTGGGTGGGGCGCGGCGAGGTCGGCGGCGGTGGCGGCTGCTCCAGGCCAGGGGCGCAGCAGGAAGGGGCGCGCATCAAGGGCGCGGGCGGGAGCCGGCGGGGCTGGGGCGGCGGGCGGCGGAGGGCCCCTCCCTCACGGCCTGGTGGCCCGGACGGGCCGGAGCCGAGCCTGTAGCCCGCGCCCGCGGGAGCCGAGAGACGTCAGCCAGGCGGCCGCCGCTGGAGAGCCCATCCTCGGCGGCGCGGGCAGGGAAGCGGCGGCTGGCAACGCACTCGGCGCGCAGAGGCGGCCCGGGGGGAGGGGGCTGAGCCGGCCCGCGTCGCCACCTAGCGGCAGCCGGCAGATCGCCGCCCAGCCTGGTCGGGGCGGGCGGGACGAGCCTGGTTCAGGGTTCCCCACCATCGCCCCTGGGAGATGGAGGCCGCGCCAGGGAACGGCCGCTGCCCTTACTGGTGAAGCTGGGAGGGGGGTGGACTCTGACCGACCACCGCAGGAAAGGCGGGGCTCCTCTCCCCCATGTGGGAGGGAGCCATTATTACCAATCCTGATAGTAGTTCTTATTAGAAAAGTTCAAGAGTCCAACAGCACCTAAGGACATAAGAGCTAAAGAGAAGCCAATGCTGGATCAGGCCAGTGACCCATTCAGTCCAACACTGGCCAAAAATACCACGTGTCACCAGTGGGGCCAGGACATTAGAAGCTCTCCCACTGTTGCCCCCCCCCCCCCCCAGCACCAAGAATTCAGAGCATCACCACCCCAGACAGAGTAAGAACATAAGAGAAGCCAATGCTGGATCAGGCCAGTGGCCCATCCAGTCCAACACTCTGTGTGACACAGTGGCCAAAAACACCAGGTGCCCTCAGGAGGTCCACCAGTGGGGCTAGGACACTAGAAGCCCTCCCACTGTTGCCCCCCCCCTCACCTGGTCAAGCACCAAGAACACAGAGCATCACTCGCCCCAGATTGAGAGATCCTATCTATCCCTTCTGGCTAAGAGCCACTGATGGACCTCTGCTCATGTAGAGACTAGCAAAATTTGTGGCATGGGGGATGAGTTGCCGTGAGTCATTGCTCACTCCTTCAGATATTATTTATGTACTTATTTATGTACTTATTCTATTATATCGCCCAGAGCCCTGTAGTAGTGGGGATTGGGCAATTCATACGTTTAATTAAAAAATCGTCATCATAATCAACAACATTTTCACTTGCTTTTATGTAGTTTTTTTTTTTTTTATGTCCGGCTCCTTGCTGATACAGTGGGGTGGTTTTTATGGCTGCCTGGCTGAGACGGGTTGTTTTTTTTTTTAAAATAGAGACGTAATGAGTAGAGTTGCCAACCTCCAGGTACCACCTGGAGATCTCCCACTGTTACAACTCCTCTCCAGGCTGCAAATATCAGTTTCCTGGGGGGGGGGGGAGAGTGGCAGCTTTGGAGGGTGGCCTCTATGTACCCTGCTGAAGTCCCTCCCCTCCCCAGGCCTTGCCCCAAAAATCTCCAGTTATTTCCCAATTCAGAGCTGGCAACCCTACCAGTAAATCTGATTTCGGTTGGTTGTCTTAAAATATGTCTGTGTGTGTGCACCTGGAAGTCATGGGGACCTCTAGTGGCTGGCCCCTACTGGGGGGCCTGGAGGATATTCAGAGAGGCGGCTGAATAAAGCCTGCCCCCACCACTCACCTCTGGTATTCCAAGGAGGTCTCCCTTCTAAGTACTTGCCAAGGCTGACCCTGCTTAAGAACGTAAGACAAGCCAATGTTGGATCAGGCCAGTGGCCCATCCAGTCCAACACTTTTGTCACACAGTGGCCAAAAGCACCAGGTGCCCTCAGGAGGTCCAGCAGCGGGGCCAGGACACTAGAAGCCCTCCCACTGTTGCCCCCCCCCAAGCACCAAGAAGACAGAGCATCACTGGCCCCAGACTGAGAGACCCTAACTATACTTTCTGGCTAATAGCCACTGATGGACCTCTGCTCCAGCCTAGAGCATCCCTGACCATGCCTGTAGCCACCACCATCTCCTGTGGTAGTGAATTCCATGTGTTAATCATTCTTTGGGTAAAGAAGTACTTCCTTTTATCCGTTCTAACCCGACTGCTCAGCAATTTGATGGAGTGCCCACGAGTCCTTGCATAGTGAGAAAGGGAGAAAAGTACTTCTTCCTCTACCTGCTCTATCCCATGCATAATCTTATAAACCTCAATCGTGTCTCCCCTCAGCCGTTGTTTCTCCCAGCTAAGCTTAGCTTCCGAGAGCTGACAAAACTGAGCTTGCTTGGGCTATGCAGGTGAGGGCAGTTGTCTTAATCTGAATGTTAATTTACTTGTTCCTCCGGAGCAGCAGCAGCATATGCACCTCCTGTGTTGTGGCAGAATGAGCCTGCTCTGGTCAGCTGGCCTTGTTCTGCCCTGCCCTCCTAGGGGTTCCCAACAACCTGGAGGGGCTTTTCTTTCACTCTTAGGGGAGCCCGCCACCACCACCCAATCATTGTAGGGATTTACCCACTGGGAGGATCAGGACCCCCAGCTCCTGTATCCTGTAATCTGCCAATTTAAGAAATTGTGCACACCTGAAGCTGCCTTAGACGGAATCAGACTCTTGGTCCATCAAGGTCAGCGTTGTCTGTGCAATCTGGAAGCGGCTCTCTGGGATCTCGAGCAGAGTTCTTTCACACCATTTCCTTAGAACGACAGAGTCAGAAGGGGCCGTGCAGGCCATCTAGTCCAACCCCCCTGCTCAATGCAGGATCAGCCTAGAGCAGGGGTGGGCAAACCCATGCGGGTGGGCAAACCGCATGCGGCTCTTTCACATATATTGTGTGGCTCCCGGCAGGGCGGCTGGGGAAGCTAAATATCATTAGCTAACAAATATCATTGGACAAATTAATATCATTATCAATATCTGCTTTTACCCCTTTTGTTATTATTTTTGGCAGTCTCATTTAATGTTAATAAAAAACAAATTTGCTTATTTTCCAATAAAAGCAGGTAATATTTGTTCATGTCTTGTGGCTCTCAAACATCTGATGTTTATTCTATGCGGCTCTTACGTTAAGCAAGTTTGGCCACCCCTGTTCAAGGTGGCTCTTACGCTGAGCAAGTTTGCCCACCCCTGGCCTAGAGCATCCCTGACCAAGGTTTGTCCGGCTGCTGCTTGAAGACTGCCAGGGAGGGGGAGCTCACCACCTCCCGAGGCAGCCCGTTCCACTGTTGCTCAACTCTTAGGCCGTGATCACACACACTAAATAATCATCCACTTTTGATCTGCTTTCCAACCAGATTTTGCCAGTTCACACAATAAAACCCAGCTGGAAAGTGCATTGAAAGTGGATTGGAAGTGGATTATTGAGCGTGTGTGATCACAGCCTTACTGTAAAAAAAGGGTTTCCTGAGATTCAGCCGGTACCTTCTCACCCTTAATTTCAACCCATTATATTGCGAGTCCTCTCCTCTGCCGCCTACAAGAACAGCTCCCTGCCCTCCTCTAGGTGACAGCCCTTCAGATACTTCACAGAGAGCAATTGTGCCCGCCCTCATCCTCCTCTTCTCCAGACTGATGCCGAACTTAGTGCGGACACCCGATTGGAATAGCCTGCTGCAGCCCAGAACTCCTGAGCTCCTGCAATCCACCGGCCTCAGACTCCCCGGCAGCTGGGATTACTGTATAAGAAGCTATATTCTACTATAGATTTCTTTCATCCAGGCTAAATACCAAAATCTGGGTATACTATAGTTAAACTCTTAAGAAGGCACAGTGACAGCTGTCGATATATGCATGTCAGAGGAGATATCAGAATTCACATTCAGAAATCACATTCATTAATAACTTGTCCTACAAGTCTGAATATTCCCAAATCCCTCCGCCTTTCCTCATAAGATCCTTTAACTGGGATTGAACCTGGGACCTTCTGCATGCCACGCAGATGCTCTACCACTGAGCAATGGGCAGGGGTCCGTTGGAGCGGGAGCGCACAGGAGCGCAGCTCCGGGAGTGAGGAGCCCAGGGGGCAGGCACATGACCAAGCCCCACCCCCTCCTCGGCTTCCCCAAGCAGTGCAGAGGCGCAGCGCCCCGGGGAAAGCCCTGCTAGGGTCTTTATTGATTTTAATGTTTTGTTTTAATATTGATAATTTTATCATTGTTCCTTTTATGACTGTGTGCTGCTTTTCCAGAGGCTTGCTCAAGGTGGCCTATAAATTTATAATAAAATGGTATAATAAATTTATAATAAAATGGTATAATAAAGTATACCATTTTTTATCTGAGCACATGGCACATAAGTACTGGAGAAATTTCACCAACCCTTCAGCAGCTTCCACCCCATCAGTTTGGTGTAGTGGTCAGGAGTTGGACTCTAATCTGGGAGAACCGGATTTGATTCCCCACTCCTCCACATGCAGCTGCTGGTGTGACCTTGGGCCAGTCACAAGTTCTCTCAGAGCTGTTCTCTCATGAGCTGTTCTCAAAAGACCTCTCTCAGCCCCACCTACCTCACAGGGTGTCTTATTGTGGGGAGGGAAAGGGAAAGGGATGGGTGGTGCACATGTCCTGGGTATCTCCAGTCTACTTGAAACCTGGTGGTTTCAAGGGAGCAGGAAGAGAATGAGGGTGTGTTCTTTACGCTTATTTTTATTGCACAAAGTATTGGATGGGGAAGGGAATGGAGGAAGAGCAGGTCAGTTTCACTCACCTGTGGAGTGGAGCCTGAGGGGTGGGTGTTGCCTTCTGACACACTTCCGGTATGTTAGGGGGTGTGGCATATGCAAATGAGTTATGCAAATGAGTTATGCTAATGAGCTCCTGCACCTCTTTTTCTACGAAATGACCCCTGGCCATGGGGCCTCTCCTCTCCTGCCTTTCTGCCCTCACAAGAGCCACCAAGGTGGCTAACAAACTAAGAGAGAGCATCGTAAAATCACATCTGAAAAACTTAAAGCCGGCAGAAACCAGGAAAACAATTACATCCCAAACTAAAGCACATATAAAAACATTTTTAGAAACAAAAATTAAAACACTGGTTAGGAAGGAGGGATCACTGAGGGAACACTCGAAGCAGATGAAGAAGTCGTCACCACTGGCGGGAAATGGCATCAGAAGGGAACAATGAAGACTAGCAAATATCGTGACAGCACGTGCAGAATATATCAAGAAATATATATTTAAAGGAAATCCATTTCAATAATTTTCAAATAAACTTTTTCCCCTATTTTAAGTTACTTATAATAACATAGGCAGACAGTTGACTTAAAGAAGAATGACCAAGAAAGGTTTTTTTAAAAACAGTGCTTAAGTACAAACAAAACTTGCGGCTCAAGTACAGTGATGCATGTAAGTGTTTGGATGTATCTGGACAGTATATATGGGCAGTATATATGACTTTGTAATGAATTTAGTGCTTTCTGCCGCACTGTTCCTTGGTTTTTTGTTCCATTCTTTTAAAAAAATAGGGTGAAGCAATTTCTGCTCAGTATTAGTTATGCTTATTACATAAACATGGAGTTTCCTCCTCTCAGTGAAACTGGTGAAATTAACATGTAGTACTCAATGAATCTAATATAAGGTATGTTTGTAAATTTTTGTAATTTTTGTAGTCCTTGTCTCATATATATTTTTGTGAATGCTTAATTGGTCATTAATGGTGTTTTTCGTTTTTAAGTCTTCTGACAAAGATTTATCGAAACGAAGAATACAATCCGGAGTCTTCGTTGGATTCAGCTGGATTCAGCTGTGTTATTCATTCTTTTGGCTTTAATAGCTGCTGTTAATAAGTTTCATTGATGTCTGTAAAATAGAGTGATAATGACATGAGTTGTGATAATGGTTTATTGAATTGTTAAAATATACCAGTAGTTATTTCTATATTTTATTTATTTATTTATTTGTTTGTTTGTTTATTCAATTTATACCCCGCCCTCCCCGCAAACGGGCTCAGGGCGGCTTTGTTTGTTTCGTTTCGGCTTATATTTGTTTCGGCTTATATTTGTTTCGTTTGCGTTTAAGTGCGGTGGTTGTTTTCTAATAGTGTTTGGATGTCTAGGTGTGCAACAGTACAAACTTCTCAATGAAAAAAGTCCAAAGACTTGCTTATAAGCGTATAAAAATGGAACTATTAATGCTGAACTCCAGATTATTTTGACTTGAGATTCCCGATCTTTTCTCTTCGTTTCAAAGTAGTCCTTCAAAACTATAACCTGTCACGGGCTGGGTGCCAGCGGGTCAGGAGTCAAGCCGAAGTCCGGGACAGTCCAAGGTCAAGCCAAATCAGGAACGAGTTATCGTCCAAAACACGAAGCCAAAAGCAGAGTCAGTCCAAGCCAGGGTCAGAGAGGGAAACTCACGAGCAAACCAGTCCAAGGAGTCAACAAAAGCCGAAGTCAAACAGAGCCGGAGTCACAAGCCAGAGGGTCCAGAATCAGGTTAGCTAGTGCGAGCCGAGCGGGTGCAGAGCTTAGCTGAAACGACTTATTGCTAGCACAAGTTGGTAGTCTCTGTGCTGCGCCTAAATACCCAGCCACTTCCTGTGCTTGTTAGCAGCTGGCAGTGAGGTCCCAGCTCCTTCTAAAACTCAGGACTGAGTGATCTGCGACCATGCATGCATGCGTCTTTTCTCCGAGCCGCTAAGTCTTGTCTGTATCGGGACCTTAGATGTTCCACCCGAGGAGGTGAATCAGGTGGGCTTGAGCTTGGCTGTGGCTCAGCTGCTGCTGGTGTTGGGGGTCACACCCTGGGAGGTGCTTGCCTGAGCCTCATCCGGTTCAGGTGGAGGCTCCTCTGGAGCTGGGAGCTGATCCTCCACCTCACTTAGGTCCGCAGGAGGCAGGTCCTCAGAGGCACTCCTGACATAACCGTTCTCTCTTGCACGAAGCAGTGAAATTGATATACACTGTTCAATCCTCTTAGTATCGGAATCTGCGTGGATGAGGTGCTAACGTTCTAGTCTAAAGCAGGGTCAGTCAGATCACTTGGCAGACGATGAAGCACCTGAACTCAGAAGGTGGGGGTGCCCGCAGCAGGGCCTCCAAAGATGACCACAGTGCTCGGGTAGGTTCAGAAGGGAACTGGAGGTCCCTCAGGTAAGTTGGTCCCAGACCATATAGAGCTTTCGATAAAGTAAACAAACTAGCACATAATTGGAATGAACACAGATTCTTTGCCTTTTGAAATGCCTCTCTCTTCCCTCCCTTCCCTTTTTCTGATCCTCCATGTATCAGATTTGAGACTGTAAGCTCCTAGGGGCAGAGACACATCTTCTGGTGTTCTGTATAGAACCATGCACATTGAGGGTGCTGTGCAAGGAACTCTTTCATTACTGGGGGCGCTGCTATGTCCCTGTCAACCTCCTATTTGAGTGGGGCTGTTTGAGTTGCTCTTGGGGGATTCAGCCTGGGGACCAAGAAGGTTCTCAGCAAGATTTAAAGGCTCACCTTTGGATATTCTCAAGAATACAGTGTGATGATGAAACAAATGCTTCCTCCCAGCCAAATAGGCCTCCGACTTCCCGAAGAGAAATTGAACCATTTGCCAACATTCTATAGACACACCTGTCCCTTTCCCAGGAGCTGGAATGTCTGTGAAATTTCTGTGGCAATGCAGCATGTTCTCAGATGGGACAGCAGCTTGCCTGAGATCACTCGGCGTGGAGGCTGCTTCAGATATACACCCCAAAAAAAGTCATGTCACACGCTTTATGAGGGCCTTCCCCTCATAAAAACACTAGAAGAGCCATGCTGGGTCAGACCAGTGAGGGTCTACCCAGTCCAACATCCTGTCTCACACAGTGGCCTCAGCCAGTTCCTCTGGAGGGCCAGAAACAGGGCAGAGAGGCCGAGGCCTTCCCCTCATGAGAACATCAGAAGTGCCCTGCTGGGTCAGACCAGTGAGGGCCCCTCTAGTCCAGCATCCTGTCTCACACAGTGGCCTCAACCAGTTCCTCTGGAGGGCCAACAACAGGGCAGAGAGGCTGAGGCCTTCCCCTCATAAGAACACCAGAAGAGCCCTGCTGGGTCAGACCAGTGAGGGTCCCTCTAGTCCAGCATCCTGTCTCACACAGTGGCCTCAACCAGTTCCTCTGGAGGGCCAACAACAGGGCAGAGAGGCCGAGGCCTTCCCCTCATGAGAACACCAGAAGAGCCCTGCTGGGTCAGACCAATGAGGGTCCATCCAGTCCAGCATCCTGTCTCACACAGTGGCCTCAACCAGTTCCTCTGGAGGGCCAACAACAGGGCAGAGAGGCCGAGGCCTTCCCCTCATGAGAACATCAGAAGAGCCCTGCTGGGTCAGACCAGTGAGGGTCCATCTAGTCCAGCATCCTGTCTCACACAGTGGCCTCAACCAGTTCCTCTGGAGGGCCAACAACAGGGCAGAGAGGCCGAGGCCTTCCCCTCATAAGAACACCAGAAGAGCCCTGCTGGGTCAGACCAGTGAGGGTCCCTCTAGTCCAGCATCCTGTCTCACACAGTGGCCTCGACCAGTTCCTCTGGAGGGCCAACAACAGGGCACAGAGGGAGAAGGAGGGAGACACTCTCCCCCTCTCCCTCTCTCCCCGTCTCCCTCTTTCCCCCTTTCCCCCTCTCCCTCTCTCTCTCCCTCCCTCCCTCCCTCTCTCTCTCCCTCCCTCTCCCTCTCTCTCTCCCTCCCTCTCCCTCTCTCTCTCCTTCTCTCCCTCCCTCTCCCTCTCTCTCTCCCTCTCTCTCTCCCTTCTCTCCCTCCCTCTCCCTCTCTCCCTCCGTCACCCTCTCTCTCCCTCCCTCTCCCTCTCTCTCCCTCTCTCTCTCCCTCTCTCTCCTTCCCCCTCCCTCTCTCCCTCTCTCCCCCCCTCTCCCTCTCTCTCACGTACACACACAAAGAAGGATTGTGTTTTCTCTCCATTTTTGAACAATGGATGCAGGGGTACTCTTCCCTGCATCCATACCCATTCTAGGTAGTCAGAATAGAGTCTATCCCTGTCTCTCATCTCTAGTGTCTAGAATGCAGTTCCATATAATAAAGAACTCCTGTCTGTTTTGAATCCGACTACTGACTCTGTGTAATGTCGTAAGCCTGCTAGCACACTCAGCACCTCTGCTCTGCTAGGTGGAAATGCCTCCTGCACTCTGCTACATTAATAGTGATTCCTGGCTCTACTAAAACCAGAGAATCCGACATGAGATCTGACGGGATTGGGCTGGTCTGGAGACTATCCAGGTCAGGGCTACATATGTACATACATGCATCTATATTTCGCTGTCAAGTTGTAACCAACTTATGGTGACCCCGTTTTCCAAGCGACAGACCCCTGCTTAGCTTCGAGAGCTGATAAGAGAGAAGAAGATACCGTTCACTACCCGAAAGAGTCTTAGAGTGGCTTACAATCTCCTTTCCCTTCCCCTCCCCACAACAGACACCCTGTGAGGCAGGTGGGGCTGAGAGAGCTCTTTCGAGAACTGCCCTTGAGAGAACAGCTCCAAAAGAACTTGTGGCTGACCCAAGGTCACACCAGCAGATCCATGGGGAGGAGTGGGGAATCAAACCCGGTTCTCCCAGATTAAGGTCTGCGCTCCTAACCACAGCACCAAACTGGCTTTCTAGATCAGCCTAGCCTGGGCCATCCAGGTCAGGGCTTTGGATATATTATATGGTATTATACTTTAATTCTTCTTGAATGGCGCAGTCCAGTTTTACTGGACTGCTTTATTGTGTGTATTCTTCTGGTCTTTATTGCATTGTTTCCCCAGTCCTGCAATTGGCCTCCAGTCTCAGAGATGATGCAGAGATGGTAAATGAAGGAAATGTGTAAAATAAGTGATGGTAAATGGCTCTGGCCTATGAGCCTGGCCTTAAACTGGCATGCCTGGAGTGGGGAGAGCCAAGAGCTCACGACAAAAAGAATGGAACCATTTAGTAGATCTTACCTCTGTGGGTCAATTGTTAGGAAATGGGTCTACACTACAGTGAGTGTGGTGTAGTGGTTAAGTGCGCGGACCCCAGTCTGGGAGAACCGGGTTTGTTTCCCCACTCCTCCATGTGCAGCTGCTGGTTTGACCTTGGGCCAGTCACAAGTTCTATCAGAGCTGTTCCCTCAAGGACAGCTTGGGAAAGAGTTCTCTCAGCCCCACCTACCTCACAGGGTGTCTGTTGTGGGGAGGGGAAGGGAAAGGAGTTTGTAAGCCGCTCTGAGACTCCAAGTGAAGGGTGGGGTATAAATCCAGTCTCTTCCTCCTCCTCTTCTTCTTCTTCTTCTGTATTCTTGGTGCTTGGGGGGGGCAACAGTGGGAGGGCTGCTGGAGTTCTGGCCCTGCTGGTGGACCTCTTGATGGCCCCTGGGTTTTGGCCACTGTGTGATACAGAGTGCTGGACTGATTGGGCCACTGGCCTGATCCAACATGGCTTCTCTTATGTTCTTGGTGCCTGGGAGGGCAACAGTGGGAGGGCTTCTGGAGTTCTGGCCCTGCTGCTGGACCCCCTGATGGCCCCTGGGTTTTGGCCACTGTGTGACACAGAGAGTTGGACTGGATGGGCCACTGGCCTGATCCAACAGAGGGCGATTCTGCATTGGCTTTTCCCTCGGTTGTTTTACCAAACCTACCTTGGAACAGAAATTTCCCTCTGTGTTGCGTGCCGCTTTCACTTTCTGTGATCATCGGGTTTTATGGTACCCTCTACACTGCGTGCCGCCTTCGCTTTCTTTGATCATTGGGTTTTATGGCGCCTTCTGCATAGATTGATGGCCATTCAGGGGTGACTTCGCAGTCAGTACAGCGTTGCCCTGCAGTACCTGAATGGGGTTTTGAGTTGCACCTTTTCTTCAGTGTTGAGAAAATGTGGAGTGAATGCCAGATGCAGAATCGCCCTCAGTGTTTGAGTCAAGGCAATTTAAGTCTGTGGCAAAACAGCATCCAAAACCCCCGGGGCAACAGCAGGCTGAAACCAAGCCAACAGCTGAAGGGAGGTAACATAAAGCAGAACAGGGGGAAAAAATGGAATAAAAAGAAGGCTGAATTTGACTTTATTGCAGAATTGCTTGGAGGACACGGAAGTGAATGTGGTTTAAAAGGAGAATATGGAAAGGGCCGAAGGATCACCGATCGCCAGTGCCTGGAAAGATCTTTATCTGCCAGAGACTATAGAAAGCCACTGTCAGTCAGAGAGGCAAATCTGAGCCAGGATGACAGACGGTCGACTCACCGTAAGGAACATGCAATGCGCAGAAGGGCTACTTTGGGATGGATAAATCAGTTCATGATGCACGAGTCTAAATATAAACTGGGCTTTGAACAACAGTTCCAAGTCACACCTGCCGGTGAGTAACTGCTGAGTGGGACTTACTTCCCAGTAAACATCCGAAGGACTGCTTGGCTAGTCATTTTAATTCAGTGGCATGAATAATCCCTTAACATGTTCTGGAGTGGAATTCATCACCACAGGATGTAGCAATGGCTACTAGTTCAGATTTCAGAGCCAGACTACAAATGGGTAGAAGAGGAGGAGAAGGCCTTTGCCATGAAAACTGAACTATTCAAGACAGCTTTTTTCTGCGCAGGTAAATAGGGTTGCGCTGTACAAATGGTTTTCCAAAAGGTATAGACAGGACTCATTTCGTAGCAGGAGCTTCTTTGCATATTAGGCCACACACCTCTGATGTAGCCAATCCTCCAAGAGCTTACAGTTGCCCCTGTAAGAAGAGCTCTGTAAGCTCTTGGAGGATTGGCTACATTAGGGGTGTGTGGCCTAATATGCAAAGGAGCTCCTGCTATGAATTGAGCCCTGGGTATAGATAGGAACTCTCGGTCTGGGGCAAGTGATGCACTGCATTCTTGGTACTGGGGGGGGGGGGGGGCGGGACAGTGGGAGGGCTTCTCGTGTCCGGGCCCCACTGCTGGACCTCCTGAGGGCACCTGGTATTTTTGGCCACTGTGTGACAGAGTGTTGGACTGGTTGGGCCATTGGCCTGAGCCAACATTGTCTTTTCTTATGTTCTTAGAAGCTTCCTTGGATCTTGGATAAATGCAGGTGGACAGCCGTGTTGGTCTGAATCAGCAGAACAAATTTAGAGTGCAGTGGCACCTTTAAGACCAACAAAGGTTTATTCAAGGTATGAGCTTTTGTGAACATGCACACTTTCCTTTCCAATGTATCTGAAGAAGCGTGCGTGCACACGAAAGCTCATACCTTGAATAAACCTTTGTTGGTCTTAAAGGTGCCTCTGGACGCTAAATTTGTTCTCTTGGATAAATGATTAGGGACTGTGGTCTATAATTCTGTGTACAACTTATTGTAAGAAGTATCCTATTTATGTAATTTGTGTACCGCTTCAGGCGTCACGTGAATACTTATGCTACGCTTCAGTTCTTTCTGGTGGTTCCAGGCTTCTACAATCCTCGCACATCTGTTACTGAATGTCCCGTTTCGTTGACTGTACTGACTCACTGAGTGTAATCCGCCTGGAGTCCCTGTGGGGAAAGGCAGACTATAAATGACAGAAATTTTAAAAAATAATAAAATAGTAGCTAGGTCACCATCTAGAGTTGCCCACTTTTGCAACTGATCTCCAGCTGACAGAGATTGGCTCCCCTGGAGGAAATGGCTGCTTTGGAGGGTGGACCATGCTGCGGCCCCTCCCCTCCTCAAACCCCGCCCTCTCCTGGATCCACCCCCAAAGTCTCCAGGTGTTTCCCAGCCCAGACCTGGCAACCTTATCACCATCGCAATTCTTCAACTGAATAATTCACATGGAGAATTATACTAGTGCCTGAACATTCTCTTGTCTCCCTTTAAAAACTGGAATCTTTCATTCCTCTCCCCAATTGTTTCATTTCATTGAAAATTTACTTTAAAAAAAATACATACTGGGGAGTGTTAGGGACACACACAGCCCAATCCGCTGCCGTTTCCCAAAATTCCAGGCTCAGCAAGGTTCGGGGTCTGCCCTGCTCTAACCACTGGATACACTGAACAACGTCGGAGTCCAGCGGCACCTTTAAGACCACAGGATTTTATTCAAGGTCGAAGCTTTTGGGTGCGTGCACAGTGTGGATGCACACTAAAGCTTAGACCTTGAACAAAACTTTGTTGGTCTTAAAGTGAGCCAGTTTGGTGTAGTGGTTAAGTGCGCGGACTCTAATCTGGGAGAACTGGGTTTGATTTTCCACTCCTCCACTTGCACCTGCTGGATGACCTTGGGCAAGCCATAGTTCTGGTACAGCTGTTCTTGAAAAAGAGCAGTTCCTGTCAGAGCTCTCTCAGTTCCACCTACCTCACACGGTGTTGTGAGGAGGGGAAGGGAAAGGAGTTTGTAAGCTACTCTAAGACTCCTTCAGGTAGTGAAGGGCAAGGTATAAATCCAATCTCCTCCTCCTCCTCCTCCTCCTCTTCCTCTTCTTCTTGCCACTGGACTCAAATTTTATTCTGCTGCTTCAGACCAGCACGGCTACCCACCTGAATCAGTACGTATACGGTCTCTGTGCAACTAGAAGTACAAGCTTGTTCAACTGTGTTGTTTCAGAAAGCCAGTTTGGTGTAGCGGTTAGGAGTGTGGACTCTAATCTGCAAGAACCGGGTTTGAATTCCTACACCTCCACATGCAGCTGCTGGTGTGATTTTACGTCAGTCACAAGTTCTCTCAGAGCTGTTCTCTCAGGAGCAGTCCTTGAAAGAGCTCTCTCAGCCTCACCTACCTCTCAGGGTGTCTGTTGTGGGGAGGGGAAGGGAAAGGAGACTCCTGTGGGTAATGAAGGGTGGAGTATAAATCCAATGTCCTCCTTCTCCTCTTTTTCATCTTCATCGTTGCTGTGTTGTTTTCTAATTTTACTCCCGTTACACCAGTTTGGTGTAGTGATTAAGTGTGCAGACTCTAATCTGGGAGAATCGGGTTTGATTCCCCACTCCTCCACTTGCACCTGCTGGATGACCTTGGGCAAGCCATAGTTCTGACAAGAGCTGTTCTTGAAAAAGAGCAGTCTCTGTCAGAGCTCTCTCAGCCCCACCTACCTCACAGGGTGTCTGTTGTGGGGAGGGGAAGGGAAAGGAGATTGCAAGCTGCTCTGAGACTCCCTTGGGTAGTGAAGGGTGGGGTATAAATCCGATCTCTTCTTCTCTTTCTTCATCTTTTATTTATTTATATTATTAATTATTTGTATCATATTTATTAATTTAGAAGAAGAAGAGAAGAGATTGGATTTATACCCCACCCTTCACTCACTTGGAGTCTCAGAGCAGCTTACAAACTCCTTTTCCCTTCCCCTCCCCACAACAGACACCCTGTGAGGTAGGCGGGGCTGAGAGAGCTTTTTCCCAAGCCGTCCTTGAAAGAACAGCTGGTACAGAGCTATGGCTTGCCCAAGGTCATCCAGCCAGGTGCAAGTGGAGGAGTGGGGAATCAAACCCGGTTCTCCCAGATTAGAGTCCGCGCACTTAACCACTACACTAAACTGGCTCTGAAGACAGCAAACTGGCTTTAGATATGTATACCCCCACTTTCATCCCCAGTGATGATCAAAGCAGTTTACATTGTTTTCCTCTTCTCCATTTAATCCTCACAACAACCCTGGGAGGTAGGTTTGATGGAGTGTGTGTAACTCGCCTAGGTTACCCAGCAAGCTTCCACGGCGAGCAGGGATTTGAACCTTGATCTCCCAGATCACAGTCCAGTATCCTAACCACTACACTGCACTGGCTGTCTGGGTTGACATTAAGCCACTTTGCTGTGGTTCAATGGAAGAGCCTTCACTTGGCATGCAGAAAGTCCAAAGTTCAGTCCCCGGCATCTCCAGTTGAAAGGACCAGCACATGAAGCTGTCTTATACCGAACCAGAGTCTTGGTCTATCAAGGTCAGTATTGTCTACTCAGACTGGCAGCAGCTCTCCAGGGTCTCAGGCAAAGAGAAAACAATACTGACATTGATGGACCAAGACTTTGGTTCGGTATAGAAGAAGAAGAAGAAGAGAAGAAGAGATTGGATTTATATCCTGCCCTTCACTCACTTGGAGTCTCAGAGTGGCTTACAAACTCCTTTTCCCTTCCCCTCCCCACAACAGACACCCTGTGAGGTAGGTGGGGCTGAGAGAGCTCTTTCCCAAGCTGTCCTTGAGGGAACAGCTGGTACAGAGCTATGGCTTGCCCAAGGTCATCCAGCCAGGTGCAAGTGGAGGAATGGGGAATCAAACCCGGTTCTCCCAGATTAGAGTCCGCGCACTTAACCACTACACCAGACTGGCTCTGAAGACAGCTTCATGTGTTTGCGTGTCCTGTAAGTCTCCAGTGGTGTCTCGCTCATTTTAGAGAGCTGCATTTAGGACTGCCACCTTCCTTCCACAGCCTCAGCTTGGAGAAGGGCAAGGGATCTCTGCCACAGCGCTCACCCAGGGACCTTGGGCCTGTCCACCTCAGCCTCCCGTACTGTTCTGATGATAAAACAAGAGGGAGAGACTCTGCGTACACAACCTGAAAATGTGATAGATGAGCAATCATTGTGATAAATAGTAACTGTGATCAACTGTATAGAGCTTGTCCAGCACAGTGGGTAAAGCTGAAATCCTGTACTGTTAAAGGATTGGGGTAGGGCCAGGAGTCAGGGCTGAGCAAAGTAAACTATACTGAGCAGGATTTGGCAAAAGGCAGCATCATAAGAACATAAGAGAAGCCAATGTTGGATCAGGCCAGTGGCCCATCCAGTCCCAACATTCTGTGTCACACAGTGGCCAAAAACACCAGGTGCCATCAGGAGGTCCAGCAACACTAGAAGCCCTCCCACTGTTGCTCCCCCCCCCCCCCAGCACCAAGAATACAGAGCATCACTTGCCCCAGACTGAGAGTTCCTATCTATACCTTATGGCTAATAGCCACTGATGGACCTCTGCTCCAGATGTTTATCTAATTCTCTCTTGAAACCATCCATGCTTGTAGCCGCCGCCACCTCCTGTGGCAGTGAATTCCACGTGTTAATCACTCTTTGGGTGAAGAAGGACTTCCTTTTATCTGTTCTAACCCGACTGCTCAGCAATTTCATGGAGTGCCCACGAGTTCTTGTATTGGGAGAAAGGGAGAAAAGTACTTCTTTCTCTACCTGTTCTATCCCATGCATAATCTTATAAACCTCGATCATATCACCCCCTCAGCCATCGCTTCTCCAAGCTATAGTGCCCCAAGCTTCATCTGTTTGTGTAAGTTGGCTGTGACTTGAAGTCACTTTACACACACACACACCCTAGTATGGGGCCGCATGAGACTGAACTCACTTGGAGACTTGCCTCTGCCCTGAGCTCACAAAATGATCCTGACATTTCCCAGGCCCATGGAATCTGCAGTCGGTGGATTATTTCCGGTGGGTAGCCCTGACGTTCTGTGGTAGAAGAATCTGGTAGCACCTGAAAGACCCACAAGATTTCCAGGGCAGAAGCATTCAAGAGTCCAAGCTCTTTTCTTCAGACACAAGCAGGAATCAGGTGTGATAATAATATTGGCCTCCTTTACAGGATTGTTGTTCAAGGATGTCTACGAAGAGGAAGCAAGCAGTGACTCACGAAAGCTCCTCCCCTGCCACAAGTTTTGTTAGCCTTTGTGGTGCTCTTTTCTACTGCTACCAACGGACTAACACATCTGGATCTGCCACAAATTTGGTCTTTGTATCTGTGAAAACATCTGCATTATGTTGTATGCTAATTTGCTGTTTGACTTCTGTCTATATGTATGAACCGTTAACTTCCATTTCAATGTATCTGAGGAAGTGTGCTTGCACACGAAAGTTCGTACCTCGAATAAAACTTTTATGATCTTTATGATTTTTTGTTACTTTTTCAAAAAAAAAAAAAGTGGAATACAAAAGGGAAGAGAGGGGAAAATAAAGATTTATCAAATTTATCAAATATTATGGGTTGCTACAACAAGTAAAATCAGATGTATTAATACATATTTCAAATATAGAAGCAGACAATAAAACATCAGTATTGACAGGCCTTTTTTTTGTAGAAAAAGCCCAGCAGGAACTCATTAGCATAATAGGCCACACCCAACAGCAGAAACACATTAGCATGTCAGGACACACCCCCTGACAGCGCAGCTCCCTCCCAGGATTGGCTTCCCCAGGTGCCCTGCGGCTTGCAAGGCTCCTGGGGAACCTGGGGGGGGGGGGGGGGAGGCTGTAGGCGTGGCCAATTCAGAAGCCAGCCGGAACTCTGTTCCTGTGCGTTCCTGCCCAAAAATAGCCCTGAGTATTGCAGCGTTTGGGGTTAGGGTTCTCTCTTTAAAAGAATAAACAAGAACTTTCCTAAGGTTAGCAAAAATCTATTAACAATAAGATGCTACATCAAACAGTTGAACAAACTTCTATGCTAACATCAGATCATCGGTAAAACCTGAATATTGTCTTAACCATTTGTCTAAACCTAAGTTTTATTCTTACTAAATGTTCACACACTCGTGGAATCCTAAATAAAAAGATGAAAACTACGATCAATAGCTTCATCCCCTTTAATTAGGGTTGCCAAGTCCGGGTTGGAAAATACCTGGGGACTTTAGGGGCGGAGCCAGGAGAAGGTGGGGTTTGGGGAGGGGAGGGGCCTCAGCATAGTACAATGCCATAGAGTTCAGCCTTCAAAGCAGCCATTTTCTCCAGGGGAGCTGATCTCTGTCGGCTGGAGATCAGTTGTAAAAGCAGGAGATCCCCCGGCCCCACCTGGAGGCTGGCAACCCTACCTTTAATATAATATCCAGATAAGACTAACTTTGTTGGGTCTTAAAAGTGCTGCGGGACTCAAACTTTGTTCTGCCACAAATTTTCGTTGGTCTTTAAGGTGCTACTGCTGGACTCTCAGTTAGTGTTCTGATAAGTATTGGAGTCGGGAGTCCGTGGAACAGTGAAACAGCATGATCTTTATTGCTGGTCCGGATGAAGCATACAACCCAGGGCTCGAAGCCCTCCTTTTATGCTGGTCAGGGGCCCTGACCTCACCCAACTGGCCTGATAGGCTATTAGAAGTCTATTTACATTTCATAGGTTCCCTGGGAGAAACCTAGGTACAGGATTGGTGGCCGGTTTGAATCCACCTGGCCTTTGTTCTACCTGGCTGAAGCTCAGGTAGTTTCTTGGCCATGTGCTCTGGCCATGCTCTGGCCATGTGCTCTGGCCATGCAGTCGCAATGAAGGGAGCACATGGCGACCGCATGGTCAATACATAACACCCCTCCCCCCATAGTCCAGAACCCCTCCGCACACATAGTCTTTGAGATAGTCCGGGCGTCTGCGCTCACGTCCAGAGCGCCGGGGGGTTGTAAGGCGGGGCGTGTTGCTTGTGTCGGCAGGTTGCGGTGTGGGTAGTTGTTCTGCTGGCGGGGCCTGTCTGCTCGGGGGTCGTTCAGGTGTGGATGGTGCGACTGCTTCGTCCGCAGGCAGGAGCGGCATCTCCGCAGTCTCCGGATCAGGGTCTGGCGCTGCTTCTGGAGTCGTGTCGATGTCACGGTCTGTTGGTGCAGGGAGTTCAGGGGCCTGGGTATCATCGTGGTTCTGGGTACGGCGTCGAATCTGGTCAATGTGCCGTTTCCAGACTACGCCATCTTCCGTAAGGACCTCGTAGGAATAAGGCCCTGTGACTCGGACGATCCTCGCGGGGAGCCATGTCGGACCCCGCGCGAAGTTCTTTGCATATACGGGGTCTTCGGGAGCGAATCCTCGGGCAGCTGGCCGGTCTTCTGTTGTCGGGTTCCCCTCGATTGCTCGGTCGGGATGTAGGCAGTCCAGTACGGTTCCCAGTCGTCTTCCCATCAGAAGTTCGGCTGGCCGGCGCCCGGTCCCTGAGTGGGGTGTGTTCCGTTGGCAGAACAGGAACTTGTACAGCTGCTCTTCCGAGTCGCCGTGCTCCATCTTCTTTAACGCGTCCTTCGTTGTCCTCACCATGCGCTCGGCCTGGCCGTTGGTTGCAGGGTGGAACGGAGCGGAGCAGATGTGGCGCAGACCGCAGGCTTCCACGAACCGTTGAAACTCACCGGAGGTGAAGGCGGTCCCGTTGTCGGTCACGAGAGTTTCTGGCATTCTGTGTGTCGCGAAGATCGGCCAGAGACTTCTTAAGGCAGCGTTGGTGGAGGTCGAAGCTACCGGCACTACCTCAAGCCACTTGCTGTAGCTGTCAACAACAATAAGAAACAACCGGCCCTGGACCGGTCCCGCGAAGTCTAGGTGCAGGCGGGACCAGGGCTTGTTAGTAGATTCCCAGGATCGGACAGGAGTGTGTGGCGGATCTGGCGCGACTCCTGGCATTTGGCACACTTCTGGACCCGCCCCTCAATGTCTTTGTCCAGGCCTGGCCACCATACGTAACTCCGGGCCAGAGCTTTCATGCGCACAATTCCTGGGTGAGCCTCGTGTAGGGCCTCTAGCACTCGGGGCCGCAGGGGCCCGGGGATCACCACTCGAGATCCCCATAGCAGGCATCCCTTGTGGGCCGATAGTTCGTGCCTGCGTGCCGTGAAAGCGGTGAAATCTGGTCCCGGTTTTTCCGGCCACCCCCTTCCCACCCAGTCCGAGACACGGGAAAGGATGCGGTCCCGCCGCGTGCGACGGGCCACATCTGATACCTGTACGGGGCACTCCGGTAGGTCCTCTAGGAGTGCGACGTGGAAAGCGGGAGCCGGATCAGGGTCGCAGGACGGGAGGGGAAGACGGCTGAGGGCGTCTGCATGACCCATCGCCTTCCCCAGGCGATGTACCAATTCGTAGGAGTAGCCTGACAAAAAAATTGACCACCGCAGGACCCGCGGGGACAGCATGTGAGGGGTCTGCCTGTGGGGGGCAAGGAGACCCAGCAGCGGCTTGTGATCTGTGGCCACGGTGAACGACCGCCCGTACAGATAGTCATGGAATTTCCTGACGCCGGCTACGATCGCTAGAGCCTCTTTGTCGATCTGGGCGTAGTTCTGTTCCGCCGACGACAGGGTCCTGGAGTAGTAGGCAACCGGAACCTCCTTCCCGTTGGGTAGCTGGTGCCCCAAGACCGCCCCAACACCATAGGGGGACACGTCGCAGGCCAGGATGACAGGGAGCCTCTCATCAAAATGCGCCAGGACCGCATTCGAAACTAACAGGTCCTTGACGGCCCGGAAGGCCGCATCGTGCTTGGGGCCCCAGGCCCAAGCTGCTCCCTTGTCCAGGAGACGATGCAGGGGTTCGGCGACCGCCGCCTTGTGCGGAAGGAAGGCGTGGTAGAAGTTCACAAGTCCCAAGAACGCCTGGAGTTCCACCTTTGAGGACGGGCGGGGTGCACCTGTAATCGCTGCTACCTTCTCCTTTGTAGGGTGAATGCCGTCCGCGGAGACTTGGAACCCCAAGAAGGTCACCGAGGAGACTCCCAGGGTGCACTTGTCTTTTCGAACCTTGAGACCCGCGTCCTGGAACCTTTGCAGCACCATCCGGAGGCGAGCTGCGAATGTGTCGGCATCCGGGGCGGCGATGAGGACGTCGTCGAAGAACGGCTTCACTCCTGGAACATCTTTTAGGAGAGAATCCATTAGATTTTGAAAGATTCCGGGTGCTACGCTGACCCCAAATTGGAGGCGTTTTACCTTGAACGCTCCCTTGTGAGTCACAATCGTTTGTGCCTCGGCCGTTGCTTCGTCTACGGGAAGCTGCTGATAGGCTTGGGCCAAGTCTAATTTTCCAAATATTTTGGCGCCTGCGAGGGAGGCCAGAACATGGCTGACCACCGGCACTGGGTACGCGTGGTCCTGTAATGCCTTATTAATTGTACATGTGTAATCTGCACAGATGCGGACTTCCCCGTTAGCTTTGAGGGGGGTCACAATGGGAGTCTCCCACTTGGCGTGGGAGACCGGCTCGAGCACCCCTTGTGCCACGAGCTTTTCCAGCTCCACCTCCACTTTGGGCTGGAAGGCGAGCGGTGGCCGTCGGACGGCCACGCGGATGGGCCGGACTGCCGGGTCCAGGTCGAAGGAAACCGGGGGTCCTTTGTAGCAGCCCAATGAGCCGTCAAAAACGGCGGGGAATTCCTCGCAGATGGCCGAAAAGTTGGTGGAGCCCACACGGTGTATTCCTGTCCACTGCACTCCGAGCGGCTTGAACCAGGCGCGACCTAGGAGACTGGTTAGATTGCGCTCCACCACGAGAAGGTCTAGCAGGCCGTTAAAGGCATGGTACTGGACCCAGACCCTGGCTAGCCCCTTAATAGCCACGGGGTTTTTCTGGAAGTCCCAGAGGACCAACCCGGCCGGCAGCCGCAGCCAGCGTGCCCCCTTCGGGCAGAGGCGGCGGAACATAGCTGCGAACACAATTGAATATGCTGACCCTGAGTCCAGTTCCATGGAGCAAGGAACTCCCTCTATTCGGAGAGACACGGAAATCGCGCCCGGAATGGGCTGGGGCAAGTTCATTACCGTAGCCGTGGGAACAACACTACCCACTTCTTCGAAGTTCGCTGCTGGGGCACGGTGGCTGTTCCTCCGGCGGCAGGCCCGGGCGAGATGTCCTGCTTTCCCGCAGGCATGGCAGATGGCATCACGGAAGCGGCATGTCCGTCTGTCGTGGGGGTCCCCGCAGCTGGCGCACGTTGGGGCCTGCCTGTTGAGGGAAGCAGAAGAGGGAACAGAGACAGATGCTGGGCGCCGGCCCTTGGGACTGGGGACGCTGGGCTCACCCTTCTTCGAGCATGGTTGCATCCGGTGGACGTCCTCTTCTTCGCTTGAGTTGGGTTCGGGAGGAGCCGCCTGGTGGACTTTGGTAGCTGCCTTGTCCTTTTGCATTGTCTCGAAGGCTGCTGCCGTTTGGAGCATCTTTTCCAAGGTAGGTTCCGGCATTGCAATGAGGCGCCGGCGGAGCTTGGCTTCCCGGACCCCTCCCATGAAGGCGGTCTCCACGTGGTCATCCACGTGGCGGAATTCGCAGCCCATGGCTAGTCGACGGAGTTCAGCCAGGAAAGTGGCGGCTGACTCCCCGGCTGCTGCTGGCGCTGTATGAACTCCCAGCGCCTGGCCAGTTTTGATGGCTTTGGGGTGAAGTAATCGCCGAGGGTCTTGGTGAGCACATCGTAAGACACCTCGGTGGGGTCTTGCGGGGCTAGTAGGTTCTGGGCCACCCGCATGACCTCCACCCCTCCGGAACTCAAGAGCCAGGCGCTCTTCAGGTCTGCATCTGTGATTCCGCGGACCTTAAAGGCGCAACCCAGCGTCTTGAGCCAGGACTCCCACGTCTCGGGGCGAGACGTATCGAAAGGGGTAATTGGTCCCGGAGCGTTTGCCATATTTACCAGAGCAGGAGCGGCGGCGGCTCTTTGAGCGATGTCCTCGTGTCTTGCGGCGGTGCCGGGGAGCGCTGAGGCTCGGCGCTGGCTAGTGCCGGAGGATTGGGCTCAGAGCGGCTTGCGGTGAGTGCTGGAGCTCGGAGATGCCTGCGGCCGGCGGGACGGAGCTCGCTGTGCTGCTGTGGTCGGCTGAAGAGTCACTCATCGGGATCCCACCTTCGTCTCCACTGATAAGTATTGGAGTCGGGAGTCCGTGGAACAGTGAAACAGCATGATCTTTATTGCTGGTCCGGATGAAGCATACAACCCAGGGCTCCAAGCCCTCCTTTTATGCTGGTCAGGGACAATCCCCTGACCTCACCCAACTGGCCTGATAGGCTATTAGAAGTCTATTTACATCTCATAGGTTCCCTGGGAGAAACCTAGGTACAGGATTGGTGGCCGGTTTGAATCCACCTGGCCTTTGTTCTACCTGGCTGGAGCTCAGGTAGTTTCTTGGCCATGTGCTCTGGCCATGCGCTCTGGCCATGCAGTCGCAATGAAGGGAGCACATGGCGACCGCATGGTCAATACATAACATGTTCCCTCTAAGCTGAGATAGTGTGAGCAAGCTCACAGTTTTTAATTAAGCCTCCGGCTCACAGATTTTTGTCTCAGTTCAGGAAGGAGGGCTCCAGAGCAAACTAATGTATGCAGTAGCCAAATTGCTCACTCACAGCTTCAATGCCAGCAGCTCACAAAGCCCCGTAGCTAAGGATTTGGGAAGGGGGCCCCACAGCTAATTAAATAGAAGTTAATTACATGAATTCAGTGTTGGGGCCAACCTGGGAAGGAGGGGGCCCAGAAGAAACACTAGGGGGCCAGGCCCCGCGGGCAAGCCCTTGTGAGCTACAGGCCTCCACCGCTTAGGGGGGGGGGGAGCATTGGGTTCTCAGTATTGTGATCCCGGCGCCTGCGCGTGATAATTAACTGTTACCAGGCTCACATCTGTCATGCCAGCAGCTCACCAAAGTATTGCTCACAGGACTCCACAGCTTAGAGGGAGCATTTGCATTTGCTCCCTCTAAGCTGTGGAGTCCTGTGAGCAATACTTTGGTGAGCTGCTGGCATGACAGATGTGAGCCAGCCGTTTGGCTGCTGCAGCCATTAGTTTGCTCCGGAGCCCTCCCTTCCTGAGCTGAGACGAAAACGTGCGAGCCGGAGGCTAAAAAAAACTGAGAGCTAGCTCACACTAAACTCAGCTTAGAGGGCACACTGGTTACCATGAACCAGTCCCGGCGACCGACAAGCCATTTCTATTAACATCAACTCTCCTCACTATAAAAGCCCGCTGAGTCCTCCGCGGACGGAACCCGGGTTAAAACCCGGTTTTGAACCTCTCCCGGATTGACAGGTGACGTCCGACCACGAGCCTCTCGGGGAGGGGGAAGCGCCGCTGACGGGCAGCTCGGGGGCGTGGCCCCGCGACGACCCCGCCCCGCCCCCGAGTTGACGTCACGCGCCCCGCCCCTTTCGGCCGCCGGCCCGGTCTTCTGTCTACGCGTGCGCCTGCCCTCCTCCTCTCCGTCCCCTGACCGCCTTTCTCCCCCCCCCCGTGACATCAGGACGCATTCCTACGCGGGCACGCACGCAACGTGCGCTTGCGTGACAGGACTCGCCCGTCCCCAGACCAGCTCAGCTGCCTCCGTCCCTCGGTTCGGGAAGGGGGGCGGGGGCGAGAAAGGAGAAGACGGAGGCGGCGGAGGGAGACGGGCAGCCGCCAAGACGGACTTCCTGTGGGACAAGCGCACCGGGCTGGCGGCCAAGAGGGTGCGGAAGTGGGGGGGGGGAGGGAGGCAGAGCCCCCCTGGGATGGGAGGGGGAGGCCTTGGGGGGAGGTCATTGAGCGGGGGTGGGGAAGGGCAGCTCTGCTGGGGGGGGGGTGTCTGCTGGTGAACCTTAATGCTAATTATTAAAAATAGCCCTGGGCAGTGCTCCCTCTAAGCTGTGGAGTCTTGTGAGCAAAAATTCTACTTTGCGAGCTCCTGGCATTAAAGGTGCGAGTGACCGACTTGGCCACTTGTATAAATTAGTTTGCTCTGGAGCCATCCTGAGCAAAGGCAAGAATGTGTGAGCCGGAAGCTCAAAAGCGGTGAGCTAGCTCGCACTAACTCAGCTTGGAGGGAACGCTGGCCCTGGGTTGTCATTAGTTTTTTTGGGGGGGGGGGGGTTTCCAAGTCTGTGAATATTAATGCTGATAATGGCACTGTTTGTGGCGGGGTGGTGGTGGAGGGCAGCTCTGCAGGGGTGGGAGCTGGCTCTTCCATCTTTGTCGATGCAAGTGTTCAGGCGCATAATGAATAATGGCATCGGGTTGTGTTGTTGTTTTCTGGGGTAGCGTTTCATTGAAAGGGAGATTGCAAAGTTACATATAAAGCGTCTTACACCGGTGTTGAAAGATGCGTACACGTTTCCCCAGTTTCTCATGTCAGAACAGTGCTTTGCAATATTGAGTGAAGAGTGTTTGAGCGTTTTTGTTCGTTGTGTACAATGGAGTGCAAGAATTAACCATCTCCGGCTGACCCATGCAAATGCCTGGAGCTAATAAGATCCAGTAGGAGGGGTTAAACATTTTATAATATTAATGGATATTCCAGGAACCCTGACCACCGTTTGTTCACATATTACACAATACACACATACACTGCCCCATCAGCTGGGAACCAGGGCAGAAGGCTGGCATTTCTTATATTATGAGTTTTGTTGATTGCAGCATTAATGGTGGAAGAAGGATTGTTACTGTCACAGTGACAATACATACAGGGCCATTGGTGTTTATGTGTGTAGTGGGAAGGGTGGTTCTGCTACTCAGGAAGTTGACTCGGTGGTAATAGCAGTTGTAGTTTTAAGCGTGGCAGTGCAATTAGAACGGGTAGTAACGCCCTTGCTTACCTGTATACAGCACTCAGTGGTGAATGACAAGGGCAGGTTTTTCAGGGGAGGGGTCTCGCTTTTCTTTTGATACTTCTTTATGTTGCTAACTTTTGTTGGAATTTTACTAATTATTGTGTACAGTTCTGGCCACTGCACCTCCAAAAAGATGTTATAGTGATGGGAAAAGTGCAGAAAAGGGCAACTAAAATGGTTCAGGGGATGGAACACGTTCCCTATGAAGAAAGGTTAAAAGAGGTCAGGGCTTTTTAGCTTGGAGAAACGACCACTGAGGAGTGACATGATTGAGGTATACAAAATTATTCATGGGAAAGAGAAGGTAGAGGAAAAAGCTCTTTTCTCCCTTTCTCTCGATACAAGAACTCGTGGGCATTCCGTTAAATTAATGAGCAGTAGGCTTAGAACAGATCAAAGGAAGTCCTTCTTCACCCAAAGAATAGGTCTCATTCAGACCCTGAGTGATTATGTAGGCCTCTAGACTGCAATGCTCCCTCTAAGCCGTGGAGTCCTGTGAGCAAAAATTCTACTTTGTGAGCTGCTGGCATTAAAGCTGCGAGTGAGCGATTTGGCTGCCGCATAAGTGAGTTTGCTCTGGAGCAACGTCCTTCCGGAGCGGAGGCAAAATGTGTGAGCCGGAGGCTAAAAACTATGAGCTCGCTCACACTAACTCAGCTCAGAGGGAACACGACTCCAGAGTAGCCTGCTGGCCTTCTTCAGCATTGAACAGGGCTAGGATAACACCCTGTAAAGTACTGCAAAAATGCTGCATTTTAAACTCCCACTTTTGGCCTATTGTCTTCCCTGCCCCAGAGCTTACAGCCAACATTTTCTCCTTTCTTGGTCTTGGAAGAACCTCAGGGGGGCCGTATGTGGATGCCCACTGCCTCAGCCGAAGGCCTGGTGGAACAGCTCCATCTTGCAGGCCCTGCGGAATTGAGTAAGATCCCACACGGCCCTGATCGCAGTAGGGAGCCTGTCCCACCAGGTGGGGGCCAGGGCAGAAAAAGGCCTGGCCCTGATGCGTCAGCCAAATCGCTCACAAAGGCGGACATCCTTTGGGCCAAGGATCGCCAGGAGATGTTGATTATCAGAGGGTAACGGTCTCCAAGGCGTATATGGGAAGAGGTGGTCCCTTAGGTACGTCGGTCCCAGGCCGTATAAGGCTTTGAAGGTAATTACCAGCGCATCTGGTACTCAGCTGGCAACCAGTGCAGCCGACAAAGCACATGCCAAGCATGAGCCCACACAGGCGTTGGCGTCAGCAGGCGCGCCACCGCATTTTGTACCCGCTGTAGTTTCCGGGTCAGCTTCAAGGGTAAGCCTGCACAGAGCAAATTACGGTAATCAAGCCTGGAAGTGACCATTGCACAGGTCACCGTAGTTAAGTCCTGGGGGGAGAGAGAGGGCTTCAGTAGCCTGATCTTCCTAAGATGGAAAAATGCAGGTCAGGCGACTGCAGCGACCTGGGCCTCCATGGATAATGCCCAGAAGCTTAGATGGGTTAGAGGCCCCTTGGTCAGGTGCGTGAAGCTGTATCCCCAGTTAGGGGTAAGGGGGAGAGAGGCACAGGTATAGAAAACGGTATGGTAAACTGTGGGGCCGTAAGGTTATGAGTATTCACAGCCCAAGAGCTTGCTTTATCACCAGTGTGCTTTTTCAGGGGTGGAAAAGGCAAACCCTGTGTTAGAGGTTGTCTGGGAAGGGACTGGGAATGGAGCAGCCGATATTGTAGTACCCCTGTAAAGATCTGTGGTATAGCCTCATTTGGAATACGGTGTAGAGTTCTGGTCACCGTATCTCCAAAAGGACATTGGAGAGCTGGAAAAAGTACAGAGGAAGGCAACCCAGATGATCAGGGGGTCGGAGCACCTTCTCTGTTAGGAAAGGCTAAGGAGTCTGGGACTTTTCAGTTTGGAAAAAAGATGAATAAAGGAGGACACGATAGAGGTTTCTAAAATTATGCATGGGGTGGAGAAAGTTGGGAAGGAACTTTTTCTCCCGAAATACTAGAAGTCCAGGGCATCCCATGTAGCTGGTGGGCTGTAGGTTCAGGACAGACAAAAGGAAATACTTCTTTACACAGTGCGTGATCAAAGTGCCCGAGGATGTAGTGATGGCCCCAGGAATAAACAGGCTTAAACAAGGGTTAGGTAGACTTATCCTCCATGAATCTATCAGGGCTACTAGCCATGGTGACTGAGGGGAACCTTCATGTTCAGAGGCACTAAAGCCTCTGAATCGCAGAGCCAGGAGGTAGCATCAGGGGAAGGCCTTGGCCTCTCTGCCCTGCTGTTGGTCCTCCAGAGGAACTGGCTGACCACCTGCGTGAGACAGGATGCTGGACTAGAGGAACCACTGTTCTGATCCAGCTGTGCTCTTCTGGCGTTCTTATGAGGGGTAGGCCTCGGCCTCTCTGCCCTGTTGTTGGCCCTTCAGAGGAAATGGTTGAGGCTGCTGTGTTAGACAGACGCTGGACTAGATGGACCCTCACTGGTCTGATCCAGCAGGGCTCTTCTGATGTTCTTATGAGGGGAAGGCCTCGGCCTCTCTGCCCTGTGATTGGCCCTCCAGAGGAACTGGTTGAGGCTGCTGTGTGGGACAGGCTGCTGAACTAGATGGACCCTCACTGGTCTGATCCAGCAGGGCTCTTCCTTTTGTCAATGTTCTTAGCTTTGTTATTTTTTTAGTGGGGTGGAGGACCTGCGTATACATTGAGCACCATACAGATAAAATCCAACTTCCGTGCAAATGGTGTTATGATGACATTAACTTTTGTGGACCGGAGCCTGCGTCATCAAATGCATGAGAGAGTTTTGTTGGGCAAGCCGCTGTGTGCCAAAACAGTTGACATAGCGAGGGCGGAAGGCTGTGAAGTGCTTTTGACGTTTCTGCGTCTGTTGACCATTTGTAGCACAATGGTTTTGTTGTGTTAAATCAAACGGCGGAAGAGAGAGCCATGATTCTGGTTGAGTCCAAAACAACCCGGAACGAGCTTGTGGCCCTTGAAAGGACAATAGGTTTATGGCGGCACAAACGTGACTTCATCAGATGCATGGAGTGCTGCCTTTGGTGTGTTCGTGCATCCATATAGTGAGGAATTGCGAGTGGTGGAGCCAAAAGATCATGACATTCAGGAGGTTCCACGTGTGACTTTTTTATACAAAGCTCCGGCATATGCAAGAGAGAAAGAAGAATGCCGTCTTCCTAGCTTTGTTAAACCTATTTATGAAAATATTTTATTTTACAAAATTTATACTCCACCTTCCAGTCCTTGTAATATCAGGTGTCTTTCTTGAAGCTCTGTTCATAGAACCCCCAGTAGCAGCAATCCAGGAAACCTTTGCCTTGGTTCAAGCCAGTGTTCCCTCTAAGCTGAGTTAGTGTGAGCTAGCTCTCAGTTTTTTAGCCTCCAGCTCACACATTTTTGCCTTCGCTCAGGAAGGACGGCTCCAAAGCAAACTGGCTTATGTAGTAGCCAAATTGTTTGCTCACAACTTTAATGCCAGTAGCTCACAAAGTAGAATTTTTGCTCACAAGACTCCACAGCGTAGAGGGAGCATTGGAAGCCCGCGTAATTCCAGCCTAGACTTCCGGACGGACTTGCACCCCCACTGATCTTTTAAAACCAGCTGCTGGGTACGTGAAGGCGGGGGCCTTGTGATTTGGGCTCACAGCTTGCAAGCTCACTTACATCCGCCTTTTCCCCCAGCCGGTCTTTTGTAGAAGGTTCTGGAAGGTGCTAACTTGAACAGGGGCTGCCAGAAACTGTCCCAGGTCTCTTTTGACAGGCACTGCTGTTCGGCACATCGTAGGGGTACATCTTCTGCGTTCTCTGCCGCTGTTGCCCTATAATGGTCAAACATGGTGGAATATTACCTGATGCTGGGAATGCCCCTGTATACGGGGGCACCTTCCCTTTTTAATTTCATGTTGGTAAAGGGCAGGACTGACCTGGGTTGCCCCAGCTAGCCCAGTATCATCAGATTATCAAGGCTG
Organism: Lepidodactylus listeri; assembly: GCA_029233225.1. Lineage (NCBI taxonomy): Eukaryota > Metazoa > Chordata > Lepidosauria > Squamata > Gekkonidae > Lepidodactylus > Lepidodactylus listeri. Next base: position 152,983,016 of record JARCFY010000003.1, read on the forward strand.
GCCCTGGTTAGTAAGAACATAAAACAAGCCATGCTGGATCTGGCCAGTGGCCCATCCAGTCCAACACTCTGTGTCACACAGTGGCCAAAAACACCAGGTGCCCTCAGGAGGTCCACCAGTGGGGCCAGAACTCCAGAAGCCCTCCCCACTGTTGCCCCAAGCACCAAGAGAGCAGAGCATCACTGCCCCAGACAGAGTGTTCCATCTGTACCTCATGGCCAATGCTCCCTCTAAGCTATGGAGTCTTGTGAGCAAAAATTCTACTTTGTGAGCTACTGGCATTAAAGCTGTGAGTGAGCAATTTGGCTGCATAAATTAGTTTGCTCTGGAGCTGTCCTTCCTGAGCGAAGACAAAAAGGTGTGAGCTGGAGGCTAAAACATTGTGAGCTAGCTCACACTAACTCAGCTTAGAGGGAACACAGATGGACCTCTGCTCCAGATACTCATCGAGTCCCTCTTGAAGCTGTCTGTACTTGTAGCTGCCACCCCTTCCTGCGGCAGTGAATTCCATGTGTTATTTACTCTTTGGGTGAAGAAGTACTTCCTTTTATCTCTTCCAGTAAATTGGATGGGCGACTATCAATGTAGTCCAGGGGTTGCTATGCAGGGGCAGGCAAGGGCAAACCAGTCTCCGAGCATCTTTTGCCTTGAAAGCCTTGTGGGGTCATGATATGTTGGCTGTGACTTGATGGCCAAAGTGGGGGGGGGGGGAGGGGGGAGTGAGAACTAGTTGCTCCCGAGCCCAGCATCAGTTGGGGGCCAAACCCAGCAGCATGCAAAGCTTCTCCCACTAACCCTCCACTTTTAACCACTGGCTTCTTCAGGCAGCACAAATTGGTCTGCTGCCTTCTTGGCACAACCGCCTTTAAAAGCTGCCTTTTCGTAACAGTTTGGCACTTTGCTTTATTTCTATTTTGTAATGTCCTATTAAAAAAAACAGGCTGCAGTGGCTCAGAGCTGAACTGGAAGGCCAGTAGCTCGGCAGTTCGAGACCCAGCTGCCACGTGACAGAGTGAGCTCCTGTGGCCCCAGCGCCTGCCAACCTAGCAGTTCAATAGCAAGTAGATAAATAGGTACCGCTTCGGTGGGAAGGTAACAGTGTTCCGTGCGCCTTGGTGTTTAGTCATGCCAGCCACATGGCCATGGAAAAAGTCTTCGGACAGCGCTGACGGTTCGGCTTGGAAACGGAGATGAGAACCACCCACTAGAGTTGAATCTGACTGTCTTTCGAGCAAGGGAAACTTTTACTATTAAAAAAAAAAAAACCACCCACCAAAAAACAGAATTGAGATCGCAGGCTGACTCTGGTGTTCTAGCATAAACCTGTTTAGTGAACCATTTCACCTTTATAGAACGCTTATCCGATGTTGTTGAAATCAGTAATAATTCAGTATCATTTTTTTCAGAAGCTTCATTTCACCCTTGAGCTGCCTCTGCATAGAGACCCTCGGATTCCTCGGATTCCTGGTCCCAAATACTGACCAGGACCGGCTCTGCTTTGCTTCCAAGATCTGATTAGACTGGCCTATACTGGTCCAGCAATAGCAAATACTTACAGTACTATACTATCGTATAGTACTATATCTGCTATAATGTTTAGAATATATGCTATCTAAAAGGCCTAGCACTGATGAAACTTACTGTGAGCGAGGCCCTGTTAAGTAGCTCTTGTCATTATTAAATTTAAACTGTGCAATAGCTGGGAGATAGATTTTAACTTTAAAGGGGATTTAACTTTGACAGGGATTAGATAGATTTATACTCCAGGAATCTATCAATGGCTACTAGCCATGGTCACTGAGGGGAACCTCCACATTCAGAGGCACTAATCCTCTGAGTCCCAGAGCTGGGAGGCAAAATCGGGGAAGGCCTCAGACCTCTCTGCCCTGTGGTTGGCCCTCCAGAGGAACTGGCTGAGGCCACTGTGTGAGACAGGATGCTGGACTAGGTGGACCCTCACTGGTCTGATCCAGCAGGGCTCTTCTGGTGTCCTTATGAGGGGAAGGCCTCAGCCTCTCTGGCCTGTGGTTGGCCCTCCAGAGGAACTGGTTGAGGCCACTGTGTGAGACAGGATGCTGGACTAGGTGGACCCTCACTGGTCTGATCCAGCAGGGCTCTTCTGATGTTCTTATGAGGGGAAGGCCTCGGCTTCTGTGCCCTGCTGTTGGCCCTCCAGAGGAACTGCTTGAGGCCACTGTGTGAGACAGGAGGTTGAACTAGAGGGACCCTCACTGGTCTGATCCAGCAGGGCTTTTCTGTTGTTCTTAACTTTGTGGGGCATCACTCCATGAATCTGTCATTAGCATAATAGGCCACACCCAACAGCAGAAACCCATTAGCATATTAGGCAACACCACTGACAGCACAGCTTATTAGCATATTAGGCCTCATCCCCATATTACCAGAGGAGTGGTCATCCAGCCACACCCACCTTTTGCTTCTTATTCTGTTTACCTTATTTGTTGTCAAAACCCAGGGCTTTTTTTGTAGCAGGAATTAATTTGCATGTTAGGCCACAAACCCCGAATGTAGCCAACCCTTATGAGTTTCTGCTGTTGGGTGTGGCCTGTTATGCTAATGAGTTCTTGCTGGGTGTGGCCAACTCAGGAGCCAGCCGGAACTCCGTTCCTGTGCGTTACTGCCCCAAAATAGCCCTGGCTTCTGCCATTCACAGTTGACTACCGCTCCAAAAGAAAAGGCTGTATAATTCAAAATGGGGTCTCTTGCTGACATACAGTTGCCACCACCCATGTCTTAGAGCTCAACTGCTTCAGATGCCATTGTAACCCACCCTTTGATCTCTCCCCAGATGCCTCACTCCAGAAGGTGCCACTCTTCGGAACGCAGCAGCCGGGGCAGCTATCACGAACGTTACAGAAGCCGCAAGCACAAGAGGAGGCGGAGTTGCTCACGGTCAAGCAGCAGTGACCGGCAACACCGCAGGGAAGACAGCTACCATGTCCGATCCCGGAGGTAAGTGATTTGATTTGATTTATTCAGTTTTTATCCCACCCTCCTGGCCAAGGCCAAGTGGGAGGAAAGCCAAGAGGAAGCTGAGCACGTAAGAACACCAGAAGAGCCCTGCCGGATCAGACCAGTGAGGGTCCCTCTAGTCCAGCTTCCCGTCTCACACAGTGGCCTCAACCAATTCCTCTGGAGGGCCAGCAACAGGGCAGAGAGGCTGAGGCCTTCCCCTCATAAGAACATCAGAAGAGCCCTGCTGGGTCAGACCGGCGAGGGTCCCTCTAGTCCAGCATCCTGTCTCACACAGTGGCCTCAACCAATTCCTCTGGAGGGCCAGCAACAGGGCAGAGAGGCTGAGGCCTTCCCCTCATAAGAACATCAGAAGAGCCCTGCTGGATGAGACCAGTGAGGGTCCCTCTAGTCCAGCATCCTGTCTCACACAGTGGCCTCAACCAATTCCTCTGGAGGGCCAGCAACAGGGCAGAGAGGCTGAGGCCTTCCCCTCATAAGAACATCAGAAGAGCCCTGCTGGGTCAGACCGGCGAGGGTCCCTCTAGTCCAGCATCCTGTCTCACACAGTGGCCTCAACCAATTCCTCTGGAGGGCCAGCAACAGGGCAGAGAGGCTGAGGCCTTCCCCTCATAAGAACATCAGAAGAGCACTGCTGGGTCAGACCGGCGAGGGTCCCTCTAGTCCAGCATCCTGTCTCACACAGTGGCCTCAACCAGTTCCTCTGGAGGGCCAACCACAGGGCAGAGAGGCCGAGGCCTTCCCCTCATAAGAACATCAGAAGAGCCCTGCTGGGTCAGACCAGTGAGGGTCCCTCTAGTCCAGCTTCCCGTCTCACACAGTGGCCTCAACCAATTCCTCTGGAGGGCCAGCAACAGGGCAGAGAGGCTGAGGCCTTCCCCTCATAAGAACATCAGAAGAGCCCTGCTGGGTCAGACCGGTGAGGGTCCCTCTAGTCCAGCATCCTGTCTCACACAGTGGCCTCAACCAGTTCCTCTGGAGGGCCAGCAACAGGGCAGAGAGGCTGAGGCCTTCCCCTCATAAGAACATCAGAAGAGCCCTGCTGGGTCAGACCGGTGAGGGTCCCTCTAGTCCAGCATCCTGTCTCACACAGTGGCCTCAACCAATTCCTCTGGAGGGCCAGCAACAGGGCAGAGAGGCTGAGGCCTTCCCCTCTTAAGAACATCAGAAGAGCCCTGCTGGGTCAGACCGGCGAGGGTCCCTCTAGTCCAGCATCCTGTCTCACACAGTGGCCTCAACCAGTTCCTCTGGAGGGCCAACCACAGGGCAGAGAGGCCGAGGCCTTCCCCTCATAAGAACATCAGAAGAGCCCTGCTGGGTCAGACCAGTGAGGGTCCCTCTAGTCCAGCTTCCCGTCTCACACAGTGGCCTCAACCAATTCCTCTGGAGGGCCAGCAACAGGGCAGAGAGGCTGAGGCCTTCCCCTCATAAGAACATCAGAAGAGCCCTGCTGGGTCAGACCGGTGAGGGTCCCTCTAGTCCAGCATCCTGTCTCACACAGTGGCCTCAACCAGTTCCTCTGGAGGGCCAACCACAGGGCAGAGAGGCCGAGGCCTTCCCCTCATAAGAACATCAGAAGAGCCCTGCTGGATGAGACCAGTGAGGGTCCCTCTAGTCCAGCATCCTGTCTCACACAGTGGCCTCAACCAGTTCCTCTGGAGGGCCAACCACAGGGCAGAGAGGCCGAGGCCTTCCCCTCATAAGAACATCAGAAGAGCCCTGCTGGATGAGACCAGTGAGGGTCCCTCTAGTCCAGCATCCTGTCTCACACAGTGGCCTCAACCAGTTCCTCTGGAGGGCCAACCACAGGGCAGAGAGGCTGAGGCCTTCCCCTCATAAGAACATCAGAAGAGCCCTGCTGGATGAGACCAGTGAGGGTCCCTCTAGTCCAGCATCCTGTCTCACACAGTGGCCCCAACCAGTTCCTCTGGAGGGCCAGCAACAGGGCAGAGAGGCCGAGGCCTTCCCCTCATAAGAACATCAGAAGAGCCCTGCTGGGTCAGACCGGTGAGGGTCCCTCTAGTCCAGCATCCTGTCTCATTCTCCATCATTCTCCTCTGTTTTATTCTCACAACAATCCTGTGAGGGAGGTTAGACTGGGTATGTGTGACTGGCCCAAGGTCACCCAGCAAGCTTCTGTGGCAGAGCAGGGATTTGAACCTGGGTCTCCCAGATCCTAGGCCAGCACCAACCACTATGTGGTACTGACTCTCTAAAGCAATGCAGTTAAGTTTTAAAATACCTTCACATCATAAAATCATTGTAGGTAGCTACTATGAAAATTCAAATCAAATTCCAGACAATCAAGTGTGCTAGGTTCGTTTTGAGACTTTATTGCAAAGCGTTGCAGCCCTTGAGATAAATTTCACCATTCGTTCTGCTGTCCTTTTGTCATTCCCCAAGAGAAGGTTTAGTAAAGGTAAAGGTTTCCCTTGCTCAAAAGCCAGTTGAATCCGACTCTAGGGCGCAGTGCTCATCTCCGTTTCCAAGACGAAGAGCTAGCGCTGTCCGAAGACTTTTTCCATGGTCATGTGGCTGGCATGACTAAATGCCGAGGCGCACGGAATTCCCACCAAGGCAGGACCTGTTTATCTACTTGCACTTTCTTGCTTTCGAACTGCTAGGTTGGTAGAAGCTGGGGCCAGAGACAGGAGCTCACTCCGTCACACGGCACTCGGGTCTCAAACTGCCAAGCTACAGACCCTCTGGTCCACAGCTCAGCATCTTAACCTCTGAGCCACTGCGGCCCAGGAGAAGATTTAGAAGGTGATAATTCAGCAGAGCAGTCAGAACAAGAGGCCGTAAGGATCACATCAGCACTTTGCCTAACATACAGCTTACAAGAAAAGAAATACACACACACACACGATTGTAAAGTCTGGGCTTCACCAGGCCATATTCTCTGCTTTGGAAGGATTGCCCTGGCGTCTGCCTGTTAACTCTGCTTAGGGGAGCATGTTCAAGCATGCAAAAACAGCCTACAAAAAGCAGAAACCGTGAGACTAAGACCGATTTCGCGCAAGGAGCTGCGGCGCCATCGCTCCTCCCTTTTCCCCGGTTCCATTGGTCAATTTCCCGCTAATCACCCCGTGGCCGCATTTTGATCTGTGGCTTCACGCAGTTTCCCCCGCAACTTCTCAGTCCTGTTTTTTGAGGATCTAGAAGCCACGGGGGAAATCCGGCGAAGCCGCGGATCAAAATGCAGCTGCGCTGCGATCAAGGGGAAATTGACCAGTGGAACCGGGAGAAAGGGAGGAGCGACGGCACCGCAGCTCCTTGTGAGAAATCGGTCTAAGTATCTACTATATGTAAATGCATGCAAATATGTGCTGTGCCTGGCACTCTGGGATTCTTTATTAAATACCTGGATTGACTCAGTCAAGGAAGCCGCGGCCCCACAGTTTGCAAGACCTGAGCAAGGCTGTTAACGAGAGGGCGTTTTGGAGGATGTTGATTCATAGGGCTGCCGTAAGTTGGAAGTGACTTCACAGCACTCCACACACGCACGCACTGAGCCATGGCCCCTCCCAAACGGAGATGCTGGGAACTGGACCTGGGACCTTCTGCATGCCAAGCAGACGCTCTGCCACTGAGCCATGCTCGTAGAGTGGTTGTGCGTGGTTGCTAAATATTAGAGGGGAAAGGTAGCCACTGGGTTTCCAGGATAGCCGGCTGGGTATTTGATTGATGGATATAGATTAGAGAGGGGGGTTAGGCTGAGGCGGGCGTGTGGCCAGTGCCACTCTGGACTCTAAAGCTGCCTCCGCCGTCTCCCAAATGAATTGACCGTTTCTCCCCACCTGCCCAGCCACGATGACCACTCGTCCGACCGGCGGCCCTACGACCGGCGGTACTGCGACAGCTTCCGGCCAGACGGCTACAGTCACGAGCGCGGCGAGGCGTACTACGAGGCCGAATACACCCACTCCTACGAGTACCAGCGCTCCCGGGACAGGGACTGCAGCTACCGCAGCTGCAAGAGCAGCCGGCGGAAGCACCGGCGGAGACGCCGCCGCAGCCGCTCCTACAGCCGCTCTTCATCGGTGAGTATCCGCCGGTCCCTTACTTCCCTCCCACCCTGCCCCCATGCGATGTGCTTGGTAGGTAGCACACCCTTTCGCGCATGGTGGCGGGAGTGGGCAGAGCTGCACGTTTCACGCTTTGGGGTCCCTGGGGCAGTCCTGGGGCCGGTTTCCTGCTCTAGAAACGCCTGCACTGCTTTTCTTAAGGGTCAGGGGTAGACGTCTCTGTTAGGAGGCCCAGAGTTGCTCCATCCCTGGCGGTTGGCAGGGACTTAACTTCTTGTTACTGCGGTGTTTCTGGTTGGGTGCGCACGTGGGTGTGGAATTAGGTTTACATACTGCAGAAGAAATTCCAGGGCGGCTTCCGGTTCTCAGTTAAAACAGACGTAAAATGTGTTGGAATTAAAAGTTCAAGGAAGCAGCGGCACTCAATAAAAATAGAGCAGTCTTAGCAAATAAGACGGAGCAGTATTCAAGGGAAAGGCAGACAGGAAGGCCACGTACGAAAGACAGCAAGCGGTCGCAGCACAGCTAAATGAAAAATCTAACCGCCTAAGAAGGCCTGGGAAGACAAAGCATAACCTAAAGAAACAGAAACCATCTCTTTCATTTCTATTTAATTTTTATTGTCAACTCATAGCTGACTTAAGGCAATCCCGCAGGGTTTTCAAGGCAAGAGGCGTTTTCAGAGGTGGTTTTGCCATTGCCTGCCTCTGCGTCATGACCCTGATATTCCTTGGAGGTCTCCCTTCCGAATACTGGCCAGGGCCGACTCTGTCCAGCTTCCAGGATCTGACGAAATTGGGCTAGCCTGGGCTATCCGAGTCAGGGCATCTCTCTCATTAGGACCAACCGAAGAAATCCAGTGCCAAGTTCCGCTTAGAACTCTTCATCAGAATGGATGTTAAAATAAAATAAGGAAGGGGAAACAGATGTTTCAGGCCATGATGCTAAAGGGTCTTGCCTACAACTTGGGCAGGACTTGGCAACAGCCTTGATTTAGGTTAGGTGGAGGTATCAAGTAGCACCCGGAGCTTCCGGGGAAGAGGAAGGTGGGGGAAAGGTAGCCTCCAACCTGTAATCAATCAAACGTGTCTCTAGGACCACTCAGGCCCTCTGTGGGGCTAAGAGCAGAGGGGGAATCGTTGTAGTCTTTACCTTAAGTAGAAAACTTAGAGGGTGTGTTAAGTTAGCAGTCTTCAGCCTTTCCAGCCTGAGACCCCCCCCCCCCCGAACTACATGCACATAAGAGGAGGTCATGTGACAGGAAGAGGAGGGGCCAGAATAATGGCCTCTCAGCGGCGGAGGGAGTCAGCAAAGAGAACTGTGTCTCCCTCTGCCAAAATGCTAGAACCCGTGGACGTCCAGTGAAGCTGGTGGGCAATTATACCTCTTCACACAGTGAGCGATTAAAATGTGGAATGCGCTGCCGGATGACGTGGTGATGGCTGCAGGCAGGGCTTTTTTTGGTAGGAAAAAAGCCCACCCGGAACTCATTAGCATAATAGGCCGTACCCAACAGCCGGAACTCATTAGCATATTAGGCCACACCCTCCCTCCCTCCCAGGATCTGCTTCCCGGACTCTTGCTCTTTTTTGCTGCTACAGACAGACTAACACGGCTTCCCCATCTCAATCTACCCAGGGAAGGTGGCGGTAATATCACCTGACTTCTTCAGCCTCTCCACCTAGGACTTGGTAACCATTGTAAATCTTAAATCGTGAAACCCTTAAGAGATGGCCAGCTGGCAGCCCGTGGGCCCATGAGGTTAGGGAGTGCCTCAGACTCTTGGTACAACGGTCCCAGTGCTTTGGGAGCGTGGCTGTCTGAGAGCGATGGCCCTAGGAATAGGGGATTAGATGAATTCATGGAGGATAGGTCTGTCAGTGGCTACTAGCCATGGAGACTAAAGGGAATGTCCACATTTCAGTGGCACTAAGCCTCTGAATCCTGGAGGGAAAGGCTTCGGCCTCTCTGTGCTTTTGTTGGCCCTCCAGAGGACACTGTGTGAGACAGGATGCTGGGCTAGATGGCCCCTCACTGGTCTGATCCAGCAGGGCTCTTCTGATGTTCTTATGAGGGGAAGGCCTCGGCCTCTCTGCCCTGTGGTTGGCCCTCCAGAGGAACTGGTTGAGGCCGCTGTGTGAGACAGGATGCTGGACTAGATGGACCCTCACTGGTCTGATCCAGCAGGGCTCTTCTGATGTTCTTATGAGGGGAAGGCCTCGGCCTCTCTGCCCTGCTCCAGAGGAACTGGTTGAGGCCGCTGTGTGAGACAGGATGCTGGACTAGATGGACCCTCACTGGCCTGATCCAGCAGGGCTCTTCTGATGTTCTTATGAGGGGAAGGCCTCGGCCTCTCTGCCCTGTGGTTGGCCCTCCAGAGGAACTGGCTGAGACCACTGTGTGAGACAGGATGCTGGACTAGAGGGACCCTCACTGGTCTGACCCAGCAAGGCTCTTCTGATGTTCTTCTGAGGGGAAGGCCTCGGCCTCTCTGCCCTGTTGTTGGCCCCCCAGAGGAACTGGTTGAGACCACTGTGAGAGACCGGATGCTGGACTAGATGGACCCTCACTGGTCTGATCCAGCAGGGCTCTTCTGACGTTCTTAGGGTCTGAATTGAAGGTTTTTGGCAAGCAAGCGTCTTCCCAACTCAGTAGCAAGAAAGAAAGCATCCGGAACTTCCCCAAGCCAAGATCTTCCCAGTACCCAAAGGTCCATCTCAGTGCTGTCGCTTGGCGTGGAGGGGGTAGAACAAGCAGGAAGAAGCACGGCAAGCTGCAGGGACCAATTTTATGCAGACAACCTGTCCCTTCCAAGGAGCTCGGGACACTGAACGTGGTCCCCCTTCCTCCTTTTGTCCCTGTGGCGTAGTTCAGGCTGCGAGGGAGTTTGGCTTGAGGCTACCTGTTGAGTCTCAAGGCTGAGCAGGGAATTTGAACCTGTGTCCCACTTTGTCTCTTTAGCCGCTACCCAACATGTGCTGTGATAAATCTGTAGCCTTGGCGAAGGGGAACCTACAGTGTTACTCCGTTTTGTAGAGCAGCTCCTTCATCAGAGGGCTTGGCTCTGTCCATTCCCAGAATGTTTTTCTTCCCCGTAAAGTGTTGCTTGTTGTAACCTGGTTTTTCCAGTAAACTTTCTTCCTAAATTAAAATAGCAAAGCAAGTTCACCCTTATTCTCCCCCCCCCCCCCAAATAAGTTTAACTTTAGCATGCAAGAAGAAAAATCTGCCCTCATAGGCTGCCCTCTGGAGTTTCCCATTGACGCACATGCCTTCTGTTGGGAGGGATGCACGGCTAGAGCAGTTGACTCATCCAGAGGTGTGGCCAGCCGTTTTATATGACACAAGGTAACCTCTGCTGTGTCTCTGCTTCAAGAGTCATTAAAAGATCCCAGGTGCAGCCAATGTAGACATGCTACAGAATCAGTCCCCCCCCCCCCCCCGGTGCCCCCAGCAGAAACTGAGTGGGAGAAGATGAGACTGGAGGAGGAAATCATGCAGAGGCACAGCAGGCAGCCTCCTTTGTCAACAGGTGCTTAGTTACCAGGAAAAATTTTAATTTTTAAACGCCCTGGCTTACAGCTTGGAATAATACTGATTTTTATGGGTTGTGGATAGAATTTGTGACAGGTATCAGGTTTGCCATGGGTAGGATGTGATTAAGCCAGGTTCTCACCTTGTTGGTAACTAGGGCTGCCAGATCCCCCGGGAGGGTGGGGAGTTTGCCCACTTCAGGGGCCCCTGATCCGCTGGCCCGGATCCCCCAAAGTGCCTGGACCGGGCTGACGTGCCCAACACGATTGCACCGGGCACATCGCCTGGGGGATGCTCTAGCATTCGGCCTGGAAACTCTGTGGTATCAGAAGAGCCTGGGAGAAGAGCTACTCCCCCCCCCTGGCAACCCTGTTGGTAACTCTTCTCTGGGGAAGGGGGCGTTTGCTCATATAACATCGCCCTTAGACTCTGATGTCTCTGGTGGGGCAAGGAGGCTGGCGTGGACTGTGTCTTCTTGGAGAGTATCTGCCTTTCCAGAAGCTGTTTGTCTGGGGTAGCAGTCCCCGCCTTCTGCGTGGCTTCTAGTTTCCAAGAAGAAGAAGAAGAAGAGATTGGATTTATACCCCGCCCTCCACTCCCCAAGGGAGTCTCAGAGCGGTTTACAAACTCCTTTTCCCTTCCCCTCCCCACAACAGACACCCTGTGAGGTAGGTGGGGCTGAGAGAGCTCTTTCCCAAGCTGTCCTTGAGGGAACAGCTGGTACAGAGCTATGGCTTGCCCAAGGTCATCCAGCCAGGTGCAAGTGGAGGAGTGGGGAATCAAACCCGGTTCTCCCAGATTAGAGTCCGCGCACTTAACCACTACACCAAACTGGCTCCAAGGTACAATGAGTGTGGACTCATCCCCCCTGATACGTTAGAGCCCAGCTGTCTCTTCTGCCCTGTTCTTGCGTCTCAGCTTGGGTGGGTCTGTTTGCAAAAAGACTTCTCAGTATTTTTTTTTTACCTCTTCTTTTCATATACATATACATATACATATATATATATATATTTACAAAAAAATTATTTTCCTGAGCTAGTGTGTGTGTTATCTTGACTTTTGTTTCCCCCCTTGCAATGTCCCTTATCGTTTTTATACACACATGCGCCTCTGTGCCGTATGAATTGGCCTGGAAACCGCCCCGATCCTCCTCCTCCTAATCCGCCACGGGCCCACGTGCCTGCCATTTGCCACGGGTGACGCCCGCCCGCTGACTTGCCCGCGCCGCCTTGAAACCGCCCCGGTCGGCCCCGGTGAATGAATGAATGAATGAACAAAAACCAAAACCCCCACAACCTCCGCGCCTCTGTTTCGGGGTCCCACAGCGGAGTCAGCAGAGCAACCGGAGGGCCAAGAGCGTGGAAGACGACGACGAAGGCCACCTCGTCTATCGCGTCGGCGACTGGCTCCAAGAAAGATGTACAGCCAAATCGTAACATTAATCTAGTCTCTAGTTAAGCTCCCGTCGCAGTCGCACAATTGTTCTGTTAGCGGTTTTATTTATCCCGCCCCTCCCCTTGCCTGTTCCTTTCATTTCTCTTTGCAGTGTTTGTTTGTTTGTTTTTAAAAATAAGCTTTTTCTTTCCCTTTCCCTTTCGAGATCCCCTCCCTCCCTTCTTCCTTATCTTTCTGTGTCGTGATCCAAATGGTCAGGGATTTTAATTAGCGTGCTCCAGTCTCCGGGGCGGGCGCTCAGGGCTGATCTGGGAAGGAAGGTTTTGCGGAAGGTTTTTTGTTAATGCACAGTGTCCAGATGCCGTCCATGCTCACGCCCGCCTTTTCTGTCTGTGTTTCTCTCCCCTCTTAGACGAGATCATCAGCACCCTCGGAGAGGGCACGTTTGGCAGAGTGGTGCAGTGCATTGATCACCGCAGGTAGGTGCGCATTGACGGTTTTCTTTCCGAGCCGCAAAACAGAACGACGTGCAGAAAAGCAAAAGGTATCTTGCCAGGAGGTGTGGCATAGTGGCCATTACTAACACTCTGTGAGAGCCCGCAGAGTCAGTCAACAACAAGAGTCCATAAAACAGGATATCTTTGTTGAAGAAAGGTCTTAATGGTCATCTGCACTTTCTGTGTTAGTAATGGCAAGGAGTCAGAAGGCCAGGGAAGTTATACAGAATTCAAAGGGGTTCATTCATCATAATGCATCCAATCAAGGGAGGGATGAAAAGGCGCTAAAAGTACTGGCTTTCACTTCCCAAAGTAAAAGTGGGAAAGTTACATAGACAGACCTGAAACGAAACAGCAGCTGGTATACAGACACCCAAGGTCAGAGAAGCAGGCTAGGGCAGGGATGGGCAAACTGTGGCTCGGGAGCCGCATGCGGCTCTTTCACATATATTATGTGGCTCCCGGCAGGGCGGCTGGGGAAGCTAAATATCATTAGCAAACAAATATCATTGCACAAATTAATATCATTATCAATATCTGCTTTTACCCCTTTTGTTATTATTTTTGGCCGTCTCATTTAACGTTAATAAAAAGCAAATTTGCTTATTTTCCAATAAAAGCAGGTAATATTTGTTCATGTCTTGTGGCTCTCAAACATCTGATGTTTATTCTATGCGGCTCTTACGTTAAGCAAGTTTGGCGACCCCTATTCTAGGTGGCTCTTACGCTGAGCAAGTCTGCCCACCCTTGGGCTAGGCGATAAGTGTGCCATGAGAATGGGGCAGGTAAGACATTCCCCAGAAATGAGGCCCTCCAGGGTTGGGAACCACCTCCTGCCCGGGGGATGGCAGCGTTAGCTGACATTCGGACTGGAGTTTTCAGTGGGGCATTACGGCACCCGCGGACTCCTTTCCTGGCGCCCACCAAGTGTTTTTGGGAAGTGGGTGGGGCTTTTGCTAAGCAGGGCTCCTGATTGGCCATCGGAGATTCGATTGGCTGTGCAGATTTTTAGAAACAATGGTTTGAAGGCCCTGCTCGTCTTGTCCACCTCCCGGCAAGCTGGACCATGGCCCTGGGGCAAGTTTTAGGGGGTGGAGGTGGTCCTTCATGTAGCCCCAGCCCCAGGCATTGTAGGGCTTCAGTGGTAAGAACTAACACTAATTGATATTCCCAGTCTTCAAAAGCCATCTAGCACAGAGAACGTTGAGTTTAAGACACTTATATCTTGTCCTCTCTCTGCCTATGTCTGAGGCAGCTAACAGCATAGATAGCCGCTCTGAGCCTGCTGTGCGGGGAGAGCGGCCTAGAAATCGAATAAAATCAAATCAAATAAATAAATAAATAAATAAAAATAATAAAATAACCAATAAAATCAAGATGAGTAGCATATTAGTCTGTCCCTGAAGAAGTGTGCATACTCATGAAAGCTTATACCGAGAATTAAATTTTCTTTTTTTTTTAATAAATTTTTATTATTTTCTAACACTCTTACATATTTTCTTATACAAACCCTTTTTCAATATTATATCCATTTTTTGTTCTATTGTATAATCTTGTTATCATCTTGTAATGATGGTTTCCCACCACATCTGAAGCATTTAACATTTTCAACTTTAACCATTCTCCATATGCATATATATATTTTTACTCTCCTGGTAACGACGTATTCAACCTTATAAAACTATCCATCATATAAATTCTCATACTCTTATACAATTCTAAACATATCCTTGTTTTCTAACTACCATTTATACATTTAACGATCTCTTTTTAATATTATGTCCAGGTATAAATGTAATTTTTCATATCCCAATATTTTTCAACATATTCTTTCAAATCTTTCCAATCTTCTAAAAAAGTCTCTGAGTACAGATTATTCAATTTTCTCGTCCATTTGTCCATTTCAGCCATATACAACAATTTTTTCAACCACTCCCACACCTCCGGTATTTTTTCACCCTTCCAGTTCTGCGCATAGACCATTCTGATTCTGCTGAATCAGGCATAGACCATAAGAATTAAATTTTCTTGGTCCTAAAGGTGCCACTGGGCTGAGAGTGCATGCACTCGAAAGCTTATGCCCAGAATTAAACTTCGTTGGTCTTAAAAGGGCCACTGGACGCCAGCTTCATTCTATCGCTTCAGACCAACACGGCTGCTCACCTGAATCTGCTTCATATTGGGTCCAGACCCTTGGTCCTTTCAGATCACCTGTTGTAAGTGGTAAAAATCGGGGGCGAGACACGTGAGCGATAAAAATACCAGGCAAGACGTGTAAGCGATGAAAATATGGGCCAAGCCGTATACACAACACCCTGTAAACCAGAATCGTTAACGACGCTTACCATAAATTCAGAGACACCACTGAAAGTTCGTGTGAACATTATTCGTTTGCACGGACTTTCAGCAGCGTACATCATTTGCTTATTGTCAGCATCATTAGCAGCTCTAGTTCACGCCGCGCTCTTTGGTTTCATGTAATCTGTGTCCCTGTCGTATTGCATAGATACACAGCACCAGCTTCTCGCTTCCTCCATGTTCTCCTCACCACAGCCCTGTGAGGTAGTTTAGGCCGATTAGTTCACAGTCACGCAGTGAACTGACCGGGGGGGGGGGGCCCTCAGCGCTCTAGCTGTCCTCCTGCACCAACTCCACGTCTAAGGGATATAAATCCAATCTCTTCTTCTTCTTCTTCTAAGAGCCAGTCTGGTGTAGTGGTTAAGTGCGCGGACTCTAATCTGGGAGAACCGGGTTTGATTCCCCACTCCTCCACTTGCACCTGGCTGGATGACCTTGGGCAAGCCATAGCTCTGTACCAGCTGTTCCCTCAAGGACAGCTTGGGAAAGAGCTCTCTCAGCCCCACCTACATCACAGGGTGTCTGTTGTGGGGAGGGGAAGGGAAAAGGAGTTTGTAAGCCGCTCTGAGACTCTTAAGCGAGTGAAGGGCGGGATATAAATCCAATCTCTTCTTCTTCTAAGTTCATGTCTTCCTCTCCCTCCCCAGGGGTAACACCCGCGTGGCTTTAAAAATAATCAAGAACGTGGAGAAGTACAAAGAGGCCGCCCGGCTGGAGATCAGCGTCCTGGAGAAGATCAACGAAAAGGACCCGGACAACAAGAAGTGAGCATTTGGGGAGAGGTAGGGGGGGTGGAGAGAGAGGGTTCAGATGCCTCCACGCCCGGCCTTCGCCCAGATTCCCTGGCCAGGAGGAGACTCGTGCCCAGTTCCCCTGCGCCTGCTCTAACCAGCCCGCGCCTCTTTCCAGCTTGTGCGTGCAGTTGTACGACTGGTTCGACTACCACGGGCACATGTGCCTGTCCTTCGAGCTCCTGGGCCTCAGCACCTTCGACTTCCTGAAGGATAACAACTACCTGCCTTACCCCATCCACCAGATCCGGCACATGGCCTACCAGGTGTGCCAGGCAGTGAAATGTGAGTGCCCGGAGAGGGGGCTAGGGACTCGGGCTTTGTGCACGTGTAGAATTCCACAGTTGGGTACACTTCTGTCACTGCAAATCCTGGCTTCTGCCGCTGGTATGAATGACCCAGTTAACCTAAACCAGGGGTTCCCTAACGTGGTGCCTGTGGGTGCCACGGCGCTCGCCAAGTGCTTTTAGAAAGGGAGGAGTGGTAGGTGGGGCTTTTTCCCAGGTGGGAACATCAGAAGAGCCCTGCTGGATCAGCCCAGTGAGGGTCCACCTAGTCCAGCATTCCGTCTCACACGGTGGCCTCTGCCACTTCCTCTGGAGGGCCAGCAACAGGGCAGAGAGGCCGAGGCCTTCCCCTCATAAGAACACCAGAAGAGCCCTGCTGGATCAGACCAGTGAGGGTCCCTCTAGTCCAGCATCCTGTCTCACACAGTGGCCTCAGCCAGTTCCTCTGGAGGGCCAACAACAGGGCAGAGAGGCCAAGACCTTCCTCTCATAAGAACATCAGAAGAGCCCTGCTGGATGAGACCAGTGAGGGTCCATCTAGCCCAGCATCCTGTCTCACACAGTGGCCTCAGCCAGTTCCTCTGGAGGGCCAACAACAGGGCAGAGAGGCCGAAGCCTTCCCCTGATGTTGCCTTCTGGCTCTGGGATTCAGAGCTTTAGTGCTTCTGAATGTGGAGGTTCCCCTCAGTCCCCATGGCTAGGCAGCCACTGATAAGATCTCTCTAATCCCCCTTCAAACCCATTTTTGCCTGTGGCCATCCCTTGGGCTGCTTGACCCCTGCCCTGAGATTTGAACTGAGTTGTTCCGCAAAGAGGCCTGGCGCATAAAGGCTGGAGAGCTCTAGCGGGGAAGGCAGTACTGCCTTCTGTGGGTCTCTTCTTGTGTTCAACTCCGGTTTTGAAAACGGCGGATCTCTCTCCTTTCCCCACAGTCCTGCATGAAAACAAGCTCACGCATACGGACCTCAAACCTGAAAACATCCTCTTTGTCAACTCGGATTACGAGATGACCTACAACCTGGAAAAGGTGGGTTTGCTCTACTTTTGGGGGGAAATTCCGCCTGTCTTTGGAACAGGGATGGGGGATGGCTGTGGCATAACTGCTGTGCCTCGGCATCCTGCAGCGTTGGTGCCTTGAAGTGAGCGGGGCAGGCGGGGCAGGAAGTGACCGCTCTTCCCCCAGACCACTCACCACCTCTTTCCCCTGTCTTTCAACACACACCCCTCCCCACAAGAAGCGAGACGAGCGATGCGTCAAGAACACAGCCGTCCGGGTAGTCGATTTCGGCAGCGCCACCTTTGACCACGAGCACCACAGCACAATCGTCTCCACGCGGCACTATCGAGCGCCCGAGGTCATTCTAGGTGCGGGATCCCATCTCTTACCTGCGCGTGTGTCTCAGCTCTGCAAAATCCCTGGGCTCTCTGGCTTAAAAAACGAACACCCATCTTGGGGATCAGGGCAGGCAGGGGAGGAGCTGGTTGCTTAAGGAGCTTGGGGATAGCGGGGAAAGACAGGGGAGATCTGGAAGAGCTGCTGCCCATCAGAGGAGTCATTAGGTCACTGAGGTGTACATCTCAAGGTTTTTTTTTTGCGGGGGTTCGCTCAGTAGGAGAACGCAGGCTTTGCTCCCAAGGGTCCCAAGTTCAATCCTCAACATCTCCAGCTAAAAGGATCCTAGCTAACAGAGTTGGGGGCAGACCTCCTTCTTCTTCACACAAAGAATAGTTAACATGTAGGATTCACTGCCACAAGAAATGGTGGCGGCTGCAAGCACGGGCGGCTTCTAGAGGGGATTGGATAAACATCTGGAGCAGAGACCCATCGGTGGCTGTTAGCCGCAAGGGATAGATGGAACACTCTGTCTGGGGCAAGTGATGCTCTGTCTTCTTGGTACTTTGGGGGGGCCACAGTGGGAGGGCTTCTGGAGTTCTGGCCCTGCTGGTGGACCTCCTGATGGCCACTGGGTTTTGGCCACTGTGTGTCACAGCGTGGCCCATCCAACATTGGCTTCTCTTATGTTCTTATATGGAGTGGAGGTCCATCAGTGGCTGTTAGCCACAAGGTACAGATAGGAACTCTCGGTCTGGGGCAAGTGATGCTCTGTCTTCTTGGTGCTTCGGGGGCGGGGGGGGGAAACAGTGGGAGGGCTTCTAGTGTCCTCAGTGGGAGGGCTTCTAGTGTCCTTGGTGCTTTGGGGGGGGCAACAGTGGGAGGGCTTCTAGAGTTCTGGCCCTGCTGGTGGACCTCCTGATGGCCCCTGGGTTTTGGCCACTGGCCCCAACCAGAGCGTTGGATTGGATGGGCCACTGGCCCCATCCAACATGGCTTCTCTTACCTCCTTATGTTCTCCTTCAATTCTCAGTGAGAGTAGCAGCAAACTTTGGGTTTCTTTTGCCACTAGGGAGGGGCTGTAGCTCTGAGGAGGCGCAGATGCTTTCCTTTGCATGAAAAAGGTCCCTGCTTTAGTCCTGATTAATTTTTTTTTAGAGAGCAGTGTTAAGGACCTCAGAGAGTCATTGCCAGTCATAGCTGACAGTGATGAACTAGCCAGTGTGGGTGCATAAGGTATCTTCGAAGAGTGTCACAGTAAACCTACAGATCCATGCAAGATTGGGGGGAGGGGGTCCCCAGGGGTCCGACCAACCACGCCCCCCGCCTCTTGGACGGCCACCAAAACTGCTTCTCTGTGTTGCAGAGCTCGGCTGGGCGCAGCCGTGTGACGTCTGGAGCATCGGCTGCATCATCTTCGAGTATTACATGGGCTTCACTTTGTTTCAGGTGAGACCCGCTTCTTGGGGTCCTGTGGGCGAAGCGGAATCGCTCTTCTGTATTGTGAGGCACTGAAGGATTTGGCCCAGGTGGTAGTTTTGGGCTGAGACTGCCGGGCAGGCCAGAAGGGGCTGAGAAAGGCCAGTGAGGTTGGAGCGCCTCGATGTGTAAGGGGAGAGGGAGAGGCAAACCGCCTGCTGATTCTGTGAACTTAGGCGGATCACGAGAAGGGAGGGCAGGAAGGGTCGCGTCAGTACTTCGTTCTTGTGGCCCTTTCGTACACACCCAAGGAAATGGCCCCACTGCTGGACCTCCTGAGGGCACCTGGTGTTTTTGGCCACTGTGTGACACAGAGTGTTGGACTGGATGGGCCATTGGCCTAATCCAACAGTGGCTTCTCTTATGTTCTTAATGCTGATCGCCACTTTGGGGTCAGGAAGAAGAAGAAGAAGAAGAGGAGATTGGATTTATACCCCGCCCTTCACTTGTAGTCTCAGAGCGGCTTACAAACTCCTTTCCCTTCCCCTCCCCACAACAGACACCCTGTGAGGTAGGTGGGGCTGAGAGAACTCTTTCCCAAGCTGTCCTTGAGAGAACAGCTGGTACAGAGCTATGGCTTGCCCAAGGTCATCCAGCCAGGTGCAAGTGGAGGAGTGGAGAATCAAACCCGGTTCTCCCAGATTAGAGTCCGCGCACTTTAACCACTACACCAAACTGGCTTAACCACTACACCAAAGCAGTTTTTCCCCAGGCCAGTTTGGCTGGAGATCCCGGAGGGTTGTGTTTTTTTTTTGCCATCTTCTGAGTGTGGAACAGGGGTCACTGGGGTGTGAGGGGGGGTATTTGTGAATTTCCTGCATTGTGCAGGGGGTTGGACTTGATGACTCTAGAGGTTTCTTCCAACTCTATGATTCTGTGGTTGAGAATGGGCAGAGAAGGAAAGCAAAGGAAGAAAGCAGGGGGATCATGAACTGATTTGAAATTATCAACCAAAGTAGGACTACAGCTTGTGATAACATAGAATCATAGAGATGGAAGGGGCCATACAGGCCATCTAGTCCAACCCCTTGCTAGATGCAGGATCAGCCTAGAGCATCCCTGACAAGGGTTTGTCCACATGCTGCTTAAAGGCAGCCAGGATGGGGAGCTCAACACCTTCCTAGGCAGCCCATTCCACTCCTGAACAACTCTCGCTGTCAAAAAGTCTATATACTATTCCCAAGTGTCCCCTGTTCATGCGGATATCTAAATCCACACATCAGGGGCACTTGGGGGGCAAAGAGATTTTCCTGCACACTTGGGGGACTCCCTATGTGTGCACAAAAATCTTAAAAGTAAAAAAAATTATTTGGGGGATACATAAATCCCCCCCAAAGTAAAAAGCGTTCCCTGCGCAGGGAACGCAGTTAAGACTATGCCTCGCCTCCGCTGTGGCGGGGGGGGGGGGGGGGAGAGGGCTTGGTAGGAACAGCAGTTGGAGCCGCACGGGCCTCGCCATCACTTCCAGGGGTGGGTAGGGGAAGAGCTTGGTGGGCTCGGTGGCTGAGAGCTGCACGGGCCTCGCCATCTGTAGGGGGGGTGGGAGGGAGAGGAGGCCTGGTGGGCCTGGCGGCTCCAAGCTGTGTGGGCCTCGCTATTGGTGGGGGGACTGGCGGGAGAGAGAGAAGAATAGGTGGCCCGGAGCCGCGTGGGCCTCACTGTCGGTGGCGGGGGGTGGAGAGAAAGGGAGAAGGCTTACCTGTGGTGGCTTCCTCCTCCTCCACGCGGAGCTCCCCCACGAGTATCGCAGGTCCCCCCTTCTTGTTTTCCCTAATATCCAGCTAGTACCTTCCCGCCCTTAATTTAAACCCATTCTTTTGAGTCCTCTCCTCTGCTGCCGACAGGAACCGCTCCCTGCCCTCCTTCAAGGGACAGCTCTTCAGATACTTCAAGAGAGCAATCCTGTCCCCCCTCCAGACTGGACATTCCCAAGTCCCTCAGCCTAGTTTCCTCAAGGACTATAGCCAAATGACACTCAAAACAGGACCATGGATGACTTTTTGAAAAAGTTATGTTGGAGGGTCAAGGGGATGCTAGAATAACCAAAATGCAAAGGGAACAGCAGACAAATGTTTTAAATGGGACTCAAGGGTTTCTCAGAGAGGTGTTATAGAAAAGGGAATGAGTAAGGTTGCCAACCTCCAGGTGGGGCCTGGAGGACCCCCCCCCCCCCCCCGAATTACAACTGATCTCCAGATGACAGAGAAAATGGCCACTCTGGAGGGTGGGCTCTATGGCAGTACACCTTGCCAAGGACCCTCCCCAGGTTGTACCTCCAAATCTCCAAAGGAAGTTTAGAAAACTAGTCAAGGGCCAAAAGCTAAAAACATCAATAGGTATGCTCCCTCTAAGCTGTGGAGTCTTGTGAGCAAAAATTCTACTTTGTGAGCTACTGGCATTAACGCTGTGAGCGAGCGATTTGGTTCCTGCATAAATTAGTTTGCTCTGGAGCCATCCTTCCTGAGCTAAGACAAAGATGTGTGAGCTGGAGGCTAAAAAACTGTGAGCTAGCTCACACTAACTCAGCTTAGAGGGAACACTGGTATGGACCAAAGTGCAGGTGTATTTCAAAAAACATATAAAAACCTCGTAGGTTTAAACCCTGTATAGGTTTTTTTGAAATAAGCTCTTGTTCTTTTGTCTGTACCAATTGATGTTTTAAGCTCTTGGCCCTTGACTATTTTGCTGAAATTCCGTTGGAGGTTTTTGCTTGCTTGGTTTGGTTTCTCTTCCCCTCCCTTTGCAGGTCCGCCTCCAAAATCTCCAGGTGTTTCCCGACCTGGAGCTGGCAACCCTCAAAACGAGAGGGGGGAACAGTGGCCAGTAACCCAGGTGTGAGGCACGCACAGATGTAGGCTGGTGTCTTAAAACAATCGGGCAAGGCGGTCCTCCGTATATTTGTTACTTATCGTGAGACCTTCTGTGGGCTACTTCCTATTGCCATTGAAGGACTCCCAACAGGCAGTGTTCGGGCTGCAGGAACTTTATGGATCGTTAACCCTCAGATCAGCTGTCATCTACGTCAAGTTGTCCATTTCCTGCCAGGCAAATGAGCATTCTTGCACTGTTTCTTTGTGGCCTTCCGGGGCCAAAGATTCGGCTGCTCTTAAGTTAGAAGGGGCCGTCCTTGGGAAGGAGGGGCTAGTGCACCATCTGCTGGCAGAGAGTGGTAGTAACGGGTCCTCCAAGAAGAAGATGGAATTGGGGGGGGGGGGGAAGGGGGGAACTTAACCCAAACCGAGTTGAATTAAGAACCTAAAAGTTAGGAAGTTCTGAGCGTAGAGGCTCAACCAACACATTTCGGCCCATCGGCCTTCCTCAGCGGTCAGACAAATAACATTACAGTAGAAAAGTGTCCAGTAGCACCTTAAAGACTGACAAAATGTGTGGCAGGGGATGAGCTTTCGTGAGTCACCGCTCCCCTCTTCAGGTTCCTTCTGTGTTCGGTGAGAAAGATGATCTGTTTGTACCTGTGCACGTTTCTTCACACGGTGGATGGAGTTCCATTCTGCATGGCTAAACGTGGTGCCTTCCACGGAGACAGATCAAGATGGGATAGCCGTGTCCGACTGTCTGTAGCAGCAGAAAAGAGCAAGAGTCCAGTAGCGTCTTAAAGACGATCGAAATTTGTGGCAGGGGAGGAGCTTCCGTGGTGCCAGTGCTTTCATTGCCAATGCTCCCTCTTAGCTGTGGAGTCCTGTGAGCAAAAATTCTATTTTGTGAGCTACTGGCATTAAAGTTGTGGGCGAGCGATCTGGCAGCTGAATAAATTAGTTTGCTCTGGAGCCGTCCTTCCTGAGCCGAGACAGAAATGTGTGAGACGGAGGCTTAAAAACTGTGAGCTAGCTCGCACTAACTCAGCTTAGAGGGAACACTGGCTCGCTGCTCAGTTCCTCCCCTGCCACAAGTTGTGGCCCTGCTGGCTTCTGGGACTCTTGCAAACCAGGCGGGACTTCCGTGGACCTCTGCATGTTTCAGCAAAGGGCGGGGGGAAGAGTTACTTGTGTTCACCTAGAGTGCAGACTCAAGATTGCTTCACACAGTTCTGTTGTCGCTTGGCTCTAGAGAGGTCCCGAATCTGCTTCCATCATTCTCCTCGCCTCCGTTTTCTCCTCAAGACATCCCTGTTTAGTAGGCCAGGCTGAGAGAGCGTGTGACTGGCCTAAGGTCACCCAGCAAGCTTCCGTGGTGTTGTGGGGATTTGAACCTAGTTCTCCCAGATCCCAGTCCAACAATCTTTGCCGTGTCCCCTCCAAGCAGCGGGCGTGAGCGGCCGCTCGTTAACACCGGAAGGCAGCAATCTGGAGCCAGTCAGGGTCTTGCACTGCCTGTCATCCATTTTAAGATTCCAGCCAGGGGTCATTTGGGGCCGGAGTGAGGCGGAGCGGTGCTTCGCCAGCCCAGGCGCGGGCACAAATGGTGGCGGCAAGCCCCACCCCCAGCGGTCCTGCGGAGAGGAAGCAAAGCAAGAAGGGGTTTAAAGTTATACCCCTTCTATTTAGAGTCATGCCGCTGCCGCAGCACAATCTTTCCATTGTATTCTATCGATCCTCCCTGCCCTCCCCTTCCCCTGAGCCTCTCTGCTTTTGCGGAGAAACTTGGGAGTGGGGGGGGCGGGATTTAAATGTCTGGCTTCCCTGCCCAACCTTCTCTAGGTGTCCCGCAGCTGCAAGGCACCTGGAGAAGATTGGGCAGGGAACGCAGACATGTCACACTTCCGGTGATGCCAGGGGGTGTGGCGTATGCAAATGTGTTATGCTGATGAGCTCCTGTACCTCTTTGTTTTACAAAATGACCCCTGATTACAGCAGTTTCATTCTGCTCAGGATGTGAACTGCTCTGCTCAGTAGGGTGGAAAAAAAAATAGAGGGAACATCGCTCACCAGGCCACCAAGCTGGCTCACCTTTGACGGTGGCATTCGCAGCGTGCCAGAGGGGGAAGGATGTCTTTTGTTTCTCCTCCGTGGGGGAAAAAAGAATTCACACCCGCCTGTCTTTCAGACCCACGACAACCGCGAGCATCTGGCCATGATGGAGCGAATCTTAGGACCGATCCCATCTCGCATGACCCGGAAGACGAGGTGAAGGGACTCTTGGGGGGATTTGGGTGGGAGCCATTTGGGATTTCCGGGGATATCTGAAGTGCTTGGGGCCAGGCCGCGGCTCAGTGGCAGAGCCTCTGCTTTGCATGCGGAAGGTCCCTGGTTCAATCCCCGGCATCTCCAGCTAAAAGGATCAGGCAATAGGAGTTGTGCTGACCGCTGCCTGAGACCCTGGAGAACCGCTGTCAGCCTGAGTAGACAATACAGACCTCGATGGACCCAGGGTCTGACTCAGTACATGGCAGCTTTGTGTTTTGGTGAGGGGCCGTGGCTCAGTGGTAGAGCCCTCGCTTTGCACACAAAAGGTGCCAGGTTCAATCCCTGGCTGAAAGGGCCCGAGACCCTGCAGAGCCACTGCCACCCTGAGTAGGCAAAACTGACCTCGATGGACTGATGGTCTGATTCAGTAGAAGCTTCACGCACGTGCGCTTGCCGGTCTCCTTTCACGGTCAAAAACATGCCTGACCTTCTTTGACACGGCAGATGCACAAACATTCACTCTTTATTGGGGGGGGGGGGGGTATCTATATATCTAATTCTCAAGTGGCCCCCTCCGTGCGGATATCTAAATCCATGCCAGGGGGGGGGGGCACTTGGGAGGCAGGGAGATTTTCCTACACACATGGGGGACTTCCCACGTGTGCAGAAAAATCCTAAAAGTAAAAAAAAACTTTTGGGGGGATATTTAAATGTGCAGGGAACGCTCTGGGAACTGCCGGGGCAAGCGGGGGCAGGGGGGAAGAGAGATTGGCGAGGCCTGCGGCTCTGCACCGCACGGGCCTCACCGGGGCAAGCCAGGGCGGGGGGGGGGGGGGAGATTGGTTCCTTGTCTTCCCTCCGTGGATCCCACGGGTCCTGCCTCTTGTTTTTTTATGTTTTTCCAATGTTTGTGTGTGTGTGTACATGTGTGAGTATACATGTGTAAGTGTGTATGCACTTGGAAGTCGTGGCGACCTCTGGTGACTGACCTCTAATGAGGGGCCTGGAGGATAGTCAGAGAGGGGGTTGAATAAAGCCTGCCCCCACCGCCCACCTCTGGTATTCCTTGGAGGTCTCCCATCCAAGTCCTTGCCAGGGTTGGCCCCGCTTAGCTTCCGAGATCTGATGAGATCGGGCTTGCCCGGGCTATCCAGGTCAGGGCTCACGAATATTCACCCTTGTGGATAACTGGTTAGGAAATTAACGTGTTTAGGCCGTTGTGAGAACGTAGGACCAACCCACCCACCCACCTTCAAGGGGTGTGTGTGTGTTTATGCACGTTTGGTAGGGAAATGCTGAACCACTTTGTGGTTTTCACCTCTGTTCTTCCTCGTTGTGTCTGGCTCCCAACAGGAAGCAGAAATACTTCTACCATGGCCGGCTGGACTGGGATGAAAACACCTCCGCCGCGCGCTACGTTCGGGAAAACTGTAAACCCCTCCGGGTAAGATGCAAAGAGCGTCGTCTGCTGGGCAAGAGGAGAACATCTGGATGGATTTGAGGTTCTGGGTGGGGACGCCGGGTAGCCCTAGAAGGATGGTCACGGTGTTGATGGGAAGTACCTCCAAACTGCATCCAATTTACGGTGACCCCGTAGGATCTATCAATGCAAGAGACGTTCAGAGGTAGTTTGCCATTGCCCGCCTCTGAATAGCGACCCTGGACCTCCTTGGTCCCGTCCGAATACTAACCAGGGCTGGCCCTGCTTAGCTTCCAAGATCTGACAAGACCGGGCTAACCTTGGGCTATCCAGGGCAGGGCGGAGGTTGGTCATGAACAGAGTGAAATTTGGAAGAGGTGGTAAACACCAAGAGACTTGGGCTGTGGTCAGACGTGCGTTTTAATCCACTGTTGCCCCGCCTCTAATTGATCCAGAGTATTTTATAACAGAGAATACTGATCAGACACCCCTTTTAGCACTCTTCAAAGCACTTTTGTGCCATTCTTGAGCTATCAGACCCTGCAGCCAAGGAGTGTTGCTGCCGGCCATTTTTTAAAATAAGTTTTCTCCCAAGCATGCCCACAAATGCTGCTATGCCTCCTGGGATATGTAGTTCATGGGACCATTGGCCATTCTAGAAAAGTTTACTCTCTAGGCATGCGCTCAAGCGCTGATCAGCCTGCTGGGACATGTAGTCTCCCTCTCTAAAGTTTTCAATGTACCCCTTCCCCAAAGCACAGGAAAAAACTGAAGTACAGGGGTGTTTTTATTTGAAAGTTTCTATGCAGAAAACAATGTCTAGAGCAGCCCCTGTGGGAGAGGGGGAGGGAGAGAGGGGTGCGAATAAGCAGTGGCGCGCACTTCGCTAACTACTAAAAAAAAATGGCGGCTGAAAAACAAGGGACTTGTCAGAGCTCCCTGATGGATTGGGTGATCAGACAACAGGAAACCCGGTTTGAAACCAGCTCCGCCCCTAAAGACCAGACTTTTAACAGGTATCAAATAAACACGTAGTAAAGGGTGAAACGGGACACAGACGACTGGGGCACGACGGACAGATGTTGCTGTCTGATCGTGCACTTTAAATTCATAAGGGAACAGCAGTGGCAGCGGGTCAAACTGGATGTCCACAGCCTTGGTTCAAACCTTCAGTCTGTACTCAGGACACGCAGAAGGTCCCAGGCTCCTGGCGTCTCCAGTTAGAAGTGTCGGGTGGCAGGCAAGAGCTGCTGCCGGTCAGAGTACACCGCACCGACCCTGGTAGTCCAGGGGTCTGACTTGGGAGAAGTCAAGGCAGCTTTGTGTGTGCATGCAAAAGTCCCACCACCACCACCACCAGCATTGTCATATGACCGGCAGTGGCTCTCCCAAGGTCTCGGGCAGCAAGAGCTCTTTTCCAGCCCTGCTTCTTTGAGATCTTTTAAGTGGAGGTGCTGAGGACTGAACCTGGGGCCTTCTGCACAGGGAGCACCTGCTTTTCCCCCCCCCCCTGTGGAGGAGACCAAGTCCTACGAGGAGAAGTTGAAGGAACTGGGTATGTTTAGCCCGGGGAGGAGACGACTGAGAGGGGATACGATAACCACCTTGAAGTACTTGAAGGGCTGTCCTATAAAGGATGGAGTGGAGTTGTTTTCTGTCGCCCCAGAAGGTCGGACCAGAACCGACGGGTTGGAATTAAATCAGAGTTTTCGGCTGAACGTTAGGAAGGACTTCCTGACAGTCAGAGGGGTTCCTCAGCGGAACAGGATTCCTTGGGAGGTGGCGGGTTCTCTCCTTCGGAGGTTTTCAAGCAGAGGCTCGATGGCTAGATCTGACGGCGGTGCGGATTCTGTGAACTTGGGCAGGTCATGGGAGGGAAGGCAGGAAGGGCGGCATCAGCGCTTCGTTCTCGTGGCCCTTCCTTACACGCCCAGGGAAATGCCGGTCGCCCCTTCGGGGTCAGGAAGCAGTTTTTCCCAGGCCAGTTTGGCCGGGGATCCTGGAGGTTTTTTGTCATCTTCAGGGCATAGAACAGGGGTCACCGGGGGTGTGGAGGGGGGAGGGACTTGTGAATTTCCTGCATTGTGTAGGGGGTTGGACTAGATGCCCCTGGAGGTCCCTTCCAACTCCATGATTCTAAGATAGAGAGGGGAGTTCAGGGGGGTTGTGTCCGATCCCTCCCCAAGATCCTGCATTCAGCGGGTGGGAATCGCAGTCCAGGGTCTCCATTCCGGCCCTTCTTGTCTCCTCAGAGGTACCTGGCGTCCGAGACGGAGGAGCACCATCAGCTCTTCGACCTCATTGAGGGCATGCTGGAGTACGAGCCGGCCAAGCGGCTCACGTTGGCCGAGGCCCTGAAGCACCCATTCTTCGATCCCCTCAAGCTCCAGCCGGTCCCGAAGGCCTGGGACGCCAGTCGGGACGTCAGCCGGTGACCGGCCCGAACGCGGCCCTCGGCCTCCTCCGTCCCCTCGTTTCCCCGGACGTTTGGCCCCTGTGGCGGCCCCTGCGACTTTACAATCGTGCATCTTAGTGCTCTTTTAAAAAATGAAAGTTAATACAGAAGAGTTCCTGGCATGACTTTGCCCCGGGTTCCCTTCTGTGATCATCATGTAAAGCTTGTTAATATGTGAGATAGGCTGTGTATATAACACAACAGCGAATCCGGTGGGATTCTCGGCTTCCCCCTCCCCGAATCCTGTAAATGCAAATTCCTCGGTCACATCCTCCCGGCCCCCCCGATTCTGCTGTACAGACCCCCTAGTCCTACCCACTTTGCATCCTGTCCCCCACCCCATGTAAGTTATAAGGCTGGTGGGATAACCCTCCCCCCAGGAATTATTTTTGGATAACAGCCCATTCCAGCGCCAGAATTTTATACGGACTTTTTGTACAGTCTTTGTGAGAAATAAACTACGACGTGAACTAATGCCAAGGGCTGCTGTTCTCAAGGGCTTGCTTCCTTTTCTGCCCTGTATTCCCTGCAATGGGTTTTTTCCAGTAGGAAACAGGGCGTCCCATGCCCCAAGTGAAGATGGCCCTCTACCCCACAGAGTTTCCTTCTAAAGGTGGAAGAAGAAAAAGAAGAGATTGGATTTATACCCCGCCCTTCACTACCTGAAGGAGTCTGAGAGCAGCTTACAAACTCCTTTTCCCTTCCCCTCCTCACAACAGACACCCTGTGAGGTAGGTGGGGCTGAGAGAGCTCTGCTCTGAGGTAACTTGTGACTGACCCAAGGACACACCAGCAGCTGCCTGTAGAGGAGTGGGGAATCAAACCTGGTTCTCCCAAATCAGAGTCCGTATTCCTAACCACTACACCAAACCGGCTCTCTGGTGACATGGATGCTGTGCTTGGGACGGTAAAACACCTCGCCCCAGGCCTCTGTGTCAGCGCAGAGGGCTTGGGTGTCCCCGCAAAGAGACTTCCAAGATGGTCTCGGCTAGTGCAGAGGCTTTGAAACAGAAACGACAACTTGGGCTGCTCTCCGTCACTATCGCTACGAACTTGACCTCTGCTCCAGCTTTCTACGATCACCCCGTCTGGATCTTAGTTACCTTGACCCCTCTTCAGCCTTCTGCATCTGGTGAGAAGGATGATGTCTGTTTGTCCCCGTGCAAGTTTCTTCACAAGGCTGACGGATTTCCGTGCCGTACGGCTAAACCGGGTGCCCTCCAAGGGGGCAGATCAAGACGGGCAGCCGACACCGTGTTCGTCTGTCTGCGGTAGTACGAAAGAGCCAGAGTCCAGTAGCGCCTTGAAGACTCACAGAATTTGTGGCAGGGGAAGGAGCTTTGGTGGGTCACTGAAGAAGGGAGCAATGACTCATCACGGAAGCTCCTCCCCCTGCCACAAATTCTGAGAGTCCTGAAGGGGCTACAGGACTCTTGCCCTTTGTTACTGCTACAGACAAACATGGCTGCCCATCTTTCATGTGAGCAGAGGGGAAAGGGTCTGTTCTCTAAAAATGGCTCCAACATCAGATAACCAAAAGCTGTGTGGTGCACATTATTATAATCAAATTCAATTCATGAACATAGTGATTCAAGGATACACGCATACAGAAATACAAAGGTCCTTATAGACTGTAATAATTACGCTGATGGTGGCTGACGAAATTTTCCGGAATAAACTTCCGTTTCGGTGTCCTTCCTCTGAACGGGACCAATAAACTCTTATAAGGGTATTAACGAACGATATCAGTAACAGGATATGGGAAATTTAGCTACGAAAGTTCTTAATAGAATACCCCAAAATATACATACAGTAAAGGAGGACTTGGTTCCAAAGAGAAAAACTTTGGGATACATAACGTGTGTATACAGCGTCATCCAGGCACAGCAATGTCTTCTACTGAAAAATCTACAATACATATAAAGGTAAAGGTTTCCCTTGCTCGAAAGCCAGTTGAGTATGACTCTAGGGATGCAGTGCTCATCTCCGTTTCCAAGCCGAAGAGCCAGCGCTGTCCAAAGATGTTTCCATGGCCATGTGGCCGGCATGACTAAACGCCGAGGCGCTTTATCAAAAGTCAATATATTAGTACAAGGTCATACCTTATAAAATCTAAAAGAACTCATCATATTCAATTGCAGAACATCTTAGTGTCTTGAAGACTAAACCACAATGGTGGAAATCTCTAATAGCTTTATTCTTTCCTGGTAGCTGCCCTATTATGTAGCAAAACCACACCCATACAGATGCACTGCTTCTGTTTTATTTTTGTATTTATTTGTCGTGTATTTGTATATTAACATAGCATCATTATTACAGTCTACGAGGACCTTTGTATTTCTGTAGGTGTGTACTCTTGACTCGCTATGTTTATTAATGCCAAGGGCTGCTGTTCTCAAGGGCTTGCTTCCTTTTCTGCCCTGTATTCCCTGCAATGGGTTTTTTCCAGTAGGAAACAGGGCGTCCCATGCCCCAAGTGAAGATGGCCCTCTACCCCACAGAGTTTCCTTCTAAATGTGGAAGAAGAAAAAGAAGAGATTGGATTTATACCCCGCCCTTCACTACCTGAAGGAGTCTGAGAGCAGCTTACAAACTCCTTTTCCCTTCCCCTCCTCACAACAGACACCCTGTGAGGTAGGTGGGGCTGAGAGAGCTCTGCTCTGAGGTAACTTGTGACTGACCCAAGGACACACCAGCAGCTGCCAGTAGAGGCGTGGGGAATCAAACCTGGTTCTCCCAAATCAGAGTCCGTATTCCTAACCACTACACCAAACCGGCTCTCTGGTGACATGGATGCTGTGCTTGGGACGGTAAAACACCTCGCCCCAGGCCTCTGTGTCAGCGCAGAGGGCTTGGGTGTCCCCGCAACATGACTTCCAAGATGGTCTCGGCTAGTGCAGAGGCTTTGAAACAGAAACGTCAGCTTGGGCTGCTCTCCGTCACTATCGCTACGAATTCGACCTCTGCTCCAGCTTTCTACGATCACCCCGTCTGGATCTTAGTTACCTCGACCCATCTTCAGCCTTCTGCATCTGGTGAGAAGGATGATGTCTGTTTGTCCCCGTGCAAGTTTCTTCACAAGGCTGACGGATTTCCGTGCCGTACGGCTAAACCGGGTGCCCTCCAAGGGGGCAGATCAAGACGGGCAGCCGACACCGTGTTCGTCTGTCTGTGGTAGTACGAAAGAGCCAGAGTCCAGTAGCGCCTTGAAGACTCACAGAATTTGTGGCAGGGGAAGGAGCTTTGGTGGGTCACTGAAGAAGGGAGCAATGACTCATCACGGAAGCTCCTCCCCCTGCCACAAATTCTGAGAGTCCTGAAGGGGCTACAGGACTCTTGCCCTTTGTTACTGCTACAGACAAACATGGCTGCCCATCTTTCATGTGAGCAGAGGGGAAAGGGTCTCTTCTCTAAAAATGGCTCCAACATCAGATAACCAAAAGCTGTGTGGTGCACATTATTATAATCAAATTCAATTCATGAACATAGTGATTCAAGGATACACGCATACAGAAATACAAAGGTCCTTATAGACTGTAATAATTACGCTGGTGGTGGCTGACGAAATTTTCCGGAATAAACTTCCGTTTCGATGTCCTTCCTCTGAACGGGACCAATAAACTCTTATAAGGGTATTAACAAACGATATCAGTAACAGGATATGGGAAATTTAGCTACGAAAGTTCTTAATAGAATACCCCAAAATATACATACAGTAAAGGAGGACTTGGTTCCAAAGAGAAAAACTTTGGGATACATAACGTGTGTATACAGCGTCATCCAGGCACAGCAATGTCTTCTACTGAAAAATCTACAATACATATAAAGGTAAAGGTTTCCCTTGCTCGAAAGCCAGTTGAGTATGACTCTAGGGATGCGGTGCTCATCTCCGTTTCCAAGCCGAAGAGCCAGCGCTGTCCAAAGATGTTTCCATGGTCATGTGGCCGGCATGACTAAACGCCGAGGCGCTTTATCAAAAGTCAATATATTAGTACAAGGTCATACCTTATAAAATCTAAAAGAACTCATCATATTCAATTGCAGAACATCTTAGTGTCTTGAAGACTAAACCACAATGGTGGAAATCTCTAATAGCTTTATTCTTTCCTGGTAGCTGCCCTATTATGTAGCAAA
Source organism: Lepidodactylus listeri (assembly GCA_029233225.1). Taxonomy (NCBI): domain Eukaryota; kingdom Metazoa; phylum Chordata; class Lepidosauria; order Squamata; family Gekkonidae; genus Lepidodactylus; species Lepidodactylus listeri. Next base: position 153,014,802 of record JARCFY010000003.1, read on the forward strand.
ACCACACCCATACAGATGCACTGCTTCGGTTTTATTTTTGTATTTATTTGTCGTGTATTTGTATATTAACATAGCATCATTATTACAGTCTACGAGGACCTTTGTATTTCTGTAGGTGTGTACTCTTGACTCGCTATGTTTATTAATGCCAAGGGCTGCTGTTCTCAAGGGCTTGCTTCCTTTTCTGCCCTGTATTCCCTGCAATGGGTTTTTTCCAGTAGGAAACAGGGCGTCCCATGCCCCAAGTGAAGATGGCCCTCTACCCCACAGAGTTTCCTTCTAAATGTGGAAGAAGAAAAAGAAGAGATTGGATTTATACCCCGCCCTTCACTACCTGAAGGAGTCTGAGAGCAGCTTACAAACTCCTTTTCCCTTCCCCTCCTCACAACAGACACCCTGTGAGGTAGGTGGGGCTGAGAGAGCTCTGCTCTGAGGTAACTTGTGACTGACCCAAGGACACACCAGCAGCTGCCAGTAGAGGCGTGGGGAATCAAACCTGGTTCTCCCAAATCAGAGTCCGTATTCCTAACCACTACACCAAACCGGCTCTCTGGTGACATGGATGCTGTGCTTGGGACGGTAAAACACCTCGCCCCAGGCCTCTGTGTCAGCGCAGAGGGCTTGGGTGTCCCCGCAACATGACTTCCAAGATGGTCTCGGCTAGTGCAGAGGCTTTGAAACAGAAACGTCAGCTTGGGCTGCTCTCCGTCACTATCGCTACGAATTCGACCTCTGCTCCAGCTTTCTACGATCACCCCGTCTGGATCTTAGTTACCTCGACCCATCTTCAGCCTTCTGCATCTGGTGAGAAGGATGATGTCTGTTTGTCCCCGTGCAAGTTTCTTCACAAGGCTGACGGATTTCCGTGCCGTACGGCTAAACCGGGTGCCCTCCAAGGGGGCAGATCAAGACGGGCAGCCGACACCGTGTTCGTCTGTCTGCGGTGGTACGAAAGAGCCAGAGTCGAGTAGCGCCTTGAAGACTCACAGAATTTGTGGCAGGGGAAGGAGCTTTGGTGGGTCACTGAAGAAGGGAGCAATGACTCATCACGGAAGCTCCTCCCCCTGCCACAAATTCTGTGAGTCCTGAAGGGGCTACAGGACTCTTGCCCTTTGTTACTGCTACAGACAAACATGGCTGCCCATCTTTCATGTGAGCAGAGGGGAAAGGGTCTCTTCTCTAAAAATGGCTCCAACATCAGATAACCAAAAGCTGTGTGGTGCACATTATTATAATCAAATTCAATTCATGAACATAGTGATTCAAGGATACACGCATACAGAAATACAAAGGTCCTTATAGACTGTAATAATTACGCTGGTGGTGGCTGACGAAATTTTCCGGAATAAACTTCCGTTTCGATGTCCTTCCTCTGAACGGGACCAATAAACTCTTATAAGGGTATTAACAAACGATATCAGTAACAGGATATGGGAAATTTAGCTACGAAAGTTCTTAATAGAATACCCCAAAATATACATACAGTAAAGGAGGACTTGGTTCCAAAGAGAAAAACTTTGGGATACATAACGTGTGTATACAGCGTCATCCAGGCACAGCAATGTCTTCTACTGAAAAATCTACAATACATATAAAGGTAAAGGTTTCCCTTGCTCGAAAGCCAGTTGAATATGACTCTAGGGATGCGGTGCACATCTCCGTTTCCAAGCCGAAGAGCCAGCGCTGTCCAAAGACGTTTCCATGGTCATGTGGCCGGCATGACTAAACGCCGAGGCGCTTTATCAAAAGTTAATATATTAGTACAAGGTCATACCATATAAAATCTAAAAAAACTCATCATATTCAATTGCAGAACATCTTAGTGTCTTGAAGACTAAACCACAATGGTGGAAATCTAATAGCTTTATTCTTTCCTAGTAGCTGCCCTATTATGTAGCAAAACCACACCCATACAGATGCACTGCTTCTGTTTTATTTTTGTATTTATTTGTCGTGTATTTGTATATTAACATAGCATCATTATTACAGTCTACGAGGACCTTTGTATTTCTGTAGGTGTGTACTCTTGACTCGCTATGTTTATTAACTGAATTTAATTATAGTTACGTGCACCACACAGCTTTTGGTTATCTGACGTTTGTACCTTTACGGCTGTGATTCTCTAGCTGTATTTGGATTCTCTAAAAATGGCTGCTGGAATGCAAGCTAGAAAGGGAGAAGTTGTGGTTGAAAGCGCTGTCAGGCCACAGCTGTCTAACGGCGACCCCTGGGGGGTTTTAAGGCAAGAGACGTTCGGAGGTGGTTTGCCATCGCCCGCTTGGGCAGCGCAACACCGGACATTCTTCACGGTCTCCCATCCAAATACTAACCAGGGCTGGCCGTGCGTAGCTTCTGAGATCTTACGAAGTTGCCCTTCCCATTAATAGCATGTCAGAAGTCCCTGGGTAATCAACTGGATAACCTGGGTTGGGTGGGAGATGCTCTGTCGTCATAGAAACCCAGCAACCCTGCGAGGTAGGCTGGATCGAGCTTGCGCTGCTACCCTGCCCACTGGGCTTCCATGGCCAAGCCAGGGATTTGAACCCAAGTCTCTCAACTGCTTAACAACCCTGCTGCTACCAGAACAGTACTTCAGGAACAGCTTATGGGCAGGGTGGAGAAAGACTCTGTGCCAGCTTCCAAGTGCCATGTACTCAGAGAGAAACAAAACCAGTTTGGTGTGGTAGTTAGGAGCGCGGACTCTAATCTGGGAGAGCTGGCTTTGATTCCCCCCTCCTCCACATGCAGCTGCTGGTGTGACCTTGGGGCAGTCCCAAGTTCTCTCAGAGCTGTTCTCTCAAGGGCGGTCCTTGAAAGAGCTCTCTCAGCCCCACCTACCTCCCAGGGTGTCTGTTGTGGGGAGGGAAAGGGATTGTAAGCCACTCTGAGACTCCTTCGGGTAGTGAAGGGCACGGTATAAATCCAGTCTCCCTCCCTCCCCCTTTCTTTCCTTTCTAGCTGTCTTTTCTCTTCTCCTTTGACCTACATGTCTTGAGCAGTATCAATCAATCCCAACCAGGAATAAAAGGAAGAATTCAAGCTTGAGAGGGCAGGCTGTACTATATTAGAGAACATTAATTAACCCGTGGAATTCACTGCTGCAGGGAGTGGTGGCAGCTACAAGCATAGACAGCTCTAAGAGGGGATTGGAGAAACATGGAGCAGAGATCCATGAATGGCTATTAGCCACAAAGTATAGATGGAACACTCTGGGGCAAGTGATGCTCTGTATTCTTGGTGCTGGGGGGGGGGCAACAGTAGTGGGAGGGCTTCTGGAGTTGTGGCCCCGTTGGCGGACCTCCTGACGGCTCCTGGGTTTTGGCCACTGTGTGACAAAGAGTGTTAGACTGGGTGGGTCACTTCATGGCTTTTCTTATGTCTAAGATGTCACAGGCTGCCTGAACTCTTATGGCGTGAACAAGAAGTTTAGCTAACAAAAGGATATTTGCTAGCCTCAAATCTATTAAAAATGTAGTAACTGAAATATCTAGGGGAAGCTCGTTTCACTGGCCCATAAGTGGCTCGATCCATCTCTCTCTGGCCTCCTTATACCACAGACATTCAAACGCAACCAACTTCGCCGGAAAGAAACCTCGTTAGTTGAGAGGAGCCCAAACTACATCCGAGTCATCACTTTCACAACAACCTTGTGAGATTAGACGACGACTGAATTGACCAAAAGCCGGTACCTTGCAAGCTTCATGGTAGAGTAGGCATTTGAACCCAGGACTTACACATCATGCTGACACTTCCCTCAGGCAGGGACTGGGGATGCCGACCTTTTTGTCCTTACAGACAGCCTTCTAACCTAAAACAACTTTTCACCCACAGTGATAAACTGCTTAACAGCAATGGGCTCTAGTACTGACCAAGGCCTGCAAAAAACCAAGATCCCAGGTTTGCTTTCATATAGACCATCGCAGCGCCATCCCTGGACCCAGCAACATCAGCCATGCCATCTCAGGTTCCTACTCCTGCTCATCCTCTAATGTGATTTATGCCATCCCATCAGCAGTGCGCTTCCACACACTGCATTGGACAAACAGGCCAGTCCCTTTGACAAAGAATTAAAAGTCTGACATCAGAAACCACAATGTTCAGAAACCAGTGGGGGGGAACATTTTAACCTTCCAGGACATTCAGTTGCTGACCTAAAAGTAGCAGTTATCTCGCAAAGGAATTTCAAAGAGCAAGTAGAAAGAGAGACTGCTGAATTGCAACTGGTAACAAAGCTCAAGGCAATGCATCCTCCTGGACTGAATCAAGACCCAGGTTTCCTGCCTCGTTACCAATGCTGATTTCTCCAGGACTGCTACCTCTCTGCATACCACACCTAATCCAGTCGCACCTTCTATTGTCATTTGCCTGCTAATGTCATTTGGCATCTGAAAACACCCCATTTTCCAATATATAGGACAGATGGACTCCCATTCTAGCTGTATCTGAAGAAGTGAGCAGTAACTCCCGAAAGCTTATGCCTTACCACAAATTCTGTTAGTCTTGAAGGTGCTGCTGGGCTCTCGCTCTTTTGTACATCATGCTGGTTTCTGCGTATTCCGTGACTGGAAAACTTCAGTGTTGCCAGCGTGATAAAGCAAAATTTACACCATGCTGTGTTCAGATATATCTGTTACAGTCTTGCATAATCCCAGTTTCTGTATGCGCTTTTAATGGTTTTTTTCCTTAATTCAGTTCTGTTTGGCAAGGACAGAAATAATGACAGAGGGAGCAGATTTCCTGTGCCTTTTTTCCCTACACCCAAGAGGGCCTTTTCTTTTTTAAAAAGAACATCTCTGGGCCTGGTGAGACTTTTCTTCTTTTTTTTTGGCAATAGAATTTTTTATTTTTCCATTATTCTCAAATGCAATTAGCTTTTATACATATTCCATTCTCTATACAATTGCATCGTTAGCTAAAAAGATATAATCATGAAATGACTTCCCACCCCACCCGCACCTTCATATATATCAACCGGTAAACATGTATTTTAAAAGTATTTGCCTCCTAAGGTAACATTTTGAGGTATTATAACTTTTATACATTTAAAAATTATATTGGTTAAAAAAGAAAAAAGGTTTAGTTTCGCGGCTAACTAAACATTCATTTTTTGGGTTATAATTCTGTCCCTCATTTCAGTAGTTAGAAAGTGTAAAAATATTGTCTTTCATATTCCACTCTCGCTCCATATATCCCTTCAACTCTTTCCAATCTTCTGAGAACTTCGCTGAGTCTTGATTGTTTAGTTTTCTTGTCCATTTGTCCATTTCTGCCATAAATAGCAGTTTTCTCAACCATTCCCATAGTTCTGGAGTTAGCCTGGTGAGACTTTCTACCCTCATCAGTACAGGCAGAATAGCTATAGCTTGTATTCAAGCAGTGTTACTGGGAGCGTGTTGCAGTGTTCCCTCCAAGCTGAGATGGCGTGAGTTAGCTCACAGTTCTTTAGCCTCTGGCTCACACATTTTGGTCTTCGCTCAGGGAGGACGGCTCCAGAGCAAACCAATTCACGCCGTAGCCAGATTGTTCGCTCACAACTTTAATATGCCAGTCGCTCACAAAGTAGAATTCTTGCTCACAAGACTCCATGGCTTTGAGGGAGTATTGGTTGCTTCCCCCCCCCCCCCCCCTTCATCAAAACACGCTCGCATATGTTACTGAGTTCTCTCTGCCCTCTTTTTTTCCGGTAAGGCGCTTAGGAGCCATGGCTGGGTCACACCTGTCACGATTTGTCCTCGTCCCGGTATCCTTCAGCCCCCTCCAACAATCTGTTTACGGCCGTCTAAGCCCCTGCGTCAGTCGGCTCTGACATGCAGGCATCGATCAATTGAATCGGACAGGAATGTCCCTCTTTGTATGCCCCGTTTTGTGAGCCGAGATTTGTATTGGTGGGAGAGGGGAGAGCGCAGTGTTCCCTCTGACACCCCCCCCCCCCCCCCCCGTGGAACAGTTCCCACATCCTGAGCCGAACATTAACTGCTGTGATCTTAAAATGGTAGAAGCCAAAAGTAGGAGATCCCGGGAGAAGAGGGAAGTCCAGTCAAAACAACCGTGACCAAAATGACGAAGAGTCAATAAAGATATATCTACAGAAATGTTTACTATAATAATAGTGATTCTCTAGAAGAATCTCTTCTTGTATCTCTCATACGCAACGGATTTTGTGCAATAACAGATACTGTTTCTCATAGATTGCTTTATCTGAGCGTGTAAGCAAATACAATTCTTATCAGTCTCCACTTATCAATTCTTGAGACAAACATCCCATCTTTGCTATTGTTTTTGAGGTGGTGTGGCATTCCCCCTGTGGGGTTTTTAATGCTCTTACTATTGCTTTCTTCTTCTTTTCCTTTATCCTCCATGCAGGGAGGCGAGGTTTTTTTTGCTGATCTATGCCAGATTTCCGACAATGTTTCTCCTACTGGTTGAAGTGATTTTTGTAGGTTGTCAGTAAGACGTTTCCCCATTTTTTCAAGTAAGTTGGGAAGGTCTTGCTTATTTAGCTTACTAAGCGCTAAGTCTAAGGCTTGAGCCGGGGCTGAATCGGCTGCCATTATCAGTTTCTCCGTGCCTATGCTTTTCCGTTTGTGTTGACAGTTGCGCAGGGCGAAGAAATCTACTCGGTGTTTTGGATACTCCACTATTTATCCTGTTGTTTTTTCCCATTCGGAGGTGATTTTGAGTCTTGTTTAGGGTCTTGATTTGTGAGGGGAGAAGAAGGAGGACATCAGAAGAGCCCTGCTGGATCAGACCAGTAGTCCATCTAGTCCAGCATCCCGTCTCACAGACTGGCCAACCAGTTCCTCTGAAGGGCCAACCACAGGGCAGAGAGGACGAGGCCTTCCCCTCATAAGCACCTAAGAAGAGCCCTGCTGGATCAGACCAGTGAGGGTCCATCTAGTCCAGCATCCTGTCTCTCACAGTGGCCTCAACCAGTTCCTCTGGAGGGCCAACAACAGGGCAGAGAGGCAGAGGCCTTCCCCTCATAAGCACCTAAGAAGAGCCCTGCTGGATCAGACCAGTGAGGGTCCATCTAGTCCAGCATCCTGTCTCTCACAGTGGCCTCAACCAGTTCCTCTGGAGGGCCAACAACAGGGCAGAGAGGCAGAGGCCTTCCCCTCATAAGCACCAAAGAAGAGCCCTGCTGGATCAGACCAGTGAGGGTCCATCTAGTCCAGCATCCTGTCTCTCACACAGTGGCCTCAACCAGTTCCTCTGGAGGGCCAACAACAGGGCAGAGAGGATGAGGCCTTCCCCTCATAAGGACATCAGAAGAGCCCTGCTGAATCAGACCAGTGTGGGTCTGTCTAGTCCAGCTTCCTGTCTCAGGTAGGGGCCTCAACCAGTTCCTCTGGAGGGCCAACAGCAGGGCAGAGAGGCCGAGGCCTTCCCCTCATAAGAACATCAGAAGAGCCCTGCTGGATCAGACCAGTGAGGGTCCATCTAGTCCAGCATCCTGTCTCACACAGTGGCCTCAACCAGTTCCTCCGGAGGGCCAACAACAGGGCAGAGAGGCTGAGACCTTCCCCTCATAAGAACCTCAGAAGAGCCCTGCTGGATCAGACCAGTGAGGGTCCGTCTAGTCCAGCATCCTGTCTCACACCCTGGCCAACCAGTTCCTCTGGAGGGCCAACAACAGGGTACAGAGGCTGAGGCCTTCCCTTGATGTTGCCTCCTGGTTCTAGGATTCAGTGGCTTATTGCCTCTGAATGTGGAGGTTCCCTTCAGCCACCATGGCTCACAGTGTTCTTTCCTGCCTATTCGGATCAGTGCTTCGGCAGCTGCGCTTTGTACCAGCTAAAGATTCTGAGCACCTTCCGAAGGCCGTCACACGTAGAGGGCATTACAGTAATCTAGATTACTGGGACAGTGGAAAGATTACTCGACTAATCCTCCGGAGAAGGGGGGGTCATCCGCCTTCTGACGATGTGGCTTTCAGGTTGCGTGGGCTCTGGGTTCCTGAGGAAGCAGTTGCTTGCCAGGTCTGATTGTTCAGTCAGCTGCGCCCTTTCCTGAACAAAGGTTTGGCTGTGGTGGCTCGTGCCTTGGTGGCATCCATAGTGGATGAACATAATGTACTCTGTGAGGGGCGCCTCAGAAGAGTTCCCTGAAATGGGAGCGGAAGATGGTCACCGGGATGTTATGAGTGATGCTGTTCAGAGCCTGTCACTCTCCAGTCTGTGCTGTTTCACTGCATTTACGTTGGTTCCCGGGTCCAAGAACTCCTTTGGACATTTAAAAACAATAGTCTCAAACTGGGGTACCTTTTTGTCCCCCCCCCTTAGGAACATACCTCCTTGCCAAGTTCATCCTTGGCAGCCGCAGTTCAAATGGGAAGGGGCCGTGGCTGGGTGGTAGAACCTCTGCTTGGCACGAATCAGGTCCCAGGTTCGATCCCCGGCATCTCCCGTTAAAAGGATGGCATGAACGTAAGAAGGTGCCTTCTCCTGAATCAGACCCTCGATCTATCAAAGTCCGTATGATCCGACTGGCAGTGGCTCCCTGGGGTCTCTTGCAAAGGTTTTTCCTATCACATATTACCTGGTCCTTTCAGAGATGCCGGGGACCGAACCTGGGAGTTTCCTGCATGCCAAGCAGAGGCTCTTCCATTGAGTCAGGCCGTCGGTCCATCAAGGTCAGTATTAGGGTTGCCAGCCTCCAGGTGGGGCCTGGGGATCTCCCGCTTTTACAGCTGATCTCCAGCTGACAGAGATCAGCTCCCCTGGAGAAAATGGCTGCTTTGGAGGGTAGGCTCTATGGCATTGTACCCTAATGAGGCCCCTCCCCTCCCCAAACCCCACCGTCTCCTGGCTCCACCCCCAAAGTCCCCAGGTATTTTCCAGTGCAGACCTGGCAACCCTAGTCAGTATTGTCTACTCAGACTGGCAGCGGCTCTCCGAGGTCTCAGGCTGAGGCCTTTCACATCACCTCCTGCCAAATCCTTTAAGCATTAGGCAAAGTGAAAGGCCTCCAAGACCTTGAAGAGCTGCTGCCAGTCTGAGTAGACAATACTGACCTTGATGGACCAATGTTCTGATTCAGTAGAAGGCAGCTTCAGGTGTACATGAATTCACAATGGGATTCACGGTCTTCCTGACAGAGACTTCCTTTCCTCAGGGGTCTCACTCTATAGTTCATCTTCATAGCTGTTCAGAGGTCCCCAGGGTCAGCTAATGCTGCCATCCCCTGGGCGGGAGGTAGTTCCTGACCTCAGTGGGCCTCATGTCTGTCGAATGTCTTACCTGCCCTGTTCTCATGGCATGCTTATCGCCTAGCCTGAGTCTCCGACCTTGGGTGTCTGTATTAGGGTTGCCAAGTCTTAGGAACTCACCGGCAGAAGTGACGTCAGCACGTTGGGGGCGTTGCCAGGGTGACGCTCTGGCAGTCGCCCTAAAACTCTATGGTATCTGGCAATCGCCCCAAAACCTCGCTGGATGACTTCGGGGGTGGGGTTCCCCCCACCGGCCAAATGCTGGCCGGCGGATCGGGAACCCCTTTAGCGGGGGATCCCCCGCCCCCCGGGCTGACTTGGCAGCCCTAGTCTGTATACCAGCTGCTGTTGTTTTTCCCCGGTCTAGCCATGTATCTTGTCCGCTTTAACTCTGGGAACAAGGAGCCAGTATTTTTAGCGCCTTTTCATCTTCCCCTTGATTGGATGTATTATCATAAGTGAACCCTTTTGAACTGGGTATAAGTTCCCTGGCCTCACGCCTACTTGCCATTACTAACACAGAAAGTGCAGATGACCAGTAAGACCTTTCTTCAATGAAGATTTCCTGTTTATGGACACTTGTTGTTGATTGGCTCTGTGGCTTCTCACACCCAAGCCCACACGCTTTCAGACAGCATTTGTGTGCTAGGGCTGCGTTCTGCTTCTACTCCTCTTCATCTGTTGTGGAGGCCGTCTTCCGCTGTGGTTTGTATTCCTCTCAGTCTAGGCCCTTCTCAGCTCTTTGAGAGAGAGAGAAGGGTCTCGGTGCCAGAGGAATGCCCATTCCGCGAGCGGTGAAGAGGCATGCAAATTGCTTTTGGAGAGCTATCTGATGTATCTGTATGTATCAGAGAAATAGGATAAGAAGTCATCAGTATGTAATATTAAACCACAGTGGTCTACAAGAGGCCACTATTGTTGTTCACCCTTTTGCAGATGGGGGTAGAGACAGAGAGCCAAACTAGATGTAGAATAGAAGAAGAAGAATAGGTCTTTATGCCCTGCTTTTCTCTACCCTCAGGAGTCTCAAAGTGGCTTACTTCCCTTCCTCTCCCCACATCAGGCACCTTGTGAGGCAGGTGGGGCTGAGAGGCTTCTGAGAGAACTGTGACTGGCTCAAGGTCACCCAGCAGGCTTCATGTGGAGGAGGAGTGGGGAATCAAACCCCGTTCTCCGTATTAGAGTCCACCTACCTTAACCACTATGCTACTCTGGTTCTTCGCCACTCCTCTCCCCATAAGAGGCACCTTGTGAGGCAGGTGGGGCTGAGAGAGTCCTGAGAGAACTGGGACTGGCCTGAGGTCACCCAGCAGGCCTCATGTTTTTCAAAGCAGCTTACCATCACCTTACCTTCCTCTCCCCCCAACAGGCAACTTGTGAGGCAGGTGGGGCTGAGAGAGCTCTGAGAGAACTGGGACTGGCCAAAGGTCACCCAGCAGGTTTCAGGTGGAGAAAGAGTGGGGAATCAAACCCGGCTCTCCAGATTACAGTCCACCTCTCTTAACCACTACACTACTCTGGCTCTTTGCTACTCTTTTCCTCACAACAGGCACCTTGTAAGGCAGGTGGGGCTGAGAGAGTCCTGAAGGAACTGAGACTGTCCCGAGGTCACCCAGCAGGCCTCATGTGTCTCAAAACACCTTACAATTGCCTTCTCTTTCTCTCCCCACAACAGGCACCCTGTGAGGCAGGTGGGGCTCAGAGAGTCCTGAGAGAACTGGGACTGGCCCGAGGTCACCCAGCAGGTTTCATGGGAAGAAAGAGTGGGGAATCAAACCCGGATTAGAGTCCGCCGCTCTTAAACACTAAACCACACAGGCTAGATGTGATAGGGTGGGGCTCCACAAGCATTTATATCTAGGGTTTCCAAGTCCGGGTTGGAAAATACCTGGGGACTTTGGGGGTGGAGCCAGGAGAAGGGAGGGGAGGGGCCTCAGCATGGTACAATGGCATAGAGCCTACCCTCCAAAGCAGCCATTTTCTCCAGGGGAGCTGATCTCTGTCAGCTGGGGATCAGTTGTAAGAGCGGGAGATCCCCAGGCCCCACCTGGAGGCTGGCAACCCTATTTATATCTGTTTACCCCTAAAGCAGTAGGGCAGATTCATTTTTGAACAAAAACAGAATGTGTCGCAGCTAGAGCATCAGACAAGGCCCAAACAGGCCCCGATCCGAATCCTTACTCTGCCATGAAGTCCAGCGCCTGTCCTTGGCCCTCCTCTCTCCTCCTACCTAACAGAGTTAGCTGTGAGGATAAAACGGAGGGGGAAGAAGAAACGTCTCTGCCATGCAGAACACCTTGGAGGAAAGTTAGAGTCCAGCGGCACCTTTAAGACCAACACAGTTTTACTCAAGATATGAGCTTTCGTGTGCACCCACGCTTCATCAGACACTGAAACGGAACTACAGATCATAGCTGTATAAATAGACGGCTTGTTAAATTAGCATGCAAAATAGTGACAATATTTTCTAACAGATCAAAAGGATGACAGGCTGGTTTCTGATTATCACCTGTTTCGGTTCAACCGGAGGGGAGGGGGGACAACAAGGGTAATGAACATGTTAGAACTGGAGACTGATGTGTCCTGATTTGTGAGAATCCCGTCCGTAGACCCCATCCTTCTCCTTTCTAGCATGGAAGGAAACTTGTAATACCTTTTCTTTATTTTATTTATATCCCGCCCTCCCTGCAAGCAAGCACAGGGCGGCTTACGTAGTTGGTCCGTGAATGACCATTAAAATCAATATAAAATCAGTTTTAAATAATTCAAATACCATAAAATCATGTACTCATAAAGTGCTAGGGGTAGTACATTGGTTTCTTAAGATGGCGTGGTGAAAATACTTGCGACCAGACAGTTCACCAACTCAAAGATCTTCCTGAGTCACGCAGTAATAGAGGCTAGAGACTGAAACTACGAGCCGGGCTAGTTGGTGGCAGTAGCCGGGGGGCAGCTCCTAACTGAAAACCTGGTGGAAGCGCTCCGTCTTGCAGGCCCTGCGGGACTGTAAGAGATGATCTCTTCCAGGAGCTCATTCCGCCAGTATGGAGCCACCACTGAAAAGGCCCTGGCCCTTGCAGTAGCGAGCCTGGCATCCTTGGGGCCCGGGAGGGTCAGACGATTCTGAGACCCCGACCGCAGTGCTCTCTGGGGTATATGTGGGGAAAGGCGGTCCCTCAGGTATGTCGGCCCCTGGCCAGTTGGGGCTTTAAATACCTTGAGATCGCACATTATTTTGGAATGACAACACCATCCATTTCCGTACAAACCTATTTCGTAAGGCAAAGAATTCTCCCACCGCATGCCCTGCCCCTGTTTAAAGTATGGTAAGAACTGCAGTCTTGCCACCTTGAAAGATTTTCTCCTCTTAAACCTCCCTGTCGAAGGAGATTGTGCCGTCTGTTCCCGACAATGCTGATTGACAGCTGAGAGGGATCAGAGACTCGGGGGAAGGGGGTATTTATAGGGGACCTGTCCGAACACAGACTCCAAATTCTCCTGGACCATCCCTGGCGCTATCCCCTCTTAGAAACTTTCTTTTTTAATTTTTGGTATCATCCAGTACACTCACAAGGACTAGGAACTTGTGGGCCTTATAAATCTAAAGATCCCCCAGACATCTGAGCCTGGGATTGGAGCTGTGGGGCCAAGCCGCACGTGAGTAGCATTCTTGAGGGCAGGTGTTAAGTTTCTGCACTCCCAAGTGCCATCTGGCTGTGGTGGTGACCATTGTTTCCAGAGGTCACCCAGAAGGATCAGGGAAAACCCTCGTCACCCAGAGTCCCCTACGTTGTGGCTGATCCTGCTTTAAAGAGCTTGCGCCGGGGAGCAGTTCTAATCCACCTTCTGGGACGCTCAGAGAGTAGCCGTGCTCCTTATGCCGCGGGGAGAAGACTTGGAGGCACCTAGGTAAGTGAAGCTGAAGGCGGCGTTCAGGTGAGAATCTCCCCATCCCACATTGGCATTCACTGCTGGGTCCCCCAAACAGATGTAGCCCACCTTCCAAGCTCGGGTCTTGGAGTTTTGAGGGTGTATGTCTCCAAGCTGGTTCCTTTTATTCCTGGTAATACGCAAACTCCTTTGCCTCCTTGTGGCTCAGAGGGTAAGATGCTGAGCTGCCAACCGGCATCGGTGTCTAGTCATGCTGACCACATGGCCATGGAAAAAGTCTTCGGACAGCACCGGCTCTTCGGCTTGGAAATGGAGTCGGATCCGCCCCCTAGAGTCGGATCCGACTGGCTTTCGAGCAAGGGAAACCCTTTACCTTTCTCACAAGACCAAGTTCACTAGCGTTCATCTCGATGGACTTGTAATTACTCCTGGAGGTGTATGGGAAGCAGAAGGATTCTTTTCCACGCTGGACAGAAAAAAGACAACAACGCGAGGGAAAGCGGCAGGGAAAGAGGGAGACCCAACAGGAGGTGGATTGGCTCAACCGAGGAAGCCGCAGCCCTCGGTTGGCAAGACCCGAACAAGGCTATGATTGAGAGGACATCTTGGAGGCTGTTAATCCACCGGGTCTCCACGAGTCGTAGCAACTTGATGGAGGGTTGCCAGGTGGGGGATGAAGAGAGAGAAGAGATTGGATTTATACCCCGCCCTTCACTCGGAGTCTCAGAGCGGCTCACAGTCTCCTTTACCTTCCCCTCCCCGCAACAGACACCCTGTGAGGTAGGTGGGGCTGAGGGAGCTCTGAGAGAACTGCTCCTGAGAGAACAGCTCTGAGAGAACTTATGACTGAACCAAGGTCACCCAGCTGGCTGCGTGTGGAGGAGTGGGGAATCGAACCCAGTTCTCCAGATTAGAGTCCACAGCTTTTGACCACTACACCAAACTGGATGGGGGGTAGGGTTGCCAGAGGTGGGTTAGGGAGCTCCTGGAGATTTGGGGATGGTGCCTGAGGAGGACGGGGACCTCAGTGCAATACAACACTACAGAGTCCACCTTCCAAAGCAGCCATTTCCTCCAGGGAAACTGATCTCTGTCATCTGGAGATGAGCTGTGATTCCTGGAGATCCCCAAACATCCACCTGGAAGCTAACATTTCTAACTTAATGACACTTAACACAAACACACACCCGTAGGAAGACAAGTGGATTTTGTGGTCGTTCTGAGCTCAGGATATGTCCTGTTGAGCCTTCTTGAATTGCAATCCCGCTGCCCGAATGAATCGTCAGTCCAGATCACAAGATGCCACAGCCCAGTGCTGGACACTGCATTGGTCAGGCTGCACCCGGAGTCTTGGGTGCAGTTCTGGAGGCCTCACTTCAAAAGGGATGTGGACAGAATGGAGCGGATGCAGAGGAGAGCGAAGAGGATGATGGGGGGGTGGGGGCTGGAGTCCAAGAAGCCCTTGGAGGGAAGGCTGAGGGACTGGGGCATGTTCAGTCTGGAGAAGAGGAGCTGAGGGGGGACAGGATGGCTGTTCCTGTTGGCAGCAGAGGAGAGGACTGGCAATAACGGGTTTACATTAAGGGTGGGAAGGTACCGGCTGAATCTCAGTGAAAACTTTTTGACAGTCAGAGTTGTTCAGCAGTGAAGAGCCAGTTTGGTGTAGTGGTTAAGTGCGCGGACTCTAATCTGGGAGAACCAGGTTTGGTTCCCCACTCCTCCACTTGCAAATGCTGGATGACCTTGGGCAAGCCATAGCTCTGTACCAGCTGTTCCCTCAAGGCGAGTTGTCTCAGAGCTCTCTCAGCCCCGCCTACCTCACAGGGTGTCTGTTGTGGGGAGGGGAAAGGAAGGGAGTTTGTAAGCTGCTCTGAGACTCCAAGTGAGTGGAGGGCGGGATATAAATCCAATCTCTTCTTCCTCGGGAGGTGGTGGGCTCTCCTTCTCTGGAGGTTTTCGAACGGAGGCTAGATGGCCATCTGACAGCAATGCGGATTCTGTGAACTTGGGCGTGAGTATTCCCAAGCGTCCTCCCCTGCGGTGTGAAATGGAAGGGCTCAAAGGGCAGCGACAGCCAAGGAGCAGCTGGCTCGGTCTTATTCCCCAAAGATGCAACTTTTTTGGTCCGGCTTAACCCTTTCGAGAGGCTTCTGGAACATGAGCCCTTCCTGACCAGACCATCTAGTCCAGCATCCTGTTTTCCTAGAAGATAGCCCAGAAGTTTGGTAGGAAGCGATAGTCCCTTCCCCTGGACACTGTTAGATGTTCCAGGCGCGATGCCCCTGCCTCGGCCTCCAGACTTTGTGGCAAGAGAGACTAGATAGCTAGATAGGCACGCTGACCTTTCCTTCCTGTGTTTACTCTTCTGCCACTGTCCCCTTTGGAATGGAGATGGTGTTCTCAGGGACCAATTTCCTTCCTTCCGTTCACTCTCTCAGATGAAGCTCTCCCTTCTCCCTGCACACGCCAAGAGGGACAATATGCGGTCCTCTCTTGGCACCACCACGAGGCAGATGGCCCTCCCACCATCTGTCTCCATCCTTAGCTAGTGAGTTAGTACAAGGGTTGCCAGCCTCCAGGTGGGGCCTGGGGATCTCCTGCTTTTACAACTGGTCTCCAACTGACAGAGACCAGCTCCCCTGGAGAAAATGGCTGCTTTGGAGGGTGGACTCTATGGCATTCTACCATGTAGAGGCCCCTCCCCTCCCCAAACCCCACCCTCTCCTGGCTCCACCCCCAAAGTCTCCAGGTATTTTCCCACCCAGACTTGGCAACCCTAGTTGGTACTCTATCAATCTCTGCCCTTTCCTATCCTAAAGGGTACTTCTCAAATAAAGAGAGAAGAATTCCTCTGTTAAACTTGTAACGTGGCGGCTCTGTGTAGCTTTGTAAGCTGAGTAACCCAGTGAAGAGACGCTCCTGCGTTCGTAGCTTTATTTAAGCACTCTGCTAACTTGTGGGAACTGGACTAACCCAACAGGTTCTTCCCACGGTCTCCGAGTGTGGTGGTTTTGTCCAATAATCATGAATGATTAATACCCATCGATTGTTCGGTCCCAAAGAATTTGTGTAAGGCTTCTTAAAACAGTATGTCACTGTGCTTTCAGGACTAAATTCCGTAAATTAAAACCTAATTTTGGGGGGGGGGGGTTTAAATGAAAAAGGATAAAGAGAGGATACGAATATTTGAATAAATAAAAAAGCGGCTGCACAGCCTTCCCTGGGCTTCCTCTTTCTGATGGGATGGTAGTTGTGAATTTCCTGCAATGCTGATTGTGTGAACTTAGGCAGATCATGAAAGGGAGGGTGGGAGGGATTGCCTCAGTGCTTAGTTCTTCCTTACATACCCAGGGAAATGCTGATTCCCACTTTGGTGTCAGAAGGCAATTTTTCTCCTGGCCAGTTTGGCCCAGGGATCCTGGAGGGTTCCCCCCCCCCTTTCTGGGCATAGAGCAGGGCTCCCTGGGGGTTTGGAGGGGGGAGGTACTTGTGAATTTCCTGCATTGTGCAGGGGGTTGGACTGGATGACCCTGGAGGTCCCTTCCGGCTCTGTTTCCATTACATGTTTCCTCTCATTCCTCTATTCCAGCCCTCTTCCCTATGGGATCCGCCGCGAAATTGGCATGTGGTGCCCCAGCCAGGCAATTGTTGTGCTGTATCTCGGCCGACTTCCCCAGGGACAAGGAGTCCAGGCCCCCCCCCTGCCCCAGCAAGGACCGAGGGCCGCAGCGACCCCAGTGGACGATCAGCCCGAAGCAGAAGTAAGTCCGCCCCCCTCAGCTCTTTCCTCCTAGCCAGGTGGTTGTAGAACCATGGGGTCTTCTTGCAGACTCCAGCAAATGCAGGCGCGCTCGGCAGGGAATCGCCACAGCCTCTTGGCGGTAGGGTTGCCAAGTCCGGGTTGGAAAGTACCTGGGGACTTTGGGGGTGGAGCCGGGAGAGGGCGGGGTTTGGGGAGGGGAGGGGCCTCAGGATGGTACAATGCCATAGAGTCCACCCTTCAAAGCAGCCATTTTCTCCAGGGGAGCTGATCTCTGTCAGCTGGAGATCAGTTGTAAAAGTGAGAGATCCCCAGGCCCCACCTGGAGGCTGGCAATCCTACTTGGCAGATATCCTTGTGTGCTGCGGTCTGAATGACACCCGTGGCACTCACTCAGTGGCTCATGGAGAGCCGTGTCCACGGCTAGGATTGCCAGCTCTGGCTTGGGAAAGACCTGGAGATCTTGGGGGAAGAGCCTGGGAGAGGGACCTCATCAGGGTATAACGCCATGGTCCACTAGGGTTGCCAACCTCCAGGTGGTACCTGGAGATCTCTCGCTACTGCAGGATCAGCTCTCCTAGAGAAAATAGCTGCTTTGGAGGGTGGAATTCATGGCGTGATACCCTGCTGAGGTCCCTCCCCTCCGCAAACACCCCCCCAGACCAGGGTTCCCAAGTCTCCCCAGGGGCGTGCGAACCCCCCCCCACTCCAGAGGTCTGCTTCCCACCGGCCCGAATTGGGCCGCTGGGGGGAACCCCGCCCCCAATTGCTGGGCTGCTTAGATGTGCCTGGCACGATGATGTCACCCGGAGGTGACATCATTACGTCGGGCACAGATTTTTTGGGGGAATGCTCTACAATTCAAGGGAAAACTCTATGGTTTCCCCTCAAATTTGAGTGGTCCGGCCCCAGTGTTCCCGATGTGATGACGTCACTTCCAGGTGACGTCATCGCAGCGCACGCGTAAAGCCCACATGCGCCAGGGAGCTCCCAGGAGCGAAAGCACTCCCCCCCGCCACGATCGCGTAAGTACTTGGCAACCCTACCCCAGGCTCCATCCCTTCCAAATCTCCAGGTATTTATCACCCCAGAGCTGGCAGTCCTATCTTCCACCCTGTAATGTAGCTAATTTCTCCAGGAGAACTGATCTTGGCCAACTGGAGATCAACTGTAATAGTGGGAGATCTCCAGGTGCCACCTGGGTGTTGGTAACCGTAACACCAAGAGAGCCCCATTTACTTCCATCCACAACGTGAGGCTCACGGCTTTCCCATTCCTCTGGCCAGGGCTGCTGAGCACCCCCAAGGGTCCCCTATGCACAGATTCCCTCCCATAGGTGTCAACTACAGGGGGGCTCGAGGGCTCGAGCCACCCCCGAAATTTCCCGGGGGGGACTGAGCCTCCCCGGGAAAACGGAGTGCCCTCCAATGCGCCTCCCTGGGCCATACCTAGGGCCACCGCCGCTGTCTCTCTCTCCACCACCACCCCCCCCCGGCCTGGCCCCTCTGTCCTCCTTCCGTCCATCCAGGGGCCACCCTGGCGGACAGAGGGATGGACGGAAGCAGGAGTGGTCGAGGGAGGGGAGGCGGCGGTGGCGGTGACATGGTCCCGGCAGCCCCGCCCCCCCCCGGATTTTCCAAACTTGATGCCCCTGTTCCCTCCAGGTTCCTCATCACATCTCCCCCCACCCTATCAGAAGAACACATGCAGGATCCCTGATTTGAATCATATATGCAGTTTCTTTTTTTTTAATAACAATTTTATTAATTTTATATGTACATCAAACAAAAAACACAACCAAGCAACCAAACAAAGTATTTCTATCCAATACAATACAAATAAGAACTATGTTTTCTCAATAAACTTATCGGTTATAACAAATAATAAAAATCCTTATAACAATTTTGTAAAACCTTCCATCTCAATAGGAATGTCTCCTTGTCTTTGTAGATATTTTAAAATAGGTAGCCCATATATGCAGTTTCTGCGGTTCCTGTAACAGGGAAGCAATGCAGGCATTTGACGATGATACTAAATTTGCAGATGAGACTAAATTGGGAGGGGTAGCAAATACGATAGAAGACAGAGTCAGGACACAGGGTGATCTTGACAGTCTGGAAAACTGGGCTAAAACGAATGAAATTAATTTCAATGGGGATAAATGTGAAGTTAGGAAGGAAAAATCAAATGCACGATTATAGGATGGGGGAGACTTGTCTTGGCGGTAGTCTGTGCAAAAAGGATCTAGGGGTCTTAGCAGACCATACACTGAATATGAGTTAGCAGTGTGATGTGATTGCTAAAAAGGTAATACAATTTTGGGCTTTATCAACAGAAGTCTAGTGTACAGAGCATGCGAAGTGATGGTATCGCTTTACTCTGCTCTGGTTAGACCTCGCCTAAAGTACTGTGTTCAGTTTTGGGCACCACAATTTAAGAAGGATATAGACAAGCTGGAACGTGTCTAGAGGAGGGCAATGAAGAGGGTGAGGGGTCTGGAGACCAAGTCCTATGAGGAGAGGCTGAAGGAGCTGGGGATGTTTAGCCTGGAGAGGAGATGACTGAGAGGTGAGAGGATAACCATCTTGAAGGGCTGTCATAAAGAGGACGGGGCGGATCTGATTTCTGTTGCCCCAGAAGGTCGGACCAGAACCAACGGGTTGAAATTAAATCAGAGAAGTTTTCAGCTAAACATTAGGAAGAACTTCCTGACAGAGCAGTTCCTCCACGGAACAGACTTCCTCGGGAGGTGGTGGTTTCTTTCCTTCTTTGGAGGTGCTCAAGCAGATGGCCAGATCTGACAGCAAAGCTGATTCCATGAACTTGGGCAGATCCTGAGAGGGAGGGCTGGAAGGGTTGACTCAGGGCTTAGTTCTTGTGGCCCTTTTTTACACGCCCAGGGGGATGCTGATCGCTACTTTGGGGTCAGGAAGCAATTTTTCTCCAGGCTGGTTTGGTTGGAGATCCTGGAGGGTTTTTGGTCATCTTCTGGAAGTGTGGGTATACAGGGGGAGGTATTTGTGAATTCCCTGCATTGCGCAGGGGGTTGGACTAGATGACCCTGGAGGTACCTTCCAACTCTATGATTTTATGATGACTAGAATGTTGATTTTTAAAAACAACAACAACAACTAGATGCTGAGATTCTCAGGCCTGAATTCCAATCCCCACCCCAACTTCTATACTTGTTCCCCGTCGTTCCACACAGCTGGGGAAGGCCCGCCTGCTTCCTCAGTCGCTCTTGACGGAAAATCTCCAAAGACCCCTCTCCACCCCCAGCTCTGATGCTGTTCTGTTCTCCCCCTACCCCCCAGAAACAAGCGGGACGCAGCCTTCGCACAAAGGAAGGCTGAGCGAGCCGCCATGCGGGCCCACCTCCGGGAGAAATATCAGCTGCCCAAGGTAAGGCAAGCTCCTGGGCTCCGAGGGTGGGTGAGTGGATATAGCCGACCGCTGAGGGGTAGCAGAAGATCTCCAGAGACTACAACTGATCTCCAGGCAACAGAGGATAAAATGGCCGCTTTGGAAGGCAGTGGCTGGAGATCTCCTGGAATTACTGTTAAAGAAAAATAGTCAAAAATACTTAAATGCACAGAGGTGCGATGAATCTTTGCTTCACCGGAGGCGAGACATTTCCTCTAGTTTAAAATTACTTTATTACTAAGGGAAAAGGTACATGGGAGAGCTAGAAAACAACAACATACCTAGAGCTACATTTTGCTACTACTTTACGCAAGACATGGTGAGATCAGAATGGAGAATCTCTCCTTCTCCTTGACCCCTAGAAGGAAGTCACCTGAACACAGTAACCAATCAGTACATCAATACTCCTATAGATTCGCTGGCTTTCCTCACATTGGCTCCCTGCGAGGTTTCTAGGGTTGCCAAGTCCGGGTTGGAAAATACCTGGGGACTTTGGGGGTGGACCCGGGAGAGGGTGGGGTTTGGGGAGGGAGGGGCCTCAGCAGGGTACAAAGCCATAGAGGCCACCCTACAAAGCAGCCATTTTCTCCAGGCGAGCTGATCTCTGTCAGCTGGGGATCAGTTGTAAAAGCATGGGATCCCCAGGCCCCACCTGGAGGTTGGCAACCCTAGAGGTTTCCCTTCCAGGTCAGTCTGAAGAATAGCTCGGGAGATACACAAATGAACCCTATAATGACTGGAATGTTCAGATCTCGCTAACACACAGATTTCCAACAATTACAACGGATCTCCCAGTGGCAGAGACCAGCTCCCCTGGACAAAATAGCTGCTTTGGAGGGAGGACTCTTTGGCTTTGATACGCCACTGAAATCCCTCCCCAAACCTCGCCTTCCTCAAGCTTAGGGGGGGACACTCTAGCATTCAGCCTGAAAACTCTATGGTACCATAGAGTTTTCAAGCCAAATGCCAGAGCGTCCACCGGCGACATGCCTAGCGTGATGTCACTTCCGGGTGACATCATTGTGGTGCGCGCAAGAATGTCCCAGGCCAGGACCTACTCCCCCCTTCCCCCCGCTGCAACCAGCAAGTGACTTGGCAACCCTACTCAAGCTCCACCTCCCCACCCCTAAACCTCCAGGTATTTTCCAGTCTGGAGCTGGCAAGCCCTGAATCAGCTCTGGATCTGGGAAGGGGTCCCGCTTGGTTTGCCAGGTCCCCTTGGCTACCAGCGGGACAGGGGTAGGGTTGCCAGCTCCAGACTGGGAAACTCCTGGAGATTTGAGGATGGAACCTGAGGAGGGCAGGGGCCTTAGTGGGGGTACAATGCCATAGAGTCCGCTCTCCAGGGGAACTGATCTCCATAGTCTAGAGATAAGCTGTAATTCCGGGAGATCCCCAGGTCCCTCCTGGAGGCTGGCATCCCTAACAACATTGTTGGGCAGTGATGTTCACTGTTTAGCCTTGGGTCCATCTCTCTCTTTCGGCCTAACCTACCTTTAGGGTTGCCAGCCTCCAGGTGGGGCCTGGGGATCCCCCGCTTTTACAACTGATCTCCAGCTGAGAGAGATCAGCTCCCCTGGAGAAAATGGCTGCTTTGAAGGGTGGACTCTATGGCATTGTACCATGCTGAGGCTTCTCTCCTCCCCTAACCCCGCCCTCTCCTGGATCTGCCCCCAAAGTCCCCACGTATTCCCCAAACCAGACTTGACAACCCTACCTACCTTGCAGGGTGGTTGTTTGAGGATAAACAAAAAGTATGCTTGCCTGAGCTTTTTGGCAGAAGAGCGGTGATAAAAATGCATTTGCACTCATTTCATTTTTTAGTAGTTGTCAATTTTCCGGGCTGTATGGCCGTGGTCTTGGCATTGTAGTACCTGCCGTTTCGCCAGCAGCTGTGACTGGCATCCTCAGAGGTATAACACAGAACGATGGAGTACTCTCTGTGTCAATGTGAGAAGAAACCTGGTAGGCAGGTAATTTATATCTACTCAGGAAGGTGGGGTAGGGCTGAGTCATTATCTTGGAGGAGTTTCCCAGGCTGCGACATGCTAATGGAGGGGCTTTCCTGAGGAGGTTCTTTTGCATGTGGATTGGCTGTTGAAATTCTAATCTTATCTGTAGTGCTGTTGTAAGATGTAAGATTTGTAGTGCTGTTGTAAGATTTCATTTTTCCTTATTTCTCTCCCAAGAACCGGACGGATAAGAAGCAGATGGAAGCAGCTGGGGGCAAAGTGACTGTTCCCCAAGACCTGCTAGCCATCATGAAGTCCAAGGCCACCTCGGATGCTGGCTCGCTCTTCCCCAGTTTCAGCGACCTGGATTTCAGCTCCTTCCAGATGTCTGCTCGGAACGCCATGAGGTCCCTGCAGCAACCGGTGCAGTGCCCTGTCATGTGAGCGGATCCAGAACCTCCGGGGCTGCTTGATGAATCACGTGCCACATGGACGCAGGACTTCTTCGATTGGGATTGCTCATGCCTCAGAGATACCCCTGGTTTTGGGAAAGGGTGGGCTTGCTGAACTCCTGCAGGACATCTTGGGCCTGCTGCCTTCCAAGTAGGGTTGCCAGCCTCCAGGCAGTGCCTGGAGATCTCCTGGTATTACAACTGATCTCCAGGTTGCAGAGATTAGTTCGCCTGGAGAAAATGGCCGCTTTGGAAGGTGGACTCAGTGGCATTGTACCCCATTGATGTCTCTCCCCTCCAGGGGCGTAGCCAGACAATTTTGGGTGGTGGGGCGTTGGGGAATCTGGGGGGTGGGGGAGCAGGGGATACAGAGAGTGACATTCCATTGGCAGGCAGGTGGAGAAGAGAAGGGTCTTTCCTTACCTGCTAGCACAACTCCCACAGTGGGAGTTGTGGGGCATGGGTTGTGAGTGAGGGGGCACGGCCCCTAAATGCCCCACTCTGGCTACAGGCCTATTCCCCTTCCCAAAACCGCCCTCCTCAGTCTTCACCCCCCCCCCCCAAATCTCTAGGAATTTCCCAAGCCAGAGTTGGCAACCCTACTTATAGGTCTAGGGGAAACTTAGGTGGGGGGACTTTAAGTCTCTGAGACCACACCTTCCAGAGGTTATGCTCTGGGCAGACTGACAACTGGCCCTGCCACGGAAGGAGCTTTACCCTCTACATCTTTTGATATTCCTGCAACCTCAGGGCATTGCCATTGTTAAGTATAGTCTCCTATAAGCCCTGCGCCCAAAGCCATTGTAAATAACCTAGGGAACTGGATCCGGGGCTGCCAACCTCCAGATGGTTCCTGGAGATTTCCCAGAACTATAACTCACCTCCAGATAAGAGATCAGTTTCCCTGGAGGAAACAGCAGTTTCAGCAGGTGGATGCTATGGCATCACATACCTCCTGAGCTCCCCTTCTCCCCCAAACTCTTCCCTTCTTGCCCCAAAATCTCCTGGAATTTCCCAACATGGAGGTGGCGACTCTAACTGGATCTGCCGGTCTGACATTTATGCAACTTGAATTCAGTGGGTTGGGATACCTCAGCTCGGGGGCAGAAGGTGCAGTTTGTGTGCCCGAGGGTCTGGGTTCAATTCCTGCTGTCTTTATGGGCAAGTGTTTGGACAGCAGTGCTGGACAGGATTTTTGGTTGGATCCTGGGGGGTTGATGCCAGTCTGGATAGCCAGGTTTGGGCTTGGGAGACTCTTGATTTGACCATTTGATACAAGGCAGCACTTTGACTCTTGGAAGCCTGTACTCCGAAAATCTTGTTGGTGGTCTCTAAGGTGCTACTGGACTTGAATCCAGCTGTCCTTACAATCCCGTTTCCTGTCTTTGTATGGGGCGATGCTGTTTCAGAAGGGAAGGGGATAGTTGTAGTCACAAAGGAACCAGAGCCGGCTGTATTGGGTCTCTGATCTGAATAAAACGTACTCTTCTGTTTCTTCCTTGTCTCTTTATTATTCTTACTGTGGGGGGGATCCACCTCTGATTTAAGGTTTCCAGCTTCCCGGTGGGGCCTGGAGATCTCCCAGAATTACAACCATTCTCCAGACTGCAACGATCAGTTCCCTCTGAGGAAAATGGCTGCTTTGAAGGGTAGCTCCTACAGCATTGTACCACCTCCACATTTTCAAGAATTTTAGGGTTGCCAAGTCCAGATAGGGAAATGCCTGGAGATTTTGGGGGTGGAGCCTGAGGAGGGCGGGGTTTGAGGAGGGAGGGATCTCAGTGAGGTATAATGCCATAGAGTGCACCTCCCTAAACGGCCATTTTCTCCAGGGGAACTCATCTTTGTCGCCTGGAGGTGCTAGGCAGGAGATCTCCAGCCACCACCTGGAGGTTGGCAACCCTCAAGTGGCAGCCCCTCTGAATGCTGCTAAACTTCCCTTGAGCTCGATGGCACCTCCAACTGCAGAGGCAGTCTACCTCTAAAGTAGGTGGAGGCGGCTCTCATAACAACACGCACAGCCACACCCACTATGACGCATCGCGGTCAAACCCCCAAGAACTACAACTCCCATCAGCCTCCCCCCCCCGCAGGCCGCTCTCCCTGGCGTCATAAGTGCGCGACACGCACACATAGGCGTCACGGCGCTCCCTTGTCGGGAATCCGCTCCCTTCTCGCCGGTGACGTCACTCTCCCGGGAGCCAATGGGCGTTGAGAAGCTCGCAGGCTGGCAGAAGGAGCGGACGCAGTAGGACCCGCGGCGGAGGGAGGGCAGGCATGGCCCTGAACGGCGGGGGGAACCCCTTCGAGGGGGACCCGGGGAATCCCTTCCAGGTGCGTCGGCAGGCGGGGCGGGGCGGGGCGGGGCGGGGCGGGGCTCCTTCCTCCGTCTCCTCCCCCTCTTTGGGCGCTGTGGCCCGGGGGTAATTGGGGGTCTTAACTCGGTATGCCGCACCAACTGGGGTGAGCTCCCGCGGGGTGAGCAGAGAGGCCTGGCACCCGGTGGGGTGGGGGTGGAGGACTGAATGGCAGCTCCCCTCCAGCTTCTCCTCCGGGGAACATTCCTCGTCTTCGCCCTGATCCTTGCGGGGTAGATAGAGAAGCGGGGTAGTTTGGACGTCTCTTTGATTCCTGCCCGAGGTTGCAGGTCTCTGGGGGGTGTGTGTGTGTGTGTGTGTGTGTGTGTGCGCTTGTCCGGCCTCTGCGTGTGATGAATGCAAGAGTGTCTGGGCGTTTCTCTTCTATATCCACCCTTCCATGGGGGGCTGCATCTAGCAAGACCATGGGTAATAAATTAGGAAGAAGGAGCCTTGTGGAAAACTGGTCCCTTTGTAATAAGAACGTAAAAAGGGGCCCGCTGGATCAGACCACTGAGGGTCCATCCGGTTCAGCTTCCCGTCGCACAGAGTGGCCCCAACCAGTTCCTCTGGAGGGCCAGCAACAGGCCATACAAGAAGAGGCCTTCCCTTAGTAGAAACATCAGAAGAGACTGCTGGATTAAACCAGTAGTCCATCTAATCCGGCATCCTGTCTCATGCAGTGGCCTCAAGCAGTTCCTCTGGAGGGCCAACCACAGGGCAGAGAGGCCCCTCATAAGAAGAGCCCTGCTGGATCAGACCGGTGAGGGTCCATCTAGTCCAGCATCCCGTCTCTCACACAGTGGCCTCAGCCAGTTCCTCTGGAGGGCCAACCACAGGGCAGAGAGGCCGAGGCCTTCCCCTCATAAGAACATCAGAAGAGCCCTGCTGGATCAGACCAGTGAGGGTCCCTCTAGTCCAGCATCCTGTCCCACACAGAGGCCTCAGCCAGTTCTACTTTCAAGTTTTTGGGAGTGACTATTGAACAAAATCTGACCTGGAGTGCAAACACCACTGCTCTGGTGAAGAAGGCCCAGCAAAGGCTTTATTTTCTCAGACTTTTAAAGAAAAATAACTTGAATGAGAAAATACTGATGTCTTTCTATCGTTGCTCAATAGAGAGCATTTTAATATACTGTATCTGCGCCTGGTTTGCTAGTTGTACGGTCGCAGATAGGAAAGCACTCCAGAGAGTCATCACCACAGCCCAGAAGATAATTGGCTGTCCTCTCCCACTTTTGGAGGAACTGTACAGTTCTCGATGTCTGAAAAAAGTGAAGAACATCCTACAGGATTTATCACATCCTGCATATTCCTTGTTTGAACTGCTGCCTTCGGGCAGAAGATATAGGACAATCAAAACAAGGACAAATAGACTAAAAAACAGTTTTTACTCGAGAGCTATTATTGCCCTGAATGCTGCATGAGACTGAAATCTGGAGGAAACAGTGGTTTGGTTGCTATGTAAAAGGGAGAAGCAGTTGTGAATGTCTGTGTGATTGCGCATGTGTATATGTTGCGAGTCACTGAATGATGGCACTTTTTAATTTCATTGTACTATGTACAATGACAATAAAGTATATTCTATTCTCTGGCGGGCCAACAACAGGGCATAGAGGCCGAGGCCTTCCCCTCATAAGAATGTCAGAAGAGCCCTGGTGGATCAGACCAGTGAGGGTCCATCTAGCCCAGCATCCTGTCTCACACAGTGGCCTCAACCAGTTCCTCCGGAGGGCCAACCACAGGGCAAAGAGGCCGAGGCCTTCCCCTGAGAACAACAAGAGCCTTGCTGGGTCAGACCAGTGAGGGTCCCTCTAGTCCAGCATCCTGTCTCTCACACAGTGGCCCCAACCAGTTCCTCTGGAGGGCCAACAACAGGGCAGAGAGGCCGAGGCCTTCCCCTCATAAGAACATCAGAAGAGCCCTGCTGGGTCAGACCAGTGAGGGTCCCTCTAGTCCAGCATCCTGTCTCACACAGTGGCCTCAACCAGTTCCTCTGGAGGGCCAGCAACAGGGCAGAGAGGCCGAGGCCTTCCCCTCATAAGAACATCAGAAGAGCCCTGCTGGATCAGCCCAGTGAGGGCCCATCTAGTCCAGCATCCTGTCTCTCACACAGTGGCCTCAGCCAGTTCCTCCGGAGGGCCAACAACAGGGCAGAGAGGCCGAGGCCTTCCCCTCATAAGAACACCAGAAGAGCCCTGCTGGGTCAGACCAGTGAGGGTCCCTCTAGTCCAGCATCCTATCTCACACAGTGGCCTCAACCAGTTCCTCTGGAGGGCCAGCAACAGGGCAGAGAGGCCGAGGCCTTCCCCTCATAAGAACATCAGAAGAGCCCTGCTGGATCAGCCCAGTGAGGGTCCCTCTAGTCCAGCATCCTGTCTCACACAGTGGCCTCAGCCAGTTCCTCCGGAGGGCCAACAACAGGGCAGAGAGGCCGAGGCCTTCCCCTCATAAGAACACCAGAAGAGCCCTGCTGGGTCAGACCAGTGAGGGTCCCTCTAGTCCAGCATCCTGTCTCACACAGTGGCCTCAACCAGTTCCTCTGGAGGGCCAGCAACAGGGCAGAGAGGCCGAGGCCTTCCCCTCATAAGAACATCAGAAGAGCCCTGCTGGATCAGCCCAGTGAGGGCCCATCTAGTCCAGCATCCTGTCTCTCACACAGTGGCCTCAACCAGTTCCTCCAGAGGGCCAGCAACAGGGCAGAGAGGCCGAGGCCTTCCCCTCATAAGAACACCAGAAGAGCCCTGCTGGGTCAGACCAGTGAGGGTCCCTCTAGTCCAGCATCCCGTCTCTCACACAGTGTCCCACCAGTTCCTCTGGAGGGCCAACACAGAGTGGCATGGAGGCTGAGGCTGTCCCCTGATGCTGCCTCCTGCCCCTGGGATTCAGAGATTTACTGCCATTGAACCCGGAGCTTCCCTTTAGTCACTGTGACTAGTAGCCACTGATAGAACAATCTTTCATGAATCTATCTAATCACTTTTCAAAGCTATGTCTGTGGGTACTCCCGTTTCCTGGCAGCAAATTCAGGATTTTAATCACTCGCTGTGTAAAGAAGTTATTTCCTTTTGTCCGCCCTGAACCTACTGCCCGTCAGCTTCGTTGGATGCCCTCGAGTTCTAGTATTGTGGGAGAGGGAGAAACGGTTCTCTTTGTCATCTCTGTCCGCCCCGTGCAAAATTGTATCAACCTCTATCATGTCCCCCCTTAGTCATCTCTTCTCTAAACTGAAAACCCCCAGACCTTTTTGCCTTTCCTCCTAGGGAAGGTGCTCCAACCCCCTCATCACCTGGGTCACCCTCCTCTGCACTTTGTCCAGCACTGCAGTGTCCTTTTGGGGAGATGCAGTGATAAAGTTTACACGGCTGGATTTCAGTCTCTTTCCCTTAATCCTAGCATATCGTCTCCTCCAAGGGTAACTAGATTTCTGCTTCATTCTGGCAACATCACTGGGGTAGGACTAGGTTCTCTTAGCAACAGGATCCTAGGGTATGGGGCGGGTGTCCCTTGCAATTATGTCCTGGAGTTGCGTGTTTGTGGCATAACTGAGTATAACAAGAAGTGGGTCTTGTCTTTCCTGGGGAAGGGGCCACGGGAGCTATTGGTGTAGTGGAGCCAGTTTGGTGTCGTGGTTAAGTGCGCGGACTCTAATCTGGGAGAACCGGGTTTGATTCCCCACTCCTCCACTTGCACCTGCTGGATGACCTTGGGCAAGCCATAGCTCTGTACCAGCTGTTCTCTCAAGGGCAGTTGTCTCAGAGCTCTCTCAGCCCCGCCTAGCTCTCAGGGTGCCTGTTGCGAGGAGGGGAAGGAAAAGGAGTTTGTAAGCCGCTCTGAGACTCCCTTGGGGAGTGAAGGGCGGGGTATAAACCCAATCTCTTCTCTTCTTCTTCTATTGGTCCAGGAAGATGCCCTGTATTCTTACAGATGTGATACCATGTTCTGCATTGTTTAGCATGTCATGTTTAGCAGTGGTGCTTTGCTCAGACGTCAGCTCTGTTTCAAATTTCTGCATTTCCTAGTCCTGTTACATTGCTTATTAGGTGTAGCCTCCTATTGACTGCGTTGATTGACATGGTGCATGTTGTGTCATCTGCCTGGAGTCTCAGCCAGAAAGGTGAACTGTCACTGTAAATAATTTAAAAATGTCCCTCCTGTGTCTCCGTCAAGATCTGCTTCGCCAAACCTTCCCGGGTTCTGCTTTCCATCTGAGTTCTACTAATTAGGCCCTTCCCTTATCACGAGGGCCTTGCCTTGCAGGATTGGTCTCTACCATTCATCCTGGCTTCTTTCACTTCCCCTAATTTTCTGCTGCTGAGTTCTTGTTGCCTGATTTTTGGGCCAGCCCTGAGGGCAGTGGCTCCCGCCCTTAACCTTTCCTGGAAATAAATTGGATCCAGGGTGGTCTGTATGGAATGGATCATCCATCTTCTGTGGCAGTCTGCCTCTCAGTATTGGACGCTGCGGGCCGTTTTTGTCTTCCTCGTGGGCACCCCAGAGGCACCGAGCTGACCACTGTTGGAAACAGGATGCTGGGTTAGAGGGATGCGAAACAGGGCTTAGCACTTGCTCTCTTTCGAGTAAAAACCACAGCGAGGAGGTCAGGCATTATTTACTGGATGTCCTTGCTTCGTGATATGGATTGTTTCCTTCGTTTCTGTAATTCGCCTTCAGTCTTGGTAAGAAAGGTGGATGACAGAGCAAAGTAAATAAAAATTTAAAGTGTTTTAAATATAAATGAACGGTGTCTGCTCTGAACTGGAGGGCCCAGGCTAGCCTGATCTTGTCAGATCTCGGAAGCTAAGCAGGGTCAGCCCTGGTTAATACTTGGATGGGAGACCATCAAGGAAGTCCAGGGTTGCTACGCAGAGGCAAGCAATGGCAAACCTCCTTTGAACGTCTCTTGCCTTGACCTGGAGGGCCCAGGCTAGCCCAGTCTCGTCAGATCTCAGAAGCTAAGCAGGGTCGGCCCTGGTTTGTACCTGGATGGGAGACCACCAAGGAAGTCCAGGGTTGCTATGCAGAGGCAGGCAATGGCAAACCGCGCCTTTGAAGGTCTCTTGCCTTGACCTGGAGGGCCCAGGCTAGCCCAGTCTCATCAGATCTCAGAAGCTAAGCAGGGTCGGCCCTGATTTGTACCTGGATGGGAGACCACCAAGGAAGTCCAGGGTTGCTGAGCAGAGGCAGGCAATGGCAAACCGCCTTTGAAGGTCTCTTGCCTCGACCTGGATGGACTAGGCTAGTCCGATCTTGTCAGATCTCGGAAGCTAAGCAGGGAAGTCCAGGGTTGCTGTGCAGAGGCAGGCCATGGCAAGCTCCCTCTGAACGCCTCTTGCCTTGGAAGCGCTTCCGTCTTGCCATAAGTTGGCAGTGACTCGACAGAACTTTCCACCACCACCAAACTTTGTCTCACAGTAACCAGCGGTGGTTTGCCCTTGCCTGCCTCTGCGTAGCAACCCTGGACTTCCTTGGTGGTCTCCCATCCAAACACCGAGCAGGGCCAACCCTGCTTGGCTTCCGAGACTTGAGGAGATCAAGCTATTGTGTCAGGGCACCCCATGCTCAGGAGTTAATCAGATTCATCTTCTCTGATGTTCTCTAAGTTAGTCACCACCGCTGCCCCTTCCCAAGCTGAGGCCGGCCGCATCCATTTACCACTTTCATATTTATTTGGTTCCTTTTATTTACTTTACAGTTGTAAAGAAGATGTTCCTAGAAGGCTTTCCCTACCTTCTTGGACTAGTTTGTAGGCATAGAACTGTGAATTTCCTGTATTCCTCGGGGGGGGGGTGGACTAGATGACCCTTGAGAGCCAGTTTGGTGTACTGGTTAAGTGCGCGGACTCTAACCTGAGAGAACCGGGTTTGATTCCCCACTCCTCCACTTGCACCTGGCTGGATGACCTTGGGCAAGCCATAGCTCTGTACCAGCTGTTCCCTCTAGGACAGCTTGGGAAAGAGCTCTCTCAGCCCCACCTACCTCACAGGGTGTCTGTTGTGGGGAGGGGAAGGGAAAGGAGTTTGTAAGCTGCTCTGAG
The DNA here is from genome assembly GCA_029233225.1 of Lepidodactylus listeri. Lineage (NCBI taxonomy): Eukaryota > Metazoa > Chordata > Lepidosauria > Squamata > Gekkonidae > Lepidodactylus > Lepidodactylus listeri. The sequence continues at coordinate 153,045,882 of JARCFY010000003.1, forward strand.
ACTCCCTTGGGGAGTGAAGGGCGGGATATAAATCCAATCTCCTCTTCTTCTTCTTCCTCCTCCTCCTCCTCCTCCCCCCTTCCAAATCCGTATTTCGCTGTCTGCTTTGCTAGCCTTTGCCAATCTCAAAGGCCAGCTTTTCGACCTGAAAACAGCGTCCCTTCACTCCTGCGGCAACGAGTCACTGCCCTTGGCAATGTTTGCCTTGGGTGTTTATTGGTATCTCACTTACCCAGAGAGATAGGAGGTTTTAACCCCGCCTTGGAAAGGTCCCTCGGTGATCGGCCACCAACTTTTCCAGGAGGGAGCTCTGGGTACTGGCTGTGCTTTCTGTGCATGCTCAGAAGTACTTGAGTATTTAATTGTGACTTGACATCCTGGGGTTCCACATTTCACAGGGAGATGTGGGGTGGGTGCGGGTCTTTTTTAGTGTACTGGTTAGAGCCAGTTTGGTGTAGAGGTTGGGAGCGCTGATGTCCTGGGCTGGGTGCAGGCAGGGCGAGAGAGAGCGAAAGTCCAAGTCCGGTCCGAGGTCAGAATCAAGGGGTCGCAAGCAGGAGCCAGATGAACAGAGTCGGAATTACAAACCGAGAGCGTAGTCGTTGGAAGCCGGAGTCAAGGAGCCAAGGGTTCAAAGCACGAATCGGGAATCAGGAGCATGGGCGAGGGAGGTGCAGAGCGCCGTCAAACTGACTAGTTGCTGGCCTGAGGAACCAGCGTCAGGAGGGGAAGCTAAATACCCCTCAGGTGCCAGGGTTGATTAATGCTCAGCGTGGGCGTCCCGGCTTCTGTTAGAACTCAGGGCTGAGGGACCACTTGCTGTGCAGGCGCGCCTCCCTCCAATGGGACGTTAAGTCTTGCCTGAGCAGTTCCACAAATGCACCGTCGGAGGAGGCGAGTCAGGGGGGCTGCATGTCAGGCGTTGTTCCTCCGCCGCATTTGCTGGGACAGGTGGTAGAGATACGCTGGCGAGCTCCGAGGTTTCATCAGGGTCAGGCGTGGACTCTGCAGAAGCCAGGAGCGTGGGCTCAGCTGGAGCCAGGGCCGCATCCTCAGCAGGACTCGTGACAGCGGACTTTAATCGGGGAGAACCGGGTTTGACCCCCCACTCCTCCACATGCAGCTGTTGCCGTGACCTTGAGTCAGTCACAAGTTCTTTCAGAGCTGTTCTCTCAAGGGCCGTCCTCGAAAGAGCTCTCTTAGCCCTACCTGCCTCACAGGGTGTCTGTTGTGGGGAGGGGGAGGGAACAGAGACTGTAAACCGCTCTGAGATTCCTTTGGGTAATGAAGGGCGGGGTAAAAATTCAATCTCTTCTCCTTCATACGCTTAGCTGTCAGTGCAGACTGGGGGAGATGCCTTTGTATTGGTGTTGTGCTCACGGGCTTCCGGCAGAGTCAAGCTGTTTGTGTTTGGAACGCGGGATGCCAGATTCGGTGGACCTTTTTGCTGATCCCGCCAGATAATTTTAATAAAGTGTTCAGTCACTGGGCCTCATGATGCCTCTTAACCGTCTTACTTCAGAGTGAATCATCCTCGTTCTAAGGCAGTCTACCTCACAATATCAGTCACTGAGCGCTGCTTTTATTTACATTATTTAGTCAGTCTTTCCCGTTTGGACTCCAGGCGGATTCCACAGAGTGGATCAGTGCCGTCGGCGGATGGAACATTCCATAAGCAACGCAGCCTTCTTTGGGGGTTTTCAGGCAGAGGCTGGCTGGCCATCTGACAGCAGTGCTGATTCTGTGAACTTCGGCAGATCACGAGAAGGGAGGGCAGGGAGGGTTGCCTCAGTGTGCTTAGTTCTCGTGGCCTTTTCTTAACGCGCCCAGGGAAATGCCAGTCGCCACTTTGGGGTCAGGAAGCAATTTTTCTCCAGGCCAGTTTGGCCGGGGATCCTGGAGGTTTTTTTGTCATCTTCTGGGTGTGGAACAGCAGTCACTGGAGGTGTGTGTGGGGGAGGTATTTGTGAATTCCCTGCATTGTGCAGGAGGTTGGACTAGATCAGGGGTGGGCAATTGTTTTGGCTCGGGGGCCACTTTGTGGGAGCGGAGGTTAGCGGAGGGCCACACCTTTTAAAATGATTGTATTCATTAGTTAACTTTGCATTTCAGAAAAGGTATAAATTGTATCATAAAAATCAATAAATATAAATTAAATAAAATAGTGGTAGTTTTATTCAATTTATTTATTGCGCTAATTTCGTATCATCTATAGCTGCAAGCACATTTAATTTTAGAATCAGTTTAATGAGACAAATGTACCCGTTCACACTTTTCTACAATTTTTTTGAAATCAGATTGCTTGCTGAGATTCTCATCACAGCCTGCAAGTTAATGTCTGTCAAAGAGCATCTATATTTACTCTTCTTGATCTTCATGCAAGAAAAACTTTGCTCACAAATATATGTAGACCCAAATACAGAGAACATTTTCCCAGCAAATTTCTTCATACATGGAATTTTTTTCAGCAGACAAGTTTGTAAAAGTCAACTAGTGTCACAGCATTAAACATTTCTTTCACAGTGTGATCTGTCTGCATGTCAATAAGTTCAAACTGCAGCTCCTCAGGTGCTGTATCAATATCAGCAGTGATGGGATAAGACAGCAAATTGAATTTAGGCTCAATTTTCTTGAAGTCCTGAAATCTTCTCGGCGGGCCGCAAAAAAAAAACTGTGGTGGGCCGCATGTGGCCCCTGGGCCGCAATTTGCCCACCCCTGGACTAGATGATGGACAGATGACCCTAGAGGTCCCTTCCAACGCTAGGATTCTTTGATTCTAATAGCATTGCAAAACAGAACTGAAGCAAAGCACAAGTATTGACAGTACACATTAAATGATGCAAAATTTCACAGCAGGATCCTAGATTCAGCAAGCTATGCACAGTAGCATAGACCACAGACTCTAATAGATTTTCTAAGTAACTTTGAGAATCATTTAGTACAGCTCTACCCTATTGCCTGCGTAGAGAAACCCTCTTGAATCGTTCAGTTTTGCACTGTTTGTGGAAAGCTGGGAGGAGCCTTCCTGACCTTCTGAGGCCGGCCGTTCCACAAGGTGGGGGCCACCACGGAGAAGGCATGAGTACAGGCAGTTGTTGATTTTTGCTCATTTGCAGGGTGGCATTTACAGAAGATCCTGCTCCAACGAGCAAAGCTGTCATAAGCGTCCCAGAGCCGGGCACTGTTGGAAGCAGGATACTGGGTTAGAGGAACGTTTGCTCTGAGCCCCCAGCCTTTTGGAGTCTGTGGGCGCCTTTGGCATTCGGAGAAACTAATGTGAGAGACAGCTGGTTAGCATTTTATGACTGGGTGGAAAGAAACTTCGAAGACCAAGAGCAATGAATATAACTATTATAAACTTGGAGAAACTCTTAACTTGAACTGTGTAGAAGCTGTTTCTTTTCAGGAATCCTAATAGAAGGTTTTAGTGATTTGATTAAGTGACGCTGGCTTTAGTAATTATATAAAAGAAAAAGACCTGGAAACAAAGAATTAAGAGGGAAAATGTGCAACTGCTATTATGTGATCTTGATGGAATTTCCCTTTATGTCTTATCCCATCCCCTGTACTCTTCCTGCCGTATAATGTCTTATCCCTTCACTTGTACCCCTCCTACCCTATAATGTGCTAAAACAAAATAAAAATTTAATAATAAAAAAAAAAAGAATTCAGAGAAAGTGTGTTGGGTGCCGCTATAAAATGGCCGCTGCAGCAGGCAGAGCTGCACATTTTATTTATTTATTTATTTCGATTGATATCCCGCCTTGCCAGAGACCGGCTCTAGGCAGCTAACAACATATTTATAAATACAGAGTTAAAACATCATTATAAATACAAAGTTTATACAGAAGAAGACCCAGTGCCAGGGAAAAAGTGAGATGATTTTAAAAACGTTAGAAAGGGGAAATGAAAGCAATACCTTTGGAGCTGGCTGCAACCAAAATGATGTTAGTATATTCGGCAGAGCCAGTCAAAAGCTGTGCTGGGCAGGAACCCCATATGGGTCCCCACCGCCACCACTTTCTAAAAACTCTTGGTGGGTGCCAGGAAAGGTATCTGTGGGGAGTGCCCGTGGGGAGTGCCCGTGGGCACGGTGTTGGAGACCCCTGCTCTATCCTGAAACAAGATTTTTTTGAATTTTAGTTGAGGCATAGGACAGATAAATGCAGGTCTGTTAAGCTACCGATATTGGGGTGTATGGACAGGGAGAAAAAAAACCCGAACCTCTTTCTTGTGACATTAGAACTCAGGGCTGTCCCACAAAAGCAGTTGGCGCTAGATTTAAGGGGGGAAAGGGAAGTGTTTTATCACACAGTGCAAAGTCTGTGGGACTCCTTCCCACAAAAAGTGGCAACAACCACCAGTTTAGATTTTTATTTTTTTTTAAAAAGAGATCAGTCAGATTCATGGACTAGGGAAGAATTACGTGGAGGTTTTTTAAACGACACCCGAATGAGGTAAATGGCTTCACTGTGATTTTTATCCCGCCCATCTACAAAAGGGTGGTAAACAAATTAAAAGATTAAAACAACAACAACAGCCACCTCAGGGAACTAACAGACCACCCATTAAAGCCCATAAAACCCTACAAGATCCATCCACAGCAATAAAACAGGCGTGACTCAGCTGTAAGAAATGCAATGCTGGATCCATCCCGCAAATAGCAGTGTTTTCCCTGTAACAGGGAGGGCTCCTCTTAACCTTGGGGGAGGGAGGAAATGCTGCTGTTTGCGGAATGGATTTGTGGGGTCCAGCCTCGTGCTTTCAGGGCCAAAACTGCACCCCCTTCCAAAAAGCCCTCAGGCAAAAACTAGTCTTCATGAACCTCCAGATTGCCTTATGGTAAGGGGGACCAACTGAGGCAGGGAATTCCTTCGCTTTGGGGCTCCTGCTTCTGCCTCCCCGCCAGGCTTGCCTTGTTGAAGGCAGGTGCCTCGAGAACCTCCATGTCCAGGAGCAGCATACCCCCCCCCCCCGAACATTGAATAACAAGAGGGAGCGCTGTGGGCTCAGTGTCCTGTTCATGGGTTTCCTGGAAACTTCTGGCCAGCCACTGTCGAAAACAGGAAACCAGTCCTGAGGGAACTTTGCCGACTCCACAACCTCTTGCGTGTCGACTGTGCTGCTGACAGTGGGAGGGGGATTGGGAGGACCGGCTCCATAGAGCCAGTGGGGAGTAGTGGTTAGACTGTTGGACAAGGGAGAAATGGGTTCCTGGCAGTGTCTTTCTCTCTCACTCTCTCTCTCTCTCTCTCTCTCACACACACACACACACACACACACACACACACACCCCTTTATTGGCATATATCGGGTTACAGATAGAGGCAATAGACAGATAAAAAGGTAACAAGGAAAAAAATGAATCATTCATATACATCTAGACATTACGCAGTCGATCCTTAATTACCAAACATAGAAATAAGGCTACCTTTTCAGTTATTTCAAGTGACGAATCATTCAGGAGACGGCACACCTTCGAGGTATCTGGGCAGCCTATCGTGTTAAATAAAATTGGGTCTAGAAGAGTAAAACGTATATCTTATTGGGAACAGTATAGAAGAATACGGAGGACCGAGATTGGCCGTCTTGAAGCTGCGGCTGGACAGACAATTGCCAGGGATGCTCTAGGCTGATCCTGCATTGAGCAGAGGGGTTGGAGTAGATGGCCTCTAGGGCCCCTTCCAACTCTGTGATTTGATGGAGATGTAGCCGCTGCAAGTTTTTGCCTTTTTTCCCTTTGGCGGTGGCTCAGAGGTTAAGATGCTGAGCTGCGGACTGGAAGGTCAGTAGCTCGGCAGTTCGAGACCCAAGTGCCGCGTGACGGAGTGAGCTCCCGTCTCTGGCCCCAGCTCCTGCCAACCTAGCAGTTCGAAACCAAGAAATTGTAAATAGATAAACTGGTATTGCTTCGGTTGAAACGTAACAGCGTTCCATGCGCCTCGGCGTCTAGTCATGCTGGCCACATGACCATGGAAAAAGTCTTTGGACAGCGCTGGCTCTTAGGCTTGAAAATGGAACTGAGCACCGCCCCCTAGAGTCGGATTCGACTGGCTTTCGAGCAAGGGAAACCTTTACTTTTTTACCTTTACTGGCTTTATAAAGGTTTGTTAACGTTTTCTGGCTTCCTGGATTCTCCGCAGAAGTGGGGACTGGGGGTGGGTGGGCATTCCCGAGCTCCCCCTTTCTGCTGTATCAGTGTGTCTTCCTCTTGTTCTTAGGATCCTGCCATCACCCAGCACAGACCAACCTCCGAGTACGCCACCCTGGATGTCTACAATCCCTTCGAAAACCCAGGGGTAAGGGGGTTGCAGAGCTGGTGGTTTGGGAGGGCGGGGTAAAAATCTAATCAATCAATCAATCAGTCTAGGTCATGTGGGATGGACAGGCCGAGATTTGTGTCTGTTCAAGCTGTCCTCTTGGTTTCCAAGTGGGCCTACACTGCAGATATTCTCCCGTTTGTTTATGTCTGTTTTCAAAATGGACGTCTGCCTCCATGAGGTCCAGGAACATGGGTGGGCCTTCCCCCTGAAACGTACGCCTGATTGTGTGTAGTGTTCGAAAGCTGTGTGTGTGTAAGAGAGGCGGGTCTCTTAAATGTGGGTGTCTATTCCTTGTTTGGTGTAGTAGTTAAGAGCGGCGGATTCTAATCTGAGAGAACCGGGTTCCCCGCTCCTCCACATGCAGCCAGCTGGGTGACCTTGGGCCAGTCACAGTTCTCTCAGAGCTGTTCTCTCAAGAGCGGTTCTCTGAGCTCTCTCAGCCCCACCTACCTCACAGGGGGTGTCTGTTGTGGGGAGGGGGAGGGAAAGGAGACTGTAAGTTCTCTCAGAGCTGTTCTCTCAAGAGCGGTTCTCTGAGCTCTCTCAGCCCCACCTACCTCACAGGGGGTGTCTGTTGTGGGGAGGGGGAGGGAAAGGAGACTGTAAGCCGCTCTGAGACTCCAAGTAAAGGGGCAGGGTAGAAATCCAACTCTTCTTCTTCTTCTTGTGTATGGGGGGGATGTAGTTGGTTTTCTTTGACTGCCCAGGTTGCTTCATAAGCATCAGCATTTGCTTGGGTGGCGTGGATGGAGTAGGAAGACCCGTGTTCAGATCCCCGCTCCGCCATGAAGCAGAGGTCGACCACCTCGCAGGGTTTTTGTGAGGATAAAATGGGGATCGGAGAACCATGGGCCCGAACTCTCTGAGAAAGGAGTGGGATAAAAACATGGCAGGCTTTGGATGCTCTTTCCGTCTCTTCTGCAGCAGCGCCCACCGCCTCCGTATGAGTCCCGGCCCGTGGCCCCCCCCGTCCAGCCAGCTCCTGCCTCGCAGCCCCCCAAGAAGACAAGCCCCACAGAGCCCAGGAATTATGGCTCCTATGGAACTCAGGTATCACAAAAGCCCCTTTGTGTGTGTGTAGTGTTGTTGTTGTTCAGTCGCACAGTTGAGTCCAACTCTTCGCGACCCCAAGGACCACATCACGCCAGGCCTTCCCATCTTCCGTTGGGCTCCGGAGTCTGCTCAATTTCATGCTTGTTGCATCGCTAACACTGTCTAACCATCTCATCCTTTGCCGTCCCCTTCTTCTTTGACCTTCAATCTTCCCCAGCATCAGGGTCTCCTCCAGCGAGTGCTCCCTTCTCATTGGGTGGTCAAAATATTTGAGCTTCAGTCTCAGGATCTGGCCTTCCAGGGAGCAGTCAGGGTTGACTCGGCCTTCCTGTGTGTTTGTACATGTACGTCATCCCAAACTTTATTTTTTGAGCGTGGGAAATGGCTTCCTTGTGACGCTCATTTAGGATTGTGTGGAACCCTGCACAAAATTTAAGAAGTTATTTCAGGGGACTGGCGCAGCATTGTGGTCCAGGAGGTCCCTGGTTCGAATCCGGCCTCCATTTACCCAACCCAACGCAAGCGGGTATGCACGGGTCAATAAATCCCACTAGCAGCTGGTTACTAAAACGGGTCTGCCTGAAATGGCAGGAAAAAATCCATTAGCAATCAGTCGCTGGAACAGAAAACAAAGGCCGTTTGAAAAGGGTCGTAGAGTAAAATCTCCACTTTACTCCTTGGGCCAAGCAGCGCGTCTCTCAGCCTGACTTGCATCGTCGTCAAGGTTGACGGGGAGTGGAAGAGGGGCAAGATAAAAAAACATTGAGATGGATCAAAAGAAGATTCCCCACTTCTATCCTCCATATTCTTGAAATCTTTGCTCAGCCTCCGGTCTGGATCGTGAGAGCGGGTGGCACTGTTTGCTTGCTTTGCAGGGAGGGGCTCCCTTATTTCAAAGAACGCCTGTCCTGGCAGAGGGACCCTTCCCCCCTTGAAAACGAGGGGAGGAAATGTGCGGTAGACCAGATTCCCCACCCACCCAGGTCTTTTCCTTTCCCGCCAGGAGTCTGCCGCAGCAGCCACCGCCGAACTGCTAAAACGCCAGGAGGAACTGAACCGCAAAGCTGAAGAGCTGGACCGGAGGGAACGTGAGCTGCAGAACGCGGCGATCAGCGGCGGCACAGGTACAATGCGCCCCTGGCTGTGAGTGGACCTGTGGCTGGAGCACTCATGCGCTTCTTCTTCTTTTTTTGTAATAATTTTTATTGAAAAAAATCAGGTTGAACAGTGCAAAGAAGTAAACACTGAAAACACTTCTTAAAGAGTGAATGAACGTTCAAATTAACAAGTTTTCTAGTAATCATTGACGAAGTTAGACTATTCCCCCTTGTTTGCTTGAACATTATATGTGACCACATATTACTGTTACAAATAGAGAGTAAATGCTCCAAATAACCCCCTTACAGACAAAGTAGGCAGGACATCAGAAAGAAGACTGTAAAAAGAAAAGATGTCAGATGGTTTTAGATTAGTACGAGGTCTCTATAAAATCGATTCTGAGGCAAGATGTTAATTCGACGTGGTGAACTCATCAAAAGGGTACCATTTTTCTTCAAAATTGGTAGTTTGGGGGGGGGAATTTCCATTTGGCAAAGTTTATTGGTAACCTTCTCCATTAGGAACTGATCCCACACTTGTTAGCCAGAGAGATCTTGAAGGTTGTCAGTTTGATTTCCAAGTCTGCGCAATTGCCGTTTTAGCCGCCGTTGTTAGACTTAAAATGAGATCCTCACGAGAATAAGGGACAGAAGAATCAGACCAAAAACACCCACGCACTTCTCACGCTGTCCTTTTCTGTTTTTTTTCCCCTCCACAGCCAGGCAAAACAACTGGCCGCCCTTACCTTCCTTCTGCCCCGTGAAGCCCTGTTTCTATCAGGATATTTCGGTGGAGATTCCCATGGAGTCTCAGAAAACCGTCACCACCATGTACTACCTCTGGATGGGTGAGTGTTTGAGGCTGTGGCTCGGGGGCGGGGGCTGTTTTGCATGCAGAAGCCACCCCCAGGTCCTCGGGTAGCAGGACAGAGAGAGAGAGAGAGAGAGAGATCTTTACCTGTGAGCGGCTGTCTGTCAGGAGCTGGAGGAAGCGGAGGCTTAGATGAATCGTAATAATTTTTATTAAATAAGTATAAAATAATTGATGCAGCGAATCCTAAACAATACCAACTATTTAACATTAACAGTATTCTTGATAAACATGTTTTCTAATAACACAGTTGGGTTAGCAACCGTCTTGTGTAAATGTAAGAATTTGAGTTCCACTAGCTAGTATTTATTGATCAAAATTAAAACATACCGTATTTTTCGCACTATAGGACGCACTTTTTCTCCCCAAAAAAGAGGGAGGAAAAGTGCCTGCGTCCTATGGTGCGAAGCTCACGGGGCCCGGGAGGAAGCCCTCCTCCCACCCACCCCCCTCAGAAGCTCCTGGGGCCGCGGCGAGCGCCGCGCACCCGGGAGGAAGATCCCCCGCCACCCCCCCCAGATGCTCCCGGGGACGCGGCAAGCGCCGCGCACCCGGGAGGAAGATCCCCCGCCACCCCCCCCCAGAAGCTCCCGGGGAGGCGGCAAGCGCCGCGCACCCGGGAGGAAGATCCCCCGCCACCCCCCCCTCAGATGCTCCCGGGGACGCGGCGAGCGCCGCGCACCCGGGAGGAAGATCCCCCCGCCGCCCCCCCCTCAGATGCTCCCGGGGACGCGGCGAGCGCCGTGCACCCGGGAGGAAGATCCCCCGCCACCCCCCCCAGAAGCTCCCGGGGACGCGGCGCTTACCGCGCTCCGGGAGGAAGATCCCCCGCCACCCCCCCCAGAAGCTCCCGGGGACGCGGCGCTTACCGCGCCCCGGGAGGAAGTTCCCCCCGCCACCCCCCCCCCCCCCAGATGCTCCCAGGGACGCGGCAAGCGCCGCGGACCCGGGAGGAAGATCCCCCGCCACCTCCCCCTTCAGAAGCTCTGCAAATGGATGTTAAATCTCCTTCTAACAATACACACCCTTTTGAGTATGCCCTCTCCCTCACAAGGCTGCAGGTCATTGGGAGGGGAATGCCTTGAGAAGCAGCATTTTTTAAAGACAGGGGACACAGACACCGGGACAGAAATAAGAAGCCACACAACTGCAAATTCACAGAACCCATCATTATCATTTCCCTCATATTTCAGTGAGGAGGAGAACTCATGTGGGAGATGAGAGTGTAAATCCCACCAAGGCAGAAGATGGGAATGCCTAAACTCAACTTTAGCCTGTAACAAACCAATCAACAGCAAACAGAAGGAAGAGTCAGGATTATAACCTGCTTTTCACACACTGCAAAACATTCCTCTAACCCACACAGACAACTGAGCACACATGAAAGGACCGGCTGTTTCTGCACACATCTGCTCATCACTTACCATCCATGAACATCTGTTAATGAAGATAAGATGAGATATAACAAGAGAAATCTGTGCTTCCATCTGCAGACCTATATTAAGTAGCACCACCAAATCAGGAACCTGCTCCTTCAGAAGAGTGCAGCCCCCAATCAGCTACATTACTGATAAGCAATATCCAGGTCTTGTCTGGATTGACCTTCAGTTTATTGTTTATCAATAAATAACTGGTGGTCTGTTATTCTCTTTGGCCAATGGTTCTGAGCATCCATCCAGTAATCTTACTCAGACAAAGGAGAAGTAGACCAGGCTATCATTCACATATCGAAGGCACCTCATTCAAAATCCATGAATGACCTCATCAAGTTTGAAAAGCATGGAGGAGGTAGGACCAGAAGTGCCAGACTGCTGTCCCCTCCCCCCACACACCCATCCCAGTCAGCCAGTGCTAGTTCCAAAGAATACAGTGATTGATGGTGGTACCAGGTGTTGTTGAGAAGGTACAGATGTACTAACAACATGTCTGTATGAATGAATTCCACTTTACAATCCGGTCCAAATTCACTCTGGTGAAGAACAAGCACAAGGAAAAGATCTTTCTTCTGCCTCTCATGCCTTTGCTAAAAGGTGCTGGTGGCTGAAGTTTTACACCCAGCTTGAGGGGATGATACTGTCAGCTAGGGACTACAAAATGATGTGGCTCCTAGACAGATTTGAAAAGACTACTAAATGTAAGATATACTAAAATTAGACATAGCTTTATTGAATAATAACATAGTCAAGCAATCACTACAGTACCAAACACACAAATGCCAAAATGAATAACTGTAAAGCAACTGTTCCAAATGTTCAACATGTATTACTCAAGAAGAGGGGATGCCAAAAAACGTATAGTAAGAAGGGACGATGGGGTCTCTTGAGTCTATATCTTCAGAGGCTGAGTAGAGAACCTTGTTCACTACATGGAACATGTCAGCTGATTGGCTCTTTGCAAGTACAATGGTGGTGCAATAGTTTAGTACCATCAATGCTGCATGATATGCCTGAAAACTGATACCTTTCTTCCATCAAATTCATTCTCAGTCTTCTATCTAAAATCTAGCCATCTAATGACTCACTACCCTCAGCTCTTCAGTAAACTAAAGTGCTGAAGGAGCTCTATGGGGGTGAAGAGAATGCTTGCCGCGGACCCAGGAGGAAGCTCCCCAGCCCCCCACCCCCCACAGAAGCTCCCCTCCCAGCCCCCCTCCCTCCCACCCCTCTCAGAAGCCCTCCAAGGGGCCCAAGCAAGGGGGGGGAGGGAAACACCTTGTCTTTCTGTCTTTCTTTCTTTCTCTTTAGTCTGTCTGTCTTCCTTCCTTCCTTCTCTCTCTCCTCCCTACCTTCCTGTTTCTTCCTTTCTTTCTGTCTGTCTTTCTTTCTGTCTTCCTTCCTTCTCTCTCCCCCCACCTACCTACCTACCTTCCTTCCTCCCTTCCTTTCTTCCTTCCTTCTGTCTCTCTTTCTCCCCCCCACCTACCTACCTTACTTCATTCTCTCTCTCTCTCTCCCCCTACCTACCTACCTTCCTGTTCCTTTCTTTCTGTCTGTCTTTCTTTCTGTCTTCCTTCCTTCTCTCTCTCCCCCCTACCTATCTACCTACCTACCTTCCTTCTCTCTCACCCCTACCTACCCCCCTCCCTCATCCGCTCACCTTTCCCGGGCTGCAGGGGGGGGAGGTAGGGAGGGAAGAGCTGGGCCTGAGTGGCGTTAAGCCACTGGGGCCCAAGCAAGGGGGGGAGGGAAACACCCTTCCTTCCTTCCTTCCTTCCTTCCTTCCTTCCTTCCTTCCTTCCTTCCTTCCTTCCTTCCTTCCTTCCTTCCTTCCTTCCTTTTCTCTCTGTCCTCCCTCCCTTCCTGTTCCTTCCTTCCTTTCTCTTCCTTCCTTCTTTCCTTTTCTCTCTCTCTCCCCCCCCACCTACCTACTTTCTTTCTTTCTTTCTTTTTTCTCTCCCCCCTCCCAAACTACCTACTATTTGGATCAGAATATTTTTTTCCCTGTTTTCCTCCTCTAAATCTAGGTGCGTCTTATGGTCAGGTGCGTCTTATAGTCCGAAAAATACGGTACTCTAAATCTGGGGTTTACAGAATAAACACTTTAGCTGAAACTAGATAATCAGGAACAATTCCATTCTGTGCCATGTGACTTGTGACCGGAAGTAATTTGTCAACGAGAGTTGAATTTGATAGTTTTGACGTTCAAGTTGTAACAGTCTATTTGTAATTTTTTTCTAAAATATAGCAGTCCCATCTCTTAGACATCCATAATGAAACTGAAAGCGCCGATTTGTCCTTCCACTTTGAGAACATAAGAGAAGCCAATGTTGGATCAGGCCAGTGGCCCATCCAGTCCAACACTCTGTGTCACACAGTGGCCAAAAACACCAGGTGCCACCAGGAGGTCCAGCAGTGGGGGCAGAACTCCAGAAGCCCACCCCAATGTTGCCCCTCCCCAAGCACCAAGAATACAGAGCATCACTTGCCCCAAGTTCCTATCTCTACCTTGTGGCTAATAGCCACTGATGGACCTCTGCTCCATATGTTTATCCAATTCCCTCTACCATGCTTGTAGCTGCTGCCGCCACATCCTGTGGCAGTGAATTCCACACGTTAATCACTCTTTGGGTAAAGTACTTCCTTTTACCCGTTCTAACACTTTGAAGCTATCACTGGCTTTGCAGCAGCTAATAATGTGACAATCAAATCCTTTCGTATCTGTGGAATTGGAATATCTTCCCACAGATTAAGCAGTATTAGCTCAGGTCGTAAAGGGAACGAATACCCTGTTATTAATCGAATCAATTTCAGTTCCTTTTGCCAAAATTCAGCAATATAATAAGACAACCAACAACAAGGATAGTGTGTCCTCACCACACAATTTCCAGCATTTTGGATTTTTAGTGGGATTTATATGATGTAATTGTATGGGGGGGTTAAATACCAGTGGGTGATTAGTTTGAATGTTGTTAATCTGGGAGACTCAGATGGAGGGTTTTCAAGGCAGAGGTGGTTTGCGGTTGCCTGCCTCTGCGTCACAACCCTGGGCTTCCTCGGTGGTCTCCCATCAAAGTCGTAACCACGGCCGATCCTGCTTAGCTTTGGTGGTGGAAAGCGCCATTAAATTGCAGTGACTTATGGAGACCCCAAGGAATTTTCGAGGCAAGAGATGTTCAGAGGCGGTTTGGCCATTGCCTGCCTCTGTGTAGCGACCTTTGGGCTTCCTGGGTGGTCTCCGATCCAAGTACCAACCAGAGCTGACCCTGCTTAGCTTCTGAGGTCTGATGAGATTGGACTAGCCTGGGCCATCCGGGTTAGGGGGCTAGCCAGGAATAACAAGAGGCCATTTTAAAAACAAAGGAACAAAAAAGATCCCAAATTAGGGACGTCCCCGACAGCGAGGAATTCAGTTCGTAGCTCCTGTGGCATGATCCAGAGATGACAGCGTCAACAGATGAGATGAGGGTTGGGTTGGATCAACACCCCCCCCTCCAGCCTTTGTGGCATGGGGTTAGGCCCTGCCTCCTCAGGATCCACTGACCCGTGTCCTCCAGTTTGGTGTAGCATTTAGGAACGCGGACTCTAATCTGGGAGAATGGGGTTTGATCCCCCCACTCCTCCACATGCAGCGGCTGGTGTGACCTTGGGTCAGTCACAAGTTCTCTCGGACCTGTTCTCTCAGGGGCAGTTCTTGAGAGAGCTCTCTCAGCCCCACCTACCTCATAGGGTGCCTGTTGTGGGGAGGGGAAGGGAAAGGAGATCGCAAGCCGCTCTGAGACTCCTTCGGGTGGGGTGTAAATCCAGTCTCTCCGTCTTCTTCCCGCAGCCAGCATTGTGAGCCTCTTCTTCAACTTCCTGGCCTCCCTGGCCTGGTTCTGCGTGAACACGGGGGGCGGCTCCGGCTTCGGCCTCTCCATCCTCTGGGCCTTGCTCTTCACTCCCTGCTCCTTTCTGTGCTGGTATCGGCCCATGTACAAGGCCTTCAGGTACAGTGGCCTGGGGGGTGGGGGTGCTGGCACACCTTGGCAGGGCTCTGGGGTTGCAGGCATGAATTCAAATGCCTAGGGGGGAAGTGACCCCTACAAAGAGGGCAGAGCACTGCAGAGCTCTGGTGGGTAGAACTTCTATTCCCGTTCACTCCGTTTAAGGGGCTTTTGGTGGGCTACGGGGCGTCGTGGTCCATCTTTGCTCCGGGAGTTTATTTTTCATTGCCATAATTTTGTTTCTGGCCCATTCTTCCGACGGTTGAAGACACTGCACTTCTCCACTTTGGTGTAGTGGTTAAGTGCGCGGACTCTAATCTGAGAGAACCAGGTTTGATTCCCCACTCCTCCACTTGCAGCTGCTGGATAACCTTGGGCAAGCCATAGCTCTGTACCAGCTGTTCTCTCAAGGACAGTTGTCTCAGAGCTCTCTCAGCCCCGCCTACCTCAGAGGGTGTCTGTTGTGGGGAGGGGAAGGGAAAGGAGATTGTAAGCTGCTCTGAGATGACAAGTGAAGGGTGGGGTATAAATCCAATCTCCTCCTCCTCCTCCTCTTCTTCTTCTTCTTTGTATTCTTACGGAGCTTTCTGGTGCTGTCTCAGCTGCTTGAGAAGCCTGCGTTAAGTGTCTCCATCAAGGTTTCCAGTTGGTCAGCCATAGGCTTAAGGGCTGCACGGATTTGGCCCAGAGGACATCAGGGCCCTGCGGGACCTTTAATAGTTCCGCACGGCCTGCAAGACAGAGCTCTTCCACTGGGCTTTCGATTCGGGAGCTGCGCTGAAGAAACTGTAGCCTTGGCCCAACATTTAACGTCGTTGTCGACAGCCAATCAAACCAGACGATGATGTTTAGCTTGCTGCTGTTGGAGGATTCTGCTATGCCCGCCATCTGAAACTAACGTTTTATCTATATATCTAATAGCCAAGGTGCCCACTGCATGCGGATACCTAAATTCGCACATCGGGGGCACCATGGGGCAAAAAGATTTTCCTGCACACTTGGGGGACTCTGCAGGTGTGCAGAAAAACCCGAAAAGTTAAAAAAATTATTCGGGGGATACTTAAATCCCCTCAAAAGTAAAAGATCATTCCCTGCACATGTGCAGAGAACGCTCTGGGAACTGTCTGTTGCTGCCGCCGTTGCTGGGGTGGGAGGGAGAAGGCTTGGGGGGCCGGCCTCGCTGCTGCCGCTGGGTGGGGAGACGGTTAAGGACTCACCTGCTGCCGCTTCCTCCTCCTCTGGAGCTCCTCTGGCTTCTTCAGGCCCCGAGCTGTGGGGAATACTCCTCCCCACCCACGAGTATCGCGGGTCTTGCTTCTTGTATTCTATGACATTCATAGTTGTATTGTTCTGATTTTACCTAATTTTAATTGTTTTATATTTTTATGTAAGCTGCCCTGAGCTTGCTTTGGCGGAGAGGGCGGGATATAAATCACATTAAATTAATTAAAATAAATAAATAATATGTTTTCTTCTGTATTTATTTATTTATTTATTTATTTGATTTCTAAGCCACTCTCCCTGCGATTGCAGGCTCAGAGCGGCGTACAAGACCTGGTACTCCAGGATTCCAAACCGCACTAAACATTAAAACAATATAAAACATTATATTTAAAACCACATAAGAACACAAATTAACAATCTAAAGTGCTCAACGCTCAGTCCTAAAAATTCAGATGGCGGCATCCTAGTCACTCTGGAGCCCCTGTTTCCTCGTGGCACATGGTACAAGTAGCGGTCAGGCTTTAATAGGTATGCTGCAGGAGAAAAACAGAGAGGGGGAGGGAAGGTGGAAGTCGCGGCCCCTACTCAAATGCCTGGCAGAAGAGCTCTGTCTTACAGGCCCTGCAGAACTGCACTAAATCCCGCAGGGCCCTGATCTCCTCCGGGAGCTCGTTCCACCAGATCGGGGCCGCCACTGAGAAAGCCCTCCCCCTCGTGGTAGTGAGCCTGGCTTCACTAGGGCCAGGTATAGTCAGCTGGTGTTGGGCCCCAGACCGTAGTGCTTTCCGGGGTACATACAGGGAAAGGCGGTCCCTCAGGTAGGTTGGACGCTTTTTGGCCGCTGAGTGTTGGACTGGATGGGCCGTTGGACTGATCCAACGTTGGCTTCTCTCATGTTCTTACGTTCTTGTAACCGTGTCATAGTGTCTGAGAATTCTCGGTGGGATAGTGCCATTCCCCCTGATTCAGTGCGCGCTGTTTCGTCCACCATTTTGCGTTTACCGTCATCCCCTGGGTGGGTTAGGCATCTTTTGCTTCTCCCTGGGGGAAAAAGGTTTTCATGGACTGTGGAGTCGCCGTGCTCAGTTTGTTTTTGTTGTTGTTCGGTTTGCCCGTCGCTTTCAAAAAGAATCACACGATTTCCAAGAGGTTAGGAGGTAAAATATGGGGCAAGGGTGGGAGAGCAGAGCCCCTGAGTGTCCACCATGAAGCTCCGTGGCGCCACGCCCCCCTTTGCTCTGGGAGTGACACCAACATTGGGGCGTCCCACGGTCCCTGGGGATGCTGGGAAGGTGAGAATGGCAGAGTTTACAGCCAGGAGCCGCTAACGTTAGACTTCAGAGAGAAACTTCATAAAAGTTCCGCCAAGGACTTAACTAAGTCTTGGGACTCCTCGGCTGTTAGCTTCAGAGAGCTAGGGACGTTGTGTTGTTTCCAAATGCTGCACTTTCGAGTGATTGCAATACTGTTTCTTCATTACGTTTGAATTCTGCCTAATTACATCTCACCCTGTACTTACGGCAGTTCGTGACCCTTTGACCCTGATGATGATCACAGTTATTTTCTACATAACCTCATACGCGTGTCTGCCTACTGTGAACCAACCTCATGCATCTGCTGAAGTGGGCCGTAGTCCGCCAGAGTTCACGTTTAGATCAAAACTCGGTCCTCTCTGAGATGCCGCGGGACTGGCTGACTGACGCGGCAACTCCCCGCGGGTGGCTTAACAGGTCTGTTCTTTTCTCCTCTCCAGGAGTGACAGCTCTTTCAACTTCTTTGTCTTCTTCTTCATCTTCTTCGCGCAGGACGTGGTGTATGTGCTTCAGTGCATTGGCATCCCGGGCTGGGGATTCAGGTAAGGGAATCCCTGTGTTTTTTTAAGCCCTGCCCCGGATCTGGTGCTGCCTGGGTTTGCCTGGAAAGGGGGAAACTTGGGGGGGCCATTAAATGCAGGATCTTTTGTTGGGTGGACTGGAGGATGTCTGTACGCTGTAATTTCTCAAGAGCGGTGTATGGTCCTGGAGAGCCCTACTCCTGCTCCCAGGTGCTGAAATCTCAGCCGCCTGGGCCAGCCAGGAGCCTCCAGGGTTCTGGACCTTCTGCCAGAGGCTTTCAGCTTCCCAGGTTCTCCTCTGAGGTTGTCTGCCTGCACTCAGTAAGTAGCTCCAGACACTAGAAGGTAGGGAAACATCCCAGTTTTAGTAAACTGCTCAAGTTACAAAGAGGGTATGCTGGGCAGGAGTCCCTCTTAGGGCACAAGCAATGGGGGAAGGAAGGAGGGAAGGAGGGAAGGAAGGAAGGAAGGAAGGAAGGAAGGAAGGAAAAAATACATGAAAGAAAGGGAGGGAGAGAGGGAGGGAGGTGGTGTGGTGGTGGTTGGATTTATACCCTGCCCTTCACTACCCAAAGGAGTCTCAGAGCGGCTTACAATTGCCTTAAAGAACATAAGAACATAAGAGAAGCCAATGTTGGATCAGGCCAGTGGTCCATCCAGTCCAACACTCTGTGTCACACAGTGGCCAAAAACACCAGGTGCCCTCAGGAGGTCCAGCAGTGAGGCCAGGACACTAGAACAGTGTTTTTCAACCTTTTTCGAGCTAAGGCACATTTCTTTCACTGAAGAAATCCTGCGGCACACCTGACAATATCTCACGGCACAGTGGTTGAAAAACACTGAAATACAAGATAAATTGGTCATTAGTTGCCTCAGCTCAAGTATTAACTATGACAGTATTACAAATACACGTAATAGCCACTCAACTTGAAATCGTAAGTTACAGATCCAAAGTGTAATGGCTCCTTCCCATAACATTGACCTGAGTTTCAGAAGAAATATAATGTGGATGTATTTTAACGCGTCCCGGAAGGTCAGCCCGGAAGGCACATTTCTTTCATTGAAAAAATCCCGCGGCACACCTGACAGTATCTCGCGGCACACCAGTGTGCCCCGGCACAGTGGTTGAAAAACACTGCACTAGAAGCCCTCCCACTGTTGTCCCCCCCCCCCAGCACCAAGAAGACAGAGCATCACTAGCCCCAGATTGAGAGTTCCTATCTACACTTTGTGGCTAATAGCCACTGATGGACCTCTGCTCCATACGTCTATCTAATTCTCTATTGAAGCCGTTCGTGCTTGTAGCCACTACCACCTCCTGTGGCAGTGAATTCCACATGTTAATCACTCTTTGGGTGAAGAAGTACTTTCTTTTATCCGTTCTAACCCGACTGCTCAGCAGTTTCGTGGCGTGCCCACAAGTTCTTATATTGTGAGAAAGAGAGAAAAGTACTTCTTTTCCACTTCCCTTCTCTTCCTCTCCCCACAACAGACACTCTGTGAGGTAGGTGGGGCTAAGAGAGAGAGAACTTTTTCGAGAACTGCTTGTGAGAGAACAGCTATGAGAGAACTTGTGACTGACCCAAAATCACACCATCTGCCTCGGAGGATGGGAGTATAATAGCAATAACTATAAAAAGGCAAGGGACTGAGACCCTGATAATCAATATCTATGCACCTAATCAGAATCAAGAGGATTTTTATGATGAATTATTAGAAATTTTGACAATAAAAGATTTTCAAAACATATGCATTATAGGAGACTATAATGCAGTATTTGATTTGAAACTCGATAAGAAAAATAAGAAATCAACTAAAAAGCAAGGTATGACGTTACCCAAATTTTAAAAAAAAAATAGCCGAGGAATTTAATTTAATTGACGCTTGGAGAACAAGGAACTTGGATAAAAAGGAGTTTACATACTTTTCGCCAAGACACCAGTCTTGGTCAAGAATTGATATGGTTTGGATTTCAGTGCCTATGCTAATGTAATTAATAGAAGTTGAGATTCTGGCAAATACATTTGCAGATCACAGCCCTTTAATGGTCACTCTTATAGAAATAAAAAGAAGGAATAGATGGATATTGAACTCTAATATTTTGAAAGACCAAGAATTTGTAGGAAAAGTCAAAATTGAAATACAAGCATTTTTTTAGGAGGAATATTCAGAGATCTCAATGAATATAGTATGGGATGCTTTTAAAGCCTTTTTGAGAGGGATTTTTATCAGTCAGCAAGCCTGGAAAACAAAACAGAAAAAACAACAATATGAACAATTGTGTAAAGAAATAAAAATGGAACAAGATAAAATGAGCATAGATAATAAATATGAATTAAGCAGAATTACACTAAAAATGTTACAACACAAAATGAATTTAATTTTAACCCAAGAAATAGCCAGAATATACTAAACAATATTGGATTGAAAATGCAAATAAACCCACAAGATGGTTATCATATAGATTAAAAAAAGAAAGAGAAAAAAGAACAATTGTGGCATTAAAAGATGAAACTGGAGAAGAGAAATGTTTAATTCAAGATTTAAAAAGGATTGTCGAGAATTACTACCAAGATCTATATAAACAAAATCCGGAGAATGAAATGGAAATAAAACACTACTTGTGGTAGAAAAACAAGAAGAAATTTACGGAAGCTCAAAAACAATTGCTAAATAATACAATATCCATGTATGAGATAATAGAGGCAATAAAAGGACAAAAAAATAAAAAAGCTCCTGGTATAGATGGCTTACCAGCAGAGATATACAAAATATTTGAGGAACAAATAAGCTTCCCATTTATGAAACTAGTAGATGAAATAGGAAATAAAGGGAAAATCCCAGAAACATGGAAACAAGCAATCATAACTTTAATACCTAAATCAGAAAGTGATAAAAAATTAGTTACCGTATTTTTCGCTCCATAAGACGCACCTGATCATAAGACGCACCTTGTTTTTAGAGGAGGAAAACAGGAAAAAATGAAACAGAAAGAAAGAGAGAGAGAGAGAGTGAGAGATAAAGGAAGGAAGGAGGAGGAGAGAGAAAGAGAAAGGAAGAAAGAAAGGTGGGGACGGAGAGAGAGACAGAAAGACAGACAGACAGACAGAAAAAAGGAAAGGAAGGAAGAAAGACAGAGAAAGGAAAGAAGAGAGACGTCGGCATGCCATGCAAAACCAGGCCTTTCTGTGCAAAGTAGCCAGGGAGCTTAATCTGTGGGCGGGGCTTTCTGCTGCTGGCTGTCTTAAAGGGGAAAGGCACTTAAAGGGAAAGAGTACTTCGCCTGGTGGGGGTTTTCCTGCCGTTTCCCTTTTAAGTCTTAACAGCTCAGGCCCAGCAGGGAGGGGCGGGGAAGGCTGGGATGCCAGCCTGAATGGCGTTCCCCTGCGTTCCTGCTGAAGGAAGAGCCCTGTTACAGGTAAGAAAAGCTCCATATTCGCTCCATAAGACGCACACACTTCCCCCCCCCACTTTTTTGGGGAGGAAAAGTGCGTCTTATGGAGTGAAAAATACAGTAGCTGTTACAGACCCATATCACTATTAAACGTTGATTACAAAATTTATGCGAGTATACTAGCAGAAAGGTTGAAAAAGGTTCTGGTGGATATCATTCACCGGGATCAGGCGGGCTTTCTCCCAAAAAGGTATATGAAAGATAATATAAGAACGCTTATTGATGCGTTAGAGTACTATGAATTACACCCAGAAAAACAAGCAGCCATGGTTTTTCTAGACACAGAGAAAGCCTTTGATAATATCTCATGGAAATTCCTGTTACATAAATTGGATCTAAGTAATAGCGGCACACTTTTTCACACAATGATAAAAGCCATATATACTAAACAGCAAGCCAAAATTATAGTGAATGGGGATTTAACAGATAATATTGAGATTCAAAAAGGAACCAGGCAGGGATATCCTTTGTCCCCACACCTATTTATATTTGCATTAGAGACTTTAAATGATCAAGTAAGAGAAGATGACCTTATAGAGGGCCTCAAAGTGAAAGGTCATGAATTTAAATTATGAGCATTTGCAGATGACCTTTTATGTATTCCGCCCCCTTTCTTACAGTCCCACAAGAATTTCTCCTGCAAATGCTTTTTTCAATCATTTTGAAACTTTTTTTTTAAAGGTGTGCACTCTTTTAAGCAGAGTGGGGTGTTGTAGTTGACTAATTCCCACACTGAGCAAGGGGGTTGGAGTAGGTGACCTCTAGGATCCCTTCCAACTCTATGTCTAAAAACTGGTCTCCTTTGAGAGAGTTTTTCCGCCTAAATGTTTGCTTTCTTGACTATAGAACTCATCACCCCCCCCCACCCCCGGCTTGTTATCAGGATTATTGCCTAGGCGGCAGAAGTGATTAACTTGCGGCAGCTGAGAACTGTCATCTAAACTGGTTGACAGCTTGCAGTTCAGAGATCTATCCTGGTGGCAGCTTTCTGTTGACTAAATGGCTTTTCTTTCTGCACTGAGAACTTCAGCCCCACCAGCCACAAAATCCTGGCTACGGGTCTGCTAATTGATGTTATGGAGGCTGTGAAAGGCAGCGCCCTTAGCGGGGGGGCTGGATCCAAATGCTGCGTTCACCGGGGTGCCTGGGAGCGTGTGATTTATGAATCGCCTCGGCCCGTTCTCCCAAGCGCTGACTTAACGTCTTTCTCTCCCACCCTGCAACCTGCCCCATCACAGTGGCTGGATCGTGAGTCTCTCAGCGCTGAAGGAGAATACCGCCGTGGCCGTTCTCATGATGCTGGTGGCCACGCTCTTCACGGCGGTGGCGGTGCTGGGTGTCGTCATGCTGAAGCGAGTAAGCGTGGGAAGGGTGGGGGGGGGTGTAGTGTTTCTTTCTCCTTCTCCAACTGCCCTTTCCCCCCCGAGAGATTCTGTTTAATGTACTGGTTAAGAGCGCGGACTCTAATGAGAGAAAACCGGGTTTGATTCCCCACTCCTCCACATGCAGCTGCCGGCGTGACCTTGGGTCAGTCACAAGTTCTCTCAGAGCTGTTCTCGCAGGAGCAGTCCTTGAAAGAGCTCTCTCAGCCCCACCTGCCTCCCAGGGTGTCTGTTATGGGGAGAGGAAGGGAAAGGCCGCTCTGAGACTCCTTCGGGTAGTGAAAGGTGGGGTATAAATCCAATCTCCTTCTTCCTCTTCCTCCTCTTCCGCTCTGCGCAGTGAGGACCCAAAGTGGCTTATGTCGTTCTCCTCTCCTCCGTTTTATCCTCACAGCAACCCTGTGAGGTAGGTTAGGCTGAGAGAGAGTGACTGGCCCGCGGTCACCCAGCAAGCTTCCATGGCTGAGCAGGATTCGAAGCCTGGTTTCCCAGATTCTAGTCCAGCACTCTACCACACTGGCTTTTTTGGATGTTTATATAGACTGTTTTTTTGACTTTACATTGCTCTGGGGAAAGTCGGGATAACATTTAATGAAGAAGAAGAGATTGGATTTATATCCCCGCCCTTCACTCACTTGGAGTCTCAGAGGGGCTTACAAACTCCTTTCCCTTCCCCTCCCCACAACAGACCCCTTGTGAGGTAGGTGGGGTTGAGAGAGCTCTTTCCCAAGCTGTCCTTGAGAGAACAGCTGGTACAGAGCTATGGCTTGCCCAAGGACATCCAGCCAGGTGCAAGCGGAGGAGTGGGGAATCAAACCCGGTTCTCCCAGATTAGAGTCTGCACACTTAACCACTACACCAAACTGGCTTAATGAACTAGCCATGTTTTATGTTTATAGCAAAGACCAGGAGTGGGGTAGACTGTGCTTCAGGGGGAAAGGCTTGGTCTTCTCTTCTGACGTTGCCGGTACAGCTCCTTTGCAGCTGCTTACAATGTGCCACGTGTCCGATGATAGCTGCCCATGCGCAGGAGGGCTGGGAGCAGGGGCGTAGACTTTTTAAATCCCCGGGGGGGGCCTCTCTCGTGCGCGCGTGCTCGGGACCATGTCCCCGCCGCTCTCCCCCCCCGCCCCAAAAAGCCGCCGCCGCTTCCCTCCCCCGGGCCGTGCCCGCCCGGCTGCCCGCCGCGCTCCCCGCCCCCCTCCCTCCCTCCCTCTCCCCGCTCACCTCAGATTGCTGCTGCATGCAGCCGGGGGCCGGCACGTCGCCCTTGCGGGCCCCCGGCTCCCGCTCCGCCTCGCACACCGAAATTTCCCGGGGGGGGGCTCAGCCACCCCCGGCAAAATGGAGCGCCCGCCGGTGGCCAATCAGCCGGCCGTCGCCGCCTCTCTCCCCCCCCCGCCCCAGGGAGGCAGGAGGGCAGGCCGGGGGTGGGGGGGAAGGAGAGGCGGCGACGGCCGGCTGACTGGCCACCGGCGGGTGCTCCATTTTGCCGGGGGTGGCTGAGCCCCCACCGGGAAATTTCGGGGGGGCTCGAGCGCTCAAGCCCCCCCATAGTTGACGCCCATGTAGGGCTGCCAAGTCCCCCGGTAGGGCGGGGGAAACACCGATTTTTCATGCTTCCCCCCCGCTTTTTCAAAACTGGCCACCGGGGGGAGGCAATGGCTGCCAACAGGAGGGGAACGTCGGAGCCTGCCGGGCCCTCTCCCTTCCAGCCTCTTAAAGGGAAATGTCTGAAGAGCCTGCAGTGAAAAGCCTCACCAGACATTTCCCCTTTAAGATTTAGCAAGAGAGCCCCGCCCAGAGATTAACGAGGGACTAAGCTCTTACTGAAGGGCCTGCTTTTGCATGCGGCTGGTGTAAGATTGAAAGGTTGCTGCTGGGCCTGGGGTAAGTGCCTCTGCCAGCTCTTTTCCTTCTCTCTCTCGCCCCCTCCCCCTTTCTTTCTTTTTTCTGTCTCTCTCTCTCTCTCTGTCCCCATCCAGCAGAGGTCTATCAGTGGCTATTATTAGCCACAAGGTCTAAATGGAAGTAAGTGCCTGTGCCAGCTCTTTTCCTTCTCTCTCTCTCCTTCTTTCTTTTTTCTGTCTGTCTGTCTGTCTGTCTGTCTCTCTCTCTCTGTCCCCATCCAGCAGAGGTCTGTCAGTGGCTATTATTAGCCACAAGGTCTAAATGGAACCCTTTGTCTGGGGCAGTGATGCTCTGAATTCTTGGTGCTTGGGGGGCAACAGTGGGAGGGCTTCTGGAGTTCTGGCCCCTCTGCTGGACCTCCTGAGGGCACCTGGTATTTTTGGCCACTGTTGTGACACAGAGTGTTGTACTGGATGGGCTGTACTGGATGGGCCGATCCACTGTGGCTTCTCTCCTGTTCTTATGATATGAAAATCATATTCTGCCGAGATGAGGAAGGATTCAGTAGGGCCGTTGCTCAGTGATAGAGCATCTGCTTGACATGCAGGAGGTATCAGCCTCTTCAGCTAAAAAAGGATCAGGTAATAGATGATATTAAAGATCTCAGCCTGAGACCCTGGAGAGCCACTACCAGTCTGAGTAGTCAGTACTGACCTTGATGGACCAATGGCCTGATTCAGTATTAGGAAACTTCATGAGTTCATGTGGAAGCATGTGGAAGCAACATCACAGGATGTGACTTCACAAAATGATGTCACTTCCTTTCTCCTGGCTCCACCCCCAAAGTCTCCTGGCTCCACCCCCAAAGTCCCCAGATATTTCCCAAGTTGGACTTGGCAGCCCTACGCCCATGGCTGGGAGTGTGCCAGCTGTGGAACTGGGTTCAGAATCCAGCTGCCTGAAGATTCTTCATTTAAAAAAAAAAAAAAAGCAAAGCAGCAAATCAGGTTTCTAGTCCTCCTGAACTGTGTGCTCACGAGCCTGTGGGCGATTCCTGCTGTAATCCGAGACAGCAGGGAAGACTTCATCTGCCAGAAATGCCGGTGGCTCCGCAGATCTCTTCCGCTCGATTGGTAGAAGCAAAACAACAACAAAGAGAAAGCGGAGCAGATTTGGGAACTGGTTCTTAAAAGGCACAGTGATGATTTTGGGCAGCTTGTTTGGGTTTTCCCTGGCGCCACCGGCGTGCTTTGAAGCCTGTCTCCGCAAGCATGGAGACTAGAAACCTAATTTTTGTATCGTTTTGCTGAACTGGGATACTGCCTGCAGGTTATAGAGCTCGGCCGTCTTGATGCAGACCCCTGATTCTTCCCACCACACCCCTCTGAGCCAAGTGCATCCAGTCTTGCCTTTGACTTGGCGTTTCCTGGTGGTTCTGACATATGTTTGTGGAAGGGTTATGAGGAGCAATACCGTTGAACCGGCTTTTAAAGGCCAAATCAATCAATCGTCAAGTGGTCCAGTCATGGATCAAGTCCATTTGGGACTTCTTGCAGCCGCAGAGGCCAAGTGTGAGGTCCCCCAACCTTTTATAGCCTGCGGGCGCATTTGGAATCTTGACAAGGCATGGTGGGTGCAGTAACAAAATGGCTGCCGCAGAATGGCTGCCAGAGGAGGCGGAGCCACAAAATGATTGCCGCAGCTGAACTTCAGTCATGCAGTGCAGGTCCTTGGGGGCTGTGGTGGCAGCTGCTGCGAAGCAACATTTGCAAGAAATCTGCACAGCCAATCAGAATCCTTGCTGGTCAGAAGGCTCCACCCACTTTTTAAGCCAGTTTGGAGTAGTGGTTAGGAGGGCGGACTCCAGTCTGGGAGAACCGAGTTTGATTCCCCACTCCTCCACATGCAGCTGCTGATGTGACCTTGGGTTGGTTACAAGTTCTCTCAGAGCTGTTCTCTCAAGAGCAGTCCTCGAAAGAGCTCTCTCAGCCCCACCTACCTCACAGGGTGTCTGTTGTGGGGAGGGGAAGGGAAAGGAGGGTGTGTAAGCCACTCTGAGACGCCTTTGCGTAGTGAAGGGTGGGGTATGAATCCAATCTCCTCTTCTTCTAAAAACGCTTGGTAGACACCAGGAAATGTGTTGGCAGCTGTCTGGCGCCCATGGGCTCCACCTTGGAGACCCTGGCATAGTGAAAAAGTGGACTTTCTTTTTCACAGAAAGTGGCAAGGTTTTCCCTTGTGCTGTCTGAAACAAAGACCCTGAAACAAAGGTCCAAAGAAGATATTGCTCCCCCACACATAACAATGAATTATCCCCCCCCTCCTTTTGGTACCAGACTATCTGTCTCAGGGACCGGCGGATTTCCCCTTGTTGGTCAGCCTCCATGCAATTAACACTAACATGGCATATTATTAAGTTGCTAGCCAGGCTATGGAATAACATTCATGAATACTCAGTTCAGGGTTTGTTGTTTTACGAGGGTGTGAATTGGCAGGTCTTCCAGCTCCTGGTCTGCTCCTTGATCACGAGACTTGCTAGGTGCGATCCGTTGTTTTCTCTTTCTCTGGGGCCAACTTGCCTCACAGGGTTGTTAACATCAGAAGAGCTCTGCTGGATCAGACCAGTGAGGGTCCATCTAGTCCAGCATCCCGTCTCACACAGTGGCCTCAGCCAGTTCCTCTGGAGGGCCAGCAACAGGACAGAGAGGCCGAGGCCTTCCCCACATAAGAACAAAGAAGAGACCTGCTGGATCGGACCAGTGAGGGTCCATCTAGTCCAGCATCCTGTCTCACACAGTGGCCCCAACCAGTTCCTCTGGAGGGCCAACAACAGGGCAGAGAGGCCGAGGCCTTCCCCTCATAAGAACATCAGAAGAGCCCTGCTGGATCAGACCAGTGAGGGTCCATGTACTCCAGCATCCTGTCTCTCACAGTGGCCATCCTCTGGAGGTCCAGCAAACAGGGCAGAGAGGCTGAGGCCTTCCCCTGATAAGAACATAAGGAGAGTCCTGCTGGAACAGAACAGTGGTCCATCTAGTCCAGCATCCTGTCTCACACAGTGGCCAATCGGTTCCTCTGCAGGTCCAGCAAACAGGGCACAGAGGCCAAGGCCTTCCCCTCAGAAGAACATCAGAACAGCCCTGCTGGATCAGACCAGTGAGGGGCCCTCTAGTCCAGCATCCTGTTTCACACAGTGGCCTCAACCAGTTCCTCTGGAGGTCCTGCAAACAGGGTAGAGAGGCTGAGGCCTTCCCCTGATGTTACCTCCTGGCACTGGGATTCAGCGGTCAGCTGCCTCTGAACATGAAGGTTCCCTTTAGTCACCATGGCTAGCAGCCACTGATAGACTTGTCCTCCATGAATCTATCCTTCTTTTAAAGCTGTCTAAGCTTGTGGCCATCACTACATCCTCTGGCAGCAAATTCCACATTTTAATCATTCTCTGTGTAAAGTAGTATTTCCTTTTGTCCCTCCGGAACCTACTGCCCATCAGCTTCATTGGATGCCTTCAAGTTCTGGTATTTTGGGAGAGGGAGAAAAAGTTCTCTTGATCAACTTCGCTGTAAAGGCTAAAAGGTGGGGGGGACAGCACCGATATGGCTCTTCACTCCAGGAGGGGCAGGTGAATAAGAACTTAGCAACCGATTCACTTTTCTCCCCCTCCTTTCTCCCCGCAGATCCACTCGCTCTACCGCCGCACCGGGGCCAGCTTCCAGAAGGCGCAGGAGGAGTTTGCCGCCGGTGTTTTCTCCAACCAGACGGTGCGCACAGCGGCCGCCAATGCAGCCGCCGGTGCAGCCACCAGCGCCTTCCGAGCCCCGTAGAAGCTGGGGGCAAGAAATCAGCCCGCCGACCTTCCCTGCACTCTGTCCTGAGCGGGGTGGCTTCCGTGGAAACAGAAACGGAATTGCTCTCATTGGAGTCCTTCCCTGTGCTGATTAGAACGCTGCCCCCCCCCTCCCCTCCAGTTTCAGCATGGGATCCACACCGCACGGCCCCTCTCCTCTGTCCCTTCCTCCGGCCCAGCACCCAGCAAGAAGTTTCCCGTCTCCTTCCTCGACCGTAGAACCGAAGACACAGAGGGATAGGGGGAGCCACGTTGTCTTTCCGGGAATTGGCTACTATTTATTTACAAAGTGTCTGTCCTGCTTTTTTGCCCTTTAGAAGGGCCGCCAAAGTGGCTGACAAACTAAAACATACAGAGCAAATGGAAACATGGAAACGGACTCCCGCGCCCCCCTCTTCTCAACCAAGGTCGGGCGAGGAGAAGTGGCCGGGATCTTATCCTCCCCCCTCCATTCCCCCCCCCCACCCCATTTCAGTAGTTCGGCATTCAAACACTAGCCAAGTGCGTTTGGCACGTGGGCTTTCGACTCCTGCAATCCTCTTTGGGCGACATCTCCCCCTTCCCGGCATTCCCTAGCAAGACCTGCTGCACCTCGAGTGGTTGTCCAACGGCCCGAAATCCAGCAGGTCGTTCTCATTCGGAGATGGGGGGGGGAGAACCCCTCTCGGGCCGTGTGTCCATCATGCAGCTGTTCCGGGGGCAGGCAGGACAGGGGTTTCCGGCGCCGGAGCCATTTTGCACTGCTTGGTAGAATCGTCGTGCTGCACATACGAAAGCGGGTTGTGCGCATTGGCTTTGCGGTCCTGATTCCCCGCGAATCGTGCTGTTGTTGGACTTCCGTTGCCCCTACCCCCTTCCCCCATCGCACTTCCACAACCAGATGTGCGGTTCTTTAAGCCACCACCAGGAGGCAGTATTAGTCTGTGGAATCAACCTTATTCCCCCGGCAGTTTCTCCTGATCCTTGCGTGTAACACTAGACTCCCGGACAGGTTTTTCCTCGCTCCTCCTTCTCCACTTCAGGCCTTCTCTTCCTCTGATCTCTGTCCCCCCCCCCCCCTTTTTGCATCTCTCTGCGATGTTCAGTGTAGCTTTTGTCCCTTGCCATCATGTGCAGAGTCTTCCTTTTCTTTCGGGGGGGGGCCAGGTCGTCACCCGATTTCCCCCCACCCCTACCCCCACTACTAACAGGGTATTTCCTCTCATTCCTTCCCGCCGATATTTCGCCTCTGTGCTTTATTCGGTGATCTTTTTTTTAATGTTTGCTTTTTAAAAGTACTCTTAAATTATTTTCTCTTTTCCCGTCGATGGGGTTTTTTTTGGCGTTCACGTGTCCTATTTTTTTGGGGGGTGGGGGTGAGAACGACCACACAAAAGTCGCCTGGTGCCGGCTTGTTCTGCTGGAGTGTTGGAGTGTGGTTCCCCCCCCCCATCGCCCCCCTCCCCGCTGAACCGTAAAGTTGCTGTGGACTTACATCCCAGCCTCTTTCTCTCCCTGCCTCGCCCTTCACATAAGTGCATCCCTCCTGTTTTTAAAGATTTGTGGCACAGGGCACGCCCTCCCCTTAGAGGCCCCCGGGTCCCCTGATTTGTTCAAAAGGATCAGCCCCCCACCCCTTTGCTCATCTCTGTCTAACGTCTGTGCTCGGCCAGTGTTCATCTCTGTCCAACGTCTTGCCAGCAACGCAGCCTCAGCTGCCCCCCCTCCCCTTCCTGGTTTTTAACTTCCTGTCTTGACTCAGTCCTGTGGTTCATCCCACAACCTGTTACTGGACACACACACAAATACACACACGCCGGTCCCAGCTTTGCCTCTCCTCTCCCTTTAACTGGATCTGTACTTGACTTCTGATCTCTTCCTGGCTGGCTTGACCCCTGCCCGCTCCAGAACACTGTATGACAATTTTTCTTCTCATTTCTTTGTTTTGTATGTATGTCGGGGGTGGGGGGGGGGGTGACATATATTTTATTTTTTCTTCTTTTCTGCTGTGCCAAAATGCAAAAATCAACTTAACGGGATTTTATTTAAGGAATAAACGACGTTTTAACTCACCGTTTTCTGAGTCGGTGTTGGGGTTTTTTGGGGGGTGGGGGGTGGCATTGCTTAAAACAGGAAGTGGGCTGGGGGGAGCCGAGAATTCGTCGTGCTTGGAAGGGCTGGTGTTCTTCGCAGAGAGGCTCAGCTGTGTGTCCAGATGCTCTCCGTTCGAATGTCGCCTCTTGTCAGGGCGCCACCTGTAAAGTGGGCGTGGCCTGCCTAGCCGGGTTGTTGGAAGAACAGCTTTTTAAAAAAAAACAAACACACACAACACAACTCTTTTTCAGTCAAAAAAAATGTGTTCCCGGAGCAGCTTACAGCAATTAAAATGAGCAGAAATATAGAAGCCTAGAGTTGGAAGGGAACTCATGGGTCATCTAATCCAACCCCCTGCACATTGTAAGGACATTCACTCCCCCAGTGAACCCGGCTCGGTATTCAGAGGAAGGCAAAAACCCTCCAGGATCTCCAGTCAAACTGGCCTGGAGAAAAATTGCCTTCTGACCCCAGAGTGGTGATCGGCATTTCCCTGGGCGCGTCAGAAAGGGCCACGAGAACTAAGCCCTGAGGCAACCCTCCCTGCCCTCCCTTCTCGTGATCTGCCTAAGTTCACAGAATCCGCATGGTTGTCAGATGGCCATCCAGCCTCTGCTTGAAAACCACAGAAGGAGAGCCCACCACCTCCCGAGGAAGCCTGTTCCCCTGAGGAACCGCTCTGTCAGGACGTTCCTCCTAACGTTTAGTTGAAAAACCAATTAAAATATAATTTTAAATGTGCCGCTCTGCGGGGTTCTTGGTGACATTTCCAGTCCAGCGGGGTGTTTCCCCACCTGCCCCCTCTTCCCCTGCCCTCGAACTCGTGGCCGGGTCTGGATCTGGGCACAACAGAAGGGTCCTTGGCTGTTTTCTCGACCGACCTTGCTGACCATAAAGATGTGCGCTGGGCATCCTGTAAAAATGTCCACTGCGGCTAAAGATGTGGCGATAAGCAGTGGTTCACGCTGTCCTGGGGAGGGAAACTACTCTGCGTATGCTCAGGGGGGTTGCTCCTGCCCTTTAGCTTCTGGACTGAGGCCCAGGGGGAGACTTAGTCCTGGTATGAGCTTTGCGTGTTTGCCACGTTTCCCAATAATTCGTCGCGAGGTGAACTGAGACGGTGCCTGTCCAGCCCGGCCTTCTGAATAGCTGTTGCAATACGTTTGGGATGAGCTGCGATTTGGCCCACTGCTTTGAAATGTGCCGTAAGAGCTGGGCAAATAATGGACCGTACCGACGGGTTCTTCTGCCCGGAATGGGTTGGCAGAGGCCGGATCCGTTTGGAAAGGGAAGGATTTCCTCTGTGACCATTAGAGGAGGCTTCCTTGAAAAACAACACCTGTTAAGTAACCAGTCCCTTTTGGCTTCATGCGTTTTGTCGAAGGAGGAATGGAGCCGGTGCATTGCAACAGCATCCATCGCTTTCCAGCGGGTGCCCTCTGCCCTTTCTTGGATGCTGAAATTGCGGGAGGGGAGGGGAGAGAGGAAGCCGGCTGAGAGGAGCTGGATTATGCTGACCCTGGTACATTTGGCAGACACTGCCATTCCCAGAAATACGGAGAATCGGTGCCATGAATAGAAACCTGGAGAAGCTAGACTGGTGGTTAAGGGTGTGGACTCTAATTTGGGAGAACTGGGTTTGATTCCCCACGCCTCCACGTGGAGCCAGCCAGATGACCTTGGGTCAGTCACAGAGCTCTCTCAGAGCTGCTCTCTCAAGGGCAGATCACGGGAGAGCTCTCTCAGCCCCACCCACCTCCCTGGGTGTCTGTTGTGGGGAGGGGAGGGGAAAGGAGATTGTAAACTGCTCTGAGACTCTGAGTAAAGGGCAGGGTATAAATCCAACTCTTCTTGTTCTCTCTCGTGTGTTTTTATCCCTACCTCTTCCTTCAAGGAAGCTGGGGGATCATGTGCGTATTTCTCTCTTCACAACCACCCTGTGAGGCAGGCTGAGAGACACCAATCTCCTCCTCCCCTTCTCCTCCTTCTCCTCCTCTTCCTCTTCTGCCTCTTTCTCCTGCAGGCGCCTTTGGGATTTTGAGAGGAGGGTGGTAAGCCTCACCCCAAAATGGCTGCCACAGGAGGCAGTGCCAAACGGAATACCTCCTTCCTCACATCTCCTGGGAAGAAGGAAATCCTGATGGGAAACGGAACCGTGCTCTGATATAAAGAAAACCCAGACTTTTCTTGCTGGACTTTTGCCCGCCCTCCATATCTGCCAGCGAATGAGGGAAGACCATAATGAGCCCTGCCGTACAGTGACCCCACCCACTCTGGAAAGCTCAGTGGACACCAAGGGGAGTCCCGGTGGGTGTTCTGGACCCTACGGGGACCACGTTAAGGAACCCCAAGCCAAGCAATCTTGGGGGTTTTATTTATTTATTTATTGCTTCGACTTTTACCCCGCCCTCCCCGCCGAAGCAGGCTCAGGGCAGCTCACAAAATCAATAAAAACAATATCTATTCAATATAAAATACATGTAAAACACTACA
This sequence comes from Lepidodactylus listeri, assembly GCA_029233225.1. Lineage (NCBI taxonomy): Eukaryota > Metazoa > Chordata > Lepidosauria > Squamata > Gekkonidae > Lepidodactylus > Lepidodactylus listeri. The sequence goes on from JARCFY010000003.1 coordinate 153,078,807, forward strand.
TAATAACAATTAAAAGCATCTATAGCCAAGTGGCCCCGTGCGTGCAGATATCTAAATCTGCACATCTGGGGTGCTTGGGGGGCAGAGATATTTTCCTGCACGCTTGGAGTACTCCCCAGGTGTGCAGAAAAATCCTAAAAGTTTAAAAAACTATATAGGCAGGGGTCCGTTGGAGCGGGAGCGCACAGGAGCACAGCTCCGGGAGTGAGGAGCCCAGGGGGCAGGCACATGACCAAGCCCCGCCCCCCTCCTCAGCTTCCCCGAGCAGTGCGGAGGCGCAGCGCCCTGGGGAAAGCCCTGCTTGGGTCTTTATTGATTTTAATGTTTTGTTTTAATACTGATAATTTTATCATTGTTCCTTTTATGACTGTGTGCTGCTTTTCCAGAGACTTGCTCAAGGTGGCATATAAATTTTCTAAGTATACCATTTCTTATCTGGGCACATGGCACATAAGGACTGGAGAAATTTCACCAACCCTTCAGCAGCTTCCACCCCATCAGTTTGGTGTAGTGGTCAAGAGTTGGACTCTAATGTGGGACAAAGCAGGTTTGATTCCCCACTCCTCCACATGCAGCTGCTGGTGTGACCTTGGGCCAGTCACAAGTTCTCTCAGAGCTGTTCTCTCATGAGCAATTCTCAAAAGACTTCTCTCAGCCCCACCTACCTCACAGGGTGTCTTGTTGTGGGGAGGGGAAGGGGAAGGGATGGATGGTGCACATGTCCTGGGTACCTCAAGTCTACTTGAAACCTGGTGGTTTCAAGGGAGCAGGAAGAGAATGAGGGTGTGTTCTTTACGCTTATTTTTATTGCACAAAGTATTGGATGAAAGAGGGAATGGAGGAAGAGCAGGTCAGTTTCACTCACCTGTGGAGTGGCGCCTGAGGGGTGGGTGTTGCCTTCTGACACACTTCCGGTATGTTAGGGGGTGTGGCGTATGCAAATGAGTTATGCAAATGAGCTCCTGCACCTCTTTTTCTACTAAATGACCCCTGGGGAAGACCATAATGAGCCCTGCCGTACAGTGACCCCACCCACTCTGGAAAGCTCAGTGGACACCAAGGGGAGTCCCGGTGGGTGCTCTGGTCCTTACAGAGACCACGTTAAGGAACCCCAAGCCAAACAATCGTTGGGATTTTATTTATTTATATATTGTTTCGACTTTTACCCAGCCCTCCCCGCCGAAGCCGGCTCAGGGCAGCTCGCAAAACCAATAAAAACAATATCTATTCAATATAAAATACATGTAAAACACTACATAATAACAATTAAAAGCATCTATATACCTAATAGCCAAATGCCCCCGTGCGTGCAGATATCTAAATCTGCACATCCGGGGCACTTGGGGGGCAGAGATATTTTCCTGCACACTTGAGGTACTCCCCAGGTATGTAGAAAAATCCTAAAAGTTTAAAAAACTATATGGGGGATATTTAAATCCCCCAAAAGACCTTTCCCTGCCTCGCCTCTGCTGCAGGGGGAAGGAGAGGGCTGGGTGGCTCGGCGGTTGGAGCCGTGCGGCCCTCGCTGTCGCGGGATGGGGGACGGGGGGGGCGGGAAGAGCTGGGCAGGGGCGAAGGCTCACCTGTGGTGGCTTCCTTCTCTGCATGGAGGGCCCCCCCCCCCCACGAGTATCACGGGTCCCTCCTTCTTGTAAAAGTACAAATGCCGCATCCCTGGGATCTCGGAATACACGCCAGGCTTCAGGAACGGTAACACCAGGCAGAGAGCGACTACAGAGGTTCTTTCCTCACGCCGGACTGGGCCCGATAGCTGTTGATGCCCAACTGCAGCCCCCACGAGCGTGCACACACCTCGGTGAATGAAAGCGGTATCAGTGATCTGGTTTCAGTGTCTTCCTCCTGAAGGGAAGGAAAGAACAAGCAAGGAGAATCCTTTACTGTAAGCCGAGGAGGGAGGCTTTGTTCACCGTAGGGAGATACATCGGGGCATGCGGTGGAGAAATTTTATGCCGATAGGGACTTCCGCCTGTATCCGAGTTAAAAGAGCACAAGAGAAGCCATGTTGGATGGGGCCAGTGGCCCATCCAGTCCAACACTCTGTGTCACACAGTGGCCAAAACCCGGGGGCCATCATGAGGTCTACCAGGTGACCAGAACTTCAGAAGCCCTCCCATTGTTGCCCCTAACCACCAAGAATACCAAGCGTTACTGCCCCAGACAGAGTCTTCCATCTATATCTTGTGGCTAATAGCCACTAATGGACCTCTGCTTCAGATGTTTCTCTAATCCCCCCTTGAAGCTCTCCACGCTTGTAGCCGCCATCAATTCCTGCAACAGTGAATTCCACATGTTCACAGGACTTCTGTGACTCTCCTGAGCTACTGCCAGCCACAACTGACAACAGTCAAATTAATGGCGGAGAGAATCTGCTTGTCGGTACAAGGCTATAGAAATTCTCTCACGAGCAGTCCTCAAAAGAGCTCTCTCAGCCCCACCTACCTCACAGGGTGGCTGTTGTGGGGAGGGGAGGGGAAGAGAAGAAGAAGAAGAAGAGATTGGATTTATACCCCGCCTTCCACTCCCCAAGGGAGTCTCAGAGCGGCTTACAAACTCCTTTTCCCTTCCCCTCCCCACAACAGACACCCTGTGAGGTAGGTGGGGCTGAGAGAGCTCTTTCCCAAGCTGTCCTTGAGAGAACAGCTGGTACAGAGCTATGGCTTGCCCAAGGTCATCCAGCCAGGTGCAAGTGGAGGAGTGGGGAATCAAACCCGGTTCTCCCAGATTAGAGTCCGCGCACTTAACCACTACACCAAACTGGCTCTACACCAAACTGGCACTACACCAAACTGGAAAGGAGATTGTAGGCATCTCTGAGACTTCTTCAGGTAGTGAAGGGCAGGGTCTAAATCCAATCTCCTCTCAGTCTTTCTCCTCCCACAAGAGGCACCCTGTGAGGTAGGTGGGGCTGAGAGAGCTCTTTCGAGGACTGCCCTTGAGAGAACAGCGCAGAGAGAACTTGTGACTGACCCAAGGTCACACCAGCAGCCGCATGTGGAGGAGCGGGGAAATCAAACCCGGTTCTCCCAGATTAGCGTCCGCACTCCTAACCACTACACCAAACTGGCTCTCATTTCATATGTCCATACAACGTCGCTGTATGCAACAGCCCTGTCAGTCTGAGGGAGAAAATCAGACGGAAATCGGAGTTGTGGGTTGTTGTTTATTGCAGGCACGCAGCAGAGTGGCTAGCTGGATTCTAGTCTGAGCCAAAACATTTATGCAGCCAGCCTCTGTCCTTTCCTGGATGGTTGTTATGGGCTGGCAACTGGGTAATTCTTATGAAGCTGAATCTAGCATCTAGATCTTTTCTCTCTCCTCTGCCTTCCCGGAGTCTAAGGCATGGAGAAGCCCTTTCTGATCCCCCACCAAGCTCTTGTAACTGGAGGGAGGCCAAAGATAGAGCTATTGGTGCAGTCTTCTGTGGAGCTCTGGACCCTTCCCTTCTGTGTTGGACGGAGCTGACTGTGCCAGAATATATATTTTTTAAAGACTTAGGCTTGGAAGCCACAAAGCAAGATTCGAGGAAAGGGCTTCTGAGCATGTGCAGAGGGCATTTGGCTGGGATAACGACAGAGAACCCCCCCACACACACACACCGCAGATGTGCTGTGGCTCAGTGGCAGAGCCTCTGCTTGGCATGCAGAAGGTCCCAGGTTCAGTCCCCCAGCATTTCTAGGAAAAAGGACCAGGTGATGGGAAAGACCTCCGCCTGAGACCCTGGAGAGCCCCTGCCAGTCTGAGTAGACAGGAAGCAATTTTACTCCAGGCCAGTTTGGCCGGAGATCCTGGAGGGTTTTTTTTTTTTGTCTGTCATCTTCTGGGTGTGGAACCGTGGTCCCTGGGGGTGTGGAGGGGGAGGTACTTGTGAATTCCCTGCCTTGTGCAGGGGGTTGGACTAGATGACCCTGGAGGTCCCTTCCAGCTCTATAATTCTACGCTACTGACTTTGTCGGACCGAGGGTCTAATTCAGTGTAAGGCAGTGTCACGCATGTTCCTGTGTATCCGGATGAGCTGCAGCCCAAGAAGCGCTGGCTCCAGCCGGAACGGAGTCTGCTGCATCTTCTCCTAGCTCTAAGTGCCAGGGTGTGGTTGAAGGGGAAACGGCTTTTGCCGGTCCCAGGGCTTGGGTGCTTTGGGTGCAGTTTGTTCTGGGTGCCTAAAAAGCCTTCTTGGCACCCACTAGCACCACCTGCCTGCCAATCTCCCCAGGGTGCGGGGGGGCGGGGGAGAGAATGTCAGGAGGGGGGGAGGAACAAATGGGCCCTGTTTAGGGTTCCTGCCAACTCCAGCTGCTGGCACTTAGCCTTGGGTGGGGAAGAGGAAGGAGAAGGGCAAGCTGCCTCTGGCAGAGGAAGAGCCTCCATTAGCCGTGATGGGGAGCCCCGAGGGAGCCGTCTTGATGGCAGCAGAAAGGAGAGAGGGGAGCTAATAGCAGGAACTGCAGGGCTGGGCGGTTGCCTCCCCTCCTTGCAGCCCAGCCCTTCCTAGAGCTCCGGGAGGATGAGCCGAGACCGTCTTCTTCCATCGACAGCTGGGCAGATGTGGAAGCCGACAGGCAAGGCGTGAAGGGGATGGCCTCCCCCTGCTGCCTGTCTCCGGCTGGGGTGCGTTGGAGAGGTACGCTGCAGCAGGCCATGGAGGTTCATAAAATCATAGAAGCATAGGCTGTGGTCACACACACTAAATAATCCACTCGCAATCCACTTTCAGTGCACTTTGCAGCTGGATTTTTGCTGTGAACTAGCAGAATCCAGTTGGAAAAGTGCACCAAACGTGGATTGAAAGTGGATTATTTGGTGTGTGTGACCGCAGCCGTAGAGTTGGAAGGGACCTCCAGGGTCGTCTAGTCCAACCCCCTGCACAACACAGGATATTCACAAATACCTCCCCCCTGCACACACCCAGTGACCCCTGTTCCATGCCCAGAAGATGACAAAAAACCACGGGTCATTTCGTAGAAAAAGAGGTGCAGGAGCTCATTTGCATAACTCATTTGCATATGCCACACCCCCTAACATACCAGAAGTGTGTCAGAAGGCACCACCAGCAGCTGCATGTGGAGGAGTGGGGAATCAAACCCGGTTCTCCCAGATTAGAGTCCAGCTCCTGACCACTACACCAAACTGATAAGGGGGAAGCTGCTGAAGGGTTGGTGAAATTTCTCCAGTCCTTATGTGCCATGTGCCCAGATAAAAAATGGTATACTTAGAAAATTTATATGCCACCTTGAGCAAGTCTCTGGAAAAGCAGCACACAGTCATAAAAGGAACAATGATAAAATTATCAATATTAAAACAAAACATTAAAAACAATAAAGACCCAAGCAGGGCTTTCCCCAGGGCGCTGCGCCTCTGCACTGCTCGGGGAAGGTGAGGAGGGGGCGGGGCTTGGTGATGTGCCCTCCCCCTGGGCTCCTCACTCCCGGAGCTGCGCTCCTGTGCGCTCCCGCTCCAACAGACCCCTGCTAAAAACCAACCTCCAGAAAAATTGCTTCCTGACCCCAAAGTGGCGATCGGCATTTCCCTGGGTGTGTCAGAAAGGGCCTCGAGAACTAAGCACTGAAGCAACCCTTCCTGCCCTCCCTCTCGTGATCTGCCTAAGTTCACGGAATCCGCAATGCTGTCTGATGGCCATCTAGCCTCTGTATGGAAACCTCCCAAGAAGGAGAGCCCACCACCTCCCGAGGAAGCCTGTTCCACTGAGGAACCGCTCTTCCTGTCAGGAAGTTCTTCCTAATGTTCAGCCGAAAAACTCTTCTGATTTAATTTCAACCCGTTGGTTCTGGTCCGATCTTCTGGGGCAACAGAAAACAACTCCACGCCCTCCTCTGTATGACAGCCCTTTAAGTACTTGAAGATGGTTATCCTATCACCTCTCAGTCATCTCCTCTCCAGGCTAAACATACCCAGCTCCTTCAGCCTTTCCTCATAGGACTTGGGTCTCCGTTGAACAATTGTGGCTCATGAGAACTGCCTTGCTGAAGTGGATCACGATCCGTCATGTCTGTTCCCACTAACGACCATCTGTGTTCTTCTGGGGCAGGAAGGGAGCATCTCTCCTCTGTCCCCCCCCCCCCCGGTGACTGGCATTCCAAAGAATGGTGCCTCTGAACTGGGGTTGCCAACCTCCGGGGGGGGGCCCTGGAGAACTCCAAGACGACAAAGATCAGTTCACTTGGTGGAAAAGGCTGCTTTGAAGGGTGAACGCTATGGCACTTTACCCTCTGTTGAGCCCCCTGGCCTCCCAAACTTCAAATCTCCAGGAATTTCTGACCTGGAGCTGGCAACTGTACTCTGAATATGGAGGTTCCACTTTAATGACAGCTTTGACAAAGGTTGCCAGCTCTAGGTTGGGAACTACCTGGAGATTTTAGGAGGGGGGAGCCTGGGGAGGGCAGGGTTTGGGGAGGAGAAGGACCTCAGCAGAATATAATCTCATGATGTCCACCCTTCCAAGCAGCCATTTTCTCCAAGAGGACTGATCTTGGTTGTCTGGAGAGCAATTGTAATAGTGGGGGATCTCCAGATGCCACCTGGAAGTTGGCAACCCTAAGCTTTGACTAAGAGTAAAAGCACCTTGCTGGACCAGGCCAAAAGCCAATTTCATGCCTGATGGATATCTCATGGAGGAGGAGGAGGAGGAGGAGATTGGATTTATGCCCTGCCCTTCACTTGGAGTCTCAGAGCGGTTTACAAACTCCTTTCCCTTCCCCTCCCCACAACAGACACCCTGCGAGGTACGTGGGGCTGAGAGAGCTCTCTGGAGAACTGCTCTTTCAATAACAGCTGTGCCAGAACTATGGTTTTCCCAAGTTCATCCAGCCGCTGCAAGTGGAGGAGTGAGGAATCAAACCCGGTTCTCCCAGATTAGAGTCCGCGCTCTTCACCACTACACCAAACTACACATTACGCCAAACCACAACTAAGGCAAGAGAGCAGCAACCCTGCCCTGTTTTCTCCCTACACCACCCCAAAGCAATTGGTTTGGAGAGGTACAGTGCCCCTAAGCGTGGCAGTTCCATGGAAATGGAAATTGATACCGTAAACCTCCATGTTTTCGGCTAGTTCTTGGGAAGGATCCATCTAGTCTAGCATCTTGATCCCAACCCCAGCCAGGTAAATGCTCCTGGAAGCTCTCAATCACAATGAACTTTATTCAAAGGTATATTTCCTCTGACTATAGAGGTTCTGTTTAGTTAAACTTGGCCAAAAGCCACGTTGTTTTGCCCTGATGCCTTGCTCTTGTCTGCAGCTGGTTCTTGCATGAGGGTGACGGGGGGGGGGGGGGGGGGGGAGATACCCTTTTCCAATCCTTGTTTTAAGATTAAAGGTGTGTGCCGGGGGTGGGGGCTCAATTTACCTCAATCACTGGTTTTCAAACTCTGGTGCTTATTATGGGTCTCTCTTTGAGCCAGTTTGGTGTAGTGGTTAAGTACGCAGACTCTAATCTGGGAGAACCAGGTTTGATTCCCCACTCCTCCACTTGCACCAGGCTGGATGACCTTGGGCAAGCCATAGCTCTGTACCAGCTGTTCTCTCAAGGACAGTTTGGGAAAGAGCTCTCTCAGCCCCACCTACCTCACAAGGTCCCTGTTGTGGGGAGGGGAAGGGAAAGGAGTTTGTAAGCCACTCTGAGACTCCAAGTGAGTGAAGGGCGGAATATAAATCCAAGCTCTTCTTCTTCTTCTCTTTGACACAACTGGTCAGTCTAATTCCAGACTGTTTTCTCAGTATGTACTCAGATGAACCCTGGAAAGTCAAAAGAATTTTTAAAGAGAGCTTTCAAAATGTGATGCATTTAAATTGTTTTTTAAAGATTAATTTTTTAAAATGGGGCATTTTAATTTATAAAATGTGATGCATTTAAAAGAATTTTTAAAGAGAGCTTTTATATATATATATATATATATATATATTTGCCCTTCTTGGAAAGCAATGGCCCACCAGAATTGCTCTCTCTGTTAAGAGCTTGTGTATGCAGTTGAACTGCCCAGGACCAGATCAGAATTAGTCCCCACCGACTCTGGCTGTGGTCTCCCTTGCACTTTGGCAGTGATCACACCACAGCCTTTCACTGGTCAGAGATGTTCTAGGCTGGCCCTGCACTGAGCAGGGGTTTGGACTAGATGGCCTCTATGGCCCCTTCCAATTCTCTGTGATTCTAGGGTTCTAGGGTCACGGCCTCACTAGCTGCCATGAGGCTGTGTCTCCGTAGGAATGTGCACACCACCCATTAGAGGTAACAGATGTGCTACTATTTCTATGGATTTCGTTTATTTTGGTGCCATGGGGGTTAAATTATAGTATTTATTGTATTTTACTGTGTATCACATTTCACTTGTTGTACGCCGCCTTGAGCCAGTTCGGCAAGGCGGGATACATCTCTGTGTCTGGGGTGACAAAACTTATCCCCCCCCCCCCCCCGGATTTCCAGCCAGTGTGAATTTTATTAGCAGAGTTGCCAGCCCCGGGCTGGGGATTTGGGGGTGGAGCCTGAGGAGGGCGGGGTTTGGGGCGGGGAGGGGCTTCAGTGGGACACAGTGCCATACCGTCCATCTTCCAGAGTGGCCGTTTTCTCCAGGGGAAGTGATCTCTGTCGCCTGGAGATCGTTTGTAATCCCAGGAGATCTCCAGCCACCCATTCGGGCAGCCCCCAATCCGATTTGCCCCATAGGCGAAAACGCAGTTCCCTCCTCCCTAGCCTGGGCGGGGGAAACTACAACTCCCAAGGTGCCGCGCGGCAGGGCGTCTCCTCCCTCCCCGCAACATCAGGACCAGCCCGAGCATCCTCCAGAGAGGGATGCAGGCGCCTGGCCGGGGGAGGCGGCGGCGGCGCCCGGAGCAGCCCTGGCCCGGAGCTGCCCTGCAGCTGGCAACGGCAGGCTCCGCCCCGGTAAGGCTGCAGCGGCTGCGGCTGTTTCTCCCGTTCCGGAGGGGCTGAAAGCTGAGAAGCGGGGAGAGAGGGCAGGCAGGCAGGCAGTCCCGGGAGCGAGCCAGGCGGACGGCCGCTCCCCTTCCTCGGGGCCAGCGCGGCAGGACGGAGGGCCGGGGTGGGGGAAGAGAGCCTCTCGAGCGTCCCCTGGAGGGAGAAGGACGGGGCTGCAACCCCGAGCAAACTTCCGAGCGGCACCTGCGCCCCAGCCTGGCCTGGAAACGCTTTCCCGGGCTCAGCGCGGCTGCCTCCCCCCCACTTTCGGCGCCCGTGGGCTCTTCCTGGCGTCCAGCGGCTCCAACGTGCCGGCCTCCGGAATCCGGATCCATCCGAGAGACTACGGATCGTCCCGGACATTCCGGAGCCTATTCCCTCGGGGGCGGCTGGCTGCGGGAGCCCGCAACTTTTCCCGGGCGCCGTCGGAACTCCGGCCTCGTCCACCTCCGCCCGGCCAGACCGACGCCCGCCTCCTCGCTCATCCCTCTCCCCCCGACAGTCCCACGCGGGTCGGTGGCTGCAGAGCCTGGCTCAGCTGCCGGCGGTTCCTTAAGAGGTTGTTGGGGTCGAGGAGTCCGGACCCCTTCCTTCTCCTTCCCCCCCCCCCCCCTCACCCGTCTTTCAGCCCCGGAGGAGGCCATCGGGGAGGTCAGCCGGAGCCAGGAGGGCTGCAGTCGACTGGGAACCCATCGCCTTGTCCGGGAATCGCTGTATATTTCCATCGGAAGGGAGCCTCACTTTCTGCTGCTGTGGCTTCTTCCTCTCCCTCTTGCTTGCATGGAAACGTACCAACTCGATCCTGACTGCGCACATGCACCGCTGTGGCACTGCTGCCGGCATCGCCTCTGGTTCCTCGAATCCCAATGGTGGCGCTGATGCTTCCCGCTTCCCTAGCCCTTGCTTTGGCGTCTCTCGGCGGTCCAGGGCCTAGGCGCGTGGCCCCATCCTCGAGATAATTTGAACGCCGATCCGTCAACTCTCCTTAAATTTTGTTGCTGTGTCTGTTGCCTAGACCCCCCCCCCCCAGTGGATTTTTGGCCTTCCCTTTCAACCTATGGATGGCATTTGATTCTTTCCCCCAGATCCACTTTGGTGATTCTGTGCATGGAACGGGGAGCGATTCCTGTGGCAAAGGGGGGCAGTCTCTGTCTCTTCGACTCACCGGTTCCCAGGGTTGCCAGCCTCCAGGTGGTGGCTGGAGATCTCCCACATTTACAACAGAGCTCCAGGCGACAGGGATCAGCGCAGCTGGAGAAGATGGCCGCTTTGGAACTTGAACTCTATGGCGTTATACCCCATTAAAGTCCCTCCTCCCCAAACCCCGCCCTCCTCAGGCTCCACCCCTCAAACCTCCAACTCGGAGCTGGCAACCCTACTGATGCCCCATCCTCACATTTTACTCCGGAGGAGTTCTGACGGGTTCCCCGCAACCCCACTTCAGGGGTATTGAGAGGGAAGCTCTGGGGTGCTTTCTCTGTTTCTGGATTTTGTGGACCGGAAGGTCCCTATCCCGACACCAAAGGTTGATGGTTCCCATCCTAGAGAGGAGATCTTTGAGGAAATAGGGGCCTGTCTGCTTTTTGGGCATGTCACCTGCCAAACTGCTTTTGCCTTTTTCGGTAGGTCAATTCTGACAGGTGTTGGGGCTCAAAGACTCCCTGGGAAGGCCCTCTCTTTGTCACCTGGGCTGCTCCTAGTTCCAGCCATGTGCAGGCTGGCCGTGACTACACAGGAAGGAAAGATCCTATGCATGCTCAGAGACAACCTTTTCCCGTGATCACGTCTTCCGGGGCGAAGCTGTGGACTGTCCGGTTAAAAATCCTTGTTCTCATTATGTGGCACCTGCACCCAGATAGGCCTGCCGAACCAAGATTTCTTTGTTTCAGAAGTGAACGAAACGAATCAAGTCTTTGCTTATTGGCCTTCCCGTGAGCCTCACCGGAGCTGATCTCTGCCTTCAAAGCGGGCCCTGCAAACTCAGCCAAATCCCCCTCTTCCCCGGAACAAGGTCCGGTCCACTGGCTCTTCTCGGGGTCCCCCTTGCCTCCTGTCCAGGGGCAACGTCATGCCCTCGCGCAGCGACTCCAGCTACTCCCTGACCGCCCGCACCCCGCACAGCTTCACTCACCTGCGCATCCAGCGCGCCTGGCTGCAGGTCATCCTCCTCCTGGGCTTCATCCAGATGATCCTGGGCATCCTGATCGTCACATTCAGCCTCCTCGTGAACACCATCATGCCCAGGCAGAGCATCCGCAACTCTTGTCCCATCTGGGCTGGTGTTCCGGTGAGTCTCCTGCAAGGGGGTGTGGGTGGGAACTTTACTCCTGTGGACCCAAGGTGGTGTGTGTGGAGGGGTAAGGGTTAGAGCAGGGGTCCCCAAACTTTTTGAGCCTGAGAGCAGAATTTGGAATTCTGATGTGGTATAGTAGGGCGGAGCAACAAAATGGCTGCCATAGGAGGCAGGGCAACAAAATGGCTGCCACAGGAGGTGGAGCCAGCCACAACATGATTGCCACAGCTTAGCTGCAGAAACACAGTGTAGATCCTTGTGCTGTGGTGGCAGCTGCTGCCAAGGCAACATTTAAAAAAAAAATCTGTGCAGCCAATCAAATCTCCAATGGCCAATCAGAAGCCTTGCTGGGTAAAAGGCCTACTTGGCCCCGCCCACTTCCTAGAAACACTTGGCGAGTGCCAGAAAAGGTGTTGGCTGGCTGGTACCATGGTGACTACGAGCACCGCATTGGGGACCTCTCAAGATCAGTCCTCGAAAAAGCTCTCTCAGCCCCACCTACCTCCCAGGATGTCTGTTGTGGGGAGGGGAAGGGAAAGGACATTGTAAGCCACTCTGAGACTCCTTCGGGTAGTGAATGGCAAGGTATAAATCCAACTCTTCTTGTTCTCTTTTGTGTGTTTTTAGCCCTACCCCTTCCTTCAAGGAAGCTGGGGGATCATGTGTGTATTTCTCCTCTCTTCACAACCACCCTGTGAGGTAGGCTGAGACAGCAACTTGCGCAAGATCATTCAATGAGCTTCTTGACTGAGTGAGGATTCAGATGGGGCTTTTCCAAGCGAGTTGGATATGCTCACTGCTACACCCTGTGGACTCTACATATTTATTCCCAAATGTTTTCTGTTGCTTATCCCTGAAAATAGCCACAGGGATTTTACAGGCAATTAAAATCAAAGCCAATGTTTCAAATAGAAACTGATATATAAATATAGCAAATTTCATCCAGATTGTGTGTGTATGTGTCTGTGTGTGTGTGGATGGATGGATGGATGGATGGATGGATGGATGGATGGATAGATAGATAGATGATAGATAGATAGTCTCAATTTGGGGTTATAAAATCCCACTAAGATTCCAGCAGCCCATAATTTATAATGATAATGTTGGCTCAGAAGTTTGATACAAGGAGATCTTCCGAAAATACCTTTCCCCATCATTTTTCAGAGATGCAATAATCTTTCCCCATAACTTTCTTTCTAACACATTCTTCAATTAAACCAATTTGGGTTTTTCCCTTCTCTGTGTTGAAATATCCAAAGCAAAATACAGATTTTTTTTTAAAAAAGAAATCCCTTAATGCACATTTGCCTCCTTTGAGACATTTAAGCAAAAAAAAAGAAGAAGGTCACTTGGACTTCTAACTTCCTCCTCCACTGCTGGTTGAGTATTTCTGTCTGAACTCCCCCCCCCCCCCCAATTCCTGTTAGCCATGGGAGACTAAAAGGAACCTCCATATACAGAGGCAGTCTATCGCTGAATACCGTGTGCTGTAGATCAACAGTGCAGGATGATTGTTGTCCGTGTGTGCCGCTTGAGGGCCTCCATGCAGATTTTAGACACACAGTGCGCATTAGTACAGCAAGGCACATTAGTAAAGATAAATCCACAAAGTGCAGGTTTGGTATAGTTATTATAGTTACTATTTTCAGGATTGATATACCCCATCTTTCTGCCAAGCTCCAGGTGAGGCCTAGAGATCACCTGGAATTACAACTGATCTCCAGAGCACAGAGATCAGTTCCCCTGGAGAAAATGACTGCCGTCGAGGGTGGGCTCTGTGGCACTGTACCCCCTTGAAGTCCCTCCCTGCCTTGAACCCTGCCTTCCCCAGCCTCCACTCCCCAGAAATCTCTAGGAATTGCCCAACCCAGAGCTGGCAACCCTACTTTCTGCCCTCATCAGTGCCGCCAAGGCGGCTGTATGGCAGCAGCTCTATAGCTGAGAATGGAGCCTCCATGTGCAGAGGCAGTATATCTCCAAATGCCAGCTGTTGTGGATAAGGGAGAGCCATTGGCTTTGTGCCCTACTTGTGAGTCTTTCCCTGAAGCATCTAGCTGCTTAGAAATAAGGTGCCGGACTTGATGGACCTTGGTTTGATCCAACAAGGTTGTTCTTGCGTTCTAATGGCTGAAGGCTCTTTGCGGCCTTCTGTAGTTCATATTTACTTTCTGGCACATTTAAGAGCATGTAATCTCTTGGCCAGTGGTGCAGCAGGAAAACAGAACTGCGCTGGCATGCTTACGCATAACCACTTAAAGCGAACTCTTATCGGCTGCAAAGCACTGGGAAAAAGTTAATGTCTTAGAGTTCGCAAGCATGCATGCGCATTAGAGTGGACATGTCTTTTCAATATCCTACTTCCAGCCCATGAAGTTGCCTTATTTGGAATCAGACCCTGGGTCCATCAAAGCCAGTATTGTCTACTCAGACTGGCAGCGGTTCTCCAGGGCCTCAGGCTGAGGTATTCTGTATCACCTACTGCTAGATCTTTTAACTGGAGATGAACCTGGGTCCTTCTGCATGCCAAGCAGAGGCTCTTCCACTGAGCCACAGCCTCTTCCCTTTAAAAATATGTACAAAGCTGCTTTATGCTGAACCAGACTACCTGTCCATCACAGTCAGTACTGTCTACTCAGACTAGCAGCAGCTCTCCAGGGTCTCAGGCAGAGGTCTTTCACATCACCTACCGCCTGGTCCTTTTAACTGGAGATGCCAGGGATTGAACCTGGGTCTGGGACCTTTTGCATGCCAAACAGATGCTCTGTCACTGAACCACTGCCCCCTCGTGAGCAATAGTCAGCCAGCTGCCTATGGGAAGCCCCCTAGAAGAGCTGTTCTGTCATACTTGGTGTCCAGTAATTCGGAGGATCGACTGCCTCCAGACATGGATGTTCCATTTTAGTGGTTCTGGTGGCTCATGGCCACCAACAGACCTCCTCCTTCTCCTCCATGGACCGTTTAATTCTTTATGTCAACGAACGCCAGCTTCTGGCAGCAACTTCTGCCCTTATTTTCAAAGCTCGAAGCGATTTGCATAAATAATATAAGCACTGTTTAAGGTCACATTCAAATAAGAACAGGCGCTTTTGACAGTACGCTTCAGTGTTTCACCCATGAACACGAGATGCGCTGCTGTAATTTTCATATCAGAGTGCCCCAGCACCACTGCGGCCTCATCTCCTTGCTGTGTGATGGATTAGGTTTTTTAAACCTAGAGAGCCAGTTTGGTGTAGTGGTTAAGTGCGCGAACTCTAATCTGGGAGAAGAAGAAGAAGAAGAGATTGGATTTATATCCCGCCCTTCACTCACTTGGAGTTTCAGAGCGGCTTACAAACTCCTTTTCCCTTCCCCTCCCCACAACAGACACCCTGTGAGGTAGGTGGGGCTGAGAGAGCTCTTTCCCAAGGTGTCCTTGAGGGAACAGCTGGTACAGAACTATGGCTTGCCCAAGGTCATCCAGCCAGGTGCAAGTGGAGGAGTGGGGAATCAAACCCGGTTCTCCCAGATTAGAGTCCGCGCACTTAACCACTACACCAAACTGGCTCTCAACTGGTCCGTCCTTTTGGTTCAAGGTCTTGCCCCAGTGGGGTGGGGTGGGGAGGTTTGGGCTAGGGTTGCCAGCCTCCAGGTGGGGCCTGGAGATCTTCCACTTTTACAACTGATCTCCAGCTGACAGAGATCAGCTCCCCTGGATAAAATGGCTGCTTTGGAGGGGGAACTCTATGGCATTGTACCATGCTGAGGCCCCTCCCCTCCCCAAACCCCACCTTCTCCTGGCTCCACCCCCAAAGTCTCCAGGTATTTCCCAACCCAGACCTGGCAACCCTAGTTTGGGCTTTTACGCCTTCCCGGAGCATCTGACCCGTTGCTGTGGGAAACAGGCGTCTGTACTAGATAGACCGTGGACTTGATCCCAGGGGCGGATTAAGGCTCACTGGTGCCCTAAACACTGACCAATCTTAGTGGCCCCACTCCTTTCCACACTGACCCAGTCCATTTTAGTTGTTGACCTGTCTGAACAGACATACAATGCAGGTTGCAGCAATACAAAAATGTATTCATATGATAACACAGTATACTGTACAAACTAAGCCCAGCTTGGGCTACATAAAGTTCTACAAAAATGCAATACAACGTCTGTTTTAATATTTCACAAGTTAAATGTATCAAAGTTCCAATTTGGCTCCATCATTTTACTTTTAAACACATGCATTTTACTTTTAAATATAGCCTATGACACTGCACCTCGCCAACAAAAAATAGGAGATAACCCTCGGGTGCACCATGATCAATTTGCACTAGTTTTATCAATTTTTTTTTTTTTTTACAAATCTTCATTCATTTTTTTTCCTTTTCACCCTTTTCCCAACTTTGTGATGCTCCCTTTGGCCCTGGTGCCCTAAGCACTTTCTTAGTCCGCTTAATGGTTAATCCGTCCCTGCTTGATCCAGCGGGGATCTTCTTGCTGGGAAGTTCCATCAAGACGCAGCTGAATCACGGCGACCTGTAGAGCTTTCAGGGCAAGAGACCTCCTCACACCCTCTGTTCTCCTGAGCCCACCCCTGGGAGGCCTGTGAAATTCGAAATCTTTCCCCACCATCTTGGATCAACTAAATTATGCTGCTGAATTATTGGAGCTGTAACTTTAATAACTTCCTGGTATTAACTTTTGATTACTTATTGTATTTCCTCTCCTGTTGTTAGCTGCCCTGAGCGTTGCTTGCAAGGAAGGGCAGCCTAAAAACCTAATAAAACAAAATAAATAAATTCGGAGGTGGCTTGCCATTACCTGCCTCTGCGTAGCAGCCCTGGACTTCACACATGAAGCGGCCGTGTACTGAATCAGATGCTTGGTCCATCAAAATCAGTATTGTCTACTCAGAATGTCAGCAGCTCTCCAGGGTCTCAGGTGGAGGTCTTTCCCATCCCCTACTGGCTGGTCCTTTTAGCTGGAGGTGCCGGGGATTGGACCTGGGACCTTCTGCATGCCAAGCAGAAGCTTTTCCACTGAGCCACAGCTCCTATTCTGGTTGTCAGCAGCTCTCCAGGGTCTCAGGCAGAGGTCTTTCACAACACCTCCTGCCAGATCCCTTTTTAACTGGAGATGCTGGGGATTGAACCAGGGATCTTCTACATGCCGAGCAGATGCTCTGCCGCTGAGCCACAGCCCCTCCCTCTTTGGCAGCCGATATGCTAACCAGAGTCAGCCCTGGCTGCTCAGCTTCGGAAATTTGACGAGATCAGACTATGCTGGGCCATCCAGGTCAGGGCAAAGAGGTCCTGACCATCTTCTAACAACAGGTGCCAGCTTCCACGATGGAGGAGCAATCCTGTTCCCTAGTTTGTTGGCAAAAGATTGCAAGTTTAAATCCTTGAGGAGAGAAAAAGAGAAGAGAGAAGAGAGAGATTGGATTTATATCCCGCCCTTCACTCACTTGTAGCCTCAGAGCGGCTTACAAACTCCTTTCCCTTCCCCTCCCCACAACAGACACCCTGTGAGGTAGGTGGGGCTGAGAGAGCTCTGAGACAACTGTCCTTGAGAGAACAGCTGGTACAGAGCTACGGCTTGCCCAAGGTCATCCAGCCAGGTGCAAGTGGAGGAGTGGGGAATCGAACCCGGTTCTCCCAGATTAGAGTCCGCGCACTTAAGCACTACACCAAACTGGCTCTCTGCCAAGGTTGAACAAGGAGCTCTGCCAGGGTTGAACAAAGGCCGAATCTGTGGGTGGGGTCCCGGCTCAGTGGAAGAGCATGCCAAAGGCCCCCAGGTTTGATCTCTGGCGTTGCCAGTTATAAGGTCTCAAGAACCAAGCGTTAGGAAAGACTCGTCGCTGGCAAAAGCCTTGAATCCAAGGGGAACAAGGGTGTATTTCTCCTGGATGGCTCAGGCTAGCCTGATCTTATCAGAGCCTGAAAACTAAACAGGGTCAAGCTTTGCGAGTCCTTGGATGGGAGACCACCCAAGAAGGCCAGGTCACCATGCGTAGGTAGGATGCCAGCCTCCAGGTGGGACCTGGGGATCCCCCAGAACTACAGCTCATTTCCAGACGACAGAGATCAGTTCCCCTGGAGAAAATGGTTGCCTTGGAGGGGGGACTCTATGGCACTGTGCCCCACTGAGGTCCCTGTCCTTCCCAGACTCCACCCCGAAATCCCCAGGAGTTTCTTAACCTGGATATTGCAACCCCATGCCACTCATCCTCTGCTGGGGGCCAGGGGGGCACCTGGCAACCCTGTTTGTCTTTTGGCTTGACAACCATACAGCTGGGGCCGCCAGCCTTTCTGAGACCCGTGGGCCCCTCTGGAATTCTGACAGGGTGGTGGGCAATTGCAATCTCCACCTCCTCCTCCTCCTCCTCCTCCTCTTCTTCTTGCAGTACTAACTTCTTTCTTTCTTCCATCTAGCTGGCGTTCTCTGGCCTTGTCGGCATCGTTTCCTGGCGGCGACCTTTCACCCCAGTGGTAAGCACCATGTTTCATTCGCAAAGTGGGAATGCTAGAGTTGCCAACTAGACTTGCTTTATCGATAACTTCTGATGTGGCTTCATGAACCATAATAATTATTATCGTATGGCAGTGTGTGAAGTATAACCAAGGAGGTCCTAAGATTGTCTAGCAGCTGAAAGTTCTAGCGGTTTTAGTGTCATGGACCACTAGGGGACAAGCTAGGCTCTGTTTTCCGGGCTGAGAGCGCTCTGAGAGAACAGTGACTGACCCAAGATCACCCAGCTGGCTTCATGTGGAGAAGTGGGGAATCAAACCCGGTTCTCCAGATTAGAGTCTTGCCACTATTGACCGCTACACCAAACTGGCTCCCTCGTGGCTTCATTGGCAACAGATCTGACATTCAGAGTTAAGGGCCATTACGCAGTTCAAGAAATCTTAGTGAGTTTCAAGGACGTTTCTTGAAACCATCTTGAGAGTTTCAAGAACATTTCAACTAAGTTTTTTTTTTAATTGGGTGATGATAATGTTTTGAATGCCAGCCACTGGGAGCAAACCACTGGAAGACTGCGCTTCTGCGCCTTGTGCATGGACTTATAAGAAGACTCTGGCTGTTGGAAGCAGGATACAGGACTGGTTTGGCCTTTGATATGATCCAGCAGGGCAATTCTAGCCAAGAATGAGTTGGATATTTGGTAAAATGCCTATCTGTAGCTGGTAACCATGATCCCTAAAATGGAACCTCCATGTTCAGAGACAGTCTGTCTCCGAATAACGGACTCCACCAGCGACTAGGAACAGCATTTGGATGGGAGCTTTCCAGAAGCAGCTGGAGGGGCTGTGGCTTGGTGGCAGAGCATCTCCTTGCCACACGGAAGCACCCCGGTTCATTTCCTGATGTCTCCAGTTAAGGATCAGATAGCAGCTGGACCCCGGAGAGCCCCTGCCAGGGCAACTGTACTTTGGCTTTTCCCTCCGCTGTTTTAACAAACCCACTTTGGAACAGAAATTCCCCTCTGCATTGCATGCCGCTTTCACTTTCTTTGATCCTCGGGTTTTATGGGACCCTCTGCACTCTATGCCGCCTTTGCTTCCTTTGTTAATCGGGTTTTATGGCACCTTCTGCATAGATTGATGGCCATTCAGGGGTGACTTCGCGGTCAGTAGGGCATTGCCCTGGGGTATTTGACTGTGGTTTTGAGCTGCACCTTTCTCCTCAGTGCTGAGAAAATGTGGAGTGAATGCCAGATGTAGAATCGCCCTCCCCAGTCCTGACTGTGATGGATCAAAAGTCTGATTCCATTTAAAACAGCTTCACGCCCTCCAGTAGACGATGCCCTTTGTCCGGTTTTGCAATGCTAGAGGGAGGGAGAGGAGGGAAAGCAGGGATGGGTGGTGAATAAATAGGGGTGGAATAAATAGGGGTGGAAATATTTAAGGTTGCCAACTCTGAGCTGAGAGATTTTTGAGGGGTGGAGCCTGGGTAAGGTTGCATTTGGGGAGAGAGCATAGCAGGGTTTAATGTTGTAGAGCCCCCCCCCCCCAGCCCTTTTCTGCAGAGGGACTGGCCTCTGGGTCATCTGGGGATCAGTTGGAATTCCAGGAAATCTTCAGCTCCCCCCTGGAATTTGAGAATCCTATTTAAGGGACAGGAAGGCTCAGCATCAAAAAAAAGAACTAAGGTCATGGCATCCGGCCCCATCACTCCTTGGCAAACAGAAGGGGAAGTCGTGGAAGCAGTGACAGACTTCACCTTCCTGGGATCCAAGATCACTGTGCGGACAGTGACTGCAGCCATGAAATTAAAAGACGCCTGCTCCTTGGAAGAAAGGCTAGACAGTGTAACAAAAAGTAGTGACATCACTCTGCCAACAAAAGTCCATATGGTCACAGCCATGGTATTCCCAGTAGCGATGTATGGCTGTGAGAGTTGGACTATAAGGAAGGCCGAGTGCCGAAGAATAGATGCTTTTGAATTATGGTGCTGGAGAAGACTCTTGAGAGTCCCTTGGACTGCAAGGAAATCAAATCAGTCAGTCCTAAAGGAAATCAACCCTGACTGTTCCCTGGAAGGCCAGATCCTGAAGCTGAAGCTCAAATACTTTGGCCGCCCAATGAGAAGGGAGCACTCCCTGGAGAAGACCCTGATGCTGGGAAAGATGGAAGGTCACAGAAGAAGGGGACGGCAAAGGATGAGATGGTTAGACAGCGTTAGCGATGCAACAAACATGAAATTAAACAAACTCCAGAGCACAACAGAAGACAGGAAGGCCTGGCGAAGACAGGAAGGCCTAGTCACGAAGAGTCAGACTTGACTGTGTGACTGAACAACAACAAGGCTTTGGATGGCGCACCTGGAGAAGTGAGGGTCTCCGGCAAGGTGGAAAGGTAGAAAGGGGGTGGGACACTGTGAATCTGTTGGAACCCGCCTTGAGCTTACAATGTAGGGAGGAAGGGATATAAGCATAATAAAACAAACAAACAAACAATCAAACTTCCATCCAAAGGGTACTTCAGGCTTCCATTCTAGGTTCTCTGACCACTGTGCATCTAGATAGCAAGCCAGAGTCTCTGGAGATCAGAAAGTTTTTGGTGTTTTTGCAGGGCTATTTTTGGGCAGGAACGCACAGGAACGGAGTTCCGGCTGGCTTCTGAGTTGGCCATGCCTACAGCCTCCCCCCCCCCTCCCCCCGAGTTCCCCAGGCGCATCGCAAGCTGCGGGGCACCTGGGGAAGACAAGCCGATCCAGAGAGGGAAGGCAATTTAAGCTGCCTCCCCCCCCGGGTTCCCCAGGTGCCCTGCAGCTGTGGGGTGCCTGGGGAAGTCGAATCAGAAACTGCCTTCCTTCCCTTGGGTTCCCCACAAGCCGCAGGGCATCTGAGGAAACCGATCCTGGGAGGGAGCTGCCCTGTCAGGGGTGTGGCCTATTATGCTAATGAGTTCCTGCTGGGCTTTTTCTACAAAAAAAGCCCTGTTTTTTGTATGTGTGCGCGCGCCTGTGTGCGTGCGCCTGGAAGTCATGGCGACATCTGGTGACTGACCCCTACTGGTGGCCTGGAGGATATTCAGAGAGGTGGTTGAGTGAAGCCTGCCCCCGCCTCCTGCCTCTGGTATTCCACGGAGGTCTCCCATCCGAGTACTTTGCCAGAGTCAACCCTGCTTAGCTTCTGAGATATGATGAGATGGGGCTTGCCTGGGCTACCCAGGTCAGGGCAGAAAAAGTGATTGATAAAGGACCTGTATACAGCTCCCCCTCCCTATTTTCCTGGTTCTGTGGTACAGCCCAAATCGGCCACTGGCGGGTGGGGCCTGCTGTCCAGACACATGCTTCGACCCACATCTCCTCCCCTTCCTTATCTCCCCCAAATGGATTGACCGGCTTCCTCTCTCCCCAGATCACATTCTTCATGCTTCTGTCGGTGCTGGGGATCATGCTGAGCCTGGCGGGGTCCGTCCTCTCCTGCCAACATGCCCAGCTGGTCAGATCCCTGGATCCCTCCTGCCAACTGGTAAGATGAAGAGATGGGTTTCCCGGGCGTGGGGTAGCCAGCTGCAGGCTGGGGAATTCCTGGAGATTTTTTTTTGGGGGTGGGGGGCAGAGCCTAGGAAGGGCAGTTTGGGGAGTGAAGGACTTCCGCAGGGTACAGTGCCCCAGAGTCCACCCTCCAAAGCAGCCATTTTCGCCAGGGGGACTGATCCCTGCAGTCTGGAGACCACTTTTAATTCTGGGCGAGCACCAGGCCCCACCTGGAGGTTGGGAACCTTGTTCTGGGCCAGGGGTGGCCAAACTTGCTTAAGGTAAGAGCCGCATAGAATAAACATCAGATGTTTGAGAGCCACAAGACATGAACAAATATGACCTGCTTTTATTGGAAAATAAGCAAATTTGCTTTTTATTAACATTAAACGAGACTGCCAAAAATAATAACAAAAGGGGTGAAAGCAGATATTGATAATGATATTAATTTGTCCAATGATATTTGTTTGCTAATGATATTTACCTTCCCCAGCCGCCCTGCCGGGAGCCACATAACATATGTGAAAGAGCCGCATGCGGCTCCCGAGCCACAGTTTGCCCACCCTTGTTCTGGGCCTTGGGCCCTGCATGGGCTGCTAAGCCTGGAATCTCCAGTGAGGCTAGGGTTGCCAAGTACTCACCTTCTGCCAGCGGGGGGGGGTCCTCTTCTTTCTGGGAGTTCCCAGGAGTTCAGCAGAAGTGACATCATCACGTTGGGCAAGTTGCCAGGGCAACGCTCTGGCCATCGCCCAAAAACTCTGTGGTACCATAGAATTTTGGGGGCAATTGCTAGAGCGTCGCCCCGGCAACATGCACAGCATGATGATGTCACTTCCGGTGACATCATCATGCTGGGGCAGTCATCCTGACTGGATGACTTTGGTGGTGGGGTTCCCCCGCCGGCCGAATTGAGGCCGGCGGATTGGGGACCCCTGTAGTGGGGGATCCCCTGCCCTCCGGGCGGACTTGGCAGCCCTAGGTGAAGCTGTCTTACAGAGGAACAGCCCTGGTTACAAAGCCCAGTGTATCCTACCGGGTTTGAAGCCTGGGATCACCTCCTGCTGCCCCTGTGGTGGTTATTCCCCTCCTAGGGATGCCTGGCCGTTGCCTCCTGTTGGTGGGAGTTTTGGGGGCGGGGCAGGAAACAGAGATGACATCCCTTGACCTGTGACATCACATCCAGACGGAAACCCAGATGTGACCTCAGCATGTTGGGTGATGCTATGGGAGTTCCTGAAGACTTGGGATTCAGGGGACTCCCAGAGTGTTGCCTGGTATGCTTGCTGACATCACATCCACGTTTTCTCCTGGACGTGATCATTTCCGCCTTGGACATTTCTCCTGCTGGTCTAGGAAGCAAGGGAGGGAGGGGGCCCCAACCAGTGGGACCCCTCCCACCAGTGGGTGAGTAGCTTCCCAGTTCCCATGGTGGGTCCCAAATATGTACTTTCCCTTGACCGTCCACTACAAAACCCATGACGCAGTGCAACTGGGAAGTGATTACACATACACTAAACCAGCAGGAGCCTGGCGTAATCTGACACCTGACTACCTGAGAAGTACAACGTGGCAATTTCCTGTGTTCCTTCCACAGTCCCAAAAGGGTGTGTGCGAGTGCTGCATCACGCGGTCTAGCAACGCTGCGATCCCTCGCAGTTCCTGCATGCATGAGATCGTCCGCATATACGCAAATCCAGATTGCCCCAAAGCCCGCCAGGCTCTCAAGGTGAGTGGCTGGCAGAAAGCTAAAACAGCCAAGAACTCGGGGTGGGGATTCTGATATTGTACTGGTGGGCAGGGTGTTAACCGGCTGCTGTGCTTTCCTCCAGCGTTATTATGCTATTTGTTTCATTATATCTTTCTATCCAATTTATTCTTAGTTTCTCTTTGTTGAGAGTAGCTTTCATTAGTCTGTTGTCCTTGGATGGGTCGGTTTCTTTCTTAGCGGCGTTAGAGCTAATCTCTGTTAGTAGTTCAAGCTTTATTCTACTCTCACTTTTCTCCCTTGATTAAAGAGTTTAATTGATCTTACTAGGGCTTAGTTTACAGTTAGTACAGTAGCTGGGCTTATTTCATAGCTAGTATAGCAGTTTATTAGCTTACATCGCTCATTCTATTTAATTTGTTCTCTATTTGTTTTAGTTGCTGGTTTTTTTGTTGGTTTGTTTCGGGTATATTTTTCTTTTGCGTCATTGGGGGGGTGTCTTTGAAATATGTATGACAGGTTTTTCAGAGGCAGTTTGGTGTAGTGGTTAGGAGCGCGGACTCTAATCTGGGAGAACTGGGTTCGATTCCCCACTCCTCCACATGCAGCTGCTGGCATGACCTTGGGTCGGTCACACGTTCTCTCAGAAGAGAGTCCACTGTCTGATACCAAATTACAAGAATATGCTGAGGCCCCTCCCCTCCCCAAACCCCACCTTCTCCTGACTCCACCCCCAAAGTCTCCAGGTATTTTCCAACCCGGACTTGGCAACCCTACTCCAGGTGGAACCTGGAGATCTCCTGCCACTGCAATTGCTTTTCAACCAACCAATATCCATTCCCCTGGAGAAAATGGCTGCTTTGGAGGGTGGACTCTATGGCGTTATACCCCTCCCCAAACTTTGCCCTCCCCAGGCTCCACCCCCCAAACCTCCAGGAATTTCCCAACCCAATGCTGGCAACCCTAACGAGGAGCCTTTCCCTGAGGCGAGAGTGGCTTTTCTCAGAGGAAGAGTCTTCTCGCCGGAGGGTTCCATAAACTGTGGAGTTGCAGGATTCAGCCCTTTACTGTTCCAAGCTTCGAGAGATCCAACGGTGCATTTCCTGCTGTTACCTTCATGCTGTCCCTCAAGTGCCACAGAAGTCTTCATCGATGCAGGGGTGTCAAACATAAGGCCCAAGGGCCGGAACTGGTCTGTCCAGGGCTCTTAGGCGGCCCGTGAGCAACTAGTGCAAGGGAGGGGACAGGAGATTGCTCGGGGGGGGGAGTGAGTGGAGCCACTCCGATTCTGGCTTCAGCATGGCGGCACAACCTCCTCTGCAGCAGTCAACCAGCGTGGGAGCGTCTGCCCAGCGTTGCACTGCTGGCTCTCCAGTCAGCCTATGTGGGTTTTCCTCTGCACCCCCCTCCCAGCCCACGGGGCCTTCCAGTGAGGATACACCAACTCGGAACTTACCAGCGGCTGTCCTTTATACAGTTTCTATCTCCGGTACCTGGCATTAGTTTTTATAGCACATGTGGCCCAGCCCGACAAAGTGACATTTATTCCAGATCGCGCCCTCGTAACAAATGAGTTTAGCACCTCTGACTGCGAGGGGAGAATTTCAGTGCCTCTTAGTGGCTTGAGCATCATCCCCCGAAAACGTGTTTATACGCAGAGTTTTGCCTCCCTCCTTCCTAGGGTTGCCAAGTCTGGGTTGGAAAATACCTGGGGACTTTGGGGGTGGAGCCAGGAGAGGGTGGGGTTTGGGGAGGGGAGGGGCCTCAGCATGGTACAATGCCATAGAGTCCATCCTTCAAAGCGGCCATTTTCTCCAGGGGAGCTGATTTCTATCAGCTGGGGATCAGTTGTAAAAGCGGGAGATTCCCCAGACCCCACCTGGAGGCTGGCAACCTTACTCCTTCCTGACCAGGACCCATAGGGTTGCCAGGTCTTCCCTGGCCACCAACAGGGGATGGAGGGGGAGAGTTACCAGTTCCAGGTTGGGAAACTCCAGAAGCGTTCTGGGTGGAGCCTGGGGAGGACAGGACCCTGTGTCCCCTCTTTTTGGCGCCAACGCTCTTTCGGTTTTTTTTAACCTAGGACCTGCTCTTCAGTGTGTGCGGCCTGACCATTTTCTCCATCCTGGTGTGCGCGCTTTCCGCCCTCATGTGCTGCATCCACATCTTCTCTTTAGACATCCTCCATGCGGTGAGTCCTCTTGGAAAGTCTCCCTTGCCCGACTCTTCTCGTGGAGAATTGTCCAGCGCCCGAGATGTACTCAGCACTGTACAGAATGCTCCAAGCGACATGAGTTCTGCCCAGAAAGCTTCTGGTCTGTATTGGCCAGCTAGGACAGAGGTTCCAGAATGTGGTTGCCTGTGGGGCTGGCTCTTGAAATCGGGGTTCAGATGACTGTTCAAACCTGGGTTTGCTAGATCCAGGTTGGGAAACTCCTGGAGATTTGGGGATAGTGCTTGGAGAGGACAGGATAGGGTACAGTGCCACAGAGTCCACCCTCCAAAGCACCCATTTTCTCCAGGGGGAACTGATCTCTGTAGTGTGGAGAAGAGCTGTAATTCCGGGGGATCCCCGGGTCCCACCTGGAGGCTGGCATCCTTAGAACTCAGGACAAAAAAAGGGGGGGGGGAAATTAACCCTGAAACCTGAGAACTGGAACCTAAAGAGGTAAGTCAAATAGAACAGAGGGCCAACAATAAAAGCTTAATATATATAACATAAAAAGATACATGTATTTATGAGCAACGAATTACAAAACTTATAAGGGCCCCATCACACCTCATGTAAAAATACCAAAATCTTACCCACAAGGGCCAATGGACGTGACCTGATGTGTTTCGGCCTGCGTTGGCCTTCTCCAGGCCACCTTATTCCGTGCCTAGTGGTTTCACTTTGGAACAATTCTTTTCTGGTCCATCTTGTATCTATGCAGCATAATTGTATGATTGTACTGTGCTATGATATAAGCCAATTTGTTCCTCACTGTGTCTGGCCTCTGAAGAAGGCCTATGCAGGCCGAAACATGTCAGGTCGAGTCCATTGGCCCTTGTGTGTAAGATTCTGGTATTTATACCTGAGGAGTGATTGGGCCCTTATATATTTTTTAATTCTTTGCTAATAAATACATGTATCTTTTTATATTGTATATTAGGGTTGCCAAGTCTTACTTTTGTTGGGGCGGGGGGAGTCCCGGCCCTCCTCGGGAATCTTCTGGTGCACGCGCCACAGTGACATCACCCGGAAATGATGTCATCATGTCAGGCTCGTTGGGGGCGGGACCTCTATAAATTGAGGGGAAACCATAGAGTTTTCCCTTGAATGATAGAGCGTCGTCCCCCCCGGAAACGTGCCTGACGTGATGACGTCACTTCCGGGTGACATCATCACGCCGGGCATGTCTCTGCAGCCTGGGAATTTGGGGGTGCGGCCCGATTTGGGCCGGCAGGGAGCAGGCCAATCAAGCGGGGAAACCCCCGCCCCCTCGGGGGACTTGGCAACCCTGTTATATATATTAAGCTTTTATTGTTGGCCCTCTGTTCTGTTTGACATCCCTCAAACTCAGCCACATTTGGGTGCCATTTTCTTCATGCCACGTGCGTGATGTCTAACATTATTTATGTGATGCTTACGAGTGTTATATGAATGACACGAAAGAAATGGCTTGGGCGTTCAATAAAAATGTTCAGAACTAAAAGACTTGCGGTGATGCCCCCCCCCCCCCCCCCCCATCCCGGGGAATGGGCATATTTCTAATCAGCTTTTCTACTAATGGGTCCTCTGTTCAGATGCAGTTTTGAAAACCAGCGTGAGAGTTTCCCCTTCTCAATTTTATAGCTTTCGGTACCCATACCCTTGAGGTCATTTGTTCATGTCCTGACTTCACCAGTTTGGTGTTGTGGTTAAGAGCACAGACTCTATAATCTGGGAGAACTGGATTTGATTCCCCACTCCCCCCCACATGTAGCTGCTGGTGTGACCTTGGGTCAGTCACAAGTTCTCTCTGAGCTGTCCTCTCACGGGCAGTTCTCGAAAGAGCTCTCTCAGCCCCACCTACCTCACAGGGTGTCTGTTGTGGGGAGGGGAAGGGAAAGGAGTTTGTAAGCCACTCTGAGCCTCCTTCGGGTTGTAAAGGGTAGGGTATAAATCCAATCTTTTCTTCGCTCCTTCATCACAATGAAGTTGTTCACTCTTCCATTCCCCTGGTGGAAGCATCCCCTTGCCAGCTCCTTTTTCTGACTTCCTTTTGTGTCATTTTAGCATAGCTCCTCCCCTCTTCTGCATTCTCTGTCTAATTCAGGAGGCCTCCTAAACAGGAACAATGCTCTCAGCTCCTGTCCTCCAACTCTCTGCCCCTTTCTTTCCCTCCTCCCCAGCTCTCCCCTCCCCGCTCCAGTTCGGTGACTTTGGACTGCACCTCTCCCCCGGACACTTTCCTGCAGAATATGCTGGACCTAGAAGAATTTGTCCCTCCTGTGCCGCCACCACCGTATTACCCTCCAGAATACACCTGTAGCTCAGAGACGGATGCCCAAAGGTATGACAACGTTTGCAGGCTTGCCAACTCCGTCCTGGGATATTCCTGGAGGTCTGGGGGCAATGCATGGGGAGGGATCTCTGTGAGACTGTGAGATCAGTCTAGGACTTCTGTTCTCCTAGACTCTGTGGTATACCATAGAGTGTATACTCCAAAGCTGCTGTTTCCTTCACTGACCAGTTGAAATCCTGGGAAAGGATCTGGTCTCACTGAGAGGCTGGAAACCCTATGAACGTTTGTGTGTGTGTATTAGGTAAAGACCACAGAGATTCAGGAAATTCCTAGAGTGTCCCCACCGTGGTGATGTTGCTACACCAAGTGGTCTCTTCCTCCCCCCCCACTTCAGTTAGTACCGTGGGGGAGGGGAGGAATTGTGGAAGCTTGCTAGCTATAGCAGGCAAATGGCATGCCTACTGTTCTCTCATGGTACCTCAGACAGAGTGGGTAGATATAGACCCTAGGCCTGGTTAAGGAAGATCCATTTCTTCTTCTGCCGTGACTGAAGAGGAAGAACGCTCCATCAAGTTGATGTGCCGTTGAAGAAGAGTAGGTTTTTATACCCCGCTTTTCTGTACCTTAAGGAGTCTCAAAGCAGCTTACAATCTCCTTTCCCTTCCTCTCCCCACCAGTGGTCTCCCTGTGAGGCAGGTGGGGCTGAGAAAGTTCTGAGAGAACTGCTCTTGAGAGAACAGCTCTGAAAGAACTTGTGACCTCATGTGGAGGAGTGGGGAATCAAACCCGTTTCTCCAGATTAGAGTCCACTGCTCTTAACCACTACATGCTGGCATCATTGCCTTCCTCTGTGTGGCAGCCCCTCATCCAGGGGTCTGTTGGAGCGGGAGTGCACAGGAGCGCAGCTCCGGGAGTGAGGAGCCCAGGGGGCGGGCACATCACCAAGCCCCGCCCCCTCCTCGGCTTCCCCAAGCAGTGCAGAGGCGCAGCACCCCGGGGAAAGCCCTGCTAGGGTCTTTATTGTTTTGAATGTTTTGTTTTAATATTGATAATTTTATCATTGTTTCTTTTATGACTGTGTGCTGCTTTTCCAGAGACTTGCTCAAGGTGGCATATACATTTTCTAAGTATACCATTTTTTATCTGGGCACATGGCACATAAGTACTGGAGAAATTTCACCAACCCTTCAGCAGCTTCCACCCCATCAGTTTGGTGTGGTGGTCAGGAGTTGGACTCTAATCTGGGAGAACCGGGTTTGATTCCCCATGCCTCCACATGCAGCTGCTGGTATGACCTTGGGCCAGTCACAAGTTCTCTCAGAGCTATTCTCTCATGAGCAGGTCTCCAAAGACCTCTCTCAGCCCCACCTACCTCACAGGGTTTCTTGTTGTGGGGAGGGGAAGGGGAAGGGGAAGGGATGGGTGGTGCACATGTCCTGGGTATCTCAAGTCTACTTGAAACCTGGTGGTTTCAAGGGAGCAGGAAGAGAATGTGGGTGTGTTCTTTACGCTTATTTTTATTGCACAAAGTATTGGATGGGGAAGGGAATGGAGGAAGAGCAGGTCAGTTTCACTCACCTGTGGAGTGGAGCCTGAGGGGTGGGTGTTGCCTTCTGACGCACTTCCGGTATGTTAGAGGGCGTGGCATATGCAAATGAGTTATGCTAATGAGCTCCTGCACCTCTTTTTCTACGAAATGACCCCTGCCCTCATCCAAGTCCTGACTGGGACCAACCCTGCTTAGCTCCCAAGCTCTGACGAGCCAGGGCTGAGCTGGGCTATTCAGTCTGCTGCCTTACCTAAAGGCCCCCTCCCCAAGATCTGGGGTGGAAATAGGGTCACCAGGTCTTCCCTGGACACTGGCGGGGGATGAGGGGGCATAAGGGTTGCCGGATCCAAGTTGGGAAAGTCTTGGAGATTTGGGGGTGGAGCCTGGGGAGGGCGGGGACCTCAGTGGGGTACAGTGCCATGGAGTCCGCCCTCCAAAGCAGAGGGGTAGAACTCATTTGTTATGAGGACCTGATCTGGAATAAATGTCACTTTGTCGGGCCGGGCCACATTTGCCATAAATCTCATGCCAGGCACCAGAGACAGAAACTATGTAAAGAGCAGCAGCTGATAAGTTCCGAGTTGGTGTGTCCTCACTGCAAGACCCCCTGGTCTGGGACCGGGGTGCAGAGGAAAACCCACCTGGGCGGACTGGAGAGCCAGCAGTGCAACGCTGGGCAGACGCTCCCACGCTGCTTGACTGCTGCAGATGAGGCTGTTCCGCCATGCTGAAGCCAGAATTGGAGTGGCTCCGCCCACTTCTTGCTGAGTAGTCTCCTGTTCCCTCCCTTGCACTAGTTGCTCGCAGCCTGGATGGGCCGGTTCCGGACCCTGGGCCTTATGTTTGACAGCCCTGCTTCAAAGCATCCCTTTTCTCCAGGGGAACTGATCTCCGTCGTCTGGAGATGAGCTGTAATTCCGGGGGAATCCCCAGCTCCCACCTGGAGGCTGGCCTCCCTAGGTGGAAAGTCGAGGGGCGCATTCCCTTCTCCGCAGGTAACCAGGTTCTTCTCCTTGGCAGCATAACCTACAACGGCTCCATGGACAGCCCTGTGCCGCTCTACCCCACTGACTTCCCCCCCAGTTACGAGGCTGTTATGGGGCTCCGTGGGGATAGCCAGGTAAGAGGTTTTGCTGGGCTTGCCGGGTGGTCACTGGTGGGGGACAAGGGGGAAACAGGGTAACCAGCTCCAGGTTTGGAAACTCCTGGAGATTTGGGGGGTGGAGCCTGGGGAGGACAGGGACCTCAGCGGGGACGGTGCTATAGAGTCCACCCTTGGGAACCCATCTCTGTAGTCTGGAGATGAGCTGTACTTCTGGGGGATCCCCAGGACCCCCCTGGAGGCTGGCATCCCTAGGTTTTGCAGATGGGAGGGGCTTCTTTTCCTGCAGTTGGATCCAGGCTGGAGGGCTGTTGGGGGTTGGTATGGGAGAATGGCCGGTATGTAGGGTTGCCATTTCCAGGTTGGGAAATACCTGGAGATTCCGGGGGGTGGAGCCTGAGGAGGCAGGGTTTGGGCTGGGGGTAGGGACTCCAGGGAGGTAGAATGCCATAGAGTCCGCCTTTCAAGGCAGCCATTTTCTCAAGGGAAGCTGATCTCTGTCGCCTGGAGATCAGTTGCAGTCCCAGGAGATCTCCAGCCACCCCCTGAAGGTTGACAGTGACGAAAACAACTGAGATGTTATATCATATTGCTTCATCCCATTATGATGTGAGAACCATATCGCTTCATCACATCATGAAAACGTACGCCTACACACAACGGAAACGGCATATAATACCGTTTCACATCTACAGCTTTTTTCCAAGTGTGCTGCGCGCATAACGTTTGTTTTGTTGTTGTTCAGTTGCACAGCCGAGTCTGACTCTTTGCGACTCCATGGACCACATCACGCCAGGCCCTCCTGTCTTCCATCGTGCTCTGGAGTTTGCTTAATTTTACGTTTGTTGCATTGATAACACTGTCCAACCATCTCATCCTTTGCCATCTCCTTTTTCTTTGACCTTCAGTCTTTCCCAGCATCAGGGTCTTCTCCAGGGAGTGCTCCCTTCTCATTGGGTGGCCAAAGTATTTGAGCTTCAGCTTCAGGATCTGGCCTTCCGGGGAACAGTCAGGGTTGATTTCCTTTAGGATTGACTGATTGGATCTCCTCGCCGTCCGAGGGACTCTCAAGAGTCTTCTCCAGCACCATAATTCAAAAGCATCGATTCTTCGGCGCTCGGCCTTCCTTATAGTCCAACTCTCACAAATGTATCACTCAATACTTTCACAATTCCAAACTGTGAATAAGCACATAACATTTCCCCCACTTCAGTGAAGCAAATTCTTTCAGTGTTCAGGAGAATGTTATGTGCTTATTCACAGTTTGGAATTGTGAAAGTATTGAGTGATGTGTAAACGAATGTTATTCACACAGCACCCTTAGAAAAAGCTTAAGTGTGAAACGGTGTTATATGCAGTTTCCGTTGTGTGTCGGTGTATGTTTTCATAATGTGATGAAGAAATATGATTCACTGCATAAGAACATAAGGGAAGCCAATGCTGGATCAGGCCAATAGCCCATCCAGTCCAACACTCTGTCACACAGTAGCCAAAAACACCAGGTGCCCTCAGGAGGTCCAGCAGTGGGGCCAGGAGGACACCAGAAGCCCTCCCACTGCTTCCCCTCTGTCAAGCACCAAAGAACAATAAGCCTAAATATATTTTCATAATATAACATCATGGTTGTTCTCGTCATTGTTTTCATCCTTCCCCTGATCTCCCTGTTGTTTTCTACACCAGCTGGAGATCGACAACCAGCTGTGCAAACCAAATGTTGCCTTGTGATGAACATACAGATGTGTGCCTTTCCCTTACAGCTACTCAGCCTTGCTTTAAAACAAAACTAATAGTCAACACCACACCTCTTAGAGCACGTACGAAAGTATTGCTCGTGCCTAAAAGGCAGGGGTCATTTTGAGCAGGAATGCGCAGGAACACCATTCCGGGAGTAACAAGCCCAGGAGCGGGCACATATGGTGATGAGCTGTGGAAAAAGGCAAAAGCGTACTCACTTGATCTGTATTTTCATGCTTGTTGTAGGGCAGCTTCCCTGCAAGAGCCAAGGAAACCTCAAGTGTCTTTAGTCAAAGTGTAAAACTGGCTCGCCAGCTCTGAGTTGGGAAATCCCTGGAGATTTTTGGGGTGGAGCCTGAGCGGTGGGTGTTGCCTCCTGACACACTCCCGGTGATGTCAAGGGGGTGGGGTGGCATATGCAAATAATGTATGCTAATTTATGCTAATTAGCTATGCTAATGAGCCCCTGCATCTTTTTTTCTACAAAATGACCCCTGCTAAAAGGTATTACTTTTGGAAAGTGGGGGGGTGGGGGGCCCTGCTTGAGTTCTCTCCCCCCCCCCGCCTTTATACCTGCTTGATGCAGCTGGGCACCTGGCTCCCACCTACTGGGCTGGATGGCGTTCCACTAACAGCAGCGCTCGGTCCAGGGCTCATTTCCTAGCAGGAGCTCCTTTGCATATTAGGCCGCACCCCCTGATGTAGCCAATCCTCCAAGAGCTTACAATATCCCCTGTTAGAAGAGCTCTGGAAGCTCTTGGAGGATTGGCTACATTAGGGGTGTGTGGCCTAATATGCAAAGGAGCTCCTGCTATGAAATGAGCCCTGGCTTGGCCCCAGTCCAAGGATCCTTCTCCGCAGGACAAAGCACCGCTCTGGAACAGATCCATGCGATCCAACCCATTACGAGCAGGCTGTGTGGCTCTGACCCCCTTGGGTGTCTCCTTCCTGGGGTTGCCAACTCCAAGCTGGGAGCTTCCTGGAGATTTGGGGGTTGAGCCTGGGGAGAGCAGGGTTTGGGACCCCAGCATGCTCCCTAAAGCAGCCATTTTCTCCAGGGAAATCTGTCTTTGCAGAGAGTTGCCAGCTCTGAGTTCGAAATACTTGGAGATTTGTAGGGTGGATTTGGGGGCAGGGTTTGGGGACGGGAGGGACCTCAGCAGGGGATGAAGCCCTAGTGCTTGCCCTCCAAAGCAGCCATTTTCTCCAGGGGAACTGATCTCCGCAGTATGAAGATCAGCTATAATTCCAGGGAATCTCCAGGTTGCGCCTGGTGGTTGGCAACCCTCCCCTGCCACCTGGAGCTCAGTCGTAATTCCTGGAGGTCTCCCAGGCCCCACCTGGAGGTTGGCAACCCTATTTCCTCCCAATGCACATGGACATTCTTTGCCTCCCCTCTGCAGGTGACGCTGTTCGATTCGCAGTTCACGGATACTTCGCACGGCCCTTGCACCTGTAACCAAATTCCTTCTGTTGTGCTCAGTGCTGAAGGTACGGACCCGGGTGGGTGGGAGGGTGAGTTGTTTCAGCATTCTGAATGAGTTGTAGTTTTTGGGTCGTCTCGAAGGGCAGCCCCACAGAGAGCATGGTGCAGTAATCCAATCCTGAGGTTACAAAAGCATGAATCAGCCTGGCCAATTCACCTAGGTCTAGGGAACTAGAGAGTTATCAAACTCTAATTCAGGAGTGTTAAACGGGTGGCCCATGTGCTGGATCCAGCCCCCACAGGGCTTGTTTGCTGCCCATGAGCAACTGGCTGTCATCTGCTTCCTTCTTCCTCTCTCTTGCTTCCTTTTGCATCACAGCTTGCTTTGCTGGGCTCTCTGAATTGCACA
Source organism: Lepidodactylus listeri (assembly GCA_029233225.1). Classification (NCBI taxonomy): domain Eukaryota; kingdom Metazoa; phylum Chordata; class Lepidosauria; order Squamata; family Gekkonidae; genus Lepidodactylus; species Lepidodactylus listeri. The sequence goes on from JARCFY010000003.1 coordinate 153,112,420, forward strand.
GGAGCTACAGAGCAAAACATTTCTTCCCTCCATTGACTGAGGCTCCCCCTTCCTTGGGGTGAAAGAGATGGGGAGGGAGGGAGAGAGCGGGAGCTTACTTTGCCAGGCTCTTTCAATCACACAGCAGAGCTACTAGGCCAAGCCTCTTTTAGCTCCATTGGCTGAGGCTGCTCCCCCTCCTCATCCCCTGGGGATGGAGAGAAAGAGCCAGAACTTCCTTTGCCCAGTTACCTCAATCGCACAGAAGAGATACAAAGCACCATTAAGACCAACAAAGTTATTCAAGGTATGAGCTTTGTGTGCCTATCTACAGTGTGTTTTGTTGGGCTCATTATGCCAGGGCTCTCCTAGGTGCGGCTGGGTTCCCCTCCTCTTTTTCACTGTGTTCATGCCCTCATGATTCAGTCTTTCTCAGCAAGAAAGTGATGTGAACTATTTAGATGAGGAATAGCAACAAGCCAGAGAGGTGGATTAGGCTGAGAGTGTGTGTCCAGACCAAGTTCACCCAGCACATTTCCTTTGCTAGGAATTTTAAACTTATTCCCATATGGATCCCACCAAACTTTTATGTCTTTGCTTGTGAAAGGGTGTGAGACTGGGATGCCATAAAAGTCTGGCCTGACTCCAGGCGCCTCTGAGAATCTTGGGGTTGCTAATTCTCGGCTGGGAAATTCCTGGAGATTTGGGGGTGGAGCTAGGGAAAGATGAGGTTTGGAGAGGAGAAGGACCTCAGTGTGGTAAAACAACATTGAGTCCACCCACTGAAGCAGCCATTTTCTTCAGGGGTACTGATCTTTGTAGTTTGGAGATCAGTCGCAATTCCAGGAGATCTCCAGGTCCCACCTGGAGGATGGCAACCCATGCCTTTTCACTCCTGTGTGGGTAGGTGGGGGTTGGCAGTGGGAAGTATATGAGAGTGAGAGTTAGCATAGTGTTAGTTTCAGGCTAGGATTGAGGGTGCCAAAGTCCTGTCTGCAGTTCGAAGTAGTGATTGGGTTGTATCAGCTGGGCAGCTCCTGGTGTGAATCTTGCCTGACACAAACGGCTGAGTCCTCAGCCTTATGCCCCGACCCCCATCATCTGCCAGGGCCCCGCAAAACTGGTGATAACAGCCATGAGATGTGTGGGCCCAGGGAATTCATGACAGAGTCTGGATTTAAATGCAGGATCTTGGCATCAAACAGGAGTAAGAGGGGAGGGGAAGCCCTCAGCCTCTATGGCCTCCAGAGGAACTGGTTGGCTTCTGTGCGAGACAGGATGCTGGACGTGATGGACCCTCACTGGTTTGATCCAGCAGGGCTCTTCTGATGTTCTTATGAGGGGAAGGCCTCGGCCTCTCTGCCCTGTGGTTGGCCCTCCAGAGGAACTGGCTGAGGCCGCTGTGGGAGACAGGATGCTGGACTAGGTGGACCCTCACTGGTCTGACCCAGCAGGGCCCTTCTGGTGTTCTTATGAGAGGAAGGCCTCGGCCTCTCTGCCCTGTTGCTGGCCCTCCAGAGGAACTGGCTGAGGCCACTGTGTGAGACGGGATGCTGGACTAGAGGGACTCCCACTGGTCTGATCCAGCAGGGCTCTTCTGGTGTTCTTATGAGGGGAAGGCCTCGGCCTCTCTGCCCTGTTGTTGGCCCTCCAGAGGAACTGGTTGAGGCCGCTGTGTGAGACAGGATGCTGGACTAGAGGGACCCTCACTGGTCTGACCCAGCAGGGCTCTTCTGATGTTCTTATGAGAGGAAGGCCTCGGCCTCTCTGCCCTGTTGCTGGCCCTCCAGAGGAACTGGCTGAGGCCACTGTGTGAGACGGGATGCTGGACTAGACGGACAAGTGGTCTGATCCAGCAGGGCTCTTCTTTTGCTCTTATCAGGGGAAGGCCTCGGCCTCTCTGCCCTGTTGTTGGCCCTCCAGAGGAACTGGCTGAGGCCACTGTGTGAGACAGGATGCTGGACTAGATGGACCCTCACATGTCTGATCCAGCAGGGCTCTTCTAACGTTCTCATGAGGAGAAGGCCTTGTTCTCTCTGCCCCGTTGTTGGCCCTCCAGAACTGGTTGAGGCCACTGAGACTAGACTGGACTAGAGGAACTATTGGTCTTATCCAGCAAGGCTCTTCTTTTGTTCTTCTGACCCTCTCTGGCTCAGGGTTCAGTTCCTGAATCACTGCACAATACCAGCTCTAGCCTTGTAATCCATCGTAACCTGATGCATCTTTGCTTGCTGGCACATCTGTTCCCTCCACCGCCTTTCTCTCTCCCCCCTGCAGCCGTTTCCATGGACAGCGGCTCCCTGGTTATGTCAGAAATCGTAGACATCCCCGGTGACAGCAGCCCTTCGGAGGACTCGTGCCTGCTGGAGACGGGCGGCTCCGTGCGCTCGGTGGACTATGTCCTCTTCCGCTCCATCCAGCGCAGCCGGGCCGACTACTGCCTCAGCGTGGATTGCGGGCAGTGCGGCCTGCATCCCCAGAGCCCCACCCTGCAGGGCCCCTTCGAGGAGGTGCCACGGCCACGTCTCCGGGGCGAACGCTCCTATTCCTGCTCGACGCCTGGCACAGGCTATGAGGGCTTGCCGGAGGGGGGCGGAGCCCTGACCCACAGCTGCCACCGCCTGGAAGGCCTGGGCCACAGCATAGGACCCTGCTTCCCCGAGGTGCGGGTCAAGGCCAAGAGTTCGCTCCCAGGACGCAAAGGCCCTGAGCGGCGGCAGCGGCGGAGCAGCGAGGCTTCCTTCCGGCTTCCTCCAGCCTGCTGTCCCCTGCTGCGGTCCCACAGCGATCCCGGAATTACCTCAGCCAACGACGCCAGTGAGTAGCTCCGGCCAACTACCAAAGGCGTAATCTATGTCTTGGTATGGCCGGTGGCAGACTGGGTGCGTTCATTTTGAAAAGGGATTGGGAGAAGATGGGGGAGCCTGGGAGCGGGCAGAACTGACCTCTGTACCAGTGTGGAGTAGCGTTGCCATCCTCCAGGTGGGGCCTGGAGATTTCCCAGAGTTCCAGCTGAACTCCAGACGACGGAAGATGAATTCCCCTGGAGAAAAGGGCAGCTTTGGAGCATGGACTGCGTGGCATTATAAACTGGCGAGCCAGTTTGGTGTAGTGGTTAGGAGCGTGGACTCTAATCTGGGAGAACCGGGTTTGATTCCCCACTCCTCCACAGGCAGCTGCTGGTGTGACCTTGGGTCAGTCACAAGTTCTCTCCAAGCTGTTCTCTCCAGAGCAGTCCTTGAAAGAGCTCTCTCAGCCCCACCTACCTCACAGGGTGTCTTTTGTGGGGCGGGGAAGGGGAAGGAGACTGTAAGCCGCTCTGAGACTCTGAGTGAAGGGCTTGTGTGTACCCTTCATGCTTTGGGAGGTGGACTCTATGGCACTGTACCCCACTGAAGACCCTCCCCTTCCCAAACCCAGCCCTCTCCAGGCTCCACCCCCCAAATCTCCTGGTATTTCCCAAACCAGAGTTGGCAACCCTGGTACAATGCTGTAGAATCTGCCTTCCAACGCGGCCCTTTTCTCCAAACGAACTGATCTCTGTTGCCTGGAGATCAGTTGTGACGGCAGGAGATCTGCAGGCCTCACCTGGAGGGTGACAGCCCGACTTACCTCACAGTGTTGGGAGAATAATAGGAAGGAGGCACAAAGGTACGTATGCTCCTCTGAGTTCCTTTGAAGGGTGGGATAAAGATGCACGTGTGTGAGAGACGGAAGGAAAGAAACGGATCAGTTACGGACCGGCGGTTGCCGACTGGTGACCCACAGGCAGAATCCGCCTCGTGATATTATTTGCCTCCCAGGAGGCATTGGTTCCTCAGACACACGGCCTGACAGCCAGAGCAGTGGGGCAAATGTAGGCAGGGGAGGGAGTTCTCCGGCATCCTGCGGACACAGAGTCTGCACAATGCACAGTTTTGCTTCTGGGTTGGCACCGGTGCTCCCTCTAAGCCGTGGTGGAATCTCGTGAGCAAAAATTCTGCTTTGCGAGCTACTGGCCTGAAAGTTGTGAGCGAGCCAATTGGCTACTGCATACATTAGTTTGCTCTGGAGCAGGGGTGGGCAAATAGCGGCCCACGGGGCACATGCGGCCCACCACAGAGTTTTTTGCGGCCTGCCAAGACAGTTGGCCAGATCAACAAGAGTAAATATAGATGCTCTTTGACAGACATTAACTTGCAGGCTGTGATGAGAATCTCAACCAGCAATCTCACTCCTGATTTCAAAAAAATTGTAGAAAAGTGTGATAGGCTACATTTGTCTCATTAAACTGATTCTGAAATTAAATGTGCTTGCAGCTATAGACGATATGAAATTAGCACAATAAATAAATTGAATAAAATTACCACTATTTAATTTAATTTATATTTATTGATTTTTATGATACAATTTATACCTTTTCTGAAATGCAAAGTTAACTAATGAATGCAATCATTTAAAAAGGTGCGGCCCTCCGCTAACTTCTGCTCCCACAAAGTGGCCCCCGAGCCAAAACAATTGCCCACCCCTGCTCTGGAGGCATCCTCCCTGAGCGAAGGCAAAAATGTGTGAGCCGGAGGCTAAAAAACTGTGCGCTAGCTCACACTCACTCAGCTTAGAGGGTGTAGCCAACAATTTTTGGTTGGTGGGGCATTGGGAAATCGGGGGGTGGGGCGGGGGAGAGAGAGATTCTGTTGGCAGGCAGGCAGGCGAAGAAGAGAAGGGTCTTTCCTTACCTGCTGACCAGTGTTCCCTGTAAGCTGAGTTAGTGTGAGCTAGCTCAGTTTTTTAGCCTCTGGCTCACAGATTTCTGCCTTAGCTCAGGAAGGGTGGCTCCAGAGCAAACTTATTGATGCAGCAGCCAAATCGCTCGCTCAGGGGTCCGTTGGAGCAGGAGCGCACAGGAGCACAGCTCCGGGAGTGAGGAGCCCAGGGGACGGGCACATCACCAAGCCCCGCCCCCTCCTTGGCTTCCCCAGGCAGTGCAGAGGCGCAGCGCCCCGGGGAAAGCCCTGCTAGGGTCTTTATTGTTTTTAATGTTTTGTTTTAATATTGATAATTTTATCATTGTTCCTTCTATGACTGTGTGCTGCTTTTCCAGAGACTTGCTCAAGGTGGCATATAAATTTTCTAAGTATACCATTTTTTATCTGGTCACATGGCACATAAGTACTGGAGAAATTTCACCCACCCTTCAGCAGCTTCCACCCCATCAGTTTGGTGTAGTGGTCAGAAGTTGGACTCTAATCTGGGAGAACCGGGTTTGATTCCCCACTCCACCACATGCAGCTGCTGGTGTGACCTTGGGCCAGTCACAAGTTCTCTCAGAGCTGTTCTCTCATGAGCAGTTCTCCAAAGACCTCTCTCAGCCCCACCTACCTCACAGGGTGTCTTGTTGTGGGGAGGGGAAGGGGAAGGGATGGGTGGTGCACATGTCCTGGGTATCTCAAGTCCACTTGAAACCTGGTGGTTTCAAGGGAGCAGGAAGAGAATGTGGGTGTGTTCTTTACGCTTATTTTTATTGCACAGAGTATTGGATGGGGAAGGGAATGGAGGAAGAGCAGGTCAGTTTCACTCACCTGTGGAGTGGAGCCTGAGGGGTGGGTGTTGCCTTCTGACACACTTTTGATATGTTAGGGGACGTGGCATATGCAAATGAGTTATGCAAATGAGTTATGCTAATGAGCTCCTGCACCTCTTTTTCTACGAAATTACCCCTGCGCTCGCTCACGACTTTAATGCCTGGAGCTCACAAAGTAGAATTTTTGGTCACATGGCTCCACTACTGAAGGAGAGCATTGCTGCCGATTGCACTCATTTGCTCTGGTTGCTACAGGAAAGGGAGAGCCAGGGGGCCGGTGCAATCAATACTCGGGGATTATGCGCTCTGGGCTACAGTAGTGGCAGGCCTCACCCGCCCACTACTTTATCAGAGAGTGCATACTCACCAAGAATGATTAATCGCATCAGCCAGTCGACTCTCCTCGTGTAGTGGTCGAGGTGAATGAGTGCGACCCGCAGGTAAGGGCAGGGGCAGCAGGAGTTGTGGGGCATGAGCCACAAGTGAGGGGGCACCGCACCTAAATGCCCCACGGTGGCTACAGGCCTGCTGTCACACAGACTGACCTGACTGACTCCCTCAACTTTTGACATGCCCCCGGCTCTGATCTCATCCCGAGCCTGCATTCTGCAGAAGAAGAGGAGGAGGAGGAGATTGGATTTATACCCCCACCCTTCACTTGAAGTCTCAGAGCGGCTTACAAACTCCTTTCCCTTCCCCTCCCCACAACAGAGACCCTGTGAGATAGGTGGGGCTGACAGAAACTGCTCGTGACGGAACAGCTCTGAGAGAACTATGGCTTGCCCAAGGTCATCTGGCAGCTGCTAGTGGAGGAGTGGGGAATCAAACCCGGCTCTCCCAGATTAGAGTCTGCACACTTAACCACTACGCCAAACTGGCTCTCATAGTTTCCCAGCATTGAGCAAGGGATTATTAAATCAGGCTGTGTGGTATATGTGGGTACCAGGGATGGAGGTGAGGCGTCCAGCCCAGGAGAGGGGGGGAGGGTGTATGGGGGAGGGTACCTTTGGCACAGCTCAGTGGATGGACATCTCCAAAGCTTACCCCTCTCTTTCTCGTGGCTATCATTTCTCGCTTCCCCCAGGTGACTTCCAGGAGGTATTCTGCACCAAAGCTTTGGAGGACGACCTGTCGAATTCCTCTGATACAGGTGAGGACAGCAACAACTTAGACAGAGCCATATATTGCTTTATAAATAATGCCTTTGTACACAGGGCTCTTTTTCTGGGGCAACGCTCCGGAACAGAGTTCCGGAACCTCTTCGACAAAATTCTTTTAGAAATGTTTAAAAGGTCACGAGTTTTCAGTATACAGGCTGAAAACTTCATTTCCGTCTTGAGAGTTCCGGCATCTCTTTTCCCCAAAAAAGCCCTACCTGTATAGATCAATGGTGTGCCCTCACTTGGAATACTGTGTACAGTTCTGCGTAAAGGTAAAGGTTTCCCTTGCTCAAAAGCCAGTTGAACCTGACTCTAGGGAGCGGTGCTCTTCTCCGTTTCCAAGCCGAAGAGCCAGTGCTGTCCGAAGACATTTCCATGGTCATGTGGTCGGCATGAGTAAATGCCGAGGCACACAGTTCTGGTTACCGTATCTCAAAATGGACATTGCAGAGCTGAAAAAATTACAGAAGAAGAAGAGATTGGATTTATACTCCGCCCTTCCCTGCCTAAGGGAGTCTCAGAGCGGCTTACAAACACCTTTCCCTTCCCCTCCCCACAACAGACACCCTGTGAGGTAGGTGGGGCTGAGAGAGCTCTGACAGAAACTGCTCTTTTTCAAAAACAGCTCTGAGAGAACTATGGCTTGCCCAAGGTCATCCAGCAGGTGCAAGTGGAGGAGCGGGGAGTGGGGAGGAGTGGGTTTTCCCCGATTAGAGTCCGCGCACTTAACCACTACACCAAACTGGCGACCAAGATGACTAGGGGGTTGGAACACCTTCCCTATGAAGAAAGGCTGAAGAGTCTGGGACTTTCCGTTTAGATAAGAGACAGCTAAGGGGTGGGGGGGACATGATAGAGGTCATAAAATTATGCATTGGGTGGTGAGAGTGGACAAAGAGAAATTTTTCTTCCAAAATATTAGAACTTGAGGGCATCCAGTGAAGCTGAGGGGCGGTAGGTTCAGGATGGAGAAAAGGAACCACTTCTTTACACCGAGAGTGATTAAAATCTGGAATTTGCTGCCAAAGGATATAGTGAAAGCCATAGGCGTACACAGCTTCAGAAGGGGATTAGACAGATTTATAGATAGGGGTGCCAACCTCCAGGTGGGAGCTGGAGATCTCCCAGAATTACAACTGATCTCCAGACTTCATCAATCAATTATTTATTTACTGAAAACATTTCGCCCATTCCCCCTGGATAAAATGGCTGCTTTGGAAGGCGGACTGCAGGGCATTACGCCCTACCCAGTTCTCTCGCTTCCCTAAAGGTTACCAAGGTCCCTCGTTTCCCTAAACCCCACTCTCCTAGGCTCCACCCACAAAACTCCAGGTATTTCTGAACCCAGAATTGGCAGCTCAATTAATGGAGAATAGGTCTGTCAGTGGCTGTTAGCAATGGTGCCTAAAGGGAACCTCCATGTGCAGAGGTAGTCAGCCCCTGGATCCCGGTGCCAGGAAGCAACATCAGGGGAAGGCTTCTCTGCCCTGTTGTTGGCCCTCCAGAAGTTCTTATGAGGGGAAGGCCTCGGCCTCTCTGCCCTGTTGTTGGCCCTCCAGAGGAGCTGGCTGAGGCCACTGTGTGAGACGGGATGCTGGACTAGATGGACCCTCACTGGTCTGACCCAGCAGGGCTCTTCTGATGTTCTGAAAATGAAGAAGTACCGAATGTGAATTCCGGTCTAATGTTGTGTCATCTCATCATGTCAGTTACTGTAGTTCTAAAACCACAAATTGGGAAAAGAGATGGTTACTGAGTTGATTGCCAGCACTATCATTATGCAACAATACAGATGTTCTATCAGAAATCATAATGAGCTTTTATGCTGGGGCAGAGAGTCGCCATTCTTTTACTGCCCTTCTGTAGAGGTGGGGCATGAAACATCTGGATCCTGATTTGCTCCAGCAGATCAACACAGACCAATAAAAACAAAGTGCAAGTCCAGTGACACCTTTAAGACCAACAACGTTTTATTCTTAAAGGGGCCACTGAACTCAAACTTTGTTCTATTTCAGACCAATATGGCTACCTGCCAGGTCTCCAGGTGCCACCTGGAGCTTGGCAACCCCAGCTGTCGAGTGATTATTCAGTCTATGAACTGCGAGCACATTCATCTGTGAAATGTCGGCAGGCGTGAGCTCACTGAAGAGACTGGATCAGAATGGGTGTTGTGGCTCAGTCTCTGAACAGCCCCGCTCTGCGAGATCTCAAACAGCCTCGACAGCAATTTCTGGTTTCCGATCCGAGCTGGAATGAACAGCAAAAATAACAACAGTATTAAATTTCTTTCCAGTAACTGAGCCTAATTGGTTTCCATTGTTTGAACATAAAGATGCCTGCTGCCTGCTCTCTTTGGCACCGCCAGGAGCCATTAAAAGTTGTCTTGCCCGCGTTAATGTTAAGAAGCCTTTGCAGTATGGATCGGAGGGCCCCCCCCCCGCAGTGGGCCAGGGAAGCCAGCCAGGGTTGCCAACCTCCAGGTGGGGCCTGGAGTTCTCCTGGAATTATAATCAATCTCCATCCTTCAAAGGTCAGTTCCCCTGGAGAAAATGGCAACTTTAGACAGCAGACTCTGTGGCAGGGGTGGACAAACTTCTTGCTGTAAGCCGCCCTGCGCCGGCCTCGGCTGGGCGGGCGGGGTATAAATATGATAGTAAATAAATAAAATAAACTTGCGTCACGTAAGAGCCACATGGAATAAACATCAGATGTTTGAGAGCTGCAAGACGTGAACAAATATTACCTGCATTCCCATTGGAAAACATGCAAATTTGCTTTTATTAATATTAAATGGATAACTTTAGATGGGGAGGGAGGGAAGAAAGAGAGAAGGAAAGAAAGGTGGAAAGAAAGCAAATAGATGGGGGGAGGGAGAGGTGAAAAGAAAGCAACTTTAATGTTAAATGCCTCTTCAAGCCCCCCCTGCCCCCATGCCAGCTAGCTTGGCTTGGAGAAGGGATTTAAAGAGACAAATGCTTTCTCCAAGCCGGCTGGTGGGGTGTGCCTCTGTGTGGGGTTTGAGAATGCATTTAAAGTGCAAGTTCCTTTCTTTCTCTGCACTGGCTGGGGAAGGGAAGACCAGTTGGGGAGGCATCCCTCCCCTTTGCTTCCACAGCCACTGTAGCAGGAGCCGCACAGTATATGTGAAAGAGCCACATGTGGCTCCCGAGCCACAGGTTGGCCACCCCTGCTCTATGGTGATAACTGTAGGTTCCAGGTGAAATCCCTCCCCAAATTCTACCCTCCGCAGGCACTCCAGAGGGATTTCCCAGTCTGGAGTTGGCAACCTGAAAACCAACCCTGATGCAGAGAACAGCTAGCGTGCAGAAGTGGGAATTTTGGTAGAGGTGGTTACTTGCCACCCTTAAGATGGAAGGATCCTGGAATAGCTAGAGAGAGCCAGTCTGGTGTAGTGGTTAAGTGCGCGGACTCTAATCTGGGAGAACCGGGCTTGATTCCCCACTCCTCCACTTGCACCTGCTGGATGACCTTAGGCAAGCCATAGTTCTGACACAGCTGGATGTCTGTTGTGGGGAGGGGAAGGGAAAGGAGTTGTGGGGAGGGGAAGGGAAAGGATAAATCCAGTCTCTTCTCTTCTTCTTCTCTGAGGAAAATCTTATGGTAAAGGCAGAAGCAGGGGCATCCTGGTAAAAGCCCTGCTTTCAAAGCAAGGATTACTTTGTGAGCTGCCCCAGTCTCTGCTACGGAAGCTGGTGTGGTGTAGTGATTAGCATGTTGGACAAGGAGCCGGGAGACCCAGGTTCAAATCCGCACTGGGCCGTGAAGCTTGCTGGGTGAACTTCGGCCAGTCGGTCTCCCCCACGGCTGGTTTGTTTTTTCTGGAATGTTCCCCCTCTTGAGTAAAATTGCCAACACTGGGCTGAGAAATACCTGGAGATTTAGAGGGTGGAGCCTGGGGAGGACGGAGTTTGGGGAGGGGCCCCATTCAGTGGCATAGCGTGAGGGGGCCACAGGGGCGGTTGCCCCAAGCGCAAATTTCTTAGGGGGTGCAAAATTTCTAAAGGAAAAAAAGTAGTAGTAAAAATAAATATAAAATAGCGCACCCTCCCCCCCCACACACAGGAAATCTCCCGATGTTCAAACATTCTGCAGTTTTTCAACATGGCAAATTACAGCCATACTGTCCTCATGTCATCCTTCTCTGTGAATTACATACATACTGCCTTTTTAACAATCATTGGCTGTGGCGAAAGGAGTTTCTCAAAACTTAAAATCAATCAGAACGTATCCAAGATCTCCAAAGAGCCAAGAAGACCGAGTAACCTAGCAATACTGTCCACTGAGAGAGATTTCAATATAGATTTCAATACTGTTATTGAAAAAATTGCATACATTAAAACCAGGCGATTTTAAATAAAATTTGAGTATAAAGGTAAAGGTTTCCCTTGCTCGAAAGCCAGTCGAATCCGACTCTAGGGATGCGGTGCTCATCTCCGTTTCCAAACCGAAGAGCCAGTGCTGTCTGAAGACATTTCTGTGGTCGTGTGGCCAGCACGACTAAACGCCAAGGCCCACGGAACGCTGTTATCTTCCCACCGAAGCGGTACCTATTTATCTACTTGCAGTTTCTTGCTTTCGAACGGCTAGGTTGGCAGGAGCTGGGGCCAGAGACGAGAGCTCACTCCGTCATGCGGCACTCCGGTCTCGAACTGCCGAACTACCAATCTCCTGGTCTGCAGTTCAGCGTCTTAACCACTGAGCCACCGTAGCTCATTAAATTCATTTTATTTTAATTACATCAGTATTTTCTTAAAATACAATACATGTGCTTGTGGGGAGGGTAAGTACTGGACTGGTGGAAGGGACTCAGGTGGTACTAATCGTCCACAGGTTAGGGGGTGTAATACTTGCCTTGCCCCGGGCGCCGGCAACCCACACTACACCACTGGCCTTATTGGCATATAATGCCACAGACTCCACCTTCCAGAGCAGCCATTTTCTTGAGGGGAAGTGATCTCTGTTGCCTGGAGAGCAGCCATAATTCTGGAAGACCTCTAGCCCCCTCCTGGATGCCTGAAGCCCGCACTCATGTGGCACTTTGTCTGCACTGCCTTTTAGGCACCAGACAGAAACTTTAAAAACCCGCAAAACCCTAGACTCTTAAAAGAAGGGTCTATAAAATGCCTTCTGTAGCTCTTTCATGGTCTGTTTCTAGCCAGAGGCCTGAGTTATGGATATTTTTAATCTGCTCAGTGTCTTGTTGGTAAAGTGTCGATAATTTACGTTGCTGGTTTCATGGTATTATTTTTAGTTTAGTTCAGCTGTCGGCCGAAGCAGATCTCTGGAGGGGCGGCCTATAAATACCCTAAATAAATGGACAGAGATGAGAGGCCTCCATTCCTAGACTCAGAGACTTAATTTCTTAGGGACTGTGGTGAAGGGGCTGACCCTCCCGAGGGGGATGATATGTAGCAGATCAGAGGAGCAACGTTTTTAGAAAGCAATTGACGAAATGCAAAAAGAGGATCTGTGATTTTTGATAGGGACAAAGACCAGAAAATAGGAGCTGTGGTGAACAGAAATAGCAGGAGGAAATGGAACATGGCTAGGATCTGGGGGTGCCATCCTCCAGGCGGGAGCTTAAGTTCTCACAAAATTATAGCTGATCTCCAGATGACAGAGATCAGTTCCCCTGGAGAAAATGGCTGCTTTGGAAGGTGGAATCCATGGCATTATAGCCGGGGGTCCTTTCGTAGAAAAAGAGGTGCAGGAGCTCATTAGCATAACTCATTAGCATAACTCATTAGCATATACCACACCCCCTGACATCACCGGAAGTGTGTCAGAAAGGGAATGTCAGTTTCAGCCCCATTATACCCTATGGGCCATTGAAATCAATGGCAAAAACTCATAGGGTACATGAGGGGCTGGAGGAAAGGGGGTTTGAGGGAGAGGCTCCAAACTTGCAGGGTAGCTGCTGGGGCCTCTCCTCGAAATACCCACCAAGTTTCAAGAAGATTGGACCACGGGGTCCAATTCTATGGGCCCCCAAACAGGTTGTCCCATCCCCTCCATTGTTCTCTATGGTGGGAAAAAATGTTAACTTTTTTCCCACCATAGAGAACAATGGAGGGGATGGGACAACCTGTTTGGGGGCCCTTAGAATTGGACCCCCTGGTCCAATCTTCTTGAAACTTGGCGGGTATTTCGAGGAGAGGCCCCAGCAGCTACCCTGCAAGTTTGGAACCTCTCCCTCAAACCACCTCCCCGCCAGTCGCTTTTAAAGTCTGCTGGCTCTCATGCCAAAGGGAAGCACAAGATTAATTCTGAGTAGGAGTCTTAGAGCATCGGCTCCATGTATAAAAAAGCGACCTGACGAAGCATTTGGGGAAACAAAATATTCACCCAGGAAATCCGTAGTCGCATGGTAATTATCTGGAAGCAACAGCAGCACTGCGCAACGTGAAGTAAAGAAACAGAGGAAGAAACCAGTCTGTGGACTGTAATTGGAATGGAATCTATTTTTTTCACAGTGAACATGGGTGGGGCGTAACCTTCGGTTGGTCACTGGGGTCCGTTTGTGGCTTGAACCACCGGGAGGCTGGCAACTCTACCTCTTGAGCACTCTGGTGGAGAGAGCAGGGCCGAAACTGATGCCAAAGTAACAGTTCACAAAGGCCGCAGAATTCTGTCTTCCTGGTTGCGGAATGCGGGACCATCTCGGCCCAGGAGGCTGATTCCATTTCATGCCAAGGACAAACAAGCTCCAAATATTGGCAGAGGGATTCTCGGGTGCTGGGACCCCCCCCCCCCCGGTGGTCATCTTTTTACCTCGCCTGTTTCTTCCTCTCTTCCCAGGGCCAAACTTGGAAGGTTGCCTTCTCCATCCGCTGGGCTGTGAGCCACCCTTGCTCTCACGAGGTCACCCGTCAGGCAAGGCGAAGCTGGAGGTGCCGTGGAAGGTCACACAGCACCTGCCCAAGACAGCCACCCGCTCCCTGGGAGACCTAAAGGTGTGCCGTGGGACCCGGGGTCTCATGGCCCGCTTTCTGCACAGGTCCAAGCGTAATCTGGCCTCGCCGGGAGCGGAGACAGTGGGGCATGGCCCCCAGGGCTGCAAGCAGGTATGAGGTGAAGGGGACATGAGGGAAATTTGCATGGCGTTTACGTTCAGAGTAGAGGTGATGTTTTTTAATGTCTCAGGTGAGGGTTCCCTGTGGCTGGATGGCAGCAGGAGGGAATTTTTTCCCAAGCACTGCATGGGGCCTGATTCAGATCAAGATCACGGTATGGGGGAGAAAGAACCTCTCCCTTTTGCCAGCACCATTTTCACAACTCAGAACAACCCAAAAGACATTATGTGCCCTACTAGGGCGTCTGCACATGCACTGGACTTCAGAAGAAGGAGGAGTTGGTTTTTATACCCCGCTCTTCACTACCTGAAGGCATCTCAAAGTGGCTTACAGTCAGGGCTCATTTCATAGCAGGAACTTCTTTGCATATTAGGCCACACCCTCCTAATGTAGCCAATCCTCCAAGAGCTTACAGAGCTCTTCTTACAGGGGCTACTGTAAGCTCTTGGAGGATTGGCTACATCAGGGGTGTGTGGCCTAATATGCAGAGGAGCTCCTGCTACAAAATGAGCCCTGCTTACAGTCACCTTCCCTTCCTCTCTCCACCACAGGCACTTTGTGAGGCAGGTGGGGCTGAGAGAGTCCTGAGAGAACTGTGACTGGCCCAAGGTCACCCAGCAGGCTTCACGGAGAGGAGAAGTGGGGAATCAAACCCGGTTCTCCCTGTTGAAAGTCCACCACTCTTAACCGCTACACCACACTGGGTCTCGAACCTGACTCATCCAAAATGATCATATCTCGTCAGATTTGGGTTTGTAAATTCCTGGATATTTGGGGGTGGAGTCGGGGAAAGGCTGGGTTCGGGGAGGGGAGGGACCTCAGAAGGGTATAATGTCATAAGAGTCCACTGCTGCAAAGCAGCCATTTTCTCCAGGGGAGCTGATCTCTGTCGTCTGGAGATCAGACTTCGAGGGCCAAATTATAAATTGCGGTACGGGCAAGTTGGGTCTAGATTCCCCCAACCAAACACATTTCCCCAGCTGAAATGGTCCCTGGCAGGGAACTATTTACAGAACTTCGGAGCAGCACGTAGAGTATTGGAAGCATGCCCTGCTTCAAAATTACGTGACTGGGCTGTTTCAGTTTCTGAGAATGGTGTGAGGGGGAGACAGGGACCTCCCCTCCCCCATGCTTCAGTTACGAGCTGAAAAGGGCTCCCTCTCATCTGGAAAATGACAAGTTCCCGCAGCTGCTGTGTGACTGCAGGGACAGCATGGCAGTTCGGGGGATGGGGTTTCAGCGGAGCTGGAGATCTCCCAGAACTACAGCTGATGTCCAGACGACAGAGATCAGTTCCTCTGGAGAAAATGGCTGCTCTGGAGGGTGGCCCCCTGTGGCGTTGTATCCCATTGAAGTCCCTCCCCAAACCCCACCCTCCCAAAGCTCCACCCCCCAAATCTCCAGGAGTTTCCCAGAGCTGGCTACCTTACTGGAAGAACCTAGGTCCTAACTAACCATCTAATAGGGAGGAAGTGGGCTCAAAAGGAGGAAGTCTCCAATGAGCCAATCAGGAGACAGGAGAGGATCATTTGAAAAAATCAGGAAGTCCTTAATCTGACTATGCTAGCCACTTAACCCCTCTGATGGATATTCTTCTTATCCTACTTGCTTAGGGTTGCCAGACAGGTCAGGGGTCCCCCCCCGCTTTTTCAGACCACTTTCCACCGTGAGGAACCCTGCTTGCAAATGCCCCCAAACGTGATGTAATGACATCACCCGGAAGTGACGTCATCACATCACTGCCATTGGGGGTGACGCTCTAGTTTTCTGGGCAGAACTCTGTGGTAATATTGGGCTCAAACCATAGTTTTGCCCAAAGCCAGAGCATCAACCCCACCCGACGTCGGCAACATGATGACATCACTTCCTGGACCAGCTCCTGGAGGCCCCTGCCAGCAGCCAGCAATACGGTTGCCAAGTGCTACCTTAGCTGCAGCGGGGGGAGTCCTCCCGGCCGTCTCCGGGAGTTCTTTGGTGTGCGCACCAAGTGTGCGCGTGCCTCAATGACGTTGCTCGGAAGTGACGTCATCGCGTCGGGCACGTTGGGGGCGGGACCACTGTCATTCAAGGGGAAACCATAGAGTTTTCCCTCAAATGATAGATTATCCCCCCGCAATGCGACCAACGTGATGACATCACGCAATCCTGGCAATTTGGGGGTGGGGTTCCCCTTGGCGGCCTGATCCAGGCCGGCGGGTAACGGACCCATCGAGCAGGGACCTGGCAGCCGTATTCTTGCTTCACGCACACAGCAGATCTTGTGTATTCTAACAATCTTTAAACTGAAAAAAGCTGAAGAAACGGATTCCCCCCCCCCTTTCCCCACCCCATGCACTCTGTGTGACCCCATTGAGGTCAATGTGCAAATAAGCTGGCCCTACAGGGAATGATGGATGGAGTAGCCGAGAGAGGGAGTGGGGGGGAGCCTATGCTAGCTAAAACATCCTACAGAAGAGAAGATGGTTGCTACTGGAAGGAGGGCAAGGAGCAAGGCCTCCACTCTGAGTGGCCAGAGCGCCAACTGGGAGCCTGAATGCGACGTATCGATCTGAACGAAGCAGCCAGCTCTTCGGTTTCAGATGTCTGCTTGCATAATACTTTCAAGCTCTATTTTTTTTTTTTAATCAACTCAGCCTAATAAATAAACCAAAAGCCCGAAGTGGAGGTTTGGATCAGAGCGCCGAGGAAGAGCAGCGAAAACAAATTTGTCATTGTTATTACCGTGAGGAAGGAAAAATCCCTGATTCCAACCGGCCCGTTGTCACGAGGATTAATCCCCTGCCGTGGGGATATTCCGAAACCTAATGAGACAGCTTGGTTATCCAAATGAGGTTTGCGCATTGTTGATTTGTCGACTCCGTGCGCACACGCTGACCAGAACGGAGACCTGTGGATCAGGGATCGTGAGGCGGTAAAATTGGCGCCCGTTTGGCTGGAGGTGGAAGTCAGGTCGCCTCAGAGCTGAATGTCACCTTGGGTTTTCTTCCTGTAGGGTTGCCAGCCTCCAGGTGGGGCCTGGGGATCTCCCGCTTTTACAACTGATCCCCAGCTGACAGAGATCAGGCCCCCTGGAGGAAATGGCTGCTTTGGAGGGTGGACTCTATGGCATTGTACCATGCTGAGGCCCCAAACCCCGCCCTCTCCCGGATCCACCCCCAAAGTCTCCAGGTATTTTCCAACCCAGACCTGTAAATAATTCCTGTGAATAATTTTTGAAGGGCTTTTTTGTGTGCAAAGGACCGAATAATTCTTACCTCACTTAGGGATGCCAGCCTCCAGGTTGGACCTGGGGATCCTCTGGGAATTACAGCTCATTTCCAGACGACAGAGACCAGTTCCTCTGGGGGAAAATGGATGCTTTGGAGGGTGTGTTCCGTGGCATTGTGCCCCAGTGGGGTCTCTGTCCTCCCCAGGGCTCTGTCCCCAAGTCTCCCGAAGTTTCTCAAACTGGATCTGGCAACCCTATGGGGCCCCCATCTCCCACTGGTGGCGGGGGGGACCTGGCAACCCGAGCTCACGTATTGCTTGCTCAGGGGTTGTTGGTTTTTATTTAAGATATTGATTAGCCACCTGTCTTCCTTCAGAGCATAAGGTGGCTTACAATGTTAGTAAAATACGTTAAAGGCATTAAAAAGACATCAAACCAGAATGTAAAAAAATGAATGAATCACAATTTAGGAGTGCTGTAATTGACGCTTGTCCTAAATAAAATAGTGCCCGGCAGTTGGGTGTAGTGGTTAGGAACATGGACTGTAATCTGGGAGAGCCGGGTTTGATTCCCCACTCCTCCACGGGCAGCTGCTGGTGTGGCCTTGGGTCAGTCACAAGTTCTTTTCGCGCTGTTCTCTCAGGAGCAGTCCTCGAAAGAGCTCTCTCAGCCCCACCTACCTCACAGGGGGTGTGTTGTGGGGAGGGGAAGGGACAGGAGATTGTAAGCCGCTCTGAGACTCCTTCGGGTAGTGAAGGGGCGGGGTATAAATCCAGTCTCCTCTTCTCTTCTTCTGGCAGGAGGGTGGGAGGCAGAGTGTCATAGGACAGGGCTTTTTAAAAAAATATAGCCATGTATTCTTACCTGAAGCTCATACAGGACATGACAAGGGTAGCTCTAGAAATTGCCAGAAACTGTAGTAAATCCATAGAGTTTATGGCAATTCCTAGAGCTACCCCAGAAGTCAGCTCTAAGAATCACTGGTAACTCTATGGTAGAACTAGAGTTTCTCTGGTAAACGTTTCTATAATAAAACCATAGAGTTTCCGGCGATTCCTAGAATTACCCTTTGTCGCTTCCATGTGAACTGCCAGTAGGGCTGTTTCTTTTTCATAATTGTTTCCCACTGCTGCAAAGTGGTGCCAGACAACAGGACCTGGGGGCAGAGATTCCCCATCCCCACCAAGGGCTTAGCAGCCATCTCCTTGCTACCATCCCATAAATAATGTAGGTTAAGCTTCCTGGATGAGACATTGGATCTGTTCCCGTCTGGCTTCCGCCCTGGCCACGGGGTAGAAACGGTGTTGGTCGCCTTGGAGATGATCTCCGTAGGCAGCTGGATCGAGGCCGGTTGGCGCTGTTCTTGTTACTAGATCTTACAGCCGTGTTCGATGGGGTCGATTATAATTATGCTCTTTTGACCCACTGCCTTGCCGACGTAGGAGTTCGCAGGGTGGCCCTTCAGTGGCTTGCCTCGTTCCTCCACGGTCAGGGACAGAAGTTGGCACTAAGAGAGAGTATGTCCTATAGATACCCCCCCAGAGTGTGGGGTCCCGCAGGGGGCACTTCTGTCCCCGATGTTGTTTAACATCTATGTGCAACCCCTCGCCCAGCTAGCGCGGAATTCCGGGCTTGGGTGTCATCGATATGCTGATGACACCCAGCTGCCTCTGCTTTCGGACGGCCCCCCGGATGCCGCCCCACAAAATCCGGCCACAGGTCTGGAGGCCATGTTGGGATGGTTAAGAAAGAGCAGGTTAAAACTGAATCTGACAAAGACGGAGGTTCTGGGGTTGGAGGGAGGGGTTTCGGGGCCCGGGTTCAGCTTACCTGCCCTTGACGGGGTGCCCCCGACACCGGTGCCGTCCGTCAAGAGCTTGGGTATGATCCTGGATGCTTCCCTTAATATGGAGGCCCCGGTCACACATGCAACCAGGCTGGCATTTTTCCATCGGTGCCAGGCCCTGCAGCTGACCCCCTTCCTGTTGCGCTCCGGCGTGGCCACAGTAACCCATGTGACAGTCACCTCCAGGCTAGGCTACTGTAACTCACTTTATGCTGGCCTGCCCTCGAGATTGACCCAGAAGCTCCAACTGATCCAGAATGCGGCCGCGCGGAGTCCTGACAGGAACATCGCAGCCTGCACACATTTGACCTGTGTTGCACCAGCTGCACTGGCGTCTGGTGGAGCACCGAGTTCAAGGTTTTGGTTTTTGTCTTACAAGGCCTAGAGCAGTCTGGGACCAACACATTTGCGAGGCTGCCTCCCAATGCTCCCTCTAAACTGTGGAGCCTTGTGAACAAAATTCTACTCTGTGAGCTACTGGCATTAAAGTCGTGAGACGAGCCATTTGGCTGCTGCATACGTTAGTTTGCCCTGGAGCCATCCTTCCTGAGCAAAGCCAGAAATGTGTGAGCCGGAGGCTAAAAAACTGTGAGCTGGCTCACACTAACTCAGCTTGGAGGGAATACTGCTGCCTTCTCCAGTATACCCCTGGAAGAGCATTACGCTCGTCACAGAACAATCTGCTGGGGTCCCCGGCCCTAGAGACATCCGGCTGTCCTCAGCCAGGGCTAGGGCCTTCTCGGTCCTGGCCCCAATCTGGTGGAACTCTCTGCCAAATAACATCAGGGCCCTGCGGGATCTTGTGCAGTTCCGCAGGGCCTGCAAGGCAGAGATGTTCTGCCAGGCATTTGGTTGAGGACAGCAACAGCTTGCATCATGGCTGGCACCCCTCCTGGATTCCTGTCCCTTAGGGAGTTTACTCCCTTCCCCCAGTGTCCATGAAGCACCCATGGGCCAGAAATGGGAGGGAACCACGGAAATTGTCCCTTGATTCTAATTAATCAATCGAGTATGGCTTTTATTGTTTTTAATCTGTACACCGGCTGGAGCCCCACAGGCGTGGGGATTAGGTGATTCAGAAGTATAAATAAGCTGAGAAACGGCTTGCCTGTGTGAGGCTTCTGAATAGACAGCAACAGATCAGACCTTTGTTGGTTCAAAGTTCTTTATTGTCCAGTACTGCAAACAGGTTCTCAATGTTTGTTAGAGATACTTAGTGACAGGCAAGCAGTGTTAATATACTTTCAGGTTTTAATTGAACCCCGGCTTTGGGCCAATCAGAATAGAAGGGTGAACGCGGGAAAAGAAAGGGGACCGTTGAGGTTCCCACAGCAAGGTGAGAAAGTTATACATTCCCTTCTTGATCTGAGTGACCCACATGTGTGAAGCTAGGCACAACATCCCCAGCAAGCGGCCATAAATAAGCGCCCAAGGTCTTCACAACAAGATAACATACTCTGGCCCGGAACAAGGGAGGAGGGAATGAAGGGGAGTGAAGACCATTTGTTTTCAGATGACGCTTAGGAATGTTGGTCGCCATTCTCCCGCCTAGAAACTGTAACAAAACCCAGAACATCCAATATACTTCAAAGTGACATTTACAGCCGCCAAATGGGGAGGGGGGACAAGACAGATAAGGGATACAGTCAAAGGGTTTGTCAGAACAAAGAAAACAAAAGTAAAGCACAGAGACGCTATTGTCAATTCCTGACACCCTGCCACTCTTCCAAGACTGTTCAAGATGGTGCCTCTCCAAAGTAGCCGCTCTGGGTTCCTCCGTGATAGGGACTTTTCAAGTGGCAGAGCTGGACCTTGGTATCAGGAAAACTGAGTTCCTATGGGGCATGCGAATCAAGCCCTCGCTAATGCTGTTTTATGCCTTGGTTTTCAGGTGCCGAGTTTGGGGGCTGAGCGGTCCTCTACAGAGGGGATCCACCTACAGAGCTGTGGGGACCTAAGCTCTACCTCGTCCTTGCGTCGGCTGCTATCGGCCCGCCGGCTGGAGCGCAGGCGCCCCCGCAGCCTCAGTGGACTCGTCAGAGAGAGCAACCTCTAAGAGCCGCTGATCGGGCCTGTTCTTCTGATTTCTGTGATGAGATCTTCGTGGGTCATGGCTCTGACCTTGGATCGTAAGCTGGACTCCTGGAAAAACTGGATCCGGGCTTTCTGCAGTACATCCACCCACCTCATTGGGCATGGCAGCGGGAAGGGTGTGAGTCGAAAGGGGGGGATGCACCCTGCCAAAAGCAGCAGGCTCCATGTTGTCTGTTGCGAGGATTGCGACGCCTCCTTCTCGCACTTGTTGCTGCATGCTAGGGAATTGTCGTTCCAGCTCGCTCAGGATTCTCTGGTGATCCAGAGGACATGCACAGAGGGGACTGTCCCGTGGCCGATGGAGGACTCGTTTCGTGCGGCGGCGGCGGCAAACGTTTTGTGCATGCCGTGGATTTCCGTACGTGGCAGTGGCGGATACGCTCAGTGTTGAGAGATCAACCATTTGCCCGTTGGCGACATACGGACAGATATCAGCCGATCTCAGACTCTCTTTCCTGCAGTGGTGCGGACTGTTTGCGCAGGGTGATAATTCCCACTCGTTCTGGCGATTCACGCTTTGTTTGCTGGCTCTTCCGGTGTAGCATCCGTGCCTTGTTGACAACTGGTGCGTCCTACTTGTCCGAAACGAGAAATTAGGATTCTCTGATTCCCCAGTGCGGGAGAAAATGATAGTGTTCTCAAGTCCCCATTTAAACGGCATTATGAGGACTGGTCTGTATCCTCCGCTAGGAGATAATCACTGATACCTCGCCTTGATCCACTGCTTCCCTCCATTAAGTACACACACTACATCGGAGCCCGGGGTCTGCATTTCCCCAGCATATTTTGCAGCTTACGACACACTCTGCCTACCACTGATACCTCACTTGAGCTGTGCCTTTGGCTGGCTGCTTCCTCTAGCTATCGTCTTCCAAGAGACCCCGGGAACGGAGGACCAGACCAGCCGATATTCCTTTTGGAGAGACGGGGTGGGATCTTCCTAACTCATACCCTGCAGCTAGGGGCCATGGCTTGGGATCTGAAGGGTAGTATCCAGCAGATCTTGTAGGGAGGATAGTATGGTAAAGGCAGAGCTTCGTGGCTCCTTGTGCGGGCAGAAAATGGGATACAGCGAGTCTGGGATACAGTCAGGCCTGTAGCTACAGTGGGGCATCTTGGCGCTAGGCCCCCTGACTTACGGGCAAGGCCCCATGACTTCACATCCACCCCAGGGCCGCTGAGCAGTGGCAGGGGCAGGGAAGGAGCCGGGTATTCCTGCACAGCTGTCTAACGTGAGGGTCCAGATGAAATGACCTTTATTTCGATTAGCCATTGCCCCCAAAGAAATTTAAATGCCCCCCGACTAAAAAAATACTGGCTATGCACCTGGATACAGTGAGTCTGATGCCGCAGGGGTGGATGACATGAGGTTGGGGGAGTAACAGCAAAATCTTTCTAGCCAAGGAGAAAATTATCTCTTTATTCTGATTCTAGACTTTTGCGATCCACTCTTCCCTGTCTGTTGCAAGGACGGCCGTACCCCGAAACTTCAGATCCCTGAGACCCAGTGACCCGTCCTCTTAAAGAAGAGAAGGGCTCTTTTGCATGTCCTCCCCAGGCTGCTGGGAGTCAGCTTCTGACCCGCTGGGGTCCTACTCTTTACTCCCATCTTTCTCCGCAGTCTGTCACGTGACCTCGAAGCCCCTGCTCCTCCTGCAACCCGGCTCTTTTTGATCCGAGTGCATGCCGCAGCCTTTTATAAATCTAAGGGACGTCTAGAGGGGCCTCTGGGAAATCGGGTGAATTTTCCCCAGCCTGGGTTCCTGTGCCTTTTAACAGATCAGGAAGATGCTCAGCAGACAACACGGGGTGACCACCTGGCCTGGGGCCACAGTGGGGCTATGGGGGCTCTGCCCCCCTTCCTTAAAGGGCCCACCGCTTCTTCCCGAAAGCATTTAAAGGGATCCTTTAAATGCTTTTGAAAAGAAGCAAGGGGTGGCACAGAGCCAGTTTCATGTAGTGGTTAAGTGCGCGGACTCTGATCTGGAGAACCGGGTTTGATTCCCCACTCCTCCACTTGCACCTGCTGGATGACCTTGGGCAAGCCACAGCTCTGTACCAGCTATTCTCTCAAGGACAGTTGTCTCCGAGCTCTCTCAGCCCCACCTACCTCACAGGGTGTCTGTTGTGGGGAGGGGAAGGGAAAGGAGTTTGTAAGCTGCTCTGAGACTCCCTTGGGTAGTGAAGGGCGGGGTATAAATCCAAACTCCTCTTCTTCCCTCCTGCAAGATTTAAAGGGCCCTCCAGCCGATTGGCGGGGCACGTGCTCCCCGTTGATCAGCAGAAGGGTCCTTTAAATCTTGCAAGAGGGGAGGGAGAGGGGCGCGTGCCACCTCACTTCATAATGGCAACCCCACCAGAAAAAATTTACCCCACAAACGACAAACTCCCGGTTATGGGCCTGGACAACGCGGTGGGAGCAGCTTTGCCGCTTGCTGAATTTCTGCTCCCCGCACAGCCGGTAAGAGGCATGGGAGACCCGTGAGGGCAAGAAGGTTGGTAACCCTGGTTGGAACTGGAGGGGGCGCTGCACCACTGGCAGTTTGAGATGCACAAATAACTTACCTGAGAAAACCAAATAAAGCCATATCTATCTACTCGGAGCCTGTTGGGTTTTGCCTTGCCTTAATTTTCCTTCAAAGCCACACGGACCCAACGAAATCAATAACTGAACCCTGTTTTCGTTACAAAGGCCAGCTCCCCCCCCCCCCCCCATTGGGCTTTTGCTTCCTCGACAGGTGGCGGAAGCAAATCCTACCTGGCGAACCTTCTCCCCATTCGTTGGATGCTTTTTGAATAAAATGCTGCTGGTAACTTTTGTCTCTGTTGACTTTTATGTTATGTGGGTTAAAAATGGGATGCTTTTTAAATATCTTTTTCTCCCCAAAATATGTCGGTGTCATTTTTTTGTAATTCACCCTTTTGCTGACCCTTTTTGAACCCTTTCTGCAGCCATTTTACAGGATGGCTATATTCAGACGTCACATGAAACCAGAGTTTAATTAATCAGCAGTTAGTGCGACTGTCTGAACGTCAGCTGCTCTACCGAATATGACGAATGTCCATCAAAGCAGGATCTCAAACCAGGGTTTGAGGAGAGCCAGTTCTGTGTAGTGGTTAGGAGCGCGGATACTAATCTGGGAGAACCGGGTTTGATTCCCCACTCCTCCACATGCAGCTGCTGGGTGACCTTGGGTCAGTCACAAGTTCTTTCAGAGCTGTTCTCTCAAGGGCAGTCCTCGAAAGAGCTCTCTCAGCCCCACCTCCCTCTCAGGGTGTCTGTTGTGGGGAGGGGAAGGGAAAGGAGATTGTAAGCCGCTCTGAGACTCCTTTGGGTAGTGAAGGGGGGGTATAAATCCAATCTCCTCCTTCCACTGTTAAATCTTAACTATGGTTTCAAATGTGGTATGGTTTCAAATGGGGGTATGAATGCAAACACTATGGCTTAATCCTGTTTACCGCCATCACCCACTCCCCGCCTACGGGGACTCCTGGCCCAGAGCAAAAGGGATAAAGCCCCCATTCATTGAGGCAGACCAAGATTCATGTGATTGGCTGTGAGCTGAATTCCTGGTTTCACAAACTAATCCTGGCTAAGTCGTAGCATCGCATCATGTCCGAACTGTGGCCGTGTGTCATTTGAATGCCAGTTTTGTGCAACAGCTGCAAAAACAGCATCAATTTGAACAGGGGTCACTCTTTGGGGTATTTTCCCCCCATTGGGATGGAGAGACCCAGTTCCGTGAACATTCCTAGAGCAAGAGTCAAGTCCAGGAGGCCCGGAAAGTCTTTCCAGGGTACAGTCTTTTGAGACTCAACGTTCCCTTTGTCAGGTACCAGCTTTGACTCTCAGATGCTTATCGCCAGGCCCTGGAGAGAGACCAAGATGGGTAACCCTGTTAGTCTGTTTGTAGCAGGAGAAAAGGGCAAGAGTCCAGTAGCACCTTCAAGAGCCAGTTTGGTGTAGTGGTTAAATGCACGGACTCTAATCTGGGAGAACTGGGTTTGATTCCCCACTCCTCTTGCACCTGCTGGATGACCTTGGGCAAGCCATAGCTCTGGCACAGCTGTTCTTGAAAAAGAGCAGTTCTCTCAGAGCTCTCTCAGCCCCACCTATCTCACAGGGTGTCTGCTGTGGGGAGGGGGAGGGAAAGGAGTTTGTGAGCCGCTCTGAGACTCCTTTGGGTAGTGAATGGCGGGGTATAAATCCAATCTCCTCCTCTTCTCTTCTTCTAACCAGATTTGTGGCAGGGGAGGAGCTTCTTTGAGTCACTGCTCACTTCTCCAGGCACCACCTGGAGGCTGGCAATCCTGGGTGAACTCCCAGAGTTTGTTTAGCTGCGTCTGACAATAACAAATTAGCTGACAAATGTGTTCCAGTTCAACAGCTGGACCTTGGAGTCTCCCTTAGTAACTTCTTGTGGTTAATGTGTGGCGGCTTCAAGTTCTGGGCCCACAAGGTGTAGTCAGGCTAGGATCTGCGAAACCCAGGTTCGAAATCCCAATATTCCACGGAAGCTTAGTGGGTGACCTTGGGCCTGTGACACAGGCTCAGCCTAACCTGCTCTAGAATTGCCAGCCTCCAGGTGGTGGCTGGAGATCTCTTGGAATTACAACTGATCTCCAGGTGACAGAGATCAGTTCATCTGGAGAAAATGGCTGCCTTGGAGGGCGGAGTCTATGGCATTATTCCCCAATGAAGGCCCTCCCCTAACCCTGCCCTTCTCAGGACCCATCCCCGGAATCTCCAGGTGTTTCCCAACCCAGAGCTGGCAACCCCTACTGACTTCGCAGGGTTGTTGTGAGCAGGGGTCATTTTGTAGAAAAAGAGGTGCAGGAGCTCATTAGCATAACTCATTTGCATATGCCATACCCCCAAACATTCCGGAAGTGTGTCAGAAGGCAACACCTACCCCTCAGGCTCCACTCCACAGGTGAGTGAAACTGACCTGCTCTTCCTCCATTCCCTTCCCCATCCAATACTTTGTGCAATAAAAATAAGCATAAAGAACACACCCTCATTCTCTTCCTGCTCCCTTGAAACCACCAGGTTTCAAGTAGACTTGAGATACCCAGGACATGTGCACTACCCATCCCTTTCCCCTCCCTTCCCTTCCCCACAACAAGACACCCTGTGAGGTAGGTGGGGCTCAGAGAGGTCTTTTGAGAACTGCTCATGAGAGAACAGCTCTGAGAGAACTTGTGACTGGCCCAAGGTCACACCAGCAGCTGCATGTGGAGGAGTGGGGAATCAAACCCGGCTCTCCCAGATTAGAGTCCAACCCCTGACCACTACACCAAACTGATGGGGTGGAAGCTGCTGAAGGGTTGGTGAAATTTCTCCAGTACTTATGTGCCATGTGCCCAGATAAAAAATGGTATACTTAGAAAATTTGTATGCCACCTTGAGCAAGTCTCTCGAAAAGCAGCACACAGTCATAAAAGGAACAATAATAAAATTATCAATATTAAAACAAAACATTAAAAACAATAAAGACCCTAGCAGGGCTTTCCCCAGGGCGTTGCGCCTCTGCACTGCTTGGGGAAGCCAAGGAGGGGGCGGGGCTTAGAAGGGGCCTGCCCCCTGGGCTTCTCACTCCCGGAGCTGTGCTCCTGTGCGCTCCCGCTCCAACGGACCCCTGGTTGTGAGGATAAAATGGTGGATACTGATTTAAGCCACTTTGGGGTCTCCAGTAGAGAAAAAGGTGGGTATTTTAGAAGGTAAATAAATGCAATAGACCAACAAATTCAGCTTTCTTTAGTCAGGTACCAGAGCAAATTAACATGGCTGAAGAAGAAGAGGAGGAGGAGGTAGAGATTGGATTCAGCCCCACCTACCTCGCAGGGTGTCTGTTGTGGGGAGGGGGAGGGAAAGGAGTTTGTAAGCTGCTCTGAGACTCACTTGGGGAGTGAAGGGCAGGGTATAAATCCAATCTCTTCTCTTCCCCGCCCTTCACTACCTGAAGGAGTCTCAGAGTGGCTTACAAACTCCTTTCCCTTCCCCTCCCCACAACAGACACCCTGTGAGGTAGGTGGGGCTGAGAGAGCTCTTTTGAGGAATGCCCTTGAGAGAACAGCTTTGAGAGAACTTGTGACTGACCCAAGGTCACACCAGCAGTTGCACGTGGAGGTATGGGGAATCAAACCCAGTTCTCCCAGATTAGAGTCCGCGCTCCTAATCACTACACCAAACTGAAGACCCTCCCCTCCCCAGAGTTCCACCCCCAAAATCTCCAGGTATTTCCCAACTCCAGAGCTGGCAGCCCTGCCTTTTGAACGGTTGATTTTAACAGGATATTGTTTTTCCTACTCCATCTTTGACCCAAAGTGTGAAATCCTATTGGCTTTTTTATTTTTTACTAAGAGAACGATGCAGAATAAATCTTTGTGGCATCCAGTTAGGCCAAGAAGATGGCCTTCAAAGGGACAATTTAAGGTAAGTTACGAAAATGCCCTCTGTTGGCATCTGGGAAATGCCCATTGAGTACAGCAGCTTCAGTTACCTCACGCGGCAGAGGAATCGTTCTTGGGAATCAGCCTAATTCAGCCGAAGGAGGCCATTTTGCATACAATACGTTAGCCAACAAACAGGTTATGAGATGTTGTAATTTGGTGTCTGGCCCAATTCTCCTCCCTGTTTTTTTCCACCTGGCTGCTTACAGCTGTCATCTCTTTCTCCAGTTCCTAGGCAGCAAAACGTGGGCACGATGTCAAGGCATTTAACTGAGTTGCGTGGTTTAAAATATTTGGAAACTGTTCTCAGTAGGCTGTGGAGAAAAATTCAGATGCTGAGCAACTCCGGCCTCTGCAGACCACAGAAGGGCAGGGGTTCTGTCCGAAGGCAAACAAAGGGAGGCCACATTGGTTGACTGAAAAGGCACTTGTGTGCGTTTGAGTGCGCCCAGTTGAAGCAGATTTGGATCGTGGTCAAGGTGATGGCTGAGGGCGGGGATTGGCTGGACTCGGAGAGGACAGGACTAGAAAAGGAACTGGGTAAGAAAGGGAGAGGAAGAGATACAGTAGCAAGAACTACTGTCTACTAACCAGTTTCATATTCTCCTTTTCGCCTCTCACCTACGGGAAGGAATGCCTTTTTTTTTTGGTACAATAAATTTTATTGAGTTTTCACATAGCAACAATATTCAAGTTTCAAGCATTTACAGAACGTAACTTCATATAAGATGAGGAACATTGTACATAACATTAAGAGATACAAACAATGTAACTAACAAATTATGCCTAAAAGATTTTGTGACATAGTTGACTAACAACGAATATAACATGTAGTCAAGCAGTGTGATTTTTGATAGCTGGATACATTTTAACTTATGATTTTGGAATTACCATAACCACAAGTCATTTATAACTTTAGGAATACCACGTTGTTTGGAGAGATACTCTTATCACTGGAAACCACGTGGAAACAAAATTAGTGTGAGTAGGACATTTATCAAGACGCGTAAGATTATCTGAGAGTTTAGGCATGATATATAAATCCAGGGGTCATTTTGAGCAGGAGCTCGAGGGAGCTCAGCTCCGGGAGTTGGTGCAAGCCCCCCCGCCCCCCCGCGGGGGAATGCCTGCTTATGTCATGGCTGCAGCAAAATGACCCCGTCCCCTGGAAAGGTCCTTGTTCCTCTGACCAGCCTTCTGAAGGCTTCAGCCACCACCGAAGCTGTCCTCCCAGAAGAGTGGTATCTCTGAGGCCTGGATTAGTAGCTGTCCCCTCTCTGCCAGCTTTCTTTCTTTCTTTCTTTCTTTCTTTCTTTCTTTCTTTCTTTCTTTCTTTCTTTCTTTCTTTCTTTCTTTCTTTCTTTCTTTCTTTCTTTCTTTCTTTCTTTCTTTCTTTTTCTTCCTTCCTTCCTTCCTCTCTCTCTCTCTCCTTTCCTTCTTGCCTTGCCAGTAATTTCATATTCTTAGAGGATTTATGCCAAAATTTCTGCTTAAAGAAGAGTAGGTTTTTTTGAATTGCTTCAGTTTCAATAAAGTTCAGGGCCTTTCGTTTTGCTTGTAACTTCCTATATATGGCATTACTGCATGTCTGTTTATGTTCTGTCTCCAAGAGTGTAATATGGTTCGAAATTTCTAACTTCAGCTTCTGTGTTTCTTTTTTCAGGTGAGCCGTTTGTGAGACTTCTGATTAGATCCAATAAGCCAGGCCTTGTATTTCAAATCAAAGTCTTTATTCTTAATGGTCTTTCAGGAAACACTTGTGTTGTTAGTGATACCAGATACAGAAGAGGAGGAATTGATATAGTAAATTCAAACTAGAGTAAAAGCGCGGGTACCAATGGAAAAAGAATAAACAAGTGCCAAAATGTACTACCATTACTTTCTCAGGAAAAAAGGCGTGTAAGCAGAGCTACTTTCCCATCCCCGGCCCTGTGATTTCCCTACATGCAATCCCACGCAAAAGACATCAGGAAAAGCGGAGGCCCAGTTGCCCAAGATTACAAGTGCAGCAACAGAGATAACATGAGTCTAGCAAAACATCTGAGCTCATTCCAATGAAGGGGGGTGAGGAGGGAAGGGGGGGAAGGAACCGTCAGAGCGGAAGCTGATGCTGATCTCCTGCCGGGACCTGCAACCGGGATAGACATAGAAAAGCAAAACATGACAGGGAACCTGACACCGTTTCAGTGGTAATAAGGCCCCTCAGTACTGCCTTTAGAGCGTCCCATTGAACGATTGGATCAGTATCCGTGCCTTCATGAATGTCAAGGAAATTCTTCACTTCTTTATTCAGTTTTTCTGTAATGTGTTCTCGTAAAATTGATGTATCCATAGCCCATTGTCTGTCTGCTAAACCATCTGTTGATCCTTGTAAATGGCATTCGGTCCATGCATGATCTGAGAGATGCCTGGAGCCAATAGCCAAGAGTGCAGTTGATTTTGAAGGGTTGAAAAGATCAGTATGTAATTGATTCTGGTGAAAAATCCATGACGAGCTGAGAAGTAAGAAAAATCCTGTTCCATGGGATGTTTAATGCGCCAGGTGTCGATGAGATTGAAGGAGTTAAAAAGGTCAGCCAGTCTAGTTTCCGGCTTTCTGATCGAGCTTTGTTTAGGTGTAGCTTTTGAGCAATCTAAAACTTTGTTTGCAATGAAGTTGAAATCTCCACCGATCACTAGATTCCCCTCTTGACAATCCTGCAGCTTTGATAGAGTCTCGTTCAGAAAGGAAATCTGGTGATCATTGGGAGCATAGATGGATGCAAACGACCAAGGTTCTCCTTCAATGTGTCCCTTGACAAAAATGAAGCGACCTCTAGGGTCAGAAAGCTTGTCTTTAAGAATAAAGTTGACTCTCTGAGCTATGAGTACTGCCACCCCCCTGGATTTGGAAGAACCAGGTGCCAAATATTGGTGGGGAAATGACATAGATTTGATGATCGGGAGTGTGGAGCAGCGAAGGTGAGTTTCTTGCATAAAGAGGACAGCCAGACATAACTTCTTTATATGCTGTGCAACTCCCTTTTTTTTATTACGTTGTTCATCCCCCTAATGTTAATCGAGCATATTTTTAGTGAAGGCATGTCTGGAGAATTACTTGTATGGACCCTGCACTCCCTTGGTTAAGATATTACCAACTCAAAAATCTAACAGAATGGGTTGCAAACTTTCTCCAAACCTAAAACTCCTTTCGAACTCACCCTAATCAAATTTGTGGATCTACAGAAAGGTCTGACGTCCAGCGTTTACAAAATTCTAGCGGCCTCTGAACAAAAACAAACAGTAAAGAATAAATCTGCATGGCACAAAGACCTGCAACAAGACTTAACATCTGAGCAATGGTCGACTATCTGAAACTCACATGCAGGCCAGACAAGAATTTTTCCTGTTTGCTTACAATTTTTTAAACTTCAGACGAGATGGTATTTATCTCCAACATGTCTTCATCACATGCATTTGAATCACAGCTCAAAATGTTGGAAGGGGTGTGGGGAATCCAGTGATTTCTTTCACTGTTGGTGGTCTTTCATAGTTATCCAATCTTTCGGGAGGCAAATTATAGCAGAAATAGAAAACATCATGTCTCAACACCTGCCACTTGACCCTAAGGTGCTTCTCTTTAAGCTGGACGAAAGGGAAGACCCAGAAATAGATTTAGACACACTCGTTTCCACTCTCTTAGCAACCGCTCGCCTGACCATAGCAGCCTCCTGGAAATCCCCTACTCCGCCAAGCATGGAGGCATGGAGAAATAAATGCTGGGATCTTTTATTATGGACAAAATAGCAGACAGCATTGAAGGGCCTTTGGCCAAATCTAAAAAAACACCTTCGTCCTTCGTAGGCAAATGGTTCCCTTTTATCACATATATGGCTGAACATAACATTATCCCTTCTAACCCACATTACATCAAACGGCTTCACTTTTAAATTCTCTTTAAGATCTGAGCACCCTCTTTCCTTCTTTCGTTTCTAGACAACCCATTACCTATTGTGAAAATCAGAAAAACAGCGAAGTTATTATGGTTAAGAAGAGTTAGGAATGTTAACAGGTTTAATGCTTGTATTACCTCTACTGTATAACTGTTATACAAACCTTTGCTTGAAGCTTCTTTTATGTAAATTTGTTATTTCCCTTAATAAATTTTATTTTAAAAAAACAAACAAAGCTTGGCAAATACGCCAAGGTCCATATAAAACATTTTAAATCAGTTAAGACATCAACGATCAACAGTAAAAATCAACATTAAAGTGCTCGCTAGTTGGCAAAAAACAAGATGGTGTGTAATATGGTACCCAGCCGCCTCCCGTTCTACAGGTGGCATGACTCTCCAGCCTCTTAGGAATGATAAAGGAGAAAATAAATACCTAATGAGGGACCTAAAATCAATAGTAGTTGATCTTTTAAAGAATGTGTATAAACAAAAAGAAGAAAATGAAGACAATATTAGGCTTTACTTTAAGGAAATTGTAAAAACTCAAAAATTTACGGAGGAACAAAGAAAGATCTTAAACGAACCCATCACCATGTGTGATGTAATCCAAGCCATAAATAGCCAAAAAAGAAATAAGACCCCTGGGCCGGACGGATTACCGGGAGAATTCTATCAGAGATTTGAAGGGCAAATCTCTATAGTATTTAAAGAGGTGTTAAAAAAGATCGGTTTGACAGGTGTTATTCCAGATTCCTGGAAAGATGCGCTTATTACACTGATACCCAAGGACAAAGACAACCTAGACCTAGTTAGTAATTATAGGCCAATCTCTTTGCTAAACGCTGACTATAAATTTTTTGCAAGTATCCTGGCAGATAGGTTTAAAAAAGTACTGAAGCAGATAATTAGTAGAGATCAAGTTGGTTTTCTCCCTGGAAGACAGCTAAGGGAAAATTTGAGGACCCTGATAGATGTACTGGAATATTATGAGAAACATTCAGAAAAGTCAGCAATATTGATGTTCATGGATGCTGAAAAAGCGTTCGATAACATCTCTTGGAAATTCTTGCTAAATAAGGTAGCAGAGGCTAACCCTGGAGATAGACACCTGGGGATCTCCCACTATGACACCTGATCTCCAAACAATCAAGATAAGTTCCCCTGGAGAAAACGGCTGCTTTGGAGGGTGGACTCTATGTCATTATACCCTGCTGAGGTCCCTCCCCACCCCAAATCACGCCCACTCCTGGCTCCACCCCCCCAAATCTCCAGGTATTTCCCGACCCAGAGTTGGCAACTCTAGGTATGTATATAGGGGTGTCTTGCTAAATTAGCATGCAGATCATTATTTTGCATGCTGATCTAACAAGACACCCCTGTATATACAACTCTTGATCTGTAAATCCATTTCTTCATCCGACAAAGCGCACACGCGCACGGAAGCGCACACCTTGAAATAAACCTCTGTTGGCCTTCAAGGCGCCGCTATGTGAGAGTCCTACTGAGTCAGTCAACAACAAGCGTCCTTAAACGGGAATGTTTTACTGAGAAAGGTCTGCTATGGTCATCTGCCCTTTTTGTGTTAGTAATGGCGGGCACTGCCAAATTCAGGACAATTATACTGTAAGGCTGCACAGCATTTTTATGGACTTTTCTGATTCATAGGGGCAATATATGGACTATGCCATCAGTTATGTGGGACATGAGAGTATACTAGGTGACCAGTGGGAAGATGGGAATAGACACCTACACTATAGGGTCAAAACACCATTTTCTGAGGTTACCACCTCCAGGCGGGAGGATTGACACAGAGAACAAAGACACTCTCTCACACAAAGCCATAAGGTTACAGGCTTACATCTGAAGCCCCACACAGACATACACTCCATACACATATGCCTGCTTGGAGCCCCCTCCTGCCAGCCTTTATCTCCATTTATTACATCAAAGGGCTTCACACCTGGGTGCGAAGACACTGGGATACTTCCTGAAGATCGGTTCCCATGGCCGGCGTTCCTGTGATCCAGAAGATCGGCGCCAGATCCCGCTGGCAGCGACATCCTGCCCTGACCATCAGATAGATTTGAATATTGACCACACCTTTAGCACCCCCTTAGTGGCTAGAGATAACAAACGGACCTTCTATAGGTTTTCTAGGGATGGCGTCATATCATGCCATCCTCCCAGGTACCACCTCCCAATAAAAGCTGCTCCCCAAGATTTCAGTTCAGTCCCAGTCCCAGTCTAGTTCCAGTTCCTGCCCTAGTTCCTTCCCTCCCTCACGGACCCCTGGGTGCACCACTGGGGTCCGTCACGCGGTCTTCTGCTGGTTCAGAGCCACAATCCCTTATCTTCTTCCCCAAGAATTTCTCATCCTCGTTTTCCAGACAGATTCCACTGCTTCTATAGAGGTAAATATCACCCTCGACGGAAACCATCAATTACCTGCTCATGCACACGTCTCTGTAACAACTGTATGTATGTATGTATGAATAACAGAACAGCATTGTCTTGTACAATTATATTTTAGTAAACAAACAACCTTTAACCTTTTAATTGAGTCTGTGTCAGTTCCTCAGAAGTATGGGTTAGTGCAGCCTCCGTATACATTGGTTAAGATCCCGCAAGCCTGCTGCATATTGAGAAGAGCTAATATTCCCCAAATATTAATAACATAAAAGAGCAGTCAGGCTAACAATACAGAATTCAAAGAGGGGTCTGGCAATGCATTGCAACCAATCATCATGTCAGTAAAAAGGCGGTTAAAATACTGGTTTACAGTTCTCAGGGGAATAGCGGGGAGAAATATAGGCAGACAGGAGAAAAAATACATGGGCCGGCACCAACAGTCTCCCATAGGGTTGCCAAGTCCAGGTTGGAAAATACCTGGGGACTTTGGGGGTGGAGCCGGGAGAGGGGAGGGTTTGGGGAGGGGAGGGGCCTCAGGATGGTACAAAGCCATAGAGTCCACCCTTCAAAGCAGCCATTTTCTCCAGGGAAACTGATCTCTGTCAGCTGGAGATCAGTTGTAAAAGCAGGGGATCCCCAGGCCCCACCTGGAGGCTGGCAACCCTAGTCTCCCAAGGTCGGAGCAGTAGGGAGAGTGATAAGCACGCCATGAGAGAGATAACATAACATTTCACAGTGCTGACGTCAAGGGTTCACTTATCCCACCTCCCGGGCAGGAGATGGCAGCATTAGCTGACACACTGGTCTCTAACTTTGTGCCGTCGCGTCGGAGCAACAGGGCTGCCCGCCCTGGACAACCTGGAACTGGCTTCCCCGGCGCACTGGCACCCCCACCCCCACCCCCACCCCCGCACTGCAGAGCAGCAGGTCATGTGATTTAGCGGCGAGGGAATCATGTGACTCGCTTCCTCTCGAGCTGGGATCTGCAGCCGCGGCGTCGCCGGCTGGAAACTGTTTGCGATTTGTGGAGGACCAACCGCGCCGGGTAGGGGGCGCCTTGGAGCGGGGAGCGTCGGCGGGGCGGGTGCCTTTTTTGGGGGGTGGGGGTGGAGTGGGGGTGGGGGTGGAGTGATTAGTGTTGATGAGAAAGCCCTAATTAATGAGGCTGCTCTGTTTCTGCTTCCCCGCCCAGCCCCTTTGCTACCTGCAAAGAGAGGCGGCCAGTTTCCTGGACAGTTTCCTGGCTTCCGAGAGTGGCGTTTCTCGGGTTCGCGGGGAAGTCTGGACACATCTGCGCTAGACTCTGTTCCCGCAGTGGAATCAGGTGAGAGGAGGAGGAGGAGGAGGAGGAGGAGAGATTGGGATAGGCATTGAAGAACGAGGCGATCGTGGGCGTCGGGCGCGCGGTTCACTTCGCCGGGCCGGGCTGGCCGGGCCGGGCCGCCGCCTTTGCAACGGGGCTGGGGTGCAGCTGGTGCTCCTGGGCGTTCCCACAGCTCTTTCCAAGCCTCGCGAATAGTGAGAGATCTCTCGGTGGCACAGCCTGGGTAGGGGAGGCTGGTATTCATAGCCCCCCCCCCTCCCCTCCCCTCCCCACATCGCCGCAGCGGTGGGGTGTCGGTGTGTCTGTGTGCGCGTTTATGTAAGGTCAGGGCTTGGGTAGGAAGCTTGGTTAAAGAGGTAATTTGTGGTGAGATTGGAAACCAGGACCTCCCTCGTAACAGCCAGCTCTTAATTTCAGGTACTTCCCTTCCACAGGGGTTGTTATATCAGAGGGGTCATGGTAGAAAAGAGGAAGAAATCCAGTTGCACCTTGAAGACGAAAATTGGTAGCAGGGGAGGAGCCTCTTCTGAGTCACTGCTCACTTCTTCAGATTTGTCCAGTAAGAGTCAAGGAGCACTTTAAAGACTAACAGAATATGTCGTGGGGGTGGGTGGGTGGGTGGGTGGGTAGGAGCTTCCCTGAGTCACTGCTCACTTCTTCAGATATGTCCTGTAAGAGTCCAGGAGCACCTTCAGGACTAACAAAATTGGTGGCAGGGGGTAGGGGCTTTCGTGAGTCACAGCTCACTTCTTCAGATGCAGCTAGAATGTGAGACCATCTGTCCTTGTATCTTGGGGAGTGGAGTGATTTCAGAAACCGGATGACGTTGGCAGGCGAGTGACACTAGCAGGGGAGTGACACTAGCAGGTGTGATTGGATTAGGTTTGATACGCAGAGGAATATGAATCATGGCAGAGACAGCATCAGTAATGAGACAGGAGATCTATGTCTCTATTCAGTCCAGGAGGATGCATTGTCTTGAGCTCCATTGTCACTTTCGATTCAACATTCTCTGTTTAATCTCCGTTGGAAATTCCTTTGTAAGAGACCTGCTGCTCTTGGGTCAGCAACGGAATGTCCGGGAAGGTTAAAAAAACTCCCCCCCCCCCCCCCCGTTTTTAAATGTTGTGGTTTCTGATGTCAAACTTGCGTTCATTAATTCTTTGTTGAAGGGACTGGCTTGTTTGTCCAGTGTAGAGGATCAAAGGGCATTGCTGACATGTGGTGGCATAAATCACATTAGAGGATGAGCAGGTGTAGGAACCCGAGGTGGTATGGCTGATGTTGCTGGGTCCAGTGAGAAGAAAAAGAAGAGACTGAATTTATACCCTGTCCTTCGTTACCCAGAGGAGACTCAGAGACTCCCCCCCCCAACAGATAACCTGGGAGGTATGTGGGGCTGAGAGAGCTCTTTCAGGGTCTGCCCTTGAGAGAACAGCTCTGGGAGAACTTGTGACTGATCCAAGGTCACACCAGCAGCTGCACGTAGAGGAGTGGGGAATCAAACCCGGTTCTCCCAGATCAGAGTCCTTGCTCTTAACCACTACACCAAACTGGCTCTCAAAGTTGAGCAAAGTTGGCATCTTGCTTTGTTGCGTACCTTGGTACCAAAGTCCATGTTACCGTTGAGTGGCTTATCATTGTGGGTGAGAAGTTGTTTTAGATTAGCAGTCAGTAAGCAAGAGGAGGTTGCCCCTTCCCAGTGCCTGTGTGAGGGAAATGTCACTATCCAGCATGGGTTGGCAGTGTTCTCTCTAAGCTGAGTTAGTGTGAGCTAGCTCACAGTTTTTTAGCCTCTGGCTCACACGTTTGTCTTAGCTCAGGAAGGATGGCTCCAGAGCAAACGAATGTATGCAGTAGCCAAATTGCACGCCCACATCTTTAATGCCAGTAGCTCACAAAGTAGAATTTTTGCTCACAAGACTCCACAGTTTAGAGGGAGCATTGGTTGTAGGTCCTTAATAATATGTTCAATTGGCTTGAGTTGTGAGCTGTAGGTGGCCACCAGTGGTGTTTTGGTGTCATTTTCTTTGGGCTTGTCTTGTAGCAAGTTGTCCCTGTCATTCTGGCCTTTATAACTATCTTGCAGTGAAGTGGCTAAATTTGCAGATGACATGAAGTTGTTCAGGGTGGTGAGAACCAGGGAGGATTGTGAGGCACTCCAAAGGGATCTGTCAAGGATGGGTGAGTGGGCATCAACGTGGTAAATGGGGTTTAATGTGGCCAAGTACAAAGTGATGCACATTGGAGCCAAAAATCCTAACTATAAATACATGTTGATGGGGTCTGAACTGGTGGAGACTGACCAAGACTGACCAAGAGAGAGATCTTGGAGTCATAGTAGATAACTCAATGAAAATGTCGAGACATTAGGAAAGAATTGAAAACAAATCAGCCAGTATCATAATGCCCCTGTATAAATTGATGATGCGACCTCATTTGGAGTACTGTGTACAGTTCTGGTCGCCACAGCTCAAAAAAGATAATTATAGCATTGGAAAAAGTGCAGAAAAGGGCAACTAGAATGATAAAAGGGTTGGAACACTTTCCCTATGAAGAAAG
Source organism: Lepidodactylus listeri (assembly GCA_029233225.1). Classification (NCBI taxonomy): domain Eukaryota; kingdom Metazoa; phylum Chordata; class Lepidosauria; order Squamata; family Gekkonidae; genus Lepidodactylus; species Lepidodactylus listeri. The sequence goes on from JARCFY010000003.1 coordinate 153,150,043, forward strand.
ATTGAAACGCTTGGGGCTCTTTAGAAGAAGAAGAAGAAGAGATTGGATTTATATCCCGCCCTTCACTCACTTAAGAGTCTCAGAGCGGCTTACAAACTCCTTTTCCCTTCCCCTCCCCTCCCCACAACAGACACCCTGTGAGGTAGGTGGGGCTGAGATTTAGCTGAGATTTAGCTTGGAGAAATGATGGCTGAGGGGTGACATGATCGAGGTTTATAAGATTACGCATGGGATAGAGCAGGTAGAGAAAGAAGTCCTTTAAGGTACCACCAGGTTCTTGGTTGCTCTTAAAAAAAAAAAGTTTGACCTTCCTTTAGTGAGACCCAGTTTGGTGTAGTGGGTAAGTGCGTGGACTCTAGAACCGGGTTTGATTCCCTGCTCCTCCACTTGCACCTGCTGGATGACCTGAAGCAAGCCATAGTTCTGGCAGAGCTGTTCTTGAAAAAGCGCAGTTTCTGTCAGAGCGCTCTCAGCCCCACCTAACCTCACAGGGTGTTTGTTGTGAGGAGGGGAAGGGAAAGGAGTTTGTAAGCCGCTCTGAGACTCCTTTGGATTCATACCCTGCCCTTCACTAGCCAATCTCCTTCTCCTCTTGGTGTGACATTTTGGTTCTTACACTGTCCTTTGTCTTCTGGATGCCTGCTGTGTACTAAGGATGAGTCAACCCTAAACTAGCCAGGTTGAGCTTGCGTCCACAAACAACAGTTGGCTAGGATCCTGTGTACTAAGGATGAGTCAACCCTAAACTAGGTCAGGTTGAGCTTGCGTCCACAAACAACAGTTGGCTAGGATCCTAGAATGAACCCATAGAAAAACAATGTGTTCGGGGTGTGGTTTGTGCATGCTTAAAACCCAGGCCGCTGCCTGGGATCTTTGTCTTTCTTCTCCTTGCTGGAATCACTAATAAAGTAGAGCTGATCACTAGTCTTGGGGTCTGTTCATCCATGAAGCCCACTGTTTAACAATGCCAAACTTAGCTAGAGAGCCAGGGATGCCCTCTCCTGAACAAGATGTATAGTAGTCTGATTTAGAAGCCTTGTCCCCATCTGAGTCTCTTTAGTTAGCTGGTGTAAAGGACTGTTATTTCATACCTGTCGACGGGCTTTCTGAGGGAATCTGGTTGGCTGCTGCTGGCAAATGAATACGGGACTAAAAGACTCTTCAGTCTGATCTGGAGACCAAGCCCTATAAGGAAAGGCTGAGGGACTTGGGATTGTTCAGTCTGGAGAAGAGAAGGTTGAGGGGGGACAGGATGGCTGTCTTGAAGGATCTGAAGGGCTGCCATGTAGAGGAGGGCGGGGAGCTGTTCCTGTTGGCTGCGGAGGAGAGGACTCACAATATAGTGGGTTTAAATTAAGGGTGGGAAGGTACTGGCTGGATCTTAAGGAAAACTTTTTGACAATAAGAGTTGTTCCACAGTGGAATCAGCTGCCGGGGGAGGTGGTGAGCTCCCCCTTCAGTGGCAGTCTTCAAGCTGCGGCTGGACAAACACTTGTCAGGGGTGCTCTAGGCTGATCCTGCATTGAGTAGGGGGTTGGACTAAATGGCCTGTGTGGCCCCTTCCAACTCTGTGATTCTAGGATTCTAGTAGGGTCCCCAACCTTTTTGAGCCTGCGGGGCGCCTTTGGCATTCTGACACAATATGGTAGGCACTGCCACAGAATGGCCGCCACAAAATGGCTGCTGCAGGAGATGGATCCAGCTACTAAGTGATTGCCCCTGCAACCTGTTATATATTTCTCTAGATATTCCAAAATATCTAATACAGTCCTAGCGTTGTCATTCAACTACCTCTTAGGTAAAAAAAACAACAACAACACTTTGAGCCTCGTGTTTTGGGTTTTATGAGAAATATAGTTTTAACAACTTGATTATATTGTTGCTTTCTGATTTGTGACCCGCCCTGAGCCGGCTTTCAGGGAGGGCGAAACAAAAGTTGAATTAAACAAATAAATATCTGGATTGACAAAATAGGGGAGTCCTTCGATTCAGAGAGCCAGTTTGGTGTAGTGGTTAAGTGTGCGGACTCTAATCCGGGAGAATTTGATTCCCTACTCCTCCACTTGCAGCTGCTGGATGACCTTGGATCAGTCACAAGTTCTCTTAGAGCTGTTCTCTCAAGGGCAGTTCTCTCAGAGCTCTCTCAGCCCCACCTACCTCGCAGTGTGTCTGTTGCAGGGAGGGGAAGGGACAGGAGATTGTAAGCCGCTCTGAGACTCCTTTGAGTAGTGAAGGGTGGGGTATAAATCCAGTCCCTTCTCTTCTCCTTCTTAAATTCCTATGTTCCATCTGCAGAATTCCAGATTGTGTAGTGGGGGTAGCCTTCTGAGCCGAATTGGAATAACAGTCTCTTAAAGCTTGGGCTTGGTTGAAGGCTTTCCCCCTTAAAGTTAAAATCAAACACTCCGACATCCCAGACGGCTACCTCGGCTTAGCCAGAAAGGACTCTTATTTACCACTGGGATAAAGTTCAAGCAACAACTACAGTTTCTCCATTTTTCCTTGGACTCCACAAGAACAATTAAGAAGTGTCTATTTAAATAGGATTACAACAGTACAGTCTCTAGAGCACAGGTTGTGCTCTACTTTGCTCAATTTGTTGTTATTCTTCCACCTGGAAAGTCCCCTGTTTACTTCTTATTACTGTTCCTTGCTGTAGGTGTGCATTTAGGGAGGTATGTGATAAGAGTATGCAGCTGTGGTGCTGGTAGTGTAGACACCCTGTATCATGTGACCTTTGAACGCAGTCATTTTTCTAGGAACCTTTTAATTCTTCCTTTGCCCCAAAATATAGATCATATGGAGACATTATCTCTTCTGTTAGAAGATAAGAGCAGACTTATCACTCTTTTCGCTGTGAAATGTTATGTATCTGTGATAGATTTTTTGCAGCCATTCAAATGGGGTCTTGCTTTGCCTATATTTTAGCAATCTGCTTAAAACGAATAAGTTTAAGAAGCACAGACTCATAGAATCATAGAGTTGGAAGGGACCTCCAGGGTCATCTAGTCCAACCCTCTGCACAATGCAGGAAATTCACAAATAACCCTCCACACCCCCGGTGACCCCTGTTCCATGCCCAGAAGATAAAACAATTGAAACTTGGCATTGTAAAGCACTTGAGATATGTGCACTTGTAAAAAGATATTTGCTTAAAAGCAATTTCTAGCCCCCATGATCTCAAGGAGGAGAAAAAAGTGGGAAGTGGATGAGTGATATTTGGGGAAATCTCAGAAGGCTGGTCCAAAAAACTCCCAGTAGTTTCATTTAGGTATTTATACCCCACTCTTCTCCCCAATAGGGGAACCCAAAGTGTCTCCCTCCTGCATTTTATCCTCTCAACAACCTCCCTGTGAGGTAGGCTAGGCTGGCCCAAGGTTACCTGGTGAGCTTCCATGGCAGAGCAGGGATTCAGACCTGGGTCTCGTAGATCCATGTCTGACACACTGACCACGGCTACATCATACTAGACACTAGGGAGGCAAGCCTCCAGGTGGGACCTGGGGATCCCCTGGAATTACAGTTTGTCTCCAGATGACAGAGATCAGTCCCCCTGAAGAAAATGGCTGCTTTGGAGGGTGGACTCCAGGGCATTGTGTCCCACTGAGGTCCTTGTCCTCCACAGGCTCCACCCCCAAATCTCCAGGATTGTCCCAAACTTGATCTGGCAACCTGACCCCCAACCGCTGCCTACCAGTGGCCAGGAGGGACCTTGCAACCCTACTGGCAGCAACCCAGAACATGGGGGCCATTGAATGCCTCTTAATTCTCAAAGCTACCGAGAAAGCCATTAGGAATATGAGGCAGAGAGAGAATTGCACATTTTAATTACTCATTGTGTAAAGAAGTGCTTCCTAAGGGTTCATACATGTTTGGTAAGTTCTTCGCGGACAAGGAAATGCCACTTACTATCTTAATTGCTTGTTCATGGAGCACCACCAATGACTGGTTGCTGCCATAGGTGTGTTGCTTCCTTGAAAAAAGCAGTGCCAGATGTCTTTACCATTCATTGTGTCGTTTGTCACTGACACCTGGTTGTGGAACACCTCCGCGATCACCTACACAAGTCATTACATGCTGACATTACCACATCAAATAAAATTAAGGCCCATGTTCTCAATAATCGATTGTTCCGGGAGCTCTGTGTTGAGAATGAGGAAGATTTTTAATGTTAGTTGCCTCATATGGAAGTTAGTTGGCTATCCAAAAGCAAGTGTGTGAGAGGCTTTTATGACCTTTCTGACATGGTTGTGGAGTTTTTGAAGACACGAGTGCTCTGCTAAGTGATGAACCCAAAGAGATCAGGCATGACGTGGGTTATTCATCAGAACTTTTTGCAAAGTTCAGTGAAATGATTTTGCAGTTGCAAGGAAATGAAATCTATCGTATTAAGGCCAAATCTGTCCTCTCTCTGTTTTTTTCAGAGTTAACTATTCAAACACAATATAGGACATCGTGAGTTATACTGATTTCCAAGTTTCTCTGAGAAAGTGGTTCTTCACCGAAAGAGTAATTAACATGTGGGATTCACTACCACAAGAAGTGGTGGTGGCTACAAGCATAGACATCTTTGAGAGGGGATTGGATAATCTTATGGAGTGGAGGTCCATGAGTGGCTATTAGCCACAATATATATAGATGGAGCACTCTGTCTGGGGCAGTGATGCTCTGTCTTCTTGGTGCTTCAAAGGGGCATGATGGGAGGGCTTCTGGAGTTCTGGCCCCGCTGGTGGACCTCCTGATGGCAGATGATTTTGGCCACTATGTGACATACAGTGTTGGACTGGATGGGCCACTGGCCTGATCCAGCATGGCTTTTCTTATGTTCTATGAGCTAGAAAAGTAGGATAGAAGATGATCTTCACGGGTTTTTTTGTGTGTGTGTGTGTGTGTGACCTGCATGAAGATATGTCTGAGTGATATGAGGATCTTTCAATGGAAATTCTGGATTGAGTGATAAATCCATTTTCAGGCACTGAGGAAGTTGGAATAGTTGAGGAAGAACTGAGTTATAAAATGACATTGAACTGAAGTTAAAGTTTAAGAAATTGAGTCTCAGAGCAGCTTACAAACTCTTTTCCCTTCCCCTCACCACAACAGACACCCTGTGAGGTAGGCGGGGCTGAGAGAGCTCTGACAGAAACTGCTCTTTTTCAAGAACAGCTCTGACAGAACTATGGCTTGCCCAAGGTCATCCAGCAGCTGCAGGGGAGGAGCCCAGCTAAGCAAAATCCAATTAAAACTTTTGAGGTTAATTTATTCAACAAAACTGATGAACTTGATCCAGTGAATACCAGCTTTCCAAAGTCTGACAGTCATTTCACAAGAGTCTTAGATACCACATAAAGTAGCTACTTCACTGTTCGGGAAATTCTTAATGTGAAATGATAGCAGTTCCCCAATGTCTGGTTTAAAGTCATTCGGCTAGAGTCTTGAATCACCGTGTTCAGTAACCAGGAGTTGATTTCTTTTCTTGGAGACATGTTGTATGACCACACTGTGGCCAGAGGAGGAGGCGTTGGTAGGCTGGGCAATCCCGGCTTGGTGCTTTGACCAAGGGCAGCAGGTAGGCCCCAAGGGGGCTAGCTGCACAGAGCTTGGGGCAAAAGCTGCCCTCCTCACCCCTTATGGTTGAGAACTCTGGGTTGGGCAACCCCTGGAGATCTGGCAAAGACCATGGGGAGGGATTGCTTTTGGGGAAAGGAGGCACCTCAGCAGGGGGCAGAATACTCTAATACAGGCTCTTCCGGTCCACATTTGAACTGATTTCCCCCCAGTTGCTCGCAGGCTGGATAAGATCCCTGGATGGGCCGAGTCCGGCCCCCGAGCCGAATATTTGACAGGTCTGCACTAGAAGGCCGTTCCTTTTCGAAAACAAAGCGTTGGAGTGGTACAATAGGATGCGTTACGGATGTTTACTTTGCCTGATGAGGAAAGGGATAAAAGCAGAATAAGTAAATAAATAAATAAAATGTGGCGTTGTCCCAAAGGACCAAAGAGGTACATTCCGTTTCCTTTACTCTACGCCCTCTTTGTTTTTCCACACCTGTGCTGTGACGATCCCTGTTTCCATGCACTCATGTATTTGAAACTTTCCACAGCTCCTGTTGTGTGTGTTACGATGGCTGGCCTCCTTTCTCCCGAGATTGGGGACAGAGGGTGGCACTTGAAGGGGAGGGAGCTGTTTCAGTGGCACCCGCTTGTATGCGGTGTGCCGCATGCGCCCCCTTACCCAGAGTATCCGGAGGTTTGGGCTGGGTTGTCACCAGCTTTCCCTCTAAACCGTGGAGTCTTGTTAGCAAAACTTCTACTTTGTGAGCTCCTGGCGTTAAAAGTTGTGAGCGAGCGATTTGGCTGCTGCATAAATCAGTTTGCTCGGGAGCCATCCTTCCTGAGCTGAGGCAGAAATGTGTGAGCTAGAGGCTAGAAAACTGTGAGCTATCTCACACGAATTCAGCTTAGAGGGAACACTGGTTGTCACCAGTATGCAGATGACATCCAGCTCTATTAATGGACTGCCACCCGGACCCTGGCCCTGAATACCTAGACGGGGCATGACAAGCCGTGGCTGGATGGTTACAGCAGAGCTGACTGAAATGGAATCCATCGAAGATGGAGGTCCTGCACCTGGGCCGTGGGGTTCGGCGGCTGAATATCAAGCTCCCGGCCTTCGATGGGACCCTGTTGGTGCCGGCACCGAAGGGAAAGAGCCCGGGGGTGTTCTGGATGCCTCACGGACTATGGTGGGCCAGGTCATTTGGGGTACTGTGTACAGTTCTGGTTGCCACGTCTCAAAAAAGATATTATAGCATTGGAAAAAGTGCAGAAAAGGGCCACTAGAATGATAAGAGGGTTGGAACACTTTCCCTATGAAGAAAGGTTAGAGCGCTTGGGGCTCTTTAGCTTGGAGAAATGACGGCTGAGTGGTGACATGATTGAGGTTTATAAGATTATGCATGGAATAGAGCAGGTAGAGAAAGAAGTCCTTTTCTCCCTTTCTCACAATACAAGAACCCGTGGGCACTCGATGAAATTGCTGAGCAGTCGGGTTAGAACAGATAAAAGGAAGGACTTCTTCACCCAAAGAGTGATTAACACGTGGAATTCACTGCCACAGAAGGTGGTGGCGGCTACAAGCGTGGACGGTTTCAAAAGGGAACTGGATAAACATCTGGAGCAGAGGTCCATCAGTGGTTATTAGCTACAATTATAGATAGGATCTCTCAGTCTGGGGCAAGTGATGCTCTGTCTTCTTGGTGCTTGACGGGGAGGCAACAGTGGGAGGGCTTCTAGTGTCCTGGCCCCACTGCTGGACCTCCTGAGGGCACCTGATATTTTTGGCCACTGTGTGATACAGAGTGTTGGACTGGATGGGCTACTGGCCTGATCCAACATTGGCTTCTCTTATGTTCTTATGTCACTGCCACAGCCAGATCTGCCTTTTCCCATCTGAGGCAGATCAGACAGTTGGTCCCATACCTCTCCCCCAGCAACATGGCCGCAGTGACCCATGCAGTGGTCAATTCTAGATTGATTGTAATTCTCTCTACGTGGGGCTGCCCTTGACTCTGCTCCAGAAGGTAAGCTAGTGCAGAATGCAGCAGTATGGGAGCTGATGTTGTTGCCTGTGTGGGTCCTCATCCGCCTGATGCTGCATGAACTGCACTGGCTGCTTATTGAATTCCAGATTTGCTTCAAGGTGCTGGTGCTTACCTTTAAAGCCCTATATGGACAGGAGCCTGCATATCTTCAAGACCACCTCTCCCCATATGAGCCCTGCAGAACATTGCGCTCTGCAAACCAGCATCTCCTGGTTGTCCTTGGCCCTTAGGATGTCCAACTTCCCTCAATTAGGACCTGGGCCGTTTCAGTCCTGGCCCCGACCTGGTGGAATGAGCTCCCTTATGAGATCAGGGCCCTGCGGAACCTGTTACAATTCTGCAGGGCCTGTAAGATGGAGCTCTTCCACCAGGCTTTCAGTTGAGGCAGTGTCAGATTCTTGGACAGATGAGCAGTCAGCAACACTCTCTTGGCAGTGATATGTTAATTGAGGCTTTTGCATGATCCAAGCTATGGCTATCTTGTGTCAGAACTAACATTTTGGTGGTAACCCAGAAGTTATACAGAGTTCGAATACGCTCCCTCCCCCTGAGATTTCTCCAGTCACTCCAAAACTCTCAGCCCGCATTTCTCTCCTCGCCTAAATGTCTACCCTTATGTTATCTCTTTTTTTTTTTTTAACTTTATTTTTAAAGTAGTTTTTTATACATTATAAGTTAAACACTTATAACAAAAAGAGAAACATATACATAATTTTTGGAGCCACACATCTTAGTTTAACCAAGCATAAAATTTGGACCATATCTTCATCGGATTTGTCCTGTCATTCATATTCAAAAGAAAACCTAGTTTGCTCATCTCTGCCCAATCCAGAAGTTTAGCAATCACAGCATCTTCACCCGGAAGCGTTGCAGATTTCCATGCGCTAGCCCGAACTATCCGGGCTGCTGTCAGTATAAAAGCCAATAATCTTTGTTCATGGCTAAGCAGACCTTCAGGAAGTATATTTAGCAGAAAGATTTCTGGAGCTAATGATATTTCCGATCCCATTATCTCCTTAATCATATTATGCACCATTAACCAATATCTTTGCATTTTTTTACATTTCCACCACATATGATAGTATGTTCCTATTTCCACCTCACACATCCAACATCTATTTGTTACATTTTTGTAGCATTTATGAAGCCTATCAGGGGACCAGTGCCACCGGTAGAAGAGTTTATAGATATTTTCTTTATAATTTATCACACCCAAAAATTTAATTGTTTTCCAGATTTTTGTCCACTGATCAACCTGAATATTATAGCCAAAGTCTTGCATCCATTTCACCATTGAGGGTTTTATCTTTTCATCCTGCATTTCATAAGCTAGGATTATTTTATAAGTTTTATTAAGTTTGTTTTTATTCATCCAATTTAGATCTAATCCATTCGGAACATCATAAAAATCAACCATTTTATCCAGATGATACCTAGAATTTAATTGATTACATTCCCACCACGATAATTGCAAATTTAGTTCACTTTTTAGCTGATCATTGCACTTTAATTTCCCCTTATTATCCAACAATTTATCATAACTCACTAAATTTTTTGAGTTTATCAGCGATGGCTTAATAAAGGCCTCCAGCGGGGAGACCCATCTGGGCGTTTTTAAATAAAATTTTTCTTTTATACTTAGCCAATTTTTCATGAGTGCTGCTCTTAGAGTATGAGTACTAAAATTTGCATGGATTTTGTGCTTATTATACCATACATAGGCATGCCATCCCATGTAAAGGTCATGCCCTTCTAATGCCAGAATTCTGGCGTTGTCTAACAGTACCCATTCTCTTAACCAAACTAGGGCTGCGGCTTTCCCATAGATTTCCCAATTTGGTATGGCAATCCCTCCTTCCTCCTTCTGATCTTGTAAAATTTTCCACTTTACTCTAGGTTTTTTGGGGAACCAGATGAATTTTTTTGTTAATTCATTAATATTCTTATAGAATTTAGCACTTTCTGCCAACAGTGGAATTGTTTGTGCCAAGAATAGGAATTTCGGGAGGATATTCATTTTAATCGCCGCTACCCTGCCTAGCCAAGACAGCTTTAGATTTTTCCAGATATCCAATTCTTTTTTAATCTTTTTTAATAATGTGTCATAGTTATCCTCTATCAAAGAGCTAGTCTTACTGGTACATATTACTCCCAGGTATTTCACTCTTTTCACTACCTCAATTCCAAATTTATTCTGTATTTTTATCTGTTCCTGAGTAGGGTAATTTTTAACAAGAATCTTTGTTTTATGTATATTGATCTTTAATCCCGAAACCTCGCCATAGTCTTTGATCTTTTCTAATAGTCTACCTAGAGATATTTCTGGATCTTCTAAAATAAACATTACATCGTCGGCATATGCGCATAACTTATATTCTTGCCCCTTACATTTAAGGCCTTTAATAGTTTTATCCTCCCTAACTTGATCGCATAGGGTTTCCAGAGCAAATATGAACAATAATGGAGATAAGGGACACCCCTGCCTAGAACCCTTTTCAATTTTAATCTCTTGTGTAGTGTCTGAGTTAATTCTTACTCTAGCCGTTTGTTTATTATATATTGCTTTGATCATGGATTCGAATTTTTCTCCCGCCTCATATTCCTTTAATTTATTCATTATGAATTCCCATGCTAGGCTATCAAAAGCTTTTTCCGCATCCATGAACATTAATATCGCTGATCTCTCCGGATGTATGTCATAGAATTCTAAAGCATTAATTAATATTCTCCAATTCTCTCTTAGATGTCTATTCGGCAAGAATCCTACTTGGTCTTTATTAATTATCTGAGACAGGACCCATTTAAACCTTTCCGCTAGTATATTGGCGTAGATTTTATAATCAGTGTTTAGTAAAGATATTGGCCTATAATTACCAATATTATCTAAGTCATCTTTGGCTTTGGGTATTAATGTTATCAGGGCTTCATTCCAGGACTCTGGTACTGAGCTCGTAATTCCTATGTTCTTGACTAGGTCTTTAAATACCAGAGATATTTGGCCCTCAAAAATCCTATAGAACTCACCTGGAATGCCGTCCGGACCCGGAGCTTTGTTCATTTTCTGTCTTTTAATAGCCTCCACAACTTCACATATTGTGATTGGTTCATTTAATTTTCTCTTTTGATCTATCGTGAATTTATTTAATTTGGTTTTCTCCCTGAGGTATTCCCTTACCAGATTTTCATCCTTATTCTCTTGTTTATATACTTTAGAGAAGTAATCTTCCACTATCTTTTTTAAATCTTTTAATAAGTATTTGTTTTCACCTACGGGGTCCTTTAATGTAATTATTGATTTTTTACCCTCTTCCCTTTTTAGCCTATATGCCAGCCATCTTGATGGCTTATTAGCATTTTCAAAAAAATTTTTTTATTATATTCAATCTTTTTCCCTATCTCTTTACTTAATAATAAATTTAATTTATGTTGTTTATATAGTAATCGTTGTTTACTGTCTTGTTCCCCTTTGGTTTTCAACATATTCATTTCTTCCACTTTTATTTGCTCAACTAGAAGTTTATATTCTCTATTTTCTTGTTTTCTTTTCCACAGGGTGTAACTAATCATTTTTCCTCTTATGTATGCCTTAAAGGTATCCCATATAATATTAATAGAAATTTGGGGCTGAATATTTAATTTAAAAAATTCTTTAATGTCATCTTTCAAGGATTCGACAAAGGCTTGATCTTTTAGGATATATCTATTCATGGTCCATCTGGGTGCTCTCCTAACCTCGTTAAGTGTTAATAAGATTGGGTTGTGATCCGCAAAGGTTAAGGGGCAGATCTCAATATCTAACATCTCCATTATTATAGATCTGGATACCCAGGCCATATCTATCCTTGACCATGACTTATGCCTACCTGAATAGAATGTAAATGCCTGCTTGTTCTTATTTTTTGTTCTCCATGCATCTAAGAGGTCTTGCTCTTCTACTAATTGATAGAATATCTCCGGTAGTGTTTGGCCTTTATTTTTTTTCCCCATCTTGGTTTGCATTTTCCTATCTAGTTTTCTCTCTACTACAGCATTAAAGTCTCCAATTAGACAAATCTTATCAGATTTTTTCACCCTCAATGCTTCAGCTATTTCTTTGTGAAATGGAGCTTGATTAGAATTGGGCGCATAGACATTCGCTATAATATATTCCTTCCCATTTTTTATTATACTAATTACTATAATTCTACCATCTTTTGACGAATATACCAGTTGTGGATGTAAAAATTCTTTGGCATATATAGCTACCCCTCTTTTTTTTTCCACCTCATCTGCTGCTACGAAGACTATCCCCAATTTTTTACAATTAAGGTGTTTTATATGATCCTTTTTGATGTGTGTCTCTTGGACGCATGTTATCTCTGCTCTTATTTTGAGTAATTGATGGAATATACGCCGTCTCTTTTGGGGTGCATTGAGACCATTTACATTAACTGACATAATTTTGAATTCTTTAGGGCTCGGCCCCATCCTGGTTTTTTGTTTCTTTCACTCGGCTCTTTAGTTGGTTTCTTGTTTGTATTTGTGGTGAGGTTGATGGTGTTTCTTTCTCCGCTGCTTTTCTTCCTTTCATCTTTTCTTTCTTCTTCTTTACCTTCTTCTCCTTCTTTCTCTGTTTGCGAATCTTCTCCCTCTTCTTCCTCCTCCTGCACTCCTAATTCAGCTCCATAGGACTCTAGAAAATTTTCCAGCTTGAATGTTGAGTTGAGTTTCTGTCTTCTTCCTCTATACTCAAAGAAGAGGCCCTCCGGAATGAGCCATCTGTACTCTATACCACGCTCTCGAAGCAGTCCTGCTAGTCGCTGGTAGGGTCTTCTTTTTTCCCTAACACGCCAAGGCACCTCCCTCAAGAATCTAATCTCTTCTCCTTGTGCGACGGCTTTGTTCTCATATGACGCTCGAATAATCCTGTCCCTTGTTTCTCTTTTATTAAGTTTTATATGGACTTCCCTAGGAGCATTGAATTTTCTTGCAAATGCCGTGCCTCTTCTAAACACTCCATCAATTTCAGTCATTACCTCTTGTTTGGTGCCGATGTTCAATTGAGTTGCTATGATTTCAGCCATTTCTTCTTTCAAATTAGTGCCAATATTTTCCGGAACATTTTGACACCTGACAATTTGTGCTGCTTTGTCCAGTTCTAGATTGATGAGCGATTCTTCCAGTCTTTCATTTTTCGCCTTCAATTCTTGTACGTCCAGATCTAAATCTCGTACTCTTACGTGAGTTTGTCTACCTTTTGTGGCCAGCTCTTGTATCTCTGCTTTATTCGTTGCCACTTGTGTTTTGATTTCCTCCACTTCTGTTTTGATTTGTGAGGCTAATTCGTCTATCTTATTATACATAGGTACAAACTCTTTCTGGATCAAAACCGGAATTCTTTCCTCCACTTTGTCCATTATGGCTGGTAGCGTGTTCTCCATAACTGCTTTAATCGCTGTTGAGACGGCTGTTGAGACGGCCTCATCAATCATTCCCTTGATTTCTTTAGTCGCCAGTCCGGGGTTGCTTGTTGTTGACTTCATCTGACCAACTAGTGTAGTTTGCGATGGAGAGGGGACCGAGCCCTTCCTCCCTGCCCCTGGGTTCCCACTAGCCATAGGTTTGTTAAGTTTATCTAATTATTACCACTAGGCCCCACTCGAGACTATTTAGAGGCTATTTAGAGCTAATTAAATCTAAGTTATCTGGTCTTATTTTATTGTATAAATACTTCTACAGCCTTTTTATCACTGAGGCTTTAGCCTTTAAAAGAAGTAGTTCTTAAATTTTACTTTATAATTCTTGTTTATTAAATTTAATTCAATTAACTTATTTAATCAGGTTGATCAGTGTCTCCAACTTAACCAAATTAATTCACCCAAGTAGACTGTGTATTTATCTGGATATTTACTTCCCCAGTAATTTGTTATAAATTAAATATAATTAATTCTACTCTCTTCTATCATTGGTTGTTTCCCCCTCAGACTCTAGGAACAATACTTAATATTCTAATTTTAGTGCATTATCAGAACATGAACTAATGGTATTGATTATTCTTAATTTAATTAATATAATTGATATAGTTAATTTATTTAGAGTTTAATTTATAGTTAATTAATACAGTTGTTACAATAAATTACTATGCCAAAGTTAATTACACAATGAGTTATTGATGCTAATAATAGCCACAGAAGTAATAATAATAGTTGTGAAATATATCCTGAATCAGATACTAATTTAATCAAATTTTTCCTAAATTAATTCTTAACTTAATCAAAATACACACTATACTCTTTTTATACAGTGATTAATACACTTATAATTGCACTTATTTTAAACTTTGGCTTCAGTAATCTTTCTTACTGCCACTAATCAGTACCTCTTCCTTTTGAGTTACTCAGTCTTACGTCAGGCTGTCACGTCTCCTGCAATTGCCACCTACAATTAGCACACAGTATACAGTAAATGCTATTAGTCTCTATGTGTTATTTCTTACTCCTTTTCCGTATCTACCGCTATGTTCTTAGTGATTCAATGTCCTTTTACGTCCTCTTCGTAGTCTTTACGTTGTCTTTACGCTGTTTCCGTATCTCAGCTCCCGGTTACTTCCTTGTTTCTTCCCACGCTTGCGCACTCACTCTGCTGGCCGCCGCCCTGGTCTCCTCTCGGGTAGGCTCTTCACCTCTCAATTTCCACCGTCCCCGCTGCCCCGTCGGGCTCCACAACAGCCGGAAAAGAAAGAAAAACACAGGCAGAAGAAGGTTAGTGCAGCATTATCTTTTTAATTAATTCTTGACTCACCCCCCCTTCCAACTTTACTTTACTCCGGCCGCTTTACCGGGGGCGTTCCAGCCCCAAACCAAACCAAACCTCCCCCTGCCCACCACTACGTAAATAACAATGCAAGTGCTGGGCTTAATAGTTCTAACTAAATTCAACTAATATACTCAACTTTTATATATGTGCTGCAAGTCCTTTCGTCTCCTCGGCTCCTCGGGTCTCCGTCCTCTCCTCTCCCATCCGACTCCAGCAGCTGGGGCGGTGGTAGTTCTTCCTAGTTTCTGCTCAGAGCACAGATAACAGCCACAGGAGTTTTGCCTAAACTCCTGTGCTGTGTCCTGAAGCTCTTTGCTTCTCCCCTCCCTACAAGAGGGGAGAAAGGTAGAAATTTCACCTAGAAAACTAAGAAGTTACTAAGCAGGCACCGGAGCTCACATTCCGTGCGTCTGCTGCGGATGAAGGCGGAACCGGAACTCTACCCTTATGTTATCTCTTAACGCCAAGCTGGAACAGACAAGTTCTCAAGGACATTCTTCACTCTTCCCAGATGTCAGGAGGCTTAAGAAAACACGTGCTGAAGCAAAGCAAAGCAAATCCACACACGCATGCACCGACCCCCCCCCCCCCGTGCCCATCAATAGAAAGGAAAGCATACAAGAACAAATTCATGGCAAATGAAGCTCTGAGTTTGACAAGCAGTGGACAACCGCCTGATATGGCCTCCCTCCGGGGACCGCAGATTCGATATTGCTGGTATTAACTTCATTTGTTGAGGCATATTATATATCCAGTACCAGTTTGTTTAAAGGTTTTAATCTTTATTTGTGTGTTCGAAATTTTCATTGCAAATCTGCACTGTGTGCCGAACGATTTGCTTGGAACCCGCCCCGATCCTGCCCTGCGGGGAGGGTGGGATATGAATTTGATGAAATAAATCTGTGTCCCGTTTGCTGCGTATCACTATTCACTGAAGACCTGGCAATGCAGCTGGTGTGCATCTGGTATTGCACTGGGGTTACCAGTGTGTACTTTCCAAGCAGTTGGCTCTTCAAGGTTTGGAAGGCAGCTGAATCGTTTCGCAGTTACCTTAGTGTTGGCGTCTGCCCCAGTCCATCCTTGGGGGGGGGGACTCTTCAGGAGTGGGAGACTCCACAAGGGAAGAAGACACACTTATGGGCCCCTATTACACTGCAGCTTCCTCATCCCCCTTGGATAATAGAATCATAGAGTTGGAAGGCACCTCCAGGGTCATCTAGTCCAACCCCCTGCACAATGCGGGAAATTCACAAATACCCCCCCCCCCCCCGTACACCCCCAGAGACCCCCTGGTCCATGCCCAGAAGATGGCAAAAAACCTCCAGGATCCCGGGCCAAGCTGTCCTGGAGAAAAATTGCTGCCTTAAGGAGGACAACAAGGCCAATTCTCCCTTGCTGAGGTAACCGTAACCAAGCTATGATTTTTAACTCCCCAAGCAACTCGCGTGCAATAAAGCAACAGAAGGCTTTATTGAAGTTCAAGGGGGAAAAAAAGGTTTAAAAACAGAGGCATACAGTTCAGTGGCAGTAAAAATGCGCAGGGAAACAGGAAAGGTCACTGGCTCCCTTTCACTGGAGTCCTGACACAGTGCAGTCGGTTCTGGAAGCGAAGAGTCTTTGTGCATAATCCAGATGTCTTCTGGACAGCATGGAGGCACAGAGCAGAAAGGGTTAAGAAAGAGTGAACGCTCCCTTCTCGCTAACTACTCCAAGCCATGGCCTCCTGACCTCCTCAACCAATCGCTGGACAGTGTCCATGGAATCTTCTAGGTGACAATGAGTTCCCCCCCCCTCCCATACCTGAACTAAGTGAGCCTAATTAACGAGCCTGGATGGGCGACCTTGCCGAATATCTGCCAGTGTGGGGGATAACTAACACCTGCAGTAAATCAGGGAACTGCGTAGAACAGTGGTGCTTCAGCTGGAACAGACTAGAAGATTCCTGGAAGATGGTCTTTGTCTTGACTGTTCGCCCACTGTTCTGTCTGTGGCGACCGGTTCCTGTCCAAGAGCCGGGCGTTTAGGAAGATCAGGAGCCGGCCCCTGTGCAAGAGCCGGAGTCTTGGGACGATCAGGATCCCTTTGAACAGACCCTTCCTCTCCTCCACTAGCCCTCTCTCTCAGTTAGTAGAGGACACAGGGCTGAAATCTGGACCAGCTCTACGAGCGCACATCTCAAGGCTATAGCTGAGGGCCTTTGTTTCCTTCCTTGCCTGCAGGAAGGTGATGCCTGCCTACAGGGCAGGGTGGGGCTGTCAGCTCCCTATATAAGCACTGTTCCATCGAGCTCTAGCCTTTGAGGGCTCACTGGGCTACCAGCCTGCCTCATCCAATGTGTGAGTAGAATTTATTTAATTGATTGGTTTATGGAGCTCAAGGCAGCTCGGTGGGGGAAAGTGCCGAGAAGTCACTGCTGACTTCCGGTGACCCTGTGGGGTTCTGAGGAGGTTTGCCATTGTCCGCCTCCACATCACGACCCCTATGTTCCTTGGAGGTCTCCCATCCAAATACTAACCAGGACCGACCCTGCTTAGCTTTTGAGATTTGATTAGAACAGGCTAGTCTGGGCTATCCAGGTCAGGGTAAAGGCAGTTTACAATACAGATTAAAAACATAAAATGGAATACATAAAATACATTTTTTCTTTTTTTCTGGGGGAATGCGCCGGAACAGAGTTCCGGAACCCCTTCGACAAAATTCTTTTTAAAATGTTTTAAAAGTTTGTGAGTTTTCAGTGTACAGATTGTAAACTTTATTTCCCTCTTGAGAGTTCCAGCACCTCTTTTTCCAAAAAAGAAAGAAAAAAAGCCTTCATTAAAAACTAACATTTAAAACCACAGTTTAGAGACTGCTGGCAACTTAATCCACTGTGGCCCTAAATTAATTGAGTTTTATTATTTTACCTGTATTTTTAATTGTTTAAATGTTTAAATGTTTTCATATTTGTTGCCCGGTGGACCCTGATTGGGTGGAAAGGTGGCAGAAAACATTTTAAATAAATGAAATAATAAATAAAGCCGTCTTCAGCTGCCTCCTGATCCAAAGACCGTCTGCATTTTTAAGTAAGTGCTCACGTTGTTGTTTTTTAAAAACCAACATTTTCTTTTTTTTAAATATTGCCTGATTAATTGAGATGCGTCTTTCAGTTTGCTCCAGAGATTTTAAACTGATCGATTATACTGTGTGGGGCCCTGATCACAACATTTTAAAAGACCATTTCTGCTCCTTTTTAAAAGGAATTAAACAAGGTAGGCACAAAATGCGAGGGTTTTTTTTTTTTTTTTTAGCGTTTAGGCTGTTCTTCAAAGAACAAGATTCCTTGAATGCTTTGGGAACTTTCTTCAGAAGCCGAGCAACTAAAGAGACATTTCGTACTGGCGGGTTTCTCTTGTCATCTTGGTTTATTCCCCCGTTATCTGCTCTGGCGCTTTGGGGCAGCCAGATCTTTTTCTTTAAAAAAAGGTGTGCACAGAGATATGATTCAGGTGGGATGGGCCCAGCAGTGACAGGAGGTTATGAAAGGGGACAAGGGTGTAGACAGGAATGTAGTTAGACCTAGAAAAGGAAGTGAGACGAAAGACGGAAAGAAGGCTTGAGGGTCAGCTCTGCAGATGAACTCACTGAGGGCTGTAGGAGAGAAATGGGGAAAAGACCAAAGGGCTGCTTGGGAGTGACAGGTGGGTGATGAGCAAGTCAAAGCTTCAGCCTGAATCTTGCTGGCTCCCAAAGCTCTTGTTGTTTTGACAGATGAGGTTCCTGTAAACCGCCATCAGCCCCCTCTCTCTGCCACTGGCTGTGCCCTTCCGCTGGCAGAAAACAAGCTGTGGGTCCAGCCCTGTAATAAGAAATGTTGTGTTGTTCTTAGGGCGATTTGAATTTCTGTTTTGACAAAGCAGCGTGGCAATTAAAGGGAGAGCTTTTTTATGGCCTTTTAGCAAAGGCTCTGGAGGTGTATCGTTTAAATTGCTGGGCTGGGGAGAGGTGTTTTCAGACATGCCGTCCTGTGCCAAGGTACAGACCTGCGTCAAGAGTTTATGCACTTCCGACAAGAAACGTGTGCCATTCTGAATCGGCAGTCAAAGAAAGTAAGTAGAAAACAGATTTATTTGGCAAATACGGAGCAACCCTTTCAAATTGTTTGCCCTCCGTGTTGTTTTAGCCCTCCGGATATCCTCTTGGTCCTATCCTGAGGTTCTGGCTGGCCTTGGAGTACGGCTCCGGTTATTCATTAGTGAGGAGGGAACAGGACTCTGTGTATATTCAGAGGCGTTCTGTTGCTGGAAAAATTCCCTGGAACGTTAGTGCACTGACCAGTTTGGCGAACTGGGGAGTCAGAAGGGCTGTGACTTTTTTTACTGGGTGGAGGAAGGGCTTGGCTTGCTGGTCACAAGGTAGATGCACAGATCTGACACCAAACCAGCTCTCGGAGGAAGGCCCAAAGAAGAATTATTTTTAAAACATTGTTACCCTACCTTTCCGATACGCTTAATATACCACAACTCTGAAATGCACAAGGGAAACCGCAGGAAGAGGCGGCATTGAAAGGAGAGGAAGGATGGGGTGCACAGCTCTCCTAACTCTGGACCATGAGGCTTTTGGCCCCCAGGCCATTTTACTCAGCTGCACCTCACCCTCTCCTCCTTGGCTGCTCGGCCTAATCAGGGAAGGACTGCCTGCCGAAATAAGGAGCTGTGGCCAAGCAGCAGGGGCTTTCCGCAACGCTAATTTAATTAGCTATGCGGGCTCAATTAGCCACAGCACTAATTCAGTTAACAGAGCTAATTAACTTAGTGCCGTGCTAAACGCTGTGCCTCCTCTCCCCAGAGCCACAGTGCAAATTGTAAGCTGCTTGGTTAGAGGCAGGAAGTACCGAAAATTAGCATCTAATAAGATAAGAATGTTGTGGCCTGTTAGTGAAGTGAGATTGGACTAAAGTGACAAGAAGTGAGCTTGGACTAACAAAAGCTTATGCCCTGGAACATTCTGTTGGTCTTTAAGGTGCTACTGGGCTAGGATTTTGTTCTACAATGTCAGACTACCGAAGCTACCCACCTGAAATGGAATACTTCCTTTTTCTCCTCCAGAGACCCCAAAGTGTGCTATAGTTCCATTCCCCCCTCCTCTATGCTATTTTTACAACAATCCTGTGTGGTAGGCTAGGCATACAGTCCCATTTTTGCGGGAATGTTCTGTGCTGATTTGTCTGTGTTCGAGTCAGGCCAGCGTTTGAGTCAAGCCAACCGGGTGGTGCTTTGCAGCTGCTTGACTGCCTTCTGTTCATCAGTAGGAAGGGAGGGAACAAGCATGGCCTGCTAAATTCATGCGGCTGCGGACTGAGCCAAGCCCTCTGGGCAACAGCTTGGCTACCAGCAGGTGGCGGTTCTGGAGGAGGCATATACTGTTGGATATTGCAACTCTGCATGCAAGAGGATCAGGGAAGGAAAGGGTCAGGGCTATTTTTTGGGCAGGAACACACAGGAACGGAGTTCCGGCTGGCTCCTGAGTTGGCCACACCCAGCAGGAACTCATTAGCATGATAGGCCACACCCGACAGCAGAAACTCATTAGGACTGGCTACATTAAGGGTATGTGGCCTAACTATTAAGGTTTCAATTGGGGAAGGGAAAGCTGGCGACGAGCAGGAAGCCTGTGTGCTAGCGGCTCCTGCAAAACAACTGCAAATAACGGATTTATCCTGTGCTCGAATGTGGAGTGCCCCAGGGGGCTGTGTTATCCCCAATGCTTTTTAACATCTTTATGCACCCCCTTGCCCAGATTGTCCAGAGGGCAGGGCTGGGATGTCACCAGTACGCTGATGACACCCAACTCTATTTGATGTTGGGCGGCCGGTCGGATGCCAGAGCAGACAATTTGGACCGGGCATTGCACGCTGTGGCTGGATGGCTCAGGATGAGCAGGCTGAAGTTGAACCCGACGAAGACGGAGGTCCTGTGCCTGGGAAGGGGCGGCCCGGGGTTGGGGCTCTCCCTTCCGACCTTCGGCGGGGCATCGGTGGTACCTGCGCAGGTAGTGAGGAGTTAGGGAGTGCTCCTGGATCCCTCCTTGTCAATGGAGGCCCAGGTAGCAGCCACTGCCAAATCAGCCTTTTATCATCTATGGCTGGCACGGCAGTTGGTCCCCTTTCTGGACCGCGCTGACCTGGCCACAGTGATCTATGCAACTTAGACTACTGGGTGTGACCTAGACTGTTGTAACGCTCCCTACATGGGGCTGCCCTTGTCGCTAATCCGGAGGCTGCAGCTGGTGCAGAATGCCGCAGCGAGGCTACTGATGTGTCTCCCTAGACGGGAGCACATCGGGCCGGTGCTGGAGGCACTGCACTGGCTACCTGTGGTGTACCGGATTCGCTTCAAGGTGCTGGTACTTACCTTTAAAGCCCTAAATGGCCTGGGTCCGACCTACCTGAGGGACTGCCTTTCCCCATACGTACCCTAGAGAGCACTACGGTCTGGGGCCCAACATCAGTTCGTTATACCAGGCCCCAGGGAAGCCAGGCTCGCTGCCACAAGGGGAAGGGCCTTTTCTGTGGCGGCCCCTTTCTGGTAGAATGAGCTCCCAGAGGAGATCAGGGCCCTGCAGGACCTTGTGCAGTTCCGCAGGGCCTGCAAGACGGAGCTCTTCCGCCAGGCTTATAAATAGGGGCCGCCCCCTCTTTTGCCTCCCCTTTTACCTCCTGATCATCATGATCCCAGCCTAGGACCTGGACGACTGCGAGTACCATCACTTGTAAGCAGAGGATGCTGGGTATTATACTACACCATCTTTTCTGAGCACTTTAACTTTTGTATTGTGAATTTCATGTTGTTTTTATCTGTTTTAAATGTTTTAATGTATTTATATGTGAGCCGCTCTGAGCTCACTTGTCGGGGAGAGCGGCATATAAGCCTAATGAATGAATAAATAAATAAAATATAAATATGCAAATTAATTCCTGCAACAAAAAAAGCCCTGAGTTTTGACAACAAACAAGGTAAACAGAATACGAAACAAAAAGTGGGTGTGGCTGGATGACCACTCTTCTGGTAACATGGGGGTGTGGCCTAATATGCTAATATGCTAATATGCTAATGAGTTCTGCTGTTGGGTGTGACCTATTATGCTAACGAGTTCCTGCTGGGCTTTTTCTACCAAAAAAGCCCTCTCTTATCTGGGCTTGGAGCTGTAGCAAGTTAACCTTTTGGGAAGTTAATCCGTTCACAATAAGGGAAATGTACCTACATGAATGTGCCATGTAAGATGCGCCTCTGTTTTCGCAAGTAAAATTTCTCTCTCTCGTTACCTTTGGGAGTTGGGTCATCTTTGCAATGTCTTCGAACACCGTTTCCCCCTTAACCGGGAAACACGGAGGATCATTGATACTGAGAAAAAGCTTCCGTGCTTTCCAGGCAAATGATATTTCTTACTTTTAACCCGATATGTACAGAGTCAGCTAACCTCTGAAAGACGCTGTTAGGAGGTAACATCAAGGGAAGGCCATGGCTTCTGTTTTCCTATTTGTTTGGCCCTCTAGGGCAGCTGGTCGGCTGCCGTGTGAAACAGGATGCTGAACTAGATGAACCACAGGTCTGATCCTGCAGGGTTCTGCTTATGTTCTTAATGTTAAAATACAGAGGGAAGATACGCAGTAAAGGAAACAAAGCAAAAGATAAACTGTGTACTGGGAATGTAAACAACAAACGCAAAAACACTTAAGTAAATACAAAAGGCAAAAAGCCAATATATTGTTTCATAATAATATGCTAACAGGTGAAACTAGTAGACAGCGCTGCATTCCAATTCATTTTGTTTACTTGGGCGACCTTGTTCCCCGGTAAGAAACACATTCCTTAGGACGGCATGCCTCTCACTTTGGCACTCGTGTCAGGTTCTTTTCCTTTTGAAAGCCTTCTCGGCGATACGCAACCTTGGAACCAGTCAACGCGTGGGACACAGTTTTTGAACCTGCACACAAAGTTGTTGTCTACCGAGGGTATTTTACCCCTACATTCCTTGTTATCATGGACTTCTATTATGTCATGTTTGTGCATTGCACACGGCTCTACCAGTTTCATCTGTTAGCATATTACTATGAAACTATATATTGGCTTTTTGCCTTTTGTATTTATTTAAGTGTTTTTGGATTTGTTGTTTACATTCCCAGTACACAGTTTATCTTTTGCTTTATGTTCTTACTGTTAGCAAAGTTTCAACATTCAAAGGACGTGGAGAGTACTGGCTGTTTAGAGGAAAATATGTTCATTAAAGAAGAACAAAGTGTTATAGAACATAGAAGATAGAGAAGCGATTAACTGCTGAAGGAGGAACAACAAGAAGGGAGTTCTACAGGAGCCAGAAGTCTTCAGAAGAGCCAATCAGGAGACAGCAAGGACATAATTTAAAACTGCGGGCAGTCCCTAATCCAGCTATGCTAGTTACCAGTCCTTCAGCTGTGATCTTCAGGTGATCTTCAGATCATCTTCGTAAGGCTGCACTGTAGACCTTGCATATTCCAGCACCCCTTCTCTAGGTCTATTGTGCTGGACCACAAAGTTCATTATTCTTCGTCGAATCGAAAATTTATCAAGGGGAAGTTGTTTGGTAAGGACATCCGCAATCATGTTCTCAATGGAACAGTATTTTAGTTCAACAATTCCTTTTAGAAAATCCACTTGTGTTTCATTTTCCTTTCTGGAGAAGATTCTACAAAGATTCTTTGATCCTTGATTGGAGATTTAATCTCTCCCTCTCCTGTCTTCCTCCTTTTTTCTGTTTGGTCAGTGTGCATTTTATGTCTTCCCACATAGAGGATTCAAGTCTCAGTCTTTGCTTTAGTCATGTCGGGGAGTCTCCTTGGTGGTACGCCCCTGTTGGTTCTAGTTGATTGTCTGATCTGTTGTCCTGTTTGTTCCGTCAGTGTAAATTCAGTGATCTCTACATTTTCTGCTATTTTGAATGCTTTTTTGTCTATGAAAACCACATTGCAGATTTTTATGGTTTGTGTCTTTGGGTTAAGAATTCTGTATCCCTTACATCCCGAGGTGTATCCAACAAAGATAAGACTACAAGACTTCCAAGATGCAAGCTTTTGAGAGTCAATGCTCCCTTCATCAGAGCCAAGTAGGAACAGAGATCTCTGAGCCCCTTATATTCTCCTCCCACCTTCTAAGCAGATTATGAATTGAGGTTTAGGGGA
This sequence comes from Lepidodactylus listeri, assembly GCA_029233225.1. Classification (NCBI taxonomy): domain Eukaryota; kingdom Metazoa; phylum Chordata; class Lepidosauria; order Squamata; family Gekkonidae; genus Lepidodactylus; species Lepidodactylus listeri. The sequence continues at coordinate 153,173,632 of JARCFY010000003.1, forward strand.
AACAAGAGGTCTGGGGACCCGCGATACTCGCGCAGGGGGGAGGATTCCTAAAGGCTGCAGCCCCAGGTAAGTCCTCTCCCCCCCCCCTGGCGATTCCCCCTGCCTGCTCCAAGTGGGCCAGTGATCCCCCCCCCCCCCCGATTCTTCCTCCGGAGAACAGGTCTACCCGCTCCAGTCAACTGTATTGGTAGACCTGGCCTCCAGAGAACAGGTCTACCCGCCCCAGTCCACTGTATTGGCAGACCTGGCCTCCAGTGAACAGGACCCCCCCCCCCACGTGTAGGAAAATCTCCCTGCCCCCCAAGTGGCCCCCCACGTGGATTTAGATATCCACACGGGGGTGGCCACTTGGGAATTAGCTATATAGGTTGGGGAGAGTGGGTAAATGAGAGAGGGCTTATGGACTGAAGGATTGAACTTGCGCCTGCGTGGGTGGGCGTCCAACATTGCCTGGAGGAAAAGTTTTTGGGCATCCTTTCTGCACCTCTATATCTCAGCTGCGCATAGGACAGAGGCTGTCTTGGATTACAGCGGAGAAGAATCCAGCACCAGTGCATTCTGGCCTTCAGCTGAGTCATGAGTAATGCTGTGCCGAACAATACAGTTGCTTCATTGTCTGGCAGTTGCATGGTGTGCTTTGCGTGTCCAGGAAGGCAGGCTTCGTTCCCTCCCCCCCTCCCCGGCTCTTGGCCTTCTGAGCATCAGAGAAAACTGTCCTGGTAAACTGATTCCCTGCTCTATTTTTAATTTTATTGCAGATTTTGTATTGTACTTTTTGGGTCACTCCTGGGGCTGTTTAGTTGTTGGTTTATGGCTGCTGGTAGTTGCTTTTGCTCCCAGGAGTTTAGTTTGTGTGTTGTCATTTTTTAAAAAAATAGGGGTTTAATTTCTCCCCTCTGCCTTGAATATTGTTTTAATAGAGGGGCGGGAATTGACGTTCCCACAGTAAAAGATGTTTATGTTTCTTAAGGCTTAGTTCCAGTTGTCGCTCAGCCAATGAACCATTCATCTCGTGGAGAAGAGGTGTGGAGAGCTAGTTTGGTGTAGTGGTTAGATGCGCGGACTCTAATCTGGGAGAACCGGGTTTGATTCCCCACTCCTCCACTGGCACCTGGCTGGAGCCATAGCTCTGTACCAGCTGTTCTCTCAAGGACAGCTTGGGAAAGAGCTCTCTCAGCCCCACCTACCTCACAAGGGTGTCTGTTGTGAGGAGGGGAAGGGAGGGGAGTTTGTAAGCCGCTCTGAAACTCCAAGTGAGTGAAGGGTGGGGTATAAATCCAATCTCTTCTCTTTTTCTTCTTCTTCTCCCCAAAACCAAGCAGATACTCCATGCGGAAAGCCGCCTGTACAACTGCCCAGTTTGTGTGCTTCTTTCTACTCCAAAAGCGAGTGGTCCATGGAGACTTTGTGTTCACAGTCACATTGGAGGTGGTGAAGATCTTAAGCCACGGCCTTCCTTTTTTGGGATTCTCCAACATTCCCCTACTGGAGAGATTTGTGTAATTTCTTTCTTTCTCCTGCAGGTGTGAGGGTTCTGTTTTGTCTTCTTCCCTCTCTGGTCTTTGGAATTCAGCGCTGACCCCCCCCCCCACACACACAAGAGAGCCGCCAGTGAGACAATGTGGTCCACGCAAGCCAGCGTGTTGGGTTGGTGGATCCTCTTGCTCCAGATGGCGCATAGAGTTAAAGGTGAGGATAGCCTGTGTCGCCTGTGTGCTAGATGTCAGCGGAAGAGCGTGCCGATGCAGTGGTAAATAACTTGATTGGGCCTGGGGTGAGGGAGTGGAAGGGGGATGAACCCAGCAAGGGCTTGGGAGTGGTACATGTCAAAAAGACCTCGGGCTCGTAGTCTTGTCACAAACTGAACATAAGCCGGCAGCTGCCAAGAAAAAAGGCAGATGTGATTTCGGGGTCGTGTTAATAAAAGCGCAGTATCCAGGTGATGAGAAGAAAGCGCTCCACTCTGCCCTGTGCTGATTGGACCTAACCTGCAGCCCTGCGTCCAGGTCTGGTTCCAACTCTTTAGGAAGGGTGTAGGCTTATCAGAAGAGGTTCAGAGGAGAGCAAGGAAGATGGTTGGAGGATAGCGAATGGGACCGGGGAAGTTTAGCCTGGAGAAGAAAGGTGTGGGGGGGTAGACATGAATGCATTCTTCAAATACCGGGGCTGCTCCACAGGAGAGGGCCAAGACTTGTTCTCTGAGGAACCTAACAGCAAGACTAGATCTTGGGAGGCTTCCGTTACTGGAGGGTAGAGGTCATCTGAACATCAGGAGAAACCACCTTAATGGTGAGAACAGTTTAGCAGTACGCCCAGTTACTGAGGGGCAGGCCTGTAGCCAGGGTTTTCTAAGTCGGGGGTGGGGGGGCATTTAAATTTCTTAGGGGGCACTGGTTAATCAAATTAAAAGTAATGTGATTAAAGTTAAATAGGCTTTCTGGGGGAAATAGGTGTTGCCTGGCTCAACTGGGCCACCGTAGCTGGCGCTTTGTGGCAGACCTGCAGTGGGGACAGGCCTAGCCAAGTGCCCATTGTTCTTCTTTCAGCCTTAGAAAATGTAGTAGGCTTCAGCCTTGCTCTCTTATGTCCTTCGAGTCTCTGCTGAAGACGACCATAATAATTTATTCAGAAGAGACGGTAATGAATTATCCAGAATGCCTGTCCCACTTTCTAAAGATCGTTTTGGTATTACACTTGAATCTGCTGACAGGCAGTTTAGAAGTCCAGGGAACAAAGGCCGCTGCTTCTGTCATGGTTTTTATAGGGCTGTGTTGCTATTTTGGTCCCAAGTCCAGGTGTATCTGAGGAGGATAGCCTGCGTGCTGAGTCAGGCTGCTTTCTGACATGGAGGCCGGTCTCTGTACATCTCCTCAGCTCTTGAGCAACCTGTCATGAGGGATCTGTCACTCTGTTGGGCTCCAGGACCTGTAATTCGGGTCTCTCCTCTTCAGGCCACAGTCAACAAGTTTTGCCACTCTTAGAAATCCTTCAGGAGTGGTGCTTCGGGCTTCTTTCCTACCCACAGCTGTCTTTTTGTTTTCTGTGAAGGCTTCATTTCCTATCAACGGCATTCCCACACGCCACCCCCTCAAGTGTTTTTTTTTTCTTTCCACCCCACCTCGCTTTGCTTCCAGACAATTCCCACTGCAGTTGCGGCTCTCCTGGTGAAACTGTTAATCACCCACACGTCTGTCTGCCATCTCTGGGAAAATCTTGTGCCAGTTCTAGGTTGTGCAAGGGTTACTGGGTTCTTCCCTCACTACAGTGGCAATACGATGCTTCCTCTTTTCCTTCCTTCAGTTCCCCTCCAGTGACATAAATCTCCAGGGCCAAAATACGCATGAGGTTGGCAGTTTGGTTTCTAAAAAGAAAAATCCACAGGTGCAGATCAGGAATGCAAAACGTGCCACACAGAGAGTGATTAAAATGTGGAATTTGCTGCCAAAGGATGTAGTGATGGCCACAGGAATAAACAGCTTTTAAAAGGGGATAGATTCACGGAGGAAAGGTCTGTCAGTGGCTAATAGCTGTGGTGACTGAGGGGAATCTCCACATTCAGAGACAGTCAAGCTCTGAATCCCAGTGCCGGGTGGTACTTCTTGTGTTTTTACAAATGCCTCAGCCTCTATGTCATGTTGTTGGCCCTCCAGAGGAACTGGTTGGCCCCTGTGCAAGATGAGATGCTGGACTGGGTGGACCACTGGTCTGATCCAGCAGGGCTCTTCTTATGTTCTTGTGAGGGGAAGGCCTCAGCCTCTCTGCCCTGTTCTTGGCCCTCCAGAGGAACTGGTTGAGGCCACTGTGTGAGACAGGATGCTGGACTAGAGGGACCCTCACTGGTCTGATCCAGCAGGGCTCTTCTTATGTTCTTATGAGGGGAAGGCCTTGACCTCTATGCCCTGTTGTTGGCCCTCCAGAAGAACTGGCTGAGGCCTCTGTGTGAGACAGGATGCTGGACTGGATGGACCCTCACTGGTCTGATCCAGCAGGGCTCTTCTGATGTCCTTCTGAGGGGAAGGCCTCGGCCTCTCTGCCCTGTTGTTGGCCCTGCAGAGGAACTGGCTGAGGCCACTGTGTGAGACAGGTTGCTGGACTAGATGGACTCTCACTGGTCTGATCCATCGGGGCTCTTCTTATGTTCATGTCTACCCCCCCACCCCCACCCCCACCCCAACCCAAAATGGCCCTGGTGGGGGGCAGGTGCTGTGTGCTGAACTGAGGCAGGTTTACAGGCCACCTGCAGAGCATCTGTATGTTCACCCCAATGGGAGAGATCTGTGGGTGACTGTGATGAATGTTTTTTTAAAAAAAATTAAGAACATAGAAACATAAATCTATATCATGTCCCCCCTTAGTCGTCGCTTTTCTAAACTGGAAAGTCCCAGACAGTTTTAACATTTTAATTAATCAGACAGGAGGACACATTTTTGAGTTGGTCTGAAGGTTTCCTAGCCAATTCATTGATTCAGAGATTGCAGCCCTATAAACAACTAATCCCTATGGCGAGTGAGAATTCTCAGCAGGCAACCTCATGGGCAACCTGTATAGAAATGGATGTTTTGAGCGCGCTAAAAATCAGGTATAGCGAGTGGAGAGTCTAGTAACTTCTTCTGGGTCATGTGACTCTTGATGAGAAGGAAAGAGGGGAGAGTAAACTAGTTCTCTGAGATTTCTGAAAATCTTTTTAGAAATTACAGGAAGAACATAGACTCATAGAGTTGGAAGGGGCCATACAGGTCATCCAGTCCAACCTGTTACTATTACAGGATCAGCCTGAAGCATCCCTGACAAGTGTTTGTCCAGCCACTGCTTGAAGACTGCTAGTGAGGGGAAGCTCACCACCTCCCTTGTCGGCTGATTCCACTGTTGAACTACTCTTATTGTTAAAAGTTTCCCCCCCTAATATCCAGCCAGTACCTTCCCGCCCATAATTTAAACCCCTTATTTCGAGTCCTCTCCTCTGCTGCTAGCAGGAACAGTTCCCTGCCCTCCTCTAAGTGACAGCTGGACTGTACATTCCCAAGTCCCTCAGGTTTTCTTCACAGGGCTTGTTCTTCAGGCCCCCGATCAGCTTCGTTGTTCTCTTCTGCACCCGCTCCATTCTGTCCACATCCTTATTGAACTGAATTATCTTGAAATCTTTTTTTGACACCTGGCTTGAAATTTGTAATTACAGATTCCAACTTGGATTCCAAATATAGCCTCCAATCCAAACAACGGGAAAATCGTTACCGTCATATGTGTGGCCTTTCTTGAAAGGCCAGGCTGGCCACTGTCGGAAACCAAATGCTAGGCTGGATGAACTTTCGCTCTGATCCAGCGGAGCAATTCTAATAAACAGTTGAGATGAATTTACCTAGAGCAGGCCTATCAGTCACTGTCAACAGTGATAGCTAAAAATGAAACCTCCATGGAGGTTCAGTCCAGTCTCAAAATATTCCAAGCTGGGGGGGGGAAAGTAATGAATAACTTGTTGGTTTATAGGATTTAGAAGACAGATAAAATGTTTGAGCTTGTGAGACAAAGAATGGGAGCAGGCACCTCAGTTTCCCCCTGGGCTCTTGGAGATTTTGGAGTGGAGCCTGGGGAGGGTGGGGTTTGAGGAGGGGAGGTATACTGAGGTATACTCAGTAGGGTATACTGCCATACAGTCTACTCTTGAAAGCAGCCATTTTCTCCAGGGAAACTCACCTCTGCCTGGAGATCAGTTGTAATTCTGGAAGCTCTCTAGTCCCCACCTGGAGGTTGACACATCTAGCTGCTGCTTTCCCAAGGTGGTTGGATTTTAGGGTGGTAGAACATGTGCTTTGATGCAGAAGATCCCAGTATTCAGTTAAAAGGGATTACGACAGGTGTTCTCTTTTTTTGGGGGGGGACACGCCTCTTCTTTACCTGAGAACTAGGAGAGCAGCTGCTATTCGGAGTAAAGTAGCTCCCTATAAGGCCATGACTCAGAGGTAAATGTGTTTGTTTTGCAGGGTTCCCAGGTTCAGTTCCCTCCACTCTTAAGAGCTGCATGCAGTAGAGCTAGGAAGGTTCTTGGCTCAAGACCACAGAGAGGTTGCGTAGACAGAGCTCAATGACGACAGCTGCGCAGGTACACAAAGCTGGTTGAACGCTTCAGCCCCGGTGTTTGGAGTAATCCGATTTTTCTCCTCTGCATTGTCTAATCCTTCTAGGTGGGCTTCCCTGCCACCGGAAGTATTTTGGCCGCGATTCCATTGTGTGTGTGTGCAACAGCACCTACTGCGACACCCACGACCCCGTCTCCCTCCCACCTGTTGGTTTCTTCACCAAGTATGAAAGCAGTAAGGCCGGAACGCGGCTGGCACAGAGCCAAGGGACGTTTCAGGACAGAACGTTCACACCAGGTACCTTTAAAAAAATTTTTAAATTTCATGCATGCAAAACAAACTGTAAGCATACAAACTTAGATACATAAATGAGGAAGGTTCATTAGGTCAGTTTTCCTTGTAATCATTTGACCTCACACTGTAACTAAAGTTCGTTTCTTGTTTACACCTTATAATTTTAACAGACACATTTTGCTCACGGGTAAATATGTAGTTTTTATTTCTTTTTGCTTCGGCTATAAGTCTAGGCATTTTGTGTGTTCCGTTCCTCCATCCATTTATAGAACCTTGACCGTGTGTCCTCAAAGGCTTCTTTGCTATTTCCTCTCGAAACTCAAGTCAGATTGTCCATCTCTGCTCTTTCCAATATCTTGTTTATAACTTCTTCCCTTGAAGAAACTTCACTTCTCCAGTATTTAGCATATAATATTCTTGCCACTGTCACAGTGTGTATAATGAGATAAAAGTCTTGTTTTTTTAAATATTTCTCTGGCGTTATATGCAATAAAAACAATTCTGGTGTATAAGGCACTGTAGTCTTTAACACTTTTTGCAAGAGTTCATGTATCCAACTCCAATATTTTTTTAACTTTATCACATGTCCACCACATATGAAAAAAACAAACCAACATTATTTTTATATTTGCAACAGTCATTTGGTAAGTCAGGGTAAAACTTAGCTAATTTATTGGGGGTAATATACCGTCTATAGAACATTTTATATATATTTTCCCTATATGAAATCGCTTTAGTAATCTTTACATTTGTTCTCCATACATGTAGCCATTGATCTAAATCAATATTATGACCCAGGTTTTGTGCCTATTTGACCATAGTTTTTAACTATTTCATCTTCTAACATTATTATATACATTTTTAAAATCAGTTTATCATCAGTATATAACAATATCTTATCCATTTCTGTTACATTTGTCTAGAAGCCCAGTGGCTTATCTTTAGCAAATCTCGACTCTGTACCCTTTCCCACCAGCCAATATTGATCTGTTTTTCATTAAGTATTTCTGTTGATTTTAATTTATTTTTAATATCTAACAAATCTTCATATCTCAACAACATATTTTTCTTGCAGCAGATTAGGATTTGTGAAAGCTTCAAGTGATGAAACCCATTTGGGTGTCTTAGTATAAAATAATCTTTTAATAGTTTCCCATACCATCAGTAAACATTTCCTAATTAAATGTTGTTTAAAATATCTGTGTCTATCTGATTTTCCACACCACACAAATGCATGTCAACCCAATAACAAATCATGTCCCTCCAAAGTTAATATTCTAGTGTTTTGTAATGTGATCCATTTGTTTAACCACATCAGTGCTGCTGTTCTATAGTATAAAAGCCAATGTGGTAAAGCAAATCCATCTCTTTCTTTAGCATCTTTTAAGGCTTTCATTTTTATTCTTGGTTTTTTTTGTTTTGCCATATAAATTGTGACATTACTTTATCAAGTTCTTTAAAGTACTGTTGATTTTGAAGAACTGGTATTATTTGGAACAGGAAGATCAATCTTGGAAGAATATTCATCTTTATTGTAGCAAATCTACCCATCAAGGATATTTGTAGATTTTTCAATTTTTCCAAATCTTTTAAAATTTCTATCATAAGGTCCATATAATTATCTTTTTACCAAAGAGCTACATCTGTTTGTTATATTTATTCCTAGGTATTTCACTTTCTTTTGTGATTCAAAACCAGATTTTTCTTGTAACTGTTGCACTTGATCTTTATTCATGTTTTTAGTTAACATTTTTGTCTTGGTCAAGTTAATCTTCAATCCAACCACGCGTCCATAGTTCAATAGTGCACAATTGAATCCAGTGGGTTTCCTAGAATAAATACCAAGTCATCTGCAAATGCTTTGTGTTTATATTTTTCTTCTCTTATTTTAACACCTCTAATATATCTATCCTCTCTGATCATATTATTCAATACTTCAAGTACAAATATGAACAGTAATAGTGAACGGGGATAGCCTTGTCTGGTTCCTTATTGAATTTCAATATTTTGTGATAAGTCACCGTTAATGAGAATACTAGCTCTTTACTTAGTATAAATTGCTTTGACCATTGTAAAGAATTCTGTACCACTTTGAGAGGCTAACAGTTGCTCCAACATAAAGCTCCAGATGACATCATCAAACGCCTTTTCAGTATCTTGGAAAATTAAGGCCATTTGTTTCTCCAGGTGAGCTTCAAAGTATTCCATAACATTTAAAACAGTTCTTACATTATTTCTGAGTTGTCTTTTGGGTAAAAAGCCTGCTTGATCTTGATGGATTATCTGTATCAGTATTTTCTTCAATCTTGTGGCTAAAATAGAAGCATAGTTTTTATAATCCACATTTAATAATGAGATTGGGCTACAGTTTTTAATCTCTTTGTCATCCGAGTTTTGTTTATGTATAAAGGTTATTAAGGCTTCATTCTAAGTATCAGGTGTTTTGCTCTCTCTTCTTACATTCTGGATAACATTTTTCAATGGTAATGTCAGTTGATCTTCAAATATATAATAGAATTCTGCTGGTAAACCATCAGGGCCCCTTTTTTGTTTCTTTATTGCTTCTGTGATTTCACAGGTTGTTATTCGATCATTCAGAATTTTCCATTGTTCATTAAATGTGTTGGTACTTTGCTTCTTTAGAAAGTCTTTAATTTCTTCTGGTGTAGCTTCTCTTTTTTGATATAGGTTTGGCCCCATCCACACGAGCAAGATAAGCTGGAGGGGAAGTGACACAAATTTGTGCCGGCGCAATTTGCGCCGCTTTTGCGGGATCACACAGGTCCATTGACCTGTGAGGGCGAATCGCCGCTGCGTGATCACACGCAGCTGCGGGCGAATTGGTTTTTTTTTTCCCCAGCCGTTTTCAGTGTGCTTATCTGCTTCTACAAGGGATCAGTGACTTGCCTCTCCACCCTCGGGATCATTTGATGATGCGCATACCGGGATGGGAGAGGGGGAAAAAACAAAAAGCCCACTCCTCAACGCCACTTGTTTGCGCTGGTGCGATCACACCAGGAAAGGTCAGTTCTGGGCCGTTGCAAACCATTTGAGACTGCCTTTTTGCTGGTAGCTAATAAGCTGATTCCCCACCGGCTCAAAGTGGTTTGCGACACTTTGACACCGGCTGCAGGACGCTTCCCAGATGTGCTTGTGTGATCACGCCACTTTGAGCCGGCGGAGAATCGTCCTTCTTGTATCGCAAATGGGTGCGTATGATCGCACCCTTTGTTTCCATAAAATGTCTCAATTTTTTTTTAGTTCGATAGGGATATTTTTTCCCCTTTTTCATCTTTTAGGATTTTATGTATCTTTTTTCCTTTTCTTAATTTATATGCTAGCCATTTGTTGGCTTGTTGGCATTTTCAAAAAAAGTTTTGCTTTGCACAGGTAATTTTTTTGGCTATTTCCTCTGTCAGTAGGCAATTTATTTGGAGTTGTAGAAGTTTCAATTTCACTCTTAAATGCTCAGCTGAAGTGTCTTGTTTTAACTCATCTTCCTGCTTCTTAATCTGTTCTTTGATTTGTGAGAATTTTTCAGTTTTTTGTTTTTTCATATGTGCTGCTTCTCTAATCATCCAGTCTCTAGCATATGCCTTAAATCAGGGGTGGGCAATTGTTTTGGCTTGGGGGCCACTTTGTGGGAGCGGAGGTTAGTGGAGGGCCGCACCTTTTAAAATGATTGCATTCAGTAGTTAACTTTGCATTTCAGAAAAGGTATAAATTGTATCATAAAAATCAATAAATATAAATTAAATAGTGGTAGTTTTAGTCAATTTATTTATTGTGCTAATTCCATATCATCTATAGCTGCAAGCAAATTTAATTTTAGAATCAGTTTAATGAGACAAATGTACCCTATCACACTTTTCTACAATTTTTTTGAAATCAGGAATGAGATTGCTTGTTGAGAAACCACGTGGCCGACTGTCTTGGCGGGCCGCAAAAACCTCTGTGGCGGGACGCACGTGGCCTGCGGGCCGCAATTTGCCCACCCCTGCCTTAAATGCATCCCATACTGTTCTGATGAAGATATCTGGTTGTACATTCTGTTGCAAAAACATCTGAAATTCTTTTTTTTTGTCTTCGTTACAAATTTTACATTTTTCAGTAAAAATGTATTGCGAGTCCATCTACTTTTCTTTGGAGCATCTTGTATTCTTAGCATGAGGGGATCGTGAACTGCAAATGTCGCTGGTAAAAATCCCACTTCCGTCAAATCATTTGTAATCGTTGAAGTGATCCAACTCATGTCTATCCTTGACTATGATTTGTGCCTTGCTGAATAAAATGTACAATCCTTCTTTTTTGGATTTCTGGTTTTCCAAGGATCAATCAGTTTATGCTTTTCTGCAAGCTGTAAAAAAGGTATTGGGTAGTTCATTACCTTGTTTTTGTTTCCCAGTCATTGTCTTTCTATCTGAAAGTCTATCAGAAACAGCGTTATAATCTCCAATTAGGCAAATATCATATTTTTGTTGAGAAATAAGAGTTCCTGAAGCAGTTTGACATTTTTTTCTTGATGTTGGTTAGGTGCATATAAATTTATAATTAAGGTTATTTTACCTTGTCTTTGTATTTGGACCATCAAGATTCTACCATCTTCATTCCAGGTACCTACTTGTGCTGTGTGTGTGTGTGTGTGTGTGTGTGTGTGTATAAGCAACCTGATCTAGGCCAAGTCCCTCAGCACCTTAAAGGCTTTATTTATTTATTTATTTAGATTTATATCCCGCCTGACCAACATAGCGGCTCTAGGCGGCTCACAACATTAAAATCAATATAAATAATATAAATTAATACATTAAAATACAATACAGTCACAATTATAGTTTCAGTTGGCGGCAAATTGCAAATATAATCATTGGCGATCTAAAATACTAACACCAGGGCAACGACAGCTTTCCCGGCCAGGAGGCTTTGAGAGTGGGGCTCCCACAACGAAATTTCCAGCGAAAATTCACCATCACTTGCTTTGGAAACCGAATCTGTGTCCCTCGGAGTTTATTTTATTCAATAACGCATAGTTTGTTTTATTCAATAAGTTATTATGAGTCAGGTGAGGATTACCAATTGAGCATAATTTCTCCGAGAAAAACTAGTTTGGGAAGCAAAACTGAGCTTCAGTATATACGCAGTGTCAAATGTGTTTTCAAGGTCAGATGTATTTTTAGCCCCGATCCCAGATGCAAAGGGCCTCGGAGTGTAAAGAGATACAAGCTGGGGTGCTGGCCGCAAATTACAGTCTTGTTCTTTGTGCTGGTTTTTTTTTCACCTTGGTTGTTAGTCCAAATTTCGTGCCCAAGTGTCTTGGGTAAAAGGAAGATGGTCAGGCTGAGGGGGGTTGTTCTCCATGCTTGGCCTAGGCACGACGGGAGGGACGTTTGGCTGCCTTTGTTACTTTTCCGGACCATTAGAAAGCAGGCTTCAGGCAATGTCGGTCCGATGCTTATCTTGTTATTAAAGTGAGGTGTGAAACTGTTAATTATGTTCTTTTGCCATATTAATTCCTTACGCAAGCGCAGGGAATCTTCTGAGGAAAACCACAGGTAGAAGAGACAAAGATTGCTTTGGGCAACCTAATATGTGCTTGTGGAGAATGCGGAAGGGAAAGGAGGAGTGGAGGATTCAGTTCAGTGCTGTTGGACTTATTTCTGTCCCATCACTTCGCCGAAAAGCCCTGTTAACAAAAGAGACAAGCAGGCAGAGGGATGGCTGTGTGTGTGTAAAGCAGAGACAAAAGAGCCAACCATTGTGCTGTAATTCAGTTAGAATCATACAGTTGGAAGGGACTTCCAGGATCATCTAGTCCAACCTCCACAATGTGGGAAATTCACAAATACCTCCCCCCCACACCCTGTGACCCGTTCCATACCCAGAAGATGGGGAAAAACCTCCAGGATCTCCAGCCAAACTGGCCTGGAGAAAAATTGCTTCCTGACCCCAGAGTGGCGATCAGCATTTCCCTGGGCATGTTAAGAATGGGCCCTGAGAACTAAGCACTGAGGCGACCCTTCCTGCCCTCCCTTCTCATGATCCACCTGAGTTCACACAATCAGGACTGCTGTCAGAAGGCCATCTAGACTCTGTGTGAAACAGGGCTCATTTCGTAGCAGGCGCTCCTCTGCATATTAGGCCACACACCCCTGATGTAGCCAATCCTCCAAGAGCTTCCAGTAGCCCCTGTAAGAAGAGCTCTGTAAGCTCTTGGAGGATTGGCTACATTAGGGGTGTGTGGCCTAATATGCAAAGGAGCTCCTGCTACGAAATGAGCCCTGGTGTGAAAACCTCCAAAGAAGGAGAGCCCCCCCCCCCCCCCCCCCCGAGGAAGCCTGTTCCACCAAGGAACCACTCTGTCAGGAAGTTCTTCCTAATGTTTAGCCGAAAACTCTCTTGATTTAATTTCAATCCGTTGGTTCTGGTCCGATTTTCGGGGGCAACAGAAAACAACTCTACGCCATCCTCCGTATGACAGCCCTGCAAGTACTTGAAGATGGTTATTCGATCATCTCTCATGAATGAATGAGATTACGAACAGCAAAAGCCAAGTGTAACAACAGCTGTTAAAAACAAACCATCAAGTCCATTTTTAAAGACAAGTGTGGGAGACAGCTGGCTGATTCTTCCTGCCTGGAGATGCCCAGCGGGCTAGCAGCTGGCCACTAGGGGGAGCTTTAGTGTACTACGAGTCTGGCCAGTGCTGAATAAAAAGGAAAGCTGCAACTTCTGCAGCAGCATTTGGTGTCTTCAGGGAACGACATTATTTTGACCACAGACAAAAGGGAGACTGCGTATCACTCCTGGAACATAAACAAAGGGTGAAGATAAAAGGCAGCCTTGGTTGGTAGCCTTCAGTGCCTGGAAAGCACTGCATGATACCACAACTCAAAGTTGTGAGACAGTTAAGGGAAAAATTAGACTTTCCTTGAAATTGCCTCAGAACTGAAAATCCAGCAATTGTCCTAAGTTAGGGTTTGGGTCTCCCCCTTCCCACGGTGATGGTGGAAGGCGCCATCGAGTCACAGCTGACTTATGGGCTACCCCATAGGGTGTTCAAGGCAAGAGATGTTCGGCGGTGCTTTGCCGTTGCCCGCCTCTGTGTCCCAACCCGGGCCTTCCTTGCTGGTCTCTCATTCAATTGCTTAACCAAAGCCCAACCCTGTTTAGCTTCCGAGATCTGGCTAGCCGGAGCCATAGAAAATGACGCTGTCTTAACTGAAAGCTTGTAAGGCTGCGCAACATGTTATGGACTTTTGCTAAGATATGAGATATCCCCCCAAATTCTTCCAAGGGATTTTTTTTTTGTCCGGATCATTTAGAGCTCCAAAGGCAGCTTGCACAAGAGCTCTCTGAAGTCCCCTGCCAGAACAGCCCGAAGGTCCAGCGGGATCATGGCCCAAGGGTCCGCATGCCAAGCATCTGCTCTTTTCAGCACCTGCCGTCATATTCCATCCTCCCCTCCAGTATCCCGCAATTGCATCACAGTTTCAAAGCATGGCTAATCATTTCCCCAAACATACCCAGGGAGTTCGCTGAGGCTGCTGAGAATTCTTTGTTTGATCTCCCTAGTTTTCCCCTTTACAGGACTAGAGTTCCCTCTTCCACCAGTTTTAAATTCTGTCGCACCTGTGTGTTCCACTGACCCAGCCCGACAGTTTCTAGCCCGATATTGTATGACCCTCTTTCTGGTTCCTTCTGTTTTCAGATATCGTCCTGGTTCTGGACCCGACGCAGCGGTATCAGACGGTGAAGGGATTTGGCGGTTCCGTCACTGATTCAGCCTCCATAAATATCCTCTCCCTAACGCTGGATACCCAGACCAATTTGCTCCGTTCTTACTTCTCAGAGGATGGTGAATAAGGAATTGAAGGGCTGGGGGCAGGACGATGACTTGAGGATATAAGGAGATAGCAATCCACATTTTTTTCTTCATTATTCCCCCCCTCCCCTCACATTTCTGTAGGGATCGAGTACAACATAATACGTATACCCATGGCAAGCTGCGACTTCTCCATGCGGCTGTACACGTACTCTGACCGGCCGAATGACTACGAGTTGAAACACTTCAGCTTGGTCGAGGAGGACATCAAGATGAAAGTGAGTGTTGTGAGGGGTGTCTGTGCGTGCACTGAAATGACCGGAGGGGAGGAGCTGCTGCTGAGGCATGGGCCCAACCATTTTGGCCAGCTTTAGGTGGTACACTGGTGGCTTGTGAACATGCCCCCCCCCTCGTTTATTTCACTTTATTTAAAAGTAGGTGAGAGGAGGTGATGAGCTCGGGGGGTCCTCTCTGGCTCTCCAGTGTTGAGAGCCAGTTTGATGCAGTGATTAGGAGCGGGGACTTTAATGTGGGAGAACCGGGTTTGATTCCCTACTCCTCCAAATGCAGCGGCTGGTGTGACCTTGGGCAGGGGTCCGTTGGAGCGGGAGTGCAGAGGAGCGCAGCTCCAGGAGTGAGGAGCCCAGGGGGCGGGCACATGACCAAGCCCCGCCCCCTCCTCGGCTTCCCTGAGCAGTGCAGAGGCGCAGCGCCCCGGGGAAAGCCCTGCTAGGGTCTTTATTGTTTTTAATGTTTTGTTTTAATATTGATAATTTTATCACTGTTCCTTTTATGACTGTGTGCTGCTTTTCCAGAGACTTGCTCAAGGTGGCATATAAATTTTCTAAGTATACCATTTTTTATCTGGGCACATGGCACATAAGTACTGGAGAAATTTCACCAACCCTTCAGCAGCTTCCACCCCATCAGTTTGGTGTAGTGGTCAGGAGGAGAATCAAACCGGGTTTGATTCCCCACTTCTCCACATGCAGCTGCTGGTGTGACCTTGGGCCAGTCACAAGTTCTCTCAGAGCTGTTCTCTCATGAGCAGTTCTCCAAAGACCTCTCTCAGCCCCACCTACCTCACAGGGTGTCTTGTTGTGGGGAGGGGAAGGGAAAGGGATGGGTGGTGCACATGTCCTGGGTATCTCAAGTCTACTTGAAACCTGGTGGTTTCAAGGGAGCAGGAAGAGAATGAGGGTGTGTTCTTTACGCTTATTTTTATTGCACAAAGTATTGGATGGGGAAGGGAATGGAGGAAGAGCAGGTCAGTTTCACTCCCCTGTGGAGTGGAGCCTGAGGGGTGGGTGTTGCCTTCTGACGCACTTCCGGTATGTTAGGGGGTGTGGCATATGCAAATGAGTTATGCTAATGAGTTATGCTAATGAGCTCCTGCACCTCTTTTTCTACGAAATGACCCCTGACCAATACAGGATATTGTCAATCACCCTAGACCAGGTTCTGTTTGAAACATACATTGCGTACTTTAGAGCTTCTGCCCAATACTGTTTTGGTAAGTTGGCATCTGCAAGCATGGCATACATAATAGTCTGCAAAGTGCCATTCTTTCTCTCAGCAATGCCATTTTCTTGGGGCATTCCAACATTAGCAACCCGGTGTTTTACTCCTAAAGCAAGCAACCATTGTTTCATTTTATTTGACATGAACTCTGCCCCCATGTCAGATTGCAAAGCTTTCAGAACACCCAATTGATCTGTCACCCTTTTGTGCCAATATTTCAAAGAGTCAAAACAGTCAGATTTGTGTTTGAGAATATATAGCCAAGAATAACGAGAAAAATCATCTGTGATAACCAAGGCAAATCTGTTCTCTGATAAGCTAGGTGGAAATGGTCCCATAAGATCTACATGGACCAGCTCCAAAGGATGAGTTGATTCCCTCTCGCTCCTGCGAGCTACAGGAAAAGCCTTAGATTTTACTTGCTTGCACACCTGACAGTCTAAGAAAGTTTTACAGTCATTTACACCTTCTTTACCTGTCAAAGCAAGTGTCTTTCCAAGTGCGTGGAAAGAGGCGTGGCCCAAGCGACGATGCAATAAATGTAAACATTCCATGTGTGGGTTAGTGTTCCCTGACACACTCGCTGTGGCTGCAGTGACAGAATTCTCCAACACATACACACCGTTTTTTAAACTTGCTCTTGCCACCTCCTTCCCACCCTTCTTAATACAGCAAAGCTCACCCCCAAAAGTTATTTCAAACTTGGCACGGTCCAGTGCCAACACGCTGAGTAAGTTACTCTCGAGATTAGGGACACATAATACATTTTGGAAGGTATGGTTTAAGACCCCCAAAGTTAGTTCTCCTCTACAAGTGACATCAGCCGAGTGTCCATCAGCGAGACTCACGTGACCTTGCAGAGGCTCCTGTTGATTCTGCAGCATTCCAGAATCAACGCAGATACTGTGGCTCGCACCACTATCTAGAATCCAATCTTGTTTTCCTGTGTCACCTGCAACAACAAGAGATGCACTGGGACGACTCGACAACATGTCAGAGTGCCCAATGGTCTTTGTCTTCTTTCGCTGTGACATGCAGAATTTCTTGAGATGTGACGTCGACCCACAAATGTAGCATTTCTTGACACGTAGAGCCTTCACTGGTTCCTCCCGCGCAGCTTTCAAAACTCTCGTCTCTGCTACGCTGCTCCTGGAGTTGCTGCTGTAACCAGACACCTCACACGGCTGGGCTTTCTGCCAGGCAGTTGAAGCATGCCGAGCCTTGAGTTTCTCCTCAAATTCCAAAACTCTTCCTGTTATTAGCTGAAGATTTAACTGGTCAGGCTGTAAACCTTCAAGCGGGGTAATTAATACATCAAACGCAGGAGAAAGCGAACTCAGAAGTAAATAGCACTTATCTTCTAGAGAAATCACCTTTCCTCGTTCCTCTAATTGGTGATACAGCTCCGTCAAGGTACTAATGTGCTGTCTAACAGATTCATATGGAGCTTGTGTTTTTCTGTAAAGACGGCGTGTCGAAGACATTATAGTGCCAATAGACCTTCGGACATAAATGTCGCTAAGCGAATCCCACGCCTCCTTAGCAGTCGCAGAAGATGAAACATGCATTAATTGGTCATCACTTACAGCCAAAACGATGCTTGCCAGTGCGCGCTGAACCTTCGGCACGTCTCCCACTGGAACAGGATCCGGAGGGTCACTCACATACATCCAGAGGCCCTCTCTGATGAGGTAGTGTTTCATCTTTACTGACCAGATTTCATAGTTTGTCGAAGTTAGCTTGTCGACCACTTGTGTTGCTGGAACCAAAGCCATAATTCACTCCGCTTCTCCCAACACTCACAAGCTGAAAACTGTTATCTTCTCTCCGGCGTGGCGCTCCGCTGCCAAGGCTAAAGCAGGCAAGTCACACTTCCCCACTCCTGGAAGAACACAGCGACCTTCAGCCCTCAGCTCCTTGTTTCACAGCTGCCCACACCGCTCTCGGTTCACTGGCTCACCAAAAATGCAGAACTGGTTCTCCGCTGTGCTGGGTCTCCGTTAGGCTAGGTAGGTACTCCGCTAGGCTGGGCCCATAACCCTGTCGCGCAGAGCGTGTGTTAGCTAGCACCCACCTAGGTAGCCTTAGGACTTCACCAGCTTCTTCAGCACCACTAGCATTCACCAGCTCCACTGCTGTGTAAAATCCCCATAGGAACCACACAATACTCAGTCCAGTGGTAAAACTATATACAAGGATTTATTTATAATATTTACAGCAGTCCGACAAAAGCTCCCGCCAGCAACCATATAATCAGAGAAGGATACAATGGAAGCTACACAATTACCTATATACACAGCTCAGCCAATCACCTTCTTGCTGAGTCACAGTGACTGCACTTGCTCCAGTGCCAGTCATAACCGGTATGGACTTGTACTGTCCAGTCCCACAGAGCTACCAGCTGTCAGTTAGATCTCCATGATCTGAATGCTGAAGCTTAATAGTCAACATGGTCCATCTGGGCTGCATGGAGAAAGCCCAAGAACTTGGATTAGTACCTGGTGAACTTTGAACTTTTGGTTGGGTGGGACCTGTTCATCTAGCAGAGGGGAGCCTGCCAGGATCACCCCACAAAGGCCAGGGCTGGTCATAAGAACATGAGAGAAGCCAATGTTGGATCAGGCCAGTGGCCCATCCAGTTCAACACAGTGGCCAAAAACACCAGGTGCCCTCAGGAGGTCCAGCAGTGGGGCCAGGACACTAGAAGCCCTCCCACTGTTGTCCCCCCCAAGCACCAAGAATACAGAGCATCACTTGCCCCAGACTGAGAGTTCCTATCTATACTTTGTGGCTAATAGCCACTGATGGACCTCTGCTCCAGATGATTATCCAATCCCCTCTTGAAGCCGTCCATGCTTGTAGCCGCTACCACCTCCTGTGGCAGTGAATTCCACGTGTTAATCGTTCTTCGGGTGAAGAAGTCCTTCCTTTTATCTTTTATCCCCAGATGTCAGGTCTTGGCTCTGCCACTAGGTGGCAGCCCAGGGGTACCTCTTATGCCATGGCTTCAGATGGTTAACATGGAGGTGTTGGCAGTTCTTCTGATGGGAGCCACATTAAATTCTGTAGTTCAAGGGGCCCAAAACATGGGTCACAGTAAATGGTCCCTGCCAGAGGTCCAAGGTAGTGTCTTCCTGCTACTGAGTTGACGACCTGGTTCCAGGGTTTCAGCTCGTGCTCCCCAGTCATACCATTTCTTCTGCACTGCCTGGGTGGTGGCCAAATGTGGACTGTCTTTAGTCTGATTCCAGTCTGGTTGTTCCTTTAGCTGGCATACGTATTCCTCTGGCGGAATCACAGGCAAGGTGGGGGAGGCAACCCACTGCTCTTCCACAGGTTGCAGAATGCCATGGGGCTTGGAGCTGTGTAGCAGTCTGAAGGGAGTGGAAGCTGTTGAGGCCCACAGGCATTTCTCTTACTGCAAATAATAACTGCTGTATTACAACTGATAATGAAGCTGAAGACAGTGCATCCACCTGGACTGAATAGGGACCTAGGTTTCTTGTCTCATTACCAACGCTGATTTCTCCACGCCTTTGACCCCTCTACATAGCTCCCTCTAAATCCAATCATGCCTGCTATTGTCATTCACTTGCTATTGTCGTTTGCCTGCTAATGCCATTTGGCATCTAAAATCGCTTTCCGATAAGTAGGACAGATGGACTCCCATTCTAACTGTATCTGAGGAAGTGAGCAGTAACTCACAAAAGGTCATACCCTGCCACATGTTTTGTCAGTTTTTAAGGTGCTGCTGGACTACTCTTCTCTACTGCAAATAAAAGGGGGTTTAGATACAGATAACAGTTTCCCAGATTGTCATAAGCTGCTTTCTGTAGTAGGGCCTTCCAGGTTTGGTTGAAACGTTTGCCCGGGCCTTCAGTTTGGTGATGGTGAACACCAAGATAAATACCTGCTTGAATAGGATCGTGTGCTTATTGGCAAGGCAGTGCAAGGGGGCCACCCGCAGACAGGGATTTCTGCATTCTTATGGGACTCTCAGTTATGCAGGAAAAAAATTACTTTGTAAATTAAAACCCAGAACAAACCCCCTCAAACAAAATCTTAGCTTCGTTAGGATTAAGCATGATCACTGCTTTCTAGGGAGAAAGGGATGAGATTGTCTGATGGTCCAGAACAAAGCAGTCTTTGCTAATGGGGAAAAACTCCCTGGAGGCAAGCAGGGTTGCTAGCTTTTTTGGGTGACTGCTGATGGGCTTCTCCCCCAGCCCCCCAGTTTTGGCCCTGTCCGGCTAGCGGACAGGCAGTCATTAGCTGCCCTCATCCTCAAACGCGGTGACTCCTTTTCTCCGCAGCTTTCCCCCTTCTGTCTCCCTTTTATATTCTGTGTGTCCAGCTAGGGAGGAGGCACATTTCTGCACAGCCTGACATCGGTGGAGGCTCGCCTCTGCTAGCGTTGACCCCCCTCCCAGGCCCTCCCACAGTGTGGGAAAGCCACGGGGCGTCTTACGTTTTGGCCGGGAGCCTCCCTGGTTGCTCTGCATCTGGCCGGGACCTTTGCAGTGCTGGTGGCTACAGCCAGCCAGCTGTTTTGCCCCATGCAACAGGAGCCAGCCGCAGGGCTGTTCTCATTCTCCCGAGGCACGGCCAAGTAGGTCCAGGAACCAGACAGGTGGCCCTTGGAGGGCTAGGGCAGCTCTCCCCCGACTCCATCGGGAGAGAAAGGCAAGATGGCAGTGTATGTCACTCTGGCACACAATATGCCCCCATAGAGCAAATCCACCTTCCATGGTGATGGACAGATTCCGAGTGGAGCTGTCTAAACCTAAGAGCCACCCACCTGGGCTTCCTGGCCTCGCAAAACCTCGGGGGGGGGGGGGGAGAGGTATGGACGTCATGATGGTGAAATCCTACATTACCATAAAGAAAACCAAAACCAACCCCCCCCCCCCCCACGAACCATGAAAGACAGGGTAAGCCAAAAGGTCAAGAAAACAAATGAACAATATGTAATGCAACATACAAATCAGAACCAACTCAGAGAGCCAGTTTGGTGTAGTGCAGGGGTGGCCAACCTGTGGCTCGGGAGCCACATGCGGCTCTTTCACACATATTATGCGGCTCCTGGCAGGGCGGCTGGGGAAGCAAAGGGGAGGCATGCTTTTTCTCTCTTTTTCCCTTCCTTCCTTCCCTCCCATCTATTTGCTTTCCTAGTTTCTCTCTCTCTCTTTCTTATAACTGGTTTTCCTCGTTTGTTTTTATTTTTGGCAGTCCTATTTAACGTTAATAAAAAGCAAATTTGCATATTTTTAAAAATAAAAACGTGTGTGTGATATTTGTTCCTGTCTTGTGGCTCTCAGACATCTCTATGTGGCTCTTACGTTTATTCTATGTGGCTCTTACGTTAAGCAAGGTTGGCCACCCCTGGTGTAGTGGTTAAGTGCGCGGACTCTAATCTGGGAGAACCGGGTTTGATTCCCCACTCCTCCACTTGCACCTGGCTGGATGACCTTGGGCAAGCCATAGCTCTGTACCAGCTGTTCCCTCAAGGACAGCTTGGGAAAGAGCTCTCTCAGCCCCACCTACTTCACAGGGTGTCTGTTGTGGGGAGGGGAAGGGAAAAGGAGTTTGTAAGCCGCTCTGAGACTCCCTTGGGGAGTGGAGGGCGGGGGATAAATCCAATCTCCTCCTCTTCTTCTTCTTCTTGTGTGCAGAAAGCGCTTGACGGGGGAGTTCTTGAGGGTCCCACAAGGGGTTCAAATAGAGGCAGTGGACTTTGGCAGAAATTTTTTTTTATTTAAGTCGTTTGAACAACAGAGGGATCCTTACCAGGGCCTTTTTTTTCTGGGGGAATGTGCCGGAATGGAGTTCCGGAACCTCTCTGACAGAATTCTTTTAAAAACGTTTAAAAGTTTGTGAGTTTTCAGTATACAGATTAAAAACTTCATTTCCCTCATGAAAGTTCCAGCACCTCTTTTCCCAAAAACACACACACACAAATAACGCCCTGATCCTTACCCAGACACTGAAAGTAAGTTCTCCAGAGTTCTGACAGACACACCATGCATTATATAGTATCATCTTTCATCTCCAGTTACCCTGTGACCTATTCACTACAAATCTACTGTGTAGTAAATGATAGTGAAAACATTTACTTAATGCACATTTCAGCAACCTGACCTAGCAGTCAACTGTAATTTAGGTCTTCATCTTCTAACTTCTGTATGGTCTCTCTGAGGGTAGGACTGGCATCAGAGGGCAATTGTGCATCTTATTGAGTACAGTGCTAGATCTATTTGAAGCAGGCACAGACATTTCTTAATGTAACATCTCCTAAATGATGTTAACTGCATTTATGACATTAGCAGAATTCAGGCAGAGTTCAGGAATTCAGAACATACAAAGATTTTCACTTTTAAGGCACAGAAAACGGAGTTGTTCCGCACTGATTTCTCAATCACACGACACGGATAATTGACTATAATAGTAATGATAATGGAGTCATGGCTGAGGTGGGCCTATCCAAACTTAAGATCCCAGCACCCAGCAATAAGATCTGCACAAATCCGGCTATCACAAAATTTCGATCTAGGGAATGAATGGCTGCGAACAGTGATGCCAATCCGCTCCACCGAATCTCCATAACCTGCTAAATGCCAATGAGAGGCACAGGATTTGACTTGCCACATAAAGTGTGGAAGACAGCGGACGGAATATGAACAGGCTTTGGCTGTTGTGCAGACCTGTTATTTAAATGGGGCAAAATACCAGGACCCGAATGCGATTGTGGCACAGCCCGCCAAACTATCTTTCCATCTGTCACAGGAATGTGAGTGTTGTGCTTTCCAGGGAGATGCGACAGAGCTCTTTGAACCCTCCCCAGCTGCGACTGAATGGATTGAAAATCTAGATATTAGTATTTAGAGGGATTGCCCAATCGGTCTGCATGCCCATTGTGTGAACTTGGTGACTTATTTTATATTATGATACGCTTCCTGTGTGTAACTCTCGTACGATAAATAATAAATTGTAGTAATTCAAGAACAGGATGCAAGCATCCAGAGGCAATGAGACAAAACAGAGAGCCTGTCAGGGATAAACGCCGAGATAAATTCCTCCTTTTGCAAGTCAGCAGAAAGAGTTCTGCCCTCCTCCTGTCCTAAGCTCAGACCTCCCCAGAGAGTCCAACCATTTAAAAGCAGTCTTCCAAGAGTGATGACGCCTGTGTCAGATTGGCTTGCCCAGATAATTGTTGATGTCTGTTGTACGCGGATATCCCTGATTTTATTTGGCTTTTTTTTTATTGGTGGTATGTGCATTTTTTAAAAGACATTGGTCGCACTGTATTGGTTTACTTTGTTTCATTTCTAGACTGTGATCAGTAGTTGTGACTGTAAGGTTCTTGTTATTGGGGGAAACGGTCTTACTTTTAAGCACTCTCTTTGTATATAAACTTGGTAGCTTCTTGCTGCCATCCGGCAGCAAAAATTCCAAATCTCTCTCTTTTGGTAGTATGACCTAGGGTCTGGGCACTCCAGAGGACTAGGTGGCCCTGAGGAAGTACTGTACTGATTCCAGGGATAAGTTTAAACAAAAATTGATTTATTGAATAAAGAACAAAATAGGTTTTTGGTTATCATGAACAGTTGCTGAAGAAAGGAACTCGTAAATATAACTGGTAATGCTTGGTGCTACAAACAGTCCCTCAAACTCCACTCTGACAGCCTTATATTTCTCTCTCTCATAAAAGTAGCCACACAGGCTAAACTCTTTGTCTTTGGCCACAAAGATAAAACAAGATAAAACCACACGGTTTCGACACAACAAAACTCTTAGTCAAGCAGACTACGCACACTCTTCATACTTCACACCCTGAAATTCTCCAGATGACCTCACACAGAATCCTAGAACATCTCTCCTCCCACACTCTCCGTCATCAGCCAGTCAAAATCACACTTGTCTCCCTCTATCACCCCCCGTACAGTACTGCAGCCACACGCAACATTTAAAGGAACACACACACCAAAAACATGAAATCATTACAGTGACAACTCCGGATTTGTCATTGCATCTGAACGCAGCCTTCGTGTCAGATGGTTTCTTTTACAGAAAGTTTTTCTTGCCTTTCTGCTCTCCCGAGGACCACTAAGGCGGCTAACAAATTAAAACCTACTGATCGAAACCCACATTTCGAAACCGTTAAAACCAGCTGACCAAGAGAAAACAGGACATCATAAAAGCAATTAAAACCAGAGCCACGAAGCATAGAAAGACACAAAAAACAACAATTAGAACAAAGCATTGGGGCAGGAAGGAGGGATCACCGAAGGCCTTAAGAGCTGGATTTATAAAGGGTTTGCTTTTGATGGGTGGAGCTCTCATACCGATTTTTACCGAGAGCCAGTTTGGTGTAGTGGTTAAGTGCGCAGACTCTAATCTGGGAGAACCGCGTTTGATTCCCCACTCTTCCACTTGCACCTGGCTGGATGACCTTGGGCAAGCCATAGCTCTGTACCAGCTGTTCTCTCAAGGACAGTTCTCAAGAGAGCTCTCTCAGCCCCACCTACCTCACAGGGTGTCTGTTGTGGGGAGGGGAAGGGAAAGGAGTTTGTAAGCCGCTCTGAGAGTCCAAGTGAAGGGCGGGGTATAAATCCAATCCCTTCTTCTTCTTCTTCTTCTTCTTCTTTTTATATTTTATTCTTGGCCCCCTTGCTCCACTTGGCAATCTCATAGCTTGTTTTGCTCACAGTATTTAAGGGTAGCACAGGGTATGGCGATAATCCTTTCCATCATGGTCCAGTTCCCACAATCATCCTGTCACTGGTGGTCAGTTTTGATTCTCCTAGTGTTGGCCAGCAAGGCACTTCTAGTGCTCTTATGGATTGTAATATTCATAAGTTTGAACTTGGGTTGCTAGCATTGGAAGGGCCATGTGCAATCTCCATTGCAGGGGAAAGCTCCAGTCCACGCCAGGAGGCTGGCACTCTAGATAGTTCACCAAAGACAGAGACAAAGACTCCTTCTGCCATGAGGTTTCTTTCTGTCACACCACGCTGGTCAACTCCTGCCCCCTCCAACTTACCTGAACGAATTATGCTAACGCGGTTACCTAGCAACTGATGGTCGGGCCATCACCCAGTCGGCCAGAGCCATTAACTAACAATAGAAGTGGCCCCGGTGAGTCATCGGACCTCACCCAGGTATAGAGTTTCTGTTTAGTTTCAGTTTTGCAATATTGTCCACTCCCCGGCCCTCCTCCTTTTGTTTACCTGTAACCTATGGTGGGGTCAGAAAGGGACGGACCGCCTAGTAGGTGTGTTAGTGGGATGTGGTTAGCGCTGACTGCCCCCAAGACCACCTAATAAAAGACCCTGCACAGAGGCATTCGGTCTCTTGAGCCATCATCCCCTATCTGCTTTGCTACCCCTTTTGCCCAGCTTGCTATACCCATACCCTTGCCTCCATCTTTAAAATCTCTGGATGCTGGAACAGAGAGAACCACGTGGTCTTGCAGGTTCGAGCCACGTGTCCCATATTTTTCTATATTTTCCTTCCCATCCAATTCTTCCTTCGGTCGGACAACTCCTCTTCAGGAAGGTAACGTATCGCCTCCCATTGAAATCCTGCTCATGCAAACGTGCTATTTTCTAGCTTTATTTCCTTAGGCCTGTGTGATTGTGTGTGTGATTACGTTTTTGGTGTGCTTGAACAACATTACCCGGTAAACGGCATTGAACTTGCTATCTGCCTCACGTGCCTCTTTCCTTGAGAACTCCCAGGAGGGGTGGGACCCTGGTATAGTTGGCAAGAACCCGTGTATTTCGCCAATTGCTCATCTTAAATTAAAGCAATTCGGCTAACACTAGCCTTATTTTCTGACGGGTTATGTGTGCCACAGACGGATTGACCCATTTATGATTATAGGTTGAAATTAGCCACTTGGCAAAGCGAGCCTCAGACAGCCAGGTTCTTGATCTTCTGGACCCCAGCTCTTTCTGGGCATGATGTTCCTCATGAGTTCCCCTTCCCTCAGTAGTTGCGACTGTTGGTGTAGTGACAATTTGGTGTAGTGCTTAGGAGTTTGGTGACAGTTTAGTGTAGTGGTTAAAGAACGGTGGACTCTAATCTGGGAGAACTGGGTTTGATACCCCACTCCTCCACATGCAGCCAGCTGGGTGACCTTGGGCCAGTTCTCTCTGAGCTGTTCTCACTGAGCTCTCTCAGCCCCACCTACCTCACAAGGTGTCTGTTGTGGGGAGAGGAAGGGAAAGGAGATTGTAAGCTGCACTGAGACTCCGAGTGAAGGGTGGGGTACAAATCCACCTCTTCTTCTTCCTCCTCTCTCTGTAGATCCCTCTTGTTCATCGTGCCAAGGCCATGTCTAAGAAACCCATCTCCTTGTTTGCCAGCCCATGGACTGCTCCAATCTGGATGAAAACCAACAACGACTGGAAGGGGAAGGGGTCTCTGAAGGGGGACCCAGGCAACAGAGTTTACAAGACATGGGCCAACTATTTTATCAGGTAAAGGGACCGGGCACGGTGGTGGTGATGGAGGGGTGCAGTCTCTCCCATGGGCAACATGTTGAGGACCCCTGCCCTGGTGGGCCCAATTCACCCAGTGCTTTTTCACTGAAAGCAGAAAGATCCCTAGGCTAGCATACAAGGCGGTGGATTTCCTAGACAGGAGACAAAGTCTCTTTAGTAAAAGAAAACATCCTCCAGACTTGTGTCCGGGTGCAAGTGCCTGCGGACCCATCCCAACGTGTCCCCAGTATAATATGAAAGCTGTCTTTGTGCCATGGAAAGCATGGGCCAAATTCTGTGGGACACTGGAAACCCGTGATGGTGGGCGAAATACAGGTTGCCGTCTTTTGTCCTCTACTGTGGTTTAAAGCAGCTTGGGATTGGGGCAGGATTTCTGATCTGATCTGATCTGGGGGGGGGGATTTAACCCTTCCTCTCCTCTTCTCTAGCACCCTGGCTCCAATTCGAATCACAGTCCGTTTGGCTACTGTTTTCAATTAAATTATATGTCAAGAGAATTTGATGGTGGAGCTTTAAGGTGTCTCGGTTGGGGGGGGGGGGTCGTCTACAGGCCCTGATTCCAGACTCTAATGCTTTGCATTAGCCCTGAACTAGCTTATTATTATTATTATTATTATTATTGACAAAACAAAATTCAAGTCCAGTCGCACCACAAACTTTTCCAGTGGATAAGCCAGCGTGAGTCAAAAGCTCACATAGTCAGATCTGATGAAGGGGGTTTGACTCTCAAAGGCTGGAAAATGTTGTTGGTCTCTGAAGGTGCTGCTGGACTCAAATTCTGTTCTACTGTTACAGACTAGCACAGGTACCCACCTGAAATTGTTTATAACACACCTTCAGTTGAAGCGCTGTCCATCAGACTGAACTGTTAGATTTTGTATCTTGTTGTATTATAGTTCTGAACTGCCAAAAAGTCAAATAATGTGGGCTCTAGATCAAATTACACCTGAACTCTCTCTGGAAGCTACAATGAGTAGACCACATGGGTCCCATCAAGAGAATGATGCTAGGAAATGTTGGAGGCAACAGGAAAAGAGGAAGGCCCGACAGGAGCTGGATGGACTCCATTAAGGAAGCCAGGGCCCTCCGATTGCAAGACCGGAGCAAGGCTGTTAACAAGAGGGCAGTTTTGGAGGCCATTGATTCCTAAGGTCGCCATAAGTCGTAACTGACTTGGTGGCGCTTAACGCACGCACATTATAGTTCTGGTGGGTACTGCCGTGTTGGTCTAAAGCAGCAGAACAAGGTTTGAGTCCTGTGTCACCTTTAAGACCAGCACAGTTTGATTCTGGCTGTCAGCTTTCATCTGCACGCACACTTCTTTGGGTGCATTGTAGTTTACATTATAGTTCTGTTATTATTCATTGTCTTTTTGTAAAAATAAAAATCGGAGGCTTCCTCCAGGAGCCTAGGGCAGCATGCATAGATCTTCCCTCTTCTGTTTTCATCCTCACAGTGGCACTGTAGCATAAATTAGACCAAGAGCAGGCAACTTTGGGGGGCCCAATTCCTGGGAAAAGATACGTCCTCTGCTTGTGAATATGTTGGTGTGCGAGCAAAATGGAGAGGAGAGGAGGGTTACACTTGGCTGGACTTGCCCAGAGGCCCCAGAGGCACTGCCTGTGTTTCAGAGATTCGCCTTGGATGTGGCTGGGGGGCTGTGTAGGACTGGGAGACGCTGACGGGCATCAGCCGTGCCTGTTGGCTCTTCCCGCATCGCTGGCAGCAGCAGTGCTGCCAGTGGCTTGTCTGTGTGGGCAGCAACCTGGCTGTGGCTGCCAAGCAAAATGTTCCCCTGTGCTGCTGTTGGCACGGTAGCCAAAGGGTCACCTACCCCCGGGTTAGACCAGAAGCATGACTGGCCCAGGCCCACCCAGTGAGCTTGACGACCGAGCAAGGACTCAAACACAGGACCCGTGTAAAGTTAGGGAAGATAGCTGATAGGATACGTACAGGCTTTGGCAGTTGTGCAGACCTGTTGTCTAAATGGGGCAGAACGCCAAGACCCGGATGCGATTGTGGGGCGGCCCGCCAAACTACTTTCCATCTGTCACAGGAATGTGAGCGTCGTGCTTTCCAGGGAGATGTGACAGAGTTCTTTGAATGCTCCCCAGCTGCGATTGAGTGGATTGAAAATTTAAATATTAGTATTTGGGGGGGGGGGGTTACGTACCTGTTATATCAACTTGGTTACGTGTTTTATATTATTATATGCTTCCTGCATGTAATGCTGCCATTACAATAAATAATAATAGATGTGGAAGTCAAGAAAAGGCATAAGACGAGAAAAGTGGGCAAAACGAGGTATGGAGGGAAATGAAATGAGCTGCCGAGTTAAGAACAAAGGGAGAGGGATGCAAAGCAGAAAGAATTACGACTGTGAAGACAGGGAGGTGTGACAGTGTGTTTGCCGTAGCAGCCCTCCCTCAAAAGGCACACTGGCCCATTCTGCATCTAGCATTCGCTCCGCTGTTTTACCAAACCCACGTTGGAACAAAAATTCCCCTCTACATTGTATGCCGGTTTCGCTTTCTTTGACTGTCGGGTTTTATGGTAGAAGAAGAAGAAGAAAAGATTGGATTTATACCTCACCCTTCACTACCTGAAGAAGTTTCAAAGCATCTTACGATCTCCTTTCCCTTCCCCTCCCCACAACAGGCACCCTGTGAGGTAGTGGGGCTGAGCAAGCTCTCTCGAGAACTGCCCTTGAGAGAACAGCTCTGAAAGAACTTATGAAGGACCCAAGGTCACACCAGCTGGTTGCATGTGGAGGGGTGGGGAATCAAACCCAGTTCTCCCAGACTGGAGTCCACGCTCTTAACCACTACACCAAACTGGTAGCCTCCACACTGCATCACGTCCGTTGATCTCTCAGTTTTATGGTACCGTCTGCATAGATTTATGGCAGTCTTATGACCGTTAAGAGTGACTTTTGCAGTCAGTGCTGACATGGATAAACTAACTTTAATTTTGAGAGGGCAAAATGAAGGAAGCTTTGAGAATACACGGCCAAGATTTTATAAATGGATGGAAGAATATCTTCAATAAACTATATGGACGTACAGCCGAACAAGAAGAAAACCTGAATCGTATTTTTAACTGTAAGCAAAGATTTAACTAAAAATATACGGTGGAAAGAAATAAGAAAATATATGGTGGAAAAAAATAAGAAAAGTTAAGCCAGATCCTATATGGGAAAAAGAACGAATTACTGCAGGAAAGATGGTCGAAATTCTACGAATGGTGTAAAAATAACTGAATGACTCAAAATATTAATTATTAAATGTATGAATTTAAGGGGTTTCAGATATTAGAAAGAAGAACAAGAAACTACAAAGGAACTAATATAAAGATAGGAACTGTGTATGGTATAAGACTAAATGGGAAAGTATTAAAGAAGAAATAAATAGACCAAAATAAGTTGCAACATGGTATGTGGAGGTTCCGTGCGGTCCCCACTACTAGATATTTATAGCAAAATGATAGGTCTATATGAAATAAAGTAAGAAATATGATATTGTAGAAGTGGTATCTGATGTATTTGTTATACAAGTGATATTCCTTATTGTAGTAATTGTTCGGAAACACTGGATGTAGAAATGGGTGTACATTTCTGAAAATGAAATAAAAAATTTATAACTGTGAAAAAAATAAAAAACATAATTAGATATTGTGTGAGGTAATATAGCAGTCAAATAATGATGTCAATGAAACCCCCAAATTTGTATGTATGTATGTTTCTTTGTTTTTCATAAAAATAAAAAATTATCTGGGAGTGGGGGGAGGGTGACTCTGCAGTCAGTAGTAGTGTGTTGGCCCGGGGAATGTGGATTTGAGCCGCATCTTTTCCTGTTCCAGTGTGGGTTTGGTAAAACAATGGAGCGAATGCTAGCTGCCGAACGGACCACTGACTGCCTCCTCTTTTCTCCACCCCCACCCCCTCAGGTTTCTTGATGAGTACGCCAAGCACAATCTGACCTTCTGGGCATTAACAGCTGAGAATGAGCCCACGGCTGGACTGATGGCCAATTATCCCTTCCAGTGCTTGGGGTTCACCCCTGAGCAGCAGCGGGACTTCATCGCGCTGGATCTCGGCCCCGCCCTGGCGAACAGCTCTCACAAGGATATCCGCCTCATCATCCTGGATGACAACCGAGTGAATCTGCCTCATTGGGCGAAAGTGGTGAGTCCCGCGGATTGTCCGGTTCAGAGCTGTCTGTAGGAACAAGGAACGGGGAGCAGAAATCAGCTTACAGAATGCGGCTTTTGAAAGGAGGAGGAGGAAAAGGAGGAGGTCTCTGGTCCGTGCTGTAAAAGCCTGCCGAAATCTCAAAAGTCCCCAAGGATGGCAGGTTTCTAGTCCTTGTGGCAGTGGGATGCTTGGTAGTACGTGGCTAATGCCTTGCTGAAATGGCGGAAGTCAGTAGTTAGGCACAGGGCCCTGTGTGGGTTCTTTGACCAGTGAGGCTGGAGTAAACCCATTTGGGGTGCATGGCAGAAAAGTGGTGCGTAAGTATTTTACGTAAATAAATAAATGCAACATCGTTTTTTTAAAAAAGCAGACTTGGAGAGAGTATGCTGGATTGATACCGGCTGTGAAACTCAGCTTTACTCGGTTTAAAACTTCAGTTGGTTTATTGCAGAATTACTCCCCCTGCACACAGATGTGAGTACAAAATGTCCCCCTCCCACAAAAATGTGAGTGTAGATAACACCTAGCCTCCAGGGGCCTAAGCAGGTTTTTTTTTAGTGGCTCTTGGCCTTGGCCCTTCCTCACCCAAAGAGTAACTGACTCGTGGAATTCACTGCTGCAGTAAGTGGTGGTGGCTATAAGCATAGACAGCTTCAAGAGGGGATTGGATAAACTTATGGAGCAGAGGTCCATGAGTGGCTGTTAGCCACAAGGCATAGATGGAACACACTGTCTGCGGCAGTGATGCTCTGTCTTCTTGGTGCTTGGGGGGCAACAGTGGGAGGGCTTCTGGAGTTCTGGCCCCACTGGTGGACCTCCCAATGGCACCTGGGTTTTGGCCACTGTGTGACCCAGAACGTTGGACTGGATGGGCCACTGGCCAGATCCAGCATGGCTTCTCTTATGTTATGTTCTTGGTGCTTGGGGGGGGGGGGCAACAGTAGTGGGAGGGCTTCTGGAGTTCTGGCCCCGCTGGTGGACCTCCCAATGGCACCTGGGTTTTGGCCACTGTGTGACCCAGAACGTTGGACTGGATGGGCCACTGGCCAGATCCAGCATGGCTTCTCTTATGTTATGTTCTTGGTGCTTGGGGGGGCGGGCAACAGTAGTGGGAGGGCTTCTGGAGTTCTGGCCCCGCTGGTGGACCTCCTGACGGCACCTGGATTTTGGCCACTGTGCGACCCAGAGCTTTGCACTGGATGGGCCACTAGCCTTATCCAACACAGCTTCCTCTTATGTCCCTTTGCTCCTTGCCGTGATTAGTCATGGTCCTTCTTTTCAAACTCCCCCTTTCCTGTAGACATATTTCCCGTTCAAGGTTTGATCTCACGGGATTTAAGCGCCCCTCCTCTTTCTGCCCAGGTGCTGAGTGAGGATAGCCGAGCTCGTCACTACATCCACGGCATCGGCGTTCACTGGTACCTGGATTTCATCGCCCCCATCGACGACACGGTGGGGATCACCCACGAGATGTACCCTGAATACTTCCTGTTCTCCACCGAGGCCTGTGCCGGCGCACAATTCTGGGAGAGGGACGTGATCCTTGGAGACTGGGACCGGGGGAATCAGTACAGCCGGAGCATCCTGGAGGTATGAGTAGCGGCCGGAATGCGGGAATGAGAGGGCCCGGCCTGGCTTTCGCCACCCACGCTCTCTTCTCTAATCCTGGCCCTTTCACTCCCCGCCCCCTCCCCCCCCCAATAGAACCTTAATCACAACGTCATAGGCTGGATGGACTGGAACCTGGCCCTGGATTTGGAAGGGGGCCCCAACTGGGCTAAGAACTACGTGGACAGCCCGATCATTGTCGACGTGGCCAGTGACACTTTCTACAAGCAGCCCATGTTCTACCACATGGCGCACTTCAGGTGAGGCGGAGCAAGAGGCCTCTGTTTTTATGGGTTCCTGTCACCCTAGTGGGCGCGTGGCTGCCGGCAGGAAGACGCAGACTCCCAAAAGATACATTTGGGATGCCGAGATTTTTGGCTCGCGTAGGCCTGAATGTGCACCTCTACTGCTGAGATGCCATGAGAAGGCTTGCGCAGGACTGGGTTCCACACAAAAGGGGGAACCTCCCACCCCCTAAATTTTAACATGCACAATCATGTTTCTCGCAGCTAGATTACTGTTGCTTTATGTCTTGCTTTATGCGCAGGAGCACATGAGCACACCAGTGCATTGCTTGTATAGAATCTCTTCTGTAGTCACAAGAAGGTTGCTTTTCTATAGTGTCTTGTTATGAGGTGGAGGAGATAGATGCAGACAAACAGATCTTCATAATTAACCCGGGATTCAGAAGGAGCCGGTCAAGGACGAAGGGGTAGCCTTGGTGAAACCTGCTCATCCTTAGCTTGAAACTCAGTGCTTTTACCTCAGGCTCAGTTGACAAGGCTCTCTCTCTCTCTCACCTTTCTCCACAGCAAATTCATTCCAGAGGGTTCTCAGCGCGTCGGTCTGAACTCCATCCAAAAATTCGGCGCCTGCTGTTTAGAGCACGTGGCCCTGATCCGCCCTGATGGGGCTGCTGTGGTCATTGTCCTCAACCGGTGAGTCACTCGGATGGAAACCTTCCTGTAGTTTATGCAGGTCATGGGGATTTGGATATTTTGAGCTAAAATTTCCATTGCAGCTTACTTTATACTGCTGAACCAACCAGCAAGGGCACACAACACACGGGCATGCTTGCATGTGGAGACATGAGTGCGCGCCCCTCCCATAAGGTTGACCGAAGAAGGCAGCAAAAATTCAACCTGGGTCCAAGGGGCTTGCAGAGAAGTTTACCCTCCCCCGGGGAGGGTCTGAATGCCTCCTCTCAGTGGTTCACCCCTCCAGTGGAAACTTCTCCCCTCTATCCTAGAGGCCAGTTTGGTGTAGTGGTTAGGATCGTGGACTCTAATCTGGGAGAACTGGGTTTGATTCCCCGCTCCTCCACTTGCACCTGGTGGTGAGACCCTGGGCCATTCACATTCAACTCTCAGAGCTGTTCTCTCAAGGGCTGCTCTCTCAGAGCTCTCTCAGCCCCACCTACCTCACAGGGTGTCTGTTGTGGGGAAATGAAAGGAGGTTGTAAGCCACTGAGACTTCTTTGGATAGTGAAGGGCAGGGTGTAAATCCAATTGTTTTAGTTGCAATTCTCTAGGATCCCCACCCCCATTCAGTAGTAAGGGCTTCTCTTCCAAGACATCCATGGCTTCCGCTGTAGCTGGTTGGGCCCTGGCAGGTTCTATGGCGGGTGGAACATATCAGGCCTCAGCGCAAGACAGTGAGATCTCCTTGGGAGAGCTGGCTGCCTCTCAGATAGGTGCTTGGCGAGAGTGGCCCAGAAAGTGGGCGGGAGATAGGTCAGACTGCATGGAGATTGTGGGTGCCCAACTGGGCAGCCTTGGCACATACTCAGCCTTCAGCCTAGCCAGACCTTTTGTTCCCAGACTTCCCCACCTGCTCCTCTGCTTCCTCACTCTGAATCCCTGTGACTCACCCCGGCAGCAAACCTGGACACGCTTACCTGGAAGCTAAGTCCCACTGAAGAGAGTGGGATTTACTTCTGAGCAGGGGTCCTTTCGTAGAAAAAGAGCTGCAGGAGCTCATTAGCATAACTCATTAGCATATGCCATGTCCCTTGACATCACTGGAAGTGTGTCAGAAAGGGAATGTCAGTTTCAGCCCCATTATACCCTATGGGCCATTGAAATCAATGGCAAAAACTCATAGGGTATATGAGGGGCTGGAGGAAAGGGGGTTTGAGGGAGAGGCTCCAAACTTGCAGGGTAGCTGCTGAGGCCTCTCCTTGAAATACCCACCAAGTTTCAAGAAGATTGGACCACGGGGTCCAATTCTATGGGCCCCCAAACAGGTTGTCCCATCCCCTCCATTGTTCTCTATGGTGGGAAAAAATGTTACCTTCTTTTCTACCATAGAGAACAATGGAGGGAATGGGGGCAACCTGTTTGGGGGCCCGTAGAATTGGACCCCCTGGTCCAATCTTCTTGAAACTTGGTGGGCATTTGGGGGAGAGGTCCCAGCAGCTACCTCAAGTTTGGAGCCTCTCCCTCAAATTCCCTCTCCTCCAGTGGCTTTTAAATTTGCCGCCGAATTTCGGCGGCAGTTCAGCAGCAGGCTGAATCATATCAGAGAATCTGATTCGGCCCATGGCTGCCCTACTGGCCAGTCCTGAGCTGGCGGAGCTTTGCTCCGCCTCGCTCTGGCCCCAACGGACCCCTGCTTCTGAGTAAGCAAGCAACAGGAATTGCAGATGGTGCTTCTCGCTGCCAGTTCAGAAATCATCACCAGCCAGTTACAGAGCTGATGAAGGGTCCCGTTCATATGGAACAGAGTGCAAGTCGAAGCTTTTTTGGGATGAGAGACTGTGGTATTGCTTCTGTGACGTTTGCTTTCTTTGCAAATGTTCGGGCAAAACATGCCGCAAGCAGTGCAGCAAACCCCTAGAGAGCCTCGCCATAAATATGCCAAGAAGTACAGTTTTATATCCTAATTATAGATGTTGTTCAATCAGTAAAAGAAGTTTAGGGTTGATAGGAATGTATTGCATATATTTCAATTTCCCCCAATATTTCTGTTTTTCCATGCAAAAACCCAGGGAAAAAACACTCTCTCTCTCTCTCTCTCTCTCTCTCTCTCTCTCTCTCTCTCTCTCTCTCTCTCACACACACACACACACACACACACACACCGGTGGCTTTGAAATTTCCAGAAATTTTACATTTCTACTTGGGACCCTTGGGGAGGGTCTGTAGCACAATGGTACAGCACCTCCATAAAGTGGCAAGTTCAGTCTTATGGCCATTGCCAGTGACATGGGCAATCCCAGCCAATGAGGGATCACATGACGATCACAAGACAATCTGAGAGGTTTCTTGAGAGCCAGTCTGGTGTCGTGGTTAAGTGCGCGGACTCTAATCTGGGAGAACCGGGTTTTAATTCCCCACCCCTCCGCTTGCACCTGGCTGGATGACCTTGGGCAAGCCGTAGCTCTGTACCAGCTGTTCTCTCAAGGACAGCTTGGGAATAGAACTCTCTCAGCCCCACCTATCTGACAGGGTGTCTGTTGTGGGGAGGGGAAGGGAAAGGGGTTTGTAAGCTGCTCTGAGACTCCAAGTGAGTGAAGGGCGGGGTATAAATCCAATCTCTTCTTCTTCTTGGTCCTCAGAGGAGAGGAGAAACTCGGGGGGGGGGGTCTGCAGTGTGTCTCTTCTCATTCTGTTCCTCTTTGCCCTTCCTCCCTAGGTCTGCAAAGAGCATCTCCTTTGGACTTTCCGACACGAGGGGCCTGATAGTGACTGAAATCCCACCCAATTCCATCCAGACGTACCTGTGGAGGCGTGAATGAGGACGAAGCCAAGGAGAGAAGCCTGCTGCCCACTCTGTGGAGGAAAATTCTGAGCCAAGCTCCATATGCCTCCTGCCCCTCACACCGCGGCCATGTTCAGTGTGGACTTCAGCAGGCCGAATTAGGGCCTGCTTCATGCTCCCTGTTTGGAAGCCAAGGACTGGAAGCAGAGACTGTGAACTGTGAGTGGCAGTACCTTGGCTTCTGCTGCGCTCTTGACTGTGCTGGCAAGAACCCTCTGAGACGGAAGGAAGGGTGCAGGGCATGCGTTTTTGCACTCCTGTGGAACAAACCGGCCTTGCTTTTAGGCCTCAAGTGTCTCCACAGCCCACGAGAGCCCTCAGTCATCCCGGACTTGCCCTTCTAGTTTGGATTCCTCTGTCAGATCTGGAAATCGGTCCTTTACGGTTTGGATTAATTTATTTTGTGTATATTTAAAATAAAAGGTCTGTACATTGATTGTGTGAGCGAGTTGGACGCATCAGAAGAGTTCACAAATGGGTTTCCGGTTGGGAGAATGGAGGTCTGACACGCTTTGCAAATGTGCAAGGCGGACAGCGGCTCTTCCTGACAGCTTGGGTGGGTTAATCCACCCGACGCAACCTCACACAGGTAGTGTGAGGACCAGCAAGCAATATAATCCAGGTTTGAGCAACCTCGGTGAAGGGAAAGTCTCGGAGGAGACTTTTCCGACACCTTGAGCACTGCAGCCGAAGAGGATTCTTGCGAGTATCTCTAAGGAGCCGAGCTGAGCTGAAAAATTCAGCATAAAACCTCCAATTCCCCTGATTCCTTAACAAAGAAGACAAAAGTTTAAACGTTGGGACCACATCTGAAGCGAAGTAACAACAAAAGGTAACGGAAAAAAGTTTTTTGCCTTACCATTGCCGCGTTTTGAAAGATGAAAAACAGATCGGGTGAAGCAATAGACTGATGTTGATTGGATGAGAGCAGTTTTGAAATGCTAAAAAACCGAATTTGAACTTAAAAAGCCAAAAAAAACAAGTTGTTTAACATTCCTGCGGTTAAAAGGAGTCGGGAGGGGAAGCCAAGCATCGCGAGACAAAGAGGGAGAAGGGAACCAAGCATCGCGAGATTAAGACGTGAGGACTGAATCAGGAAGTGACGGCTAGAAGAGCAGACAAGAAGGAAAAAGGAGAAGAACCGGAAGAAGGTAAAGGGGACTCTAAATACTGCCGGACCAGAAAGGGGACTCTAAATACTGCCGGACCAGAAAGGGGACTCTAAATACTGCAGGACCAGAAAGACCATAACAGGAAGTGACGTGCAGAGAGCAGACAAGTAAAGAAAAGGAAGGGACAAAAGGAAACTACGGCAAGCCAGAAGCAAGGTAAAAAGACTATAACCTTTGACATTAACCATAGAGAAGTCGCGCCCGCCATTTTGGATTTATAAAATTTTTAAACTGCAATATCTCAAAGATTATATAACGTAGAAGGCTGAAACCAACATAATTTGACTTGGCAAGATTAGCTTGTTTGAATGCACTAATTGGTGTTTGATTTGGAAGACAAGATAAAATCGATCTTTTTAAAGAGGCAAAACGGACCGCGGACTAAGATCGAGAGCAGCCACATGGTCCTCTCCTACAATGGCAGCAAAAAAAGAAAAAGAGCTACTAGCCGTTATGGAAGCAATGGAAAAGAAAATGTTAGACGCTATAGGAGAGGTAAATGTTAAAATGAATAATATAGCGGCTCAAGCAGATAAAAATTGCATGGAATTAAAAGCAGAATTTCAAAAATTATCCACAAGAACACAAGATATAGAAACTAAAGTAAAAGAACTGGAAGAAAACACCCATAAGACAATGAGAGAGAACGAGAGGATGGAAAAGATGATGCATTATAAAGATATGCAAAACCACTTGAGATTTCGAGGGATTGAGGAAAAATTGAATGAGGATATTTTTACAAGAATGCAAGAAGCAATAGCAGATTTTTTACAAGAACAGGAAGAAGTTGTTAAAGAACACATGGATCTTGTTTATAGAGTTAATTCTACATATGCAAGAGACAAAAACATACCAAGAGACGTGGTTGTCCAATTTACAATGAAAAGAACAAAAGAACAAATCTACAGGAAGTGCTTTACTGACCCCTTTGTAATAGATGGAAAGAAAATCATAGTAATGAAAGAATTGCCTAGAGCAATACTGCAAGAAAGGAAAAAATTCAAGCGTCTGACGGATAAACTGAAGGAGAAAAAAATCAGATTTCGTTGGGAAATACCTCAAGGACTAAGTTTTTATTATGGCAAATCCAG
Organism: Lepidodactylus listeri; assembly: GCA_029233225.1. Taxonomy (NCBI): domain Eukaryota; kingdom Metazoa; phylum Chordata; class Lepidosauria; order Squamata; family Gekkonidae; genus Lepidodactylus; species Lepidodactylus listeri. Next base: position 153,211,670 of record JARCFY010000003.1, read on the forward strand.
AGTAGTGATTAAAAGCACAGAAGAAATGTATGCATTCCTGGGAGAGAATAAAGATGATTTTGGAGATATTTAAGAATATATCAAAATGGATTACAAAATACTTACATGGAATGTAAATGGACTAAATTCACCCCAAAAACGTAGAATGGTAGGTCATTGGTTGGAAAAACAAAAATGTAATATAATTTGCTTGCAAGAAGCTCATCTTAAAAACCAAGACCATAAATATTTAATAAGGAAAAAATTGGGAGAAGAATTTTATTCTTTAGCAAGCAACAAAAAAAATGGTGTTGTAACATATGTCAAAAAAGATTTGGAACCCAAAGTAATATTCAAAGACAAAGATGGAAGATATTTAGCTATTGAAATTTTACTGCAAGGAGTGAAAACTTTGATTGTGAACATTTATGCTCCGAATGGAGCTAAAGAAATTTTTTTTAAAGAACTTCAAATGGAATTGGACAATGTAAACTATGATCAAATTATGATGTTAGGAGATTTCAACGGAACTGTAGATAATAAACTAGACAGGCGCTCTAAAAGAAAGGATGAGACGTTAGGGAAGCTTCCAAAAAACTTTTTTGAACTGATAAAACAAGAAAAGTTGGAAGATATTTGGAGGAAAGCTAACCCACAAGGAAAAGACTTTACCTTTTACTCTAACAGACATGACTCACATTCAAGAATTGACATGATTTGGATGACTACTAACCTAACCTTCAAGACAAGAAAAGTGGAAATTTTACCCAGAATAATCTCAGATCACAATCCGTGTTTATGGACAGCTGGGCAGATTAAAAAACAAAAGAGATGGAGAATAAACGAGGACTTATTAGATAATCAAGAAATAATTAAAAAATTACTTGAAGAAACAGACCTATACTTCCAAGTAAACATGCAGAAAGAAGTTAAAATTCAAACCGTATGGGATGCATATAAAGCAGTGATGAGAGGACTATTGATATCGTTAAATGCTAAAGATAATAAAAAGAAAAAAGAGCAATATGAAAATATTTTACAAGCCATTAAAACAAAGGAAGAAGAACTGAAGAAGAAACCAGGGAAAAAGAAACTGCAAAAGGAAATTTGGATGCTACAAGACCAAGCAAAAGCCATTTTGAACCAGGAGATGTACTGGAACTTAAAAAAACTTCAACAAAAAGCATTTGAAGGTGCAAATAAACCCGGAAAATACTTAGCATGGCAATTAAAGAAAAAACGTGAAAATAAATTTATCACTAAAGTGATAAGAGATAATATTGAGATAATAGATAACAAAGGAATAAAAAGAGAATTTTTTAAATACTACGCAAAACTTTTTAAGAAGGAAAACAAAGACAGAAGAAAGATTAAAGAATACCTGCAAACATTAAAGCTACCAAAACCAACAGAGAAAATTAAAGAACTATTTAATAATCCAGTATCATTACAAGAGATCAAAAATGCAATAAATGACTCAAAATTAGGTAAAGCACCTGGACCGGATGGATTTACAGCGAAGTTCTACAAAACGTTACAGGAGTCAGTTTCACCGGTGTTACTGCTATTGATGAACGATATAAGAGTTACTGGAGAGGTACCAGAAACCTGGAAAGATGCATCCATCTCACTGATCCCGAAAGAAAATCAGGATTTGACCAATGTTAAGAATTATAGACCGATCTCTTTACTGAATAATGATTATAAGATTTTTGCTAAGATTATAGCGGATAGACTAAAAGAGCACCTTAAAGAGACTATACAAACAGAACAAGCAGGGTTCTTACATAATCGACAAATAAGGGACAATCTAAGAGTAGTAGTGGACGCTATAGAATACTACGACAAACATCCTGAAAAGGAAGTGGGCTTTTTCTTTTTAGATGCGGAGAAAGCGTTTGATAATTTAAACTGGGATTTTATGTTTGAAGTTTTAGAACATCTTGAGATCGGTGAATATATGCTTAACTTCATTAAAGCAATATATAAAGAACAGAAATCCTCAATAATAATTAATACTGAAAAGACAGACGATTTTAAAGTTGAAAAAGGAACAAGACAAGGATGCCCGCTTTCGCCGCTGCTATTTATTTGGATTTTAGAAGTTCTACTGTTAAATGTGAAGGAAGACAAAGATATTAAAGGCTTAACAACTAAAGGTTTTTCTTTCAAATATAGGGCCTTTGCAGATGATGTGATGTTTATAGTGGAAGACCCCTTATCCACATTACCACATTTGTTACAGAGAGTAAAAGAGTTTGGTGACTTAGCAGGATTTTATGTAAATAAAAACAAATCGAAAGTAATGTGCAAAAATATGTCAAATAAGAAACAAAACGAGTTACAAAAACTTACAGAATGTGAGGTGGTGAAAAAGACAAAATATCTGGGTGTAAACCTAACTATGAAAAATATTGATCTTTATAAAAATAATTATGAAAAATTATGGTTGCAAATTATACAGGATATTAAAAAGTGGAATGTATTGAATTTGTCATTGCTGGGTAGAATTGCGGTGGTCAAGATGAATGTGTTACCACGATTAATGTTTTTGTTTCAAACTATTCCAATTGTGAAAGATGTAAAAACATTCAAATGTTGGCAGAAGGAGCTGTCTAAATTTGTGTGGGGAGGGAAAAAACCAAGAATTAAGATGAAAATAATGTGTGATGCCAAAGAAAGAGGAGGGTTTCAACTACCAAATCTAAGGTTATACCATGATGCAATATGTTTGACCTGGGTAGGGGCATGGACTATGTTACAAGATAGAATGTTATTGTCCCTGGAAGGTCATGATTGTAGATTTGGGTGGCATGCATATTTGTATTATGGCAAAACAAAAATGGACAATATGTTTAAACATCATTATTTGAGAAGAACACTAATGGATACGTGGACAAGATATAAAAACTTTTTTTCAGAAGAGATACCCATGTGGATTGTACCCGCAGAAGTCTTACATCCAACATCAAGATATAAAGGACAAGATTGGCTGAAGTATAGAGACTTATTAATAAGACATGGCAAGGATTTCAAACTGAAGGAGCAGCATCAGATTGATTTTGATTATGGTTGGTTAAGATATAGACAAATATATGACTTGTATAGAAGTGATAAAAAACACGGTTTCAGGGGAAAAAATAATGAAATAGAACAAGTTTGGGAGGAAGGTGGGAAAAAAATGATTTCTAAAATGTATAAAGTCTTGCTAAAATGGTTTAATGCTGATGAAATGGTAAAAGAACAAATGGTAAAATGGGCGATAAACTTTAACAAAGACATTGAAATGGAATCTTGGGAATTTTTATGGAAAAATGCTATGAGTATATCTACGTGTTATAACTTAAAAGAAAATTGTTTTAAAATGATGTATAGATGGTATATGACACCAAAAAAAATTGCAAATATTGGTCAAAATATGTCTAACAAATGTTGGAAGTGTAAAAAGAAAGAAGGGTCTTTTTATCGTATGTGGTGGACTTGTGATAAAGCAAAGACTTATTGGTCAAAAATACATGCAGAAATGGAAAAAATCTTGAAATGTACATTTAAGAAGTTGCCTGAAATGTTATTGCTAGGACTTAAACTAGAAGAGATAAATGTAAAGAAAAGGACAATAATATGGTATATGATTACAACAGCAAGAATGGTGTATGCACAAAACTGGAAAAATGAAAAAATACCAGAGGTGTGGGAATGGTTGAAAAAACTGTTATATATGGCTGAAATGGATAAGTGGACTAGAAAATTGAATAATCTTTACTCAGAGACCTTTCTGGAAGACTGGAAAGATTTGAAAGAATATGTTGAAAAGTATTGGGATATGAAAAACTATATCTATACATGGTTATAATAGCATAAAGGAATAGAAATATATTATATGAATGTTTTAGTTAAAATTAGACAATGAAACTGTTTTTATTTAGAAATACATGAGTATAGAAAATAAGAATTGGTGTATAAGTATAAGTATTTTAAAGCTATATAACCGTCACCAGAAACGAAACATAGATATAAGTATTACTATTTTGAATAAAATGGAAAATGTGTTATGCTTCAGATGTGGTGGGAAACCACCAAAACAAGATAAAAATAGAATGTACAAATAGAACAAAATGTTATTTAATATGGAAAAAGGGATTTGTGTAAGGTTAAATGTATTATTTTCGATGTTTTTTTTTTGAAAAATAAAAATTTCTTTACAAAAAAAAAAAGAAGAGTTCACAAATGGTGCGCGGAGGGGGGGAGGGATCTTTCCCTTCCCTGAGCAGCCTATATTTCCTAAGTAAGATTCAGGCAAGTCTCACAAGGGAAATGTACCACAGGAGAGGGGTGTGTGTGTGTGGGTATTCCTAAGCAAGTGAATGGCTTCCATTTTCCTGCTGACAGAAGCTGTGTGTGGAATGGAAGGACACACTGACTGAATTGCCTGTCTCTGCTTCCATAGAGGTGCCAAGGCAAGGGACATTCAGAGGTGGCTTGCCATTGCCCGGCTCCGCAGAATAATCCTGGACTTCCTTGTTGGTCTCCCATCCAAATACTAACCAGGGCTGACCCTGCTTAGCTTCTGATATCTGACAAGATCAGGCTAGCCTGGGCCATCTGGGCCAGGGACTGCCGTTCTTCACATGTATATATGCACGCGCAGATATATCACACAGAGAGAGAGAAAGAATACATAAACGCCAGTGTAGTCAACAGAAATTCAGCAGACCAAATAAGAAAAAACGAGAGTAGACAAAAGCAAGCCTACAGGGTAGCAATAACCAGTTCAAGTGGGCTAGGGCAGGGGTGGCCAAACTTGCTTAACTTAAGAGCCACGAAGAATAAACATCAGATGTTTGAGAGCCACAGGACACGGACAAATATTACACACACGTTTTTTTAATTGGAAGATAATGCGGATTTGGTTTTCATTAAAATTAAATGAGAATGCCAAGAAATAAACACAAAAGGGGTAAGAACAGATATTGGGAATGATATTTATTTGTCCAATGGTAGTTATTTGTTTGCTAATGATATTTTATTTGTCTAAGAGAGAGAGAGAGAGAGAGAAGTAGAAAGAAAGAATGAAAAAGGTGGAGAGCGAGAAACAAGGCAAATGGAGGGAGGGAGGGAGGGGGAAGGTTGGACAGAAGCAAGAGGAAGGAAGGAAGGGAGGGAGAAAGAGAAAAGAGAAAGGTGGAAAGACAGCAAATAGATGGGGGAGGGAGGAGAGAGAGAGAGAGAGAGAAACAAAGAAAGCAACTAGATGGGGGAGGGAAGGAGAGGTGGAAAGAAAGCAACTGTAACTTTAAATGTTGTAACTCCAAGTTGCTCCCCCCCCCCCCCCGCTGGCTTGGCTTGGAGAAGGGATTTAAAGAGACAAATGCCATCTCCAAGCTGGCGGGGGCAGGTGGTTGAGAATGCATTTAAAGTTTTTCTCTCTGCTCCCTCCACCTCAAGCCTACCCAGGGAGGGGAACACTGACTGGGAAAGGGAAGACTAATTGGGGAGGCATGCCTCCTCTTTGTTTCCCCAGCCACCCTGCCAGGAGCCACCCAATATGTGTGAAAGAGCCACATGTGGCTCCTGAGCCACAGTTTGGCCACCCCTGGGCTAGGGGAATAAGTGACATCCAAAAGGATCTTTACCTTACCCCCAAAAGTGTAGTGAAGAATATGCTTGGGAAACTTCCTTTGAGAGGGGCTTCGGTAACTGAGTACCACCGCAGGAAAGGCCCCATCTCCAGGAACTGCCTGCCGATCCTGTTCCAGTTCCAGCAGGAATACGGTTCAGCTTGATCTGTCGGGATCACAAACTTTGAGTCCAGTGGCCCCTTTTAAGACCAACAAAGGTTTATTCAAGGTATGAGCTTTCGTGTGCACGCACACTTCTTCAGATACATTGGAATGGGAGGTAAAAGTTCAAACTTGTAGACAGAGACTGAACAGCAAATTAACATGTAACTTGATGAAGATGTTTTAAGATATGCAAAACTAAATAACAAGCTAACGTTATACAGTCGACATTTGTTTTAATGAAGGGGGGGAAGGACAGTAAAGCAATAAATGTCAGAATAGGGGATGAATGTGTAAACATCTATATATCTAATAGCCAAGTGCCCCCGTGCGTGCGGATATCTAAATCCACACACTGGGGGCACTTGGGGGGCAGAGAGATTTTCCTGCACACGGGGGACTGCGCAGGTGTGTAGAAAAATCTTTAAAAGTTTAAAAACTATACGGGAGGTATTTAAATCCCCCCCAAAGTAAAAGAGCGTTCCCTGTGCATGTGCAAAGAACTCTGGGAACTGCGACGGGCCAGCGGCTGGGAGCCTCTGAGGCTTTGCCCACTGGTGCCAAGGGCGGAGGGGGGAGATCAGTGGGCTCAGCAGCTGAGAGCCGCTCAGGCCTTGCCGTCAGTGCCTGGGGTGGGGAAGATTGGCAGGCCCAGTGACTCAGAGCCGCATGGGCCTTGCAGTTGGTGTGGGGGGGGGAGAAGGATTGGTGGGCCTGTGGCTCAGAGCCGTGCAGGCCTTGCCATTGGAACGGGGGGGGGGGGGAGATGATTGGTGGGCCTGGCGGCTCAGAGCTGTGCGGGCCTCGCCGTTGGTGCAGGGGAGGAAAGGATTGGCGGCCTGGGCTGCCTGGGCACGGAGAAGGCTTACCTGTGGCTGCTTCCTCCTCCTCCATGTGGAGCCATTCTCTCCCCCCCCCCGCGAGTACCGCGGGTCCCGCCTCTTGTCTTTTTTAATTCTGGGAAGTAAACTGACACTCTCCATTCGTCTCCTCTCAGGTGTGGAGATCACAGCATTTTTTTTTTTTTGAAGTGGGCAGGTCGGGATCACAAGTAGAGATGGACGGCCTGGGGGGAAAATGGGCGGGGAGACATTTTGCCCCCTGAAGCCCTTTTCCCCCTGGAAAAATTGATTATGGTATATTTTCTTTTACAATGATAAATAACCTGTTTATGACAAGGTGTTCGTATAATTTAATCCTCCAAAATTATTTCTAAAGACCACGTTAACATGAAGACTTTTATGAAAGACTATGTTAAGTACCAGTTCTCTGCAGTTCCTGTATACCGAGGATAAGCAAATGCTGGAATACCATTCAGATACTGAGAAAATACTGAGGATGCAGTTTGTTTTTTATTTGTTTGTTTGTTTTTGCCTGCAAAGAAGTTCCTTATAGTTCAGGCGTTCTTTACATTTCAGGACCTTGTAGTTCTATTTGTAGCAAAAAATAAAATAACATTTTAAAAAGTAAATTCAATGTATTATCCTTCTGAATAAGCTGTTCTTTTAATATATCAAACATGACACTTTTTTGCCAAGCCGATTTATGCACACTGCATTTTATGTTCCCAAAGTAACAGTGACTTATCTGTAGAGAGTATTAATATTGCATTCCCCCCCTCCCAATTTTCCCAAAAATTTCCATTTTTTTTCTGGAAAAAAAGGAGAAAAAAATGGTTTCCCCCCATGGCTTCAAAATTTGTGGAAATTCTACATCTCTGATCACCAGGGCCCTGGAGGACCTCTCCTTTCAGCCCACCATCAGTACAAGAGCTGTCCAAAAAGGTTCTTGAATTGGATGGTATCCAGGAGTAGCCTAGATTCTAAAAATGTCATATTATTCCTATAGCCGCTCTGAGCCTGTCATTTGGCGGGGAGGGCGGGATATAAATTCCAAGAAATAAATAAATAAAATAAATAAATTGTTCTTGGTGGTGCCTTGGTCCCCAGAAGATCCAGTGTTCATATCCCTCCTCCCAAATACAGCTGTGAGATGGAACGCTCCAAGCCACATCACCTGGTCTGGGCTTCAACACAGACCGACCACCCTGTACATTTATGTGGGTCCTTGGGCTGATTGTGAAGCCTCTGAGGGTGGACAGACCCAGTTGTGGGACTCCCAGTTCTTTGGTTCTGCTAGTGTTCCTGGTGGCATTTCCTCCTGGGGAATGATCTGGGGGCGCTTCCTGTTATGGATACTGAAACCCCCTGGCTCTCAGGTCTACTTGGATCTGCCGGGGTAGCCTCCTCTGATGAGTAGGTTGTGGTCTCATTCTAAAGTTGGGCCCAGGTAGGCCCTGACGCCACCTGACTTCAGAAACCTCAGAGGTGTGGAGAGAGTTGTCAGAAGAGTTCTGTTATTACCGAGCAGATTGGCTTGGGAGTTGACGGTGTCTGGAGTCCTTTGGTTTCAGCCTCCTTGAGAGGTAATAAACGCTTTCGCCTGGGAGCCAATAAAAAATCTTTGAAATGGAAGTATAATCTGTTAATTGTGGCCAATACCAATTAATAACTCTAGTCATCATATTCTGAACCAGCCCTGCCAGTCAGGAGAGGCAATACAAGGCCTTGAATCGTTATGGCAGGTCATGGGGAAATGCCTTCAAATACACATTATCGCCTGAAAAGAACTAGAAACTGGCACTTGGGAAGGAAGAACTGAATCCTACACTCTGAACTCATATTCTGCTTTTCTCTGCCTCCTATTGAATCACAACACATAACAGACTTGCTCATAATGGGCTAAAATAGTCTCTCTCTCTACTTGGGAACTCTCCCAGCCATTTCTGGACATGTGATGACCAGTGTTCCCTCTAAGCTGAGTTAGCGTGAGCTAGCTCACAGTTGATTAGCCTCCGGCTCACACTTTTTTGTCTTCGCTCAGGAAGGATGGCTCCAGAGCAAACTAATTTATGCAGCAGCCCAATCCCTCGCTCACAAGTTTAATGCCAGTAGCTCAGAAAAGTATAATTTTTGCTCACAAGACTCCACAGCTTAGAGGGAGCATTGGTGATGATGCCAGGTAACGTTCACAAACATTACAACTTTGGGGCTGAGGGCTATTTGTTTGCTTCCTAAGTGTATTAGAAGTTGGAGCTTAGTCCCCCATGCCAAATAGTTCTGCCCGGCCTTCCTCCCCCACGGGACACAACAGGATGCAGTTGATGGTTACAGGCCCACCTAAAGGACATCATGCATAAGTTCTGGGATTGTGGCCAAGATGCTGAGCCAGGTGTTCATTCTTTCAAAAGGAACTTCCCAGAAATCGATGCAGAGACCAGATCTTCATGAAATGGTTTCTTTACTAGGGAGTTTGCACACATACAACAATGTTCGATCACACACGCAGCAGTACAGAGCTAGGAAAATTAGGCAAGGAAGGTATAGATCCTCAGAAACATACTTCTTACGGGGCATGAGAGAAAGACCTTAAGAATCTACCCTGAGCTACACGTTTGAAAGACCAAGGTAAAGTGGATCTTGACTCTTTTCATTTGTCCTAACAGGGTTTTCAAGGGAAAAGACATCCAGAGGTGCCTTGCCAGTGGCTGTCTCTGCGTACTGACCCCAGTATTCTGTGGTGATCTTCCATGAAAATACTGACCAGGGCCGACCTTGATTTGTTTCTGTGATCTGATGAAATCTGGCTAGTCTGGGCTATCCAGATCAGGGCTTAATTGCAGCAATGTCAGAGGCAATTTTCCAGTTGGCCAGAAGTGGGAACCTTAAGTTTATCTACATTAAAAAGTTACACTAGAGAGATTTAGGAAAACTTCACTACAATAGAAGGCAGTGTTTGTGTAGAAGCACAGCTTGTCCACCAGAGGATACTGCAGCCTCAAGAACAAGCAAACCACAACTTTTAGGTGTTGTCAAAAGCAACTCATTTATGGAGATCCCCCTCCAATCTCTTCTTCTCTTCTTCATAAGGTTTTCAAGGCAAAAGCTGAACAGAGGTGGTCCTGGACTTCCTTGGTGGTCTTCCATCCAAATACTGACCGGGGCGAACCCAACTTAGCTTTCGACATCCGACAAGATCAAACTAGTCATTCAGAGTCTGCTGTTATCAACCTCTAACAAAAGTGGAGAGACATCTTGTCGGACCTTGAAGACTACCAGGTTTGTTGTGGGCACGGCAAAAGCTTTTGTAGTGTGTGCTTCACCAGATGACTGACCCAAGGTCATTCAACAGCTGCATGTGGAAAAGTGGGGAAAGAAACCCAGTTCTCCCAGATTAGAGTCCACGCTCCTAACCAGTGTTCCCTCTAAGCTGAGTTAGTGTGAGCTAGCTCACAGTTTTTTAGCCTCTAGCTTACCCATTTTTGTCTTAGCCCAGGAAGGATGGCTCCAGAACAAACTAATTTATGCAGCCAAATTGCTGGCTCACAACTTTAATGCCAGTAGCTCACAAGTCTCCACAGCTTAGAGGGGGCATTGCTCCTAACCACTACACCAAACTGGCTCTCCAGTTTGTGTATCAGATAATGCATGCACAGGGAACGCTCTTTAACTTTTGGGGGGATTTAAATATCCCCCCAAAAGTTTTTTTACTTTTAGGATTTTTTAGCACATGGGGAGTCCCCCCCCGTGTGCAGAAAAATCTCCCTGCCCCCCAGGTGCCCCCCGTAAGGATTTAGACATCTGCATGCAGGGGGTGCCTTGGGAAGTCCCCCCCTTCTCAAACCCTGCCCTCCTCAGGATCCACCCTCAAAATCCCTGGTATTTCTCAACCTGGAGCTGACAACCCAGGTATAAGCTTTCATGTGCATGCACACTTCTTTAGAAGTGCCTTTCTCCCCTCTTTTGGTTGTAGTCATGGATCAGTACAGCTACCATATTTTGAAAAGCGAAAAAAAGAGGACATATTTCCCAAATGACTACTCCAAACATGTGATCACAATGAAAAACCTCATTTTAAATACCCCGCCTGTTTAAGCTGTGATAATTGCTACTAACTGGGAATATTCCTAGCTTTCCAACCCAACAAGAGGATGTTTTCATCTGTTTTTTAAGAAGAAGAGAAGAGATTGGAATTATACCCCGCCCCTTCACTGCCTGAAGGAGTCTCAGAGCAGTTTACAATCTCCCTTCCCCTCCCCACAACAGACAGCCTGGGAGGCAGCTGGGGCTGAGAGAGCTCTCTTGAGAACTGCTCCTGAGAGAACAGCTCTGAAAGAATTTATGACTGACCCAAGGTCACCCAGCAGCTGCATGTGGAGGAGTGGGGACTCCAACCCAGTTCTCCCAGATTAGAGTCCACGCTCCTAGCCACTACACCAAACTGTCTTTCCAATGTGTGCACCAGACAATCACAGTGACCACTCCCAACAGCAGCAACATGGGATAGATAACACAATCTCCCACTGATATCTCTCTACCATTTGAATTATGATAGGGAAACATGATTCTTATTTAGGCCCAAGAAAACTGATGAGAATTACCCCCTGATACACATCCACAGAACTGGTATCACCAGCATGGCGGCTGCCCAGGGAGCAGCTTTTGGGTTTGCAAGATGCTTGGGATCACACATGCCTCAATTCATGTGTCGCTAAAAAATACAGCTGTATTTCAAGTGAACAAAGGATTTGTGATCCAGTTTGGACCACTCAGCATACTTGACTCTTAGGAGCCATCCAGCTAAATTGTCAAGGCTGGAGTGCAAGAAAAACAAAGCGCAGACTCCCACCCCAAGCGATTTCAAGACTGAACCTTCACTGCCCAAAGGAGTCTCGGAGCGGCTAACAATCTCTTTTCCCTTCCCCTGCCCACAACAGATACCCTGTGAGGTAGGTGGTGCTGAGAGAGCTCTTTTGAGGAAGCTCTGAGAGAACTTGTGACTGACCCAAGGTCACACCAGCGGCTGCATGTGGAGGAGTGGGGAGTGAAACCAAGTTCTCCCAGATTAGAGTCCATTCTCTTAACCACTACACCAAAGAGCCCAAAAGAGAACGGATGCCAAAAAAAGAAGACATGTGGTAACCCTAAGTAAACATAATATAGTAGGGGATGATGATGATGATTTTAATGAATCACCCAACCCTTGCTTCTGCAGGGCCCTGGGCGATGTACAACCACAAATAAAACAAGGTAAAATCAGTTAAAACATTAGTAGAACATTAAAGACACTCAGATGGTGAAAAACCAGTCCCCATTTTCACTCCCACGTACGGGGGGAAGAGGGGGCAAAATAGATGAAAACAACAGAGATCGGGAAGGATGCCAGCCAAGATGGAAAGAGAGGTGCCAGAACTCTCAAAAAGGAAACGAAGTTTTCCATCTGTACATTGAAAACTCATCAACTTTTAAACATTTTAAAAATAATTTTGTTGAAGACGTTCCGGAACTCCGCTCTGGCACGTTTCCCCAGAAAAAAAAAGCCCTGCAGTTATTCTTATCAAGGAGTAGAAAGGGAAGAGGCAGTGGATGATCCTTTCATGCCCAGAATGTGGAAGTGAGAGCACCAGTCCCTGTAGTATCTAGAGAGCAAGGGTGTTGAACTCATTTGTTATGAGGGCCGGGTCTGACATAAATGAGACCTTGTTGGGCTGGGCCATGGGTGTCATAAAATGTAATGCCAGATAGCGGAGATATAAACTTCATAAAGGACACAAATGCAAAGATTTTTTTTTACTTAAAAACATGCTCAAAACATTAGCACTCTTGCAATATTTTGTTTATTTAACAGTGTCTGATAACTGACACCTCTTGTTCTAAATTACTGCATCAAAATGTCTGTGCTGTTGCAATCTTGAGTATGCTGTTCAGGTGTGTATCTGTAAGCTGCGACGCTTCTTTCGATTTATTGACATTCACCACCGAAATCTCATGCTCAGAGTTCTGAGCCTAGGACCCAGGAATAACAAGCCCAACAAAACACACATACTGTACCAAGGCTACAATGCAGCAGCAGAACTGGAAGAAGAAGCAGGAGACAGCCAGTTCCACTGTGGGCCTGATAAAAGCCCTCTGGGGGCCTGATCCAGCCCACGGGCCACATGTTTGACACCCCTGATCTAGAGCAAGCAATGTGGGAAATGTGGAACCAAGGCAGAGGCTGAAAGTGAAAATGCAATAGAGGGTGTCTGGGTGCTAGTCCCCAGGTGGATTGAGCCCTAGAAATTGACTAGCTGGTGGTAGTGGAAATTAGAAAGAGAATTTATAGATTTCAGGAGTAGAGAGGGAGAGAAGCCTGGCTGGGCAGGTGACTCAGGATGGTATGAAAAGAAGCCCCATTGAGGAGATGTACGCATGCGCTGACTAAGCTGGCTGCAAGCCCAGACCTCTCTGAGGAACTAATATCTTTATAGCTCAAAAGAATGTAAATAGTCTTATTTCTGGAAGAAAAAAAAGTCAGGGTCAACAAGGGAAAAGGGAGGAGTAGAAGATTTAGTGCTCAAGCCTCAAGAACGGTAAGACAGCAATTATTTGTTAGTTTCCCCTAGAGGAAACGCTCAGGACCGGCGAACAGCCATTATCATACTCTTTAAGTGCCTTTGGGAAAATGGCAAAAAATATTCGGGAACTATCTGAGCAGCTGTCTGCCTTTGAAAATAGGGTGATGGCTACCCAAGAAAAAATGAGGGAAGAAATCAAAGCTGTGAGGGAGATGGTTATGGAAATGGCTGAGGAAATTAGAGCAATAAAACAGACTGCAACTTCTGCTAATGAGCAGGCTCAAAAAATAAACAAAAGAGAGACCAATTAACCAGCCAACTCACTGAACTCTCAGACCGGAATAGAAGAGCTAATTTAATTCTGGTAGGGATCTCAGAAGATGTAGGCTTTAAGTTTCTGGAAGAAGCTTTGAGGGTGTGGATAGGAAAAAATGGAGTATCAGTGAAACCGGAAGAAATAGAAAGAGCTCATAGATTACAGAGAAGAGGAGGAGGGGGAAGTCCCAGGGATGTTATTGTCAAATTTAGCAGGGAAAAACTGCAACAAGAAATTTATAAAACACTAAAAAAGAGAAAAGACCTGACCTTCAGAGGGAAAAAGGTTTGGGTGAGGGAAGACTTCTGTCAAGAATCTATAAAGAAGAAAAATCAAATGAGACCCTTTGGCCAAAGACTTTAATAATGTGAAATTCTCGTAGGGCTATCCCTCCTTGATACTAGTGTTTAAGGAAGGGAAGAGGCTCATAGCACGAAATCCCATGGAGGCAATAGAACTTCTCAAGCAACTGGGAATAAATACAGATGACCTGAGAGACCAGGATACAGGGGAAGAAGGAGCAACAGATGACCCTGGAGAAGGAGGCTCAGGGAGACCCGAGAAAAAAGGCCAAGGACAGACTCACAAGAAGGAACTTCTTAAAAGGGAAGTATACAAATGTGAATGAGCTAAGTTACTAAGCTAAGAAGTTAAGGAGAGGGAAGGGGTGTGTGCACTCTAGAGGGTGGGGAGATGAGATGAAGTTTTCATCTCAAATTTTGTCTCAGCCACAGGGATGGGGAGGGAAGGAAAGGGTTTTTTAATGAATAATGCTAAGTACCCCCAGCCAGGGTGGCCCATGATTCAAAACAAGATGGAAAATGGATAGGACTATAAGATTACTTTCACTGAATGTAAATGGTCTAATGTCAAATCTTAAGAGGTATAGGATATCCAAAATGGCTAGAGAACAAAGGATAGATTTGATGTGTTTACAGGAGACACATAAAAAAAAGACAGAAAACCATTACTAAATGACCCAAGGTGGCAGGTTTTAGCAGAAGCTAGGAATAATTCCAAGGTTAGAGGGGTGGCAGTTATGATCCATTAGAGGTTACAAGTTGAAGTTGCTGAGAAGTTATTAGATAAGGAAGGAAGATACCTAGTAGTTAAATTTAAACTGGACGGAAAATGGTATACAATAGTTAATATCTATGCACCAAATAAAAAGCAAAAGAAATTTTTAATCAAGATGTTTAAGAAGTCTCAACAATTCTCAGAAGGAGAAATAATTATAACAGGAGATTTAAATATTGATATTACAAAAGATAAAAATATTAAGTTGGGGGAATGGGGATTGAAAGAAGCACATGAGTTTGTAAGTACACAACCGAGGCCTACACACATATCAAGTAGACATAAAATGACATCATGCATAGATTATACAATACTAGAAAAAAATAATAATATGATCATAAAAGATATTAAATCCCATCCAATTTGGATATCTGACCACGCAGCCATAAGGATTGAATTTGAGATAAAACAAATTTATACAAAAAGACCTTGGAGATATAACAATTTAATAATGATGAAAGAAGAAGATAGAAAATACATAGAAAAACAGATAAGTTTATATTTTAAAGAGAATAGAGGGACGGTACCTACTAATATTTTATGGGATGCTGCCAAGGTGGTAATAAGAGGATACTGCATCAAGAAAGAAAAGAACATTAAAAGAGAATGGTATAATAAAAGACAACCCAAACTCTAGGAACTAGAGAGGCTTCAAAGAGAACAAATTGAAAAATACAACCCTAGGGTACAAAATAAAATTAAGGAGATCCAGAAACAGTTGGAAGAATTAGACATAGCGACATTATGGAAAAAGGAAATTATAGTAAAGAACGAATTTCAGAGGAATAGTATCAATACAGCCAAAAGATTAGCGAATTATTTGAAGACCAAAAGAGCAAAACAAAGAGTTAAATGCATAAAATTTAATAAGAAATTAACACAAAACCCTAAAGAAATTACAGAGGCTTTTGAGAACTTTTATAAAAACCTGTACAAAAAAAACAGCACAGTAGACTTTCAGGAGGAAATTAGTCAAACAATGAAGGAAATAGAGGAAAATTAAAGGATGAAATTACGGCCCAAGAAATAAGGGAAGTAATAAAGGAACTAAAAAAGGGTAAACCACCAGGCATAGATGGCTTTACGGGGGAATTCTATAAAGAAATGAAGGATATTTTAGTACCGGAACTTCAGGTATTGTTTAATGAAGTTTTGGAAGATAAGAGTGCTCCAGATTCATGGAGGAAGACGGAAATAATATTGATCCTTAAACCTCAGAAAGACCCTAAAGAAGTAGGTTCATATAGACCTATAAGTCTCTTAAACCAAGATTATAAGATCTTTGCAAAAATAATGGCAAATAGATTAAGGAGAGTTATCCCATCTATAATAAAAGGAGACCAATATGGGTTCATAAAAGGTAGAAGTATAGCTCACCCCATAAGAAATATCCTCAATGTGTTATATCATGGACACCTGAAGAAAGTAGATCTATTAAAACTAGATGTCTGTAAAGCCTTTGATACTCTTTCTCATGAATATTTATGGCAGATAATGAGTAAAGTAGGGATAGGGAAGGAATACCTAGGGGCAATTCAGGAAATTTATAAAGAAGGGAAGGCAATAGTAAGGGTAAATAATGAGCATTCACAAGCATTTCCTAAACAGAGAGGGGTATGACAAGGTTGCCCATTATCTCCCTTACTTTTCATAATGGCAATAGAGCAATTAGCAGAACGGATCAGAAACTCAGGAAGAATAGAAGGTTACAGGACAGGTAAAGTAGAAATGAAAATTAATTTATTTGCATATGACATTATAATTATTATGACAAACCCAAAAGTGGGAGTAAAAGAAGTAAATATTATTTTGGATGATTTCGAAAAATGTTCAGGGTTAAGTGCTAATATGTCAAAGTCAGAAATTATATACTTAAATGTAAATAGAGAAGAACAGAAAGAAATAAACAGAAGGGTTAGGGGTAAGGAATAAAGAAATATAGGGTTAGGGGTAAGGAAATTTAAATATTTAGGTATAGTAGTACAAAAAATATGGATAAAATGATAAAAGATAATTACGATAAAATATGGAGAAATATAGAGAAGGATATGAGAAGATGGAAAAATAAAATATTAGGGATATCCTCTAAAATTAGAAGTGTTAAAATGTTTTGGGTACCCAAAATAATGTATCTATTTCAAATGTTACCAATGGGAGCAAAGGGAAATAAAATTTTACAATGGAATAGACTACTAAAAGAATGGATATTTGGCAATAAAAAATGTAGGTTTCAAAAAAGGATAGTGTATAGCCACAAGTCAGAAACTGGATGGGGAGTTCCAGATTTAAACAATTATTATGAAGCCTTCCAACTTAAATCATTACTAGAGTTAGGAGAGGAAAAAGATTTGAAATGGGTTAGATTTGAGAACGAGATTAATAATGACATAGGAAGAGTAGGTATTTTTTATAAAGTGAGGATTAAAGACCTAAAACTAACAATAGGCCCCAGAAGATCAATACTAGAAGTTTGGAGGAAATGGCAACCGAACTGACTAAGAAGACCCTCTAGATGGGCACCACCAGAAACTATTATTGAGGAGGAGCATGATACTAAATGGGGGGAAATCTTAAGGTCTAAGGAATATCATAGAGTGGAGGACTTGTTTAGAGGGAAAACCCTTAAGCCACTACGAGAAGAAATAGAAGAGATAGGCAAGCAACATTGGTTAAAAAAAGCAGGTCTCTATAAGGCTGTAAAGAAGATTAACGAGAAAGATGAAATTTGGATAGACGAACCAATGGAAGAAATATATAAAGAAATTATTAAGAAGAATCAAGGTCTAGTAGGGAAAATTTATAAAAAGATGATATTAAATAAACATAAAACAATAGGATATTTACAAAAAGTTTGGAGTAGAGAAGGACAGATAACAGTGAGGATGGCAGAAAAAATTATGAAAGGAATAGGCGACATCAAGGTTATTAAATTTAAAGAACTTGAATATAAATTTCTCACAAAATGGTATAAGACACCAGCCCAACTGGCTAACATGATTCCAGGACTAAGTTCCCTCTGCTGGCACTGTAGACAATCTAAAGGCTGGTTTGCACATATGTGGTGGGAGTACAAAGAAGTAAGGGTATTCTGGGCCGAAATTATTAAAACTATAAGGGAAGTATCTAAAATAACTTTAAACATAGATTTCAACTTAATGTTGTTAAGCACAGTGGGAAGCCTGATATTCGATAAGAAGGATCAAACTTTAGTTAAGGCTATGATATTGGCGGGTAAAGCAGTCATAGCTTGGGGCTGGAAAGATAAAAGTAGATGGACAGTTGAAATCTGGCACAACTATTTGTTTGATTTCATACAGTCAGACGTCACGGCAATGTTATGCAAGGAGACAACATAGGAAGGAAAATCTGCAGAAGTCTGGAATAGATGGAAGACCTACTTAGACTGGATATCAAAGAAAGGAAGAAAAGACATTCAGTGGAAAATTCAGACTTTGTGCCCATGGCTGGGGTTAAAAGACTAAGGACAATATAAAGATAGGGAGGGGTGGAGGGAGGAAGGGGAGGGGAGGATAACTGTAAGTTGAATAATACGTGGTGTAAAAGTAAAAAAAGGAAAAACCCAATTAAAAATATGTTTAAAAAGAAAGAAAGAAAAGAAGCCCCATTTGCCCATTCTTCAAAATATCTTTAGATTTAGTTCATGAGGACTAAGAACACAAGAGAAGCTGTGTTGGATCAGGCCAATCACTCATCCAGTCCAACGCTGGTGTCCTCAGGAGATCCACCAGTGGGGCCAAAACTCCAGAAGCCCTCCCACTGTGCCCCCCCCCCCCAAGCACCAAGAATACAGAGCATCACCGCCCCAGACTGAGAGTTCCTATCTGTACCTTGCGGCTAATAGCCACTGATGGACCTCTGCTCCATATGTTATCCAATCCCCTCTTGAAGCTGTCTATGCTTGTAGCCACCGCCACCACTTCTTGCGGCAGCGAATTCCATGTCCTAATCACTTTTTGGGTGAAGAAGTACTTCTTTTTATCTGTTCTAACCCGACTTCTTGTCAATTTCTTTGAGTGCCCACGAGTTCTGGTATTGTGAGAAAGGGAAAAAAGGACTTCTTTCTCTACCTTCTCTATCCCATGCATAATTTTGTAAAGCTCTATCATGTCACTTCTCAGTCATCATTTCTCCAAGCTAAAGAGCCCTAACCTCTTTAACTTTTCTTCATAGGGAAAGTGTTCCACCCCCTGAATCATTCTAGTTGCCCTTTTCTTGCACCTTTTCCAATGGCATAATATCTTTTTTTGGTGCGGTGACCAGAACTGTACACAGTATTCAAAATGAGGCTGCACCATAGGTTGATATAGGGGCATTATGATACTGGCTGATTTGTTTTTTTTAAGCGCAGTTGCATACTGAGTTGACATTTTCAGCGAGTTCTCTACCATGACCCCAAGATATCTTTCCTGGTCAGTTACCGCCAATTTGGACCCCATCAACATGTATTTATAGTTGGGATTTTTGGCTCCAATGTGCATTACTTTGCACTTGCCCATGTTGAACCTCATTTGCCACACTGATGCCCACTTGTCTGGCCTCAACATATCCCTCTAAAAGTGCCTCACAACCCTCCCTGACTACAAGCTTTCCATATTCCAGAATCTCAAAATTATATTGGGATTCCAGATTGGGAAAAACCCACCAGTTATTCAGCCCTTGTGAAACTCTATACATGATTAACCGTGCACTCCTAAGAAGAGTTATGCCAGTCTAACTACTGCAAGGTCAATGAGTGTAGAAGGGTGTAACTCTGTTTAAGATTCCGCTGCAAAGTGTCCTTCATTACATTAGGTTGCTGTTGTGACTCAGTTTCGTCAGGAGATAATAAAACCAGTCGTTTCTTTTTGCAGGTCAGTTTTGCAGGGTCAATTTGTACTCCTCCTCCCTCAGACTTTTCTTCCTCCTTGGCAACCTAAATTATTACTTTGCTTTAGCAATAATAATGACGGTCCAGTAATTAGGAAAGCAGCTTAATTTGTCTTGGTGGCAAAAAACAAACAAACCCCAAACAAGCTCTGGATGAATAAGAGGGTTTGTTCAATCTCGTTTCACAGTGTTCAAGAAGATGCTTGTCATTGGGTCAGACTGTGTTTTGCTGTTTCCCTACGTGGGCTTAAACAGTTTATCTCGCGATTCAACTGGTTTATAATTGGCTTAACGCTGAGGGCAATAACCATAAACCAGAAGAACACAGCTGATATACAGATGAATGAAAGACAGTAGAAACTGTGTATACGCTGCTAAATAAATTTATACAAAATATAAAGAAAAATTAAGGTTACTAGCAAACAATCCTGAACTCTATACATAGGTTCACTACTGTTAATATGCTGGTATTAGATATGCTGGTATGACAAGAATCTCCGGAATGTCATCTCGTTCCGATTCCCAAGGATCTTCATCCGAAACTGGAACATAAATGACTAGTAATATGATTACAAAATGATCATAAGCCAGTCACGGGGAGAACAGAGCAAGCCTCCACAACAATTATTATCCAAAACGGGGTAACAGTAATACTTTTCAACTATGACCAGGCCATCTCAATTCTAAACAGGAAGTTTATTGTGACTCCTCTACTCTTCCTTGTCTGTCCCTTTTAAATAAGTTGTACCCCTCAATCCTAATATTCCAATTGTGAGTGTCATCCCACTAAGTTTCAGTAATGCTTATTAGGTCATAGTCCCCTTCCTGTCTTAGGACTTTAAGTTCCTCCTGTTTGTTTCCCATACTCTGTGCATTAGTGTAGAGACACTGGTTCCATGTTTCATGCGCCCTGAGGTTTTCGTTTCTGTATTTACCTGCAAGTTAATGTTACCTAGCATATGTGCCACTCTCCGCAAAACTTTAGTGTTCCTATCTCCAGTTATTGGAATTAGTAGGCTTTGAATTTTTGTCTCTCTCCCCTATATGATTTAGTTTAAAGCCCTCCTTATTAGGTTTGCAAGGCTCTTACCAAACACATTTTCCCTACCTTCATGAGGTGAAAACCATCTCCCAATAGAAGAGCCTCATCTTGAAAATGTAAGCCATGATCCAAAAATCCAAACCTTTCCTGACATCATCTATGTAGCCAGTCATTCATTTGCAGTATTCTTTCCCGTCCTAAGCCACAGCCTTTGACAAGAAAAACTAATGAAAACATAACCAGTGCTCCTAGGTCCTCTTCCTTTTTACCCAGAGCCACGGAGTCCCTTTTAATACATTCTGGGCTGTGCCATGCAGTATTATTTGTTCCCACATGGATCAACATGAAAGGATAATAATCCATGGACTTGATGAGTCTCCCTGCCCTTTCCGTCACATCCTGGATGCGTGCACCTGGTAGACAGTATATCTCTCGAGATGACAAGTCTGGTCGGCACACTTTAGCCTGTACCCCTCTCAGTTGGGAATCCCCAAGTAGCAGCACACACCTTCTCCCAGGGCTCATTTTGTAGCATGAGCTCCTCTGCATATTAGGCCATACCCCCCTGATATAGCCAGTCCTCCAAGAGCTTACAGTAGCCCCTGTAAGAAGAGCTCCGTAAGCTCTTGGAGAATTGGCTACATTGGGAGTGTGTGGCCTAATATGCAAAGGAGCTCCTGCTACGAAGTGAGTCCTGCCTTCTCCTATATAGAGGAGCAGAAGCTGAAGTCCTCTCATCCACAGGGGGCTTGAGAAATTTCCTTCAAGCTTCATGGAGGCTGGGAAAGTAGCCCTTGTTCCAGTGGTCCAGAATCAATATCTGTGGGGAGATCCTGGAACTGATTGCTCATCAACAGAGGTTCAGAATGTCTCCTGATTTTCCTGCTTCTACTGGTTCCATTCGTCCATGTTCTGTCCTCCTGTGTTGGGTGCTCCTCCATTTGCTGAGATACCTTTTCCTCCTCCTCCTCCTGTTGCCCTCTCAAGAGCGCTTCATGCGTGCTGTCCATGAAATCTTCACCTTCCCTTATAAACTGGAGTGTGGACAAGCATGCCTCAAGTCCCTGTATCTTCTCCTTCAGCAGTGCTACCAAGTGTAATTGCTGCAAGTGTAATTGCTATTACCCACAGGTAAGAATACAAGCATGCCACAGACTTTGCATGTCACTGCCTCAGCTCCCTCACCAGCCATGCTGCTGCAATCCATTTCAAAATTAGTTCTGTTTATCTTGTATTTCCCTGATAACTCCACTGCCAAACTGCCTCTCAAGACTACTTGTGAATAGCTACTCATCTTTCTACAGGGCCCCCAGGCCAGACCCCCAGGCCAAGAGCCACAGGGTAAGAGCCCTTGAGCTCTTGCCAAAGACTCACACCTCTGAGGAGGAGGAGCCTTACACAATTGAAACCTCACCCAGCAGAAAGCAGGGCCAACAGTCAGCCCCAGTCGAAACACCTAAAAGCTACAATCAGTTACAACCAGACAAAAGAAAACACAGAAACCACACTTACTCAAACAGGCATCACTCTCCAACAAGCTATACACACCCACACACCCCCAAACACTGGCCTCCCACACAGTAGCCTCAGCTAAAACTCAGCAGATAAGGAAAGGCAAATAAAACTCACCCCCTCCAGCAGCTCTCTATCCTGATCCTTCTCAGAGCCCAGCTAAATTTGGTCTGAATTTGGATACTGTAGACTGCAGTTCCACCCAACTTTTTTTGGGAGAGGGAAGGGTGGGTAGCTGTGGATCATTTGGATAGAGTTGCCAACTTCCAGGTTGGGCCTGGAGATCTCCTGGGATTACAACTGATCTCCACACTACAGAGATCAGTTCACCTGGAGAAAATGGCTGTCTGGGAGGGAAATCTCTATAGCAATATACCCCACTGAGGTCCCTCTCCAAACCCTCCCCTCCCCTCCTCAAGCTCTACTCCTCTGAAACTCCAGGAATTTCCCAACCTGGAGTTGGCAGCTCTAGGTCTGGGGCTAGGCCTGTTCCTGGTTAAGAGGAGGTGGGAGGCTTTGGAGATTGGGATGAACTTTGCAAGTATAGATGACATGGTTTATGTAGGAGCATGGCTTGTCCACCAGAGGGTACTGCTATGTCTGCCACAACCAACCACTCTGCTTCATCCCTGATCAACTCCTAATGAAAATGGAAAAGCACCTTATGGGATCTTGAAGACTACCAGATCTATACCATCAAAAGCTTTTGTGGCCTTATGCCTGTAGTGACTATCTAGATCCAGTTTTGAGATTCCTGTGCTTCTCTAACCCTGATGTGTGGGTGTGTGTGTTCTGAACATACCCTGCATTCTGGGACCTTGTAGATCAAACATGTCAAACTTACACTCCAGAGTCTGGAACCAGCCCATCCAGGGCTCTTATCTGGCCTGCGAGCAACTGGGGGGAAACAGTCCAAATGTTAGACTGAAAGGGCCTATATTAGGGTATTATACCCCTTGCTGAGGTATTATACCCTTCCCCAAATGCAAGCCCTCCTCAGGGTCTTCCCCAGATCTCTAGGGATAGCTCAACCCAGAGTTGGCAAGCATAAGGGGTGAGGAGGGTTGTTTGGGCTCAAGATCTGCTAAGGAGGGGTTATAGGTCAGTGGTAAACAATCTCCAGTACCTGGCATTATATTTTATGGCACGCATGGCCCAGCCCAACCTGACAAAGTGACAATTCATGTCCGATCCAACCCTCATGTCAAACAGAAGAAGAAGAAGAGAAGGAGGAGGAGATTGGATTTATATCCCGCCCTTCTGGTTCAACCCCTCTGTTAGATACACCCTTGGTAGTTTTCCTTCTGCCACCACTGGGAGTAATGCCTATGACTGATCAGATAGACTGTCTCAAGTCAGTCTAGATTCTACCTTAGGCGTGTTCGTGTGATAAATGGGGGCAATTGTCCCACCCACTCCTTTATTTGAGTCAATATGGCAGAGTACCTCGAACAGCTGCAGGTAGGGAGGCCAATCTGGCAAGTCCCATTTGCCAGAAGTTACTGTAGCAGTTTATTTCCGCATACACTAAATAACACACTTCCAATCCACTTTCAATGCACTTTGCTACAGGATTGTACCGTGTGAAATGGCAAAATCCAAATGCAGACCATCACTGAAGCAGATTGAACTTGCATTATTCAGCATGTGTGAAAGCACCCTCAAGATTGGGAGAAATCTACAAAAAGAGAGGGGGAGGGGCTGCATTGGCTTTTCCTCCACTGTTTTTATGAAACCCATGTTGAAACAGAAATTCCCCTCTGCATTGCATGCTGATTTCACTTTCTTTGATTATCGGGTTTTATGGTAGCTTCTGTAAGCCAGCAAGGCATATTATATGCTCTTATGAACTGCTAAAATCATAAGTTTGAACTTTGGGTTGTTATTCTGTAAAGGGCGAAATGCACTCCTCTATTGCAGTGAGAGGCTCCAGCCCACAGCAGGAAACACCCTCCATAGTTCACACTGACATGGAGACCAGGGCTCCATTTCAAAGAGTCCTTCTGTCTCCTTTACGCTGGTCAATTCACACCTTCCCCCAAAGTTCCTGCAAGAGATTATGTTAAGTGACGTTACCTGGCAACTAATCGTCGACCATTGAGTGACCTGGCCAGAGCCATCACGAGACAAAGGATTGGCGCCATGAATCCTAACAGCTTGCCCAGGTGTCAGTTCCTGCTTAGCACCCAGATTTGCAATATTGACCACTCCTTCCTACCTCCTCCTCCTCCTCATTACACTGACCAATGGTAGGGCTAGTGGGGACGGACCAACTAGTAGGTATGTCAAGGGGATGTGGTCAGTGCAGCCGCCCCAATGCTACCTGATAAAAGATCTTGCACAACCAAAATTCATTGCTAGCCGCCTCGACCCCTATCTTCTTTACCATCCTCTCACGTCCAGCTTTCTATCCCATTACCTTGCCTCCATCTTTACTCCCTGGTTTGCGCAGCCAGGACGAAGCGTGTATCTGCAGGTTTAGATCGCGTTCCCCATTTTTCCTTTCTACCTCCCCTCAATCTTCTTTTGGAATTGGATCACCTATCTCCAGGACAGGTAACGTATTACCCCTCAACGAAACTCCTGCTAATGCAACAGTGCTATTTTCTATCTAAGTTTCCTAGATCTTGTGTGTGTGTGTGTGTGATTCCGTTTTTGTATGCTTGAACAACATTTTATAGTAAACATCATTCAAAGAAACCACTCAGCCTCATTTGCCTATTCTCTGGGAACTCCTGGAAAGGGGCAGGACCTTGGTATAGCTGGCAAGAACCCGGTATTTCGCCAATTGCTAACCTTAAATTAAAGCAATTCAGCTAACACTTCCACACTCCATGCCACTTTCGGGTTCTTTGCTCCTCGGATTTTATTGTAACTTCTGCATAGATTTATGGCTGTTTTATGGCCTTTCAGGGGTGACTTTGCAGTCAGTATGGTGTTGCCCTGAGGTACCTGAATGTGGTTTTGAGCTGCCCTTTCCCCTCCCAGTTGAGAAAATGTGGAGCGAATGCTAGATGCAGAATTGCCCTGAATCTAGGAAACAAAAAGAAAACCATTGTTCTTTGAGCTCTAAAAACTTAATAGTCAGAACATCTTTCAAAGTGGGTAAAAGCTCTGAAAATTATCAGTTTAGGCAACATCTGGGCTAGGCAAAGGCAAGCAGCCAACCAAGGCTGAAGATTGCGCTGTCTGTGGCCTGCAGTCCAGGAATGGAATTACCTTTTTGGATCAATGGAAAAAGTAGGGGCATCCATTCAAAACATGCTTAATCACTACCCTCACAACAATCCTGTGAGGTAGATTAGCCTAAGAGTGTGTGAATGGTTCCAGGTCACCCAGCGAGGCTCCATGGCAGAACAGGGATTTGAACCCGGCTCTCTAGTCTGACACTCTAACCACTACACCATGCCAGTGATTGAGGTAATAAACCTTTTCCTGGGGATGCTAGGATATTTTTGCATATGGTTCGTTTTGGAGCTGGGTGCCAAGGGGGCAGAGTGGAAGGACTGAGCTGTCAGAGTGAGGAGGAGGAGGAAGAGGAAGAAGAGTTGGATTTATATCCCACCCTTCACTTCCCGAAGGAGTCTCAGAGCACCTTACAATTCCTTCCCCTTCCCCTCCCCACAAGAGACGAGGGATGTGCATTTGGTTCGGTCAAACTGAATAATTGGCTGAATACTGCTGATTCGGCTGGCTGAATAAAAGCCGCTGAATACTTGCTGAATACTTCGGCAAATATTTGGCAGGTGTTCGGCAGATTTAAAAATGGCTGGGGAAAGGCGGATGGTGGGGGGAATGAAAGTTTACTTACCCTCTTGCTGCCTTTCCTGCTGAAACTGTCCTTTTCCTGCCTCTTCCCTGGGTCCAGTTTCAGCCAATCACTGCACAGCACACCACCTGCCTTGCTTGGGAGGGGGGAGGGAGAACTTGCAACTCTCCCAATAGGGGTGAGTTGCATCCTCTTTGGCCAATCACAGGACAATGTCATTTTCTGAAATAGCCTAGGGCTAACCTAGGCTTTCTAGGCCAGGGTCAAGCCAATTATAACATGCATGGTACCTTTGCCTCCTTTACAAGCATTCTTTATGACACCCCTCCCACCTTCTGACTGGGATAAAAGGACTCTGAAATCTCCAGTTCAACTCACAAATGATGAAGGGAGCTTAGACTCTCAGAAGCTTATACCCTGGAGATCTTGGTGGTCTCTAAGATGTTACTGGATTTGGATCAATCTGTATGCTGATTCTTTGCACCCAACCACCCCAGCCTGGTATTTTGTAGTGCTGCACCTAACTCATGACGTGGAGTAAGTAAAAAATAATAATTGAAGAATCATATAAAACAAGGGGGAGCTGTACGAAAGGTAGGATTTCTTTTTTTGTTTTTTCAAAGAAAATTTTTATTGCACAATAAAAATATTTCCAACAGTATACATAATGTTTTTTCCATTTTTTGTATACATATATTCAGTTTCAACAATTTTATTTATTTATTTATTTTATTTAGATTTATATCCCGCCTGACCAACATAGCGGCTCTAGGCGGCTCACAACATTAAAATCAGTATAAATAATATAAATTAATACATTAAAATACAATACAATTACAATTACAGTTTCAATTGGCGGCAAATTGCAAATATAATCATTGGCGGTCTAAAATACTAACACCAACACCAGGGCAACGACAGCTTTCCCAGCCAGGAGGCTACCACTTACTGTTGTCCTGGGCCTGTGTACTTCCCTGGCCATCCATCAATGGCCATTTCCCCCAGCGGCGGCCCCAAAAGCCTGGCGGAAGAGCTCTGTCTTGCAGGCCCTGCGGAACTGCAGAAGGTCCTGCAGGGCCCTGATGTCTTCCAGGAGCTCATTCCACCAGTAGGGGGCCACCACTGAGAAGGCTCTGTTCCGAGTGGTAGCCAGCCTGGCCTCTCTCGGGCCAGGAAGGGTCAGGCGATGTTGCATGCCTGACCGTAGTGCTCTCTGGGGTATATATGGGGAAAGGTGGTCCCTTAGGTAAGCAGGCCCCTGGCCATAAAGGGCTTTAAAGGTTAGAACCAGCACCTTGAACCGGATCCGGTATGCTATAGGCAGCCAGTGCAGTGCCCTCAGCACAGGCTGGACATGGTCCCTCGCAGAGAGGCCCATCAACAGCCTGGCTGCAGCATTCTGCACTAGCTGCAGTCGCCGGAGCTGGGACAAGGGCAGCCCCACGTAGAGAGCGTTGCAATAATCAAGTCTCGAGGTGACCATTGCGTGGATCACTGTAGCCAGGTCATTGCGTTCAAGGAAGGGAACCAACTGCCTAATCAGCCTCAGATGGTAAAAGGCTGCCTTGGTAGTGGCCGCTACCTGGGCCTCCATAGTCAAGGAGGCATCCAGGAGCACCCCCAGGCTCCGAACCCTCGGGGCTGGCACCAATGGAGCCCCCCCGAAGGCCGGTAATGGGGTCCCCACCCCCGAACTGCTCCGACTCAGGCACAGGACCTCCGTCTTCGTTGGATTCAATTTCAGTCGGCTCAGCCTAAGCCAGCCCGCCACGTTCTGAAGCGCCCGCTCCAGGTCCTCTGGGGTGGCTCCAGACTGGCCACCCAACAACAGATACAGCTGGGTGTCATCTGCATACTGATGACAACCCAGTCTGTGCCTCCAGGCAATCTGGGCAAGAGGGCGCATATAGATGTTAAACAGCATCGGGGATAGGACTGCCCCCTGAGGCACATCACATACCAGTGGGTGCCTCTGGGACGTCCGCTCCCCTAGCACCACTCTTTGTCCCCGAACTTGGAGGAAGGAGACAAGCCACTGTAAGGCAAGCCCCTGAACCCCTGTATCGGCGAGGCGGTGGGCCAGTAACTGGTGGTCGACCATGTCAAACGCGGCCGACAGATCTAACAACACCAGCACCGCCGTACTGCCCCGATCCAGATGCCGCCGGAGGTCATCCGTGAGGGCGACCAGTGCTGTCTCCGTCCCATGGCCCGGCTGGAAGCCGGACTGAAATGGGTCTAGCACAGAAGTGTCATCCAGAAAGCCCTGCAACTGAATCGCCACCGCTCTCTCCAAAACCTTGCCCAAAAAGGGCAAGTTGGAAACCGGCCGATAGTTGGCCAATTCGGCCGGATCCAGTGATGGTTTTTTCAGGAGAGGGCGGACCATCGCTTCCTTGAGTGCCCCAGGGAACAGTCCCTCAGCGAAGGACTTGTTCACAATCTCCCTGAGGACACCTCGCAACCCCTCACGGCCAGCTCTTACAAGCCATGAAGGGCACGGATCAAGGCTGCATGTGGTTGGGCGTATGGTTGAGAGCAGATTGTCAACTTCTTCAAGGCTGAGTGGACGAAAATAATCCAGAATGGAACTAGAAGACGTGCATGGAGCCTCGAGTTCGATCATTGTTTCAACTGTGGCTGGGAGATCACGGTGGAGCCGCAAGATTTTATCTGCAAAATAGCTCGCAAAAGCCTCACAGCCTATATCCAATTCCCTATCATTTGATCTGCCCTGTGGCAGCTCTATTAAAGACCGAATAGTTCTAAATAATTGTGCCAGGCGTGAGCTAGCTAGCAATAAAAAATTACCAAATATTTATAACAGTTGGTAAACCTGTAACTATTCTTCATGCAATTTATTTATCTGCTTAACCTTTACTTCCCCCCCCTTTAACTAAACAAGAGGTGCTCTGTAACTATACTATTACCATTATGGTTAAGGTAAGTATTGAATTCATGAGGTCAATAATATTAAAGATATTTTAATGTTTTTAAATGTTTGTAGAAGTGTTTATTTGAACCTTGAAGTGTTTAAAGACGAAGCCACTTGATATAGTTGGGATTGGAAGGTATCTCGTTGTGTACTGCCATATATGTGACAAAAGGGTACCATTTTCTGACAAAAGATGAATGTCTTTTTATGGATGTGGCCATTTGCTCCTCCACTATGTCAGCTATTTTATCCATAATGTAGTGGTCCCAACATTTATTTTTCCATTCTAAGATGCTTGGTGTAGTAGGTGCCTTCCATGCAGCCGCAATAGTCAGTCTTGCAGTTGCTAGGAGGGTGGCAGTTAGCTTGTTTATTTCAATGTCTAGGTTAATTCCTTCTTCCAGATTGAGTAGCAGTACTGCTGGGTTTAACGGTAGTCGTTGAGATGTAATATTTTCAATTTCTGCTAAAATTTGTTTCCAAAAGGTTTGGATTTCTGTACACCCCCACCAGCAGTGAAAGAAATCACTGGGTTCACCACATTTTTTCCAGCACTGAGAACTGTGATCTTTGTACATATTCTGAAGATGCTTCGGAGAGAGGTACCACCTCGTTTGTAATTTGAAGAATTGCAAGCGGATGGGGAAGATTCTTGTTTTGCAAGCAAAGGAGTTCCATATATTCGCCCACTGTTCTGTTGTTAGTTCCTTTTGTAGATCTTTGTGCCAAGCTACTTTGTTCTTTGTGTTTTGTTCTTTTTCAGAGGAGGCTAATATTTTGTAGATCTGAGACATGAGGCCCTTCCTTTGATCAGAGCTTTTTATTATGAAGATCTCGAACTGAGTCTTGGGTTTGGAGAGGGTGCCTTGCTTTGCGGCCCATTCAATTAGAGTTTTAATTTGGTAGTATCTTAGCCATGGCAGTGCGTAGTGCATGTGTTCTTCAAAAAACTCCTTGCTGTGTAGGGTTTCCCCTTTGACTAGATCATGCAGTCTGTAAAAACCTTTTTCTATCAGTCCTTCGAATGCTCTTCTTTCCTTTCCAGGTGGGAACCACGACTGTTGAGTGTATGTAGAGATAGGTGATAGTTTGGGGGCAAGTGTAGTTCTGTTTGTGCTTTATATAACTCCGCAGGTAAACCATCTATCCCAGGGGCTTTTTGTGATTTTGCATTTTTTATGGCCTCTTTTAGTTCTTGTTTGGTTATTGGACTATCCATCATCTCAGCTTGATCAGGAGTTAATTTGTGAGGAAGATTGAGGGAAGAGATATACTTTTTTATATCTGTCATTTTTGGTGAGGATGAGCGATACAGATTCTCATAAAAGGTGGCAAAAGCGTTTGCAATATCCTTAGAAGAGTCATAATGTTTTCCATCTCGAGTCTTGACCGCTCTGACCACCGCCCTTTTTTTTTTTTTGTCTTTCACTCTCCACGCCAGAACCTTCATATTTTTTGAAGATTTGTGCCAGGATTTTTGCTTTAGGAAAAGTAAATTTTTTCAAACTGCTTCAGCTTCTATAATATCCAGTGCCTTTCTTTCTGCTTGTAATTTTTTATATGTTGTATTGTTGCCTGTGCATTTATGATCCTGTTCCAATGTTTTGATGCTGCTTAATATTTCTGATTTTAGTTTCTGTTTTTCTTTTTTTAGGTGGGCTGTTTGAGCAATGATATTGCCCCTTAGTACTGCCTTCAAAGCGTCCCATTGAATGCCGGGATCAGTTTCTGTTCCTTCATGGATGTCCCAGAATTGTTTGACTTCTATTTTTAATTTTTCTTTGATGTTTTGTTTTAATAAAATTGATGTATCCATTGACCATTGTCTGGTCTTCCTTTTGACGATACTTGCAATTGGCACTCTATCCATGCATGGTCAGATAGATGTCTGAGACCTATATCCGCTGATTGGAGTTGATTTTGGAGTGTTGTTGATATCAGTATGTAATCTATTCTTGTAAATATTCCATGTCTGGCTGAGAAGTATGTGTAATCACGATCTGTGGGGTGTTTAACCCGCCACGTGCCCACTAAATTGTAGGCATGAAGAAGATCCGCCAGTTTAGTCTCTGTTCTTCTGAGGGTTCTGTGTTTTGAGACAGCTTTAGACCGATCTAAGATTTTGTTTGCAATGTAGTTGAAATCACTGCCAATTACTACATCTCCCTCTTGAAATGTCTGTAATTTCGCTAGAGTCTCTGTTAAGAAGGATATCTGGTCTTCATTGGGTGCGTAGATTGAACCGAACATCCATGGTTTACCTTCAATATGGCCCTTGACAAATATAAAACGCCCTCTGGAGTCGAAAGTCTTTTCTTTGATAGTAAAATTAACCCACTTGGCTATTAGTATTGCCACCCCCCTGGACTTGGATGAGCCAGGTGCTGTAAATTGATGTGGGAATTCTGTTGAGTTGATGATCAATTGTGTAGAGGTACGTATATGAGTTTCTTGCATAAATAGCACCGCTGGGGACAAATTCTTGACATATTGGGCAGTTCTCTTTTTTTGGATAACGTTGTTCATTCCCCTAATGTTGATAGAGCAGAACTTCAGAGAAGTCATTTTGACCTAGAAATGTATTTAAACCTTTGTGTGTGAATTATACAATCAAAGTCAGGATAACTAAATGTATATATATGTCAGAGGTGGCTTCGTTGATCTAAATCTCCCAGGATTTTCAAACTGTTGTATATGGGTGTACTGTACTGTCTTACAAGCTATGTACTTTTTTGTTTGTTTTCCCCTCTTTAGATATATCTATCTGTAGATTATTTTTTTATGTATGCTGGGGGATGTTTCTATCTGTTAAACATGTAGTATAATTCTAAAAGAGCACCCTACAAAATAATCAAATAGATATGCTTGTAATAATACTAAATTCCACTACAGATTAATACTCTGTATTAGGTCTAAAGTGCTATTTTTTAATAGCTTTAACCAATTGTTATAACAAAATTGCTGACTTTCTTCCAATAGAGCACAGTGATATACGTCTGGTGGTTTTATCAAAGGCAAAGAATTTTCCCTCAAAACACTTAAGGCTTGAAGCTTGCTCTCTTAGTGTAGAAAATTGATAAAACAGATTAAACAGTACCAGCCTACTCTATTTCTTGTATTTCGCTATAAAACTTCTTTATCTAAACAGTTACAGTTTATCAACTTGACTCTTCTGGAATCTCAACAGTAAAATGTATTGACTAATTTCCAGCAATCCCAACCTTCCAAAGATTGATTGATCAACCTTACACTTATATTAAATAAATTAATTTAAGATAATATAAATAGTATACTTTAAACAAATTTATACTTATCAGATTTTAAATGTTATAAAAGAAACCAGCCTTGCCTTATTGAAGCAAGAAATTAAATGTTATAAGAAAGTAAATGTTATAAATCTTAGCAGTAACAGTTCATTAATTAAAATCAATTTAGAATTGTGACACTCAGCTGAATTAATTAATTTTAGTGTCCTTAGCCTTATAAAAATTCATATAATATATATAAAACCCCCGGATTTTGTAAAACAAGTGAGTTAAAACTATCAAAGTCCAATAAATTAATTATCCAACCTGAAATTAAAGGTGATTAATTTATATTTAAACTTTTTGAATTATTATGAGTATATAAAAAGTGACCTCAATAGTCCAGGAAAGGATCACAGGAGCTGTGTTCAGCTTTCTAGTCGTCAGTCGCCTGTCTTGTAGTGATGTTCCGTTAGCAGCAAGATCGATGCTTAACCTATAGTTCTGAGAAAAAAACCGTTACCAGAGCAGTTTACCCTAAGTGTTTTACCAATACAATTCAGAGTTCTTCAAGTTAAACAATAAGTGACCGCGAGCACTTATAAAAGTGTTGAATAGACAGAAAGAGAAAAGAAACAAAACAGTATTTTAACCAACCGTGAACCAAAACAAAGCCAAACAGTAAAAAGCCGGCTGACTTCGGAAAAAGTTCCCGCTCTCACAGAGCGACGTTCCTGAAGTGGTCTAAGTGTTCTGGAGCAAAATTGCAACCCCCCCTTCCTCATTAATAAAGATTTTATGAAAGACCTAACTCTTAACTATATTGTGCTAAATCAAGCAGAACCAAACAGCTTTTTACAAGATAAGGAGAACTCCCAAGACGATTCTAGGCTTGAGGTGTTTTCCCTTTTTTTCCGTTTAATAGACTGGAGCCGCTGCCATGGGTCTCGCCATCAACACTTCCCTTGAAGGCAGTTTATTGCTTTGTTCCGGTGAGTCTGAGGAGCAATGTCTTCTTTTTGTTGATGCCCGAGACATATCCATAGGTTCAGAGATGTGCAAAGTTTCTAAGATATCTAGTCCTGATTATTCGTTAAAAGCTTGGAAGGTTGTTCTGTTTTGTGTTACTTGTAAGCCTCTGGACGGCAGCCAATGGTATCTGATATTGGCTTGCTGCAAACGTTGGGTGGTCGCTTTCAGGGATTTCTGGATCTTGAAAGCTTCTGGTGGCACATCGTTGTAAACTTGAATTTTCACCTCTTTATACATTAAATAGCCTACGGTTGTTGCCTCTTTTAAAACCTTTTGCTTGGTTCTTCCATCTCCAAATTGAACTAAAATGTCCCTTGGCCCCCCTCCTATTTGCATTCATTGCGGCTCCCAGCCTGTAAGCCTTTACTATTTGCGGCACCACCCCGTCTTCTAAATTAAAAATAAATGCAAGCCAAGACGAAATAAAACAAATCAGGTCTGCGTTCCGCTCCTCCCCTTCCAGGATCCCTCTAAATTTTACATTAAATTGTCTCATTTGTGATTCCAAGATAAGGATCCTTTTTTTATAGCTGGCTTCCCGCTCTTGTATCTCCCTCACTTCATGTTTTAATTGGAACCCCATTTTGTCTGCTGATTCAGCTGTGGTCGAGGCTTTCACCAGAGCATCTTTTATACTGTCTAGCTGCTCACAAACTGGTTTAATAGCCTGCTGGAATTTATCGGTAATTCTTTGTTCCATTTGTTGTAGGAGAGAGGAGAGGTTTTGTTCAGGGGCTAGTGCCTCCTGTGAGCTTGTTAGGGAGTGCGCGGCCGCCATTTTAGGTGACGCTGGGGCCGATTTTTCCCTTTCCGTTTTATTATTTCTAGGTTTAAAAAAGTCCTGAGCAGTTTGTTTGATTATTTTTTGAGAGGAGCATTTAGGGCTATCATTCCTACCCATTCCGCTGTGAAGACAAAGATCTTTTAGGTCTTTTTAACAGATTTGTGAGGAAAGGAGGAGAGAGCCCACAAATTAGATGACTGCCATATTCCGCAGCATCGCCCCACCCCCAGGTAGGATTTCTTGAGCAACTGTCAGTCCTGGAGTTCTGGAAGCAAGGGAAAGGAACGGGGTTGCCAATGCTGTTCTCCTTGCAGGGTTCCTGTGTCTCTTAAAAACTGCATGGTGGCCAGATAACAGGGGGGTGCTTGCCAACAATTGCCCTAGCAGGGATTCTGGGTCATGAGAAAGACTGCAGAGCAAAAAAGGGCTTAATAATAGGGGTGAGTGCAAGAAACAGCAGTCGCCAGCAAGTGTCATATGATTGCCAAGCACTAGGTGGATCAAAGGAAGAACCACAGCCCCAAGCAAGCCAAAAACGAGAAACCAAACAAAGCTGTGTACTATGCTAATTCTAATCAAGTGCATACAGTCAAGATACAATGTACAAAATAATCATTACAATATAATATAAATAAATTAACATTTAGCATAAATAACATGACGAGGTTCTCTGGCATGTTGTTCTTGTTTCGTTGATAAACTTCATCTGAATAGAAACCTTTCAGAAGAAATAGTAATAGCACACTAAATTACTAATGAAGAAATCATATAAGGAATAAACAGGGAGAAGTCATAAGCTTATATATACATACAATCCCATAGACAAAAGTTCAGACCCCAAGGTGATACCCAGACCCCAAGGTGATACCCATGTAAAACGGAGCTCTTCCACCAGGCTTTTAAGTAGGGGCCGCCAAAGGTAAACATCTCAGCCCTGGCCTGGCTCCATCTGCCAGTCCCGTTCTGTCTGTAATTACATCTACCAACCTGCTACACAGGAAATATGTATGATCCACCTGCTTGGACCCACCTGTGGGTAGAATCGAAATGCCGCCAATGGAGAATGTGAAGAATGTACTGGATGTTTTAATGTCTGACCGTTTATTTTAAACTGATTGTAATTTTAACCTCTGTTGTGAGCTGCTCTGAGTCTGCCTTTGGGTGGAGAGAGCGGGATATAAGTTTAGTTAATAAATAAATAATAAATAAAATAAATTCAGTGATGTACAAATCCTATCTGGTAACAATTTCCAATTTTCAATAAGGCTAAAAAGTCTGCAATGGACATTATATATTACATTAGAAAATCTTAGACAATGATAATCTTTTACAAATATACATAAACATACTAACATTACAATTATGTTATTAAAAATAGTTAACATCGCTTACCACTCATATAAGAAATGTATAGAAAGGTCAACATGAGGTTAAAAAATACCAGTAGCTCACAGAATGGAATTTTTGCTCACAGGACTCCACAGCTTCGAGGGAGCATTGCAGAGTTACAGCTTATCTCGTGCCTACAGATATCAGTTCCCAGACATAAAGTGAATGCTGTGGAAGGAGGACCTCATGGCATTGCACTCCATTGAAATCACTGTTCTCCCCAAATGTAGTGATCTCATGTATTTCAGTGGTCCAGACATTCCAATGGGGTCGCTATTGCACTGTTTTGGGGTTGTGTTACAGCGCCATAGCGTTCTAAATCAAATGTTCAAAAAGAAAAGAAGACGGAGATTGCCCGCATGGGCGAAAAAAAGCACAAAAGCCTCATCATCAGAGGAAGCACTACAGGGGCATTTTACACAGCATCCCATAGTGCTTCAGGAATGGTAGAAGAAATTGAAGACTGCTTGGAAGAAGTTTGCAGGTAAAATGGCTCAGGAACTGTGAGAATGTCCCAATGAATATAGTCCACAACAGGTCTTGTAAATAAAAGTCCTTTACTTGTAGAAAAGATTATTGGAGTCATACACTTCTTCTGTTAGTAATGAGATGCTTAGGGTTACATGCATTGATATACTAAACTCACAAACAGTTACAGATAGTCTGCCAATCAGACTGTAGTGCTGATGGCATAACAAAAAGGAGGGTCAGTTCCCAGAGAATACGTGGGAAACCTTTTTCTCAGGAAATAATGATGCTGAACATTCTAAAAATCAGTTCACACAGACCTGAGACCATAACAGCGAACAGTTTCTCTCCACACCAGACCCTTTCATGTTTCAAGGCTAAGACACGAGATAAGCGGCCAGAAGGTAGCTAGCTGTCTGCACAGGCGCGGGTAATCTGCCAAGCAAAGCATAAGCCAAGTAATTAGGGAGGCGGGGTGGCGGGCGGTAGCTGACTCCACATTCCTTAGGACTGGGTGAGAGGCCCGTTGTTAACTCCCGGGCAGGACCTGTGGAGAAGCTAAAACAAGGTGAAATATGAATAGGCTCAAAGTATGATTAACATACTGGTATAGCATAGGCACATAAGAATACAGGGTGTATAGGTTCAAAGCCTGAGTAATATACTGGTATAGCAGAGGCACATAAGAATACAGGGTATGCACTGAAATATATGGCAGGCACTGACAGGAACGCTTCCCTAATGGGACAGAAGTGTTTGTGTCTGAAAGGGAAAATATATTTCATTAGAGAATCATTACTAAAATGGTTCTGTCTGAAATGACAGAAAGAAACCATTAGAAGAAGAAAAGAGATTGGATTTATACCCCACCCTTCACTACCCAAAGGAGTCTCAGAGCGCCTTACAAACGCCTTTCCCTTTCCCTCTCCACAACAGACACCCTGTGAGGCAGGTGGGGCTGAGAGAGCTCTGACAGAAACTGCTCTTTTTCAAGAACAGCTGTGCCAGAACTATGGCTTGCCCAAGGTCATCCAGCAGTTGCAAGTGGAGAAGTGGGGAATCAAACCTGGTTCTCCCAGATTAGAGTCCATGCACTTAACCACTACACCAAACTGTTAGTGAACAGTTCCTGAAACGGAACATATTTGCTCTCTGAAATTACTCTATGCTTGTGAACATTTTCTTTTAAATAAATACTTAATGACGTTGGATGCTGGTAGTGGCTCTCTGTACCACGTAGACCTCCATCGTCTCGGACACACTATTTTAAAAGGAGCAGGGGAAGAAGGAGGCAGTTGGCCAGCAGCTGTTTCACCAGGGTTGCACGAGGCAGGAAATGGTCCCCATGGTGACCGGATGCTATGCAACGGGAGACAAAGAGGCAAGGCCTCAGAACTTGGAAGGGAAGCTGGGACTCCTGACCCTCCCAGCAGGCAATTCATTACAAAGGTCAGGGGGTGGCAGTGGGTTTCCCAAGAGAGAAAGAAAAGCCTCTCCAGGTGTGGGAAACCCTTGGACGGCACGGTGGAATAAGGCCAGCAGGCCAGAGTGGACCCATTCTACCACACCCAGAATAAAACTTTGCTGGTCTTAGAAGTGCCATTAGATTCCAACTTCGTTCTGCTGCTTCAGAACAACACACCTACCCACCTGCATCTTTCAAAACTGGGTTAGCGTGTGCATTATGTACCCCAGAGTTCTTCTTCGCCTCTCTTTCCGCAAACTAAATCAAAGCACTTTGATTCTACGAGGGATGAGCGAACACAAAAGACTGGAGCACTGCTCTCCGCCGCCTACACCTTCTTAAGCCGGATAGTAAATATTAAGCTGGCTGCTGACTCATAGTCTTCTTTTAAAAATAATCTGCCACAGCCAGTTTATAGTCACATTCTTGCTTTTGAAGTCAGCACAGGGCAGCCCTTTGCTGAGAAACCTGCTGCTGCTGCTTCTCTTCTTTGTCATGAAACTACAGAAAAGGGAGCTCTCCGGTGGAGTCGGAGCTGGGCATGTGCCAGGGTGCCTAGCAGCCTTCTCCTCCTGTCTCAGACAGTCTCACCCTTTCGATGGAGGGGTTGTCCACTGGAGCTTGAACCAGGCACCATGTAAGACAGCCCAGCTGCTGACTTTCCCCTGTTTGGCCGAGGAGCTCAGTTACGGTGCAGGAGAGCTTAGTCACTGTCTCCGGGATGGTGCTTGGAAGAAGAAGAAGAAGAAGAAGAAGAAGAAGAGATTGGATTTATACCCCGCCCTCCACTCCCCAAGGGAGTCTCAGAGCGGCTTACAAACTCCTTTCCCTTCCCCTCCCCACAACAGACACCCTGTGAGGTAGGTGGGGCTGAGAGAGCTCTCTCGAGAACTGTCCTTGAGAGAACAGCTGGTACAGAGCTATGGCTTGCCCAAGGTCATCCAGCAGCTTCAAGTGGAGGCGTGGGGAATCGAACCTGGTTCTCCCAGATTAGAATCCGCGCACTTAACCACTACACCAAACTGGCTCTTCCAAACTGGAAGCTGGTGGGAAGGAGCTCTCAGCTGCCACTGGATCCAGGCAAGATGGAGAGATGCCCATCCGGTCAAGCCACCCAAGTGACTGCTTGGGGCAGCACAACTGGGAGGGCGTTGTCATACCCTGGGCTTTGACCTGGTGCCAGAGGATGCCATGAGTGTGTTATGCCTGGGGCAACAAAATCCTTCAAACTGGCCCTTTTGCTGCCCTCTCTCTGTCGGTCTCATTGATGGAAGCCGGACCGAGGTGGGATTCTCTATTGCAGATGGAGCACAATGGAGACACACCTGGCTGCTGCCATTTGTCCCACTGGCCTCTGGGAGGAAGGCATTCTCAGCTGGAATCGGGTGCCTGGCCGCTGTCATTTCCCCTGGGAGGAACGAAATGTCAGTGGAAGCGGGACTGAGGGGGGATTCTCTAAGGAAGAAAGATTCTGGCATGTCAGAGAGATGCCTGGCCGCTGCCATTTCTCTTGGGTGGAATGAGCTGTTAGCGAAAGCTGGACTGACGGGAGATTCTCTGTTGGAGCTGGACCTGGGTGTGATGGCGAGATGCCCAGCTGTCTTTCCTGCGATGGCCCCCATCAATGGCAATTGGAAGCCGGAGGTGTTTTTCCCCAGCCGCACCTGGGTCCAAGCAGGATGGAAAGATTTCCGGTTGCTACATGACCTTCCCTCCGACGGCCCAACCCTTGGGCACTTTTTTAGCCCCTGCAAATGTACGAACGTGCCAGGGCCCTCTAGAATGAGGGTTGCAGGTTTGCCCTCTTCTTTAGTTTAGGGACACAGATTTGGGCATGTGCAGAGGGTCAGGGCGATCAAGAAAAGGCCCAAACCCCTTTCAGGATTCCGGTTTTCACGCTCGGCTTATTAAATGCATCCTCCCTCCACTGAACACATCCTCTCTCAGTTCTATCCCAGATGCTATAAATGCATTCTCTTCAAATTCCATCCCAAATGAATCCATTTCCCGAGGATCCTCCACCCCCCCTTCCAGCTGGCAGCGCCTACTTTTCTTGCCAAGCAAGTAGCTTCCTCTTACCCTCCCACTGCTGCAGCATCCACAGAGGTTGTCTCTGGCTTGTCATGTGGCGCACTGGGAAATTCTAGCACAAGGTCCTGTTTCACCCAGGAAAGCAGCTGTGGGGCAAACCTTCTAAGTACAGCAGCCTGTCCTTGAGCACCAATGTTTTTGGGAATCACAAAGGTGAGTGTGGCAATCTGGTTAGGATCCATGAGATAAGGGATGTATGTACTGCGGGTAGAAACCAAGAGCAGGGAGATGTGGTGTGCGCACTAAGCCAGGAGAACTTTGACTAACCGCGACACTATATTGGCTTTCTAAACGCTTTGCCTGATTGTGATGTGCTGCCAAGTTATTTCCGAGTTATGGTGTCCCTATGGATGATTTACCTCCACGACGTCCTCTCCTTAACAGCCTTGCTCCCGTCTTGTAAACGGAGGGTCGTGACTTCCTTGATTAAATCAATCCGTCTCTTGTTGAATCAATCCACCTCTTTCCTGCTGCCACCAACTTTTCTTAGCATTATTGTCTTTTCCAGTGAGCACTGTCTTCTCATAATGTGAATACACATAACATAATGTGAGTACAATAGCTTCAGTTTAGCCATTTTAACTTCTAGAGAGAGAGTTCAGGTCTGATTCGATCTAGAACCTACCGATCTGTCTTTTTGGGTCGTCCACGGTATCTGTAAAACTCTCCTCCCACACCACGTTTCAAATGAAATACTTTACGGAGCACACAAACTATACTTTGCTAGACCAGGCCCAAAGTCCAAGAATATATCCCTGCAAATTTAACAATCAGGGGCCCATTATCTCCTTTGCTTTGTTGCTGGCATCTAGGGTATACTGCCTGTGAATGTGGAGGTTCCATTTCCAGCGGCTGCGTTTTAAAATTTTGTGATTTATGAGACTGGGATTCCATCCATTCTCCAAAGAGTTTAGATCATGGTGTGCATGATCTCTCCCCCCCCCCCCCATTTTATCCTTACAACAGCCCTTGGGGTGAGGGGTAAGTTATATGATATCATGGGGATTTGAACTGGGGTCTCCCAAGTCATAGTCCAATACTTCAACTGCTATGCTAGTGTGTGAACCTAAGAAGAGTCCCTGCTAGTGGGTCCTCTACCAGAGGGCAGCAAGATAATCCAGGAAGGATGTGAGAAAAACCACAAAGAGAACAGCTTCCCCTGTGGTTGGCCTGTACCATTTTTGGGTGTTCAGAATCTCTGAACATGGAAGTTCTCTTTAGCAAACTTTGCTGCCAACATGTTCACTGTGGCTAGTAGTTGTCCGTAGAGCTATCCTGCTCCACAAACTGATCTAATCCTTCTCAAATTTACCCAAGCCGCCAGCTGCGGCAGCATCCTGTGCCAGGGAATTCCAAGACTGAGCTGACATGTTGTTCTGCAGGTTGACACCGCAAAAAAATACTCCTGCTGCTGTATTTAGCCACAGGTATAAGTCTGTGGGCGACTAGCTCATGGAGTCCTCTGTTACGCTACCTCTAATTAGTGCTGGCAGATTACTTCCCTGGAAGCCCGTTTGTCTCCCATGGCAGGATAACAGCCCTTCCCACAACAGATCTGGGAGATAAGACGGCGGTATCAAGATCCAGGAGGGGAAGAGAGTGGTGCAGAGTAATCCCTGCTTAGTCCTAGTTGTGGGGGAAAAGTTGGTGAACAGGAGGAAATCAAATAGTGCTTCTGGCTTTTCTATTTATTTATTTAAGTTTTTAAACTGCCCTCTTCTGTGCAACAGGGCTCAGGGCGGTGTTCTACCTAGGCTAAATGCATTAACCTCCATTTTGTTTGATTGCGTGTTGACTTCCCCTTTGAGAGGTCTGGGGATGTAGCCAGTGATGGTTTCCAAGCTTTCCTTTGTTTTTTTGCATTTCCTCCTACTGATCCTGATCTGACTTTAGATCAAGGCGGGGAGCCGTGGTGTAATTGTTGAAGAATTAGCGGAGAAAATGTCTGCATATGATCAAGACTGGAATGAAAGCATTCCTGGGTCTTAAGAGCGGTAAGAAACAGGATCTGTTTAAGGCCCAATTTACACCTCCCCTCTGAAGTAGTTTGACTCCTGTCTTTTCCTACGCTCATTTCATGGTGGTTTCAAATTTCACTCCCTGGGTCTGAAGAGTACTAAGCAACAGGATCTGTTTAAAGCAGTATAATGCTAGCTTGACCACAGGAGGGCAATTAATGAATGTAAACAGTAATTTTCAAACTAGAACAAGTATGGTTTGAAACTAGAAACAGGTATAGACTTTTTTTTTTTGGAAACTAGAATTATTCCAGCGGGAAAGTCAGATGTAGATTTGACCTAAAGCAGTGTAAAGCTAGCTTGACCACAAGAGGGCAGTTAACGAATGTAGACACAGATTTTTAAACTAGGACAAGTATGGTTTGAAACGAGGAACAAGTATAGACTCTTTTTTTGGTAATGGAATGAAACCAGTGGGAAATTCAAATGTAAATTTGACCTTAGTCTGTCTGTAGCAGTAGAAAAGAGCAAGAGTCCAGCAGCATCTTCAAGACTAACAAAAATTGGGGTCGGGGAGGAGCATTGGTGTGTCACTGCTCGCCTCTTCAGACACCTCATGAGAGCTCCTCCAACAACAACTCCTCCTTCCTCCTTTTGCTGGAGTGGTGGTGGTAAATGGTAGCCAGGTTTTGTTCAAAAGCAAGAAATTGCAAGTAGATAAATAGGTACTGCTTCAGTGAGAAGGTAACAGCGTTCCATGCGCCCCAGTGTCTAGTCATGCCAGCCACATGACCACGGAAACGTCTTTGGACAGTGCTGGCTCTTCAGCTTGGAAACGGAGATGAGCACCGCATCCCTAGAGTCGTATTCGACTGGCTTTCGAGCAAGGGAAACCTTTACCTTTACCTAAACTGGGGGTCCCACAGGGCTACTATGGGGTGGGGACTAGCTATTGTTCCTGACACCCACAGCAAATTGTTCCTGCCTCCCTCTGCACAGCTTTTCTCTGTGGAGTCTGTTTCTTGGTCATGCTGCAGTCTGATGGAATGCTGGGAGAGGGTAGGGAGGAAGATGGCAATTTAGCATTAGTATGGATAGTTTGAGGTTCCCAGGCACTTACCATCTAAGATCAGACTTCAGAGATCAGTTCCCTTAGAGGAAATGGGAAATTTGGAGGGTGGACGCAATCACCTCCCTGTTGGACTTCCCAAGCTGAAGTTGCTGACCCTAGCTAAGATGGGAGTAAACTCTGCATAGGTTTACACTGGGCCATTGTGCATTGGCTTTTCCCTCCGTTGTTTTACGAAACCCACGTTGGGACAGAAATTCCCCTCTGCATTGCATGCCGCTTTCACTTTCTTTGATCATCGGGTTTTTATGGAACCTTCTGCATAGATTTATCATGGCCATTCAGGGTGACTTTGCTGTCAGTACGGTGTTGCCTCGGGGTTTTTGAATGTGGTTTTGAGTTGCACTTTCTCCTCAGTGTTGAGAAAATGCAGAGCGAATGCCAGATGCAGAACTGCCTCCAGTCTTTTAAGAAGTTCCTATCGGTATATCTATTCTTTCCTGCCTCCCCCAACACGTGAGTTGCTTTTACAAGCCTCTCCAGGAGCTAATTACAACGCCCTGTCTTTGATCCTGTGTAGAATCCACAACTAAAGCAAATCCCTGCCCCAGGGACCAAGGAGGCAAGGTTAACTTTCAGACAAACCACATTTTCTCAACACTGAGGAAAAAGGTGCCGCTGAAAACCACATTCAGATATCCTGGGGCTACCGCGTACTGACTGCGAAGTCACCCCGACTACAGAGAAGGTACCATAAAACTCGATGATCAAAGATTGTGAAAACAGCTTGAAGTACAGAGGGGAATTTCTGTTTGGTTTGGTAAAACAATGGAGGGAAAAGCCAATGCAGAATCCTGCTAAAGACTGAGAGCCAGTTTGGTGTAGTGGTTAAGTGCGTGGACTCTAATCTGGGAGAACCGGGTTTGATTCCCCACTCCTCCACTTGCACCTGCTGGATGACCTTGGGCAAGCCATAGTTCTGGCACAACTGTTCTCTCAAGGACAGTTGTCTCAGAGCCCTCTCAGCCCCACCTACCTCACAGGGTGTCTGTTGTGGGGAGGGGAGGGGAAAGGAGTTTGTAAGCCGCTCTGAGACTACAAGTGAGTGAAGGGCAGGATATAAATCCAATCTCTTCTTCTTCTTTGAAAGCCTAGAGGGGTCAGCTGCAGATCTTCCCACTTTAATAATAAGGCTCTTTCAAGCCCCAAGGGTTTGGAGGCATGGGTGACCCCAAACCAGGAATCTTGCAACCTCGATAACCTTTTGGAATTAGATTGCATGTTCGTTTGTTTGTACCTCGCTTATCTCCCCAAAAGAGGGACCCAAAGCAACTTATATCATTCTCCTCTGCTCCATTTTAACTTAACCACAACCCTGCGAGGTTGGTTAGACTGAGAGGGCGTGACTGGCCCAAGGTCCCCCAGTGAGCTCCTGTGGCCCAAGTGGGGAGTTTAACCCGGGCCTCTCAGATACTTAGTCTGACACTTTTTTAACACTGTCCCTGTTGCCTCTCTGCGCCAGGTCTTCCAAAGCAGGCTGCAGTTCTATTTAGCAAGTATGGCTGCCCTTGTCTCAAATCCAGAAGCTGCAGCTGGTGCAAAACACTGCAGCCAGGCTTTTGATGGGCTCTCTAGATGGGAGCACATACAACCTGTGCAAAAGGCATTGCACTGGCTGCCGATAGCATACCGGATTCGTTTCAAGGTGCTGGTTCTTACCTTTAAAGCCCTGTATGGTTAGGGACCTACATACCTAAGGGACCATCTTTTCCCACATGTCCCCCAGAGAGCACTGTGATCAGGGGCTCAAAACTGGCTGGCCCTCCCGGGTCTTAAGGAGGCTAGCCTGTCGATGACCAGGACCAGAGCTTTTTTGGTGGTGGCCCCATCCTGGTGGAATGAGCTCCCAGAGGAGATCAGAGCCCTGTGG
This sequence comes from Lepidodactylus listeri, assembly GCA_029233225.1. Taxonomy (NCBI): domain Eukaryota; kingdom Metazoa; phylum Chordata; class Lepidosauria; order Squamata; family Gekkonidae; genus Lepidodactylus; species Lepidodactylus listeri. The sequence continues at coordinate 153,255,794 of JARCFY010000003.1, forward strand.
GACATCTTACAGTTCCGCAGGGCCTGTAAAACAGAGCTCTTCCACCAGGCTTTTGGGAGCTGCCACCACCACCAGTGATGAGCAACAGATGGTTGAATGTGAGAGGGCCCTGGATTCCTGAAACTGCCACCAGCAGCCTAAAGGACATCAAGCACTGCAACGACAATCAGAATGAACACTGTGAGCTGACAGCACTGAATAATGGCTGCCATCATCATATGAACAATGATGACTACTAGCACTTTATTATGATTTTAAATTGTTTTAATTGCAACTTATCTTTTAATGTCACTTATTTGCTCTTTCGATCAAATGATCTCCCTTTGAGGTGTGCACGAAAGTTCTCTCAGGCTGGAACTGGGTTAAGAAGGATGGCGCAAAGGAGGTATCACATGTGGGATCTGGCCAAGAGATCAGGAAGGAGACAGGTGTGGGGAAATGTTCCATTCCTGCAGGGCATTGGCCTAGCCTTATCTCCTGATTCTTAGGCGGAGCAGGGCATAGCGGCCTCTGGTGACTTCTGATTTCTAAGGAACAAGGTTGGGTGTGGTCAGCTGGATCATACATGAAGAGGACGAGAGCCCAGGCCTCCCTAAGACCCACTTGTTTTTTCAGAAGAGAAATGTCTGATGTTAGTTAATTGAAGTAATTTTTGATTTCAGGTCAGGTTATGCTTTAATTAATGTGCACACTGGCATGCTCTGCCCTACGCAGAGAAATTAAAGCAGATAACCACATTTGTATTCTGCATCCTATGAAACTTGGTATATTACCTTGCACTGTGCCATCTGGAGTGCTGTACTTAAACCTGGGGCTCTAGAACATAAAAAAAGATAAAGAGAAGCCATGCTGGATCAGACTAGTGGTCCATCTGTTGCAATATCCTGTGAAACACAGGCCATTTCCACATGAGTGCTAGAGTGTCACCCCAACGCAATGACATCACATATGGAAGTGTAGGACAAGGGAAAAAGAATGTGATTTCTGAATGTGATTTCTAACACTTTCTCCTTTATATATATATATTGACAGCTGTCACTGTGCCTTCAAAAGTTTAATCATAACAGATCCAGATCCTGGTATGTAACTGAGAAACTTCTGATTAGAAAAACTTATGGCAGAACGTGTATATTTTATAATTGCATTTTTTGTATAAGAAGCCATATTAAGCAAAAGTATTATTAAAAGCCTCTGTAGAAGGAATTAGGATGCAATAGAAAAGGAATGCATGTATGGTATCACTTTCATATAGTTTATGGCTTTCCATATGTTAGACCATTGATCAACATCTATGGTATGTCCTATATCCTGCATCCATGTTATCATCGTGTTTTTCACTACTTCATCTCGTGTGCAATCCTCCAGTAGATAATTATATATTTTTTGAATCATTGTATCATTTGATGACAACCAAATTTTATCTAATTCACACCTTGTTCCATAGAACCCTGTTTTCGCATCCTTGTTATACCTAGACTTGATTTGTAAAGATTCCCACCATGTTAATTTCAAGCTTTTCCAAATATTATCTTCCTCTGATTTTAATTTATTTTGACTATCCAGTAGAGCTTCGTAGGTTTCTCTTTTATCTTTTGTAATTAGTGTTAGTTTTATAAATGCTTCTAGCGGTGATACCCATTTTGGAATTTTTTCATAATGTCTAATATTCATTTCTTTCCAGATTCTCATCAATGCCCCTCTTAATGTGTGTCGCTGAAAATTAGTGTGTATTCTTTCTTTATCATACCACACATAGGCATGCCATCCCATGTGTAGATTATGACCTTCCAAGTTTAACAGACGTAGATTTTCCAGTGTTACCCATTCTTTTATCCATACCATTGCTGACGCTAGGTAATAAAGATCCCAATTTGGTACATTGAATCCTCCCCTTTCCTTTTTATCTTGTATATATTTCCATTTAATCCTGGGTCTTTTATGGTTCCAAATAAATTGGTTCCGTAACGTATCAAGGTCTTTAAAGTACGTCTTATTTCTCAAAACTGGCAAATTTTGAGCCAGGAAGAGAAACGTAGGTAAAACATTCATCTTTATCATTGCAATTCTTCCCTTAAGGGTAAGATTGAGGTCTTTCCATTTTGATAAATCTTTTTTTATCTCTACCAACAATTTGTTATAGTTATCTTCTATCAAGGTTGTGCTTCTGTTTGACATTGTTATGCCTAGGTATCTAACTATCTTGACTATTTCTATACCAACTAATTTTTGTAAATGATCTATCTGTTGTCTTGTACAATTTTTTGTTATAATATTAGTTTTTTTAAGATTAATTTTAAGTCCTGATACCAGTCCATATTCTTGGATTGTTGATATCAAGTATGGTATAAAAACTATTGAGTCTTCTAAAATAAAGACCAAATCATCCGCAAACACCTGTAATTTATATTCTTCTACTCTTACCTTCAATCCTGGTATTTGATAGTTATCTCTCACAAGGTCATTCGACATTTCTAGCAAGAATATAAATAATAGAAGCGATAATGGACAGCCTTGTCGTGTATCTTTTTGGATTTGAATATCTTGTGATGTTGCTCCATTTACTATATTTTTTGCATATTGATTTTTATATATAGCCTCAATTGCTTTCAAGAAGTTTATGCCGCAGTCCCATATTTCTAGTTTTTGTAAGAGAAATTCCCAGCTCACATTATCAAATGCTTTTTCAGCATCAAGGAACATTAGTGCCATTTGTTTATTTGGATGCTCTTCATAATATTCCAAAACACTAATTATAGTTCTTATATTACTTTTCATTTGTCTTCTTGGAAGAAATCCTGTCTGATCTTGATGTATCACTTGCACTAGCACTTTTTTCATCCTGGTAGCTAATATTGTAGCAAATATCTTATAGTCTGTATTTAATAGAGATATGGGTTTAATTTCTTCTGCATCTGTATTGGGTATTAATGTGTACTAATGTGATCAGAGCTTGATTCCATGTCTCTGGGATTTTTCCTGATTGCATTATCTCTTGGGAAAAGAATTTTAAGGGGTAAGCTAGTTGCTCCACAAATCTTTGATAAATTTCTGTTGGTATTCCATCTGGCCCTGGTGGGGTTTTTTTTGTTTTTGTTTCTTCATTGCTTCCATGATTTCACACGTTGATATTGGTTCATTTAGTATTACCTTCTGCTGGTCATTAAATTTTTTAGTATTTCTTTCAGAAATATATTGTTTTAAGGCACTTTTGTCTTGTTGTTTTTGCTGATATAGTGTTCTATAGAAATCTAATATATTTTTGATATCATGTAAATTATATTTTTCTTCTCCTTTTCCATTCCTTAACATTTTAATTATTTTCCTCTCTTTATATTTATTCTACTCATTTCAGGTACTTTATCTTTCTTCATCTTATCTTCTTCTTTTTTAATTTGCATTGTTAAACTTTCATATTCTTTCTTCTTTTATTTCTTTCCCCATGCATCTTGATTTATAAACCAGCCCCTCATAAATGGTTTAAATGCTTCCCAAACTATTGAGATAGAAATATCTGACTGTATGTTTTTTTAAAAAGTAGTCTTCTTTTTCTATTTCTATCTTCTTTGTAATTTTGTGGTCTCTTAAGAGATTCTTGTTCATTCTCCATCTTATCTGGATTGGTTTTCCCTGAAGCATTAGCATTATTGGGCTATGATTGGCAAATGTATTTGGCAATGTTTTAATCTCTATTATTTCCTTTAATATTGATGTTGAAACTCATATCATATCAATTCTAGACCATGAATTGTGACGCGCTGAATAGAACGTGTAATCTCTTTTGTTTATATTTCTAATTCTCCATGCATCTATTAAGCTCTGTTCCTCTGCCAACTGTAAAAAGGTTTTCGGTAATATATTTCCTGATTTTTTCTTTCTTGAGTGATTTTTTCCTGTCTAATTTAGGGTCAAATACAGCATTGTAATCTCCTGCTATACACATTTCTTCCACTTTTTGCTCTGTCAATCTCTTGCAAAGTAATTTAAAGAAGTTTTCTTGATTTTGATTGGGTGCATAAATGTTTGCTATCAACATATTTTTATTCATGTTTGTAATTTTAACTACCACTGCTCTACCATCAGTTGTTGCATAAATTAACTCTGGGGCTAAGTATTCTTTTATGTATATAGCCACTCCTCTTTTCTTTTTCATATCGGCTGCAAAAGATACTTTCCCTAATTTCCTGTTATCTAAATATTTTACATCTTCCCATTTAATATGTGTTTCTTGTACACAATTAATATCTGCCTGTAGTTTATTTAGCTGAGAGAATATCCTTTGTCTTTTTTGTGGGCTGTTTACCCCATTAACATTTACTGAAAGTAGCTTAAGCTTTTTCATTTTTCCCATCTTTATTTAAATTCTTCTTTACTATACTCTGTTGATATCTCGTAAGCATTTGTGTAGAAGTTCTAAATGGTTGTTTCTTCCCCTGCCTGTTCCCAGTCTTTTTCCCTTTCTCTGTTTCAGCCCTGGCCATTTCTTCTTCTTCGTCACCTTCTTCACTCTCTTCTTCTTGTTGCCAACCTACATTTCCACTGTGTCTGTCAAGAAAGTCTTCAGCTTTAAATATAGAGTCTATTTTCTGTCTTTTCCCTTCTTAAGTAAATAGACCTCCTCCTGGTGTTAACCATTTAAACATAATTCCATTTTCTTTTAATAAATCTGATAAGATTTTGTAGTTTTGACATTTCTCACGTACCCTCCATGGCACTTCCTTTAAGAACTTAATCTCCTGTATAGTTACCTTCTATTGCTTACTTGCCTAAAGATCTTATCTCTCATTTTTAAAAATTAAATTTAATATACAATTCCCTGGGCACTTTATTTTTTGCATATGAAGTGCTTTTCCTATATACTTGGTCTATTTCTTGTTCTACTTCCTCAAAGGTTCCTATGTTAAGCTGTTCTGTTAAATTCTTAATTATGTCCCCTTTCGAATCTTTCTCTATATTTTCAGGGATGTTCTGACGTCTTATAAACATCGCTGCCTTTTCCATTTGTAAAATGATTAGAGATTCTTCCATACTATCAGTTTTTATTTTCAAGTCCTGCATCTCCTGTTCTATCTCTGACACTTTCTCTTCTCTGTTTTTATTGGCTATTACCATTTTTTGTATTTCTTGTTTGTTGTTATTTATCTGTTTTTTATTTCCTCTGTTTCTGTCTTAATTTGTTCTGATATTTCTCCCATTTTTGTCTTTAGTGGTTCTATTTCATTTTTAATTAGTGTAGGTAGTGTCATTTCTACTGCAGTTTTCATTTCCTGGGCTACACATTCTTGAATTATATTATTTAAATCTTTTACTGTTAGTTGTGTGATGCTCATGGTGTTTAGTTTTAGTTGTGTCTGGGTTCCTGCCAGACCAGGTGATTTTATGGAAGCTCTTCTTGTTCCACTGAAACCTGTGGCCATTCGAAGATCTTACAGCTTATTATTTTATTTCCCTTTAACTTTTTTTGAACCTCCTCTGCACTATATTTCTTATATTCTTATAATTCCCTCCCTTAATTATACTTATTTAATTAGTAAGTTCTTTTCTTAATCTTATCTTCTTTATCTCTTTACTGTTCTTTATCTTAACATTTTCTCTGTAGTTCCAGCTTCTTATATTCTACTTTTGGAGTCTTATATTCTTCTTTCTCTCTTGTTCTTCCTCTGTTATTTTCGTTTTCCTGCCTTCCTTCAGTCGCTCAGTTTACTGAGGGTTGGAACACTTTCCCTATGAAGAAAGGTTGAAGCACTTGGGGCTCTTTAGCTTGGAGAAATGATGGCTGAGGGGTGACATGATCGAGGTTTATAAGATTATGCATGGGATAGAGCAGGTAGAGAAAGAAGTCCTTTTCTCCCTTTCTCACAATACAAGAACCCGTGGGCACTCAATGAAATTGCTGAGCAGTCAGGTTAGAACAGATAAAAGAAAGTACTTCTTCACCCAAAGAGTGATTAACACATGGAATTCACTGCCACAGGAGGTGGTGGTGGCTACAAGCATGGACCGCTTCAAAAGGGGATTAGATAAACGTCTGGAGCAGAGGTCTATCAGTAGCTATTAGCCATAAAGTATAGATAGGAACTCTCAGTCTGGGGCAAGTGATGCTCTGTATTCTTGGTGCTTGACGGGGGGCAACAGTGGGAGGGCTTCTAGTGTCCTGCCCCCACTGCTGGACCTCCTGAGGGCACCTGGTGTTTTTGGCCACTGTGTGACAGAGTGTTGGACTGGATGGGCCATTGGCCTGACCCAACATTGGCTTCTCTTATGTTCTTATGTTCTTCTGCCCTTTCCTTGCTGGTCCATTCTCTATTCACTTCCTTGTCTTTACTCCACTTGCTTGCTTGTTACTTGCTGCCTGGTTCAGTGACGTCTCCATCTCCCTTCCTTCCTTGGTCTGTTCCATCTCACTCCGTCTCACTTCCACCCTTTCTCTCCACTCATGCTCCTGGGTTCTGTTCTGGTCTCTCCAATCTTCAGCCAGCCCCAGAGGCTCACCACCAAATGAGAGAAAGGTAAAATATATTATACTAGTAGCTTTTCATTAAACTTACTTTTATTTCCCCCTGCAATTCTCTTTTTCCTTTGCCCCTTTCCCCCTTTCTTAAGCCTCAGGTTCTGATCCCATTAATGGCCGCTTTAAAGAAATATCCTCTTTCACCTCCCGGGCAACTTAACTAAGTTATCTATTTATTTATTAGCTCACAGGCTCTTTTACCTTTTCAAAGGAACTCATAAATAATATTTAGCTTCAACTGTAGTTTCCTTTTCTTATCTGTAGACTCAGTTGGTTCTAATGAGCCCCGCTTGTACCCGGCATTTCTGCTGGGCATTTTCAAACAGCCTCCCGCATTCCAAGCAGTCCCATCTGTCTCTGGGGGAGTTGCCTCACTCCTCTGGATCCCCCAGGATAAGCTTCTTGAATATTGCTCTTCCCACAAAAGTGAATTTTCTTTGAGTGTTGTTAATACTCTTTTCAAGACTGTTAAAGCACAGCTTCGGCAAGCAGCTTGCAGAGCTCGCGTCGGCTGTCATAGAGCCAGGAACTGGAAGTTGCAACCATGTATTTCTGTAAATAAATGAAACTTCTCAGGATGTATATCAGGGAGCCAGTTTGGTGTGGGAGCCAGTTTGGTGTAGTGGTTAAGTGCGCGGACTCTAATCTGGGAGAACCGGGTTTGATTCCCCACTCCTCCACTTGCACCTGGCTGGATGACCTTGGGCAAGCCATAGCTCTGTACCAGCTGTTCCCTCAAGGACAACTTGGGAAAGAGCTCTCTTAGCCCCACCTACCTCACAGGGTGTCTGTTGTGGGGAGGGGAAGGGAAAAGGAGTTTGTAAGCCGCTCTGAGACTCCCTTGGGGAGTGGAGGGCGGGGTATAAATCCAATCTCTTCTTCTTCTTCTTCTTCTTCTTCTATATTTCCAATAATCACTCAATTAACAGAGTACTGGGAGTACTGGGAGAGTGGCCAATAGCAGGAGACCAGGAGACCCCCGCTTACACCAGGCAATCGGGCAACTCTACATTCAGGACCAGTACTGTATGATTTTGTTCTGTATGATTTTCCAGGAAGGTACTGATCCTTTCTTACTAAATGGGGTTGTATTAAAGTCACTTCTGTGGCCGTATCCCTCCAGCCTGTAATTTCCTCCCCATTTATGTCCACAGATTCCATATAGACTCTGTTAATATATAACATATAATCTGTTTCCAGATTCGCAGTACTCTGGCTGGCTTACCTGTGGGTGTTTCTTCTACTAGTTCAGGGTCTGCTGGATGTTTATTGGCAGTTTCTGCTCATTTTACTATTTTAACTGTCTTGGCTGTCTGTTGGGGTTTTCCCTTGTCTAATTTTGGGCAACATGCTTTTAATATGTCCCTCTTCCTGACGGTGATAGCATTTAATCACTCCTCACCTAGTCAGGGCAGGGGAGTGTCCTGCCTTGCAAGGTTGGTTTCAACTGACCCATTATTACAGTATTTGTTAAAGCATTCTGGTTATTTAATGTTTTCAATTTTTATTGCAAACTTTAATGTTTAATCCCATACATTAATAGGCCACTATTCATTACAAAAAGGAGGTTTGATAATGGCACAAGCAAGAGACGGGCTTTAAAAGCACATGAAGTTGCAGCTAATTCATCGTGCCCAATTGCCTCATTTTTTAACTCATCCCACTCAGTGGACAGTGCTACAGACAATGAAACGTGCAAATGCAACGGATAATATTTCAATGATATTAAATGAGTGTGAAGACATTGTTCAAGAGAGTGATGCATCAGCACATGCAGCAGAAGATTTTATGTTTGATTATGCAGAAGAAAATGCCCCAGATGACAAAAAACCACCAGCAACAGAGAATACTACACTGCCAATACTACAATACTACACTACCAATGCTGTCACTATCAAAAGAGATATGTTATCAGTAGCAGCAACAGAGTCACTGGAAGATCCCATTTGCAAACTGGAAACTCTTACACATCAAGAATCATTTATCAGTACTAGCACTTTGTTTGTGAATGACATTGGCGTTATTGATGAGAACAATGCAGTTCAAATGCAGTCTTTTATCAAAATCACAACTTTTGCAATTCCAAGTAAGGTTCCACATGATGCTGAAAATCATGCTTTCCCTGCTCGTCTGCTGACAAAAATTCTACCCAACAAGTTGCACCAGAGAGAGCCAGTTTGGTGTAGTGGTTAAGTGCACGGACTCTAATCTGGGAGAACCGGGTTTGACTCCCCACTCCTCCACTTGCACCTGGCTGGATGACCTTGGGCAAGCCATAGCTCTGTACCAGCTGTTCCCTCAAGGACAGCTTGGGAAAGAGTTCTCTCAGCCCCACCTACCTCACAGGGTGTCTGTTGTGGGGAGGGGAAGGGAAAAGGAGTTTGTAAGCCACTCTGAGACTCCCTTGGGGAGTGGAGGGCGGGGTATAAATCCAATCTCTTCTTCTTCTTCTTCTTCTTCTTCTTCTTCTTCTGTCGGAGTACAGTAAAACAATCTCTGTACTGTGTGTCATGCTTCATTTGCAATAAAGGTTCCACGAATACATCATTGCTGGCCAATAAAACAGGCTGGAGGAAGGTGAAAGACAGAATACCGTCACATGAGAGTTTATTTATTTATTTATTCAATTTTATACCCCGCCCTCCCCGCGAACAGTCTCAGGGCGGCTTACAAGGGCACATCCCACAAAGTTTGACATCCCACAAAGAAAACTATGTGGCATGGAAGTCAGCATGTATAGCTTCATCTGCTGATAAGTCACTAGAGAATTTACTCTTGACTAATCTCGCTGCAGAAGTCAATTTGTGGAAGAAAATTCTTGAGCAGAACCTGGATGTTGTTATTTTACTTTCTGAGTGGGGGCTGACATTCTTTGGTTCTAATAACCTCATAGGTGACCACAGCAATGGAAACTTTCTAGACATAACTGAACTGCTTAATAAAAATGATGCACTTATCTTTGAACATGCTGAAAAGGTTCGAGGGTCACAAAAGAATCAGAAGAGCACGCAGCTATATTATGTCTCCACAGACATCCAGAATCAGTTCATTAACATTCGTGGATCATTTGCACAAAAATCTATTCCTAATGGGATCCAAAATGCCTAATATTTTTCAATAATTGTTTTTTTTTTTTGGTAAAGAAATTTTTATTTTTCAAAAAAAACACACATCAAAAATAATACATTTACCTTATACAAATCCCTTTTTCCATATTATATAACATTTTGTTCTATTTGTACATTCTATTTTTATCTTGTTTTGGTGGTTTCCCACCACCTCTGAAGCATAACACATTTTCCATTTTATTCAAAATAGTAATACTTATATCTATGTTTCATTTCTGGTAACGGTTATATATCTTTAAAATACTTATACACCAATTCTTATTTTCTATACTCTTACGTATTTCTAAATAAAAACAGCTTCATTGTCTAATTTTAACTAAAACATTCATATAATATATTTCTATTCCTTTATGCTATTATAACCATGTATAAATATAGTTTTTCATATCCCAGTATTTTTCAACATATTCTTTCAAATCTTTCCAGTCTTCTAGAAAGGTCTCTGAGTAGAGATTATTCAATTTTCTAGTCCATTTATCCATTTCAGCCATATATAACAGTTTTTTCAACCATTCCCACACCTCTGGTATTTTTTCATTTTTCCAATTTTGTGCATACACCATTCTTGCTGTTGTAATCATATACCATATTATTGTCCTTTTCTTTACATTTATCTCTTCTAGTTTAAGTCCTAGCAATAACATTTCAGGCAACTTCTTAAATGTACATTTCAAGATTTTTTCCATTTCTGCATGTATTTTGGACCAATAAATCTTTGCTTTATCACAAGTCCACCACATATGATAAAAAGAACCTTCTTTCTTTTTACACTTCCAACATTTGTTAGACATATTCTGACCAATATTTGCAATTTTTTTTGGTGTCATATACCATCTATACATCATTTTAAAACAATTTTCTTTTAAGTTATAACACGTAGATATACTCATAGCATTTTTCCATAAAAATTCCCAAGATTCCATTTCAATGTCTTTGTTAAAGTTTATCGCCCATTTTACCATTTGTTCTTTTACCATTTCATCTGCATTAAACCATTTTAGCAAGACTTTATACATTTTAGAAATCATTTTTCCCCACCTTCCTCCCAAACTTGTTCTATTTCATTATTTTTTTCCCTGAAACCGTGTTTTTTATCACTTCTATACAAATCATATATTTGTCTATATCTTAACCAACCATAATCAAAGTCAATCTGATGCTGCTCCTTCAGTTTGAAATCTTTGCCATGTCTTATTAATAAGTCTCTATACTTCAGCCAATCTTGTCCTTTATATCTTGATGCTGGATGTAAGACTTCTGCGGGTACAATCCACATGGGTATCTCTTCTGAAAAAAAGTTTTTATATCTTGTCCACGTATCCATTAGTGTTCTTCTCAAATAGTGATGTTTAAACATATTGTCCATTTTTGTTTTGCCATAATACAAATATGCATGCCACCCAAATCTACAATCATGACCTTCCAGGGACAATAACATTCTATCTTGTAACATAGTCCATGTCCCTACCCAGGTCAAACATATTGCATCATGGTATAACCTTAGATTTGGTAGTTGAAACCCTCCTCTTTCTTTGGCATCACACATTATTTTCATCTTAATTCTTGGTTTTTTCCCTCCCCACACAAATTTAGACAGCTCCTTCTGCCAACATTTGAATGTTTTTACATCTTTCACAATTGGAATAGTTAATATTTTTCAATAATTGTTGATGCTACACAAGATAGTTCTAACAAGGAACAAATCACTATCATCATTTGAAATATAAAGATTTTCAATAACAGCTCAGAATTCTCAATTGAAGAGAGGTTTTTGTGTTTTGACAATTTCACAAAAAAGACTGGAAGGGAAATTGCTGCTTGCGTTCTAACAGTTCTAGAAGAACTGGGGTTAGATTTTCAATACTGCATTGGCCAAGGCTATGATAATGGCTCAAACATGGCTGGCAAATATAATGGTGTACAAGCAATTCTCCTTGAACATAACCCTAGATGCCTTTTCCCTAGCTGCGGAAACGACACATTAAACTTTGTAGGTGTCGACTGTGCTGAATCATGTAAAGAGGCAAAGTACTTCAGAAAAACACAGCAAATGTACAATTTATTCAGCAGCAGTTCTCAAAGGCGGGTTAAATAAAAATGGGAATGTTTATTACTAAGTGTTACAAGTGTTCTTTTTTTTTTGTATTAACTAAATGTAAACATTTAAAATACAATACTAGCTTTGTATCATTGTTTTTGCAGCTCTTCATTTTTTAATTTACTGGGACCCCCTCAAAAATGGAAGTGGCCCGGGCCTCTCTTGATGTCTGTGAGGGCCTGCTTTTATGTCACCTCCTATCAGGTCCTTTTAACTGGAGAAGCCAGGGACTGAACCTGGGACCTTCCACCTGCCAAGCAGAGGCTGTTCCACTAAGCCAAGGCCTCTCCCTTAAGCCTGAGTACAACCCAGTAGATTGTGTTTTTTGTAAATGAAAAGAGTTGGACCTTTCCCCATCCCCGTTCAAGCCATCAGCACATCACAATTGACTTTAGATTAGAGTTGCCAGGTGTGGGCTGGGAAATTTGGGGGGTAGAGCTTGGGGAAGGTGGAGTTTGGGGATGGGAGGGACCTCAGAGGGTTACAATGTCATAGAGTCCACCTACCAAAGCAGCCATTTTCTCCAGGGGGAACTGATCTCTATTGTCGGGAGACCAGCTGTAATTCTGGGAGATCTCCAGCCACTACCTGGAGACTGGCAACCCTAGGGCAGATAGTCTAATAATAGAATCCTATGGGGTAGTAACTTTGGAGGCCTTATTTGCCAGCTGCAGAAAAATCCTGGGCACCTCCTTCCCTCTTCTCACCCTAAATAATTAACTCCCTGTTAACAAAACTGCTTCATCGGCAGTTGCCTTGTGAAACAATAAAAGAGACTCCAGATTTACAAATTGCACATTTCTCCATACATACATATTCTCCTGTATGTTTAATGTCTGCAATCTGTATATATCTCTGATAATTAAAAGAAACCTAATTAGATATACAGTTGCCATGTAGAATACAGTAATGCGTGATAAAGAAGGAGGCTGAATTTAAAAACCAAAAATGCGGGCAGGCGCCTCGAGCAACAGCTCTTCTCACAGTCTTTCTTTGGTGCACAGGTTTGACAGCTCTCAGGATCAGGCAGTGGTGCGTGAAAGCAGCGATGTGGGGTTCGGATGCTGGCGTCTGGGCCTTCTTCTTCCTCCTCCTCTGGGTGATAGGAAATACGACAGGTAAGACTGTGACGATGGGGAAGCCCTCAAGAAGAGCCTCAGTCGACCTTTGTGGTTAACAGGTCGATCTGTGTGCTGGGATTCAGCGGCAGACTGCCTCTGAACAAAAAGGTCCCGTTCTGAGTCATGATGGTTAATAGGTACAGGTGGATGAGTTGTGGATGGCACATTTTAGAAGGAAGCAAGATTACAATCTGTATTGGAAATATCTATTGCAGTGTTTTTATAGTACGTGTCATTTTGCTCTTCTTGCACGCTCTTGTATCCTTGTAATCCTTGTAAGATCTGGTTGTGCCTTAGACTCTTTGCACAACATATTCATTTGCACTGCTTCCTAATTGCTGGATCGCATTGTTCCCGAATGCTTGTAATCCTACTCCCACTGCATTGTTACTGGGTATCTTGTGCTGTCTGATTGAATTGTTTTCTGTATTTTGCAATCCTCCCTGAGTCCCTGTGAGAAAGGTGAGCTACAAATGAAGGAACTGTACAAAATCATTGTAAAGATTGCCTTGGCTGATCAGGGAACAGTTAGCATTTTAAAGGAAAAATGTATGCTTAAATGTGTCCTTTACTTTTTATAATTAAACCCCCCCCCAAATAAAAACAAACACAAACAGAATCATTAGCATGGTTTCGAACCGTGAAATTTAGTGAAGGTGGAAGGATTAAATGCTTCTCCCCTTCCCTGCACTGCCCCAAGGCAAAGTGAGGCTGCACAAAACAGCAGTTTGCATGTTGTACACCGTAGTACACCGTACAACCACATGTTGTACACCGTACACCAGGGGTGTCAAACATGCGGCCCGGGGGCTGGATCAGGCCCCCAGAGGGCTTTGATCAGGCCTGCAAGGGATTGGCTGTCTCCTGCTTCTTCCTCCAGTTCTGCTGCTGCTGTTGTGACATAGTTTGCTTTCCTAGACTCTCTCAATCGCTCAGGAGAGATAGATAGGCAAGCTTCTGCTCCCTGCACTGAGCTGAGGCTCCTCCCCCTCCCAGATTGCTACAGCACAGACATTTTGATGCAATAATTCAGAGCAAGAAGTGTCAGTTATCAGAGAGTATTTTAAATAAACAAAATATTGCAAGAATGCTAATGTTTCAGGTATGTTTTTATTTTAAGTTTAAAAAAACTTCATGTTTGTGTCCTTTATAAAGTTTACTGCTACCTGACATTACATTTTATGACAGATGTGGCCCGGCCCGACAAAGTCCAACTTATGTCAAATCTGGCCCTTCATAACAAATGAGTTCGACAACCCTGCCATATACTGTTGTACACTGCCCCAAGCCCTGTCTTTACAGGGGAGGGTGGTTTAAAAATCCAATTTAATATTGGATGAATTATAACATTATTATTAAAATCCAATTTAATAATAATGTTATGGACAGAAGAAGAGACATATACATAACAAATAAAGTGCTGGTGGCGGTATAACAATGAACACGTTAAAAAGCACCAGACCCAGTACTGAACCCTGCAGTATTTCACTGCTTACCACACTCCAGTGTGAAAACTACCCATTTATACTCTCTGTTTCCTGTTAATTAACCAGTTTTTATTCCACAAGAGGACTCATCACTTATCCCATGACTACTGAGTAGCCTTTGATGAGGAACTTTATCAAAGGCTTTCTGGAAGTGAAGGTAAACAACATCTATTGTGTCCCCCTTGTCCACATGTTTGCTCACCCCCTCAAGGAACTCTAACAGGTTAGTGAGACAAGATCTTCCCTTACAGAATTCATGCTGATTCTTCCTCAATAGATTGTGTTCTATCTTTAATAACGGATACCACCAACTTACCCGGTATCAACATTAGACTGACTGGCTTATCATTTCCCAGATCTCCTCTAGAACATTTTTAAAGATGGGGTTACATTAGGTACCTTCCAGGAATAGAGGCAGATTTTAATGATAGATTCCATATTTTTGTCAGGAGAGCCATTTGAGTTCTTTCAGAACTCTTGGTTATATGCCATCCGGGCCTGGTGATTTGTCAGCTTTTAATTTGTCCATCAGTCATGGATCCTGCTCTCTCATCATCTCAATTTGACTCAGGTCTTTCAACACCCCTCCCGAAACTGGCGGTTCTGGAGTGGGCAAGCACCTCCCATCTTCTACAGTATTGACAGAGGGTAAAAATGCATTCAGCTTCTCTGCCATTTCCCTATCAGCCTTTAGTAATCCTTTTACCCTGTCAACTTTTAGTAATCCGGGGGGCGTGGCGTTGGCGAGGATGGAGAAGGATGCCTAAAACCCTAGCTCTGACCCCGGCACCCCCTGAACCATTCAAAAAACCACTACTAGAGCGAGATATCTAACAAAAAAATGTGTAAAACAGACGAGGCAAACAAAACAATAACAGCATCAGCCACTAGAGGGATTCAAAACTACTTTCAGAAACAGCAAAATGCCGGGGCTTCAGAAGACAGCACAGTAAAAAAGAGCAACAAAATGGTGACCGAGACAGTTACCTCACCCACACAAAACACAATGCAGCCTGATCCACAATTACAAAACCTTTTAACCACAATGGAAAAGAAAATATTGGACAACATGGCAGCACTCATAGCCCCTCTTAACACTCAACTAGCAGAACTAAATATTGCCATGAATAAGGTCAGTCAGACAGTGGAGCGGGCTCATGAAATAAGCATAACATTAAAACAAGATGTCCACTCACTAAAAAAAGAAAATGATCACTTAAAGAACAAGTACTGTCCCTAGAAATGATAACTCGTAAGACCTATTTAAAATTCAGAGGCTTCCTGAAGTCCTGAACAAAAATAAAGACCTGCAAATTTTCCTGTCAGACTGGCTGGCATGGGTAATGAAGTTAGAGAAAGAAGTGGCCCCTTTCATCATGTCCGCTAACAGAATAGGGCCAGCAAACTCAACACGTTTTCGGGGACCGAGAGATATTTTAGCCGACATACCTGACCTTCGAACCAGAAGAAGCATTTTAGAAGCGGCAAGAACACAAGGCTCCTTAATGTTTAAAGGAAATGTAATCCAAGTCTACCCTGACCTGCCTAAGGAAATCCTGAGCAAGCGACGAGAGCTACATCGAGTCACTGAAGCTCTGCGTCAGGCTACAATTAGTTACAAATGGGTTAATTACACTAGCTTGTCTGTTGAAATAAAGGGAGCACCTCACATAATTAAAGACCTTGAAGCTGGACTCATGCTTATAGAGTCATTAAATTTAGATCTTCAAATGGACACGAGTAAATCATCCAACAAAAGAAAGCACTCACCGTCACCAGACAAGGATTATAAACTGTCAAACAGGCACACCTAAGTTGAATAGAAATAAACATCACCCTTGTTAACAAACAAACAACAAATTAATTAACAGTTCTAGACTTTATTTAACGTTGCAAAATTATGATCAATATATGTTAAGGCTACCGCAAATGTTTGCTAGTTCACTCAAATGGTTTTTTGGGGGGGATTTTAGTTTATTCTTTCAGTTATCAGTCCCTGCTAGTCAGAAGAAGGAGTTCTGTTAGCTTAGGCAGAATGCTAATTTTGTCAAGCTAAAGGGGATTGATTGTTTTAATTGTTCTGGTAAGTGTAGTAGCTACTGGAAATTAGAACCTCTAATATAATAATTAATTATAAACCAAAATTCCAGTGCTTATAGAAATAATTTATTAATTATAATAGTGTTATAAAACAGTATAACTAAACCTACTGAAATATTTTTAACCCAATCAATTGAACCAATCATAAGAATCAACCGTTTACTTAATTTACTAGTATTGTAACTAATTATAGAGAGTATATTTGATCTATTCTGATAAATTGATTATTTGAGTTAGTGAACAAATTTATTAATTTATAAATATAAAAAGTGTTACAAACATCAACTGAACTAGTTAATTAAACCAGTAATTCATTGTCGGGGGGGGGGGAACAGTTAAATAATAACTTATTTTCTCAAAACATAGCATTACAACTAGCACAACAGGCTAACGTTGAGTGAAACAGAATAATCTGTATTTAAAGTACTAACACCAATCTTTTGCCACAAGAGCTAAGATAGACAGATGCCCTAACACATTAAAGATTATAGCTAAAAAGACAATAGTTCACCCACACCGCTCTCACAAAGCAACACATACCTTTTTATGCTAACATACACACATTCTATCAATCAAAAAACAAACAACCACTCACACAATTCTACACAACAATAATAATTTGATTTCACACCACAAAACAAAGAGCCTATACACATTAGCACAAAATGATGTCCTCCAATTTGAAGGCAATTTGAAGGCATGGTTTGAATAATTTAATCAAACGCAAGAGGGTACTAACCAACTTAGTCAAATGTATTCCTACTTCAAGAAACACACCTACACTCCAAGACCCAAGATGAACTTAAAACTAAATGGATACAATATCAATTCCATGCGAAAGGATCTTCGAAATCAAGAGGAGTAGTGATAATACTATCCATCAAGATTCACTTCCAACACCAAGCTTCATTGGCAGACCCAAATGGTCGATATATCTTTGTAAAAGGTAATCTCAATGATCAATTGACCACACTGGCCTCAATCTATGCTCCCAACACTGATCAAATACCATTCCTGACAGAAACCTTATCAACACTGGAATCATTTCAAGAAGGAGAAACACTAATAGGAGGAGACTTCAACCTAGTAGCCGACTGGACACTGGATCACTCGAAGGCCCAAGGAACTGAACGACAAAACCCCCCACAAAACACAGGCATAAGAGATCTTTTACACCAACACAAACTAACAGATATCTGGAGATACACACACCCAACAGAAAAAAACTTTACCTATTACTCAGCGAGACATGATGTCTACACCCGTATTGATACAATTCTTTTTTCAAATAATCTCATACACAACGTGCTGAATTCTAACATTGGAAATATCACATGGTCTGATCATGCTGAAGTAAACTGTATTTTGTCATCCAGCTCTGAATCCACATCATTGAGACATTGGACTCTCAACAAAGCTCTATTATTTAACCAGTACTACTCAGAACAGATAGAACTTCATATCCAGCAGTACTTAAAAGATAACGACAGGGAAGAAACTTCCCCATCAATAATATGGGATGCATTAAAAGTAGTCCTCAGAGGACATCTCATGTCACTATCAACACGTCTAAAAAAAGAAAAAGCGGTCTTAGCAGAAGACATTTTGAACAGAATGAAGCACCTCGAAAAAGAACACAAAATAACCGGTAGCAAAAAGAGCTACAAACATCTTCTCTCTGAAAGGAAAGCCCTTGAACTCACAGAGGGTATAACAATACAAAAAACCCTTATCTACACAAAACAAAAATACTGGGTCAACTCTGCCAAATCATTAAAACTCTTGGCCTGGCGTGTAAAAGACAAAAGAACTTCTCGTCATATCTTATCAGCTAAAGACAAAACAGGGAAACTACACATTGCCTCATCAAATATCAACAAGATCTTCACTGAATTCTACCAGTCACTTTACACGACTACCAATCCATTGACAGAAAACATTTATGCATATCTAATCTTGAATCCATCCATACCAACACTATCAGACGAGCACCGAGAGATCCTGGAACAACCCATCGAACCAAAAGAAATTCTAGAGGTAATAAAAAACTTGAAGAATAACAAAACAGCAGGCCTAGATGGGTACCCACCAGAGTGCTACCGAAAATTTGCCAACTCAATTGCGGGACCGCTAGCTGAAACCTGCAACACCATCCTAACTACAGGAAAACTTCCACCATCGAGATAACAATCACCAGAGGCACAAGACAAGGATGCCCTCTCTCACCAATACTCTTTGATATTGCACTTGAGCCCCTAGCAGCAGAGATCAGAAATACCAAAGAAATCACCGGAATACCTTGTGGTCCACATGTTTTCAAACTAAGTCTTTTCACGGATGACATGCTACTATACATCTCGAACCCAACAGAAACCCTAGCAAACCTCCAATCAGTTCTGAGCAAATTCAGCAAAGTATCTGGACTTAAAATCAATCAATCAAAATCATATATAATGCCGCTTAAACTAACAACTGACGAGGAAACAAATCTCAAGAACACCTATGAATATCAATGGGCCAAAACAGACATACCTTATCTAGGAATACGACTGCCCAACAAACTGTCTAACCTACTCTCAACCAAACATAAACCTAAAATCAACGAAATCAAAGCAGACCTGCAGAAGTGGGAGAAACTCAACCTCACATATCTAGATAGACTCCACCTCATCAGATCTTTTATTCTCCCGAAGATATTATTTTTGTTTCACACAATCTCAATTACTTTGTCAAAAGACACACTCAAACAATGGCAGACAATCCTAAACTCCTTTCTGTGGCAAAATAAACATCCGAGGACAAGCTTTACAACATTAAGACGCAGAACTTCAAAGGGAGGCTTAAACTACCTTGATCTAACACTTTACAATAAATCAACACTGCTGGTACCCATCATCATAATATTAAGGCACGGAGATGAACTGGACTGGGCTGGACCCCTCGCATCCCTATATTCCCTGCGCTCAATCCAGGAAATAATATGGAACTCATCACACGCTTGCCCACAACAAGACCACAAAAAGAATATCTTCATGAGCGCCATTTTAAAAAATTGGGACTCTTGCAGATCACAACTCATGCCCAAAATATCTAGATATACCATCTTCATCAATCAATCCTGGTTTCCACCAGGAAACGATGAAAAAATAGCAAAAATCTGGAGACTTGCTAACATGACCTGCTTGATAAATATCCTAACGAAAGAAGGCCTAATGACCAAATCTGCACTAGAACAAAAACTGAAAAAACTCATACCATGGTTCTTCTACCTACAGCTAAATCACATGATCAATCACCTAAAAATACAGCACATACTTAAAGAACAAACCTCCCCCTTCAAAAAGCTCATCAGTCCAAAGAACCATAAATCAAAAGGACTAATCACAACCACATACGACGCATTAATCCGTCATCAAGGGGTAAAACCGTTAAAATATCAACACCAATGGCAGAAAGACTGTGAAATAGATATATCACCTCAACAATGGTCAAAAATCTGGACGTCAAAGCTAATAAACCCCCCAGTAATATCAACAAAGCTGCAGACACACTGGATCATCTCCCACTGGTATCTCACGCCTGAACGCTTATCCAAAGTAACTTCAACACATTCACCACTATGCTGGAAAAAATGTGGGGAAATCAGATCCTTTGCTCATTGCTGGTGGAAATGTACCTATATACAGAAGTTCTGGCAGGAAGTACTATTTCAAATAAAACTAAACACAGGAAACGATATTCCTCTGGACCCGGCTCTAATATTTCTTGACATCTGGAAGACAAAGGACATACCTTCAAATCATCGTGACCTCATTACTAGCTTATTAGTAGCTGCATCAATAGCAGCTAGATGGAAAGCAGACAAAGCTCCTACCATCATGGCTCAACGAAGTCTGGGACCATTTAATAATGGAGAAGATCACGGATCGCCTTAAACAATCAGAACTGTATCCCAAACCTTCCACCTTTGCATGGAAATGGTCACCGTTCATGGAATTCATCTCAGCATCAGACATCCAACCACGAAACACCACATATCAGGCCATACTACATAGCTAAATTACATAACCCTAAAAAACTCAAGGCAGACAAAAACTTGCAAACATCCCATACTTAGGAAGACTAACAACTTCACTAACCTAATAGCTATAGCTTCAGAATTCTAGATACCACCATCATAACACACTGATTGGTTTAGAGTGTATTAATATTGTACTACACAACCTTTCAATTTATAGTTGTACTGTTACCAAACTATGTAAGATGTTAAAAATATCTATGTATTTTTTGGGGAAAAAACCCAAAATACTTGATTAAAAAAAAAACCTTAGTAATCTTTTGGTCATCCAAGGGCCCCACTACCTCCCTGGCTGGTATTTTTCTACTCATGTATTTGAAGAAAATTTTATGGTTGGTCCTTTTTCTTTCTTTTTTTTTGCAATATGTTTCTCATATGTTCCTTTTTGTCTGTCTGATTATAGACTTGCATTTTATTTGCCACAGCCTGTGTTCCCCATTTATTCACCCCACTCAGACTAGCCTTCCACCGCTTAAAGGCATCCCTCTTACCTTTTACTGCTTCCATTACTTTGTTTGGTTTTTTATTTTTTATTTATCATTTTATTTTATTCAAATACAAAACATATACCAGTAAAGATGAATCAGAATGGTAGGGATACAGTAACACTGAGGTATAGCCATTAATGTAACAGTTTGTAATTCCCAGGACGTGATACTACAAGAAATCCTTGAATACCATATATATATATATATTAACTAGTGCACACTTCTTTTCAACTCTTTAAGAACAATGAGGACTATAGTCAGGGGTCATTTCGAGCAGCACAGCTCTGGGACTTGGTGCCAGCCCCCCACCCCACCCCCGTGGGGGAATGCCTGCTTGTGTCACGGCTGCAGCAAAATGACCCCGCCCCCTGGAAAGGTCCTTGTTTCTTCTGAAGGCTTCAGCCACCACTGAAGCTATCCTCCCAGAATAGTGGTATTTCTGAGGCTTGGATTAGTAGCTGGCCCCTCTCTGCCAGCTCTTTCTTTCTTTTCTTTCTTTCTTTCTTTCTTCCTTCCTTCCCTCCCTCCCTCCCTCTCTTCTTTCTTTCTTGCCTTCTGACATACTTCCGGTGATGTCAGGGGGTGTGGCATATGCAAATAAGTTATGCTAATGAGCTCCTGCACCTCTTTTTCTACGCAATGACCCCTGACTATAGTAACTGTTTGAGAAATTGGTTCAGATTAGCCATTACAATTTGTAAAGGCAACATATATACTAAGAACATACTGCAATACTATACGTGTGAGCTGCAGAAGGTGATAGGTTACTCTGTGGTGTATATGGCCCGGACACTACTTTGTTTGTTGACCTTCCAGGCTTCTATTCATATTTGTACCTTTCCTAACCTGCGGTGTACGTTTTATCTGAGCTTCTAGGATTGTAGTTTTAAATTGTCTCCAAGCTTCCAGAAGGGATTTGACCCTCCTTACCTTTCCTTTCAGTTTCTTCTTCACAAGCCCCCTCATTTGAGAGATGTTCCCCCTTCTAAAGTTAAAAGTGATTGTGGTGGTCTTTTGAGGCAATTCCTTATTTCCATAAATGCTGAATTTAATAACATTATGGTCACTGTTCCCAACTGTTGCTATCACATTTGAATCTCTCACCAGGTCTTGAGTATTACTCAGGACCAAGTCCACGATCGCCTCTCCCCTGGTAGGTTATGTGACCATCTGTTCCGTGGCACAGTCATTGAGAGTACCTACAAACCCAATCTCTTTCTCCTGACTTGAACACATATTGACCCAATCAGTGTGCAGGTAGTTAAAACCACCTCCTATGACATAGTTATTTCGTTTAGCTACTTTCCTTAATTTTGGGGGGTATTTTTTGTATTTTTTTAAATGTGTGTGTGCGTGGGCGTGTGAGGGGGTGTGCACCGGGAAGTCATGGCGACCTCTTGTGACTGACCCCTACTGGGGGCCTGGAGGATATTTAGAGAGGTGGCTGAATAAAGCCTGCCCCGTCCTCCCGACTGCTGGCATTCCAAGGAGGTCTCCCATCCAAGTACATGCTAGAGTCAACCCTGCTTAGCTTCCGAGATCTGACGAGTTTGGGCTTGCCTCTGCCACCTTTTTTAATTTTAAAGCGCCAGCAGCCTAGTTCCTTCTCGGGATAAGTGGAGGCTGTCTCTTTTGTACAGGTCCTGCTTGTTCCCAAAAGCATCCCAGTGCCTAACAAACTTAAACCCCTCCCTCCCTAGTTCCTACACCATCATCTCATTCATGCACTGAGACTCCTAATTTGCGCCTCTCTAGCTGGCCCTGCCCGTGGAACAGGCAGCACTTCTGAGAAGGCGACCTTGGAGGTCCTGTGTGATGTTTATGGAAGAACACCAAAGGACAGGCGGAGGAGTAGACAAAGACTGTTTAATAGACTGTAGCTGAACTGGCCAGCAGGCACTGAGTAACAGCTAAAAGTAGTGAGTGGTCAAACCATTAAAACACCTTTACAAGAAACACAGAACAGGTGTGATAAAACAGAGTGAATTACCTCACATTACCTCACATCTCACTTTCTTATAAAAACAACGTAATATAAAATAATTAATCCTTATTCATTATTAAAATAATTAATTATTAAAATAATTAATATCAAAATAAATAATTAATTAATATTAAAATAAATAAATAATTAATATTAAAACAATTAATCATACAAATTATCCAGGTAAGAATCTCTCTGGCGAATACACTGGTCTTCCACGAGGTGTTGCACATCTTGGTTGTCTCTCTTCAGACTGTGATCCATTCGTTTCATTGTTTACATTTTCATTGTTTTCATTGTTTACATTTCCGTTGTTTGCATTTTCAACCTCTCCCACATCTCCCTCAGTTTCAGAGAGCCCATGTCCAGAATCTCCCGTTCTCAAGTCTACTTCCCCTTTTTCATCTGGAGTCACCTCTCCCGGTCCAACTCCATTCTTCTCAAGTTCTTTATACCTATACTTAAGCTTGCATCTGTTTCGCCTATACACAGACCCATCTGAAGTTTTCACTAAATAGGTACGAGGCTGACCACATTGTTCCACCACTACCGCAGGAACCCATCTCCCTTTTGATTCTACCCACACTGGGTCTCCCTGTTGCAGTGGTTTTAGAGGCTTTGCTGTCCTATCATAACAATATTTTAGTCTCTCTTGATTTCTCTGAAGATCTTTCCTCACCCCTTCAGGTGCCTTAGGATGCAATAAACTCGTAGTGACTGGCAGTTTGCTCCGTAGCCTCCTGCCCATCAAAATCTGAGATGGTGAATACACTGTTCCTGTGATGGATGTATTCCTATATTCTAATAATCCCATATCCAAGTCTCTCTGTGCTTCATCTGTTTTTCTTATCCGCTGTTTTATGGAACGGATTGCTTTCTCTACCATTCCATTTGATTGTGGGTAACCTGGACTGCTGAAGCACTGTTCAAAACCCCACTCCAAAGCAAACTGTTTAAATTCTCTACTTGCAAAAGGCATATTATCACTCGTTACCACCTTAGGTATGCCATGTCGGGAAAATATAGTCTTAAGTTTGCCGATAACAGCCCCTGCAGTCTTGTCAGGCAAAGTCACGACCTCTGGATATTTTGAGAAGTAATCAGTGACCATGAGAAACGGAGAGAACTTATATTCAAAAAGATCTATCCCAATTTTTCCCCAGGGAAGTTCAGGAACCTGATGTGATATAAGTGGTTCTTTTTGTTTTTTTGGTGCAAAATGAGCACATATAGAGCATCTTTCAAGAAATGCTTCAATGTCTAGGGCTGCCAAGTCAGCCCGGGGGGGCGGGGGATCCCCCGCTAAAGGGGTTCCCAATCCGCCGGCCAGCATTTGGCCGGCGGGGGGAACCCCACCCCCGACGTCGTCAAGCGAGGACAACGTAATGACGTCACCGGAAGTGACGTCAGCACGTTGGGGGCGTTGCCAGGGCAACGCTCTGGCAATCGCCCCAAAACTCTATGATACCATAGAGTTTTGGGGCGATTGCCAGAGCGTTGCCCTGGCAATGCCCCCAACGTGCTGACGTCACTTCTGGTGATGTTGCTGGGTGCGCAACTCCCAGACGGAGGAGGACTCCGCCCCGCCGGTGAGTTCCGAAGACTTGGCAACCCTATCAATGCCTGGCCAATACATTATATCCCTTGCTCTTGCCTTAGTTCTCTGAATACCTTGATGCGAGATGTGAAGTTGACTTAGCGTGTCCTGTCTTTGTGCTATCGGAATAACTACTCTTTCCCCTACATAGAGAACATCATTTTCGCAGCATAGCAAATTCTTAACAGGCCAAAATGGCCTAGCTTCCAAAGGAACATCTTTCAAGTACCGTGGCCACCCTTGATATATCAACGTTGCCATTACTTGAAATTGACAGTCTTGGGAGGTAGCCTCTTTCAAAGTAGTCACTCCTTCAGAGTGCATCACTATCGTACATACCTGATGCACCACTCTTTCACCCTCCAGAGTATCCTCATCACTTATAGGCGGGTCTACAGTGGCTCGTGAGAGTGTATCAGCCAGGTACATCTGCTTCCCAGGGGTATAAACTACATTAAGTTGATACCTTTGTAGTTGTAGCAGCATTCGCTGCAACCTTGCTGGAGCACTGCCTATTGGTTTCTTACAAATAACCTCTAGAGGTTTATGATCAGTCTGAACTAGGACAGTTGCCACCCCAGCCGGAATAACGAGACAGACAACAGTTTGGAATTAAACAAGGGCCACTTTATTAACTATTTAAACAGAATCTTGCAGCAACGGGCAAAAACTAAGCAAGCTCTGGAACAGGCAAGGCAGGCGTCACTCTCTGACACGGCCTCCTTGCCCTTGATAAGGGCGGGACACCTAGCCCCGGTCTGAAGCCCGATACTTCTGGCTCGTAACCGGCAGCCCAGCATGCTGGCACTCCCCCCTCAGGAGCGCCTACCCCTGCGGCTGCACAGACCAACAGGGAGGAGCCTAGCCTGAGAGGTTCCCAGAGGCGATCCCCATTCACCACCCCAGACCGCAAGGCCCTAGGGCAGATCCTGAAGACCACCTGTTCCCAAAAGGGATATGCTGTGAGGCGCTCACCAGTTCCATTCTCTTGCTTGCACAACCTGCCATGGGCAAGGCCAAGCCTCTGCTTTGGCCCTTGCACCCCACTCAGCAACCAAGTGCCAATCGGATCCCGTGCTGCAAGTCCGCTAAAAATATCTCATTGCCCCTGTCAGAAAGGTGAACCCCATCGGTTTTCCGGCCGGAGAAATGGAGGTCTGACACGCTTTGCAAATGCGCAAGGCGGACAGCGGCTCTTCCTGACAGCTTGGGTGGATTAATCCACCTGACGCAACCTCACACAGGTAGTGTGAGGACCAGCAAGCAATATAATCCAGGTTTGAGCAACCTTGGTGAAGGGAAAGTCTCGGAGGAGACTTTTCCGACACCTTGAGCACTGCAGCCGAAGAGGATTCTTGCGAGTATCTCTAAGGAGCTGAGCTGAGCTGAAAAATTCAGCATAAAACCTCCAATTCCCCTGATTCCTTAACAAAGAAGACAAAGTTTAAACGTTGGGACCACATCTGAAGCGAAGTAACAACAAAAGGTAACGGAAAAAAGTTTTTTGCCTTACCACCGCTGCGTTTTGAAAGACGAAAAGCAGATCGGGTGAAGCAATAGACTGTTGTTGATTGGATGAGAGCAGTTTTGAAGCGCTAAAAAACCGAATTTGAACTTAAAAAGCCAAAAAAACAAGTTGTTTAACATTCCTGCAGTTAAGAAGAGTCGGGAGGGGAAGCCAAGCATCGCGAGACAAAGAGGGAGAAGGGAACCAAGCATCGTGAGATTAAGACGTGAGGACTGAACCAGGAAGTGACGGCTAGCAGAGCAGACAAGAAGGGAAAAGGAGAAGAACCGGAAGAAGGTAAAGGGGACTCTAATACTGCCAGACCAGAAAGGGGACTCTAAATACTGCCGGACCAGAAAGACCATAACAGGAAGTGACGTGCAGAGAGCAGACAAGTAAATAAAAGGAAGGGACAAAAGGAAACTACGGCAAGCCAGAAGCAAGGTAAAAAGACTATAACCTTTGACATTAACCATAGAGAAGTCGTGCCCGTCATTTTGGATTTATAACATTTTTAAACTACAATATCTCAAAGATTATATAACTTAGAAGGCTGAAACCAACATAATTTGACTTGGCAAGATTAGCTTGTTTGAATGCACTAATTGGTGTTTGATTTGGAAAACAAGATAAAATCGATCTTTTTTAAAGAGGCAAAACGGACCGCGGACTAAGATCAAGAGCAGCTACATGGTCCTCTCCTACAATGGCAGCAAAAAAAGAAAAAGAGCTACTAGCCGTTATGGCAGCAATGGAAAAGAAAATGTTAGACGCTATAGGAGAGGTAAATGTTAAAATGAATAATATAGCGGCTCAAGCAGATAAAAATTTCATGGAATTAAAAGCAGAATTTCAAAAATTATCCACAAGAACACAAGATATAGAAACTAAACTAAAAGAACTGGAAAAAAGCACCCATAAGACAATGAGAGAGAACGAGAGGATGGAAAAGATGATGCACTATAAAGATATGCAAAATCATTTGAGATTTCGAGGGATCGAGGAAAAATTGAATGAGGACATTTTTACAAGAATGCAAGAAGCAATAGCAGATTTTTTACAAGAACAGGAAGAAGTTGTTAAAGAACACATGGATCTTGTTTATAGAGTTAATTCTACATATGCAAGAGACAAAAACATACCAAGAGATGTGGTTGTCCAATTTACAATGAAAAGAACAAAAGAACAAATCTACAGGAAGTGCTTTACTGACCCTTTTGTAATAGATGGAAAGAAAATCATAGTAATGAAAGAATTGCCTAGAGCAATACTGCAAGAAAGGAAAAAATTCAAGCGTCTGACGGATAAACTGAAGGAGAAAAAAATCAGATTTCGTTGGGAAATACCTCAAGGACTAAGCTTTTATTATGGCAACTCCAGAGTAGTGATTAAAAGCACAGAAGAAATGTATGCATTCCTGGGAGAGAATAAAGATGATTTTGGAGATATTTAAGAATATATCAAAATGGATTACAAAATACTTACATGGAATGTAAATGGACTAAATTCACCCCAAAAACGTAGAATGGTAGGTCATTGGTTGGAAAAACAAAAATGTAATATAATTTGTTTGCAAGAAGCTCATCTTAAAAAACAAGACCATAAATATTTAATAAGGAAAAAATTGGGAGAAGAATTTTATTCTTTAGCAAGCAACAAAAAAAATGGTGTTGTAACATATGTCAAAAAAGCTAAAGTAATATTTAAAGACAAAGAAGGAAGATATTTAGCTATTGAAATTTTACTGCAAGGATTGAAAACTTTGATTGTGAACATTTATGCTCCGAATGGAGCTAAGGAAATTTTTTTTAAAGAATTTCAAATGGAATTGGACAATGTAAACTATGATCAAATTATGATGTTAGGGGACTTCAATGGAACTGTAGATAATAAACTAGACAGGCGCTCTAAAAGAAAGGATGAGACGTTAGGGAAGCTTCCAAAAAATTTTTTTGAACTGATAAAACAAGAAAAGTTGGAAGATATTTGGAGGAAAGCTAACCCACAAGGAAAAGATTTTACCTTTTACTCTAACAGACATGACTCACATTCAAGAATTGACATGATTTGGATGACTACTAACCTAACCTTTAAGACAAGAAAAGTGGAAATTTTACCCAGAATAATCTCAGATCACAATCCGTGTTTATGGACAGCTGGGCAGATTAAAAAACAAAAGAGATGGAGAATAAACGAGGACTTATTAGATAATCAAGAAATAATTAAAAAATTACTTGAAGAAACAGACCTATACTTCCAAGTAAACATGCAGAAAGAAGTTAAAATTCAAACCGTATGGAATGCATACAAAGCAGTGATGAGAGGACTATTGATATCGCTAAATGCTAAAGATAATAAAAAGAAAAAAGAGCAATATGAAAATATTCTACAAGCCATTAAAACAAAGGAAGAAGAACTGAAGAAAAAACCAGGGAAAAAGAAACTGCAAAAGGAAATTTGGATGCTACAAGACCAAGCAAAAGCCATTTTGAACCAAGAGATGTACTGGAACTTAAAAAAACTTCAACAAAAAGCATTTGAAGGTGCAAATAAACCCGGAAAATACTTAGCATGGCAATTAAAGAAAAAACGTGAAAATAAATTTATCACTAAAGTGATAAGAGATAATATTGAGATAATAGATAACAAAGGAATAAAAAGAGAATTTTTTAAATACTATGCAAAACTTTTTAAGAAGGAAAACAAAGACAGAAGAAAGATTAAAGAATACCTGCAAACATTAAAGTTACCAAAACCAACAGAGAAAATTAAAGAACTATTTAATAATCCAGTATCATTACAAGAGATCAAAAATGCAATAAATGACTCAAAATTAGGTAAAGCACCTGGACCGGATGGATTTACAGCGAAGTTCTACAAAATGTTACAGGAGTCAGTTTCACCGGTGTTACTGCTATTGATGAACGATATAAGAGTTACTGGAGAGGTACCAGAAACCTGGAAAGATGCATCCATCTCACTGATCCCGAAAGAAAATCAAGATTTGACCAATGTTAAGAATTATAGACCGATTTCTTTACTGAATAATGATTATAAGATTTTTGCTAAGATTATAGCGGATAGACTAAAAGAGCACCTTAAAGAGACTATACAAACAGAACAAGCAGGGTTCTTACCTAATCGACAAATAAGGGACAATCTAAGAGTAGTAGTGGATGCTATAGAATACTACGACAAACATCCTGAAAAAGAAGTGGGCTTTTTCTTTTTAGATGCGGAGAAAGCGTTTGATAATTTAAACTGGGATTTTATGTTTGAAGTTTTAGAACATCTTGAGATTGGTGAATATATGCTTAACTTCATTAAAGCAATATATAAAGAACAGAAATCCTCATTAATAATTAATACCGAAAAGACAGACGATTTTAAAGTTGAAAAAGGAACAAGACAAGGATGCCCACTTTCGCCGCTGCTATTTATTTGGATTTTAGAAGTTCTACTGTTAAATGTGAAGGAAGACAAAGATATTAAAGGCTTAACAACTAAAGGTTTTTCTTTCAAATATAGGGCCTTTGCAGATGATGTGATGTTTATAGTGGAAGACCCCTTATCCACATTACCACATTTGTTACAGAGAGTAAAAGAGTTTGGTGACTTAGCAGGATTTTATGTAAATAAGAACAAATCGAAAGTAATGTGCAAAAATATGTCAAATAAGAAACAAAACGAGTTACAAAAACTTACAGAATGTGAGGTGGTGAAAAAGACAAAATATCTGGGTGTAAACCTAACTATGAAAAATATTGATCTTTATAAAAATAATTATGAAAAATTATGGTTGCAAATTATGCAGGATATTAAAAAGTGGAATGTATTGAATTTGTCATTGCTGGGTAGAATTGCGGTGGTCAAGATGAATGTGTTACCACGATTAATGTTTTTGTTTCAAACTATTCCAATTGTGAAAGATGTAAAAACATTCAAATGTTGGCAGAAGGAGCTGTCTAAATTTGTATGGGGAGGGAAATAACCAAGAATTAAGATGAAAAGAATGTGTGATGCCAAAGAAAGAGGAGGGTTTCAACTACCAAATCTAAGGTTATACCATGATGCAATATGTTTGACCTGGGTAGGGACATGGACTATGTTACAAGATAGAATGTTATTGTCCCTGGAAGGTCATGATTGTAGATTTGGGTGGCATGCATATTTGTATTATGGCAAAACAAAAATGGACAATATGTTTAAACATCACTATTTGAGAAGAACACTAATGGATACGTGGACAAGATATAAAAACTTTTTTTCAGAAGAGATACCCATGTGGATTGTACCCGCAGAAGTCTTACATCCAACATCAAGATATAAAGGACAAGATTGGCTGAAGTATAGAGACTTATTAATAAGACATGGTAAAGATTTCAAACTGAAGGAGCAGCATCAGATTGACTTTGACTATGGTTGGTTAAGATATAGACAAATATATGATTTGTATAGAAGTGATAAAAAACACGGTTTCAGGGAAAAAAATAATGAAATAGAACAAGTTTGGGAGGAAGGCGGAAAAAAAATGATTTCTAAAATGTATAAAGTCTTGCTAAAATGGTTTAATGCAGATGAAATGGTAAAAGAACAAATGGTAAAATGGGCGATAAACTTTAACAAAGACATTGAAATGGAATCTTGGGAATTTTTATGGAAAAATGCTATGAGTATATCTACGTGTTATAACTTAAAAGAAAATTGTTTTAAAATGATGTATAGATGGTATATGACACCAAAAAAAATTGCAAATATTGGTCAGAATATGTCTAACAAATGTTGGAAGTGTAAAAAGAAAGAAGGTTCTTTTTATCATATGTGGTGGACTTGTGATAAAGCAAAGATTTATTGGTCCAAAATACATGCAGAAATGGAAAAAATCTTGAAATGTACATTTAAGAAGTTGCCTGAAATGTTATTGCTAGGACTTAAACTAGAAGAGATAAATGTAAAGAAAAGGACAATAATATGGTATATTATTACAATAGCAAGAATGGTGTATGCACAAAATTGGAAAAATGAAAAAATACCAGAGGTGTGGGAATGGTTGAAAAAACTGTTATATATGGCTGAAATGGATAAATGGACTAGAAAATTGAATAATCTCTACTCAGAGACCTTTCTAGAAGACTGGAAAGATTTGAAAGAATATGTTGAAAAATACTGGGATATGAAAAACTACATTTATACATGGTTATAATAGCATAAAGGAATAGAAATATATTATATGAAGGTTTTAGTTAAAATTAGACAATGAAGCTGTTTTTATTTAGAAATATATAAGAATATAGAAAATAAGAATTGGTGTATAAGTATTTTAAAGATATATAACCGTTACCAGAAATGAAACATAGATATAGTATTACTATTTTGAATAAAATGGAAAATGTGTTATGCTTCAGAGGTGGTGGGAAACCACCAAAACAAGATAAAAATAGAATGTACAAATAGAACAAAATGTTACATAATATGGAAAAAGGGATTTGTATAAAGTAAATGTATTATTTTTGATGTGTTTTTTTTGAAAAATAAAAATTTCTTTACAAAAAAAAAAAGGAAAAGAAAGGTGAACCCCATCAAGTCTATACAGATCCGGACACTGAATCCGAATATTGGGGTGCTCCAAATACAATCCCAACCCTGACTCCATGGCTGACTGAATCTGGCTGTTGGCGTTACGCCTAGCCCTGTCCATACACCTGGGGTCTTCGGTATGCCGCCATCTCAGGCGGGGGAGCATGGCCGACCACACTATCTTTACACCGGGCCACCTGGCTCTTACCTTTGCCAGGTCAGCCTTGGCCTGCCACACCAAGGCCACACCCTTGATCAGACCCAAGTCGTTGCCCCGCAGGTGTATGACCAGAACATGAGGGGCCGGCCCCCGCCTCTCCCCAAACAACAGTGGCAGAAGCGCGGGCCATCTCATACCCCTCCTACCCAGCCACTCAACAGTTGCCACTTCGCTGAGGCCAAGCTGAGAGCCGACAGACGTCCTCCGAGCCCGATGAGCAGCCCAGAAGACCATACTGTGGCTGCAGATCGTGACCCTCCGTCTCTCCTGGCATCCCGCAGTGCCTGTAAAAAGAGCTACATTAATGGCTGAGGCAACAAGAAGATAGGCTGGCTTAAACATTGCAGGGCCTAACATAGCCCTTGTAACAACGAGACTTCCAACGCCCAATCCTCTGGATCTCCGCTGCACGGTAACCCAGGGCAGAGGCCGTTGAAGCAGCCCCAATCCTAAAAGAGTGTGTGCCGAAGCGCACCCCGCCTAAACCGAGCTGGACCAAAGCCCTCTGCGTAACGGTCCAAAACTGGAATTTAGTAAGAGGGGTGCCGTCTCTATGCCGAAACAGATAACCAGGAGCGTCACCCCGAAGGGCCAAATAGCGATCCATGGCGGTGACTGGACACAACCCGGCCTCCGAGCACCTGTCCAATTTAATGAATGACCCCTTGCCCCTCTGGTCAGTCTTTGACCTCCGCAGCCTAATCGTAACCTGGTAATTAATAATGGACACATCTCTACGCTCCAGGGCCGCACCAGAGACATCCTTGCGAGAGCCTGCCACCAGCTCACTAATCCTAAGTGCCCCAAAAAAGGCAATCAGCGAAGCCGCATGGAATAGCTCGGCCTCATAGCCGTCACTACAACATACGAGCCACTGTGACTCCAGCCCCCGCAATACAGCCGGGGTCAGGGGTTCCCTAGTGTCAGCAGACCTGCCTGTCTCCCGGGTCCAACCCTCGAGCATCTTCCTAATACGGAAGTCGCCTGTTGCGTCCTCAAAGCCAGAAGCTTTACTGGCAAATGCCAACGAGGAAAGCTTACTACGAATAGTGTGCGGAGCCAAACCCTTATTCCTAAGTGTCACACAAAACTGCATTAAATGTGACACCGGAATAGGCCAGACCTGCTTGAGGCCAACTTCCTCCCTGAAGGTCATGAATTGCTTACCTGCCTTCATGTAAGCACTTCGGGTGGAAGGGGGAAGGGCGAGGCTCATCGCCCTGTCGGCCTCAACCCTCCAATCTGCCACACCTCGACTGGCATGGGTGTCGGGAGCAGGTCGGCTTCTGGAGCCAGCTGACGGAATCTCTGCATCTGTTTGCGAGAGAGAGCGTCAGCCACCCCATTATCGACCCCAGGCACATGTTGGGCCCTAAACGCAATGTTTTTCTGCAGACATTGTAGAGTGAAGGCCCGGACCAGAGCCATAACCCTGGGGGACTTTGACGTGTGTTAATTACATGCACAGTGGACTGGTTGTCGCACCAAAAATGGACAGTCCGGTTAGCAAGGTCATCGGACCAAATCCAAACTGCAGCAACAATCAGAAAAAATTCCAGGAAGGTGAGGTCCTTGACCCAACCTGCCTGAAACCAATCCGCTGGCCAGTCCCCTGCGCACCAATGCCCTCTAAAGTAAACCCCGAAGCCAGAGGAGCCAGCAGCGTCAGATGCAATCTGCAGCTCCGCCTCAAGCAAGAGTTCCTCACGCCAAAGGGATACCCCGTTGTACTTAGCTAAAAATTGTAGCCATACAAGAAGGTCATCCCGCATCCCCCTGGTGACTCTGGTCCTGTTGTGTGGAAGATGGAGGCCCCCCATGGACTCGCAAAGCCTCCTTAGGAAAGGTCGGCCGGGTGCAACAACCCTGCAGGCAAAATTGAGGTGGCCCACCAACTGTTGCAGTTCCAACAGGGTAATCTTAGAGAGCAACCTCGCCTCTGCCAACCGGCTTTGCAACGCCTCCAATTTTGCTGGGGGCAGCCTGCAGCATTGCCCGACGGTATCTATCTCTATCCCCAGAAAGGTTAACATGGTTGTCGGGCCCTCGGTTTTTTCTTGAGCGAGCAGAACTCCTAGCTCCCGAGCTAGCTCAATAAAACTGGACAACAAAAAACGACACTGGCCCAACCCTTGCCTGCCCACCAGAAGAAAATCATCGAGATAATGGGCGTTACTGCGAAGCCCTGTCCTGAATCTCAAGGCCCATTCCAAAAAGGAACTGAACCTCTCGAAAGCAGAACAGGACACGGAGCAGCCCATGGGTGGGCCCAGTCCATGTAAAACTTACCTTCAAAGGCAAATCCGAGTAGCTCAAAATCCTCTGGATGGACCAGGAGGAGGCGGAAGGCTGACTTTATGTCGCACTTTGCCAATTTTGCCCCCCTGCCACAGAGGCGAACCACCCACATGGCCTGATCGAAGGAAGTGTATTTAACTGAACATAACTCTCTGGGTATGGCATCATTCACCGACTCCCCACAAGGGTAGGAGAGGTGATGAATGAGGCGAAATTCACCCGGTGCCTTCTTAGGCACAATTCCCAATGGGGAAACTCTTAGGTTAACAACTGGGGGTGAATTAAATGGTCCAAGGACCCTACCTTCCCTGCACTCCTTATCGATCTTTTCACGAACCACATGCTCCATACCCATGACCGACTTCAAATTCGGCCCAAAATAAGGAGCCCTGGTTCCCTTAAAAGGAATTCGAAATCCAAAAGTAAAACCGTGCAAGAGGTAGGCCCGATCTAAGGCCCTGGGGTAAATGCTTAGCCAACGCCCCAAAACATCCAGATTAATCGGGCTGGGACCCTTTGTCAGGAGGGAGGAAGAATTTCCCTTTGCCTCCAGGGCGCTTTCCCCCTTTTCCACCACCCCGACCCTTGGGAAGAGGGCAATGGGACAATGCATGGGGCCCGGCGCAGAGTGGGCACTCATGTCGAAAAGAACAAGATTTCCGGCTACAGGTCCCCTGGGAGGTAAACTCCCAGCAAAGCGGGCGTCGCTGAACGGCCTGCCCCGCCTGAATGCGGGGACCTGACTGCACGTTAGCCTTCTTAATGGAGTGGCCGCTGTGCGACCGCTCACCCCATGCTGACCGGTTAGGGGACAAGATCTGGAGCCATAAACTGGGATGAAGTTTATCCCAACGCATGGCTGGGTTCATGGCAGCCTTTTGCCTGAACTCTTCATCATACTGCAACCAAGCCGGGCTGGGATAGTCTACAAAGGCTTTATAAATGATGTCCAGATACTGGATCATCGCCGATGCCCTCCAAGGCTGGTGTCGCACTATGATGGCAGCGTAAATGAGGAACCCGGGGAACCAGTTGGCCCAAGTCCTATCTACAACCCTTCACTTTAAGCGTTCTTTCTCGTGGTCATCTAAATTGTCTTTGTCTTTCTTCTCCATCTCGCGATAGAGAAGACCAAAGACGTCTACATACTCCCCTCTAAGGATCTTTTCCCTCGTGGTGGTAGACAAATGATCTCCAAGTGGTAGATCCGTATCCCCGCTTGGTATAGCTCCAGGTGACACAGACTCATACGACAAACCCCCCCAGCCAGAGCATCCTGAACCTAGCGCAGGGTAACCCCATGCTGAAAAGGGGGGAGTATTAGGTGAAGGGCATGGCCAAGGGGCAGGAACGTTATAAGCAGCAGCAGAGCCCTGAAAACCAGGGCCCCATGGCCAGTGCCCTACAGTC
The DNA here is from genome assembly GCA_029233225.1 of Lepidodactylus listeri. NCBI lineage: Eukaryota > Metazoa > Chordata > Lepidosauria > Squamata > Gekkonidae > Lepidodactylus > Lepidodactylus listeri. The sequence continues at coordinate 153,291,395 of JARCFY010000003.1, forward strand.
CCAGCCTCCTTACCTCCCTGCTCAGAAGGAGCTGAGTACAACGCCATCTGCTGGCTCCCCGAGCTTCGCCCTGGCCCCTCGGATGACGACTCACCTCCGCGTTCAAATGTGGCAGCCTCCTTCCTGTCCTCCAGGAAAGCCAGACGAGCCAGCACCTGTGCTTGGAAAGAGAGGTTAGATCCCCCGCCAATCACAATGTCGCCGTGATGCACACCCCGCTCCCCTTCCAGAGCTGCGAGGCGCCGCATGATGGCCGCATTCACAGGATCGCCAAGGTCATCCTCATCAGGAGGGATAACAGGATCTGGTTGAGCCGGAGGCCTTTTGGGAGCAGGCTGCTTCCCCTTGCTTTTGCCCTGTCCCTTCTTAGGAGCCATACTGAACCTTGTATACCAATTTGAAACTGAAAATTAAATGTAGAAACAATTACATGCAATGCACGTGAGGAAATGGCCGCCTGAGGGCCTATCTAAAATGGCCGCCTCAGAAGGCAGCAGACCCTCTTAAAATGGCCGCCCTTAGCTAAATAGGCCCTATGCCACCCTAAAGATGGCCGCCAAGCCTGGGCCCAGAAATAGGAGCCTGAATAAAGCTCAAAATGGCCACCAACAATGAAGCACAAAGAGCAGTACCCAACAAAATGGTTACCCACTAGCAAGGGAACAGGCCAAGAAGCCTAAGGTACAAAGAAAAAATTATTTTATTTTATTTATTTATTTATTTTTAACCAGCCTGCATGCAGTAAATGTTCCCCCCAATAAAGCCTCAATGCCCTGGGGAACCAAACAGCAGGCCCTCTTGAAGCCTTGCGACACAGGAGGGGGGGGTAGATACCACCACCAGTAAGGCCGCCTCCTATTCTGCAAAAAATGCTGGGGGGGGGGGTTGTGTGAACTGCTGCGGCCGTAAAAGCAGCCAAATAACTGCCTCTAGACGTGGTGACTCCGCCCATGAGCCTCTGTCCCCTCTGGCAGAAGGGGCCTGACGCTGTCACCGCCCCCGCACGGGCAACGAGCAACCACCGAAGGTGGTTAAAAGGGGGGGGAGGGCACCTCTATCACTGGCCCGCGAAAGGCCCAAAATTCACAGTGGGGGGCGGGGGGGTGGTCAGAACCACGGTGCGGCCGCCTACACACCGCCCACACTGCCGCCGCTGAGGAAGGGGGGCCGGGCGCCAAACCACGGCCCCAACTACACCCCCACTCAAACAATCGACTGCCCGCCCAGCGCCGTCAACCACTCAAAACCTTCGCTGCCGTCCCCTGGCCCGAAAGGGGCCCGATGTTCCGAAGAATCGTCACTGCCGCCTCACCCTGCAAGCTGCCAGCAGGAGCCTCGCCACCACCCCGAGAGAGCCGGGGGCCTCGCCTCAGCAGCAGGACCCGGCAGCCTTGCCGCAGCCGAGAGGGGCAGCAAGCAACTAGACAAACCTCTCTGCTAGTCTCCCTGCCAAACCACGCGGGCCGAGCTCCCGGAGTCCTGGAGGCTCGCAAAAAAGGAGGGGAGCGAAGCAACCCACCACCGACGCGGGCCCAGTAGGAGCTCCTACCAAACGCGTGCTCTCAAACACCGAGCACGCGGAGCAACGGCCAAGGCGGAAGCGGGGCGCAGGCTCTTATAGAGTAAGCCCTGCCCCCGCCTGCTCCAAGACGCTTGACAGCGTGCTGCTTTGCTGCCTCTCATCCGTCACGGCAGCAAAGCAGCCCCCGGGAGCCACGGCTTCACCAGGCACCTGGGAGCTCAGTTTTACCAAATACATACTGATGAAATTTTCTCATGGCATACCATACAAAAGGAGTTCTTTTTCTGTTTGGGCATAATTTTGCTCAGAATGCACTTAATGACCTTGATGCGTATGACACTGGCCCGTTCTCATGGAGCAAACCTGCTCCGAGGCCATTCTTTGATGAGTCGGCCTGCACCACCACTGGCTTCATTGTGTCGAAATACTGAAGCACAGGTGCCTGACATAATCTCTGCTTCACCATATCAAATGCTTTCTGATGTTCAGGCATCCACTGAAATAATACATTGCTCTTAAGCAAATTTCTCAAGGGTGCAGTAAGTTCTGCTTCTTGAGGAACATACCTTGATAAATATTGAACTGACCCCAAGAAACGGAGGACACCTTGTCTATCTTGCGGAGGCGGCATATCTTGAATGGCCTTCACTTTTTCATCATCTGGGCGCACCCCTTGAGCAGTAACTATCAGTCCCATATATTTTACAGAATCAACTTTAATCTGAATCTTGTCCTAATTAAATTTAACCTTTTCAGACCTTGCTGTCTCCATGACTTGATGCTCCTCAGTCCCTCAGCTGTTCTTGCTGCTATGATCATACCATCTGCTATCATGTATACACCTTTTAGATGGCCAAAAACCTCCTCATTCTTTCATTGAAAAACCTCACCAAAAGACTTAAGACCAAATGGAAGGCAATGGAAACAATATCTTCCCCAGGGAGTATTGAATGTACATGAACGTGACGAAGCCTCCTCTAACTTAACTTGCCAATAGCCATCTTTTTCATCCACTATGGTAAAGAATTTCATCCCTGCCAACCTGCTCAATACATCATCCACTGTAGGGATGGTATAGTGTTGTCTACGAATTGCCTTATTCAGATCACAAGGATCCAGACATATACGCAGCTTTCCATTCTTTTTTTTTCTGTCAGAACCAAACTGCTTACCCACTCTGTGGGCCCAACCACTTTAGATATTACACCTGCACTTTCCATTTGAGCCTGTGTCTCCTTTAACCTCTCCATTATTGCAAAGGGTACTTTCCTACAGCCATGAATTACTGGGGGAACTGCTGGGTCAACAAATATGTGATGAGAGCCTTCATATTCTCCCAGGCCCTCAAATACATCTGCATACATGATAAGCAATTGTATATAAGCATCTATCATTCCCCAGACACGCAGCCTTCCTCCTGTGGCCTCTAGACCTTGCCAGGCAGGCAGTATTATTTGTCACCCTGTCAGCGGCCAGCCCTAATCCATTTCCCTGTAGAACAGTAACAGCTACCCCTTCACCTCTTTGAGATGAGCCATCCCAAACCAGAGACATTTCACCTCCTGTTGGCTTTCCCCCAAGATCTAGTTTAAAAACTGCTCTGCCACCTTTTTTAATTTTAAAGCGCCAGCAGCCTAGTTCCTCCTCGGGATAAGTGGAGGCTGTCTCTTTCGTACAGGTCCTGCTTGTTCCAGAAAGCATCCCAGTGCCTAACAAACTTAAACCCCTCCCTCCCTAGTTCCTACACCATCGTCTCAGCCTCGCATTGAGACTCCAAATTTGTGCCTGTCTAGCTGGCCCTGCCCGTGGAACAGGCAGCACTTCTGAGAAGGCTACCTTGGAGGTCCTGTGTGATGTTTATCGAAGAACACCAAAGGACAGGCGGAGGAGTAGACAAAGACTGTTTAATAGACAGTAGCTGAACTGGCCAGCAGGCACTGAGTAACAGCTAGCAGTAGTGAGTGGTCAAACCATTAAAACACCTTTACAAGAAACACAGAACAGGTGTGCTAAAGCAGAGTGAGTTCTTTTAAAGGAACATTACCTCACATCTCCCTTGCTTATAAAAACAACATAATATAAAATAATTAATCCTTATTAATTATTAAAATAATCATAAAAATTATTAAAATAATTTATCATACAAATTATCCAGGTACCAATCTCTCTGGCGAATACACTGGTCTTCCACGAGATGTTACACATCTCGGTTGTCTCTCCTCAGACTGTGATCCATTCGTTTCATTGTTTACATTTTCATTGTTTTCATTGTTTACATTTCCGTTGTTTGCATTTTCAACCTCTCCCACATCTCCCTCAGTTTCAGAGAGCCCATGTCCAGAATCTCCCGTTCTCAAGTCTACTTCCCCTTTTTCATCTGGAGTCACCTCTCCCGGTCCAACTCCATTCTTCTCAAGTTCTTTATACCTATACTTAAGCTTGCGTCTGTTTCGCCTATACACAGACCCATCTGAAGTTTTCACTAAATAGGTACGAGGCTGACCACATTGTTCCACCACTACCGCAGGGACCCATCTCCCTTTTGATTCTACCCACACTGGGACTCCCTGTTGCAGTGGTTTTAGAGGCTTTGCTGTCCTGTCATAAAAATACCTTGGAGGTCCTGGCCTTGAGTCTTCTGCCTAGCAGCCTAAATTTTTCCTCCAGGACCACACAACTACATTTCCCTGCATTGTTGGTGCTAACATGTCCCACGGCCCCTGGCTCCTCCCCAGCACTGTCTGCCAGTCTATCTAGACCACACACAATATCCGCTACCTTTGCACCTGTCATCATGCAGTCAATACGCGGGTTCACCACCCACCTGTCTACATGCCTAAGGATCAAATCACCAACTACCGAGCCCCCATCCCTCCCTGCCCAGGGATGGTTCCTCAGTACGAAAGGATACCTGTTCACCAACTGTAGAAGGGGTCTCTTCTGAGGGAACATTTCCCCTTTCTTTAGCACAGTGCCCTTCCCCCCCCTCCCCGACCCTCATGCTCCCTTTCAGCAGAGAAGCTGCCATTCTCGGAACGGGACACATCTAACAAGTCCCTGAAGATCTTATCTGTGTGCTTAACTGTCTATCTCTGCTTTTCCAGGTAAGCCACCTTGGCCTCAAGGCTGCGAACTCATTTCCTGAGAACCAGGAACTCCTTGCACCGATCACACACCCATGACTTCTGCCCAGTTGGCAGATAGTCGTACATGTTGCCACCCCACTGGCAGTCTGCCTTCATAATTGCTTGTTGTTGTTGTTTTAATCCCCCCTTTTTATAAATTTCCTGTTTATGTGGATTTGTTTGTGAAAAGTCTGCTTACTCTACCAGGGATGTGGAGAGATTAGTGCCCTGGCTTTATCACCCTGCTACTGAACTTGCACGTCTGGGACGTCTGCTAAACTTTGCCTGTTTATTCCCTCGTTCCAGACACTCTGTCACTGGAGCTGAGACACTTCAGCACTCGAGTGGGCTTGCTACCTCTCAGAGCTCAATGCAGTTCTGGCTGCAGCCACTAGGGGCACAGAGGAGTCTCACCACCGTAAAAGGCTCTCTGCTATTGGCTAGGCTTGTCTTTCTCAGCGACTGAAGCAAGCTAGCCTCACAGATCATGCTCAGCCCATCAACCAAGCCAGTAATGAATCAAGACAATACTGCCCCCTGGTGGCTGATACAGGAACTGCCATGAGATGGGGTGAATGTGAAAATTCAGACAAACAGGGGTGTCCAGTGTGGTGTAGTGGCTAAAATGTCAGATTAGGACCTGGGAAACTCAGGTTCAAATCTTCACTTGGCCATGGAAACCTGCTGGGCGACCTTGGGCCAGTCATACACTCTCATCCTAACCTACCTTACAGAACTGTTGTGGGGATAAAATGGAGGAGAGAATAATGTTTTGAGTCTTCATGGGGGAGGAAGGTGGGGTATAAATATATATAAATAAATAAATAAAATCCTGGATCTAGAAAAGCACAATCAATACTTTTAGAATCACAGAATCATAGAGTTGGAAGGGTCATCTAGTCCAACCCCCCTCCCCGCACAAGGTAGGAAGTTCACAAATACCTCCCCCCCCCACAACCACCCAGTGACCCCTGCTCCATGCCCAAGAAGATGACAAAAAACCTCCAGGATCTCCAGCCAAACTGGCCTGGAGAACAATTGCTCCCTGAACCTGAAGTAGCAATTGGCATTTCCCTGGGCGTGTAAGAAAGGGCCACGAGAACTAAGCACACTGATGCAACCCCTCCTGCCCTCCCTCTCATGATCTGCCCAAGTTCAGTTTACGACCAGTTTGGTGTAGTGGTTAAGTGCGCAGACTCTGAACTGGGAGAACCGGGTTTGATTCCCCACTCCTCCGCTTGCAGCTGCTGGATGACCTTGGGCAAACCATAGTTCTGGCACAGCTGTTCTTGAAAAAGAGCAGTTTCTGTCAGAGCTCTCTCAGCCCCACCTACCTCACAGGGTGTCTGTTGTGGGGAGGGGAAGGGAAAGGAGTTTGTAAGCTGCTCTGAGACTCCTTCGGGTAGTGATGGGCAGGGTATAAATCCAATCTCTTCTCTTCTTCTTCACACAACCTGCAGTGCTGTCAGATGGCCATCTAGCCTCCGTTTGAAAACCTCTGAAGGAGAGCCCTCCACCTCGCGAGGAAGCCTGTTCAGGAAGCTCTTCCTAAGTTCTTCGCTAAAGAACATAAATCAAGATGGGTGGTCATGTTAGTCTGTCTGTAGCAGTAGAAAAGCTGCTCCCCTGCCACATATTTTGTTAGTCTTTAATGTGCTACTGGACTCTTGCTCTTTTCTAAACAGTATAAGGCCTGGCAGCTTCTGAGTCTACACAGAACGCATTTTGGTCCCACAGATACCACAGGAGAGTCTTTGAAAAATTCCACCTTCAGGGTTCTCTCTCAGCCCCCATTCCTTTTCTTTCTGTTGCCTAGCAAACCGGCCTTGCATCCCCAAGTTTGTCCGCAGCAACGCCATGGTTTGTGTCTGCAATGCAACTTACTGCGACACGTTGGACCCCGTCTCCCTTCTGCCTGAGGGCTTCTTCCTGAAGTACGAGACCAGCAAAGTTGGCCACCGCATGGAGCTCACAGAAGGGAAGTTCCAGCTGAACAGCACAACTCCTGGCTTCCTGGGTGCGTTGAAGAACTATACGTGCGTGACCCCCCCCCCCCCCCATTCTCCATGCTTACCTCATTTCTTCTTTCTCCAAAGGGCTCGAATATATCTTCAGTGCCTCTGAACGCTACCAGTATGTCAAAGGCTTTGGTGGATCCCACACAGACGCTGCTGCAATTAATATCTTGAGTCTGTCTCCGGCCGCCCAAGACCAGCTGTTGAGAAGCTACTTCTCTGAGACTGGTAATAGCACCCTGGGGTGGGGAGCAGTGTTCCCTCTGAGTTAGTGTGAGCTAGCTCAGAGCTTTTTTAGCCTCCGGCTCACACATTTTTGTCTTTGCTCAGGAAGAATGGCTCCAGAACAAACTCATTTATGCAGTAGCCAAATCAGTCGCTCACAACTCTAGTGCTAGTAGCCTCATGAGAAGCAACGTTCTAGATTAGCCCTTGTAGTCTATGTAGCCTATGGGGGGTTGTTTGTGTGAGTGCGATTAAAATGTGGAATTCGCTGCCAGAGGTTGTCGTGATGGCGCCAGGAATAAAGAACTTTCAAAGGGGATTAGATTCATGGAGGATAAGTGGCTATAAACAATGGCTACTAACCATGGTGATTGAAGGGGAATCTCCACATTCAGAGGCGCTAAGCCTCTGAGTCCCAGAGCCAAGAAGCAACCTCAGGGGAAGGCCTCAGCCTCTCTGCCCTGTTGTTGGCCCTCCAGAGAAACTGGCTGAGGCCTCTGTGTGAGACAGGATGCTGGACTGGATGGACCCTCACTGGTCTGACCCAGCAGGGCTCTTCTGATGTTCTTATGAGGGGAAGGCCTCGGCCTCTCTGCCCTGTTGTTGGCGCTCCAGAGGAACTGGTTGAGGCCTCTGTGTGAGACAGGATGCTGGACTAGGTGGACCCTCACTGGTCTGGTCCAGCAGGGATCTTCTGATGTTCTTCTGAGGGGAAGGCCTTGGCCTCTCTGGCCTGTGGTTGGCCCTCCAGAGGAACTGGTTGAGGCCTCTGTGTGAGACAGGATGCTGGACTAGGTGGACCCTCACTGGTCTGATTCAGCAGGGCTCTTCTGATGGTCTTATGAGGGGAAGGCCTCAGCCTCTCTGCCCTGTTGTTAGCCCTCCAGAGGAACTGCTTGAGGCCACTGTGTGAGAGACAGGTTGCTGGACTAGATGAACTATTTGGTCTGATCCAGCAGAGCTCTTCTTATGTTTGTGGGTGTTTTTTTAACCAAAGGGTAGCATTCAAAATGGCAGTTCTGGTCCTCCAGTCTATCTGAAGATGTACAGAAATTCTGCTGCATGGTTTTGTTGAACATGTGTTGTTAGGATGGAAGATAGGTGTCAAAAGTGGTCAGTGTTGCCCCCCCCCTGCAAGCACCAAGAAGACAGAGCATCACTTGCCCCAGACTGAGAGTTCCTATCTATAGCTTGTGGCTAAGAGCCACTGATGGACCTCTGCTCCATATGTTTATCCAGTTCCCTCTTGAAGCTGTCCCTGCTTGTAGCCGCCGCCACCTCCTGTGGCAGTGAATTCCATGTGTTAATCACTCTTTGGGTAAAAAAGTACTTCCTGGGTCATGGGGGTTGCGTGAGGGGAGTTATGTAGGGTTGCCAAGTCTGTTGAACTTACCGGCGGGGGGGGAGTCCTCCGCCGGCCGGGAGCTTCCCCGGCGCGCGCCAGGTGCCGTCACCAGAAGTGATGTCACCACATTGGGGGCATTGCCAGGGCGACGCTCTGGCAATCGCCCCAAAACTCTATGGTATCATAGAGTTTTGGGGCGATTGCCAGAGCGTCACCCTGGCAACATCCCCAATGTGATGGCGTCACTTCCGGGTGATGTCATTACGTGGGGGAAGTCGTCCAGGCTGGACGACTTCGGGGGTGGGGTTTCCCCCGCCGGCCCAATGCGGGCCGGTGGATCGAGAACCCCTGTAGCGGGGGATGCCCTGCCCCCCGGGCTGACTTGGCAGCCCTAGAGTTATGTACCAATCTTCCCTTCTCCTTTGTACCCCCACTTTCTAAGAAAATACAGGTTTGGAATTAAGCACCTACGAAGGTAACATCTCTTTCCTAAGTTATAGATTTTGGCAGGTCTCCACTATAAAAACACGGGATCTGCTTTTTACTGAATGGGGCAACTGATCCATTGAGTTTGGCATGGTTTGAGCTGGTATAAGGCAGCTCCAGGGGTTCTAGTTTACCAGTAAGAGCACCTGCTTCGCATGCAGAAGGCCCCTGGCATCTCCAGTTAAAAGAATGTGCTGGGAGAGACGTCTTTGTTCGCCTGAGTACCTGGAAAGCAGCTGCCAGTCAGAATGCACCAGGGGTCTCCAGTGTGGTGTGTCCATGGCCAGCATGCACTGACAGCTTTTTTAGCACTCGCCAAGTTGCTTTTAGGAAGTGGCCAAGGCCGGGGGTCCGGGGGGGGGGGGGGAGGCTTTTGCTCAGTAGGACTTCTGATTTGGGTTTGCAGGTTTTTTTAAAAAGTTGCTTTCATGGCAGCTGCCACCACAGCAGAAGGGTCTTTTCCTTTGGAGCCTGCTTGTGCCTTGGGCACTGGGTGGGAGGAAATGGGGGGGGGGGGGCGGCGCTGGCACGTAGTGTGCCTTCTAAGCTGAGTTAGTGTGAGCTCGCTCACAGTTTTTTTAGCCTCCAGCTCATACATTTTTGTCTGAGCTCAGGAGGGTTTGAACCAGAAGTGACACGGGACGCTCTAGCATTCTGCACAAAATCCCTTCTGTAGTAAAGCCTCAGAGATTCTGCAAAATGCTATAGCTTCTCCCTGTATAAAACCAGAAATGACATAGGGACACTGGCATGACATCAGCGCACCAGCCCCTGCCCACCAATTGCTCCTGGGAGTTCCCAGCTGCAACCCGGCAACCCTGTCTTCAGTGCATGACCAAAGGTAAGCTGTGTCCGTGCAAGAAAACCTTTAAAACAGTACGTCCATTTTCAAAGGCATCCAGTTAAACAGAACGTCTGCCTGTAATATCAATCATTTGCTATGAGAGTTCAGTGTGACCTCACTCCCGGACATTTTGTCATGAGCTCCGCCTCCTGCAGCAGCCATTTTGTGGTTGAACTCAAAGGTGTCCACTTTTGGGTAAATGAAGCACGGAGACAAGAGTTGTTAATCAAAATACAGTCCTTTAAATCTATTAAAGGTAAAGGTTTCCCTTGCTCAAAAGCCAGTCGAATCTGACTCTAGGGGGCGGTGCTCATCTCCATTTCCAAGCCAAAGAGCCAGCGCTGTCCAAAGATATTTCCGTGGTCCTGTGGCCGGCATAACTAGACGCCGAGGCGCACGGAATGCTGTTACCTTCCCACTGAAGCGGCACCTATTTATCTTACTTGCAGTTTCTTGCTTTCGAACTGCTAGGTTGGCAGGCGCTGGGGCCAGAGACGGGAGCTCACTCCGTCATGCAGCACTCGGGTCTCGTGAACTGCTGAACTACTGATCTTCCGGTCCGCAGTTCAGCTACATATTTATACAGCAATGTAGGCTAATACGTACCACAAGTCTCTAAGAGGAAAAAGGTAAAATCTGGGGGGGGGGGCGCCTGCTGAGCAAGTAACCTCTCTTCTAGTACCTCAACAGGAAGAAGCTCAAGCTCATTAGCCCACCCAAACACTGGTAAATTAAAACCATCCCATCAGTTTCTCAGACACACCAATTAACATAACAGGATTGACTCTGAGCCAGGTTGCATTTCCAGGTCAGGTCTCTGGTAGAATCGTAACAAATATGTTAGCCCTATAATGACTGAAATTTCGATCTTGCCATATCCCAACACCCACACGCTCAAAAGAGGTTGCGGATGCTGGCATACACAGCGCTGAACTGGGTGGAGCAGTGAGATGTGAGATGGTTTTGCCTAGCCTGCCTTTTCTACCTTGTCTCCGCAGGAAGCGAGTACAACCTTCTGCGCATGCCCATTGGAAGCAGCGACTTCTCCACACACCCTTATGCTTATGACGACATCCCTTATGATTTTGATCTGAAGCATTTCGGCATAGCACTGGAGGATACCAAGTTCAGAGTGAGTAAAGCCGGGCTGGATGGAAGACTCTTCTGTACGGTGGGGGGCGAGGGGAAGGATGGGCTTAATTTTTAAAATCTTTAGTTTAACTTGTCCTGCCACAACCATATTGTCTCTATGAGGGTGTGACGGCACCTGTCTCTTTTTTTGTGCCGTTAGGTGTGAAGTAGTTTTAAATTTCTTGCTCTTTCTTTCTTTCACTTAAAGTATCTATCGCTGCCACCAGGAATTTAATTCCAGTCTTTAATTAACCTTCCCCACAGTATTGTGGCTGAGGTCTAAGGCCCCTTTCTTGGGACTATGTGGTTCTGAGGATAAGACTCTGGGTTAACAATGAACAAGATAAAACTTTATTGGTAAAAGAAGCATATTGTTTACAGGATGATTTGTTAAGTTGCTTAGTAGAATCTTTCCCTTTTACTCAGGTCTCTGTCGGCTTTTTCCCCTCACACTCTTATAAGAGACAATATTAGGTTTTGCCTAAATTGCCCCCTGAAGTATATTTTCTTCCTCCTTTAGAATCTTAATGCCTTTCACCGCACTTCTATGTGATTCTATTTGGAAGACCGTTTCTCTGACTTTGTAGAGTGACCACCACTGACAGCTGCTGACTGCAGACTTCAAACATCAGACTCAAACTGAACACTGTGACTGATTTCCCACAAGGCGCTGCCCCGGCGTCGTTCCTCCGTTTTCCCTGATTGCGTGCTTGAATTTCTCACTATTTGCCGTGGGGTGCATTTTGACCCGCAGCTTTGCACGATTTCCCCTGCAGCTTCAGTGATCCTGTTTTTTGAGGATCACTGAAGATGCGGGGAAAATCGGGCGGAGCCACGGGTCAAAATGCACCCCGTGGCAAATAGTGGGAAATTCAAGTGCGCAATGGGGGAAAACGGAGGAATGACGCCTGGGCAGTGCCTTGTGGGAAATCGGTCTCTGCCTTCTCTCTCGCCGTATATACACACTTCCTAGCTCCGCCCACACACTCTCAGTCACTAACCAATCACCTCACTCACTCATCTCCCTCCTTCACCCCCCTTGTTCCTCTGACACTTACCAACCATTTTAAAGGAATGTACACTCATAACCATGAAATCATTACAGAGGTTAATGGTGTTTTATGTATTTGGGGTCCCTAATGTGGTGCTTCTGGGTGCCAACACCTTTTCTGGTGCCCGCCAAGAGTTTTTAGAGTGTGCCCATGGCCAGGTGGGAATTTTGCCCAGCAATGCTTCTGATTGGCCACTGATGATTTGATTGGCTGTGCAGGTTTTTAAAAACGTTGCTTTGCAGATGCTGCCACCAGAGCATGAGGATCTTTACGGTGTGACTGAAAGTGAGCTGCGGCACTCATTCTGTGGCTGGCCCCACCTCCTGTGGCAGCCATTTTGTGGCTGCCCCCACCACGCTGTGTCAGAATTCCAAACATGCCTGCAGGCTCAAAAACGTTGGCGACCCTTGATGCATGCAGTACCTTGGCTTAGATCCCATCAACATTTACTGTGGCTATTAGATAGTAAAAAGCCCAGTAGCACCTTTAAGGCCCAATTTACACCTCCCCTCTGAAGTAGTTTGACTGCAGTCTTTTCCTAAGCTCATTTCACACTGGTTTCAAATTTCACTCCTTGGGTCTGAAGAGTACTAAGGTCAAATCTACATCTGACTTTCCCGCTGGAATCATTCTAGTTTCAAAAAAACCTGTCTATACCTGTTTCTAGTTTCAAACCATACTTGTTCTTGTTTAAAAATTACTGTTTACATTTGTTAATTGCCCTCCTGTGGTCAAGCTAGCATTTTACTGCTTTAAACAGATCCTGTTGCTTTGTACTCTTCAGACCCAGGCCCAATTTACACCTCCCCTTTGAAGTAGTTTGACTGCTATCTTTTCCTACGATCATTTCACGCTGGTTTCAAATTTCATTCCCTGGCTCTGAAGAGTACTAAGCAACAGGATCTGTTTAAAGCAGTATAATGCTAGCTTGACCACAGGAGGGCAATTAACAAATGTAAACAGTAATTTTTAAACTAGAACAAGTATGGTTTGAAACTAGAAACAGGTATAGACGGGGTTTTTGAAACTAGAATGATTCCAGCGGGAAAGTCAGATGTAGATTTGACCCCAGGGAGTGAAATTTGAAACCAGCATGAAATGAGCGTAGGAAAAGACAGCAGTCAAACTACTTTAGAGAGGAGGTGTGAATTGGGCCTTCGCAACAGGATCTGTTTAAAGTAGTATATTGCTAGCTTGACCACAGGAGGGCAATTAACGAATGTAAACAGTAATTTTTAAGCTAGAACAAGTATGGTTTGAAACTAGAAACAGGTATAGACGGGGTTTTTTTTTAAAACTAGAATGATTCCAGCGGTAAAGTCAGATGTAGATTTGATCTAAGACTAATTCCTCTGGATCTGTGGCTATTAGGATTCCCCCGCCCCCAATGTAGGTTTCTCACCTGTCCCTACTGCTGCAGCTCAAAGTGACCCCAATGATGTTTCTGGGGGACCCCAGGAGGGAGTTGGCGACTGGCAAGTTGTCACAGAAGGGGAGGGGGATAAGCAAATGTTATCCCCCCATAACTATTGGTTAGGATCCAACCCCTTGTTTTCTGCTGCCTCATCCATCTTTAAAATTAAAATAGTGTTTGCATTTATACTCCAGCAGCTTGCTTTTGAAACTAATGGTTAGGCAAAACAGACACTGAGGCCAAGGAATAACAAGAACCAAATATAAAAATAGTTACCAAGACATATGTAGAAGCACAGCATGAATATTTCATTATACGTTTGTTATGCATGTCCGCCTTCTTGTTAAGCATGACTGTAACTAAGGGAGGTGACAAATTCCCTTATTAGTTCTCCACCTTAACTGAATTGAAATTGAATTCAAATAGCTATTTTCCCTTTCTCTCATCTCCACCCCAAGCTAGCATTAATAGATCCTTCTTTGCAGAGCTGTGAAATCTTCCTTCTGGTCGTGTTCTTCCTTGGCTCATTGTAAATCTTGAAAGCAGTGGTTCAGGTACGAAGCTAATGATTTTCCCCTGCTCATGCCTATTCACCAATGACCCAGGGCCCTGTACCTGGAAGACTCCACCTCTTCCTCAGATGACCCCCGTCCCCAGCTCCTTTTTTCTCCAGCCGCCATCTTCCTTGCAGTTCCCTCAGCCAGATCCCCAGCCTTTTCTTCCACACAGCTCTTCCTCTCCTGTCCTCTTTCTCAGGGCTTCTTTTGTAGAAAAAGCCCAGCAGGAACTCATTAGCATAATAGACCACACCCAATAGCAGAAACTCATTTGCATATTAGGCCACACCCCTGACAGTGCAGCTCCCTCCCAGGAGGATCGGTTTCCTCAGGTGCCCCGCGGCTTGCAGGGTGCCTGGGGAACCCGAGGGAAGGAAGGCAGTTTCTGGATCAGTTTCCCCAGGCATCCCACAGCTGCGGGGTGTCTGGGGAACTTGAGGGGGGGAGGCAGTTTAAATTGCCTTCCCTCCCTGGGTCGGCTTAGCTTCCCCAGGTGCCCCGCAGCTTGTGAGGCTGTACGCGTGGCCAACTCAGAAGCCAGCCGGAACTCCGTTCCTGTGCGTTCCTGCCCCAAAATAGCCCTGTTCTTTCTTAAATTCATACGTTTATTTATTTTGCCTCCTTCAGCACTTGCTGAATCGTCACACGCCCTCACGGACTATCACCCCAAGAAGAGCGAAGCTGGCATTTTATTCTCTCCTGTCAGACCGTTCAACCAATGACTGTTCACGGCCTCTCAGTCTCATTGGTTCTAAGCTAAAGGCCAATGACAGTGGTTAAATAGCCCACTAACGGACTAGCTTGACCAATCAGAAGTGAAATATTTCAAATCTTTCTGTTTCCGGTACACGCTTGAGAGACAAATGCAAAACCTCAGAAAGAAATCATCTCCCTTAGCAACAGTAACTAACATCACCTCCCTCCAGAGGCGTACATTCTTTGCCTCACAGGAGTAAAATCTACTTGCTTTTACCTAATAATATCAGTCTATTATTGTTATTTAGAACTGTTATTTGTACTCTATATATAGTTTCTGACAAATATATGTAGTTTCTGACAAAGGCCTCTTGAAAACTCATGCCTCCAAAATCTTGCTGGTCTCTAAGGTGCTACTGGAAACTAATAAAGGGACAATATTAAAAACCTAGTTTAAACTTAAAAACGATTAAGGGCCCAATGAAAGCCTCGTTAAAAAAGTTCAAGTGGCCTTAGCCCAAGGCCCAGTGCAAATGACCTGACGCGTTTCCGTCCTACTGGGGGCCGCCTTCAGAGGTCAGACAGTTTGAGGTACTTTGTAACGAGGCTTTCATTGGACCCTTATTTGTTTTTAACTGCCTTCCTAATAAATACATGCATTTTTGCAGGGGTCATTTCGTAGAAAAAGAGGTGCAGGAGCTCATTAGCATAACTATTAGCATAACTCATTAGCATATGTCACGCCCCCTGACATCACCGGCTGAATGTCAGTTTCAGCCCTGTTATACCTGGGCCTATGGGCCATTGAAGTCAATGGCAAAAACTCATAGGGTATATGAGGGGCTGGAGGAGAGGGGGTTTGAGGGAGAGGCCCCAAACTTGCAGGGTAGCTGCTGGGATCTCCCCCCGAAATACCCACCAAGTTTCAACAAGATTGGACCATGGAGTCCAATTCTGCGGGCCCCCAAACAGGTTGCCTCATCCCCTCCATTGTTCTCTATGGTCTCTATGGGAAAAACGTTACTTTTTTCCCACCATAGAGAACAATGGAGGGAATGGGGGCAACCTGTTTGGAGGCCCGTAGAATTGGACCCCCTAGTCCAATCTTCTTGAAACTTGGTGGGTATTTGGGGGACAGTCTCCAGCAGCTACCCTGTAAGTTTGGAGCCTCTCCCGCAAAACCCCTCCCCTCCAGCCACTTTTTAAACCACCACCGAATTTTGGCAGCAATTCAGCAGTGGGCCGAATCAGATCAGAGAATCTGATTCAGCCTGTGGCTGCCCTAGTGCCCACTCCTGGGCTGGCGGAGCTCTGCTCCACCTCGCTCCGGCTCCAAATGACTCCTGCATTTTTGTATAATATAAGTTTAAACTAGGTTTTTAATATTGGCCCTTTATTAGACTTCTTTCTTATCCTTGTGGTTCTTGATTCTGGTTTTTGGGTCAAGTTTGTTTCCCCTCCCTGTGTCTTACTGCTACTGGAAGCTAATCTAGCCTCTCTCTTGAATCTAATCTAGCCTCACTAATCTAATGTAGCTTCAAATCTAATCTAGTCTCAATGCCAATAAAGGTTTGTTGTATTGTGTCGTGTCAAATCTAACCTAGCACAGAGAGAGATAGAGAGGTCATAATCAATGCTCCCTCTAAGCTGTGGAACCTTCTGAGCAAAAATTCTACTTTTGTGAGCTACCGGTGTTAAAGTTGTGAGACAAACAATTTGGCTACTGCATAAATTTGTTTGCTCTGGAGCCATCCTTCCCGAGCGAAGACAAAAATGTGTGAGCCAGAGGCTAAAAAAGCTCTGAGCTAACTCACACTAACTCAGCTTAGAGGGAACACTGGTCACAATTGACTTATGGAGGTGTCATTATGACCCCTTGCGGGTGTCCACCTTCTGCCGCCGCCACCCTGGACTCAGGGTCTCTTGAGAAGGCCCAGGGTACCCTCCCAAGCCCTACCCAAGGCCCCCTTTTAACCGAGAAACATAAGGCGTGATGACCAAGCAGAGAACACTTGAACAACTGGGTTTCTTTAAACAATACTGGGCCCGGGAAAACAAGACGAGGTGCAGTAAAATCAATAACAGTGTTTTAAAGGTAAACTAAAATGAATCTAACGCTACTAACTTTTTCCTTAACTGGTACTACTTAAGGCCTACCGCCTCTTATACCAGACCTTTTGCCTGTTCTCACTCCATCCCACTGAGGGACTTCTCTCCCAGCCCAGACTTTCCCCTCAGCTTGACTCTCTGTCTCAGGAAAGGCCGCAGTTAAGAGAAAAAGACCCATTTTGTCAGTTACACAGCTAAAGTTCCCTCTTCACATATTCCCCAAGCGCTCATTGGCTAACACCACGGCCAAGCGTCAGGGGAATTGTCAGCTGACAGCCCTCTACACCCAGCAGGTCTCTCCTGAGCCTAGGCCACACTAGGCTTGTCTTCCAGCCTGGCACAGATTATGACAGGAGGCCTGTAAGGTTTTCAATGCAAGAGGCAAACAGAGGTGATCTGTCATTGCCTGCCTCTGAGTTAGGGTTGCCAGGTCTGGGTTTGAAAATACTTGGAGACTTTGGGGGTGGAGCCAGGAGAGGGGAGGGTTTGGGGAGGGGAGGGGAGGGGCCTCAGCATGGTACAATGCCCTAGAGCTGACCCTTTAAAGCAGCCATTTTCTCCAGGGGAGATGATCTCTGTCAACTGGAGATCAGTTGTAAAAACAGGAGATCCCCAGGCCCCACCTGGAGGTTGGCAACCCCACTCTGAGTTATTTATTTATTTATTCATCCATCCATCCATCCATCCATCCATCCATTGATTGATTGGGGTTTTTTACCCCACCCTCCCAGCCAAGGCCGGCTCAGGGCGGCTTACATAAAATCAATACATAATTTATAGTAAAACATAAATAATTTAAGTTAAAACAGTTCTAAAATCATTTAAACTACACAACTCAATAAAGTGCTAATAACATTCATTCCCAATGGCTATGATTAGACAGTCCACTCTTCTTATAGTTTGGTTCCTCGATCTCCTTACAGTTATCCTTCTGGCGACTGACACCTCAACGTCAATAAAGGTTTGTCCTGTCGTCGACTGACACAAGTTAAGAGTTCTGGGAGACCAAGGGCTCTGTCACCTTCAACTATCAGTAGTTAGTTGTTAACGGTGGTGGTTAGCAGTGTCGGCGGCTCCAAAAGCCTGACGGAAGAGCTCCGTTTTACAGGCCCCATGGACCTGCACTGGATTCCACAGGGCCTTGATCTCCTCTGGACTTTATTGGCGGTCTCCCATCCAAGTACTAACTAGCAGGGGTCATTTCGAGGGGGAACGAGCAGGAACGGCATTCTGGGAGTAACAAGCCCAGGAGTACGGAACCCAGGCATGCTTGCCTGCCTGCCCTTTGCTTCTCCAGCCCGCCCGCCGTAGCAGGCTGGCTGGGGAAGGGAAGGGCAGGCATGGAAGCATGCCTCCTCCTCCTCCTTCCCCTAGCTGAGCTTCTCTGCTACTGTGGAGAAACTTGGAGAGCGGAGGGAAAGTGGGGGGAGGGGGTGTTTCAATGCCTTTCTTTCCCTCCCTGGATCGGGGAGGGAAAGAAAGCCATTTTAAACATGCCTGCCCTTTGTCAGGGGGTGTGGCGTATGCAAATAAGTTGTGCTAATGAGTTATGCTAATGAGCTCCTGTACCTCTTTTCCCACAAAATGACCTCTGCTAACGAGGGCCAACCAACGTCCTCATTTGTTTTGCTGGTAGGTGACCTCCAGACGCCCTCAACTTCCCAATGGCAATAAGCATACTGCTTACTGGATCCTTATTATCCAGTCTGCTCACTGGATCCTCATTACTTCTACCCGCAGATCCCTGTCCTCCACCGCATCCTGGCCATAGCCAAGCGGCCCATCTCAATAGTCGCCAGCCCTTGGACTGCACCTGGCTGGCTGAAGACCAATGGCCAGATAAAGGGGAAAGGAAAGTTGAAAGGGAAAGCGGGAGACCAATTCCACAAGACCTGGGCCAACTACTTAGTCAGGTAAACATGCGTGCATCTGCAAAGGTTGGGAGAAATAAGTGTCAGTCAGTGACTGCCCCAGGTTTTCCCGCCCACTAGGTGAGGATACATTCTGGCACACACACACCTCGTGTGGGGTGGGGCGGGACAAGATGGGGGTGGGCACTGGAGCTGCAGCGGGCTGGCTGAGGGGACGAGCTGCAAATGCGTGGGGGGGGGGGGAAATCGCTCGAGAGGAGGGTGAGGGAGCCGGTGCCAGGCTGCAAAAGGAGCTCCAAAGAGATCATGGGGGCAGGGGCAGCAGAGGGAGAGTGGCACTTTCCTTTTGTCCTGGGCTGTTCCCCACGCCTGTCCCCCTCACCCTCTTCTGTTTCTGGCTGGGGGGCTGCAAAGAAGGAAGTCTCTTGCTGGGGATGGAGCAAGAAGCCAGCAAGGGAGGTTTCCTGTGCGGGACAAGGAGGGGATGAGGCCAGCCAGAATGGCGCCCTCATCAAGCTGTTGCCCTAGGCCAGGGGTGGGCAAACTTGCTCAGCGTAAGAGCCACCTAGAGCAGGGGTGGCCAAACTTGCTTAACGTAAGAGCCGCATAGAATAAACATCAGATGTTTGAGAGCCACAAGACATGAACAAATATGACCTGCTTTTATTGGGAAATAAGCAAATTTGCTTTTTATTAACATTAAATGAGACTGCCAAAAATAATAACAAAAGGGGTAAAAGCAGATATTGATAATGATATTAATTTGTCCAATGATATTTGTTTGCTAATGATATTTAGCTTCCCCAGCCGCCCTGCCGGGAGCCACATAATATATGTGAAAGAGCTGCATGTGGCTCCCGAGCCACAGTTTGCCCACCCCTGCCCTAGGTGACGGTCAAAAATTAAACAATAATGGGCCGGCCCTGGGGTCAGTTGATCTCTTGCTCTGTGGATGGATTTGGGGGGGGGGGGAAATGGCTGCTCTGTGCTTGCCCACAGCCACCATGGCACGCTAACAGCCAAATCGTTTAAGAAAGTAAACAGGAGTTGAAACAATTTATTCCCAGAAAGTCAGGAATCAATTGCATTTATCAGCTAGTGATGATTTCCGCAATTCAGACTGTTTTTAATATCTGTTGTGAGGTGCTACGAAACCCCTGCTTCAGAGTGGTATATAAATGCAACAGCCAATTGTTACTAGTCCAGGTAAGAAACTAGACATACCAAGCACAAACCTCCAAAGGAAGTTTAAAAAACTTATTAAGGCCCAAAAGTTAAAAACATAGAAAAGAAGAAGAGAAGAAGAGATTGGATTTATACCCCGCTCTTCACTACCCAAGGGAGTCTCAAAGCAGCTTACAAACTCCTTTCCCTTCCCCTCCTCACAACAGACACCCTGTGAGGTAGGTGGGGCTGAGAGAGCTCTGACAGAAACTGCTCTTTTTCAAGAACAGCTGTGTCAGAACTACGGCTTGCCCAAGGTCATCCAGCAGGTGCAAGTGGAGGAGTGGGGAATCAAACCCGGTTCTCCCAGATTAGAGTCCGCGCACTTAACCACCACACCAAACTGGCTCATAAGTAAGTATTCAACAGTGTTTATTTCAAAGACATATAAAAACCTTGTAGGGGCCCAAATAAAGCCTCATAAAATGTTCAAAGTTACAAATACACACACAGAGAAGAACAGTGTATGACCTGAGGCGTTTCGGCTCACAAGAGCCTTCTTCAGAGGTCAAATAGTACAAAATGCACCAAGTAACAGAGTCCCTGTAACACATGTCGGGCAATAAACAATAAATAATACAGGACCAAAAATGGAATGTTTCAATATGGAATTGAATGACAGACCAAAAGGTTTCTATTTGGGACCACAAATATACCTGGCCTTGTGTCAGTAATTGTGTATACTGGAAATAATACCAGTGCCAATACGTACCTCCCAGTTTAGGTCCTGAGAGTGCCAGTAAAATTACTTTGTCAGGGACAAATGCGCCATCAATATGTAACAGTCAACATACCCAAACATACCTGGAATTATCATGTAGGAATTTGGGGTTTGTTCTTTTTACTGATTGCAGAGGCTCAGAGTTTAAAACGCTGAGCAGCAAACCAGAAGGTTGGTAGCTTGGCAGTTCAAGTCCTGAGTGCCATGTGACGGAGTGAGCTCCGGTCTCTGGCCCCAGCTCCTGCCAGCCTAGAAGTTCGAAAGCAAGAAATGGCAAGTAGATAAATAGGTACCGCTT
Source organism: Lepidodactylus listeri (assembly GCA_029233225.1). Classification (NCBI taxonomy): domain Eukaryota; kingdom Metazoa; phylum Chordata; class Lepidosauria; order Squamata; family Gekkonidae; genus Lepidodactylus; species Lepidodactylus listeri. The sequence goes on from JARCFY010000003.1 coordinate 153,312,030, forward strand.
CAGGGGGAAGATAACAGCATTCCATGCGCCTAGGTGTTTAGTCATGCTGGCCACATGACTACAGAGAAGTCTTCGGACAGTGCTGGCTCTTCGGCTTGGAAACGGAGATGAGCACCGCCCCCTAGAGTCAGATTTGACTGGCTTTCGAGCAAGGGAAACCTTTACCTTTACTATGCTATGAAACCTGTTGAGACAAAGAAAATAAGGAATGCAGATACCACAGATGAAGAACAATGCAGCCAGTGAGATAAATCCATTTATGTTGAGGAAATTAAATTAGTAATTAAAAACCTGAAAGGTGGCAAATCGCCAGAACCAGATGGATTAGTTAATGAATTCTAGGAAATTTTTGTAGATGAAATTTCACCACAAAATTGTATCAGAGCATGTTCCTTGCAGAGAATGTAAGGAAGAGCTAGCAAATCTTTGTCAGATAAGAACATAAGAGAAGCTGATGTTGAATCATGCCAGTGGCCCATCCAGCCCAACACTCTGTCACACAGTGGCCAAAAACACCAGGTGCCCTCAGGAGGTCCAGCAGTGGGGCCAGGACACTAGAAGCCCTCCCACTGTTGTCCCCCCCTCCAAGCACCAAGAATACAGAGCATCACTTGCCCCAGACCGAGAGATCCTATCTATACCTCATAGCCACTGATGGACCTCTGCTCCAGATGTTTATCTAATTCCCTCTTGAAGTGGTCCATGCTTGTAGCCGCCGCCACCTCCTGTGGCAGTGAATTCCACATGTTAATCACTCTTTGGGTGAAGAAGTCCTTCCTTTTATCTGTTCTAACCCAACTGCTAAGCAATTTCATGGAGTGCCCACGAGTTCTTGTACTGTGAGAAAGGGAGAAAAGTACTTCTTTCCCTACCTGCTCTATCCCATGCATAATCTTATAAACCTCGATCATGTCACCCGTCAGGCGTCGTTTCTCCAAGCTGAAGAGCCCAAGCGCTTCAACCTTTCTTCATAGGGAAAGTGTTCCAACCCTTTTATCATTCTAGTTGCCCTTTTCTGAACTTTTCCCAATGCTATAGTATCTTTTCTGAGGTGTGGCAACCAGAACAGTACACAGTCCTCCAAATGTGGTCACACTATCGATTTATACAGGGGCATTATGATACTGGCTGATTTGTTTTCAATTCCCTTCCTAATAACCCCCAGCCTAGCGTTGGCCTTTTTCATTGCAGTTGCACACTGTCTCAACATTTTCATTGAGTTATCTACTACGACTCTCTCTTGGTCAGTCACCGCCAGTTCGGACCCCATCAAAGTGTATTTATAGTTAGGATTTTTGGCTCCAATGTGCATCACTTTGCACTTGGCCATATTGAACCCCATTTGCCATGCTGATGCCCACTCGTCCATCCTCGACAGATCCCTTTGGAGTGTCTCAGAATCCTCCCTGGTTCTCACCACCCTGAACAACTTCATGTCATCTGCAAATTTAGCCACTTCACTGTTTACTCCCAACTCCAAATCATTAATAAACAAGTTAAAAAGCATTGGACCGAGTACTGATCCCTGCGGTACCCCACTGCTTACCTCCCTCCACTGAGAAAATTGCCCATTTATACTCACTCTCTATTTCCTTTTAATTAGCCAGGTTTTGATCCACAAGAGGACTTGTCCTTTTATCCCATGACTATTGAGCTTACTTAGGAGCATTTGGTGAGGAACTTTTATCAAAAGATTTCTGGACGTCAAGGTAAACAACATCTATTGGATCCCCCTCGTCCACATGTTTGTTTACTCCCTCAAAGAACACTAACAGGTTAGTGAGACAAGATCTTCCCTTACAGAACCCATGCTGAGTCTTCCTCAAGAGATTTTGTTCAGCAATGTGCCTACTAATTTTTTCCTTATTGACAGTTTCCACCAACTTACCCGTATCGACATCAGACTGACTGGCCTGTAATTTCCTGGATCTCCTCTGGAAAGCTTTTTAAAGATGGGAGTGACATTCGCTACCTTCCAGTCCTCAGGAATGGAGGCAGATCTTAATGAAAGATTACATATTTTTGTCAGGAGAACCATAAGCATTTCATTAATACCGAAGGCAGGGAAGGAGATTTCTAAATTGCCAGCATGTAGACCTATATCCTTACTTAATGTTGATTAAAAGATACTAGCTGTAATACTAGTTTATAGATTAAAAGGGATTATAAATAATTACGCTGGATTAGATCAAACAGGTTTTCTGGCATGAGCCCAAATGCCAAGTAATATTCATAGGTTAATGTATACGTTTATCTCTGCAGAACAGTTTAAATTCCCAGCTGCTTTTCTTTTCATGGATGCTGAAGAAACTTTGTCAGCTAGGATTTCTTGAAAGGAATACTGAAGACTTTGGGGTTTAGTGTGGGGTCTGTAAATGGAAAGATTCAGGGGTCCGTTGGAGCAGGAGCGCAGCTCCGGGAGTGAGGAGCCCAGGGGGCGGGCACATGACCAAGCCCCACCCCCTCCTCGGCTTCCCCGAGCAGTGCAGAGGCACAGCGCCCTGGGGAAAGCCCTACTAGGGTCTTTATTGTTTTTAATGTTTTGTTGATTCCCCACGCCTCCACATGCAGCTGCTGGTGTGACCTTGGGCCCGTCACAAGTTCTCTCAGAGCTGTTCTCTCATGAGCAGTTCTCAAAAGACCTCTCTCAGCCCCACTTACCTCACAGGGTGTCTTGTTGTGGTGAGGGGAAGGGATGGGTGGTGCACATGTCCTGGGTATCTCAAGTCTACTTGAAACCTGGTGGTTTCAAGGGAACAGGAAGTGAATGAGGGCGTGTTCTTTACGCTTATTTTTATTGCACAAAGTATAGGATGGGGAAGGGAATGGAGGAAGAGCAGGTCAGTTTCACTCACCTGAGGAGTGGAGCCTGAGGGGTGGGTGTTGCCTTCTGACACACTTCCAGTATGTTAGGGGGGTGTCATATGCAAATGAGTTATGCTAATGAGCTCCTGCACCTCTTTTTCTACGAAATGACCCCTGGAAAGGTTTATTATATACCATTCCAAGGGCACAGGTCTGTTTGGACAGCTGTCTTTATTTCAAGGAGTTGGACAACAGTGTCCTTTGTCACCACTGCTAATTAATTTATGCACAGAGTTATTAATGATCAGGGTGAGAGAGGAAGAATCGATGTTTGGATTTGTGGCAGGAGAAGGAAATTATTACTTTATGCAGAGGAGGTGGGGGTTCATGGTTACAAACCATAAGGTTTCGGTTTGTTGTCTGTTAGAAGTAATTGATAGTTTTGTGTGAGAGTCCTACAGAGTCAGTCACCAACAAGTGTCCTTAAACAGGAATGCTTTATTGAGAAAAGTCTGCTATGGTCATCTGCTCTTCTTGTATTAGTAATAGCTGACACAGCCCCAAGCAGGACAATTATACAGAATTCAAAAAGGGGTCTGGTAATGCATTGCAACCAATCACCATGTCAGAGAAAAGGCGCTTAAAATACTGGTTTACAGTTCCCAGAGGAAAAGCGGGAAGAATTAGAGTTAGACAGAAGAAGAGATACATGGGCAGGCACCAACAGTCTCCCAAGGTCAGAGCAGCTCGAAGAGCGATAAGCATGCCATGAGAAGTATAACATAACATTCCTCAGACCCGACGTCAAGGGTTCACTCATCCCACCTCCCAGGCAGGAGCTGGCAGCATTAGCTGACAGTTTGGTTCTGTTTCCGTTTATAAAATTAATGTGGGAAAAATCAGTTTTAATGGAATCTAGTATGTCGTTGAAGGATAAAGAAAATATGTAAATACTTACAGCTTTGGAGTGGAAGACAGATGATGTTAGATTGGAGTAATGTTCTCATGGATTTTGGTGATAAGTTGGTCTGAAATTGGAAGTCATTAATTCAGAGAATGGGACTTTCTGAAAAAGCTGCACTTGCGTGGACAAACTTGGTTAGGCAGGATTGCAGCTATCAAGATGAAGATTTTACCAAGATTTTTTTTTTTAAAGTTTTGTTTCTTCCTCCACATGTACCACAGGAATTACTGAGGAAAATACAGTTTACAATTGATTAGATGATATGGTGTGATAAGTACAGTTGCCAACCTCCAGGTGGTGGTTGGAGGTCTCCTCGGATTACAGTGATCTCCAGGTGACAGCAATCAGTTCACTGGGAGAAACTGGCCACCACCTTAGAAAGTGGACTCTGTTGCATTATACCGCACTGAAGTCCCTCCCCTCCCCAAAAGTCGCCCTCCTTAGGCTCCCGCCCCCCAAAAAAATCTCTAGGTATTTCCCAACCTGTAGCTGGCAAACTTAAATAAGACGATATTCTATGGTGTAGTAAAGAGATAGTAGCAAGGTAGTGAGCACCACTCCAGTGCCAAAGTGTCAGGAACAAGGGAATAAATAGGCAACTTTAGCAGACAAGCAAGGAGAGGGTAAGTGGCATGTGTGTGTGTGTAAATATACACATACCACCCCCCCCAAGTTTTACTATAAAATTCTATCAAGATAGGCTGAGTGAAAAGGATTAAAATAGTAAGGAAGGCAAATAGTTAAAAATACCTTTAAGTACCAACATTTTGTTTCTGCGCAGTGTTGTAGCTGATCAAACTACTCAGGTGTAACTAATTTAAACAGGCTCCAAAGTTCTTGGCTAGTTTTACTGCAGTTTGAGAAGGGTTAAAGAGAAGGTCAGACCAAGGGCAAGGATTAAAATTGAGGACACAAAGCTCGCTTACGCTCCCATATCACTTTTAAGCTTTATCACACCTACAAATTAAAGTACTAATGCAAGAGACTGTGGATAGTGAGTTCACAGGTAAGGCCAGACCTTAGACAGGTTTTTGTAATAGAAAAAACAAAACGAGAAATGGAAAGAAACAAACTGTGACAAGGATTTAAATACAGCTGGGACTTAAAAAGCAGGGGGGTCCAGTGTCGATACCAGGTAAGTTGGTGGAATCCGTTATTAAAGAATTAGTAGGCAGATTGATAAACAAAAGCTATTGAGGAAGAATCAGCATGGTTTCTGTCAGGGAAGATCTTGTCTCACTAAACTGTTAAGGTGTTTTCGCACATGCCATTAGCCTCTCATTTCCTCCTCATTTCCCCCTGTGAGACTCCTCCTGAGCAACCGTCTCCAATTTTCCACTACAGCAATCAGCTCCTCTTTCCCCCCCCGCAGTTTTCTGTTCACAGTAGTGGTTGCTGCGAGGCTTTCTGCTGCTGCCCCGTCCATTTCCCCTCCCCTTCCCTCCCCCCTGCTCCTCCCTCGTTCCCTGCTTTTCCTTTTTTAAAAAAAAAACGCATGCGTGGTAACGTTATAACAACATAGTGGAATGACGACAGTGCATCACCCGCCTTCCTCTTCCCAGAATTCATCAAGTCCCTCCTCAGTATTCAAATTTTCCCGCCGGTCTGGGTTGAAGCAAAACGATTGGCGGGCTACACGGACTTCCAATGTCACTGGAGGACCACCCCCCCCCATGGGTGGATTCTCCAATGTGAACTGAAATGTCGTGTGCTTAACCCGATCAAGGCAACAAAATGGAGGATGGGCAACATGGCGTCAGCTGGCCCCTGTAAAGTAAAAAAAAAAATTACATAAATGGTGGTGGTGGTGGCGGCAGCTGAGGAGGAGCAGCATGACACGCAGACCAGTCTCCCTGCTCCGCAGGAATAGTTATAGCCCCTAGAAAACAGTTCAACCCATTTCTGCGACTTTTCTGCAAAGAAGCGCGCCCAGCCTGCTCCGCAGGGGTTGCTGCTGGGGCCCAATGGCCCCCGGCTCCCACATGGCCAATGGAAGGCTACCAAGAAATGGCAAATTAACCCCCCCCCCATAATAGATGTGAACGTGTGTGTATTATAAAAAGACAACAATTGTGCCGTCTTCCCTTGCTGCATCAAAATTTCATTATGATGTTATAACGTTATAAGGGCCTTTAAAAAAAAAAAAAGAGACGGGGAAGTTATGCTTCAGGATCGTGGGACTGCACACAGGGAGCAGGAAGGAAGACTCGCGTCCCCAGCCCGCCCGCCTGCTTGCTTCCCGCGGCTTCTCCGCGGGTTTCTAGAGGAAAGCACCCACCACCAGCTCTGCACGGGCTGTTGCCGGGGAAGCCCAAACAAAGGGCAGCAGTTACCGGGGAGCAAGCACAGGGAGCTCTCGGGCCAATGCCGCCCGGCTCCTGCTACCAAGAAACGGCAAATCCACCTCGCCAACGCAGTCCCTGTGGTGGGATCTTGCCTCCCTGCCTCCTTATTTTGATATAACGTTAGGAGGGCTTGTTTCAAAAAAAAAAAATTCAAGAAACGCCCACCGCGGGGCGGGCCAGATGGAGGGCGGGCGAGTGGGTGTGTTCTCATCTAGGCTTCTCCACCGGAGTAAACAGGAAACACCGCTAGGAACAGGATTTTCTTGCTCCAGGGAAGCTCCGGAGCAGTGCAGTGATACTCTGGAGGAAATTGTGAGCACGGAGCAAATGGTGGGAAACTGACCAGAAGCTCTGGTGCTAGCTTCGGTGTAAACCGCGGGGAAAAGCTAGTGAGAAAACGCCCATAGAGTTTGTTGAGGGGACGAACAAGCATGTGGACAAGGGTGACCCAATAGATGTTGCTTATCTAGACTTCCAGAAAGCCTTTGATAAAGTTTCTCATCAAAGGATCCTAAGTAAACTCAGTGGTCATGGGATAAGTGACTAGTCCTCTTGTGGAATTAAAACTGGCTGATTAACAGGAAACAGAGTGTATAAATGGCCTGATCCAACATGGCCAGTTTGGTGTAGTGGTTAAGAACGTGGACTATATTCTGGGAGAACCAGGTTTGATTCCCCAGAATCCCACTTCTCCGTATGCAGCTGCTGGTGTGACCTTGGGTCAGTCACAAGTTTTTTTGGAGCTGTTCTCTCAAGGGCAGTCCCTGACAGAGTTCTCTCAGCCCCACCTACCTCATAGGGTATCTGTTGTGGGGAGGGGGAGGGGAAGGGATTGTAGGTCGCTCTGAGACTACTTCAGGTAGTGAAGGGTGGGGTATAAATCCAATCTCTTCTTCTTCTTCTCCTTCTCCTCTGATATTCTTATGTTCTTAAGATATTCCAAAAGATAGCATGCTCGCTTCATCTGCTAAGAGAATTTGTTGGTACCTAATATATCATAACATATCACCTAATATATCATACCTAAGGGAGTTTGTCGGTACCTAATATTGGATTATTGTAATGCCCTCTACATGGGGCTGCCTTTGTCCCAAATCTGGAAGCTGCAGCTAGCGCAGAATGCAGTGGCGAGGCTGTTGTTGTGTCTTCCTGTGCGGGAACACATCTAGCCTGCCCTGAAAACGCTGCACTGGCTGCCTATAGCATACCAGATTCGGTTCAAGATGCTGGTACTCACCTTTAAAGCCCTTTATGGCCAGGCACCTGCATACCTGAGGGACTGCCTTTCCCCATACGTCCCACACGGTTGGGGACCCAGAACATCAAGGAGGTCAGGTTGAGTCAACCAGGACAAGGGCTTTTTCGGTGGTGGCTCCTTTCTGGTGGAACAAGCTCCCAGAGGAGATCAGATCAGAGGAGATCAGAGGGATGTTGCAGTTCCGCAGGGCCTGTAAGACCGAGCTCTTCCACCAGGCTTTTGGGACCGCTACTACCACCGCCACTGTCCTTGTGACATCGGACAGTGCACGATGAATGAGCCCGACCTGCTGGGTCCCCCCTTCTTTCAATCATAGCCTGACCTAAGTACCAAACAGTGAGCCCTGTGACCAGTTGGCAGGAAAGACAACAGAAGCTGGCTGTATGCTGAGGAATCCACTAGCACTTTAATACGTTTTATATTCTGTTTTAAAACCTGTATTAATGAATTTTATTGTATATGGAATTACTATTCCACATTGTTTACACTGTTGTTAGCCGCCCTGAGCCAACCCTGCTGGAAGGGCGGGATAAAAGTGTAAATAAATAAACAAACAAACAAATAAATAATTGTAGGAATGGAGGGATGGTGTCTTTCCTTGCTGGGATGCTCCCTTAGACCAAGCACTCTGGCTGCCACCTTTCAGGGTCTCCTGAGAACATCTAGACTAACCTGCTGAGAAGGTACTCTACCAGTGTAGTACTAGAGCAATAACAACATGAAAGGGTACAAACCCAACAAAATATCTTATAAATAGGGTTGCCAGGTCTGGGTTGGAAAATACCTGGAGACTTTGGGGGTGGATCCGGGAAAGGGAGGGGTTTGGGGAGGGGAGGGGCCTCAGCAGGGTACAGTGCCACAGAGTCCACCGTTCAGAGCCGCCATTTTCTCCAGGGGAGCTGATCTCTGTCAGCTGGGGATCAGTTGTAAAAGTGGGGGATCCCCAGGCCCCACCTGGAGGCTGGCAACCCTACTTATAAATACTATGTTGGACCCATGCAGTCTAGCACATTTTGAAGGGCATTAATTCATAGGGTTGCTATAAGTCGGAAACGATTTGACAGCGTTACACACACACACACAATATACCCAAGTACTATCAAGCTGCTCTGTTAGCAGCAGGGCTTATTGGTTTGGAAAGGGCAGCAATGTGACCTCGGAGTTGAAACAGGAAGGCTTATCAACTCCTCTTATGGTTTCCAAGTCCTATCTTTATTGTAGCGGGGGGGGGGGGGAGTCCGTTGCCGTCTGGGAGTCTTATTGCCGGAAGTGATGTCATCGCATCGGGCACGTTGGGACGGGACCTCTCTAATTCGAGGGAAAACCATAGAGTTTTCCCTTGAATTATAGAGTGCCCCCCCCGAAACGTGCCCAACGTGATGACGTCATCGCGCTGTGCATGTCTTCTCAGCCCGGCAATTTGGGGGCAGGGTTCCCCCTGGCAGCCCAATCCGGGCTGGCGGGGAGCAGGCCACTGGAGCGGGGGTTTCCCTGCCCCCCCGGGGGACTTGGGAACCCTATGCGACCCAGTGACCTCCCACTGTTAAAACTGATCTCCGGATCAGCTCCCCTGGAGAAAATGGCTGCTTTGGAGGGTGGAGTCTCTGGGATTGTACCCTGCTGAGGTGCCTCCCCTCCACAAACCCGGCCCCCCCCAGGCTCCACCCCTCAAACCTCCAGGTATTTTCCCACCCAGAGCTGGCAACCTTAGAACAGATGGATCTGGTAAGATTTACTGATCTTAAAGAAAAGAGGAACTTTTTATTTATATATATACTAGCCTGACTTGAAGCCATTGGTCAAAATTCACAGACCTCAACGTATACTAAAGCCTTTCAATGCATATCCCTGGTTTTAAAGGGGAGGTCTCAGACTATTAATACGTCAATCCCAGTTTGTGGCTAACACCTCCCTAATAGGGTTAGAGAAAGTGACCTGCTTCTGATTTTGCCAGATCCATTTGTCCTAAGGTTGCCAGCTCTGGGTGGGAAAATACCTGGAGATTTGAGGGGTGGAGCCTGGGGAGGGCGGGATTTTGTGTGTGTGTGTGTCTATATATATATACAGGGGTCCTTTGGGGCCGGAGCGAGGCGGAGCACAGCTCCGCCAGCCCAGGAGTGGCCACTAGGGCAGCCACGGGCCGAATCAGAAATTTGGCGGCAACTTTAAAAGCGGCTGTAGGGGAGGGGGTTTGAGGCAGAGGCTCCAAACTTGCAGGGTAGCTTCTGGGACCTCTCCCCCAAATACCCACCAAGTTTCAAGAAGATTGGACCAGGGGGTCCAATTCTATGGGCCTCCAAACAGGTTGCCACCATTCCCTCCATTGTTCTCTATGGTGGGAAAAAAGTTAACATTTTTTCCCACCATAGAGAACAATGGAGGGGATGGGACAATCTGTTTGGGGGCCCATAGAATTGGACCCCCTGGTCCAATCTTCTTGAAACTTGGTGGGTATTTCGAAAAGAGGCCTCAGCAGCTACCCTGCAAGTTTGGAGCCTCTCCCTCAAACCCCCTTTCCTCCAGCCCCTCATATACCTTATGAGTTTTTGCCATTGATTTCAATGGCCCATAGGGTATAATGGGGCTGAAACTGACATTCCCTTTCTGACACACTTCTGGTGATGTCAGGGGACGTGGCTTATGCTAATGAGTTATGCAAATGAGTTATGCTAATGAGCTCCTGCACCTCTTTTTCTACGAAAGGATATACACATACACACACACACACACATATAAAGAAATAACAAGGATGCAGAAAGAGAGCCACTATGTTGGTTAGGCGGGATATAAACGTAAATAAATAAATAAATAAATAAAAAGGAAAACAGGGAAATTAAAAGAGAAATATAGAATTAGATAAAGCCAGTTTGGTGTAGTGGCTCAGTGTGCAGACTCTAATCTGGGAGGACTGGGTTTGATTCCCCACTTCTCCACATGCAGCTGCTGGTGTGACCTTGGGTCAGTCACAAGTTCTCTCTCAGAGCTGTTCTCTTAGGAGCAGTTCTCGAAAGAGCTCTCTCAGCTCCACCTTCCTCACAGGGTGTCTGTTGTGGGGACGGGGAGGAAAAAGAGATTGTGAGCCGCTCTGAGACTCCGAGTGAAGGGCGGGATATAAATCCAATCTTTTATCTTCTTCTATTTACACTTTTCAAGGACATTCATCTTGTTTACAATGTATAATGTATAGTGCATATATAAAACATATTCATGTCCCTAAACATTTTCTTTCTCAACACCCTTTTTAAATTTTTTGACAGAACATCTATGGTCACATCAAAAAAGAGAAACATTACATGAAGATACAAAAATTTTTGACTCTTTATTTCTTTTCCATATACACTATACGTCCTATATATATGTAAAAAGACTGTGATAAATTGAAGCTTATTATTGCACCCGGTGACCCGCCACAATCTGTCTTAGGTGCCTAACACAGAAGTAAAACCATAAATAAGGAATTTCAAAACCAAGCATATACCAAAGAGCTGGCAACCCTTCCTCCCCCTTGGGCTGTATTTGCAATGAGCTGGAGAACCAAACTAATGTAGAAATCAGAGGGCCAGACGAGGGCCGGGAGGGCCCGGTCTCAGACCCACGACCTTCCTTGCTGGCCTTGCTGGCTTTCAGGGAAACCGAAAGCCTTTTTAAAAAACTGAGTTGTCAGCCTCCAGGTGGCGCTAGAGACCTCCCAGAATTACCACTGATCTTTAGACGACGGAGATTAATTCCCCTCAAGAAAATGGCAGCTTTGGAGAGTGGACTCTACGGCATTATACCCTACAGAGTTTCCTCCCCTCCCCAAATTCCACCCTCCTCTGGTTCCACCACCAAATCTCCAGGAATCTCCTAAGCTAGAGTTGGCAACCCTACAACTTGTCAGGCAGCCCTCTCAGAGGGGACCTCCAGAAATCACCTCCCACAAGATGGGGATGTTCTAGGTTTGTCAGGGTCCCCCAGCCACCATTGGGGGATGGGTTGCCAGATCCAGGTTGGGAAGTTCCTGGAGATTTGGGGGTGGAGCCTGGAGAGGACAGGGACCTCAGTAGGGTAGAAGGCCACAGAGAGTCCACCCTCCAAAGCATCCATTTTCTCCACGGGAACTGTTCTCTGTAGTCTGGAGATGAGTTGCAATTCTGGGGAATCTCCCGGTCCCATCTGGAGGCTGGCATCCCTATGGTGTTCCAAAACCTTGACCCTCTGTGAAGGGGGGAAAGAATCTGTACCTATTTTTATATAATAACAAAGAAAATATTTCTTTAAGGCTCATAGACAAAAGGTATAGTGTGGCAATTTGTGAGTCAGATTAAAATTGTGGACTTTTGAATTCACACATGAAGCTACCTGATATTGAATCAGATCATCAGTTTATCAAAGTCAGGATTGTCTATTCAGACTAGCAGTGGCTCTACAGCAGGGGTGGCCAACCTTGCTTAACGTAAGAGCCACATAGAATAAACGTAAGAGCCACATAGAGATGTCTGAGAGCCGCAAGACAGGAACAAATATCACACACACGTTTTTTATTTTTAAAAATATGCAAATTTGCTTTTTATTAACGTTAAATGGGACTGCCAAAAATAAAAACAAACGAGGAAAACCAGTTATAAGAAAGAGAGAGAGAGAAACTAGGAAAGCAAATAGATGGGAGGGAGGAGGGAAGGAAGGAAGGGAGAAAGAGATAAAAAGCATGCCTCCCCTTTGCTTCCCCAGCTGCCCTGCCAGGAGCCGCACAATATGTGTGAAAGAGCCGCATGTGGCTCCCGAGCCACAGGTTGGCCACCCCTGCTCTACAGGGTCTCAGGCAGAGGTCTTTCATATCACCTACGACCTGGTCCTTTTACCTGGAGATGCCAGGGATTGAACCGGGGACCTTCTGCGCACAAAGCAAAGGCTCTTCCACTGAGCCACAGCCGCTACTTAGACTGGCAGTGGCTCTCCAGGGTCTCAGGCAGAGGTCTTTCACATCACCTACTGCCTGGTCCTTGAAGCTGGAGATGCCAAGAATTGAACCGGGGACCTTCTGTATGCCAAGCAGATGCTCTGCCACTGAACCAAATCCCCTCTCTGCCATGAGGCAGCTTCCTGGTGACACTGAGGCAGTTGCTGTCTCTTAGCTTAACCCTCTTCACAAGGTTGTTGCAAAAGGCAAACCAGGAGAAAGCCATGTACGCAACCTTGGAGGAAAGGTCAGGCAAAGGACTAGAAGCTTGTTTTTCTGATTTAATGAGAGCTGGAAATCCAGGGAAGGAGCCCGGAGGGGGCCAGACCCTTTCATGCCAAATGACGCTAACATCTCTCTCCTCTGTGTGCTGGAATCCAGGTTCCTAGATGAATATGCCAACCACAACATCACATTCTGGGCCATTACGCCTCAGAACGAGCCGTCAAACGCCATGTACGCCATGAAAGATTTCCCCACCATCAAGTACTCACCCGAGGAGCAGCGCGACTTTATCATGCTGGATCTGGGCCCTGCGCTGGCCTCCAGTAACCACAGAGATGTCCTTCTCCTCATCTATGACGACTGGCGGAGCAACTTGCTCAACTGGGCCAAAGTGGTACGGGATCGAATGCTGGCTCTCGGCTAAGACAGCCAAGATCAATTGGCATTTTCTGGGTGGCGGAAAGTCAAGTCACGGCTGACTTATGGGGGTCCCTTGTAGGGTTTTCAAGGCAAGAGACGTTCAGAGGTGGTTTGCCATTGCCTTCCTTTGCGCAGTGACCCTGGACTTCCTTGGTGGTCTGCCATCCGAGTACTAAGCAGGGCTGACCCTGTTTGGCTTTCGAGATCTGATGAAATCAGCCTAGCCTGCGCCATTTCCCTGAGTCTAGTTAAACTTGTTGCCTGCTCTGCGTTGGTAGTATCAGAGACTGCAAAGTCAGTCATCTCCATAGTTTGCCACGTTCTGCATATAACCTATGAGCTGACAGTTTCTGCCCTTGCTCTGACCCTGACCTAATGTCATAGCTGGTCAGGCTGCCAACCTCCAGGAGGGGCCTGGAGTTCTCCTGGAATCACAGCGGATCTCCAAACTACCGAAAACAGTTTCCCTGGAGAAATGGCAACACCAGAGGATGCCAGAGGGCATCATATGGCATTGGGGTTTCCCTGGGAACCCTGGGATTCAGTACAGCTAAAAGAAATGGTAGTCCATATAAATTTCCTTTGAAATCGGGTTCCATTATTCAGCCGCTTAACCAGAAGAGAAATTGAAACGTCCATATACCCAGGAAAGGTGTTTTCACTGGTCGTCCTCTGCTTTATTTATGACTGTTGGAGGTCTTTGGGCACTTTTACTGCGTTCAAGCAAGGGAGAATCGACCGGTTGGATTTATGCGCATTCCCTTGTTATCAGCGCCTGTGAGCACAATTACGGTTATGTTTATTTGTATCTCCCTGTTGATGTATGATATGCCACAAGCACATATGAATATATTTGGGGACATTGGTATTTGTTTTTGGTTGTTTACCACCAACTCATTATAGACATTTATTTATAATTTAAACACTTATTCAATATATCATATACTCAGACACTTCAAGTGTATATAATCTTTGATGGTCTTCCCTTGGTATTTTTTTTGCTGTTTCCTCTGGCCATAGAGCAGGGGTCGATGGCAGGAGTGGAGGGGGGAGGTAGCTGTGAATTTCCTGCACCGTGCGGGGGCTTGGGCTAGATGACCCTTGTGGCCCCCTTCCGGTTCTAGGTTTCTATGTTTCCCCTCCCCATACTATTTATTTATTTGATTCATTTATACCCTGCCATCCTCCCCAAGGTGGCTTATATAATTCTCCTCTCCTCCATTTTATCTTCACAACAACTCTGTGGGGAAGGTTTGGCTGAGGGAGTGTGACTGGCGCAAGGTCACCCAGTGGGTTTCCATGGCATGCGGGGAATTCAAACACGGGTCTCCCCGTCAGTGCTGAATTTCAGTCTGTGGACTGATCCGTGCCCGTCCCTAGTCACAACCTCCAAACTCTAGGATAGTTTTGAAACTTGGGGGAAGGGGGGGAAATCACAAAGTTTTTTTTAAAGAAGGTAAAGGAAGAACAGATCAAAGAGTACATACATGTGATAATTCAGTTTTTTTCGGAAAAAAAATCTGAACGAGTTGCCTGAAGCATGATGGGAAGGGCATGACAGATCATGGAACCAGCATCTGATTTGCTAATATATACGTCTGTCATTCAGACAGCGAAACTGGGAGGGAATGGGAATTACGCGACAGGAGACGAACCGGAAGTCACTTTTCTATATCATCCATCTTCCTCCCAATTCCACTTCTTTCTTTGTCAGGTCCTCAGGAACAACAGCGCAGCCAAGTACGTGTCTGGCATTGCAGTCCACTGGTACATGGATGCAGTGTACCCTGCCGAATGCACCGTGGGGGCCACCCACCACCTCTTCCCGGATTATTTTCTGCTCTACACAGAGGCTTGTAATGGCTTCCTGCCTTGGGACGTTAAAGTGGACCTGGGCAGCTGGGACAGAGGCGTCCGCTACAGCAAAAATATCATTGATGTAAGCATAAGAACATACGAATGTAAGAATAGCCCTGCTGGATCAGACCATTCCATTCCATTCTTCCGTTAGTGCTCATAGACCAGCAGGTCATAAGCAAAACAGAGACCCCCCCCTCCCCCAATACTATACAGGCAAACACGGAGAAACGCAAAGGTACAGAATTGTGAGTAGAAAATTTACATTAAGAGGTAGTACTGTTAAATGCCATAGACCAGGGGTGGGCAATTGTTTTGGCTCGGGGGCCACTTTGTGGGAGCGGAGGTTAGCGGAGGGCCGCACCTTTTAAAATGATTGCATTCATTAGTTAACTCTGCATTTCAGAAAAGGTATAAATTGTATCATAAAGATCAATAAATATAAATTAAATTAAATAGTGGTAGTTTTATTCAATTTATTTATTGTGCTAATTTCATATCATCTATAGCTGCAAGCACATTTAATTTTAGAATCAGTTTAATGAGACAAATGTACCCTATCACACTTTTCTACAATTTTTTTTGAAATCAGGAGTGAGATTGCTTGCTGAAATTCTCATCACAGCCTGCAAGTTAATGTCTGTCAAGGGTCTGTGAATGTCTATATTTACTCTTGTTGATCTTCATGCAAGAAAAACTTTGCTGACAAATATATGTAGACCCAAATACAGAGAACATTTTCCCAGCAGATTTCTTCATACATGGAAACTTTTCAGCAGACAAAGATTTGTAAAAGTCAACTAATGTCACAGCATTAAACATTTCTTTCACAGTGTGATCTGACTGCATGTCAATAAGTTCAAGCTGCAGCTCCTCAGGTGCTGACAGTGGCCAGCTGTCTTGGCGGGCCGCAAAAAACTCTGTGGCGGGCTGCATGTGGCCCCCAGGCCGCCATTTGCCCACCCCTGCCATAGACAACAATTCTGCAACTGCGAGAGTCACATTTGGGTCAGCGTCAGCTAATAGCTTAGCTATAGGGCTGCCAAGTCCAACTTGGGAAATATCTGGGGTCTTTGGGGGTGGAGCCAGGAGACTTTGGGGGTGGAGCCAGGAGAAAGGAAGTGACATCATTTTGTGATGTCACATCCTGTGATGTTGCTTCCACATGCTGACACATGAACTCATGAAGTTTCCTAATACTGAATCAGGCCATTGGTCCATCAAGGTCAGTATTGACTACTCAGACTGGTAGTGGCTCTCCAGGGTCTCAGGCTGAGATCTTTAATGTCACCTATTACCTGATCCTTTTTTAGCTGAAGAGGCTGATACCTCCTGCATGTCAAGCAGATGCTCTATCACTGAGCAACGGCCCTACTAAATCCTTCCTCATCTCGGCAGAATATGAAGCCCTAAGTGCTACACAAGTGCTAAATATGATTTTCATATCATAAGAACAGGAGAGAAGCCACAGTGGATCGGCCCATCCAGTACAGCCCATCCAGTACAACACTCTGTGTCACAACAGTGGCCAAAAATACCAGGTGCCCTCAGGAGGTCCAGCAGCGGGGCCAGAACTCCAGAAGCCCTCCCACTGTTGCCCCCCAAGCACCAAGAATGCAGAGCATCACTGCTCCAGACAAAGGGTTCCATTTAGACCTTGTGGCTAATAATAGCCACTGATAGACCTCTGCTGGATGGGGACAGAGAGAGAGACAGACAGACAGACAGACAGACAGAAAAAAGAAAGAAAGAGGGAGAGAGAGAGAAGGGAAAAAAACTGGCAGAGGCACTTACTTCCATTTAGACCTTGTGGCTATAATAGCCTCTGATAGACCTCTGCTGGATGGGGACAGAGAGAGAGAGAGACAGACAGACAGACAGACAGAAAAAAGAAAGAGGGAGAGAGAATGAAAAGAGCTGGAAGAGACACTCACCTTGCCAGCCACATGCAAAAGCAGCTCCTTCAGTCCCTCCTTAATCTCTGGGCGGGACTCTCTTGCTGTGGAAGCTCTCTTGCTGACTTCTTAAAGGGGAAATGTCTGGTGAGGCTTTTTACTGCAGGGCAGGCTCTCTGCAGACATTTCCCTTTTAAGGCAGCCATTTTGTCCCCCCGGTGGCCATCTTTGGAAAAGCGGGAGGTAAGCACTAAAAATCGGTGTTTCCCCCGCCCTACCGGGGGACTTGGCAGCCCTACTTAGCTACAATCAGCCGCTTAACAGCAGGACTTCGTTTTTGGGTGTAAACTGTGATCCACTCGTCATGGGCAGTATTGTGTTTGTTGCAATCAATGAAAGAGTGTCAAATGGTCTCTGGATTCCCGGATTTGCAATCACAAAGCCCTTAAAAGAATGGAATTCCTGAAAAGCTACCTGCTAGTTCCCCTAGTGGCAAGACATTTAGAGAATCTATATACCAATAGCCAAGAGGCCCCCCTCTGTGCAGATATCTAAATCCACACATTGGGGGCACTTGGGGGGCAGAGAGATTTTCCTGCACACTTTGGGCACTCCCCAGGTGTGCAGAAAAATCTGAAAACTTTAAAAAAAACTCTGCAGGGGATATTTAAATCCCCCCAAAAGTAAAAAAGCATTCTCTGCGGCGGGCCAGTGGCTGGGAGCCGCTCAATCCTCACCACCGGTGTCTGGGGGGTGGGGAAGGCTTCTGCAGGCTGGGAGCCTTTAGGAATACCACCCGCAAGTATTGTGGGTCCCGCTTCTTGTAGTATTCTAATTTGGGGAACTGTTAAAAACTTACAGTAAGCAGTTAGAGTCTTTGAAGTTGAGAGACCGAAATAACATAGGGAACGTACCCTTCGAGTTCTATAGCCAGTGCTCCATTTATCAAAGTGTAGCAAGCTAGATTTAATCATAAGAACCTAAAAGAACATAAGAGAAGCCCATGTTGGATCAGGCCAGTGGCCCATCCAGCCTAACACTGTGTCACACAGTGGCCAAAAACACCAGGTGCCCTCAGGAGGTCCACCAGTGGGGCCAGGACACTAGAAGCCCTCCCACTGTTGCCCCCCCCCCGAGCACCAAGAATACAGAGCATCACTTGCCCCAGACTGAGAGTTGTGGCTAATAGCCCCTGATGGACTTCTGCTCATGTGTCAAAGTACTTCAACCAATTGGCTTATGATTCTGTCACGAAAACGGCCTTATTTCAATAATGAACACTTAAAAAAAACCTCCCTCAATTTTGTCAAAAAATTCACTCGTTAAAAGAAAAGTTGCTTCAGGGCCCAGGGATCAGGGGCCCTGAAGCTTAAGCTTCATTAGTTTCATAGTAGATCCGTCCTTGCTCCCACTCCATTTGTGGCTGTTTTCCCTGCCGCCTTCTTCCGGTCTCATCCACGGATGTGGGATGAAGGGAACTGGGGAGAGCTGGTTCGCCTCGCCAGGAGGGATTCTAGCCTGCCATTAGGAGAAACAGGGTGCTGCCGGGACTTGGGTCAAATCCAAGAGGGCTCTTCTTCTCCAAAGTTACAACCCAGCGTGGTGTACGCAAGGGTCTCCCCACTCTTTTCTAGCCTGTAGTGTGTGTGAGAGAGACGTCCACAATAGATGCCCGCCTTTTGGGCCTCGTCCCCTTTGGGTGCAACTGCCTTAGCCCCCCCCCCCTCAATTACCCCAACTCCTTGAGCGACCATTTCCCCTTTTGCCCCCAGAACTTGCAACATTTTGTCATTGGTTGGATCGACTGGAACCTGGCTCTGGATATGAAGGGAGGCCCCAACTGGGTCGACAATTTCGTGGACAGCCCCATCATTGTGAATACCATGAAAGACGAGTTCTACAAACAGCCGATGTTCTACCACTTGGCTCATTTCAGGTAGTTCTTGCTTCCTAGCAGTAGAGGGCGGTACTCTGACACCACTCCTCCCAGGCAGTGAAATTGGGGGTTGATCTGGAATAGCCCCTAGGAGGTCCAGGACTCAATCTTCCATGTGATATTTTATATGTAAACTTCAAGTGTACTGCTTCTGTCTGGACCAATGCTCTCTCTAAACTGTGGAGTCTAAGGCTGTTTTTACATCTGACTTTCCCGCTGGAATCATTCTAGTTCCAAAAAACCCTGGCCAGTGTGCAGTGTGAAACCATGCGGCCACTGAAATGTCCACATCTACTAATTGCCCTCCTGTGGTCAAGCTAGTATGCAACCGGCTTCATTCTGCTTTAAACAATTGCTGTTGATTAGTGCACTGAGACCCCCTGGTCATTTTACACCTCCCCTCTAAAGTAGTTTGACTGCTGTCTTTTCCTGTGCTGATGTCACAGTGGTGTGAAATTTCACTCCAGGGGGGTCTAAGTGCCCTAATCAACAGCAATTGTTTAAAGCAGAATCAAGCTGGTTGAATACTAGCTTGACCACAGGAGGGCAATTAGTAGATGTGGACATTTCAGTAGCAGCACGGTTTCACACCGCACAAAAGTGTGGGCAGGTTTTTTTGGAACTAGAAGGATTCCAGCGGGGAAGTCAGATGTAAAAACAGCCTAAAAATTCTACTAAGCTGCAATGGGGCATTTCGGGGGCCCCCTCGACATCCTGCCAGGGCCCCACAACTTTCATCTAGCCTCCCGCTGCCACTGCCCCTTCCCGAAGCATGGCTTGCTCCCCTGACTGATATCAGTGCCCCCTGACTTATTTAATGGCCTCCCAAATTACAAAATCCTGGCAACGGGCCTATTTGTGGGGGGCATCGCCCTCATGTGCCCCCCATGGCTAAGGACCTGGAGGGACTGAATGGGGACTCTGGAGGAAAGGAGGAGGGAGGGAAGCGGGACCCTCCTCTCCCCCCAGCTGCCTCCTCTCCCCTTTTTGTCTCGCTTCCCTTCCTCTCTCCTGGCCTCGTAACCCCCCCCCCCCCGTGACAGAATCGTGACCCACTGCAGGGGCTTGGCCCACCATCGGGTAACCGTCGCCGCACAGTTTGACCTGCGCGTCTTGCCCAGGGCTCGTCATCATCGAAGTGCCTCCTTTTAATCTCTCTCCTCTCCCGCCCAGCAAGTTTATCCCTGAGGGCTCTGTTCGAGTAAGACTGACCAGCAAGAGTGTGCTGGGCTGCAGGCTGCAAACGGTGGGCTTCCTAAGGCCAGACGGGGCTGCCGTGGTGGTCGCACTTAACAAGTAAGTCAGAAGACGGGACGTGCTCTTCACTCGCACCTTGGGCGGGTGGGGGTTGGTGTGGGGGTGTGGCCGAAAGGGCTCTCCCCGTGGCCGGTTAGCGCTCTCCTCTCCGGAAGGTATAGAAGTCTTCATTCGTCTCTAGAACTGCCTGTGGCACTTTGTTGAGTAACAGACCCTAAGAAAGCCCACATTGGTGATAAACTGGACAGCACCTAGGGTTGCCAACTCCAGACTGGGAAGTTCCAGGTGACTTGGGGGTGGAGCCTTGCAAGGGGAGGGGCCTCAGCAGGGTATGATGCCACTAGGTTTGCCAATCTCCAGGTGGTGGCTGGAGCTCCCCCGGTCTTACAACTCACCTGCAGGTGACAGAGATCAGTTCACCTGGAGGAAACAGCCACTCTGGAAGGGGGATTTATATCCCTCCCCTCCTCAAACTCCACCATCCTCAGGCTCCACTCCTAAAATCTGCAGGGATTTCTCAACCTGGTGACCCTAGATGCCACACAGTTCACCCTTCAAAGTAGTCATTTTCTCCAGGGGAAATTATCTCTGCCGCTGGGAGATCAGTTGTAATTCCAGAAGATCTCCAGGCCCCACCTGGAGGTTGGCAATCCTAACTCTGAGACTGCAGGTGAAGGATACTCCGTTGGGTGTTTCTTCATGGAAAAAATGGGCAACCACAGCAGAAGGAAAGGTTCCCCCCACCTTTGCTCGCTCCCGTTGCCGGTTTTCATTTCTCAGGACACAGAGCAACATTTCCAAACAGACCCACCATTTGAAGTGGCCCAGCCCCTTTGGAGCCCTCTGAGTTCCACTGCCACTCGGGGAAGCGCCTTCTCACCAGGTGTGGCGCCACGGGAACTACTGAGGTTAACTGGTGTGATTACTTCAGTCACCATTAGTTAGCAGAGTGCTTAAATAAAGCTACGAACACAGGAGCGTTCAGTCGTGCAGTTAATCCTGCCATTGGTCTGGCTCTAATTGGATCCCAAATCTTTTTTATCCACTGTTGCATGACCAGACAGCTCCCCTGTGAATCGCGTTACCGTGCGCGGACTCCGCAGTGGATTGTCTAGACGGCGTCCACCTGAAGGAGCCGTGTGGTCAAGTTTTTAATTTTCTTTTAGAAAAAATTCTGCTTGCACGTGCACGTATGTGCCTCACCATGCACTCGTTTTTCCGTGCACGTGTGGACTTGAACGTTAAAAGCACCACCAGTGGTACCCCCCCCCCCCTAGGTACCATTTCAATTAACAAAGTTCATAAATTTCACGGGCCCTTCGGAAACATGAAATCATCTGGGACATTTGAGCGGAGCTCTGCAGCTGTCGCGTGTTTATGCATTTATGCACATATTGCAAGAATTTTTTTAAATTGTGGTCGTTCGGGATGGTCTGGAGTCAGACCCCCCCGATGGGTTGATTGGGTGCTGGAACGACCAGATGGGGGGAAGTCTGCCATTGGCCCGTCAGCAAGCTTTAGACTGGGCGTTCAGCAGTATCTTTAAAGTACAGCTCTCTGGCGGGGATCCACAGGCTGATCACGGAAGCGGGACGTTTCCCAGATGTCGCTGTCTGGATGTTCCCTTTCAATCTGCCGGGCACTTGTGCCTGGGTTGAATCTAAAGAGCCGTCTGGTCATGACTTTTACCCGGTTATTCGGCTTACAAAGCTACACAAAGCTGCATTGCAAGTTTAGAAGAGAATTACTCCTCTCTTTATTTCCTTTGGATAGGAAAGAGCAGAGACTGATAGGTTACTGATTTACTAAAGGATGGAGATGGATGGCGAGAGGCCCATCCACCTTGTGTTGCCAAGAGAGGACCACATGTCTCTCTCTTGGTGTAGATGTTATGTCCTAATGGCGATCACGCACGCGGTCAGAGAAATGCACGTGGCCGGGCTGGCTACTGGAGCTTTGCTTCGGGAGACAGTAGCCTGGCCAGGTTGTAAATTAGACCAAGTGGCCACCCAAGATCCGCCAGGGGACCTATGGTTTAAGGTAACACATGATTAATCCTATCAGGGAGTCTGGGCGTAATCTTATCAGGGTAATCCTGTCAGGGACTAATCCTATCAGGGAGTGGGTGTAATCTTATCAGGGTAATCCTGTCAGGGAGTAATCCTATCAGGGAGTGGGTGTAATTTTATCAGGGTAATCCTGTCAGGGAGTAATCCCATCAGGGAGTGGGTGTAATCTTATCAGGGTAATCCTGTCAGGGAGTAATCCTATCAGGGAGTGGGTGTAATCTTATCAGGGTAATCCTATCAGGGACTAATCCTATCACGGAGTGGGTGTAATCTTATCAGGGTGATCCTGTCAGGGAGTAATCCTATCAGGGAGTGGGTGTAATCTTATCAGGGTAATCCTATCAGGGACTAATCCTATCAGGGAGTGGGTGTAATTTTATCAGGGTAATCCTGTCAGGGAGTAATCCTATCAGGGAGTGGGTGTAATTTTATCAGGGTAATCCTGTCAGGGAGTAATCCTATCAGGGAGTGGGTGTAATTTTATCAGAGTCATCCTGTAAGGGAGTAATCCTATCAGGGAGTTTGGGCAAGGCCAGGGGTGTGGTTTAGATGTGTATTTAAGCAGACCCCCGAGCCCCATTCAGTAGCCTGGAATTGTACCATCAATAAACTTATGAGCTGATTTCACTGCAACGTGTCTCAGTACTTTATAGTAGGTAGAGAGCATGACTTCATCCAGAGAGAGAGAGAGAGAAGGAGGAAGGGGAAATTGATCCCTGAGAACACAGTCTGCATATCAAAGAGGACAATGGCAGAAGAGTAGATACAGGAAGAAAGGCCAGTGTGCCTGTCTAGCTATCTAGTCTCTCTTGCCACTCAGTCTGGAGGTCTGAGACAGGGGACATCAACAGGAACTGCCTCCCACCCCTGTGTTTCTAGGGCCCCCCTCGACCCCTTCTCACCCTCAGCCTTTCCTCTCCCTCCAGCTGCTTCTTTGACGTGCCATTCAGCATAACAGACAGCCTGATGGGCGTCCTCGAGGATGTCGCTCGGTCCCACAGCATCCAGACCTACCTGTGGAAGCGCGCGTGACCCTGAAAGGTGCGCCAGATGCCATGGGAGATGGAAGTCCCCTCAGAGGAATCATGCTGGTGCGGAGGGGGCCATCTGCAGCTCCTTCACCGCATCTCTTCCAAGGCTTGGGATGGAGCCCCCCCCACTGGCGACGATCAAGAACGGGCCTTGCTCCAGACTGGAGACTGTTGCACCAGAACCGCCGAGCTGCTGGCAAAAGGCTCCCTGCAGACGCCAACTGATGCCCCTTTGCCCCCTGTAACCCGTCTTGATTTATCGTACATTAAAAATGAATCGAATTGCAGCCGAAAATGAATGGAACTGTTTCCACACTCAGACCAGAGAGTATCAGGGCATCCCCCCCCCAAGGAACCCGCCCCCCCCCGCCCACTGTAGCCCAGGGTCCAGGCTAGCCTAAGAAGTGAGGACTCGCCCAAAGGCAGGGGGCCAGTCTGTAGTAGAAAATGTTTACCTTGATGGATGAATTTTTCTCCCTTTAAAATATTTATGAGACCACCTTAGTCCTGACAGATGAGGACCTTGGGCAGATAGCAACCATGTTAACAAAATACCGTAAATATGAGTACATTAAAACTGTAGAAAAATAACCAGGGTAAGAATAGCCCATTCGCAGTCAGGGGAGTGTTCTCTCTCTCTCTCTCTCTCTCTCTCTCTCTCTCTCGTCTGGACTATGGTTGCCAGCAGTGTTCCCTCTAAAAGCTGAGATAGCGTGAGCTATGTAAAAAGGCAAAGGTTTCCCTTGCTTGAAAGCCAGTCGAATCCGACTCTAGGGGGTGGTGCTCATCTCCGTTTCCAAGCCAAAGAGCCAGTGCTGTCCGAAGATGTCCCGATGGTCATGTGGCCAGCATGACTAGACGTCCAGGTGCACGGAATGCTGTTACCTTCCCACCGAAGCGGTACCTATTTATCTACTTTCAATTTCTCGCTTCCGAACTGCTCGGCTGGCAGGAGCTGGGGCCGGAGATGGAAGCTTACTCCGTCAGGCGGCACTCAGGTCTTGAACTGCTGAAGTACCGATCTTCTGATCTGCAGTTCAGCATCTTAACCTCTGAGCCACCGCAGCTAGCTCATAGTTTTTTAGCCTCCAGCTCACACATTTTTGTCTTGGCTCAGGAAGGATGGCTCCAGAGCAAACTAATTTATGCATCCTCCAAATCGCTCGCTCACTCACAACTTTAATGTCAGTAGCTCACAAGGTTGCATTTTTGCTCACAAGACTCCACAGCTTGGAGGGGGCATTGGTTGGGCTTGCAAAGCCAGGGTTATCCGTGGCTGAGGCCCCTCCCCTCCCCAAACCCCGCCCTCTCCTGGATCCACCCCCAAAGTCTCCAGGTATTTCCCAACCCAGACTTGGCAACCCTACTGGGAGACCTCCATGCAATCCTAAGAGTCCTCAGGTAAGTATATTGGATACTGTCGACTGTAGTACCACCCAACTTTTTTGCGGGGAGGGTGGCAGTGTTCCCTCTAAGCTGAGTCAGTGTGAGCAAGCTCACCGTTTTTTAGCCTACGGCTCACACATTTTTGTCTTAGCCCAGGAAGGGATGGCTCCAGAGCAAACTAATTTATGGAGCGGCCAAATCGCTCGCTCTCAACTTTCATGCCAGTAGCTCACCAAGTAGAATTTTTGCTCACGAGACTCCACAGCTTAGAGGGAGCATTGGAGGGCGGGTAGGGGGGGGATAGTTTGGGTAGAGTTGCCAACTCCCAGGAGGGGCCTGGAGATCTGGGATTGCAACTGATCTCCTGGAGGAAACAAGTATTTGGGAGGGTAACCTCTGTGGCATTATACCCCACTGAGGTCCCTCCCCAGGCTCTACCCCCTCCAAAACTCCAGGAATTTCCCAACCTGGAGTTTGGCAACTCAGTTTGGGGGCAGGCCTGTTCCCGGTTAAGAGGAGGTAGGAGACTGGAGTGAACTTTGCAAGAATAGACGACACGGTTTATGCAGGAGCATGGCTTGTCCACCAGAGGGCGCTGCTGCCCCTGCCACAAACCAACCCCCTACCAGCAGCACCTGATGTTCGTGGGGAGTCAAAAGATGACGGAGGGGGAGGTGGTTATAAAATTATGAATGGCTGAGCAGAAAGCAACCACACATTTTAAAAAAATATATGTTTTTTTAATTAAAATTCCATAGAACAACAACGTTTTCCAACTGACAACACAGCAGCATAAATAATACAGCATAAATAATACATCTCAGAATGGATACAATGCATGAACTGAGAGTAAATCCCCAGGTCTTAACAACTCACAATATAAAAGAGAGCCAATTTCCTTTCCCTCCCCCTCCCCACAACAGACACCCTGTGAGGTAGGTGGGGCTGAGAGAGCTCTGAGACAACTGTCCTTGAGAGAACAGCTGGTACAGAGCTATGGCTTGCCCAAGGTCACCCAGCAGCTGCATGCGGAGGAGTGGGGAATCAAACCCGGTTCTCTCAGATGAGAGTCCGCGCTCCTAACCACTACACCAAACTGGTAGAGGGGTAATCCCACGTGGCAGGTAAATGTCCCAGCATCCCAGAGACAGACAAGTGGAGTTGGAAGCTTCTATGCAAGTGGAGAAGATGGAACTGCATAGTTTTGGCTGGCAGAGCAGCACAAAAGAATTTCAAAGAAATAAGGTCCAGACACTCAGGGTGAATGCAGGATGAGAATCTATGGATTTTCTGGCTCTGACTGAGGCGTTTCCAGATTGCCCTAATGTTCCATTTTCATTCCCCAGTGTTACATGGGGTTCCCCCCCCCCCCCTTGTGTCTAGACAATTTCGTTAACATCCTGATGCTGTCCATTTTTCCCCTCGTCCTTTCTTAAGCTAGTTCCCCCCGTACTGCTTTTTCTGTTGCAGAATGAATTTGCAAGATAGCTTCTTGCTCGAAATTTGAACAGTTTTTCCCGCCTCGTGGGTTGCTGCCCATGTGGGTTGGGCAGCCATTTTTTTTTAAAAGAATTGCATGATGGCATTTCAGAACTGGAGGGTGTCTGCACTGAAACAGAAGTTCAGTCCCATTGGGAGGCCCGACATCAGCAGCCGGTCCTTGGGTCCGGTCACACGGTCCTTTAGATCGGGTTTCGCCACTGTTCCCTTGCGCATTCAAATTTGGCGATCAGACAGGCCGATCTGCCTCCCAGGCTGAAGTGGGCTCACTCCTGCAATGCTTCCAGGTCCCTAGCACGTTTTCAGACCCCGGGAAAATCAAGTACTTTCCAGGAGTTTGCGCTTTAAATCTGCATTTTTGCCACTCTGAACAGACGACTCTCGCTTGGATTGCGATTAGGGTCGTCTGGTCAGTCTTCGCAATTTTTTTGTAAAGCTGCCTCCTTTGAGCGCATGTGCAACCGTGTGCTCAAGCACATATAGGGAGGGAGCCTCTGTTGTGCTCCATGCAGCTGCCGCCACCTGTCCCCTCCACTCACGCTCTGCTACCCCTCCGCTTTTGGAAGCCCTGTTGGAATTATGTTCAGCCTTTCCTAAAGGAGCGCACCTCGCTGCCCCAAGAAAAAGCCTTGAGAGCACATCTGTTGGGCTTGGGTCTACAATACCGGGGGGGGGGGGGGGGGTTGGGTCGAGGGAGGTGACAAAAGCCTCTTGGGGGCACTGGCCCCCAAAACAGAGAGACGCGCTGGCGATGAACTGGGGGAGAGGAGCGCACCTGCAAGGCAGCTTCTTCTCCTTCTCTCGGGGGCAGCCCGCAACCCTGGTGCCTCCAAGGCCTGCCCTTCGGCAAAGCCCAGCAGTCGCCGCTCGCCCAGAGCAAGTGGGGAAGTGCGAGTGAAAACAGGTATAACTGCGAGCTCATGCTGACGCTGGGAATACGGGTTGCAGGCAGAGGCGCCGGGCTCCGGTAGGGCGAGGGGAGCCGGGGCTCATGGCTGCTGCCCCGCATGAGCTGGGCTTTCAGATGCCTCGGTTGTGGCAGAGAAGGAAATCCTCCCATAGCCCCTGCCACCATTTGCTTTGGAGATCTTAGGGTGTGTGTGTGTGTGTGTGTGTGTGACAGGGTTGCCATGTTGCTCTGAAGCAACAGAACAAAGGTGTTTTTTTTTAAATAGATTTTATTGAATTTCAACAAATTACAGCAGTCTGGAAAACTAGTAATACAAATCAAGCAGATTTCAGTTAAAGCATTACAGTACATTACTTGTTCAAAATAAGTCAACAGTATGGTTTAGAACAATATCTTGTATCACTAAATTGTTTCTAGCTTTACAAACAGGAGGAAAAGGGATATCCAAATGTTTACATTCGTAAAATATCAAAGGGTGACGAAAAATTAAATGAGTCAACATTTTTCGATATATAATCTATTAGAGGATACCATACTGCTATAACGGAGGAAAGTGCTTTTTCTGGATTTTGATTGTTCAAGTTGAAGAGCAACCTTTTCCATTTCCAAAAATTCCCATATTTTTTTGTACCACGCTTTAGTTGTTAAAGGCTTTGTGCTTTTCCACTGAGTTGCTATAACAGCTCTTGCTGCTGCACACAACATAGCTACTAATTCTTTCTCAGTTGCAAGAATATTAACACCATGCCAAAAGTTTAAAAGCAAAAGTTCGGGTGAAGGCTTTAGTCGATGACCAACTATATGTGAAATAACAGATGTTACGGAATGCCAAAAAGCTTGTACATGTGAGCATTCCCGCCAACAGTGGATGTAGGAGGCCAGTGTCTTACATCCTTTCCAGCATGTTGGTTTCAGTATTTCAGAACAAAGTTAAAGTCCAGGGGCACCTACTAGCAGCGCAGCTATAGACGCTGTTGGAGCTGTGTCCCACAATGGTTGCGGATCAGGGAGGGATGTTTGATCATCCCCAACTGTGGGGAAAAAACTCCCGATGGTTTTTAAAGTGGGAGCGATATCGAGGTTACATTGCTGTGTGACCAAAGCCTTCGTCTTCCTTGCCGTTCCTTCATTCGCACTCAAGGGCAGGCCCATAGCCAGGATTCTTTTTGTCGGGGTTCCTTGAATTCCTTAGGGTCAGTTGACTTAATTAAAATCAGTTAGGTTAAATTAAATTACATGGAACAGTTAACGTTGATTAAATTCTGGAAATGCAGGCTGCTGGCAGGGGAGGAGTCATGTGATCCCAGGCGGCTGGGTCACATGACTGGGAGAGTGCCACAGGAGGAGGAGGCCACGAGTCCCTCGCCTGGCCATCCCTTCTTCATTTGCCCCACTCGCTCCACATATGAGTCAGGTATTGACCAACTGGCCGGTGGCGATTCTAAGCCGCCGAGGCCGGAGCAGCTCCATCCACTGCCTGCAGACTCCATAGAGAAGGCAGTGGCCGTGGGGACAGCACAGGGTGGCCCCAAAAGAGCGGCAGCCCAAGGTGGAGGCAGTAACAGCAGCAGGCGCAGCAGCCACCATCCTCCATCAGTGGGCTCCTTACCTGACTCCTCAGCCTGCCAGAGGCTCTTACCCACCTACTGTCCTGGCACCTGGCCGGCAGGCAGAGAGCCGGCCACTCGCTCACCCGCCAGGCG
The DNA here is from genome assembly GCA_029233225.1 of Lepidodactylus listeri. Taxonomy (NCBI): domain Eukaryota; kingdom Metazoa; phylum Chordata; class Lepidosauria; order Squamata; family Gekkonidae; genus Lepidodactylus; species Lepidodactylus listeri. The sequence continues at coordinate 153,340,530 of JARCFY010000003.1, forward strand.
GCATGACTTTAAAATATTTGAATATCTTTTAAAAAGTTTCTCGCATGGCTATTTTGGGGGGGTGGCTTTTATTTCATTTCATTTTATTTGTTCGATTTATACCCTACCCTTCCCGCCGAGGCGGGCTCAGGGCAGCTTACATAAAATGCACATATAAATACAATTACAGACATACACAAAACATCCAAAAACACTCAAAATCCATTTTCAAAAGTCTCGGGAAACAATTAGAGTGCAGAGCAGAGATTCCTAAATCCAGCCGTACCACTACTTAGGTCCTGGTCCTAGTGGTATGTGCAATCAGCTCAATTTGGTCGAATAATTTATGCGGTGAGATAGACTGAAAACGGTAGAACCAGGGTACAGGGTCACTCCTCGGTATTTAAGGTGGCTCCTAATCGAAAGCCTGGTGGAAGAGCTCCATCTTACAGGCTCTGCGGAACTGTAAAAGGTCCTGCAGGGTCCTGATCTCCTCTGGGAACTCATTCCACCAGTATGGAACTGCCACTGAGAAGGCCCTGACCCTGGCTATTAATTAAGGGGGCAGCCCCCCAAAAATGCCCCACTGTAGCTGCCAGCCTGCTCAAGAGCAGGTTCTAGCATGTCCCTGGGACCCATTTTCAAATACATTTTGCAGTGTGTGGAGCTATCCTGAAAACATGCAGTCAAAGTTAAGAAGCAGTTGTGAGCTGTGTACGTGATGCAAGTCAGCTAAAGGAAGGAAGGGAGCCAATGAGAGAGAATGCTCAGATGCAGGAAAAGAGGCAACCAATAAGGGGTGAAACAGGTACACCAGGTACAACTCTCAGGTGCAGTGTGGTGGGCGGGGAATGTACTCATAAGGGGATTTCTCAGCCCCCTTGAGGCCACTGAAGCACTGCAACGCTTCCGTGCATGTGCAAAAAAGGGGGGAATGTGAACCGGCGGAACACTGACAAGGGAAGAAAAGAAGAAAACATGTAGTAAGTGCATAGTGATTGCACCAAACAGCATGGTCATTGGCACTGCCACAGCACTGACGAAAACCCAGAAGGTGGCTACAGTCTGGGGAAAAGGCTAAATTAAGGGGCTTCCCAGAAAGGTGACAAAAAGAGATTGCATCCGGGCAGGGCAGACAAACCGGCTGGCGGAGTGGAGTCCCATGCCTGGAGCAGGCTGGTAGACTTGGAAACATTCAGAGAAGATCAACGAAAGGTAACCAGCTCACCTGGCTGCTCGATAGTAATTAGATTTTGCACTCAGGAAGTCTTGCATTTGCTGATGGAATTTACCTTGATAACCCAAGGATAACCTTGATAACCCACGGATAACCCTGGCTTTGCAAGCCCCTGTGGCATTGGGTGGGCATGCAGATGTGCCATCAGTGGATCAGCCTCCTAATCAAGATTTTGGCAACTCATTAGCATAGCCTGAGGAGAAACATGGCTTCCCCTTCTCCAAACAAAGGCATCGCTGGCTCCCAACATGGCTGCCAAGGCAAATTTAGCCAGATTAGAATCAGGGCAGACAGCACACATCTAGGCGAGGGTTGCCAAGTCCCCCGAGGGGTGGGGAAACCCCTGCTCGATTGGTCCGTTCCCTGCCAGCCCAGATTGGGCCGCCGGGGGAACCCCGCCCCCAAATTACTGGGCTGTGGCAATGTGCCCAGCGCGACGACGTCACCCGGAGGTGGTGCCATCGCATTGGGCATGTTTTGTGGGGGGATGCTCTATAATCCGAGGGAAAACTCAATGGTTTCCCCTCGAATGACAGAGGTCCCGCCCCAACGTGCCCAACACGATGAGATCACTTCCGGGTGATGTCATTGCAGCCCGTGTGCAAAGTGCGCGCACCAGGAGACTCCTGGGCCAGCAAGGACTCCCCCCCCCCCCGCGCTAAACAAAAGGTAAGACTTGGAAACCCTAATCTAGGTAGAATGGGGGACCTTGGTAACACTCCCCCACACCCAAAGGCTAAAGATAAAAGGGAGACGGGATAATGTCTTTTTCTAAGGCAGGGCCTCTAGGACGCAGTAATAATACAATGGTTAGTATCCCATCCGTGAAGGCAAACTGTAATTCTCTTGCTCTGTTAATTACATCAGATAGTTTCAGAGGACAATCATGGTGGCCTGAAGTAGAAAAGCTAGATTGGAGTCCAGTCGCACCTTTGAGACCAACAAGATCCGGGGGGTATAAGGTTTTGAGAGTCGATGCTCCCTTTGTCAGATACCAACAAAGGAAGCTTTGACTCTCAAAAGCTTGCTTGCTTATTTATTTATTTATTATTTTGACTTGTATCCCGCATAGCCAGCACAGGCCGGCTTATCCCACCCCACCCCAATCTTATTGGTCTGTAAGGTGCCGCTGGATTCAGATCTAGATGTACGTACATCGGAGTTTGTGCTGCAGGCTACGTTCTCCAGTCCAACCACTGAGGCCTTCTGATAGCTACATGGCTTGATCCCTCCATCCCCCTTTCCTTCTGTACTCCTTCTCTCTACTGTTACTTTACAGGCAGTATTATCCACCAAAATGCCCCTTATCCTTACAAAACAAACAAAACCAGCCCTGTGCCTCCTAGGAACTTGTTAAATTGCTACAAACAGGACTGACTGAACTGGAGAACCTGACAGTCTAAGGAACCTTATGATGCTTCCTGGCAGTCGGGGGGGCATTGCCCCCTCCGGGAAATCCCACTGCCCCCTGTAGTTTTTCGCCCCTGCCTGTGGCAACCGTTGTTTGATAGTGTCCATCTCCCTGTGTCAGAATTCCAGAGATGCCTGCCAGCTCAAAAAGGCTGGGGGTGCCTGCCCTATGGAGTTGCCATGTCAGCTGCGACTTGAAGGCAATTTCCACCGCCACCACCTCTACCTTCAGCAGTCATGTTAGCAAACCAAGGCCCGTGCTGGAATCTGTTTGTGACAGCTACCCTGACCTAAATGAGTCCTCAAATGACAGCCTAGCTTTAATGCAGACTCTGTGCTTTCTGAGAAAGTCCCTGCGGCCAGATGGGAAGCTTTCATTACTTCTCCTCCCTTTTGGTAATCTTATGTTTCAATTTTCCTCTCTGTTATTTCTTCCTCTCTGTTTCCCTCCAGGTGTCTGCCATTTCTAACCTTCTGTTTTTCTTTCTTCCTTGAAATTTGCAGACACTGGCAGTGATTCCCTCCATAAAAGGATCCACGTGTACAAGCCGTAATTCTATATAAACGAGTCCTCGAGCTGGATTGTGCCAATCATTTCGAGTGTTCTTTGAAGTCAAAGCTGGTGTACGGGTATTTGAAAGTCAGTGTTAATTACCCATAAGTCTTGCCTGTATACTTTGGTCCCATTATGAGAAGACCAGAGTCATGGAAAAGACAATAATGCTAGGAAAAGTTGAAGGCAGCCGAAAAAGAGGAAGGCCCAACAGGAGATGGATTGACTCAGTCAGGGAAGCCACAACCCTCAGTTTGCAAGACCCGAGCAAGGCTTTTAAGGATAGGATGTTTTGGAAGACATTAATTCATAGGGTCACCATGTCAGAAGGAACTTGATGGTGCCACACACACACAGGAGGCAGGAGGGGCGCATCATTCTTCCCCTCCTGACACCCCCTGCACAATGCAGGAAATTCACAAATGCCTCCCCCTCCACACCCCCAGTGATGCAGTTCCACGTTGGAAGTCATGGGTGCATGTCACTGAAATGTCAGATGAAGCGTCCTGCTCGTGGCAAGCCCAGCCCCGATTCCTCACCGGCTGCCAGGAGGGACCTGGAAACCCTAGAACTCAGACGTCCTAATTTTTATCCCAGTCTACGTCAATGGTGGTGGGTGGCTATCTGCAGCAGATCTTTGCAAGACTGGGGGCTTTGACAGTGGAAGCTGTACTGAGGAGTCCATAAGCCGGTGTGCCATGCTGAGTTAACAGCCTGCAAGTGGGGACTGGAGAACTTCTAGAATTACAAATGATTTCCAGACAACAGAGATCAGTTCCCTGGCAGAAAATGGTTGCTTTGGAGGGTGGACTCCATGGCATCACTTCCCTTCCGGGGTCCTTCCCCTCCCTAAACCCCGCCCTTCCCAGGCTCCACCCCCAAATCTCCAGGAATTGTCCGATCCAGAGCTAGCAATCTTAGCACAATGGATTTCATGTCATGTGTGTGTATCTGAAGGTATTCTGGATGCCCTTGTTGAAACTGAGGACTATAAATTTCTTCATCTTTCCTGGATGCTTCTCTTATATACTCCTTCCCTCCTTCTTTCCTGCTGCTGGCAGAGGGTCTGTGCCGTGGCCAAGCAGTTTCAAGCAAATGTGCTCTTCGAATTAAGACAATGGGAGCCAAGCTCACCAATTATCCATAGGAGAAGAGGCAGGAGTTTAGCTGGCTTCTTCCTGGGGCTGCCAACCTCCGGGTGGCACCTGGAGGTCTCCCACTATCACAATTGATTTCCGGACAACCAAGATTAGTTCCTCTGGAGAAAATGGCTGCTTTGGAGGGTGGACTCTATAACAAGGGTGGCCAAACTTGCTTAATAGAAGAGCCACACAGAATAAACGTCAGATGTTTGAGAGTCGTATGACATGAACAAATATTACACACAGGGCTTTTTTTGGTAGAAAAAGCACAGCACAAACTCATTAGCATAATAGGCCGCACCCAACAGCAGAAACTCATTAACATATTAGGCCACACCCCCGACAGCGCAGCTCCCTCCCAGGATCAGCTTCACCGGGTGCCCCACGGCTTGCGGGGCGCATGGGGAACCCGAGGGAAGGAAGGCAGTTTCTGGATCGGCTTCCCCAGGCGCCCCACAGCTGGGGGGTGCCTGGGGAACCCGAGGGGGGGAGGCAGTTTAAATTGCCTTCCCTCCCTGGATTGGCTTGGCTTCCCCAGGCGCCTCGTGGCTTGCGAGGCACCTGGGGAACCCGGGGGGGGGGGGGGAGGCTGTAGGTGTGGCCAACTTGGAAGCCAGCCAGAACTTCGTTCCTGTGCATTCCTGCCGCAAAACAGCCCTGATTATACACACGTTTTAATTGGAAAATATGCAAATTTGCTTTTTATTAACATTAAATGAGACTGCCAAAAATAAAAACAAAAGGAGTAGATATTGATAATATTTATTTATCCAACGATATTTGTAGTGGGGGGTGGGGCTTTGAGAACACATTTGAAACTAAAGTTGCTTTCTTTCTCTGCTCCCCACTGCCTCAAGCCTACCCAGGAAGGGAAGCACTGGAGCCACACAATATGTGGAGCCACCCAATATGTGGGGAAAAGCCGTATGTGGCTCCTGAGCCACAGTTTGGCCACCCCTGCTCTATGGTATTGTACCTTGCTGAGGTCCCTTCCAAAACAATAGACAAACGGGGGGGGGGGGGGGCTTAATCCAACATGAACTGAATTAAGAACCAAAATCCAGATATAAGGGCCCAGTAGTTCTGTGTCTAAACTTGAAGCATTTATATTACCAAATCTATGAAAGTATGGATGTATTTATTACAAATTCAATACAAACACTATTACGTTACTGTTGGCTCCAGACTATGTCTACCTTTCGTGTTTTTGTTGTTGTTTTTTTATTAGGAGAAAAAGGTTCACAATTGAACCATTATTCAAGGGAAGTATAGCTGGCCATAGCAACAAGTTATCTAAAATGAGGCCTCTGATTTATAGCTCTGCCTTAGGTCACGGGTAGTAATTATAAAATAATCTCACCTTGGTCTAAATTTAAAAATTGACTATATTATGGTAATCTCTGGAGCCATTCTGTAACAGCATTGTTTGACCACTGAGGCAAGCCAACTGGCCAAAAAGTGTTTGGTCAGGGTCAGTAATGGTCTATCTTTGGGATTAATGTATGATTGCATTCTGAAGTGAAGCTATTACTTGGGCCTATATTTGTTTGTATTGAATTTGTAATAAGTACATGTATATTTCTCAGGGCTCCGTTGGGGCCGGGGCACGCCGGGGCGCCGCTCCGGGAGAGAAGGGCCCGGGGGGCGGACACATAACAAAGCCCCGCCCCCAGCTCGCTTTCCTGGCCCACCCTTCGCTTGCTTTCCCGGCCCACGCTCCGGAAGCAAGCCTCCCTCCCCCCCTCCCTCTTCCCGGGCTGCGGCAAGCGCCGCGGGCCCGGGGAGAAGCCCTTCCCTCCCCCCCACTCAACCGTTCCTGGGGCCACAGCAGGCCGCCGGCCCCGGGAAGAAGCCCCTTCCCCCCCACTCAACCGTTCCTGGGGCCGCAGCTGGCCTCCAGCCCCGAGAAGAAGCCCCCTTCCCTCCCCCCCACTCAACTGTTCCTGGGGCCGCAGCTGGCCACCAGCCCCGGGAAGAAGCCCCCTCCCTCCCCCACTCACTGTTCCTGAGGCGCGGGAGGGGGGCGCAAGGGAGGGAGAAGCCGGGCCTGAGTGGCTTAACGCCACTCAGGCCCAAGCAAGGGGGGGGGGGAAGGAGGGAAACATCAGCCCCAGTGGGGGGAGAAGCGCCTTTTCCTTCCTTCCTTCCTTCCTTCCTTCCTTCCTTCCTTCTCTCTCTCCCCCCACCTACCTATCTACCTACCTTCCTGTTTCTTCCTTTCCCCCTTCCTTCCCCTCTCCCTTTCTGCCCCCTTCCTTCCTTCCTTCCTTCCTTTCTTCTCTCTCTCTCCCCCCACCTACCTACCTATTCCTTCCTTCCCCCCTTCCTCCCTCTCTCCCCCTTCCTTCTTTCCTTTCTTCTCTCTCTCTCCCCACAACTACCTACCTACCTTACTGTTCCTTTCTTTCTTCCTTCCCCCCTTTCTTCCTCCCTCCTTCCTTCCTTTCTTTCTTCCTTCCCCCCTCCCTTCCTTCCTTCCTTCCTTCCTTCCTTCCTTCCTTCCTTTCTTTCTTTTCTCTCTCTCCCCCACCTACCTACCTACCTTCCTTCCTGTTCCTTTCCTTCCTTCCTTCCTTCTCCCTCCCTCACTCCCTCCCTTCTTGCCTTCTGACACACTGCCCATGACGTCAGGGATGTGTGGCCTTTTGACACTTCCGGTGACGTCAGGGGGTGTGGCATATGCAAATAAGGTATGCTAATGAGCTCCTGCACCTCTTTTTTTATGAAAGAACCCCTGATAGTTCTGTATATTTGGTAACATTTATGCTTCAAGTTTATACACAGAACTATCGAGCCCTTATATTTGGATTTCCTTTTGGCCCCTCCCGAAACCACACCTCCCCAGGCGCCACCCCCAAAATCTCCAGGTATTTCCCAATCCAGAGCAGGCAACCCTGGGTAGGACCGGGATGCAGAGGCAAGAAACGCCTGGACATTCTGGGCATTGAGCAAATAACACCAGCTCAGCTCCAGAAGACAGAGTTGCTTGGAACAGCAAGAACCCTATGAAGATACAACTGCAGTTCCCAAGATCTTGACTAGATTTCGAATTACAGAACACCATTCACCAGTCAAATATCTGACTGTGACAATTCATAAAAGCCTCCATTTTGTTTCATTGTTTGAAACTGGCGTCCCTGCTTTGTCTAAGGCAGTGATGCCCTGTTGGGATGGGCACGGAACCAAATTGTGAACTGATATTTATCATTAACTGGGTCTGGCTGGTTCATGGTTTGTGAGCTTCAGTTCGTGCGATCACGTCTCCCACAAACTGCCCATGAACCAAACCATTTCTCACGGAAGTTTGTGAGGTTCGTGGGCGTGGTTCGTGGGCCAGACATGCTGATTAATCAGTTGTCCAGGCAACGAGGGGGTGAACTTCTTCAGCCCTCCAAAGCTTGAGAGGCAGCTCTGGCTGCAGGAAGAGACCTCCCATTCTGCCCTGTTGTCTAATGTAGACACACAATAAATTACAGCTTGATTCAAGTATGTGCAGGACATCTCCAACTTCATTTAGGACAGTTTTGTGAAGTGTGCTACACCATAAACACCGGAACCTAAGCCCTGAATTTGTATGCATTCACCATTATCAATTTTTATTTCTCCTTTCTCCCTTTCATTAAGTTCATCAAAGAAATCTTGGCAGTCCTGACCTGGATAGCCTAGGCAAGTGCGATCTCATCAGATCTCGGAAGCTAAGAAGGGCCAACTCTGGCAAGTACTTGAAAGGGCGACCTCCAAGGAATATTAGGACCGGGATGCAGAGGCAAGCTAATCAAGCCACTTCTCTGAAAAACTTTGAAGGAGGAGGAGGAAGAGATTGGATTTATACCCCACCCTTCACTCAAAGTCTCAGAGTGGATCACAGTCCCCTTCCCTTCCCCTCCTCACAACAGACACCCTGTGTCTGAGGTAGGTGGGGCTGAGAGAGTTCTTCCGAGGACTGCCCTTGAGAGAACAGCTCTGAGAGAACTTGGAACTGACCCAAGGTCACACCAGCAGCTGCATGTGGAGGAGTGGGGAATCAAACCCGGCTCTCCCAGATTAGAGTCTGCACTCCTAACCACTACACCAAACTACCGCCAGTAGGTGTCGCTGGAAGTCACTATGACTTCCAGGCAAGTGCACAAAACACACACACACACGCACTAGATAGATAGATAGACAGATAGACAGACAGACAGACAGACAGACAGATAGATAACCTGTAGTTATATAAAAGAAATCCTTGCAGTGTGTGCTGTGACTAGTCACTTATCCTCTTTTGATTCTGATTCAGCGTTATCGTAAATAAGGGTTTTCTGGTAAATTAGTAAAAAACTTTTCCCTTTGTATGCTAAATTAGGACCACTATGCTTTTGCCTTTCTGTTGGCTCTCTGCAGTCTTTTGCAAAGTGGCCCCTTTTGTTGCAGTTGGGGTACCATTGGTGCCGGCGTCGGGGGTTAGGAGTTTGGGAGTGCTCCTGGACCCCTCCTTAACAATGGAGGCCTAGGTAGCAGCCACTGCCAAGTCAGCCTTTTACCATCTTCAACTGACCTGGCAGTTGGTTCCCTTCCTCGACCGCGATGACCTGGCTACAGTGATCCATGCAACTGTCACCTCGAGGTTGGACTACTGTAACGCTCTCCACATGGGGCTGCCCTTGTTGCAAATCTGGAAGCTGCAGCTGGTGCAGAATGCCGCGGCCAGGCTATTGATGGGTCTCGCAAAGTGGGACCACATCCAGCCTGTGCTGGCGGCGCTGCACTGCCTGCCTATAGCGTACTCAATTTGCTTCAAGGTGCTGGTACTTACCTTTAAAGCCCTATATGGCCAGGGTCCAACATACCTGAGGGACTGCCTTTCCCAGCATATACTCCAGCAAGCACTTCGGTCAGGGTTGCAACACCGACTTTGTGTCCCCGGCCCCAGAGAGGCCAGGCTCACCGGAATCAGGGCCAGGGCCTTTTCGGTGGTGGCTCCTGTCTGGTGGAATGAGCTCCCGGAGGAGATCAGGGCCCTGCAGGATCTTATGCAGTTCCGCAGGTATAAGCCTGCGCACCATTCTTGTGAACTTTTCTGATGATTTATGAGAGCAGTGAATGGACTATGATACCAGTTATGTGAGCTATAAAGGTGTACTAGGTGACCAGTGGGAAGATGGGAACAGATACCTACAATAAGAGTACCATTTTCTGAGGTTGACACCTCCAGCCTGGAGGTTGACACAGAGCACAAGGACACTGTCTCACACACAAAGCCATGAGGCTAGAGACATATACCAGCAACTCCATGAAGGTATAAACTCCATGCACACACACAGTCTTATACCCCCTCCTGCAAGTTCCCCTCACCATTTGATACATCAAAGGACTTCACACAAGGGTGTGAAGACAGCAGGGTGCTTCCTGAGAACCGGTTCAGCTGCCCAGGACTCGCTGTCATCCAGAAGACAGATGCCAGATGCAGCTAACGTCAACATCCTGTCCTGGCCATCAGGTAGATCTGAATATTGACCACCCCTATAGGACCCTCTTAGTGGCTAGGGATAGAGAACGGACCATCTATAGGCTCTCCTGGGATGGCCTCATATCTTGCCATCCTCTCGGGAACACCTCCCAATAAATACTGCTCCCCAAGAGACACAGATTGGATTCTTTTTCTCCTCCCTTGCTTATCTCCCATCCTTCCTCCCGGATCCTTGGGTGCACCACTTGGATCTGCCACGTGGCTTTCTGCTGGTTCAGAACCGCGGTCCTTTGTCCTTTGCCCGAAGACTTCACTCCTTCTTTTTCCAGACGGATTTCACTGATCCATACAGAGGTAAATATCACCCTCGACGGATACCATCAAATATCCTGCTCATGCAAACGTCTCTGTATTCCTACCTAATTTCCTAGATCTGTGTAACTGTGTGTATGATCGTGTAACATTGTTTATAAATGTTTTATTACATTTTTAGTAAACAACTTATCCTTTATTCTCTTAACTCGAGTCCTGTGTCGGTTTATGAGAAGCCTCGGTTTAGCACAGCCGCTGTATACATAGGCGGGATCCGCAAAGCTGGCTGCATATTTCCCCAAGAAATATGCATATTTCCCCAAGAAAGCTGATATTTCCCCAAATATTAATAATAAATAGAGCAGTCAGGCTAACACAGGGCCTGCAAGACGGAGCTCTTCCGCCAGGCCTTTGACTAGGAGCCGCCACCGCTATTACCATCCAACATTGCGAGTAACATCGGCGATGGGGGCTGGCCCTGAATGCTGCCCAGGCTGGATGGCCATGGAGGGCCAGACTCCGACTCTGGTAAGAAGCCATCTGAATGTTGATCATCATCATTACTGGAAGCACTTTATTTATCTGTAACTGTTTTATTGTTGTAATGGGATTTTATAATGTTTTAAGCTGTTGTTGTGGTTGGCACCGTGTGCCCTTGTAAGCCGCCCTGAGCCCGTTCGCGGGGAGGGAGGGCTTAAAGTATGAAATAATAAATAAGTAAATAATAAGGGAGGGAAATTGGTACTCTGGATTTTCCTCCTCCCGATAAACATCTATACGGGTCCTTTCTGCCCTGTCTCGGCATTGAAGGTGATCTTATCAGCCAAACACACCCAAGGCAGAATGACTCACCCTTGCAGAAGGGTTCCTGTTGAGCTTCTGAATGAGTCACTGTTCTGGGCTCACCTCTTCCCAATCCAGAGGTGCACCCAGGACAGTGATTCATGAAAGGAAGGAAGGAGGTAGCTACTTCACTGAGGTCCTTCTTACGATTACAGCCTCTCAAAGATGACTGCCTTGGCTTTGCAAATGAGAAGATGGGGCTCCAAGTGAGAGTGAAGTGAATGCATTTCAACGGGGATAAATGTAAAGTTCTGCATTTAGGTAGGAAAAATCAAATGCATAATTCTAGAATGGGGGAGACTTGTCTTGGCAGTGGGATGTGCGAAAAGGATCTAGGGGTTTTAGTGGACCACACATTGAACATGAGTCAGCAGTGTGATGCAGTAGCTAAAAAGGCAAATGTGATTTTGGGCGGTATCAACAGAAGTATAGTGTCCAAAGTGATAGTATCTCTTGGCTCTGCTCTGGTTAAACCTCACCTGGAGGACTGTGTTCAGTTTGGGGCACCACAGTTTAAGAAGGAGATAGACAAGCTGGAACGTGTCCAGAGGAGGGCAACGGAGATGGTGAGGGGTCTGGAGACCAAGTCCTCTGAGGAAAGGTTGGAAGGAGTTGAGTGTGTTTAGCCTGGAGAGGAGACGACTGAGAGGTGAGAGGATAACCATTTTCAAGTACCTGAAGGGCTGTCACATAAAGGATGGGGCAGAGTTCTTTTCTGTTGCCCCAGAAGGTCGGACCAGAACCAACAGGTTGAAATTAAATCAAAAGAGTTTTCGGCTAAACATTAAGAATAACTTCCTAACAGAGGGGTTCCTCAGTGGGACAGGCTTCCTCGGGAGGTGGTGGGCTCTGTTTCTTTGGAGGCTTTCAAGCAGAGGCTAGATGGCCATCAGACAGAAATGCGGATTCTGTGAACTTAGGCAGATCATGGGAGGGAGGGCAGGGAGGGCTGCATCAGTGCTTAGTTCTCGTGGCCCTTTCTAACACGCCCAGGGAAATGCAGATTGCCACTTTGGGGTCAGAAAGCAAATTTTCTCCAGGCCAGTTTGGCTGGGGATCCTGGAGGTTTTTGCCATCGTCTGGACGTGGAACAGTGGTCAATGGGGATGTGGTGGGGAGGTATCTGTGAATTCCATGCATTGTGCAGGGGGTTGGACTAGATGACCCTGGAGGTCCCTTCCGACTCCACGATTCTATGAAACATGCCAGGGAAGGTTTGAGAAGCCCTCATCACAAGATGTGGAGCAAGCAAGCTCCCTTGGATGCTTCGGAGGTGGGCAGGGAACCTGACAAGTTCTGGGTGAGGCCGCCAGAGTTTACCACAGCAGAGGTTGCAAAATCCACCCCCTGTTCCCCAAAGGAGCAGCAAATTTGCAAGCTGAGGGAAGAAAGCGTTCGCAGCCGGAGCTGATTTTCTGGCTCAGCCAGACTGGCTGGGCCCGCCCTGTGATGCTTGGGAGATCTAACAGCCACCTGCTTTGGGGTGTCTGGAGATTAAGAAGAGCCACAAGAGGATCAGCTCCAGGAGCCTCTTAAGTTTGGAGAGAGGGTCCCCTTTCCAGATTCTTTGGGGCAACAGGTAAGCTGGGACCAGGAAGGCTGTGGGGAGAGGCAGAGGGAACAGGGCTTTTGAGATGATGCCATTTGAGAGAATGAAGTGGCCTATGGCTTGGGGAAGTCAGGGGAGTGCTGTAGCTCAGTGGCAGAGCATCTGCTTGGCACGCAGAAGGTCCCAGGTTCAGTCCCCAGCATCTCCAGTTGAAAGGATCAGGTGCTGGGAAACAGAGAAAGACCTCTGGCTGAGACCCTGGAGAGTAGCTGCCAGTCTGAATAGGGGCTGTGGCTCAGTAGTAGAGCTTCTGCTTTATTTAGTTAGTTGTTTGTTTGTTCCTTTAATTCCTATCCTGTCCTCCCCGTGAACAGGCTTGGGGCAGGTCTTAACCAGAGCGCCCTCTAAGCTGTGGAGTCTTGTGAGCAAAAATTCTACGTTGTGAGCTACTGGTGTTAAAGTTGTGAGCCAGCGATTTGGCTTCTGTGTAAATTAGTTTGCTCTGGGGCCATCTCTCCTGATTTAAGGCAAAAATCTGTGGGCTGGAGGCTAAAAAACAGTGAGCGAGCTTACACTAACTCAGAGAAGAAGAAGAAGAAGAAGAGATTGGATTTATACCCCGCCCTTCACTACCCAAGGGAGTCTCAGAGCGACTTACAATCTCCTTTCCCTTCCCCTCCCCACAACAGACACCCTGTGAGGTAGGTGGAGCTGAGAGAGCTCTGACAGAAACTGCTCTTCTTCAAGAGCAGCTGTGCCAAAACTATGGCTTGCCCAAGGTCATCCAGCAAGTGCAAGTGGAGGAGTGGGGACTCAAACCTGGTTCTCCTATATTACAGTCCACGCACTTAACCATTACACCAAACTGGCTCTTATAGGGAACACTGGTCTCAACATGAAAATTATGACAGTAATCATATTAAAATCCTAAAAACCATCAATTTAAATCACAAAAGAACCAATGAAGATGGCTATGATCAAGAATTTTATTAGTTCATGCACAGAAAAAGGAAAAGGGGAAAGATATAATCCAATTTAACATTCTGCATGCAAATCTTCTCATTAGAGCTTCACAGCTACTATATCCATCATTCTTATTATTCTTCATTTAATCTTATTTTCTCAGTACTTAAGTTTTAGCCAGTCATAAAACGCCCTCCAGGGTCCCATAAATTCTTCTTCCATTTCTCCTTTTAATATATTTGTCAGTCTGTCCATTTCAGCACATTCCATAGTCTTCATTATCAACTCATACAGCGCTGGGATCTTCAGTGTCCTCCATGTCATTGCAAATACAGCTCTGGCTGCTGTTATGACATGTAAAACAAAGTGTCTATGCTTCTTATCTAAGTCATCTGGTAAACACCAACAAAATTTTATTCTGGGTGTAAGCTTTTGTGTGCAGGTACACTTCTTCAGGTACTTAGAACAAGGTTTGAGTCCAGTGCAATACTCCCTCTAAGATGTGGAGTCCTGTGAGCAAAAATCCTGCTTTGTGAGCTACTGGCATGAAAGTTGTGAGCGAGCGATTGGGCTGCTGTCTAAATCAGTTTGCTCTGGAGCCATCCTTCCTGAGCTGAGACACAAATGTGTGAGCCGGAGCCTAAAAAACTGTGAGCTGGCTCACACTAACTCAGCTTAGAGGGAACACTGGTCCAGTGGTACCTTTAAGACCAATGTGCAAGCACACTTCTTCAAGTACTTAGAACAAAGTCTGAGTCCAGTGGCACCTTTTAGACCAACGAAGTTTGATTCTAGGTGTAAGTTTTCGTGTGCAGGCAAGCTTCTTCAGAATCAGGTGGGGATAGCCGCGTTGGTCTGAAGCAACAGAACAAAGCCAGAGGCAACTGGCACCTTGGAGGCCTACAAAGTTTCATTCAAAGTGTAAGCTTCTGTGTGCAAAGCACCCTTCTTCAGACAAAAACTGGAATAGAATCTCAAAAGCTAGTTATAGGGGGAAAGAGGGTGGGCGTAAGCCATTTGGTGGGGCTACTCTGGCTGCTGTCTGTTGATCCCACCAGCCACCCATCCCAATTCCAGCTCTGCAGATCCGCCTGGGCTCTGAGTGGCCTCTCCTAATGGGCTGCCCTCACCCTCTTCCCCCCTGTTTAGCAAACCAGGGTTCTGAGCTGAGATGGAACCATGATGAAGAATGCCCAGATTGTGAGGGCACCCATGTTGGAATGTTGCATCATTGGGGGGGGGGGGGAGTTGAAGTTAGCTTTTGATCTAAGCGCGGGGGGGGGGGGGGGGGAGAAGGAAGGGTCCAAGCCTGACAGCTGATTGGAATTGTATCTGTTCTGTTTCTAACATCTGAACTGAGCCTAAAGTTTTCATGCGTACCCACTGAGATACATGTGCACTGAGGTGTTTTCCCCTTTTCCTACTCGATGTTTTAGGGAACAGCAGTCACTGGGTATGTGGAGGGGGGAGGTATTTGTGAGTTTCCTGCATTGTGCAGGGGGTCGGAGGAGATGACCCTGGAGGTCCCTTCCCACTCTATGATTCCATGATTCTATGACCCTGGGAAATAGGGCCATCATCAGCTGCCCTCACTGGGTGGAGCAGTGACATTTCCAGGCAGGGGTGGGACTAGGGTTGCCATCCTCCAGGTGGGGCCTGGGGATCTCCCGCTTTTACAACTGATCTCCAGCTGACAGAGATCAGCTCTCCTGGAGAAAATGGCTGCTTTGAAGGGTAGACTCTATGGCATTGTACTATGCTGAGGCCCCTCCCCTCCCCAAACCCTGCCCTCTCCTGGCTCCACCCCCAAAGTCTCCAGGTATTTTCCAACCCAGACCTGGAAACCCTAGGTGGGACCTTCCAGCCAATCCACATGTGATAGGAGGAGAGCTACGATGTCAGAAGTCAGAACCCAACTCCCAAGAGGATAAAAAAAACAGGCAGTCTTTCTTTAACTCTTTAAGAAAGAGTTTGCTATGCCTTCCCTCCCTTGAAGCGTACTGTCATGGCTAGGGATGCCAATCTCCAGGTGGAGCCTAGGGACCCCCCCAGAATTACAACATTTACAGATTACAGAAATCAGTTCCTCTCTGGAGAAAACTGATGCTTTGGAGAGTGGACTCTATGTGGCATGGTACTCCACTGAGGTCCCTGTCCTCCTCAGGCTCCACCCCCAAATCTTCAGGAGTTTCACAGCCTGGATCTGGCAACCCTACCCCCCCACCCCCTGCTGGCGGCCAGGGGGACCTGGCAACCCTATTTTGGTGTAGTCTGGTGTAGTGGTTAGGAGCACAGACTCTAACCTGGGAGAACTAGGTTTGACTCCCCACCCCTCCACATGAAGCCAGCTGTGTGACCTTAAGAACATAAGAGAAGCCAATGTTGGATCAGGCCAATGGCCCATCCAGTCCAACACTCTGTGTCACACAGTGGCCATAAATACTAGGTGCCCTCAGGAGGTCCAGCAGTGGGGTCAGGAGGACACTAGAAGACCTCCCACTGTTGCCCCCCCCAAGCATCAAGAATACAGAGCATCACTTGCTTCAGACAGAGAGTTCCTATCTATATCTTGTGGCTAATAGCCACTGATGGACCTCTGCTCCTATCTGTTGGTAAGCCACAGTTCTCTCAGAGCTGTTCTCTCAAGAGCAGTTCTCAAAAGAGCTCTCTCAGCCCCACCTACCTCACAGGGTGTCTGTTGTGGGGAGGGGAAGGGAAAGGAGATTGTAAGCCACTCTGAGACGCCAAGTGAGGGGCAGGACATAAATCCAATCTCTTCTTCTTCTTCTTCCTCTTCTTCTTCTTCATCCTCCTCCTCCTCCTCCCAACAATTCATAGCCGGGTAGGGTCTGCTCATGGGTCCCTAAGCTGAACTTTTCCTCTTCAGAAAGAAAGTTTTCGTTATTTAAGAATAATAATAATAAGAAGAGATTGGATTTATACCCCGCCCTCCACTACCCAAGGGAGTCTCAGAGCGGCTTACAAACTCCGTTTCCCTTCCCCTCCCCACAACAGACACCCTGTGAGGTCGGTGGGGCGGAGAGAGCTCTTTCCCAAGCTGTCCTTGAGGGAACAGCTGGTACAGAGCTATGGCTTGCCCAAGGTCATCCAGCCAGGTGCAAGTGGAGGAGTGGGGAATCAAACCCGGTTCTCCCAGATTAGAGTCCGTGCACTTAACCACTACACCAAACTGGCTTCAGTTTAACTGAAAACTGTACATTACAGCTCTTTTTTTGGAAACGTAGCCAGATTAGCACCAGCACAGTGTAACGATTGGAGTGTCAAGCTCAGTCAGGAGAGACCCAGGTTCAAATCCCCACTCAGCCACGACACTCATATGGCCAGTCACACAGCCAACCTCACAGGGCTGTGGTGTGGAGAACCCTGCATACGCCCTGAGCTCCTGGGAGGACACGTTATAGAAATGAATTCTACATAGGCTGGGAGACAGGGGTGGAGTGGAATAAAAAGCTTGTAAACGGATAGCTGTGGTGAAATCAGGCTTCTGGGAATTATTGGTGGCCCCGTTTTGGCTACAGCCCTGCTGGGGAAGGAGTGAAATCATGGTGAATGAGAATTCAGAAGTATAGGAAGGCATCCCCAAAGAAGGAAAAGAGATCAAGAGGCAGCAGGGACGGGGGTGTACTGGGGGCAGAGAGCAAAAACTCCGGCCTTCCTCAAGGACAGTGAGAGCTCCACAGCTGTGCCCATGTTGGAGTTATTATTATTATTATTATTATTATTATTATTATTATTATTATCATTATTATTAGTTTTTGGTTTTTAAACATTTTATTATGTGAATAAGGAACAACACATAAATATATTACATAGTCATGGGAAGTCATCCATACCATAAAGAAAACAGCCTTTAAGTCATCCAGTGTACATAAAACTGTTTTTCGTCGTATATCAAATGGTAACTTATACAGCATTGATAACAGAACAATCATTTTCAGAAACTACCCCTCAATTAACAAACCGTTTTTCAAGAGGAAAAAACTGTATTTATTCCCACTAAATACGTTGATAATTTTTGGATTATAGTAACCATCTTTGAATGTTTTCCCACGCTGGGGTTATGACATTTTGCTTAGACAGTAATTCCAATACTGGAAACCATTTTGCGTCAAAACCAAAAGCTTTAGGTGTTATAGCGGAAACAGGAGTTTTTTTCTGTGATTCTGTCCATTACATAGAGATCCCACAATTTAGTAAACCAAGTGTGTATTGTAGGTATTTTCTTAACTTTCCAAAGTGTAGCAATAGGCACTCTAGCCGCATAGAGCATAGCTTCTAAGGTGCGCCTGTGGTGATGTTGTGTTACTTGCCTGGGCCAAATTTCTAATAATAAGTGTTCTGGGGTTAATATAATATCTATGTCCAAAATTCTTTTGATGAATCTTATGACTTCATGCCAAAAGGACTGGATTTTTCTGCACTCCCACCAACAGTGGGCAAAAGATCCTACCTGGCCACAACCTTTCCAACAAAGGAGAGAGTAACTGCCTGTCATTCTCAATATCCTCAATATCCAGCAAAGGGGAGAGTAACTGCCTGTCATCCTCAACTGCCTGTCAATCCTCAGAGCCAGTTTGGTGTCGTGGTTAAGTGCGCGGACTCTAATCTGGGAGAACCGGGTTTGATTCCCCACTCCTCCACTTGCACCTGGCTGGATGACCTTGGGCAACCCATAGCTCTGGACCAGCTGTTCTCTCAAGGACAGCTTGGGAAAGAGCTCTCTCAGCCCCACCTACCTCACAGGGTGTCTGTTGTGGGGAGGGGAAGGGAAAAGGAGTTTGTAAGCCGCTCTGAGACTCCCTTGGGGAGTGGAGGGCGGGGTACAAATCCAATCTCTTCTTCTTCTTCTTCTTCTTCTTCAATAGAGCTTTAGGGTGAAGGTACCATCCTGATCTTGTTGCAGTTTTTAAATAGTAGAATGCGCAACGCTGAAGTCAGACTCCCTCTGTTCCCTACGCTTTCTTTGCCTCAGGTAGTGGAGAAGGTACTTCCCCCCCACGCCCCGGCTGGTTCATCCTGTTCCTTTTCCAGCTCTGCAAGGCCGTTGCTCACATCCCTTGACTCAGAGACCAGGGGTAGGGACTGATGTTGCGATGGAAATCGTACAGACGCCTTGCACCCGAGGAAACTGCAGGATAAAGGCCATGGGCTGCATTTCCGGTGTTGAAAACATTGGGACAAGGCTTGTTATCTAACCCCCCCCCCCACCCACACACACACAGACAAACGACAGGAGCCCAAACGGGCAGCGTCAGAGTCGGGGACTTTTGACTGATGTATGACGACACACCCGAGCGCATCAGGGCATGCCAAAGAGGCTGCCTAGGAGCGGCAGGTGTAGGCGGAGGAAGGAAAGGTGGTGGGTGGGAGAACCGTCCCCTCGAGCAGTCTGCAGACGAAAACAAGAGCAGAGCTTTACTGGAGCCAGGCATGAGGGCAGTTTATAGTCAGTCTGGTCTCCGGGCCTCCTAGGGTTCCCAGGCTCTCCTAGCCATCATAAGAACATAAGAGAAGCCAATGCTGGATCGGGCCAGTGGCCAACCCAGTCCAACACTCTGTGTATAGTATAGCCAGGAGATCCAAAGATTGTCCGGCAGCCTGAAACACTAGCTCTTTTTGTGGTGAGCTAGGTTTATTTTGGGGAGGGGGGGGTCTGAAAGAACTGTGACTGACCCACCTGCCCACCCGCCTTCTAAATAACTCAAGAACAGCAAACATTTTGATTCATATGAACATAAGAGAAGCCAATGTTGGATCAGGCCAGTGGCCCATCCAGTCCAACACTCTGGGTCACACAGTGGCCAAAAGCACCAGGTGCCACCAGGAGGTCCACCAGTGGGGCCAGGACACTAGAAGCCCTCCTTTGAAATTCCTTTGAAATGTGAACATAAGAACATAAGAGAAGCCAATGCTGGATCAGGCCAATGGCCCATCCAGTCCAACATTCTGTCACACAGTGGCCAAAAACACCAGGTGCCATCAGGAGGTCCAGCAGTGGGGCCAGGACACTAGAAGCCCTCCCACTGTTGCCCCCCCAAGCACCAAAAATACAGAGCATCACTTGCCCCAGACTGAGAGCTCCTATCTGTATGTTGTGGCTAATCGCCACTGATGGACCTCTGCTCCAGATGTTTATCCAGTTCCCTCTTGAAGCCGTCCATGCTTGTAACTGCCACCTCTTGTGGCAGTGAATTCCATGTGTGAATCACTCTTTGGGTGAAGGAATTTCTTTTATCTGTTCTTTCAGTGGGGGCTGGGAGGGCAGGGTTGCCAGCTTCTGGTTGGGAAACTTCTGGAGATCTGGGGAGGGAACCTGGGCAGGACAGAGACCTCAGTGGGGCACAATGCCACGGACTCCACCCTCCAAAGCATCCATGTTCTCCAGGGCAACTGATCTCTGCAGTCTGGAGATGAGCTGTAATTCCAGGGGATCCCCAGGTCCTGCCTGGAGGCTGGCATCCCTAGGGCCTCCCAAGGTCAGACCAAAGTCTTGTGGAGGGGCTGCAGCAGAGCCTCTGCTTGGCATGCAGAATGTCCTAGGTTCAATCCCTGCCATCTCCACCAAAAGGGATCAGGGTGCTTTGTGATGTGAAAGGACTCAGCCTGAGACCCTGGAAAGCCAACACTAGACAATGCTGATCTTGATGGACCAAAAGATCTTATTTAGTATAAGGCAGCTTCGCGTGTTCATTGAGGCCAGTATCCTGTTTCAAAGAAGAAGAGATTGGATTTATGCCCCGCCCTTCCCTACTCGAAGGAGTCTTATCAGAGTGGCTTGCAAACTCCTGTCCCTTCCCCTCCCCACAACAGACACCCTGTGAGGTAGGTGAGGCTCAGAGAGCTCTGACAGAAACTGCTCTTTTTCAAGAACAGCTATGCCAGAACCATGGCTTGCCCTAAGTCATCCAGCAGGAGCAAGTGGAGGAGTGGGGAATCAAACCCGGTTCTCCCAGACTACAGTGGGGTACCCACTCCGATACCTACAAGAAACTCTCAACAGAGCCATGAAGACAACAGCCCTCCCCGAAGACAACAGCCCTCCCTGCGAAAATGGTAACAGAGGTAGACTGCTGCTGCACATGGAAGTTTCCTTTCAGGATCACACCCACCAGCTGTGACTGAAATCTGTATCGCTGACTTCCATCATGTTAAAAAAAACTCTGCTACATGATTGATTATTTAGAGTGCCCGCCAGTGCTCCCTCTAAGCTGTGGAGTCTTGTGAGCAAAAATTCTACTTTGTGAGCTACTGGCATTAAAGTTGTGAGTGAGAGATTTGACTACTGCATAAATTAGTTTGCTCTGGAGCCACCCTTTCTGAGCTAAAACAAAAATGTGTGAACCGGAGGCTAAAGAACTGTGAGCTAGCTCACACTAACTCAGCTTAGAGGGAATATTGTCGCTGCTTCTGTTTCGCTTTGATGGTTGTCCAAAGTCATTTTTTTTACTCATCCCAAGCAACCAAATTATTACAAAGTCAGTTTACCAGTGCGACCAGTGTTCCCTCTAAGCTGAGTTGTGTCTGGGAGGCTGAAAACGAAGGCCCCTTTCAGACCGCCTTTGTAATCCATTTTGGTAGCTGGTTGCTAACTGATTTTTTGTGTCATTTCAAACACAACTGGCTGCTAACAGGTTTTATTTACCTTTTCATACAGAGCCACTTGCATTTGGTTAGCAAAACGTGGTTGAGCCGTTCTTAAGGTAAACAGCTTCCTTCCATTTCCACCTCTTCTTGGCGCTTCTGAATCGCTGCAGTGTGCTGCTTAAAATGTCTGCAGTGCTTCCAATAGTGCCATGCTCCCCCCCCCCCCCCCCCGTTTTCACCACACAATCTCCCTCAAAGGTTTTTTTGGGAATGTTCTAATTGAGCGCTATAGCGTTAGGCCAAGGTAGCACTTCAGTACCACAGCAGAACCACTGAGATGCCTTGGCATCATTGAGAAGTGCTATATTGGTCTAGCACTATAGTGCTCAATTTAGAACATTCAAAACAAGTTCGAGAAAGATTGTGTGGGGAAAAGGGGCAGGGGGAAAAGCACGGTGCTCTTTGAAATGGCCAGATCGCTTCAGAGACGGCTCATTAGCGGAATGAAATTCACTGTATGAAACCTCCGATCCTGTATCACTTTACTCAGGACCGAGCCAACAATGGATAACATCTGATTTAGACGGGTAATGTGGAAGGGGCCTAAGACATGAAACTGACAGACAAATCTTGTTGGTTCCTAACCACTAGCATCCACCAGAAAACTGCCTCTGAACAGGGTGTTTCCATTCTTAGCTGTTGCAGTTAATAACTCCAAATAGACCACACATTTATTACAGTTTATTTAAATCTGAGTCAGGCTGAGGGACTCCCTAGTTCAGCATCCTGCCTCCAGCACTGTGGGAAAGCTCACAGTCTACCAGCTGTGTTGACTGTACTTTCTCCCTTTTAAAATATGTTAGGGTTACCATATTTTGAAAAGAAAAGAAAAAAGGACGTTTTCCGTGACCGACTACTTCAAACGAGTGATCATTATTTCAAATATCTTTTTAAATACCCCTACTACTGAAACTGTGATAATTGCTCCTAACTAGGAATATTCCTAACTTTCCAACCCAAAAAGAGGATGTTTCCATCAGTTTTTGAAAAAGAGCCCCAAAGTGGATGGATGCCAAAAAAAAAAGAGGACATGTCCTCCAAAAAAAACCACCTGGTATGCCTAAAATATGCGGTTTTCCCTTGTTAACACCCCCAAAATTATACCTTCTTGAGATAATTTGTAACAAAAAAGACAGTACTAACACATGTTTGGTTAACATTCCAGCCGAAGGCTATCAGCCGACGCTGAAGAATTCTGAGCTGATTTGTTGTTCAACATTTTAATCAGTGAATCAATCAGTAAAATCCGCGCATGAATGAAAATAATGGGTTTGAAAAGAAAGAGGGTATAGAAGAGGTATATACCTCTTGATATCTCCTGTATACCTCTTCTTAGTTAAAGCCTATACTTATCACAGCATTAATTTCAGAAGACGCACCCCGTGTGTGTGAGAAAATGAGGGACGCCTCTTCTTCAGTAAAGCACATACATTTTACAACAGGCACAATCTCAGGAGAGGCATTCCTTCTGTGTGACAGAGGAGTGATAATAACATCACAACAGTCCCTATTTTAGGGGAGACGTCCCTTCACGTAGACGATGGAAGATGGAATTCTTCATATCATAGCAGACATTACCTCAGAAGAGAGAATGCTCTTCTTAAATAATGTCCACACATATCACAACAGGCACTGTTTGAGAAGAGGCATTCCCTTGTGTGTCAGGATGAAGTCAGGATGCCTCTTCCCAGATGATTCATGCCACATGCAGTTGTTAATTGTGTTACAAGTAATTATATTTTTTTAAAAGGTTTTTCAGTAAGTTAGATAAGAGGTCGGCAACCTTTTTTGGCCTGCAGGCACCTTTGGAATTCTGACATAGCAGCCACAAAATGGCTGCCATAGGAGGTGAGGCCAGCCACAAAATGGCTGCTGTAGCTTACCTTCAGTCACGCAAATGAAGATCATTGTGCTGTGGTGGCCATTTTTGCCAAAGAGCTGTTTTTTAAAAAAAAATCTGCTCAGCCAATCAGATTGCCAATGGCCAGTCAGAAGCCTAACTGGACAAAAGCCCCACAAGACCGCACCCACTTTCTAAAAACACTTAGCTCAGGGGTGTCAAACATGCAGCCCGGGGGCCGGATCAGGCCCCCGGAGGGCTTCTATCAGGCCCACACTGGAACTGGCCATCTTCTGTTTCCAGTTCTGTTGCTGCTGCTGCATCATAGCTTGCTTCACCAGACTCTCTCAATTGCTCAGCCATTTCATGTTTTCCTCCGGGTCCTAGACTTAGAACTCTGAGCATGAGATTTCTGTGATGAGTGTCAATAAATCAAAAGTAGCATACTCAAGTTTGCAACAGCACAGACATTTTGATACAATAATTCACAGCAAGAGGTGTCAGTTATCAGAGACTGTTAAATAGACAAAATATTGCAAGAGTGCTAATGTTTTAAGCATGTTTTTATTTTAAGTTTTAAAAAAACCCTTTGTGTTTGTGTCTTTTATAAATTTTATCTCTCTGCTACCTGGCATTACATTTTATGACACACATGGCCCGGCCTGACAAAGTCTCATTTATGTCAGATCCGGCCCTCATAACAAATGAGTTTGACACCCCTAGCTTAGCTGATGAAAAGGTTTTAGGCAATCAATTGTCCAAGTCTTGCAGTCCTAATTCAATGGTAATTGAATAGCATGGCCCCATATTTTAGCATTTCCAAACTTCTTTGTTACCCTTCTTCTGAATTCACTTTTTAGGATCCGGTAAGAACGGGCCAAGGTCACCAAACATACATGAAATCGACTACACTAGCATGAATTTATTTGTTTATTATTTATTTACTTACTTTATTTGTGAAGCAGATTAGACTCCCCTCCCCCTTTGAACCTTGTCAAGGCGCAATATTACTAGGATTCGGTCTTAGGCTATCACCCTGTTTGGCCAGCAAATCAGTCCACCCTGGGGATGCCAGCTTCCAGGTGGGGCCTGGGGATCTCCTGAAATTACAGCTCATCCCCAGACAATAGAGATCCGCAGGGCTCTTTTTGTAGAAAAAGCCCAGCAGGAACTCATTAGCATATTAGGCCACACCCCTGACAGCACCGCTCATTAACCTATTAGGCCACACCCGATGTTACCAGAAGTGTGGTCATCCAGCCACATCCACCTTTTGCTTCTTGTTCTGTTTACCTTGTTGTCAAAACAGTTTTGACAAAACCAATAAAACATTATTTTCTGTCCCATCTATACAAAATCTTGCCTGAACCAATATCTTATGTCCAACAATTATTCCCACACTGGATTGGAATCAATTCCTAAAGGTTAGGTTCCCATGGAAATCAGCTTCCCTTCCTCCAGAACTAGTACGCTGAATATGATTTTTTAGGGTTGCCAACCTACAGATGGGGTCTGGAGATCTCCTGGAATTACAACTGAGCTTCAAACTACAGAGATCAGGTCAATGGCTGCTTTGGAAAGTGGAGTCCATGACATTATGACTTGCTTAGGTCCCTCCTTCCCCTAAACCCCACCCTCCACTCCCAAATCTCCAGGGATTTCCTCAACCTGGAGTTGGCAACCCTAGTTCACTGGCACAACAACACTAGGAGCCAGTTTGGTGTAGTGGTTAAGTGCGCGGACTCTAATCTGGGAGAACCGGGTTTGATTCCTCACTCCCCCCCTTGCACCTGCTGGATGACCTTGGGCAAGCCATAGCTCTGTACCAGCTGTTGTCTCAGAGCTCTCTCAGCCCCACCTACCTCACAGGGTGTCTGTTGTGAGGAGGGGAAGGGAAAGGAGTTTGTAAGACGCTCTGAGACTCCCTTGGGTAGTGAAGGGCAGGGTATAAATCCAACCTCTTCTTCTTCTAGGTTTGTGGATGCACTGGATGGGAGTAGTTTGTGGACTATTTTATTCAAGGTACAAAATTTTATTCAAGGTATAAGATTTCATGTGCCACCCACACTTCTTCAGATGGAAGATGTGTGCATGCACACAAAAGCTTATACCGTGGATGAAACTTTGGACTCCAACTTTGTTCTGCTGCTTCAGACCAACATGGCTACCCACCTGAATTATTACACTATAATACTTTTTACAAGCAATTATGTACCAGTGGAGTAGTTACCATGCAGAGTCTGTCCCACAGGTAAAATTATCCTGTGAACAGGCGGTCTTTACCACATAAAAGTATCACTACCATCACAAGATCACCAATCATTGGAAGTCAACTCCTCAGAAGCAGAAATCTCTCTTATTAGGAGGTTTAAGAACATCAACTTTGCTGGCCCATTAAAGGCAGATGTCAGCCCAGTGGCAGGAGAAGAGGGACAATCATCTTCATCAGAAACTCTGCCCACTTTTTAAATTTCACAAAACAGGCAATCTCCAAAGTGTTGCTGACCATGCTCATTTTTAGTTACATCTCTGTTTCTCTGCAAATGTCCCCCAAAGTCCCCCATGCAACAGTCAAGTGTTCTGCCAACACACACAACAATGAAGCTACTTTTTCAGATGTTTTCTCTTGCATGGCAGTAAGCACCAAACCACTTTGATACAGACTTTAGACACACATATATTTGCAAGCCATTCCCAAAAAGACACAACAATGAACTCAGGCTTCAAACGTACTTTTCTTAAGCAGAAGATGCCATGAGAAAACGAAAGAGATGCTCAAAAATTAAAGATACTGTCAAAACCAGCATTTCCTGGGCTCTCTGCTTTTTTACATCACCCTCTTTTCAATAATTTTTTTTATAAAAACACAAAGAACAAAATGAAACGAAAGAAAGAAAGAAAGAAAGAAAGAAAGAAAGAAAGAAAGAAAGAAAGAAATGTAGGGGAGAGAAAAAGAAGGAAGGAAGGAGATAGATAGATGATAGATGATAGATGATAGATGATAGATGATAGATAGATAGATAGATAGATAGATAGATAGATAGATAGATAGAGAAAGGAAGGAAGGAAGGAAGGAAGGAAGGAAGGAAGGTGGAAGAAAGAGAGAAAGGAAGGGGGAGGGAGAGAGAGAAAGAGAGAGAAAGAAAGAAAGAAAGAAAGAAAGAAAGAAAGAAAGAAAGAAAGAAAGAAAGGAAGGAAGAAAGGAAGGAAGGAAGGAAGGAAGGAAGGTGGGGACAGAGAGAGAGAGAGAGAGAGAGAGAGAGAGAGAGAGAAAGAAAGAAAGAAAGAAAGAAAGAAAGAAAGAAAGAAAGAAAGAAAGAAAGAAAGAAAGAAAGAAGGAAGGAAGGAAGGAAGGAAGGGAGGCAAACAAGTGCTAAAGGGGGAATGCCAAACAGAACAAAATGTCTTCACCGGCTGGCGAAAGATAACAATAGAGGGAGACAGACGACACTCCCCAGGGAGAGAATTTCATGATGTTAGTGCCACCACCCATCTTCTTAGTTGCCTTCCTGGGGTTGCCAGCTCTGGGTTGGGAAATACCTGGAGATTTGGAGGGTGGAGCCTGGGGAGCACGGGGTGTGAGGATGGGAGGGACTTTAGCAAGGTATTAATGCCATAAAGTCCAAGGCAGCCATTTTCTCCAAGGAAACTGATCTTGGTTGTCTGGAGATAAATTGTAATAGCAGGAGATCTCCAGGTGCCACCCACAGCCAGGCCCATATCTTGGATGGGGGCACCCACAGCCAGGCCCGTAGCCAGGATTTTGTAATGGGGGGGGGCCTTTAAATAAGTCAGGGGGCACTGATGTTGCAAAATAAAAAAATTAAAAAATAAAAATTTTAAAAACTCACTTTTGCAGTGTTTGCACTCTGTCTGCCTACGTGGGGAGGCAAGCCGCGCTTGGGGAAGGGGTTCTCTGGCCGGCCCTGAGAGCTGGGGGCCAGGGGCTGGATGGAAGTCGGGGGGCCAGGCCCCAAAATATCCCAGTGTAGCTACAGGCCTGCCGTAGCTACAGTGGGGCACTTCTGTCACTCACTTCTCTTTCCTAGTGTGTGTGTGTATAAAATTGTCCTGATGGCCATTTTGTGGTTGGCTCCACCCTGCGGCAGCCATTTTGTGGTTGTTCTCACCCCCTGTGTCAGAATTCCAACGTGGAAGGGGAGTTAAACTGTTCTCCCTACCTAGAGGCCCGAGACAGAGTGTGTCCTTTGTCACCCCTTCTCTTTGCCTTTGGCAGAATAAAACCAATACTGTGGTGACAGCCGTTGCTGAAGCATTATTTCAATCTGCACAGTCAATCAGATTTCCAATGGCCAGTCAGAAGCCCTGCTCAGTAAGGGCCCCACACACTTTCTAAAAACTCTGGGCAACAGGGTTGCCAGACACCCCACACTTAACACTCCCATGATATGTATACATACATATGTTAAGTGCCATTTATGATTCTAACGGCAGAAACAGAAAATCAACCATGAACATGTTCAGATATTAACTTTGGTTCATTTATGGCTATTGCTTAAATGCATGCTGCTATTCTGCTAAAGGCTTGCGGCCTAGTCTGGCTGCCCAACAGCTACTGTGCATGTCTAGATAAATGAAGAACAATAACACCCTGAAGCTTCTTCCCCTTAAAACTATGAAGCTCTAAGAGTATCTATATTTTGCTGATTAGGCCCTGTGCCCCACCGTCAATCAGCTGGCTGGCAGAGGGACTTACCAGGGGAGAGAGTGAGGCCCAGGTTTCATTGCCAGCAATGTGGTGACATCATTTCCAGTGTGCACCGGAAGTCGCATCATCGACCACGTCTGGTATTTGGGCAAAAACTCTTTGGTAAAAGCCATTTTTACCATAGAGTTTTTGCCCAAATACCAGCGTTTCATCCCCAACATTGCAACATGATGATGTCACTTCTGGTACATGCCAGAAGGGATGTTGCTACATTGCTGGCCACATCACCGGGACTTCCCTCCTGCTCCTGGTAAGTCCCCCCCACATCCCAACAGTTGCCAGGAGGGACCGGGCAACCCTCCTCTGCTGGCACCGGGAAAGGAATTGGTGGGCACCATGGTGCCTGTGGGCACCACGTTGGAGATTCCTATTCCCCACTCCTCCACTTGGAGCTGCTGGATGACCATGGGCAAGCCATAGTTCTGTCAGAGCTGTTCTCTCAAGAGCAGTTCTCGAAAGAGCTCTCTCAGCCCCACCTACCTCACAGGGTGTCTGTTGTGGGGAGGGGAAGGGAAAGGAGCTTGTAAGCTGCTCTGAGACTGCGAGGGGCGGGATATAAATCCAGTCCCCTCCTCCTCCTCTTCTTCATCTCTAAAAAATTCATTGAAAGATCTGATCAGGAAGTTCCCATGAACATTTGACCCTGTGCCTTGACAGTGAAAAAACCTTCCGGGACTACTACAGAAGTGTGGGAAGCTCTTGGGAACGGGGCAGTGAGACTCTAATCGCATCCCTTTTCTCTTCTCCTTTCAGGTACCCGAAGCTGCTGACTCCCTTCTGGACTGTGAAATCCATACCAAGGCGTGCCAGGTTGTTGCCATGTGGCAGGGGAAAGTTGGTTCCTTGGCTGGCATCCTGTTTTTCCAGCTGACAATCAGCGTGGCAGGTGAGAGGGCGAAATTGCTCGGCAGTTGCCTCGGGACAAACGAAAGAAAGTACTTCCAAATGCAACGCCTAGTTAATGTATGCAGTTCCCTGCCCAAGATGTGGCAAAGGCCATCAACCTCACAAAGAGGGAACTCAAGAAAGCCGTTACGGTAGCAAGGGGGGGAAATGGTGCCTTTCCGTGCTGGGAAACTCCCTCTGACTAGGGGTTCCCTGGAAAGCATCCTGGTTACCCACTGCCACCACTCAGGGCCTCCCAAGAACATGTAGACCAGGGGTTCCCAACATGGTGTGCGTGGGAGCCATGGCAGCAGCTGACACCTTTCCTGGTGCCCACCAAGTATTTTTAGGAAGTGGGTGGTGACAGGTAGGACTTTTGCCCAGCCAGGCTTCTGATTGGCTGAGATCTGATTGGCTGTGTAGATTTACGCTGTGTGACCAAAGTTAAGCTGTGGCAATCATCTAGTGGCTGGCTCCACCCCCTATGGCAGCCATTTTGTGGCAGCCATTCTGTTGCTGCACCCACTGTGGCGTGTCAGAATCCCAAATGTGCCCACATGCTCATAAAGATTTGGGGACTCCGTGGTCTAGACTGACCTGCTGAGAAGGTAGTCTTCCAGCACAGTACTAGAGCAATAACAAAATAATTTATAATCTACCCAGTAGCACCGGTGCAGTCTAGCACGTGGGGAAGAGATTAAGAGAAGTATCTCAATGAAATAGATTGTACTAATTGAAAAAAATGTCTTTATAAAAAGGTTTATTATACGAGAAAGATGGGGAAAGGTGGTTGGATTCAAAAAGCGGTGGGGGAAAAGACAAAACAAAATATAGGGAAAAGAACAGAGCAACAACAAAACAGAGGGATTCAAATGGAAAGCAACAGCTGAACTAACTGAGCTAAACACACAATACCGACGCTGTAGCAGGTTCCCTGGAACATGTGCAGAGTTCCATGTGGTAACGAGAAGCTGAAGGAGTCCTTAACCCCTACCCAACTTCCTGTGTGGACCCAGAAAACCCCAAACGACTAACTCAGCTACCCGGCTTGATTTAAACTATATGTTCATTTTTAAAGGCATCCTGTTCAACATAACGTCTGGCTGAAATGTTGGAAGTGTTGCTATCAGAGTTATGCATGACTTCATCCCCTGACATGTGGCTGGTTCTGTCTCCTGCGGCAGCCATTTTGTGGCTGTGTCCACTGCCCCGTGTCAGAATCCCAAAGGTGGCCCACAGGCTCAGAAAGACCAGAGACCCCTGGCTGAAGCAAATACAAGCTTTATTCTACTTAGCAAATCCCTATGCAGTATGCAGGTGGTGCGGATGAGTGAAAGATTTCTAGCCTGACTTGGAATATACAGTACCCAGCACCTGTTCTGCCCTCCCAGCTTGAAGAGTCAAATGGATGTATGCATAATGAGGATGTTCTCTAGAGCAGGGATCCCCAAGACGGTGCCCACCAGTGTCATGGCACCTGCTGACACCTTGTCTGGCGCCTGTCAAATGTTTTTGTATTTGCTTCAGCCAGGGGTCTCTGGTCTTTCTGAGCCTGTGGGCCACCTTTGGGATTCTGACACGGGGCAGTGGGCACAGGGAATGCTCTTTAACTTTTGGGGGGATTTAAATATCCCCCCCAAAGTTTTCAGATTTTTCTGCACACGTGGGGAGTCCCCCATGTGTGCAGAAAAATCTCCCTGTTCCCCAAGTGCCCCCTCCGTGTGGATTTAGATATCCACATGGAGGGGGCGACTTGGCTATTAGTATATAGATATTACAATATAATATATATATATATATTATAATATAGTAATATATATTATAATAGTGATTGTTTACTACTAAGTAATGTAATTTGAAATGGTAGATTTAAAGGTAATTCTCTTCCCTGGGGACAAGGAAAATTCTCTGCACAGCCAAGATGCTGTAAAGTTCACCTCCATGCTAGAAAGGAGATGGATGGGGTCTGACGGGATTCTCGCACATCAATCTTCAGTTCTGACATATGTATTACCTATGCTGTCCCCCCCGCAAGTTGAACCCAAACAGATGATAACCAGAAACCCAGCTTGTCATTCTTTTGATCTGTTAAAAAAAAAACATCTTCACTATTTTGCATGTTAACTTAACAAGACACCCCTCTATATACAACTATGATCTGTAATTCCATTTCATTATTTATTTATTTATTTCAATTTATATCCCGCCTAGCCAGGAAACCGGCTCTAGGCGGCTAGCAACATCTGGGAAAGGTGCCGCTTCCGTTATCAGCCTGTTGAGCCCCGCCAGGGAGTCGTACTGAAAGTCTGGTCTAATGCTTGCTAACGGGCCAATGGCCGACTTCTCCCCGTCTGATCATTCCAGCACGCAACCAGCCCATCAGGATGGTCTGACTCCAGACCATCCCGAACGGCCGCCATTTAAAAAAATTCTTAACAATATGCGCATAAACATGCGACGGCCGCAGAGCTCAGCTCAAACGTTCTGGACAATTTCATGTTTCTGAAGGGCCCGTGAAATTTATGAATTTTGTTAATTGAAATGGTACCTAGAAGAAGGTACCACTGGTGTTGCTTTTACCATTCAAGTCGGCGCATGTGTGGAAAAACAAGTACACGATAAGGCACATATGCACATGTGCAAACAGATTTTTTTTTTAAAAACCCGATGGCTGTTTAGACAATCCACCACAGAGTCCATGTGTGGTAAGGTGATTCACGGGGGAGCTTTCTAATCGTGCAACACTGGATAAAAAAGATTGGGATCAAATTAAAGTTGGGCCAATGGCAGGATTAGCTGCCCATCTGAACGCACTCTTTGATTAAAAGAGATGATCCTGTGTGTGTCTTGTTTGCT
The DNA here is from genome assembly GCA_029233225.1 of Lepidodactylus listeri. NCBI lineage: Eukaryota > Metazoa > Chordata > Lepidosauria > Squamata > Gekkonidae > Lepidodactylus > Lepidodactylus listeri. The sequence continues at coordinate 153,371,942 of JARCFY010000003.1, forward strand.
GTTAGAGTTTTCCAACAAAAAGGGAGACTAGGCTAATAAAGTTTGGCAGGTTTACTAAGCTACCAGGGACCAGTGTATGACCAATAAGAAGGCTATCTCAGAGCATCTGACCTAAGGGGCTAATGAACTACAATTCCCATCATACTTTACTTTAAAGGTAAAGGATGCATTTTCCGACACTGACACAAACTGCTTATTACCTTCCCTGCTGGGGCAGTCCACAGCCCAAGCCTACAGAGGAGCCTGACTGTATATTTAGCTCAGCAAAAAAATTCCCTGCTGACAAAAGATTGCTTGTCTTTTGCAGGAGGCCATCCTTGCTCTGCCAGAAATTTTGGGCATGGCTCCTTGGTGTGTGAATGTGGCGCCTCCTATTGTGACACACTAGAGCCCGTCTCCCTTCCTCCCTTGGGCTCTTTCGTCAAGTATGAAAGCAGCAAGGCTGGGAGGCGCATGGAGCGCAGCGAAGGAAGCTTGCTTGATGATCCTCAACAACCAGGTAGGTTGGTCTGCAGTTTAAGTCTGTCTCCATTTCGTAAAACTGTCTCCATTCAGTCTTGCTTGTTCTCTGTTCAGTTCTGCTCTGTCTCCATTTACATAAGAACATAGGAGAAGCCATGCTGGATCAGGCCAGTGGCTCATCCAGTCCATCACTCTGTGCCACACAGTGGCCAAAACTCAGGGGCCATCAGGAGGTCCACCAGCGGGGCCAGAACTCCAGGAGCCCTCCCTCTGCTGCCCCCTCCAAGCACCAAGAAGACAAGGCATCACTGCCCCAGACATAAGAACGTAAGAGAAGCCATATTGGATCAGGCTAATGGCCCATCTAGTCCAACACTCTGTGTCACACAGTGGCCAAAACCCAGGTGCTCTCAGGAGGTCCACCAGCGGGGCCAGAACTTCAGAAGCCCTCCCACTGTTGCCCCCCAAGCATCAAGAATACAGAGCATCACTGCCTCAGACATAGGTATCATATGCTTTGTGACTAATAGCCACTCATGGACCTCTGCTCCATATAAGAACATTAGAGAAGCCATGTTGGATCAGGCCAGTGGCCTATCCCACACTCTGTGTCGCACAGTGGCCAAAACCCAGGCGCCACCAGCAGGTCCACCAGCAGGGCCAGAACTCCAGAAGCCCTCCCACTACTGTCATCTTCTGCAGCTTGAGAGCCAGTGTGGTGTGGGGGTTAAGACTGCTGCACTAGTATTTGGGAGACCTGGGTTCGAATTCCCACTCATGCCATGGAAGGTGGCTGGGTGACCTTGGGCCGGTCATACAGCCTCAACCTCATTGTGAGGTTAACATGGAGGAGAGGAGAATGATGTTGATTGCTTTGGGCCCCTACTGGAGAGAAAGGTGGGTCATAAATGAATTGAATAAACAAAATAAACCTACATCAAAGAATAGTTTTTAAAAGTTCTGCTTCAACCAAGAATTTCGACTAGCCTATGACACCAACATATACAGGTCTTTCCTAAAAATAACGACCAAATCGTTCCTGTCCTGGATGAATGATAACATTTTTACACTCTGAAATCCTTATAAATATTTAGAAATTTAATGTACTCCTCCTCCCCTCAAAATCCTAATCCCCCAAACTGAAGAGTAACTGGTTATGGGAAGGTTTATTCAGTGTCAATGCAGTCTAAAATGACATTGGCATCACGTGCTGCAGCGTCACAGCACTGGCACCCATTCCAGCTATTATTCACCATAGAATAGCCTTTTATTGTCAGTTTATGCAGATGCAGGCCAAATACAAGGATGTTGCATTCATTATCTCAGGACTGATCACTGAAGAGGGGCCGGGATTAAAAAAAAAAAGACCTGAAGAGAACACCCCCCCACCACTGCCACCTTCTTTCTGACGCAGCTCCCTTCTCCCCCCACCTGCAGGTCTCCAGCTAAAGCTCAAGACATTCCAAAAATATCAGAAGATCAAGGGCTTCGGAGGGGCTCTCACAGACTCTGCGGCTATCAATATACTGGCACTGTCACCCAAGGCTCAAACGAATCTTCTCAAATCTTACTTCTCAGAGCAAGGTAAGTGCCAGGGGAAGGTTCTGTGCTGCTCCTGTGCCTTTAACAGAGCCGGGCAGCTGAAATTAGATAAGCGAAGATTCTCTTGTTCTGTTGCCTCCTGTGTGCCAAACTTTGCCTGTTCAGATGTTTCAGGTGGTTGTTAAGAGTTGGCTGCGTTCAGGCAGAGCCTGGGGCTGTTACTCCACACAGACTTTCCGAAATGCCCATATAATTACAACCAATCACTGCAAAGGTCCTGTTCAAGGCAGAGCCTGGCACTTTTTACTCTACCCAGGGTCTCCCGGAGTCACAAAGGCAATCACAATAAATCAGGCAAGAGACAGAGGCAAGGGCAACCAACCGACACAGAGCCAGAGAGCCAAAGGTTCAGTCCTCAGGGTGGGGGAACAGGAAGTACTGGAGTCCAGGGTCCAAAGCCTGGAAGCGAAGGTAGGAGACAGGATCTGGAGTTCTAGGTGAAAAGCAAACACAGGTTATCAGGACAGTGTACGAGGCAGTAATCTGTTCGTTGAGTGGTTCCGCTCACAGCAGGGGTGGCGAGCAAGGTTTTATCTGCCTTTTATTTGCCTTGTTAGCTGGCTCATCTCCCAAGCCCAGGTGTTACTACCTACCAGCTTGTCATTCCTGCTCCTGTAAGGAGTCTGCTTCAGGCATTAGCATAGATCAGTGCTGTGCAATTAAACGGGCACTTCTTTGTCTCTCTTGGGCGGTCAGGCACTCTCTCTGTCTTCTGCACTCTGCTGGCTCAGGAGAAGCCGGAGGTGGCTGACGCCCTGATCTCTGTCCTATTTCTTTCAACTCCCTCCAGAATGAGTGACTCTCACTTCTTGACTTCTCTTTTGCTGGCTCTGCTTCCACATCCAGCTGCTCAGGCGGGCATTCCACTGGTGCAGGACCCAATTCCTCCATTTCCTCATCCCCAGAGGCGAGGCAAGTGGTTGGCTCATGGCACCATTCCCCCCTGAGGACATCTTCCTAATTGGCCTGGAGGCCCAGGTTTCCTGAGATAGGTCTGGTGGAACTGTTGCACCAGGCCGGGGGGCACATAGATTTTCTGCTGGTTCCCAACCAAGATCTGTCCTCAGACCCATACCCTTTCCAGTCCACGAGGTACTGAAGTTGGCTGCGGCATCGACAAGTGTCCAGGAGCTGAGCCACCTCATATTCCTTCTGACTTCCCACCAGCACTGTGGGTAGAGGTGAGGCAGGTGTGTAGAGTGGGTGTGGGGATGCCACAGATGTGAGCAGGAACCGATAAAACACCAGGTGAAGGAAGTTCCACATGATATGTTACCATGCAATGCTTCCTCCAAGCTGTGGAGTCTTGTGAGCAGAAATTCTACTTTATGAGCTACCGGCATTAAAGTTGTGAGCGAGCGATTTGGTGACTGCATGAATTAGTTTGCTCTGGAGCCGTCCTTCCTGTGTGAAGACAAAAATCTTTGAACTGGAGGTTAAAAAACTGTGAGCTAGCTCACACTGACTCAGCTTAGAGGGAACACTGGTTACCAGGTTTATTTCTTCCAAGATCTGGTAAGGGCTGATGGATAGGGCATCGAGTTTATGAGAAGGCTGCTGACTCCAAATGTACTTAGGGGAGAGCCAGACTGAATCCCCTTCTTTCAAGGTTTCTCATGCCCATTGTCGTCTGGCCACGGCCACTTTGTAGCCCTGCTTTGTCTGCTCCAGCAGCTCCCAGAGCACCTGGTGCCCACAGTTCTTGGACAAGGGTGTTCGCAGGTGGCACTGGGGAGTCTGGAACAGTCTGTAGGAAGTATTGTGGGTGACGTCCACAGGTGTCGTTGATTCTCCTCAGCTGTGAATCTTGTTAGGCTGCATGCCACATCGGAAAATTCGACTGGCGAATCGCTTCGTTAACTGAGAAGAGTATCTGATTAAAATACTTGAAATGATATGGAGTATCAACTAATAAGGCATCAATAAATTGAAGACAACGATAGAATTGCACATTTTTCTCAGTAAGACCTGAAGGCATCAGAAACAAGGCTACAGTGGTTCTCATTGTCTTACAGTATATTTGCATCTTTTATTACCTTAAAGGCTTCTATGGTTGTGGTCACACGCGCCAGAAAAACGGGGGGGGGGGGGGGGAAGGAGAATTTGACCCGCAGTTGCACGATCACACCTCTCTTTGAAGATGCGGGCACAGTACATCAGTGTGTGATCAGATGCACTGTGGGTGAGTTGGGGGGGGGTTGTCCCATTTCCCCCCCATGTGCTTAAACAAGGGATCGATGAATCGCAGCTCCACACGGAAGGCTCCCTATGTAGGGTGCGATTATGTGCATACTGTGAGGGGGTGGGCGGCACAGAGTCAGGATGGCTTGATTAGACCATCCTGATGCCATGAGAGCACACTAGAGTGATCAGACATGGGAAAGTCCACCCATGGCCCATTGTAACCTGTTTACCGCCAGTGTTTTTTAACTCCGCTTCTGAGGTGGAGCAAAACGGGTTGCTGACGGCTGCAAGGCGCTTCCCAGATCGCACTTTAAATCTGGGTCTAATTGTGCGTATGATCGCAGCCTATGTTGACTTATAGCCCTGGAGGGCATGTGCTGTATATTTGATATAATTTACAAAATTTGATGTCATTTACAGTTTATATTTTGCATTATATTGACTTTACACTACAAAAAAATCATAATAAAATACATATATAAGTGATGGCTAAAAGTGTTAAAAGAAATAAGAGTTTATGCTTTATATATGACCTCCAGGTGAGGCTGGAAGCTGTCCCACTATTTCATCTCCAGGTGACAGAGATCAGTTTCCCTGGAGAAAATGGCAGCTCGGGAGGGCGGAGTCTATGGCCTTGTAGCCTGCTGAGACCCCTCCCCTCCCCAAACACTGTCTTCCCCCAGGCCGCACCCCCATATATCCCAGTCTCTCAACCCAGAGTTGGCAATCCCAGTTCTTACTTGGTCATTCCTGAACAGAGCAAGACAAGAGGGGCCCTGTAGCTAAAGAGGCAGCGTTTTATTTTAGCTTAATTTCCTCCAAGGCTCTGTTCATGTTCCTTGGCATCACTAAAGATGGAGTCCTTCTACACCTTTGGTTTCTATGGCATCCTGGATGGGAGGAGACCTGAGGTAACAGTAAACCAGGCCTCTGGTTTTAATCAGGAAACCAGCGCCCCCCAGGCAGAATGGGCCCGTAGCAAAGGGCTCTGTTTAAAGAGCGGGGGAGTCCTAGCCCCTTTCCAGGAGGCTGGTGCGCGTGCACGCACGCACGCACCGGGATTACATCACCCGGAAGTGACATTATCATGCTGGGCATGTTGCCAGGGCAACGCTCTGGTAATCGCCCTATAACTCTATGGTACCATAGAGTTTTCAGGGCGATTGCTAGAGCGTCGCCCCGGCAATGTGCCCAGCATGATGACGTCATTTCCGGGTGATGTCATCACGCTGGGCAGTCACCTCCGGAGAGAGAGAGAGAGAGAGAGAGGGAGGGAGGAGTGGGTGGGGAGAGGGGTGCGGGGAAGCCCGGCCGGGGGGGAGAGGCTTTTGTGGCGGCGGCAGAGGTGGTAACATCGTCCTGGCGCGCATGCGCAAAGTGCATGCAAGGAACTCCTATCTCGCAGGTGGCAACCCTACTCTCTCTCTCTCTCTCTCTTTTTCCCCCTCCCCCTCCTCCCTCCGTCCCCCCCTTGGCCTAGCCCCCCCCCCCGGGAAATTGGAAAGTCTACACCCTTGCATCCTCATCCAGTCTGTGGTAGAAACATTCCTGGAACGTTCCAGTCCCAATACACCACAGGCTCGCTTGCACGTTCCTGAGCCCCTTTGCATCGCTCTTGTCCTCCTCTCTCTCAGGGATCGAGTACAACTTAATCCGAGTCCCCATGGCAAGCTGCGACTTCTCAGTGAGGCTCTATACCTACGCCGACACGGAGAACGATTTCGAGCTGAAAAATTTCAGTCTGACTGAGGAGGACACCAAAATGAAGGCGAGTGCTGCCACCGACTCCGCTCCAAAGATGGATGTGTAGGCTGCCCCACCGCCGCCACCTGCCCGTAACACTCATTTCATTCATGGCCCAGGTGGGACCAAGAAAGTTGTGAAAGGGGAGCCGAGCAGGAGCTCCTTTGCATATTAGGCCACACACCCCTAATGTAGCCAATCCTCCAAGAGCTTACAGAGCTCTTCTTACAGGGGCTACTGAAAGCTCTGGGAAGACTGGCTACATCAGGGGTGCGTGGCCTAATATGCAAAGGAGCTCCTGCTATGAAATGAGCCCTGAGTTTCTGTCAGAGCTCTCTCAGCCCCACCTACCTCCCAGGGTGTCTGTTGTGGGGAGGGAAAGGGAAAGGAGTTTGTAAGCCGCTCTGAGACTCCTTCAGGTAGTGAAGGGCGGGGTATAAATCCAATCTTTTCTTCTTCTTCTTCTCTAGTGGGGACCTAAAGTGGTTTACGTCATCCGCCTCTCCTCCATAAAGGGGAGGTCACAGCTGTTAAAAAGCCCGCCCCACACAACTGCACAGTGCTTCACCATAGGGTGGGGCCTGGAGATCTCCTGGGACAACAACATCTCCAGACTGCAGAGACCAGTTCCCCCTGGGGAAAACGGCTGCTTTGCAGGAGGGATTCTGTGCCGTCGTGCCCAACTTCCCTCCCCATGCCCCACCCTCCCCCCAGATCTCCCGGAATTTCCCAACCCAGAGTTGGCATTCCTACTTCAGCATCCCTGCCAGCACCGCTGCTCCAAAAGCCATGATTATTTAGTGCTGGCTAACGAAGGGTAGCAAATTTCAATGCTCCCTCTAAGCTGTGGAGTCCTGTGAGCAAAAATTCTACTCGGTGAGCTAACTGGCATTAAAGTTGGGAGCGAGCGATTGGGCTGGTGTGTAAATTTGTTTGCTCTGAAGCCATCCTCCCTGAGCTAAGACAAAAATGTGTGAGCCAGAGGCTAAAAAACTGCGAGCAAGCTCACACTGACTCAGCTTAGAGGGAACACTGGTCGCAAATCAATGCTCCCTCTAAGCTGTGGAGTCTTGTGAGCAAAAATTCTACTTTGTGAGCAGCTGGCATCAAAGTTGTGAGCGAGCAATTTGGCCACTGCATAAATTAGTTTGCTCTGGAGACATCCTTCCTGAGCTAAGGCAAAAATGTGTGAGCCAGAGGCTAAAAAACTGTGAGCTAGCTCACACTAACTCAGCTTAGAGGGAACACTGGTCGCAATACAGGCCAGGTGATTGCACAAGAGTCCGGGTGTAAATGACAAAGACCTTCTTTCCCCCAGATCCCCATCCTCCAGCAGGCCCAAGCTGTAGCCCCCAAACCCCTGTCCCTCTATGCCAGCCCTTGGACCTCCCCGATCTGGATGAAAACCAATGAAGCCATGACGGGCCGCGGGACCCTGAAGGGGAAACCAGGCGACAAGTACCACAAGACCTGGGCCAACTATTTCATCAGGTAATGGCACTTAAAGTCAATATTGTGCTGTGCCCACGCCAGGCACCCCCAAATGGGTTACTTCTGCACCCAAGACAAGCTCCAGCTCTTATTTGCTTTTATTTTACAAAATGTATATCTCGCCTTTCTGTCTCCACAAGAGGCACCCAGGTGGCCACCTCGAACCTAGAGTTGCCAGCTCAGATTCAGGAGGCAGAGCCTGGGGCTTAAGGGTGGAGCCAGGAGGATCAGGGTGGGCCTTGGGGGGATATGGGCGGGGCACAGTAGTTGCAGAGGGTGGCCGATGGCGGGTCAGGGCAAGAGCTTGGCTCAGTGGATGTGGGAAGGCAGAATACTTAGAAGCTACTGTTCCGAGCAGAAACTCGGGCTCCTCTGCCTTGAGTCCATGTGAAGCTGCCTTATACTGAATCCGACCCTTGGTCTGTCTGGGTCAGTCTTGTCTACTCTGACCAGCAGCCACTTTCCAGGGTCTCAGGCTGAGGTCTTTCACATCACCCACTGCCTGGTCCCTTTTAACTGGAGATGCCGGGGATCGAACCTGGGACTTTCGGCATGCCAAGGAAGAGGTCTTCCAATGAGCCACCACCCCTCCACTTACAAAGCTCCTGTTCCCACCAGCCTATCAAAGTCACCCTTGTCTATTCTGCCTTGCGGTGGCTCTTCAGGGTCTCCGATGGTGATGCTTAGCATCATTCGACTTGATCCGTTGAGCTGGAGATGTCAGGGATTGAACCGGAGGCCTTCGGCACGGCGAGCAGATGCTCTGCTGCTGAGCTACAACCCCTTCAGTACTTCACTCTTCTGTTTCTCCTCCAGAATGTTGGGGGAAATAGACAGGAAGAGAAGGAGGAAACAAACTCTCCTAATATTACAGATCCTACCGGAATCCAGCAGGGCTCCTCTTAAGTGTAGCCAGTTTGGTGTGGTGGTTAGGTGTGCGGACTCTAATCTGGGAGAACCGGGTTTGATCCCCCACTCCTCCACTTGCACCTGCTGGATGACCTTGGGCAAGCCATAGCTCTGTACCAGCTGTTCTCTCAAGGACATCTGTCTCAGAGCTCTCTCAGCCCCACCCACCTCACAGGGTGTCTGTTGTGGGGAGGGGAAGGGAAAGGAGTTTGTAAACTGCTCTGAGACTACAAGTGAAGGGTGGGGTATAAATCCAATCTCTTCTTCTTCTTTTCTAGGTGCTCATGTTCTGAATTTATTGGGGGAGGGTTCAGAACAGGCTAGTGAAAGCACTTCCTCAGGATTGACTTTAATGCATTTGCTCCCTCTAGTGGTTAATCCAATATTACATCAGTGTGTGTGCAGCATAAAAACCAGTTTAAATCTGCAGGGAGATATTCCATACGTACAGCAATGTTATACCTAATTGTCTGACAGAGGGAGCAAAACATGTGCAGAAAAGAGAAAAAGGGATACATGAGTGAAGAAAGTCAGAAATGCGGAAGAGCCCTATGATAGGAATGGCAACTCCATATTCAGAAGCACTATACCCTTAAATATCAGATTTGGGGAGTGAGACAGGGGAGGGCTGTAGCCTTTATACCCTGCCGGGGGCTTTCCTGATGCATCTGACTGGCCATTGTTAGGATGATAGGCCTGATTAGGGTTACCACCCTCCAGGTGGGGCCTGGATCTCCCGAAATTACAATTGATCTCCAGGCCACAAAGATCAGTTCTCCTAGAGAAAACGGTGGTTTTGGAAGGTGGACTCTACGGTGTCTGTTGGGGTCCCGACCCACCCCAAATCCCACCCTCCCCAGGCTCCACCCCCAAGTCTCCAGGAATTTCCCAACCTAGAGTTGGCAACCCTAGGCTGGATGGATCTTGACTCTGATCCCACAAGTTTCTTATGTTGCTTCCTCCTCCGTAATGCTCACTCTGAGCTCCACCGTTTCCCCGCTTGCAGGTTCTTAGACGAATACGCCAAATATAACGTGACATTCTGGGCGGTGACGGCCGGGAACGAGCCGACGGCTGGAGACATCATCTTCTACCCGTTCCAGTGCCTGGGCTTCTCCCCTGAGCACCAGCGAGACTTCATCGCCCAAGACTTGGGCCCCGCCTTGGCCAACAGCTCCTACAAGGGCATAGAGCTCATAATTCTAGATGACCAGAGAGTCATGCTCCCTTACTGGGCTGAAGTGGTGAGTTTGCTGACCCCCCCAGTGGAATCCCAGCATCCCTGGTTAGGTTTCAAAAGGAAAATACAGGAGGAGGCCAGATGTTCATGGATGCGAAAGGGGCAGATGTCCACGCTGTGTCTTGAGAGGCCCCCTCCCCCACGTGTGTTAATTAATTAATTAAAGCTGTGATTATGCTGCCTCTTCAGAGTCCTGCTGGAGGAAGTTTACAAGCAGGGCTCATTTCGTAGCAGGAGCTCCTTTGCATATTAGGCCACACACCCCTAATGTAACCAATCCTCCAAGAGCTTACAGAGCTCTTCTTACAGGGGCTACTGTAAGCTCTTGCAGGATTGGCTACATCAGGGGTGTGTGGCCTAATATGCAAAGGAGTTCCTGCTATGAAATGAGCCCTGCTTACAAGCAAAACAACATCACAATATAAAAACAAACCATTCAGAACCGGGGGGGGGGGGGGCGGTCTACCGTTCTTTAGCACTGGGCCCGCTGTGGCCTTCTGGCGTCCCTGAGGTGAATCAGTTGTTCTCATTTCCATTGCCTCATGAGGTCTGGAAACACACCTGTTTAAAAGACAAACATGGAAGACGGTTAGAGTCTAGGGTTGCCAGCCTGAGGTGTTTTGTCTTCTGCCATTCACACCTCATCTTTTTCTGCCCCTCTTGGCTCAAAACTCCCAGTCTGTTGCTGTCTCCCCTTTCTCTGTTCATAAGAACATTTGAAGAGCCCTGCTGGATCAGACCAATAGTCTATCTAGTCCAGCATCCTGTCTCACACAGTGGCCTCAGCCAGTTCCTCTGGAGGGCCAACAACAGGGCAGAGAGGCCGAGACCTTCCCCTCATAAAAACATCAGAAGAGCCCTGCTGGATGAGACCAGTGAGGGTCCCTCTAGTCCAGCATCCTGTCTCACACAGAGGCCTCAACCAGTTCCTCTGGAGGGCCAGCAACAGGGCAGAGAGGCCGAGACCTTCCCCTCATAAAAACATCAGAAGAGCCCTGCTGGATGAGACCAGTGAGGGTCCCTCTAGTCCAGCATCCTGTCTCACACAGTGGCCTCAGCCAGTTTCTCTGGAGGGCCAACCACAGGGCAGAGAGGCCGAGACCTTCCCCTCATAAAAACATCAGAAGAGCCCTGCTGGATGAGACCAGTGAGGGTCCCTCTAGTCCAGCATCCTGTCTCACACAGTGGCCTCAGCCAGTTCCTCTGGAGGGCCAACCACAGGGCAGAGAGGCCGAGGCCTTCCCCTCATAAGAATGTAAGAAGGAACCTGCTGGATGAGACCAATAGTCCATCTAGTCCAGTATCCTGCCTCACACAGCGGCCCCAACCAGTTCCTCTGGAGGGCCAACAACAGGGCAGAGAGTATGAGTCCTTCCCCTGATGCTGCCTCCTTGCTCTGGGATTCAGAGGTTTAGTGCCTACCCTTCCACAATTTCCCCTAGCCTTGATGGGTCTCCTGTTCAAAACCAGAGGGAGATTGCCAACAACCAGGGGGACATCTTGTAACTTTTCCCTTCCCTTGATGAAATTTCAACTCCTGGACCTGACCAATCCTCTGAAATAAAAGACTTATTGGCCAGCAGCTGTAACATCAACACTCTGCTTGTTTCTAGGTTCTCAAAGACCTCCAGGCTGCCCGCTACATTAATGGGATTGGCATCCACTGGTATTTGGATTTCCTGGCCCCCATCGACTTGACGCTACCCATCACCCACCATCTCTTCCCTGAATACTATCTCATTTCCACTGAAGCCTCCACCGGTTCGTACTTCTGGGAGCCCCGTGTGGTCCTCGGGGGCTGGGACCGTGGCAGCAAATACAGCCACAGTATTCTTGCGGTAAGTTCCGTATAGCTGCGGATAAGTTGACACTGACCCTGGGGACATGCGTTTCTTTGGGATATGGAGAATTTACAGCGTCCTTATAAAAACCCAGGCAGAGAGATAAGTAAACTTTGGCAGAAGAATCCAACCATCCGTTTCAGAGACCGCCTGTGGTCTTTCCTAACACTGCAAATCGTAATTTGCTTTTGTAGTTGTCATGGGTCAGGTTGCCAGATCAGGGCTGGAGATTTGGGGATGGACCCTGGGAGGGGAAATATTCAGGAAGGGAGGTAACTCAGCAGGATGCCATCTCCTCCTGGCAGCCCTGGATTAACCATTAAGCAAAATAAGCACATGCTTAGGGCACCAAGGAAACGGGGTGCACCATAGAATTCCCCCCAGCTCTCATGCCATCATTATCATCATCATTTAATTAAACTTATGAATCGCCCACCCGGCAAGCAGGCTCTGGGTGGTTTACAACATTACAGACATTTAAAATCAATTAACATATAGTTAAGATTACTAAAAATGAAACAAGAGATTGAAACCAATCAAGATGGCAGTTTGCCAGCCACAGTGCTGTCCCACACAGCAGGTACTTCACCGGTAACCAGTGTAGCTGGCACAGCATAGGTTATTTATGTGCTATACGTGGTGTTCCCACCAGGACTTGCACCACCTCATTCTGGACTAGTCTCAGGGGCAAGCCAGGATAGAGCGAGTTACAGTAGTCCAGCCTGGATGTGACCATCGCATGGATTACTGTAGCTAGGTAGTCCTTCACTGCCACAATCTACTTTAGTTGAATTTTTTAAATTGTCCCCACTCCTCCACTTGCACCTGCTGGATGACCTTGGGCAAGCCGTAATTCTGGCACAGCTGTTCTTGAAAAAGCAGTTTCTGTCAGAGCTCTCTCAGCCCCACCTACCTCACAGGATGTTTGTTGTGGGGAGGGGAGGGGAAGGGAAAGGAGTTTGTAAGCTGCTCTGAGACTCCCTTGGGGAGTGAAGAGCGGGGTATAAATCCAATCTCTTCTTCTCTTCTTCTTTACTTTATTATTTATTTTACTAATTGTTCACATAAACAAGACATGTTTTAGTACTAGGGGGCACCATCGTTGGGTTGTGATTAAGGCATCGGTTGGCTGTAATCTGGTCCTGCCTCCGAGGGGGAACTGCTCTCTAGTCTGGAGTCTTTTTCTATCCATTTGGATGCATTTATCGCGGCACGCAAGCAAAGCTTGGGACTGGCTGCTGCACTGTCTCTCCCGGTCTTGCAGAACCTAAACAACTATGTCACGGGCTGGACCGACTGGAACCTGGTGCTGGACATGCAAGGGGGCCCCAACTGGAGCAGGAACTACGTGGACAGCCCGATCATTGTCGACGCGGCCAATGACGTCTTCTACAAACAGCCCATGTTCTACCACATGGGGCACTTCAGGTGAGAGACAACCGAGGCCTTTTTGCTGTCTGGAAACAAGGCGAGCCTTTGGGGCAAAGAGCCCGGGGCCTCGGCCACCTTGGGGCTGCAGGAAGGTATCTAGCGGGGGCTGCAGTGACAGACAGCCACATCCAGTTCACCCAATCGTTATTCCTCCATGTCCTTCGCCCGGTACATTCTAGAAACTACAGTTCCCAGAATGCCTGGTGTTACTAGGTCAGGCTTATGTGACATAGGCCGATTTTACACCTCCCCTCTAAAGTAGTTTGACTGCTGTCTTTTCCTGTGCTGATTTCACAGTGGTGTGAAATTTCACTCCAGGGGGTATAAGTGCACTGAGAAACCACAATTGTTTAAAGCAGAATAAAGCGGTATAATACTAGCTTGACCACAGGAGGGCAATTAGTAGGTATGGACATTTCAGTGGCAGCACAGTTTCACACCGCACAGAGGTATGGGCAGGGTTTTTTGGAACTAGAATGATTCCAGCGGGAAAGTCAGATGTAAAATCAGCCATAATTAGACTGCTGTCTGGAAAAGCCAGGCCCTGCCTGCGAACAACATCTCTCCTGTGGTCATTTAAGATTTCTTGGGCTCCACCCGCTCGTCAGGGGCCCGCAGACCGAAATCATTCCAGGGGTCAGGCTAACTCCCTCCCAGGCCTCAGCATCTATCGTTTCTCACTCGTTATAGGTGCTAATATCACAGCACATCCCATCCGTTGGTGATGGAAAGTGCAGTCAAGTTGCAGCCGGCTCATGGAGTCCCATGGAGGAAGAAGAAGAAGAAGAAGAAGAAGAAGAAGAAGAAGAGGAAGGGATTGGATTTATACCCCGCCCTTCACTACCCAAAGGAGTCTCAGAGCAGCTTACAAACTCCTGTCCCTTCCCCTTCCCCACAACAGACACCCTGGGAGGTAGGCGGAGCTGAGAGAGCTCTTTTCAGAACTGTCCTTGAGAGAACAGCTCTGAGAGAACTTGTGACTGATCCAAGGTCACCCCAGCAGGTGCAAATGGAGGAGTGGGGAATCAAACCTGGTTCTCCCAGATCAGAGTCAGTGCACTTAACCACTACGCCCAACTGGGAAAGGGAAAGGAGATTGTAAGCCACTCTGCGACTTTGCGTGAAGAGCAGGGTATAAGTCCAACTGTTCTTCTTCTTCTCAGCCCTGGTATTCCTAGGCAGTCTCCCATCCAAACACTGACCCGGGCCAAGGCTACTTAGCTGCTGAGATCTGATGAGAGTGGGCTAGCCTGGGTTATCCCGGTCGAGGCACCCCACCCTTTAACAGATGTTCATTAGTTCAACTATGTCATGATACTTTTACCCTGCGTGGTACATAGGGTTGGTATATCTCCTGCTATAGCAAGGGACCTCCCGGTATCAGCCCCTGCTGCCTGCCACTGCTCAGTACGGAGGCACAGGGTGGGGGGGAGAAATACCCTGAAAATCGCTGTCCCATTGATGGTGACATAATTTCAGGGGTGAACCCAGAAGTGATGATGTCAGGCTATTGGGGTGATGTTCTAGGATTCACCCAGTTGCCAGTGAATCCTAGAGCGTCTCAGTGATGGTCTGAGATCATTTCCAGGTGTCCCCCCCCAGAAATGATGTCACACCGTCGACGTGACGTTGTGCCCCCAGTTCTCCTGGTAACTATACCTATTTTATGTTACTCCTACTTGGCTTTTTCTCAACGGCTGGAAAGCGGCCTCATCCACTCAGATTAGACTGATTACTCTTGGGATCGGTTCTTGTTTCCATCTATCCTTCCTTTGAAATCTCTCTCTCTCACTCCCAACCTTTCTGTGGTCAGCAGCTTTGAGTATAAATATTTCTTCCTGATGCTTGAACACTCCCTGCATCTGAGGAAGTGAGCTTGGACTCACAAAACCTTATGACGGAATAAACATTGTTAGTCTTTAAGGCGCCCCTGGGCTCATTTTATTTTCTTCCTTCCTGGATCTGAATTGCCCCTTCTCGTTAGATTCACTGGTATTCTACCAATTCTACCAAGAATTTCTATTACATAGCACAGTGCACAAGTCTTACACACAACGGCAGCTTCCCTCTACTGTGTGTGCTAGCACAGGTACAAAGTTACACTGAACCACTTGTCACTTGCAAACTAATAAGAGTCCTTTATTCAGGGAACTACATTCTAGATAGTACAGGATGAGAGACAGGGACAGGATCTAATCTAACTAGCTAGGATGGATGCAAATGCAGAATGCATGCCCTACATCCACGGTGCCAAAGATGGAGAGCAAGTTGCTCCTTCTTTGTATGTGTATGAGAGAGAGATGAGTAAAACCGGAAGGAAGGAAGTCTCGTCCCTAAGAACAGCATTCGGCTTCAAAGGGATAGTCTCAGATAGCAGGAAGTAAAGGATACTCTATGGTCGATTTCGCAGTAGCGTTTGCCCCAGGTTTGCCCTCATGCTTGCACCGGAGCTTCTGATCGATTTCACACCAGTTGCTCCGGGCTCACGTTTTGCTCTGGAGTATCGCCCTGCTGCACTGGAGTTTCCCTGGAGCAAACAAATCCTGTTTTTAGAGGCTTTTCCTGTTTGCTCCGGAGGAGAACCCAAAATGAAAATATGCCCACTTGCCCGCCTTTCTTCCGGGCCGCCCCATTGTGGGAGTTTCTAATATTTTTTTTGGAGAAAACCTTCATCACGCTATATTGAAAGGGCTGAGGTTCCAAGTGGGAAAATGAAGAAAATACTCCAGAGGAAACTGGGAGGGGAAATTCCGGAGAGAACGAGAGGCAACTGGCCAGTGTGAAATAGGCCTATGTGTCCTGTCTATAAATCTATGGTGCTGTCTCTGAAGTCTGAGGCAGGAGACAGTGTACAGTCCCCCACTTCCAACACTGCTTCCATGCCCTGCATCTTAAAGCTCCCTGCTTGCGCTCCTTGCTTGCAGCGGAAGAGGTAATACAGCCTCCCAATCTCTCTCCGAAGCCAGCAAAGCAAAGATGTATTGATTCATTTATTAGGATATCTCTACCAGGCCTCTGTCGATGGAAGATGGAGGCTGGTGTGTTTGGGGGTGAGGCAAAATCTCAAAACACCCAAATTGCCAGCATAGCAGTGAAGCTGATAGGCAGTAGGTCCAGGATGGACAATTGGAAATACTGCTTCACACAGAGAGTGATTGAAATGTCGACTTTGCTGCCAGAGGACGTCGTGTGAAGGCCACAGGAATGAACAGCTTTAAAAGGGGATGAGATAGATTCATGGAGGACAGGTCTATCAATGGCTACTAGACATGGTGATTGAGGGGAGCTCCATATTCAGAGGCACTAAACCTCTGAGTCACAGAACCAGGAGGTAACACAAGGGGAAGGCCTCAGCCTCTCTGCCCTCCTGTTGGCCCTCCAGAGGAACTGGTTGAGGCCTCTGTGTGAGACGGGATGCGGGACAAGATGGACCCTCACTGGTCTGATCCAGCAGGGCTCTTCTGATGTTTTTATCAGGGAAACGTCTCAGCCTCTATGCCTTATTGTGGGCAGAGGAACTGGTTGAGGCCACAGTGTGAGATGGGATGGTGGACTAGATGGACCCTCACTGGTCTGATCCAGCAGGGTTCTTCTGATGGTCTTGTGAGGGGAAGGCCTCGGCCTCTCTGCCCTGTTGTTGGTCCCTCCAGAGGAACTGGTTGAGGCTGCTGTGTGAGACGGGATGCTGGACTAGACGGACCACTGGTCTGATCCAGCAGGGCTTTTCTCATGTTCTTATAGCAAACAGGCAAACAAACAAACACAGTTGTGTTTGAGGGATATGATTCTTAATTGCCTCGATGTTCTGTTCCTACAGTAAGTTCCTCCCAGAGGGGACCCAGCGCATTGGCATCCAGAGCAGCAAATGGACCAGCTTAGAGTACTCGGCTTTCCTGCGCCCCGACGGTTCGGCAGCTGTCGTGGTCTTGAACAGGTAAGCATACAGGATTATAAATGGGTAGAGCGGTTCCTGAGAGTTGGCTCAAAGTAAAATGGGAAGCTGTGTGTGTTTGTGTGCGCGCGTGCAGGTGGCTGACCAGGATGTTGGAATGTGGATGGTGCTGCTGACATTCTGAACGGCAGGCAATAGGCATTAATGATAGGACCATCACCTGGGTGTACCAGAGTCTGAGTTCCCAGAGCCCAGGAATAGACACTAAGGCTAGATGACTAAAGCAGTGATTTCTTTACTGAAGGATTCTCAAGCATCCAGACATAAAGTCAAGCACACACACACACATCCGGTACAGAACTAAGAATTCAGAGTGGAAAGGTACAGAGACCGTTGCATTAGCAGGTAGTATCGTTGGTGGGGCAATACTTTACCTGAAGATAGAGGAGGAAAGAACGATGGTCTAATGCAAAGAAATGCAATGCGCACTGATGGCATTATATATTTATTTATTCATGTATAACTCCACCTTCCTCCCCAGTTGGGACCCAAAGAGGTATTCCCCTGAGACAGTGTGCCTGGTCCGAGGTGACCCAGCAGACTTCCATGGCACAAAGTGGGGGTTCGAGTTCAGGTCTCCCGGATACTAGTCCTACACTCTTCATCACCACACCGCACTGAGCTTGCTGGGACAGCATTTCTAAATATGAGTGAAAGAGGGGGGACTGGGAACATCCTCGGGAGGAATGCAGGAGTTGTGGGGTGTTCAGCAACTAGGCTCTCAGGGAACTGGGCTAAGGGCATTACAGAAGGGAGGTGCCACCCCTGAAAAAGCCCTGCCCCTAGCTGCCACCAGTGTTCCAGCCAGTTTGGTATAGTGGTTAAGTGTGTGGACTCTAATCTGGGAGAACCGAGTTTGATTTCCCACTCCTCCACTTTCACCTGCTGGATGACCCTGGGCGAGCCATAGCTCTGTACCAGCTGTTCTCTCAAGGACAGTTGTCTCAGAGCTCTCTCAGCCCCACCTACCTCACAGGATGTCTGTAGTGGGGAAGGGAAGGGAAAGGAAAGGAGTTTGTAAGCCGCTCTGAGACTCTAAGTGAGTGAAGGGCGGGATATAAATCCAATCTCTTCTCTTCTTCTCTTCTCTTCCCTCCAAGCTGAGTTAGTGTGAGCTAGCTCACAGTTCTTTTAGCCTCCAGCTCACACATTTCTATCTTAGCTCAGGAAGGATGGCTCCAGAGCAAACTAATTTATTCCGAAGCCCAATCGCTGGCTCACCGCTTTAAATGCCAGTAGCTCACAAAGTAGAATTTTTGCTCACGAGACTTCGCAGCTTAGAGGGGGCGTCGAGATGACCCGCAAGCAACACATGCGGGAAGTTCCAAACTGTGCAAGGAATGGGACCGGCAAGATAGGGAGAGAGGGGGAGAGGGGGAGAAAGAGAGAACACAATGGCATGAGGCTCACCTTTTATACCTAAAATGTGGCCTAAAGCAGATACCTGTGGTCACCTGGTCCCCAGGAGATGGTCACAAGAACTTAAACTAAGAATGGGGCAGAAAAAGGGATCAATAGCTGGGCAATCGTGAACTTAATGTTCGGCAGGGAGTGACACGTCTTTGGGAAGGGGGTTGACAAGGGAGAGAAAGAAGAGAACCAATCAGGTTACAGGACCGGAGAGCCAGTTTGATGTAGTGGTTAGCAGCGTGGACTCTAGTCCGGGAAAACCGGGTTCAATTCCTCACTCTTCCTCTTGCAGCTGCTGGTGTGACCTTGGGTCAGTCACAAGTTCTTTCAGAGCGGTTCTCTCAAGGACAGCTTGCGAAAGAGCTCTCTCAGCCCCACCTACCTCCCAGGGTGTCGGTTGTGGGGAAGGGAAGGGAAAGGAGTTTGTAAGCCGCTCTGAGACTCCAAGTGAAGGGTGGGGTATAAATCCAGTATCATCTTCTTCTCTTCTTCTTTGGATTAACAACCAGATGTGTGCCAGTGATGTTATCTTGACGGGTGGCAGGAGGGCTTGGTGGCTTGCTACTGTTGCCCTTGGGCACATCCTTTTGCCTGAGGCTGGAGAGGAATGTGTGTTTCTCCTGGTGATGCTAATACCTGAAGGTGGAAGTGGGTGGGGGAGAATGCCTGCATGATAGAGAAGGGAGTTTCTCATGGCATCTGTGCAGGAACATCTTGTCCTTTTTGCAGAGCGTGGCTTCCCTCTGTGATCTGCTGCTGCTTCTGTGTGCATAGAGGTCAGGGCTGCTGGGCTGCATTTTGGTGCTGGCATGGCTGTGGAGATGCAGGAACAGGAGGCTTTAGGGCTGCCAAGTCAGTCCAAGGGGCGGGGGATCCCCCGCTACAGGGGTTCCCGATCCGCCGGCCAGCATTCGGCCGGCGGGGGGAACCCCACCCCCGAAGTCGTCCCGTCAGGACGACTTCCCCAGTGTAATGACGTCACCCGGAAGTGACGTCATCACATTGGGGACGTTGCCAGGACGACGCTCTAGCAATCGCCCCAAAACTCTATGGTGCTATAGTTTTTGGGCGATTGCCAGAGCGTCGCCCTGGCAACGCCCCGACGTGATGATGTCACTTCCCGGCCCCAGGAGGACTCCCCCCTGCCAGTAAGTCAGAAGGACTTGGCAACCCTAGGAGGCTTCTAGTAGTCCCAGGGTCCACATCTGGCTTGGCATGCTGCTTAGGCCTCCCCTTGGCCATCGTACATCCCAAAGTCCAGGAAAAGGCACTTCTCTTGGGCTTCTCTGTCCGTTGCCCTGGCACACTCTTTTCACAGTTCAGCAAAGCAGTCATTTTTAAGAGTCTTTAATAATACCATCTGAAGTGGCTGCATGGCAACCTGGCCTGTGTGTGTGTGTGTGTGTGTGTGTGTGTGTGTGTCTGCGCACAACTGTTCAGAGGTCCGATCTAAAAATTCAACAGAAGCAAAAAGTATTTTGAGAAGACAGGCAAAGTTTCTCAGGTGGAAAGGGTGGGGGGTCTGCCTCCTGAGCACGAGAGGTTTCCTTGCCTGGGCAAGCTCGGTTGGCCACTATGATTTTCTTAAAAACACAGACACTGCTTTTGTGCTTGGAATAGCACCCAAAGTAGTGCACAAGTCCAAAACCAGCGAAAGATTAGTATTTTTAAAAATGAAAAGAGGAGGAGGAGATTGGATTTATACCCTGCCCTTCACTACCTGAAGGAGTCTCAGGGCGGTTTACAATCCCTTTCCTTTCCCCTCCCCACAACGGACACCCTGTGAAGGACCCATCTGGAGGCTGGCATCCCTAATCTGGGCCTCATTTTGTCTCTTCTTCTTCGTTCAATTGATACCCCGCCATTCCCTGGCACGCCCTCCTCTTCTTTGTTCTTCTTCCCAGGACCCCCAAGGACGTGCCTTTTGGAATCTCCGATCCCGGCGTTGGCTATATCCAGTCAGTGGCGACCGCAGATTCTGTCCAGACCTATCTGTGGAAGCGGCCCGTGGGAGACATGGCGCAGCCCAGCTCCAGGTCATCGCAGCCCTCAAGTGCTTTGTTCCCTTGAGAAGGCTTAACGCTGCTGGGTAGATTGGGGCTCAGGGTCCTGTGGAGGGGTCTACACAGAAAGGCCTGCATGAACCAGGATGGGATGGTCGGGGGGGGGGGGGGTCTGCCACCCCCAATCCCATCCTGACCAGGATCGGCGCAGTAAATATTCCCAGGGTGCTCTGCCTTCCGTGTCCGCTTCCTCCCGGTTGCTTGACATTAATCCCTCAGCGTTCCCCATGCCCTCCTCCTCATTGGTTCAGGGTCTCCTTTTCTCAGATGTTTTCATAGAATAAACCATTTCTTTTTCTAGAAACCCATTTGTTCTCTGGCTCTTTTCTTTGGCATTCTGCCCAGGGTGGGATCGAGGGCAGACTGACAGTAAGGAGGAAGAAGGAGAAACATTAAAAAGAAAAATAAGGCCTCTTCGGCTTACAGGAAGTTCTGGCCATAGAGTTGCCAACAGTTCCTAGAGCTACCTTTTCACTTCTGGGTATCTCTAGGAATTGCCAGTATCTCTATGGTAGGAGCTTCTGATAAGTAGGCAAGGCCTTGTTTTTCTTTTTTAAATTTTTCTTCCAGGGCTCTACCCCCTCCACAACCTTCCTGCCTGGGAACCGTAGCAAAATTTGAAGGCCAAAATCAGAGTTTCCTGTTCAAGCAGAAGATCCAGTACATTGTTTTGGCCCAAAACAAGGCCTTTTCTCACAACCACGCAGTAAACCTGTATTTGGACATGGGGTTTTAGTAAGGAAGGCGTGGCCAAATTCACGGAGCAGGGGAGTTTCCGTGCTTCAGATTTTACCTACATGAAAACTTCAGGGTGAAGATTCCTCATAGGGCTTTCATAGCATTGCCAGCTCTGAGTTGGAAAATACCTAGAGATTCTGGGGGTGGAGCTTAAAGAGGGCAGGGTTTGGGGAGGGGAGGGGCCTCAATAGGGCATAAATGCCATAGAGTCCGCCCTCCAAAGCAGCCATTTTCTCCAGGGGAACCGATCTCCGTCACCTGGAGATCAGTTGTAATCCCAGAAGATCTCCAGCCACCACCTGGAGGTTGTATCAAAACACAAACACTCCGTGAATAACTTACGTACAGAAGTAGAAAGAATATATTATCCAAGACAATTTTAACAATTCTTAACAGTTCAACCATTTCTCCAATACAAACACTCTTATAGTTTCTTAAAGGGTTAGGATCCAACAGTACTTAATACAAAAGACAAAATCCAAATAAAGCTCCACAGTCTTCTGTATAAGATGCTTCAGGAGAGCAGACGCTTCAAAAAAACTGTAAGTTCCCCAGGGAAACAAAAGTCCCACGTTCAGGGAGTAACAGCCATACACAGCCGGCTTCAGTGCCGTGTTCGCTTCCTGCTTCCTCAGATAGCTGATTCTTTTCTAGCTGTGAAACCCAGTGAGAGCATGGAGACCAGAAAGGGCATTTGCGTGGGATTCTGTGGGGGTGGGGTTTCAGAGATCCTGGGACCAAGGCAAAAGTCCAAGATGGGGCCCCTGAATCGCTGCCAGCCCACTGCGGGCCTTTGCAAGGTGATTGGGAGCTGCCCAAGTTCCAGACGGGGAGGGTACAAGGAGTGGCAAGGACCTACCCTGTTCTTTTCCCACATCCTGGGGCAGGGATCCAGGGGTGGTTGGGGCCCTCCCAGTGTGGGGCCCAGGGCAGCTGACCTTCTTGCCCACCGGCTAAGATCACCCCTGTGTAAGTGCAGTGCGTACCCAGAAAGCAGACAGCATCTACTTGAGGCCGAACGTCATTTGAAAGGCCCAGGCATTCCAGAGCAGCTTTCTGGGTCAGAGTCTGCAGTGCCACCTGGCGCTGGATTCCTTTTAAGAACACCAGAAGAGCCCTGCTGGATCAGACCAGTGAGGGTCCATCTAGTCCAGCATCCCGTCTCACACAGTGGCCTCAGCCAGTTCCTCTGGAGGGCCAACCACAGGGCAGAGAGGCCGAGGCCTTCCCCTCATAAGAACATCAGAGGAACCCTGCTGGGTCAGACCAGTGAGGGTCCATCTAGTCCAGCATCCTGTCTCCCACAGCGGCCTCAGCCAGTTCCTCTGGAGGGCCAACAACAGGGCAGAGAGGCCGAGGCCTTCCCCTCATAAGAACATCAGAAGAGCCCTGCTGGATCAGACCAGTGAGGGTCCATCTAGTCCAGCATCCTGTCTCACACAGTGGCCTCAGCCAGTTCCTCTGGAGGGCCAACCACAGGGCAGAGAGGCCGAGGCCTTCCCCTCATAAGAACACCAGAAGAGCCCTGCTGGATCAGACCAGTGAGGGTCCATCCAGTCCAGCATCCTGTCTCTCACACAGTGGCCTCAGCCAGTTCCTCTGGAGGGCCAACCACAGGGCAGAGAGGCCGAGGCCTTCCCCTCATAAGGACATCAGAAGAGCCCTGCTGGATCAGACCAGTGAGGGTCCATCTAGTCCAGCATCCCGTCTCACACAGTGGCCTCAACCAGTCCCTCTGGAGGGCCAACCACAGGGCAAAGAGGCCGAGGCCTTCCCCTGAGAAGAACAAGAGCCTTGCTGGGTCAGACCAGTGAGGGTCCATCTAGTCCAGCATCCTGTCTCACAGTGGCCCCAACCAGTTCCTCTGGAGGGCCAACAACAGGGCAGAGATGCTGTATTGATAAGATCAAGATGGGTAGCCATGTTAGTGTGTTTGTAGTGGCAGAAAAGAACAAGAATCTAGTAGCACCTTTAACAAAATTTGTGGCAGGGTAGGCACTTTCATGAGTCACTGCTCACTTCTTCAGAGTGTAATGCAAATGTTGGACTGGCTGGGCCATGGGCCTATGTTCTTATGTTCTAACATGTGCAGAGTGTCCTTTCTCCAGCTAGCTGGAAACAGCAGATAGGGCTGCCGGTAGGGTTGTCATCTCCTGGTTGGGAAATTCCTGGAGATTTGGGTGGTGGACTCTGAGGTGGGAGTATTTGGGGGGGGGGGGTAGGACTTTTGTAGGTTATAATGCCCTAGAGTCCACCTTCCAAAGCAGCCATTTTCTCCAAGGGAACTGATCTCTGTCGCCTGTCAATTGTAATCAGTGTTCCCTCTCAGCTGAGTTAGTGTGAGCTAGCTCAGTTTTTTAGCCTCCAGCTCACCCATTTTTGTCTCCACTCAAGAAGGACAGCTCCAGAGCAAGCTAATTTATGCAGCAGCCGAATCGCCCGCTCACAACTTTAATGCCAGTAGCTCACAGAGTAGAATTTTTGCTCATAAGACTCCATAGCTATAATCCCAGGAGATCTCCAGCCACTGCCTGGAGGCTGACCACCCTCGTTGCCAGTTTAGAAGACACGCTGGTCAGACTCAAGACCACCAGAACTTTGCTGTTTTCCCAAGCAGCAAAAAAGACAACCTCACTTTCTGAGGCCACCCACTGCGTCTGTGGCCGAACGATGCTTCAAACCCCAGCATTCCCAGATCCAGTGTTTAAACAGAACAGCTCCGGCCCCTGTAAGTGCGAGAGGCTTGAGGAGATGGAAAGCAGAGCTGCCAAGGTAAATGGGTCAACCGCGCTGTCTCCGGAGGCTGAAGTATACAGGCGAGAGGCACCAGGCTACCGCAGGGCACAGCAGGTTGGCGGAGTTCCAGGCCTCACTACGGAAAACAGAAGCTGTTGGCTTTGGAACTTGGCAAGCCTGGAGAGCTGATGTCATCCTGTCTAAATCAACAGTTACGTCTGGGGGAAACGCTTCGGTCTGGCCAGCGCTGCCAGGAAGCACCCCTGACTGAAGTGCGGCAGCCAAACCGTTTGCACAGCTGTGGTGGCAGGCCTCCAAACCACAAGAGAAGGGCAAAGCTGGGGGTGCGAACAAGGTCACGGAATTCCGGGGGGGGGGGGGGGGGGAGGACAGGATTCTGGGGAAGGCTACGACAAGGAAGCTCTGCCGATTATTTTTGCTCTCCTACTCCACAAAACCTCTCCGTATAGCTGGACTGACACACAAGCTAAGTAGTGTACCGCGGGGGTCCCCAACGTGGTACTCGTGGGCACCCTCCCAGTGTTTTAGAAGGTGGGTGGGGCCACACAGGGCTCCTGCCCAGCAGGGTTTCTGATTGGCCGCGAAAGATCTGATGGACTATGCAGTTTAAAATGACGTTTCGGTGGCGTTTGCTACCACAGTGTTGGTTTTATTCTCTCTTCCCTGTGGGAGAGCCAGTTTGGAGTGGTGGTTAGGAGCACGGACTCTAATCTGGGAGAGCCGGGTTTGACTCCCCACTCCTCCATGTGCAGCTGCTGGTGTGACCTTGGGCCAGTCACAAGTTCTCTCAGAGCTGTTCTCTCAAGAGCAGTCCTCAAAAGAACTCTCTCGGCCCCACCTCCCTCACAGAGTGTCTGTTGTGGGGAGGGGAGGGGAAAGGAGATTATAAGCCACTCTACCCTATCATTGCACCCTCTGTCCGGGAGCAATGCTCGCATTTAACTATATCCCTCTTTTCGCCCCACAGCTGAGAAAGCAGCTTAGAATATTGCTCACCCCACCTCCATTTTCTCACCACAACCTTGTGAGGTAGGCCAGGGTGAGTTTGTGACGGGTCCCAGCGAGTGGGGATTCAAAGCTCTGTCGCCCAAGGTCCTAGTCTGCCACTCTACACACTCACAACATCGGCTCCAGTCCAAGGCGAGTGGCTTTCTGCAACAAGGGGCGGGGCTATTAATGGCCATGGGGTGGAGCCAGCATCTTTCCTGGCACTGAATCCAAAGTCACAGCACCCATAGAGGAAGGTCAGGACAGACAGAGTGCCCCGATCTCGTATAATACTTTAAACTCTTGGCTCCTAAATTTCAGAGCATCCCACAGGTGTCCCTCTTTGGCCATCCCTACCCCCCATAATGCAAGTTGTGCCCTGCCCACCTACCATTTCTGGAGACGCAAGGATGCAGGGCGTCAGGTTATGGGGAAGAAAGAGGATCGTTCTGATATATTTCTGTAGCATTTCTGTTTTTAAACGCAGCAGTACATGCCCCCCTCAGACTTTCCAAGGGACTGGTTCCAAATCAGATTAATCCAGCTGATTAAAAAAAACATCATGCCAATTTTTTTTTTTTAAAGAGCACAGACAACTGAGAGGAGATATAACCGTCTTCACATACTTGAAAGGGTGTTATACAGAGGATGGTGCGGAGTTGTTTTCGGTTGCCCCAGAAGGTCGGACCAGAAACAACGGGTTGAAAATAAATCAGAAGAGTTTTCGATTGAACATGAGGAAGAACTTCCTGACAGTTAGAGCAGTTCCTCAGCGGAACGGGCTTCCTCGGGAGGTGGTGGGCTCTCCTTCTTTGGAGGTATTCAAACAGAGGCTAGATGGCCATCAGACAGCAATGCTGATTCTGTGAATTTGGGCAGATCATGAGAGGGAGGGCAGGGAGGGCTGCATCAGTGCTTAGTTCTCGTGGCCAGGGAAAGACCATTCACCACTTTCAGGTCAGAAAGCAATTTTTCTCCAGGCCAGTTTGGCCAGGGATCCTGGAGGGTTTTTTTGCCATCTTCTGGGCATGAAGCAGGGGTCACTTGGGGGGGGGGGGTCTGTGGGGGGGAGGTATTTGTGAATTTCCTGCATGGCGCAGGGAGTTGAATTAGATGACCCTGGAGGTCCCTTCCGACTCTTATGATTCTATGATAAGATAAAACAGGCCTGAAACCAGGATTTTGTGGCTTGTGGGGCAATTTTTTTCCAGGTGGGGCTAAAGTTCTCAGTGCAGATCTCTAAACTGCAGGCTGACAACCACTTTAGATGACTGTTCTCAGCTGCTGCAAGTTAATCCCTTCTGCCAGCCTGAGCAACAATTCTGATACCAAGTTGGCAGGTGGGATGATGACTTCTATAGTAAAGAAAGCTTAACCCTTAGGCAGAACAACTCTCTTAAAGGAGGCCAGTTTCTTGACACAGAGTGAGAAGGGATCCTAGAGGTCACCTGTTCCAACCCCCATGGCTCAGTGCAGGAATTAGTCAACTACAGCACCCCCACTCTGCTTAAAGGAGCACACCCCTTTAAAAAAATGTTTTATAATGATTGAAAAAAGCATTTACAGGAGAAATTCTTGTAGGGCTGTGCCTTTAAGAAAGGGGGCAGAGCCCCCCAAAGCCCCACTGTCAGTACTCCCTCTAAGCTGAGTTAGTGTAAGCCAGCTCACAGTTTTTTAGCCTCCGGCTCACACATTTTTGCCTTCGCTCAGGAACTCCAGAGCAAACTAATTCACGCAGGAGCCAAATTGCTCGCTCACAAAGTAGAATTTTTGCTCACAGGTCTCCACAGTTTAGAGGGAGCATTGCCCACCATCACTATGGGCCTGAGATAAAATACCTTCAACTCTTTTTAGCGGAAACATAACACAAAATAAATTGTTTAGAGAAGAAAGAAGAATCCGTACCAAATGGACTTCCTAAAATCCAGTTTCACCCGTGCCCGGATTCTCCGTTTCACATCCCCCAAAGAAAGAAATGGCTGAGGACCAAAAGGCTGGAGGAGACAAACTGAGCCACGGAGAACTCACATGGATTTATTGGCCTCGGCTCCCCCTCCCCCGGATTCTGGAATGGATAAGTGGAAAAAGTCTGAGGAGATGGGTCGGCTGCGCTGGGCCGGGCCTGGCCAGGTACAAAACAGTCTATGGAAAAACGACGGCCCATGTCTTCAGCCTGTGTAGGTCACTCCTCTTCCTCCTCCTCCTCTTCCTCCATGTTGATGGCGCGAGGCTGTAACTGGCTCGGCACCTGCCGATGGACAGAGACGATGCCGCTGAGGAAAGCGTAACCGACCATGGCTGCTAGTCCCACCAGCACGGACAGGATCTGGTTCCGGCGTTTGTAGGGGTCTTCCTCAGCCTCTTCACCGGTGGCTGCCTTGGGAACCACGGGTGGAGGGTCACCTGAACATAAGAAGAGCCCTGCTGGATCAGAGCAGTGGTCTGTCTAATCCCACATCCCTCCAGTCTCAACACACTGGCTAACCAGCCCCTCTGAAGGGCCAACGATTGGACATAAAGGCCGAGGCCTTTCTCTTACGTTGCCTCCCGGCGGTCGGATTCAGAGGGTTTTGGCCTGTGGAGGTTCTCTTTAGGCACCATGGCTAATAAACACTGATAAGGTGCGTTCAGACACGCTGTTTGATCCGGTTTTGTCACTCTTCAATAACAGATTTTATGTGCGCGTTCAGACAGCAACAGCCGCCTCCCGTCCCCAGCTATTGGTTTCCAGCTCAACCCCCCCTTTAAACCGGAGTATTTTGTTACCAGGTCCCAAGTGGTGTTTCCTCAGCTCTCCCAGTTAAAGCTGCAGTTTCCCCCTGTGTGATCGCTCCACCGTTGTCAAGCCACTTCCGAGTGTTTAAACCCCCTCCCCGCTCGGAAGCCCATGGCTTCCGCTTTTCGCTCGCCATTTTTTTTGGTGCATTGGTGGAATGCGCACAAGCGGAGCTCCGCTCCCGCGTTTATAAAACCAACGTTTAAACGGTCTCTAGTTTTGAGTTCAGGATCCCAAAAAGGCCAAAAAAAAAAAAAAAAGCGCATAAGCGGAGCTCCGCTCCCGCGTTTATAAAACCAATGTTTAAACGGTCACTAGTTTTGAGTTCGGGATCCCAAAAAGGCCCCAAATGTTTTTTAAAAATGTTTTTAAAGGGAAGTCTTCTGTCACAGCGGTGAAATCACGGCGTTCTGTGGAACAGTCAAACGAAAGCCGTGATTTGCCTGTGGTTCTGTGCATGCGCGTGGATAAAGTTTTTCAATTCTATGGATAAGCAACTATGCGCATGTGCAAATGGAGATTTAAAAAAAAAACCCAAAAAACCCCAGACACACGCTCCTGTGTGATCGCGATTGTCCGGAGTTTAAAAAAAAACGCAACGGAGTGGGGGCCATTGAAAACCGCCGCAAGCACGCCGTCTGAACACACCCGTAGACTCATCTTCGATTAATCTGTCTAATTCCCTTTTAGAGCCATCTATGCCCGTGGCCATCTCGACATCCTCCGGCAGCAGATGCCACATTTTAACCATTCGATGAATAAAGAAGTACTTTCTTTTTTCCATCCTGAACATACGGCCCATCAGCTTTATTGGGCGTCCTAGTACTTTGGGAGAGGGAGGAAAAAAATTCTCTTTGGCGACTCTCTCCACCCTGTGCATAATTTTATAAATCTCGATCATGTCCCCCTGCCCTTGGTCCTCTCTTTTCTAAATGCAAAAGTCCCAGACTCTCCAGCCTTTCCTCATAGGGAAGGTGCTCCAACCCCCTAATTGTCCTGGTCAACCTCCTCTGTACTTTTTCCAGCTCTGCGATGTCCGTTTGGAGATACGGCGACCAGAACTGTCCACGGTGTTCCAACTGAAGCCACATCATAGATCTTTGTGGAAGCTTTACAATATTGCCTGTTTCATTTCCAGTCCCTTTCCTACCAATTGCCTTTTCCACAGCTTTTTAACACTTTCATCGAGCTATCCACTACGACCCCAAGATCTTTTTCCCTCTCAGTCTTAGCAAGTTCAGATCTCATCAGCCTATACTGGAAGCTGGCAAGGAGGGAAGGCCTGCGAGGTACTGGAGGACCAGACCCCTGGCCTTACCAGGAAGGAGACAGTTGGCCTCAGCTTGTCCACCCAACTGACAATGCCAGACAGCCAGGCACTTTGCAAGGTGAACGATCACTGCTAAATCACCTCAGAAAAACCGCTTTCCAAATCTGCACCTCAGGAGCAAAGAGGACCAGATTCTGCAGGGCAGATGCTGTGGGAAGGGCCTTTTTTTTTTTTTTTGGCTCACTGGCAGAGCACCTGTTTGCCTGCAGAAGATCCCCGGTTCAATCCCCAGCAGGTATTTATTTATTATTTAGAACATTTTCCGTGCCACCTCTTCAGAGTCCTGCTTGCGGCGGTGGCGGCTTACGATGAAAAGCCACAGCATTAAAAAAAAAATGTATTGCTTGGTTGGCATGCTTTTATGTGGTATAATAAACAGGATATACACAAATATTTTAAACAACATACGGTACGATCCTCTATGATGAGAACGTGGCTTAAAATTTTAAAAAAACCAACGTTTTATGTAAAAATACCAAAACGGGTGGCATCTTTAGAGGCATTTACGAACCCTAAACTAATGACTAGCAATTTATTGGGAAGCTATGAAAACTTGTTGGATTTAAAAGGTCATTTAAAAACACAAGAAATGCTGCAAAAGCAGGTAATGAGATTGAACTGGTGGGAGAGACTCCTGCTGGAACCCAGGTTTGCAAAAGATAAAAAACAGGGGTCCCGCGAACAATATACTGAAATAGATAAAATATTATTACACAGGGAAGAGAAAGTTATAAAAAAACCTTTATACAATATTACTGCAATACAAAATGCAGGATGAAGAGGTTAAAACGAACAAGAAGCCGTTTTTAAAAAGCCGGTCTAAAAAAAAGCATTAAAAAGTATTCATACAACAGAAGCTGAACACTAAAAAGCCAATAAGATTTAAAAAAAAAACAATTAAAAGCCTGAGTAAAAAGGTATGCTTTGGCACCTAAGAGAAAGTAGAGCAGGTGCTAGGCGAGCCCGGAGGGGGAAGGAAGTTCCAAATGGGAGGTGACACCACAGAAAATCCCCGTCTGTAGTCACCAGCTGCCTCACCTCTGAGCGTGGAGGGGATACAGAGCAGATTTGAAAGGCAGATCTTGACGGGCAGGCTGGACAGTATGGGAGGATATGGCCTGTCAGATACAGTACAGTGAGTGTACAGATAAAGGATCTCGGGGAATGGGAGATAGGCCCTTCTCAGCCAATCAGAATAGACAATGCTGAGCTCGATGGACCAATGGCCTGGCCTGCCGACTTACCCACTGAGATGTCTTGCTTCCACTACTGTTGATATGGTACTATCAGACCCTAACGTGGTACTTAGGAGTATGGTATTTTATACTGTTGTTTTAATCTGGTTTTAACAGTATTGTATTTTGTCCGGTTGTTAACCGCCCTGAGCCCCGCTTGCGGGGAGGGCGGGATACAAATCCAAATAAATAAATAAATAAATATAAGAGGCCCATAGCTAGAGTTATGTGTATGTTGAGATTCTGTAGAAACCCGGAAGAAAGGGCAGAATATGATCGTGGTCACAGTTCCCCGTTTTGGGGAAAAAGAAGCAAGTTTCTAGTCCTGGCTGTGAAGATACGCTTGAAAAAAAATGCAAATCTCTGAAGCCGGACGGATAGGTGACTCAGATCTCCAGTAACCAGGGGACAGGGCTTCGATACTCTGAGCAGCTCGCTGCTTCTCTCCCCACGATTTGCAAAATCAGAATAAATTATGCAGATGAGAGGAAGGCTGCAGAATTGTACAGGTTGCAGTCGGGATGACCCACAGCAGAATGTCAATTGTTTGTACAAAGGAGGGGGGGGGAAACCCCAAACCCTGCACATGAACTTTTCCCTGGATCAAATGAGGGTTGGCTCCTATGACCCTTTTCCGCTAAGACTTCCTCCCAGGGAGAGACGCTTCCCCTGCTGAAGGAAGAAGAGCCTTTCTTTCACGAAGGAAGTCCTTCTCGGTTGAAGGAAGACTCGGCGGAATCCAACCCGAACCATCTGTGGATCCATCCCCAAAGTGTCTGGCCCCCTCGCTGACCCTTCTGGGTGCGGAAGCTGACGTTTCCCTCACCACCACCACCCCGGCTCCGACACAGCAGGAGCAGCCCTCACCTTCGTCCCAGGGGAAGTAGAGACTCAAGATGGTCATGCAGTAATTGCAGAGGTTTGGTAAGGCCTTCAAGTGCTGCTGGAGCTTCCCATTGGGCAGTTTGGCCTTCAGGAGCGGGGCCAGGTGGCTGAAGACAAAGGCATCCAAGGAAGCCGGCCTGAAAGAGAAAGAAAACCGGACACCCCGAGAGTCCTCAACCCATTTGGACTGGATAGTATGGGCGGAGAGAGCGGACCTGGCGACTCCTCTCTCTGTTTCGTAGGAAGGTCAAAAAGGAAACAAAGTTATCATCTGTGTGGGGAACGGCTGCCTACTTCTTTCTCAGCCTAGTGACAAGTCTTTGGCCTCCTTAAATACGTTTACCTCAGAAACAGCCTGTGAAAATGTCAACTTTATTGTGTTGTTTGAAAATCCCAACCATCCTCCAAAAAACTCAGGGCAGAATATTTGGGTCCCTTCCCCCAATAACAGCCCCGTGAGGTAGAATAGGCTGGGAAGAGAGAGTGCCTGGCCCATGGCGGCCCACTGAGTTTGATGGAGGAGCAAGGATTTGACCCCAGTTCTAGCCGAATGTTTTCATACTTGATTGCTAAAAAAGCCCCGGGGGCAAAAGCCGACAGCACGAAAAATAAATATCATACATGCAAGGAAAGTAAAGGTATGTTCATTTCCCCTTGTATCCCCCTTCCTCATGGTATTTTCTCTTTCCCTCCTCCTGGTAGCCCCATATCCTCTCCCCTTTCCCTGCTTCCTTCTCACTTTCTCACCCACCAGTCACACTACCTTTTATCTGGTCCTATTTTCAGCAATATTAATTTGTCTATTTTTATAATACACCCTTGTGCACAACGGGGACCCAGAGCAGTTCACGTCATTCTCCTCTCCTCCATTTTAATCCTCACAGCAACGCTGTAAGCTAAATTAGGCTGAGAGAGAGTGACTGGCTGAAGGTCCCACAGCAAGCTTCCATGGCAGAATGGGGATTCAAACCTGGGACTCCCAGATCTTAGTCCAATACTGTAACCACCACACTACACTGGCTATATGCAGCGGCTGCAGTTGAACAGTAGCAAGCAGCCGGGCCTGGGTGAGTCATGCAGTAGCAAGTTTCCCGATAGCTGCCTGGCCGTGATGAGTCCCCTCAAGGCCAAAACAGGCCTGGAAAGCCCATCCCAACCTGCCAACATAAACCAAGGCTCGGAAGCTGGCAATACTGTTGTAATTGCCTAGCAACAACCACTGAGGTGTCCGAGGGCATTTGTTTCTTAAAGCTACAGGAGCGCCTTCTATTATCGGGGGGGGGGCAACCCCAGTTACCCCCACCCCCATGAATATTTTTTTCCCTTTAGATTTCAATTTTTTTTGCAAACCCAGGGCTTTTCTCAGGTTTGTAGAAAAATCTGGTCTATCCATGGCCCTAATGTTCAAATTTAAGTATCCACAGATGGGGCATTGTTGAGAATTAGACATATTGACGTTAATAAATATGTTTCCCTTGTCACCACTGAACCAGACTATCTGCACCACCCTCCCTTCAGCAGCAGGCCTCCGCCATCAGCTCCCACGAGCCGTTCCGCTGGCTACTTACGAGTCTCCGAAAAAGAACTTCTGCCTCCCAAGGCGCTGGGACAGGAGTGTCAGGCACTCGCAGGCTTCCCGGTACAGCTGCAGGGGACGGAGATAGTCGCTGTGTCAAAGCCCATGACTCACATCCCGTCACGAAACTTATGTACACCAGTGTTCCCTCTAAGCTGAGTTAGTGTGAGCTGAGTTAGTGTGAGTTTTTTAGCCTCCTGCTCACAGTTCTTTGTCTTAGCTCAGGAAGGATAGCTCCAGAACAAACTAATCGTTCACTCACACCAGTAGCTCACAAAGTAGAATTGTTGCTCACAAGGCTCCACAGCTTAGAGGGAAGATACACTTGAGCACACTCAGAGAGGCACACCTCACGGTTCGCCAGTCCCCTTCCCCAAGGTGTAAACTTTGTTTGCAGAGTTGGGGGGACAGTATCCTGCTGTGGGTGGGTGGTGGGGAGCCGACCAACCCTGATCAGATTCCTTCTTTCCTGTAAATCATGGTTTCCTGCCCCTACCATGGTTTCCTGCTGGGCTGATGGGAATTGTAGTTTTTGTGATCTCCCAGAATGGCCTGAAAGACTAAGACAACTCAGCTCACATAGACTCATAGAATCATAGAACTGGAAGGGGCCATTCCAGCCATCTAGTCCAACCTCCTGCTCGATGCAAGATCAGCCTAGAGCATCCCTGACAAGTGTCTGTCCAGCCGCTGTATAGAATCTACATTGCAGGCAAATATCATAGCACCGTTACTTCCAATTCCATGAGAATCTAACGTCTGCCTTCAGCCCGATCAGCATTCAGTAGAGCCGCAACATTCAGCTGACAGGTTTTAAAAAATGTAACACTTATCTAATCAGCCAGTCAGAAGCACACGTTTCTAAAATGTGTTTAATCATTTCTAGCTTAAAAAGGTAAAGGTTTCCCGTGCTCGGAAGCAAATACAGGGACGGAAGGTGCCTTCTTAGAAGAGGCATTCCTGTTTCCCTCATGCTCAGAAAGGAATGCTGCTTCTGAGATGATGACTACTGCAATATGCCTGGGCATTATCTACGAAGAGGCACCTCCCTTCCTTCTTACACAGGAGAGAATGCCTCTGTTTTCTAAGACGGACCTACAGTGATCATATGTGGGCATCGTCGAAGAAGAATTCGCCTTTATGAGACAAGTCTGCATCCTCTAAGCCAGGGGTCCCCTACGTTGTGTCCTTGGGTGCCATAGCGCCCTCTGGCAACTTCTTTGGTTCTCAAGTGTTTTTAGAAAGTGGGCAGGACCAAATCCGGCTTTTTCCCAGCAAGGCTGATGATTGGTCGTGCAGATTTTTGAAAACGTTGCTTAGCTAGCAGCTGCCACCACAGCACAAAAGATCTTCACTGTGTAACTGAAGGTAAGCTGCGGTAGCCATTTTGTGGCTGGCTCCGCCTCCTGTGACGTGTGTATATGTGTGTGTATCTATCTATCTATCTATCTATCTATATCTATATCTATATATCTATCTATCCCTGCCTCATGAGATCAGACCAAGGCCCACCCAGTCCAGCCTTCTTTGCCAGCAAAAGGGTCAGGATGTCTTGCTGCAAACCAGCCAGTGGATCGGGATGTATTTTAGGCCCAACTCAGATCTCAAAGGTGTGGTGCCATAGAGACCGCAGACACCTTTCCTGGGGCCCACCACAGGTTTTTGGAAAGTGGGTGCGACCAAGGGGGTCATTTTCCCCTCAAGGCTTCTGATTGGCCCCTGGAAATTTGATTGGCTGTGCAAGTTTTTAAAAACATCGCTTTGGCAAAAGCGGCCACCACAACATGAGGATCTTCACTTGTGCGACTGAAGGTAAGGTGCAGCAGACATTTAGTGGCTGGCTCTGCCTAGGGCTGCCAAGTCAGCCCGGGGGGCGGGGGATCCCCCGCTACAGGGGTTCCTGATCTGCCAGCCAGCATTCGGCCGGCGGGGGGAACCCTACCCCCTTCTCCAGCGTAATGACATCACCCGGAAGTGATGTCATCATGTTGGGGATGTTGCCGGGACGATGCTCTAGCAATCGCCCCAAAATTCTATGGTACCGTAGAGTTTTGGGGCGATTGCCAGAGTGTCGCCCTGGCAACGCCCCCAACGTGATGATGTCACTTCCGGTGACATCATTGTGGCGCGCGCGCAAGCGCGCACACCGGGGAAGCTTCTGGTGGCAGGAGGACTCCCTCCCACCGGTAAGGAAAAAGGACTTGGCAACCCTAGCTCTGCCTCCCACGACAGCCATTTTGTGGCTTGTTCCACCTCCTGTGGCAGCCATTTTTGTGGCTTGTTCCACCTCCCGTGGCAGACATTTTGTGGCTTGTTCCACCTCCTGCGGCCAACACTTTGTGGCCGCCGTTTTGTGGCTGTGCCCACCACCCTGGATCAGGATTCCAAAGATGCTCACAGGCTCAAAAAGGTTGGGGACTCCTGGGCTACCCAAGATTGCGACTCCTGTACCCTACACCAGCGTGACGGGCCTCCAGATGGCTTTTCCGGCCAGACGGATGGCCAGCCAGAGTGATGCCGCTCACCTCCTTCTCCAGCACCTCCTCGTTCTCCAGGCAGTTCTCTCCGCAGATCATCTGCAGCCGCTCCAGCTGCCGCTTGTGCATGCGGACCGGCAGGAAGAAGTTCAGTGGGAAGGGGATGGCCTTGGCGTACCACTTCCGCGTGTGCTCCACGTAGTTTTTGGCATCCACCCAGAATGTGTGGATCTGGAAGAGGGGAAAGCATGGCACTGGGACCTCCTACACGGCCTGGTTCTGCTGCCCTTAGGCAGGGTCGTATATATTCCCAGGCTGCACGCTTGTTTGGAATTTGGCATCATGCACAGAATTCTTAGAATCTCAGCCTGAGTCCCTTCTGCGATTCACAGCCCCATGGTGGTGGTGGTAGGAGATGCTGTCAAGCCACAGGTGACCCCGTAGGGTTTCCAAGGCAAGAGAGTTTCGGAGGTGGTTTAAGAACATCAGAAGAGACCTGATGAATCAGACCTGTAGTTCAGCTAGTGCCAGCACCCCATCTCATACAGTGGACTCAACTGGTTCCTCTGGAGGGCCAACCACAGGGCAGGGAGGCTGAGGCCTTCCCCTCATAAGAATGTCAGAAGAGCCCTGCTGGATCAGACCTGTAGTTCATCTAGTGTCCAGCATCCTGTCTCATACGGTGGCCTCAACCAGTTCCTCTGGAGGGCCAACCACAGGGCAGAGAGGCCGAGGCCTTCCCCTCATAAGAACACCAGAAGAGCCCTGCTGGGTCAGACCAGTGAGGGTCCATCTAGTTTGGCATCCTGTCTCACACAGAGGCCCCAACCAGTTCCTCTGGAGGGCCAACCACAGGGCAGAGAGCCCGAGGCCTTCCCCTCATAAGGACATCAGAGAAGCCCTGCTGGATCAGACCAGTGAGGGTCCATTTAGTCCAGCCTCTTGTCTCACACAGTGGCCTCAACCGGTTCCTCTGGAGGGCCAACCACAGGGCAGAGAGGCCGAGGCCTTCCCCTCATAAGAACACCAGAAGAGCCCTGCTGGGTCAGACCAGTGAGGGTCCATCTAGTTTGGCATCCTGTCTCACACAGAGGCCCCAACCAGTTCCTCTGGAGGGCCAACCACAGGGCAGAGAGCCCGAGGCCTTCCCCTCATAAGGACATCAGAGAAGCCCTGCTGGATCAGACCAGTGAGGGTCCATTTAGTCCAGCCTCTTGTCTCACACAGTGGCCTCAACCGGTTCCTCTGGAGGGCCAACAACAGGGCAGAGAGGCCGAGGCCTTCCCCTGATGTTGCCTCCTGGCTCCGGGATTCAGAGGATTAGTGCCTCTGAATGGGGAGGTTCCCTCTAGTAACCATGGCTAGTAGCCATTGATAGCCTTATTTTCCATGAATCTGTCTGATCCCCTTTTAAAGCTGTCTGTGCCTGTGGCCATCACTACATCCTCCAACAGCGAATTCCACATTTTAAAGAAGTATTTCATAGAATCGTAGAATCATGGAAGAGGCCATACAGACCACCTAGTCCAACCCCCTGCCCAATGCAGGACCAGCCTAGGGCATCTGTGACGAATATTCGTCCAGCCTCTCCTTGAAAGCTGCCAGTGAAGGGGAGCTCACCACCTCCCTAGGCAGCTGATTCTACCTTTGAACCACTCTGATCGTGAAAAGGTTTTTCCTACTATCCTGCCGATACCCTTCTGCATGTAATTTAAACCTGCCGCTTCGGGTCTATCCTCTGCTGCCAACGGGAACAGCTCCTTGCCCTCCCCCAAATGACAGCCTTTCAGGTATTTAAAGAGAACCGTCATGTCCCTCCTCCATCGCCTCATCTCCGAACTGAACATTCCCAAGGCTAACCTTAGCCTTTCCTCGTAGGTCTCCGTCTCCAGATCCCTGATCATTCTTGTCGCTCTCCTCTGCACCCTCTTGGTTTTGTCCACCCCTCTTGATTTTGTTTCCTTTGGTCTGTCCTGAATCTACTGCTCATCGCTTCATTGGATGCCCTGGAGTTCTAGTCTTTTGGGAGAGGGAGAGAAAGCTCTCTTTGTCAACTCTTTCCACCCCGTGAGTAATTGTATACGCCCATCAGGTCCTCCCTCTTTCCTGAACTAAAAAGTCCCAGACTCTTCAGCCTTTCCTCATAAAACGGCAATGGCTTCCCGTTGTCCACCTCTGCGGAGACCCTGGACTTCCTGGGCAGCCTCCCACCCCGAGTACTAGCCAGGGACCACCCTACTTAGCTTCCGAGCTCTGACGAGCCACCCAGCTCGGTCCTGCCCCCTCTGCACGCACAGACTCTCCTCCCGCTCTGACCTGGGGAACTCACCAACACAGGAAGCAGCTTCTTCTGCAACAGAGACACAAAGGCAAGCGTGTCGGCCCCCTGCCGAGCCGAGAGGTCGTAATCCGCGTTGAATTTCTAAAGCCAGAAGGAGACACCGTCAGGGCTGGGGTGACGACAGCCACGCCCCCTCCCCACCCCCCAGCTAAGTCTCTGCGCTCAGAAAAAGCATCGGAGGAGCCAATGCAGAAGTATCAAACTCATTTGTTAGAAGGGAGGGAGTGCTGGGGGGGGGAGTGGGGGGAGCCACTCCATTGTGGCTTCAGCACAGCGGAACAGCCTCGTCTGCAGCAGTCAAGCTCCATGGGAGCGTCTGCCCAGCGCTGCACTGCTGGCTCTGCAGTCCGCCCGGGTGATTCCGCACTAGACCTTAAATCCTGGTTCAACCCTGTCCCTGAACTTACATCCTACACTGCACTCGGGTCCACCCCTGTAATTATCTCGGGGTAATTTTTGTTTCCACGTTACACTGAGGTCACCCCGGTTTCACCCCACACTTGTCCCCGGATAAATGGATGCTATTCTAGCCAGGGATAAATGCAAGGTATTGTGTTGCAGGTTGAACTCTGATAAAACCCAGGATGAGATCCAAGTGCGGAAAGGTGTGCTGTCTTGGCTGGTTGCCACAGAGACTACACACTGCAAGCTGGAAACATGGTCCGGAGTCAAGGTAAATAACAAAGCCAAAGGTCAGGTAGCCAGGAAGTCAATTCAAGGTGACAAGGAGCAGCTGCGACACACACAGAAGCAGGTCTGAATGTGCAGATTTGCTGCCATGCTGAAGCAGGTGCACGGAGTGTTTTTGAGCAGGTCCTCCCTTCCCTGGGAGTTGAGTCTGCAAAGGCTTACAGCTCCTCTCGCTGCCTTTGCAGGAGCTGCAGTCTGGCACTCCTTCTTCACTTCTGCAAAGTCAACCTTTGACGTGCCCTCCATCTGGGGCACTCAGGAGGACTAGGCGGGGCGTCTGGCCTTGGGGTGTCTGCAACTGGGGGTGCTGGGCCAGGCACAAAATCGGTCCAGTGCAGCTGTTGGGAACTCTCCCTCCTCAGGTACTGTTGGAGGTTCTTCTTCTGGGCTGACTCCAGAGGCGGCTGGGTTGCTCCCTGCCTCTTCCTCATCTGAGGAGTAGTCGGCCTCCGCAGAACCAGTACTCACGACACAAGGAGTACTGCACCCTCTGCACCCACCTCCCAGCCCACAGGGCCTTGCAGTGAGGATAAACAAACTCGGAGCTTACCAGCTGCTGTCCTTTATACAGTTTCTGTCTCCGGTTATGTCCCCTGGCATTATGTTTTATGGCACACCCAGCCCGGCCTGACAAAGTGAAATTTATGTCAGATCCGGTCCTTGTAACAAATGAGTTCAAGACCTCTGCTCTGAGGTGCTACCGGACTCGAATCTGTCTGACACTCCCCTGCAATTCTCAACATGTCACACTTAGTTCTGTTCACTTTTGTGTGGGGTCCTGTTGTTCAATCTAGGGGGCGCTTTCCTTTTTTCGGACCCTGCTCGCGAACATTCCTTCCTCTTCTGAGCCTGGGGTCACCATCCTGGCCCAGGGATACAGGGGCAATTCTCCCGGGCGCCGTACCTGTTTCCTGAGATGAGTGATGATCTGTTGCGTATCCGAGAGGACGCCCTCGTCTTTGGTCCTCAGCGCTGGGAGGGTCCCTGGAAACAGATGAAGAGCAAGGGAGACAGATGACATTTTATCACCAGGAGGAGATTTTTCGGGAAGGGGGATTTCCAAATGGTTTATTCCCCACGCCCAAATGTATTTATTTAGAGAGGAAGAAGAGACTGGATTTCTGCCCTGCCCTTCACTCAGAGTCTCAGAGCAGCTTACAATCTCCTTTCCCTTCCCTTCACCACATCAGACACCCTGCGAGGCAGGTGGGGCTGAGAGAGCTCTGACTGAGAACTGCTGTTGAGAGAATAGCTCTGAGAGAACTTGTGACTGACCCAAGGTGACACCCACAGCTGCATATGGAAGAGTGGGGAATCAAACCCGGTTCTCCCAGATTAGAGTCCGCGCCCTTAAGCACTTCATCAAACCGGCTCAAAAAATTTGTATCCCGCCTTTCTGCCCTCACATGGGCCACCAATGTGGCTAACAATTTAAAATACACCTGACAAAATCACTTTATAAAACAAGGACATGAGAAGTGCCCTTCTGGATCAGACCAATAGTCCATTGCGTCCAGCATCCTGTCTCACACAGTGGGCCAACCAGTTCCTCTGGAGGGCCAGCAACAGGGCAGAGAGGCCGAGGCCTTCCCCTCATAAGAACATCAGAAGAGCCCTGCTGGGTCAGACCAGTGAGGGTCCACCTAGTCCAGCATCCCGTCTCACACAGTGGCCTCAACCAGTTACTACTATGGAAGGCCAAACAACAGGGGAGAGAGGCCCAGGCCTTCCCCTCATAAGGACATCAGAAGAGCCCTGCTGGTCAGCCCAGTGAGGGTCCATCTAGTCCAGCACCCTGCCTCACACAGTGGCCTCAGCCAGTTCCTCTGGAAGGGCAACAGCAAGGCAAAGAGGCCGAGGCCTTCCCCTGATGTTGCCTCCTGGCTCTGGGATTCAGAGGCTTGGTGCCTCTGAATGTGGACGTTCCCTTTAGTCACCATGTCTAGTAGCCATTGATAGACTTATCCTCCATGAATCTATCTAACCCCCTTCTAAAGCTGTTTATTCCTGTGGAATAAAGAGTAAAATGAGGCTTCCCACAGATAAGCCAGGGTGTAAATAAGCCTAAGGTTTAAATAAAAACCTGACCTTGTAAACTGACTTAAATACAAAGACAGACATTCTAGAAGCCTCAACCTGGTGAGAACTGAGCCTGTTCTTTCCCAGTTTAACCCCCACGTCCCCCTGGGGCTCCTTCCAGGTACCCAGCCCCTGGATTGCCCATCTATCTTCCACCAGGGTCACGGCCAATGCTCGCTCTAAGCCATGGAGTCCTGTGAGCAAAAATTCTACTTTGTGAGCTACTGGCGTTAAAGTTGTGAGCGAGCGACTTGGCTACTGCATC
This sequence comes from Lepidodactylus listeri, assembly GCA_029233225.1. Taxonomy (NCBI): domain Eukaryota; kingdom Metazoa; phylum Chordata; class Lepidosauria; order Squamata; family Gekkonidae; genus Lepidodactylus; species Lepidodactylus listeri. The sequence goes on from JARCFY010000003.1 coordinate 153,412,406, forward strand.
AATTAGTTTGCTCTGGAGCCATCCTTCCTGAGCTAAGACAAAAAGTTGTGAGCCGGAGGCTAAAAAACTGTGAGCTAGCTCACGCTAACTCAGCTTAGAGGGAACACTGGTCAGGGCCTTCTCGGTTGTTACTCCTGCCCTTTGGAACCAGCTCCCTGATGAGGGAGTACCTGTACCTGAATTACCATCACCTTAATCCACCCCAAACACCTCCTTCTCCCATCTGAAGCATTACCTGAGGGGCTTCGCCAGGGGTTGGCGATCTTGTGAACCTTGAGAGGTGCTCCTGTGAATCGGGCATAAGTCTGGAAAGGAAAAGGGAGAGAAAATTGTGATGGGCTTGTAGGTCTTTGGGAGTCTTTTTCAAAATGCACACTGGAAATAACAATTGTTTTTTCAATAGGGTTTCCTAAGAACATCAGAAGAGCCCTGCTGGGTCAGACCAGTGAGGGTCCCTCTAGTCCAGCATCCTGTCTCACACAGTGGCCTCAACCAGTCCCTCTGGAGGGCCAACAACAGGGCAGAGAGGCCGGGGCCTTCCCCTCATAAAAACACAAGAAGAGCCCTGCTGGATCAGACCAGTGAGGGTCCATCTAGTCCAGCATCCTGTCTCACACAGAGGCCTCAGCCAGTTCCTCTGGAGGGCCAACGACAGGGCAGAGAGGCTGAGGCCTTCCCCCGAAGTCTGGGATTCGGAGATTTAGTGCTTCTGAATGTGGAGGGTCCGCTCAGTCACCACTGATAGACTTATTTTCCATGAATCTATCTAATCCCTATTTAAAGCTCTTTATTCCTGTGGCCATCACTGCATCCTCTGGCAGTGAATTCAACATTTTAATCACCCTCTGCGTAAAGTAGTATTTCCTTTTCTCTGTCCTGAACCTACTGCCCATCTGTTTCACTGGATGCCCTCAAGTTCTAGTATTTTGGGAGAGGGAGAAAAATTTCTCTTTGTCAACTCTCTCCACCCTATGTCAACTGATGCATCGAATTAACCATATTAATAACTTTCTGATTTTTCTTTTGAGGACTGCTTGTGAGAGAACAGCTCCAAAAGAATTTGTCACTGACCCAAGGTCACGCCAGCAGCTGCATGTGGAGGAGTGGGGTATCAAACTCGGTTCTCCCAGATCAGAGTCCGCGCTCCTAATCACTACCAAGATTTCTTTAACTGAATAACAACCCGGTTTATAAAGGCTGAAATGAAATGCTTTAACTCAGGGGTCCCCAATCTCTTTGAGTCTTTGGGCACTTCTGGAATTCTGACATAGGATAGTGGGCGCAAACACAAAATGGCCACCTTGGGGGGCAGATCTACCTACACAGGAAGCCCAAGAGCTGTTGGACATGAGGAGTAATTTTTAGAAACACACCGGGAAAGAAGAATGGGAGAAAAAAAATAAACCAACACAGTGGTGGCAGCTGCTGCCAAAATCATGTTATTTCAATCTGCAGGAGTCCCACCCACTTTTTAAAAACACTTTGTGGGGGCCAGGAAAAGTGCTGGCGCAATGCTCCCTCTAAGCTGTGGGGTCTTGTGAGCAAAAATTCTACTTTGTGAGCTACTGGCATTAAAGTTGTGAGCCGGCCATTTGGCTACTGTATAAATTGATTTGCTCTGGAGCCCTCCTTCCTGAGTTAAGACAAAAATCTGAGAGCTGGAGGCTAAAAACCGGTGAGCTGGAGGCTAAAAACCTGTGAGCTAGCTCCCACTAACTCAGCTTAGAGGGAACACTGGTGCCCAAGGACACCTGTTGGGGACTCCTACTTGAACGTTTCATTTTTAATCATCGAAGCTATCCCGGTGTTGGTGTGTGGTGCTACTATGGAATAAACAAGAAAAGACGTTAACACACTGGGATTTACAGCCAACCACCGAAAAGTTTTAAAAAGGAAGTTTTGTTTTGTTGCCAAAGATAGCCATATACATTCTCCTGTAACAAAGGGCTCAGTCTCACACCCATACAAAAAGCTGTCTCATCTAATGGAGGGATCTTTGACTCTTGAAAGCTTCTATCCTCAAAATCTTGCTGGTCTCGGAGGTGCTACTGGATTTGAATCTAGCTGTTTGACTGCAAAGCAACACAGCTGCCCACTGAAACTGTCTTACAGTCAACCAGCCCCTTGGTCCTCTGAGATTAGTGCGGTCTGCTCTGACCAGCAGCCGCTCTGCAGAGTTTCAGGCAGAGGTCTTTCACATCCCCCAGTACCTGATCCTTTTAACTGGAGATGCCGGGGATTGAACCTGGAACCTTTTGTATGCCAAACAAACGCTCTTCCACAGTCACCTCCCTGCCCCCCCGCCTCCCCCCCCCCCAGTATTTTGTAGTATTTCAACAAATGTCTGCAATTCCAGATAGGTAGCTATGTAAGTTCACAGCTGAGCACCAAAGAACTCTAGGGAAAACATTAATAATTCCAGAGGGATGTTCATGTAACGTCTGTAGCAGCTAAATAAAACAGGAGTCCAGGGGCCCATTAAAGACAAGAGGAGGAAGAAGAGGAGGAGGAGCAGATTGGATTTATACTCCCCCCTTCACTACCTGAAGGCGTATCAGAGCGGTTTACAATCTCCTTTCCCGTCCCCTCCCCACAACAGACACCCTGGGAGGCAGGTGGGGCTGAGAGGGCTCTATCGAGGACTGCCCTTGAGAGAACAGCTCCAAAGAATTTGTGACTGACCCAAGGTCACACCAGCAGCTGCGTGTGGATGAGTGAGGAATCAAACCCGGTTCTCCCAGATTAGAGTCCGCGCTCCTAACCACTACACCAAACTTGCTCTCCAAACTAATGACGTTCACTCCAGCATAAGCTTTCATGAGTCAGATGCACAGAAGTTTTTGCTGGAACAAAACTGATTAACCTTTAAAGTGCCACTGGGGAGGGGCCATGGCTCGGCAGCAGAGCCTCAGCCTTGCAATGCAGAAGGTCCCAGGTTCAATCCCAGGCATCTCCAGTTAAAGGGTAGAAGGGGATGTGAAAGATCTCCAGAAGAGAACCCGAAGAGCCACTGCCAGTTTGAGTAGATAATACTGAGTTTGATGGACCAAAGTATTTTTGTTGTTGTTTATCACTCAGAGACATGAGTACTCAGGGACTGGGAGATCCATAAATCTAACTTATAAATAAAATACATGGCAGCTTCATGCTTCAGTGAGGGACTGTAGCTCAGTGCTACAGCATCTGCTTGGCATGTGGAAAATCCCAGGTTCAATTTCCAGCATCTGCAGTTAAAAGAATCTGGGAGAAGGTGATGTGAAAGACCTTCACATGAGACCCTGGAGAGCTGCTGCCAGTCTGAGGAGGCAACAGAGTTTGATGGACTGAGGGTCTTATTCAGTATAAGGCAGCTTCATGCATGTTCGTGTTTCATGGAAAACTTAACATAAGCCAGATCTCTGTGGAAGAACTCAAAAAGTTCCTGGGAAGATCCTACCCAACATTCTTAATTACAACCAGCTCAGCTAAGATCTTCAGAGCAGTGGGCAGTCAACTCGGTCACAAAGGCAAAAAAGGTGCTCTCTGAGCACATACAAAGTGCCTAGGTTGCCGCAGCCCTGCTGTACCTGCCTAGAATTAAGGATAAAAATCAAAGAAGCCAGGGTACTTTTTTTAGCACGGAGATTAACCGCGGCCGCGGGAGGAGGGGGGGGGGCAACAATTAAGCAGGCAGCAATCAGGCAGGCGAAGCTGCCCTCTCAGCAAAGAGACGAAGAGCGTGTGCATTCCCGAGGGGGGGGGGGGGTGGAATTAGGCAGGCAGGAGTCGAACCGGTGGAGCGCGTCCTACCACTGCGAAACCCCCCCGCTTCTTTCCGGCCTCTCTTACGAGACGCAGCAACGAGGTCAGACGGCGATGCCGGCAAATTCTGCTTGAGCCGCCAGCCGGCTCACACGAGCCTCACCCCCAAGCCCCGAGACAGTCCCCTCTGCCCGGGGAAGGTCTGCATGCAAAAGGGCCCCGAGTTCTGGGGAGCCCCTGCTGGAGATCGCCCCGGAGGAGAAGAGGAGGCGCCGCCGCACGCCCTCGACCGCCCCTCCCGGCTTCTGCTCACCAGCACGGTCAGGCAGTCCGGGTCCACCGAGGGCAAGCCCCAGCCCGGGGCCCAGCAGTACAGCTCCATGGGCGCCGCCATCTTCCAGCCCTCCCGACCCGGAACCGCACTCCGGCGACGCGCTCCACCTCCCCAAAGGCCGCCCTCCCCATGCGCCGCCCGCTGCCTCTGCGCGCAAAACCCGGCTGGCTCCGCAGCGCGGCAGGAAAGCCCGCGGGCTTCGCTGGGCAGGGCTGCCAGCTCGGGTTTGGGAAACACCTGGAGACTTTGGGGGATGGAACCTGGAGAGGGCGGGGTTGGGGGAGGACAGGGACCTAAGAACATAAGAGAAGCCAATGTTGGATCGGGCTAATGGCCCATCCAGTCCAACACTCTGTCTCACACAGTGGTCAAAAACACCAGGTGCCCTCAGGAGGTCCAGCAGTGGGGCCAGGACACTAGAAGCCATCCCACTGTTGCCCCCCCCCCCCCAGCACCAAGAATTCAGAGCATCACTTGCCCCAGACTTAGGCTGTTTTTACATCTGACTTTCCTGCTGGAATCATTCTAGTTCCAAAAAAACCTGCCCACACTTTTGTGCGGTGTGAAACCGTGCTGCTACTGAAATGTCCACATCTACTAATTGCCCTCCTGTGGTCAAGCTAGTATTCAACCAGCTTGATTCTGCTTTAAACAATTGCTGTTGATGAGGGCACTTAGACCCCCTGGAGTGAAATTTCACACCACTGTGAATTCAGCACAGGAAAAGACAGCAGTCAAACTACTTTAGAGGGGAGGTGTAAAATGACCCTGAGAGTTCCTATCTATACCTTGTGGCTAATAGCCACTGATGGACCATTCTAGATGGACCTGGAATGCCATAGGAGCCATCCTTCAAAGCTTCTATGGAAGCCTTCTATGAAAGCCAACCAGCATGATCCCCTAATGGCTTTACACAGAGGCCACATTTGTACAATTGCCTGTGGAGACAGCGTCTGACTAGGAGCTGCGTTTTGATTCCCCCTCACTCAACCACTGAGCTCAACTGCGTGGCCTTGAGCCAGTCAGTCTCCCTCTGCTATGCCTACCTCACTGGGTTATTGTGATAACAATGGGATGGGTCGGGGGAACCACAAATGCCGTCCTGAACCAGTGTTCTCTCTAAGCCAGGGGTGGGCAAATTGCGGCCCGGGGGCCACATGCGGCCCGCCACAGAGTTTTTTGTGGCCCGGCAAGAAGATTTCAGGATTTCAAGAAAATTGAGCCTAAATTCAATTTGCTCTCTTATCCCATCACCGCTGATATTGATACAACACCTGAGGAGCTACAGCTTGAACTTATTGACATGCAGTCAGATCACACTGTGAAAGAAATGTTTAATGCTGTGACATTAGTTGACTTTTACAAATCTTTGCTGAAAAAATTTCCATGTATGAAGAAATTTGCTGGGAAAATGTTCTCTATATTTGGGTCTACATATATTTGTGAGCAAAGTTTTTCTTGCATGAAGATCAACAAGAGTAAATATAGATGCTCTTTGACAGACATTAACTTGCAGGCTGTGATGAGAATCTTAACAAGCAATCTCACTCCTGATTTCAAAAAAATTGTAGAAAAGTGTGATAGGGTACATTTGGCTCATTAAACTGATTCTAAAATTAAATGTGCTTGCAGCTATAGATGATATGAAATTAGCTCAATAAGTAAATTGAATAAAACTACCACTATTTTATTTAATTTATATTTATTGATTTTTATGATACAATTTATACCTTTTCTGAAATGCGAAGTTAACTAATGAATGCAATCATTTTAAAAGTTGCGGCCCTCCGCTAACCTCCACTCCCACAAAGTGGCCCCCGAGCCAAAACAATTGCCCACCCCTGCTCTAAGCTGAGTTAGTGTGAGCTAGCTCACTGTTTTTTAGCCTCCGGCTCACACATTTTTGTCTTTGCTCAGGAAGGATGTCCCAGAGCAGACTAATTTATGCAGCAGTACCCACCCTGCTTAGTTTCAGAAATCAGATGGAATCAGGGGATGCCATGCCACCTTGAAGCTGGATGGATATATCGCCTAAATACCTTAGAGCCATACGGACTGAATCCTGGCTTAGACCTTAGTTGCTTTTTGTGAAGTGATCTTGTAAAACATCTGTTGTGTACTACAATGAGAATAACTTTATAAATCCAAGAGAACAAATTTAGAGTCCAGTGGCAGAGTCCAGAGCTTTCGTGTGCAGACACACTTTATCAAATACATTGGAATGGCAGGCAAGGTTCAAACTTATAGCCAGAGAATGAACAGGAAATTAACATGTAACATGATGATGTTCAGGATATGCAAAGTGAAAACTAAATAACAAGTCAAGGTTATAAGGTCAACAGTTGTAAAGCAATAAATATGTCAGATTAGCAGATAAATGTCTAAACGTGTCTTTTATAATTGTGGGAAGTGTCTGGGAATCTTCATTCTCTCCTGTCAGGTGGGGAGGGCACTTGACACTACATCCCCCTCAAAAAACACTGTTATGTCAGCAGACATCCCAATATCACTTGCATGACATTCAGTATTCTAATATACTATTCTGAAAAAGAAATACACCAGGGCTGCAGTCACATGCGCCTGTTGAAGTGGAGGGGAAGAGAGGCTATTTCCTCCGGAGGAGTTTGACGCGCAGTTGTGAGATCACACAGCCCTTTGAAGCTGCGGGCTTAGCCGGTCATTGTGTGATCAGATGCAATAGCGGGTGAGTCAGGGTTTTTTTGCCGTTTGTTTCCCTTGCGCATAAGTGAGGAATCACACCTCCACACTGAGGGCCCCTTATGGAGTATGCAATGATGCACATCATGCGAAGGTGGGGGGGGGGAACGGCACGGCATCGGGATGGCCTGATGGCATCCTGACAGCATGAGAGCATGCTTGAGTGATCAGGCTGGGGAAAGTCCACCCATGGCCCACATTATCCAAATAACACTGGACTTTCCCCGTTGTCTTTTAACTCCGCTTCCGTGGCGGAGCATCACGGGTTGCCAACAACTGCAAGATGCTTCCCAGATGTTGCTGTCTGATCACTCCCTTTAGACCCATCAGGCATTTGCACGTGTGTCAGATCTAAAGGAGGGTGTGATCGCAACTTAAATATCAAACACTGCCATTCCAATGTATTTGATAAAGTGTGCGTGCACACGAAAGCCAATACCTTGAATATCCCTTTGTTGGTCTTAAAAGTGCCACTGGACTCTAAATTTGTTCTACCGCTTCAGACCAACATGGCTGACCAACTGAATTTATAAATCCAATTTATATTATAATAAGAATGATTTTATAAAATATCCGACTATTTATAAAATGTATTTAAAAATATTTCCCCCCTTGAAGTTGGCTGTGTAATGGTTTTTGTAACGAACGGTTTGATGAGTGTGTATTATTTTTATGTGTCGGGTTCTTTAAAAAAGATGAAACAAAGTCACCACCTGTAAGTAATTCATGAGAGGAGTAGAATTAAAATATGTAGATAAAAACAGGGCAATGTAGTAGGGTTGCCAGCCTCCAGGTGGGGCCTGGAGATCTCCCACTTTTACAACTGATCTCCAGCTGGCAGAGATCAGCTCCCCTGGAGAAAATGGCTGCTTTGGAGGGTGGACTCTGTGGCGTTGTACCATGCTGAGGCCCCTCCCCTCCCCCAACCCCACCTTCTCCTGGCTCCACCCCCAAAGTCCCCAGGTATTTTCCAATCCAGACCTGGCAACCCTACAACGTAGAGATATTGCAAGCTACAATAAAGAACTTTTCACTGAGATGGATTGAAGTTGTGTAATGGAATTCTACAAACAAATCTGACAAGATTGGTTGTATGTTAAGTAGGTTATTTTGTTCAAAGTGGTGAGTTTCTCTCCTACTGTGGTATTTTAAGAAACATTGTTATGTTTCAGAGTGACTGCCAGGTTTGCCTTGAGAAAGGACGGAAATGGGGATCTTTAGCTGGCCCGTTGGGAGCCTTGACAGTTGCTGCGCTTGGACTAAATATACGTGAGAAGAAACTGGTAAGGAAGTAATTAGAACTGAACTTTGGCGTGACTACTTTATTCATTTAAAACGTTTATCTGTTGTCGCCTTTGCATGTATATAAGAACATACAGGGCTTTTTTAATAGAAAAAGCCCAGCAGGAACTCATTAGCATAATAGGCCACACCCAGTAGCAGAAAGTATTAGCATATTAGGCCACACCCCTGACAGTGCAGCTCCCTCCCAGGAGGATCGGTTTCCTCAGGTGCCCGGCGGCTTGCGGGGTGCATGGGGAACCCGAGGGAAGGAAGGCAGTTTCTGGATCAGCTTCCCCAGGCACCCCACAGCTGCAGGGCACCTGGGGAACCCGAGGAGGGGAGGCAGTTTAAACTGCCTCCCCTCCCTGGATCGGCTGGGCTTCCCCAGGTGCCCCGTGGCTTGCAAGGTGTGGCCAACTTGGAAGCCAGCCGGAACTCCGTTCCTGTGCATTCCTGCCCAAAAATAGCCCTGAGAACATATAAGAACAGAAGAGAAGCCAATGGTGGATCAGGCCAGTGGCCCATCCAGTCCAACACTCTGGGTCACACAGTGGCCAAAAACACCAGGTGCCCTCAGGAGGTCCACCAGTGGGGCCAGGAAGACACTAGAAGCCCTCCCACTGTCCCCCCGCCCCCGCACCAAGAAGACAGAGCATCACTTGCCCCAGACCGAGAGTTCCTATGTGTTTATATGAATGTGCTTGGTAAACCGTATAACTGACTATACAATGTTACACCGAGTAATTATATCATGGCTGTATTTTGGTTCTTCTTGACAGCCTTCCTTCTCTGGCAGGAAGAGCATCTGGTGGAAATTCTCCTTTCAGTGCAATGACACACACTCCCCCCCCCCCCTTTCCTTTTCTGTACATTTTCCTGGACCAGTAGATGCCAGGAAGAAGAAACTTTAAATATGCTATCTTTGGGTCTCTCTTCCCACTCTTAGTTCAGGACAGGATGCAAAAGACAGATCTTACGTCTTCCCTGGAGATAGGTTCAGGTGAGTAGCCATGTTGGCCTGAAGCAACAAAACAAAGTTTGAGTCCGGTGGCAACTTTATGACCAACAACGTTTATTTCTGGGTATAAACTTCTGTGGGCATGCACACGTCTTCAGCGACACAGGACAACGTTTGAGTCTAGTGCTCCCTCTAAGCTATGGAGTCTTGTGAGCAAAAATTCTACTTTGTGAGCTACTGGCATTAAAGTTGTGAGTGCACTATTTGGCTGCGGCATAAATTAGTTTGCTCTGGAGCCGTCCTTCCTGAGCGAAGACAAAAATGTGTGAGCCGGAGGCTAAAAAACAGTGAGCTAGCTCACACTAACTCAGCTTAGAGGGAACACTGGACTCTAGTGGCACCTTTAAGACCAACAAAGTTTAATTCTGGGTATAAGCTTTTGTGTGCATGCACACTTCTTCAGATTTAGGTGGGGCAGCCGTGTTGGTCTGAAGCAACGGAACAAAGCTGGAGTCCACTGGAACCTTTAAGACCAACCAAGTTTAATTCTGGGCAGTGTTCCCTGTAAGCTGAGTTAGTGTGAGCTAGCTCACAGTTTTTTTAGCCTCCACCTTACAGATTTTTGTCTTCGCTCAGGAAGGATGGCTCCAGAGCAGTGTTCCCTCTAAACTGAGTGTGAGCTAGCTCAGTTTTTTAGCCTCCGGCTCACACGTTTTTGTCTTAGCTCAGACAGGATGGCTCCAGAGCACAAACCATTCATTCACAATTTTAATGCCAGTAGCTCCCAAACTGGGCTTTTTGCTCACAAGACTCCACAGCTTAGAGGGAGCATTGATTCTGGGTACAAGCTTTTGTGGGCATGCACTTCTGAAGACATGTGCGTGCACACGAAAGCTATACCCAGGATAAAACTGTTGGTCTCAAAGGTGCCACTGGACTCAAACACGGCTCTTAGGTCTTCTTCTCACTGCAAAGCAGAATCCGCAGCAGAGGAAACGCAGAGAGCTTTGTCTCATGGGTATGGCCTGACCTGTCGGGCATATGCATCCTCCCCCTCTTTGCCAGAGGAGGTGTGATCCAGGCCTGAGACGGCAACACACGGACCCCCTCATTCTGTAAGGGAGAGAGACTTGCTTGGGGGTATTCTTGGCTAAGAAACACCCAACTTTGCCCAGGCAGGCAGCCAATGCAATCTGCGGCGGCCACATGATATTTCTCTTCGTAGTGATCTCATTTGGAGGAGAACCCAGCATCCCATTCCGTCACCTCCTGGGCGGTGTGTGTGTGTGTGTGTGTGTGTGCTCTACTGGAACATGGCAAAGGACTGTGTTGGTCGGCATCCTCTTCTCTACAACAGCCAGCCAGATACAGGGCCTGACCCAAGCTTCCCTCTCCTGTAGTCCCCCTGGTTTTCAAAGGTATACCGCTTTCAAGCATGGAGGTTCCATTCAGCTGTCGTGGTTAATAGCCATTGTTGGACGTCCTCCATGAATGTATCTCACGAGAAAGCCGATGCAGCATAGTGGATAGTGTCGAACCTGGGTTTGAACTAGGGTTGTCAAGTGACTTGCTGGCTGCGGCGCAGGAGCGGTGGTCCCATTCCAGGACATCCGTGTGTGTGCATCGCATGCGTAGCGCCACAATGATGTCGCCCGGAAGTGACGTCGCCACACTGGGCACATCACCGGGTGACGCTTTAGCAATCACCCTGAAAACTCTATGGTGCCATAGAGTTTTCAGGGTGATTGCTAGAGCGTCGCCCGGTGACGTGCCCAGTGTGGTGATGTCACTTCCAGGCGACATCATCACGCTGGGCACGTCGGCCTGATCTGGCAACTTCAGGGGTGGGGTTCCCCCCGCCAGACGGATCCGGACCGGCGGATTGGGGGCCCTTTTAGCAGGAGAACCTCCGCCCTCCCGGGGGACCTGGCAGCCCTCGTTTGAACCCCCCCTTCTTCCATGGAAGCTTGCGGGATGACCTTAGAGAGATGGTTGTATAAGTTGCTAGCATCGCCGTCTTTCAGGCTTCAGTTCCCTACCTACAGTCTCTAGAAAGGAGATCTCAGAAGGGGCTTGTGTCTGCAGTGTATCTCTTGCGTAGACACACAGCAATTCATGCACAAGGACATTAAGGAACCCTAGACGTCTGTTGGTCTTTTAGGTGCCACGAAACTCTGCTGTTTGGCCGCAGCATAGGAACAATTGTAAGCAGGTCTTCTCAGAATTAAATACAATGGAGCTCAGAGGGAAATTACTCCCAGCTAAGGTTGCAATCACACGCGTGAGATAAAACCGGGGGGGGGGAGGCTATTTCTTCCGGCGGAATTTGACCCGCGGTTGCATGGTCACACCTCCCTTTGCAGCTGCGGGCGCAGTCCGTCAGTGTGTGATCAGACGCAACTGTGTGAGTCAGGTTTTTTTGTCCCATTCCCCCCATGCGCTTAAACGAGGGATCGATGAATTGCACCTCCACACTGAGGGCTCCCTATGGAGTTTGCAATGATGCACATACTGCTGGGGACCATCCTGACGTCATGAGAGCACGCTAGAGCGATCAGACACAGAAAAGTCTGCCCATGGCCCATCACAACCCATTTACTACTGTTTTTCCCTGGTGTCTTTTAACTCCCCTTCTGCGGCGGAGCAAAATGGGTTGCGGACGGCTGCGGGGTGCTTCCCAGATGTTGTTGTCTGATCGCTCCCATTAAATCCGCCCGGCATTCGCGCCTATGTCGGGTCTAATTGTGCGTCTGATCGCAACCTAAGAGTGCATAGGAATGCAGCCTGATAGGGCTACTGCTCAGGGATTTCTGTTTGTAGAATTTATGTTAAAAGACCTATCAAACTTCAGATAGGCGCTAGAAAGATCTTTCTGAACAAACTTGCTGCACAGACTAAACTGGCTCTACCAGTGATGGCATTGCGGCATTATTTTTACAAGCATTATGTTTGGCAGGTTCATCTTTGCAAAGACCTGAGATGAATGCAAGAACTTATTTCTTCAGATCACACACGAAGCCGCCTTTTACTGGATCAGACCTTGGTCCATGCAGATAGGCAGCGACTTTCCAGAGTCTCAGGAGGAGGTCTTTCCCATCACCTACTGCCTGGTCCTTTTCAACTGGAGATGCCAGGGCTTGAACCTGGGACCTTCTGCATGCAGGACAGAGGGTCTTCCACTGAGCCACAGACCCAACTCAAACTGGCATCAGCTCTCCAGGGTCTCAGATGGAGGTCTTTCCCATCACATACTTTCTGGTCCTTTTTAAGTTTGAGATGCTGGATATTGATTCTGAAACCTTCTGCATGCAAAGCAGAAGTGCTTCCACCAGGCCTGTAGCTACGGTGGGGCATTTTGAGGCCACACCCGCTCATTTGTGAGCTATGCCCCTGTGCCATGCCTCACCACCCACGCCCAAAAGGCCAGCTCTTCCACTGCCGCCACCGCCCTGCACTGGGCCTCAGCTCTTCCCCTCATTTGTGACTAACAGCAGTTAATAAGCATAGGTTTATTACGTTTATCAATTGCTGTTAGCCATAGATGGAACTTCCATGTTCAGAGGCAGTATACCTTTGAACACCAGATGCTGGGGAACAAACAGGGGTCGGCTGTTGCCTTTGAGTCCCGCTTGTCAACTTTCTGTAGATTCCAGGCTGGTTAGAAACAAAGAGGCCGGACGAGATGAACCTTTGGTCTGACCCAGCAGGGGCGGCTTACGCAGCCGATCATGAAAGCAATTTCCAAGCCACTTGTGAAAACGCCCTTTGCGCTCCCGGCAGCTCTGTCTCAGGTTTCCTCCTCCAGCCTCTGGGCTGCCAGATACTGCATGTTTTCGGGAGGTCGTGATGCTTGGATCCAGACCGGGCCAACGTTCGCGGTCTCCAAAATCGTTGCCATGGAAAGAAAACAAGGCCTAGTAGCTGCCTGTCGGGATAAGCCTCTCGCTCTGTAATTTTGGGGAGAATCCCAGAAGGAATCCCGCCCCCACCCTCCCTAAGGAGCCCCTTTCATTACCGGCTGGGATGGGATCCCGGCCTAACCACAGTGGCCTGCCTTGACGTGAGGGGAAGCGACGGAAAGGCCCACCTGGGCACCACTAGGCCCCGTTGTCATGGCGGCAGGGGGTAAACAAAGCGTAAACACAGCTTCTCCAGCCCAAGGGCTTGGCTGCAGCTCAGGGGAAACCTTCCCGGCCAACTTCAGGGATGGAGGGGGAGAGGAAATCCTTCCTCCTTCGCATCAGCCACTGACAGCTGCATCTGAATAGGTCACCAAGGATCAGGGCCTTCACACTGAACATTGTGTGCATGTGTGCGATTTTAAAATGAAGTGTTTCTAACTGGATTTTCTCCCTCAAAATGTAAGATTTATAATCTCCCAAATCAAATTTGCAATTTGCTAGTTGTTTGGCAGTTCGAGACCCGAGTGCTGCGTGACGGAGTGAGCTCCCGTCTCTGGCCCCAGCTCCTGCCAACCTAGCAGTTCAAAAGCAAGAAATTGCAAGTACACAAATAGGCACCGCTGCCGTGGGAAGGTGACAGCATTCCGTGCACCTCGGCGTCTAGTCATCCTGGCCACATGATCATGGAAACATCTTCGGACGGCTCTGGCTCTTCGGCTTGGAAACGGAGACAAGCACCACCCCCTAGAGTAGGATTTGACTGGCTTTTGAGCAAGAAAAACCTTTACTGAGTCCACAGGAGTGATGGATAATGCCATCAGGTCACAGCCAGTGTTCTCTCTAAGCTGAGTTAGTGTGAGCTAGCTCATAGTTGTTTAGCCTCTAGCTCACACACTTTTGTCTTAGCTCAGGAAGGATGGCGCCAGAGCAAACTGATTTATGCAGATCAAATCGCTAGCTCACCACTTTAATGCCAGTAGCTCACAAAATAGCGTTTTTGCTCATAGGACTCCACAGCTTAGAGGGAGCAATGGTCACAGTCACCATATGGCAAGCCTGTAGGGTTTTCAAGGCAAGAGACAAACAGAGGAGGTTTCCCATTGCCTGCCTCTGCGCAGCAGTAACCCTGGACTTCCTTGGTGGTCTCCCATCCAAGTATTATCCAGGACCAACCCTTGCTTAGCTCCTGAGCTCTGGCAAGATTGGTCTAGCCTGGGCCCCTGATCCAGAATAAAGTCTAGGCATCCCACAATATACCTATGATACATTTTTGTGACATAAAAGGGGAGAGGTGAGAACAGTGGTTAGGAGCACGATGTAGTGGTTAGGTGTAGTGGTTAAGAGCGGGGACTCTAATCTGGGAGAACCAGGTTTGATTCCCCACTCCTTCCCATGCAGCTGCTGGAGTGACCTTGGGTCAGTCACAAGTTCTCTTGAAGCTGTTTGCCCCAGAGCTGTACTTGAAAGAGCTCTCTCGGCCCCACCTACTTCACAGGGTGTCTGTTGTGGAGAGAGGAAGGAGCTGCTCTGAGACTCCTTTGAGTAGCGAAAGGCGGGTTATAAATCCAGTCTCTACTTCTCTCTCTGATTTTTGCCTTACCAACTTTTAAACTGGTTCCCCTGGCTGTCCCTTTACTATCAGCAGGGCTATTTTTGGGCAGGAACGCACAGGAACGGAGTTCCGGCTGGCTCCTGGGTTGGCCACACACAGCAGGAACTCATTAGCATAACAGGCCACACCCAACAGCAGAAACTCATTAGGATTGGCTACATTAAGGGTATGTGGCCTAACATGCAAATTAATTCCTGTTACAAAAAAGCCCGGGGTTTTGACAACAAACAAGGTAAACACAATAAGAAGCAAACGGTGGGTGCGGCTGGATGACCACTCTTCTGGTAACATGGGGGTGTGGCCTAATGTGCTAATAAGCTGTGCTGTCAGGGGTGTGGCCTAATATGCTAATGGGTTTCTGCAGTTGGGGGTGGCCTGTTATGCTAATGAGTTCCTGCTGGGCTTTTCCTACAAAAACAGCCCTGACTATCAGTGATCTGCAATAAATACCAGATGTATCCCTGTGTTTGCCATGAAACTGCTCTATTCTCACCCATTAAAAGGACAGGACATTTTTCTCCAGGCCAGGTGGTAACGCCAAGGAGGAGAGAACCACGGCTCCTGAGGGTGTTTTTGGAGAAAAATATGACGGATAAGTTGGCAGACTCCTGTTTCAGATTTGCAAAGTTAAAACGCAAGGGGAGGATGCTTCGGGTTTTGACCACAGAGAAGGAACCCGGAAGGAGGTTCCTTGTCAGAAGATGAATCCTTCCCTGCCGACTCCAGTAGATCAAGACGGGTAGCCGAGTTAGTCCGTCTGCAGCGGCAGAAAAGAGCCAAGAGTCCAGCAGCACCTTAAAGACTAACAAAATTTAAGGCAGGGGAGGAGCTTTCCTGAAGAAGTGGGCAGTGACTCGCAAAAGCTCCTGTACCCTGCTGCCACAGCGTTTGTTAGTCTTAAGGAGCTCCTGGACTCTTGCTCTTTTCTACTGCTGATTCGCAGGGATTCCCCCCCTGCCCTGACTTGGGTGCCCCACGTGCAATCCCAAGCGCTCACTGGGTGGGGAAGGATAGCTGAGCCAGACCACAGCAACAGTCACCCAAGAAAAAAATTCCTATTCTTGGGAGTCAGCCCAAGTCTTGGGGGAAAAAACCAGTGAGGTCATCTTTTAAGCTCATAGACAGGAGGAAGAGGGGCCGGGAGCAGTGAGGCCAGGCCAGTCTGGCAAACCCAATGTCATCCACGGGCAGCGTGAGGTTCTAGAGCAGAGTTTTCCAAACGCTGCCCCGAAACTGCGGCACGAGGCCAAGGATTCCGGAGCGGAAAGAGCCGTCCGACTGACACAAACAGCTGATGGCCCATGAAAGTCTGCGTCGGAGGCTTCAAGCTGTGGGTGGGAGGCCATCCGTGAAATCGCATTATGCCAAATTTGACCCTTGATCCACCGAGTTCTGTTTCATCTATGCTGAGCGGTGGCAGTCCGCCCGAGATCCTTCTAACTGGAGATGCTGGGGATTGACCCTGCGACCTTCAGCACACACAGTGTATGCCACATAAAAGTTAACTTAAGAAGTTTCGTTATCCCTAGTCAAACCTAACACGGACTCTCATTGAGAGCCAGTTTGGCGTAGCGGTTAGGAGCACGGACTCTAACCTGGGAGAGCCAGGTTTGATTCCCCACTCCTCCACGTGCAGCTGCTGGGTCAGTCATAAGTTTTCTCAGAGCTGTTCTCTCAGGAGCAGTCCTCAAAAGAGCTCTCTCAGCCCCACCTACCTCACAGGGTGTCTGTTGTGGGGAGGGAAAGGAGATTGGAACCCATTTCAGGTAGTCAAGGGCGGAGTATAAACTCAATCTGTTCTTCTTCATGGCAAGGTGATCTCCAGGGTCTCAGGCAGAGAAAGACCCTCCGCAGAATATGCTACTTGACATCTTTTATAACCAGAGATAACTTGTACCATCAGACGAATGGCTCAGCCTGCCTTCATAATGTCTCTTCTGCCTGCCTCTTTGGGTCTCAAAAAGCTGCTATGTCTGCTGATCGCCACTGGGCGCCAGCGGCATAGGGTCAGAGCTTGACTCCGAGAGACAATAGGGGTCAAAGATCCTAGACCACCACTAGCCCTCCCATAAGAACTCTGGCGGGAAATTCAAACCCACCAATAGGACTTTGGGGTGTGTCCTAGGAGTTGTATATCGTTGGCCATCTCGGCCAGTATTGCATGCTTGTTGTGTGCTCAATAAATCTATGCTGATCACTACATTGTAGTCCGGGCTTTCTATCCATCCAACCCAGTACACAATAAAAGCCCTTTCCAATCTCCTCCTACCTGGGGTTCCTTTGATGCCAGGAATTCAACCTAGATCTCCCTAAATGCAACGCATGTTCTGTACTGCCACGCTTCCCAAATACTATGACACCAATTCTTTGCACACAGAAATCTAGCATATCCAGGAAAAAGCCCAGCTCAAACCCTGACATCTTGGTCAAATCAATGGTATTCCCAGTAGTAATGTACGGCTGCGAGAGCTGGACCATAAGGAAGCCCGAGCCCCGAAGAATAGATGCTTTCGAATTATGGTGCTGGAGAAGACTCTTGCGAAGTCCCTTGGACTGCAAGGAGATCCAATCAGTCCGTCCTAAAAGAAATCAACCCTGACTGGCTTCCTGGAAGGCCAGATCCTGAAGCTGAAGCTGAAATATTTTGGCCACCCAATGAGAAGGGAGCACTCCCTGGAGAAGACCCTGATGCTGGGAAAGACTGAAGGTAAACAGAAGAAGGGGACAGCAAAGGCTGAGATGGTTGGACAGCGTTTTCGATGCAACAAACATGAGGTCGAACAGACTCCAGAGGACGGCGGAGGACAAGAGTGCCTGGCGTGAGGCGGTTCGTGGGGTCGTGAAGAGTCGGACTCGACTGTGTGACTGAACAACAACTTTCTAGAGCTTTGTTCTTAAATTTTGTAATCCAGTTTTAATTGCATTGTCGGGTGCATGCATCACACTGCTGATCCTGTAACCTGCCTTGGCCCTCACCTGGAAGGCCAAAGGCAGCTCGTCTGCTCAGATCTTGGGAGCTAAGCAGGATTAGCCCTGGTTCGTACTGGGATCAGAGACCCCTGAGGAAGTCCAGGGTCGTGACGCAAAGGCAGGCAATGGCAAATCGTCTCTGTTCGTCTCTTGCCTTGAAAACCCTACGGGGTCGCTGTAAGTGCCAACTCAATGGCAGTTTCCTCCACCAGTCTTCCTTGAGTCTTTCGGTGAGAAAGACAGACTACAAATGAAGCAAGTTAAGAAATCAATAACGGCAGCAGCAGATGAGGTTTGTTTCTCCCCATAGAAGAATAGTCAGCCGTGCAATTTCCTGTCTGGAATCTAAACTTGTAAAATTCAGGAATGGTTTGACCATTTTGTCTGTTGGTCGGATCAGTTAGGCCGGCCTGACCGAGGACGTATTCGAGACTCTCCAGCTTTATATGGTGAGGAAAGATACCCAGCAGAGGGCAAGAAATGTTTTAGCAAACCTTATGTACCCTTACGGATCTCCCAGGGTGGGGGGAGCTAACCGGCTTCCGAGAAACATTATGGTTTGCAAAAAATGGTTCATGAAAATCACTGCTCCAGTGAGAATGCTTCAGCAGATGCTTGGTCTGGTTCAGACTGGTGGTCCATCAAATCCAGCATCCTGTCCCACACAATGGCCAGCCAGTTCCTCTGGAGGGCCAACCACAGGGCAGGGAGGCCGAGACCTTCCCCTCATAAGAACACCAGAAGAGCCCTGCTGGATCAGACCAGTGAGGGTCCATCCAGTCCAGCATCCTGTCTCTCACACAGTGGCCTCAGCCAGTTCCTCTGGAGGGACAACAACAGGGCAGAGAGGCCGAGGCCTTCCCCTCATAAGAACATCAGAAGAGCCCTGCTGGATCAGACCAGTGAGGGGCCATCTAGTCCAGCTTCCTGTCTCAGACAACAGTCAACCAGTTCCTCTGGAGGACCAACAACACGGCACAGTGGCCAGGGCCTTCCCTTCATAAGAACAGCCCTGCCCTAGGCTACTAACTAGTACAACATCATGTCTCACACAGAGATCAGCCAGTTCCTCTGGACAGCGAGCAACGGGGCATAGAGGCTGAGGCCTTCCCATTATCCTATCATAAGAACATCAGAAGAGCCCTGCTGGATCAGACCAGTGAGGGTCCATCTAGTCCAGCATCCTGTCTCACACAGTGGCCTCACCCAGTTCCTCTGGGGAGCCAACAAGAGGGCATGGAGGCTGAGGCCTTCCCCTGATGTTGCCTCCTGCCCCTGAACATGGAGGTTCCCTTTAGTCACCATGGCCAGGAGCCACTGATAGACCTGTCCTCTATGAGTCTATCTAATCCCCTTTTACAGCTGTCTGTGCCTGTGGCCTTCACGACACCCTCTGACAGCGGCTTCCACATTTTAATCATTCTCAGTGTAAAGAAGTATTTCCTTTTGTCTCTCCTGAACCTCCTGCCCATCAGCTTCATTGGATGCCCTCGAGTTCTAGTATTCTGGGAGACGGAGAAAAAGTTCTCTTTGCCAACTTTCTCCACCCCATTCATAATTTCATAAGCCTCAATCACGCGTCTCCTTTTGGCCATCTCTTCTCTTTCATCTTCTTAACTGAAAAGTTCCACTACAAAGATGGGATCCCTACATGGAACTCCCATGTTTGGAGGCAGTCTGCCTTAGAATGCCAATTGCTGGAGTCCACCAATAGGTTTTTTTACAGGTTTGACCTTACACATGTGGGAGTTAGTTCCAGTCATTGAGGGTCCCAAAAAGTGTCCCGTGTAGGTCATTCTGTCTGTCAGCACGAACATGTTCCCTACGTGGAAATGTGACACGTGACCGTTATGTTGGTGTGCAGTATAAGAGCAAGATTCGAGTCCAGTAGCATCATAAAGATCAACCAGATTCTCAGGGAGTTTTGACTCTTGGACAGCTGGATTTGAATCCAGCAGCAGCAGCAGCTTAGACACCAACAAAGTTTTCGGGCTCTGAGCTTCTGAGAGTCAAAGTGTCCTTCATCAGATTCCAGATACCACTCTTTCTTAGCCCCTACCCAGCCCACCGCCGCTGTTCACGTGAATATTTTGGAGGTACACAGGAACTAGGGAAATGGCATCATGGGGCTGCACACCTACTACTGCTGCCTATTCCCAAGCTCTGAAACACATCCCCAGTGGCTACCAACATGTATTTGTCATGGGCACTAAATGGGTCCTCCATGGCCAGAGGCAGTCTATCTCCAAATGCCAGTTGCTGGGGGCTAGATGCTGAGAGAGGGCTCTTGGTGGACGGGTATACTCATTAGCTACCAGCCAAGCTTGCTAGGAACACAGCCTCCACCACCGTAGGCAATTCACCTCTGAATACTGGTTGCTGGAGACTGATAGCAGAGGAGGGCTGTTCACACTACACACTTCTGTGAAGCGTCTGGATGACCACTGTTGGAAACAGATAGCTGGGGCAGGGTTGCAGGACTAGAAAATTCCTGGAAATTTGGGAGTGGAAGAAGAAGAGGAGGAGGAGGAGGAGGAGGAGATTGGATTTATACCCCGCCCTTCACTACCTGAAGGAGTCTCAGAAAGGCTTACAATCTCCTTTTCCTTCCCCTCTCCACAACAGACAGACACCCTGTGAGGCAGGTGGGGCTGAAAGAGCTCCTTCGGGGACTGCTCCGAGAGAACTTGTGACTGACCCGAGGTCACGCCAGCAGCTGCATGTGGCAGAGTGGGGAATCAAACCTGGTTCTCCCAGATCAGAGCCCGTGCTCTTAACCACCACGCCAAACTGGAGCCTGGGGAGGGTGTGGGTTTTTTGGGGGGGAGAGGGACCTCAGTGGGGTGTGATGCCTTAGAGCCCACCCTCCAAATATCCACTTTCTCCAGGGCAACTGATCTCTGTCCCTTGGAAACCAGCTGCGATTCTGGGAGAGTTCAGGGCCCCGCCTGGAGGTTGGCAACCCGGTTAACAGCCGGCCGGTCAGTTCTCCCCCGAGGCCTCCTGTGTCTTTAAGAGCGCCACTGCCGGCTTCGAAGAGCCACGCAGGACGGGGGAGCAGGCTGCCCTGCCTCGCCGCTCTTAAAGGCACAGGAGCCCTCCTGGACGGGACGGGGCGGGGGTCTCCCAGCCAGAGGTCCTGTAGTCGTGCTGGGCTCCTTGCGCAGGGCGATCCCCGGCTCTGCCCTTCCTCCTGGCCCCCGGCTCTGCCTTGGGCCGTCCGATCCGGGCTCGAGAAGGGGCGGGCCGGGCCGGGCTGGGCCGGGCCGCGAGGGGAGGGACCCTGGAGGAGGCAGCCGCGCTCCGGCCGCGCCGTTCAAAGCGAGCCAGGCGCCTCCGCCGCTGCCCTTTGTCCCGGCAGCGCCGCCCCTTCCTTAGGGCCCCCCCCCCCTCCCGCGGGAAGCAGCGATGGAGCGGCGGACGCGCCTCCGAAGACCCCTCGCCCTCCTCCCGCGGCTGCTGCTGGGGCTGATGCTGGGGGCCGCCGGCGCCGCCAGGCAAGACTTGCAAGGTAAGCCCTCCCTGCTGACTGGCTGCCCCCCCCCCCACACACACCCAGCCTGGCACCCCCCCCCACACACACACACCCAGCCTGGCACTCCCTGGCACCTTTGCCCCGCCCCAATAAGGGAAAGGAACGCTGCCAGTCCCAGCGCTTGGCACCCGCGCAGCATCCCCGGCACGCCAGGGGCACGGTTGGGCAACGCTGATGGATTCCCGGCGCTTTTGAACTCGGGCGCCGCTCTCGCTCGCTCTCCTCTGTCTGTCCCGCCAACTCCGCAGGACTTGCCCCGGAGGCACCTCGGAAGTCCAGCCGCCTGCCAAAGCTCTGCCTACTGCTGGCACCGCCTAGCCTGAGCGGCTTGGCATCGCCGCCCCGGGAATTTCGGAGAGCCGTAGCATCCGTGGCCCTAGGCGGATGGGCGCCTTGGCATCTGGCTTGCCCATTTAAGAAGCTCGGAACTGCCCCTCGGTATCAAACCACGGGGGCGTCTTTGGGGGGCATCCTTTGGCCAGGATGGGCCGGCCAGACGCTCCCCGGGGGAACCCAGAAGCAAAGGCGATGACCCTCTCCTGATGTCCCCCTTCCCAGGAAACGGTGCTCACGGGTAACCTGCCCCCGGACATGGAGGTTCCACCATTTAGCTATCATGACTAATAGCTGCCCCCACCCCCTTTAAAGCCTTCTGAGATCTGTTCAGTGTATCGCTTGGTGGTGGTGGTGGAAAATGTTGTCAAGTCACATGGGGTTTTCAAGGCAAGAGACGAACATAGCAACCCTGGACTTCCTTGGTGGTCTCTTATTCAAGGTCTTTCCAGGGCTGATCCCACTTAGCTTCCCGGATCTGTTGGACCGGCCTGAGCCAGCCAGGTCAGGACAAGTACCACTTACCTCTGGCAAATGGGGGCGCAGATCTTGCTAGTGCAGAGATCTCCTGGCCCCACTGGTGGACCTCTGGAGGGCACCTGGTGTTTTTGGCCACTGTGTGATACAGAGTGTTGGACTGGACGGGCCACTGGCCTGATCCAACACTGGCTTCTCTTATGTTCTTATGTTCTCTTGAGATCCCTTGGCAAATAAAGGGAAGGACTTAAGCTCTCTGGTTCTCGGTCTCCTGGTGTCGTAATTAGCTTCGGGAATTCTGAGAGCCTGGTACATCAAGAGCCTGGCATCACGGAAGTGCTGGCATCCGGGCTGCACGCTCCACTGAACGTACTCTGTCAGCTGGGACTGTTGTGCCACATCTGTGCCCCTTGGCACCTTGGGATGCTGAAAGAACGGCTCCATAAAGTTATGAAATGAGGATAGGAAAGCAGTTCCCTTATTGACAACAATAGCTGGATCTCCTTAGATTTAGAAACGAAGCAGGGTTGGCCCAGTTATTGTTTGGATGGGAGACCACCAAGGAAGTCCAGGGTTGCTGTGCAGAGGCAGGCAATGGCAAACCACCTACGGGAGTGCCATAATTCAGCTGTGGCTTGATGGCAGTTCCCACCCTCAATGCAATCTCTTTCTCCTGTTTTTTTACAATTTTACTGGGATCTTGATACCTTGCTTTTCTTCCCAAGGGCACCCAAAGCAGCATTCGACATTATCAACCCCCCCGCCGCCTTCATTTTATTCTCACCACAAGCTTGTGAAGTAGGTTAGAGCAAGGGTGTAGACTTTCCAGTTTCTGGGGGCATAGGCGTCAACTACGGGGGGGCTCGAGGGCTCGAGCCACCCCCGAAATTTCCCGGAGGGGACTGAGCCCCCCCGGGAAAACGGTGCGCCCTCCACTGCGCCTCCCTCAGCCCTTCCTAGGGCCGCCGCCTCTCCCCCCCCTCTGCCTGGCCACTCCGACCCTCCCTCCATCTGTCCAGGGGCCAGCTAAGCAAATGCCCAGCTGGCCCCTGGATGGACGGAGGGAGGGATGGAAGCAGGAGCGGTCAGGCAGGGGGGGAGGCAGCGGGGACATGGTTGCACGCGCACAGAAGAGCCCCCGCCCCCCCTGGAGTTTTTAAACTCTACGCCCCTGTCTGGGGGGGGGGGGCTGGGGCTGGGCCAGAGAGAGGCCATTGTCTCCAGGGGAGGCTCAGCATGTCCTGGAAAAGTTTAGGGGGGCTCCAGCTCCCCAGCCCTCCTGAAGTTGATGCCTATGGGTTAGAGTGAGGGAGGCACGAGGTCCCCCACTGAGCATCCAGGTAGAGGCAGATTTGAACCTGGGTCTCCCAGATCATAGTCCTACACAGTCTCTTTCCTAAACACGGCTCATTTAAGGACACCTAATGGCTCAGAGGTTAAGACGCTGAGCTGTAGACCGGAAGGTCGGTAGCTCGGCAGTTCGAGGCCCGAGTGCCGCGTGATGGAGTGAGCTTCCGTCTCTGGCCCCAGCTCCTGCCAACCTAGCAGTTCAAAAGCGAGAAATTGCAAGTAGATAAACAGGTCCCGCTTCGGTGGGAAGGTAACAGCGTTCTGTGCACCTTGGCGTCTAGTCATGCCGGCCACATGGCCATGGCGAAGTCTTCGGACAGCGCTGGTGCTTTGCCTTAGAAATGGAGACGAACACCGGCCCCTGGAGTCGGATTTCGAGCAAGGGAAACCTTGACCTTTAAGGGGCCCAGGCTAGCCCGATCTCCTCAAATCTCGGAAACTAAGTAAGCTCAGCTCCTGGCTTGCGGAGGCAGCCAATGACAAACCACCTGTGAAGATCCTGTGGGGCTGTCATTCGTCAGCTGTGACTTGACAGTTAAAAAAAAGGAGTTTAAGGTGAAGTCAGAGAGGGGTTTATTTGCTTTAGTCTCACAAGCAATCAAGGAAAACATTAAAGAGTTGTCTTGATCAAATGACAGGGGTCGTCAGGTTTTGGAATAAAAACGGAGCAGTTTAGGATGTAAGTCTCAAAGTGGGAACCACCCCCCGACTACAAGCCCCAACGGGCAGGAGCCTTGCCTGGTTTCCTGACACGTGGAGCGGCTAACCGCATTCGGGAACAGTGCCCAGAAGAACCACAAGTGGCATGTCAAAGAGCCACATGTGGCTTTCAAGCCACTGACTATCACTTGGTTAGAACACTACACTGAGAAACATCTGAGACGAGACAAAAATAGATAGCCCAGTGGTCTGATAGGGGTGTGTGTGTGTGTGTGTGTGTGTGTGCGTGTGTGCACTTGTGAGCCTGGAAGTCATAGTGACTTCTGGCGACCTCTAGTCGGGCTAGGACATTTCAGAGAGGTGGCTTGCTATTGCCTGCCTCTGCGTCCCAACCCTGGTATTCCTTGGAGGTCTCCCTTCCAAGTACTTGCCAGGGTCGGCCCTCCTTAGCTTCCGAGATCTGATAAGATTGGGCTTGCCTGGACCATCCAGGTTAGGGTGGTGTGATAGGTATTTCGAACTCGGGGTTGAATTCTAAACAATTCAATAAGTTATCCAAATAAACCGGGAAGAGTCTAGAAAATCTGATTCTTTCTGAGTCCGCACACTGGAATGAGGTGGCCACGTGATATTTTTAATGCTTCTGCATGTTAAAAGAAAGACTCTTCCCTGAAGATAGAAAAGTAACAGAAAGGCTCTTGCCGCTCTCTTATGCTAGTCTTCTACTTGCGGGGTTATCAAAGGGGAAACTGGCCTTCTGAGTCTACACACTAGAATGAGGTGGCCTCGTGATATTTTTAACGCTTTTGCATGTTAAAAGAAAGACTCTTCCCTGAAGATAGAAAAGTAATGGAAATGTCTTCAGACAACACTGGCTCTTCGGCTTGGAAATGGAGATTAGCACCGCCCCCTAGAGTTGGATTTGACTGGCTTTTGAGCAAGGGAAACCTTTACCTTTCAGCAGTAGAAAAGAGCAAGAATCCAGTAACACTTTAAAGACTAACAGAATCCGTGGCAGGGGATGAGTTCTTGTGAGTCACCGCTCACTTCTTCAGATACCTGAAGCAGAAAAGAGCAAGAGTCCAGGAGCGCCTTAAAGACTAACCAAATTTGTGTCAAGGGACGAGCTCTCGTGAAGTCACTGCTCACTTCTTCAGGTACATCCAGTAAGAGTCCAGTAGCCCCTTAAAGACCAACAAAATTTGGGACAGATATCTGAAGAAGTGAGCAGTGACAAAAGCTCATTCCCTGCCTCAGATTTTGTTAGTCTTTAAGGTGCTATTGGACTCTTGGTCTGTTTTGATCAATCACTGGGCCACAGCATTTCTTCTTTGACGCAAGTTCTGAATCAGGCCAGTCCGAGTCTCCCTCTAAGCTTGCCAGGGTGTCCTTACCCACCTTTGCGGGACAGATCCAGACCTTGTGCCCGGCTTTCGCATTGCCTGGACCCATAGCCAACCTCGAGGTTGGGCCCTGCCATGTGGCCACCTTGGAGGGAGGCCGTTAACATTCCTTCCCACTCCTGGTTGCCCAAACTATGCGTTGTTAACCAGGGAAGAAGAATTCCTGAACTGGGGAGGACAACACTCTGTTTGTACAGAAGAGTCTGGGCTGAATGCGGCCCCAGAATTCGTGCCAGGGACCAAGATCTGGGCTCTGTCCGGGTGGAATCTTATGGGTCACCACACATCCTGGGGAGGTCTGGCGCGAGTGGCTGTGGAAAGTCTTCTGTTCAACCAGAAGGAGACCGCAGTGGCCTCGACCACTCTGGAGGCCTCCAAGTACTTCAGCTGGGCCAGTGTACCAAACCCGTTTCTGAAAATCTCAAACTGGGGGGGGTCTGAAGACAGGAAATCTTCTCTTGCTCTAAAGAACTGGGCTGCCAACCTCTGGCTGGGACCTGGAGATCTTTCCTTATTACAGTTGATCTCCAGATGACAGAGCTCTGGAGAAAATGGCTGCTTTGGAGGGTGGACTCTACGGCATGGGACCCTGCTGAGGTCCCTGCCCTCCTCGAACCCCACCCTCCTCTGGCTCCACCCCTAAACTCTCCAGGTATTTCCCAACCCAGAGCTGGTAATCCTAACATAGAGGACTGGAGCGATGCCGTGGGCATGGCGTTGGACTAGGTTCTGAGAGGGCTAGGCTGAAATCCCTACTCTCCCATGGAACATAGGATTGCCAATTCTGGACTGGGAAATTACTGGAGATTTGGCGTTGGGGCCTAGGAAGGGCCAAGTTTGGGGAAGGGAATAATAATTATTATTGTGTGGAACTGTGTGTAGAATAGTCAGGAGATTCTAAGATTGTCTGGCAGCGAGACGTTCTAGCTCTCTTAGCGTTATGCACTGGCGAGCTAGACTTGGCTTTTAAGGCAAGTGACATTTCAGAGGTGGTTTTGCCATTGTCTGCCTCTGCGTCGCAGTCCTGGTATTCCTTGGAGGTCGCCCTTCCAATGACTAGCCAAGGCCAACCCTGCTTTGCTTCCGAGATTTGATGCGATGGGGCTAGCCTGGGCTACCCAGGTCCTGGGGAGGGGAGGGACATAAGCACAGATGATGCCATAGAGTTCACCCTCTAAAGCTGCCGTTTGAGCAAGTAACTGTAGTTCTGGTAATCCAGGCTGGAGGCTGGCAAACTTACATAGAAGGTCGCTGGGTGACTAGGGTCAGTCATACAGTATCTCACAGGCTTGTTGTGAGGATAAGAAGAAGAAGAGAAGAGATTGGATTTATATCCCGCCCTTCACTCACTTGGGAGTCTCAGAGCAGCTTACAAACTCCTTTTCCCTTCCCCTCCCCACAACAGGCACCCTGTGAGGTAGGTGGGGCTGAGAGAGCTCTTTCCCAAGCTGTCCTTGAGAGGACAGCTGGTACAGAGCTATGGCTTGCCCAAGGTCATCCAGCCAGGTGCAAGTGGAGGAGTGGGGAATCAAACCCAGTTCTCCCAGATTAGAGTCCGTGCACTTAACCACTACACCAAACTGGCTCTCGAGGGAGAAATGTAAGCCCATTTGTAAGCCCCAGCCAGGACTGTAGCCACAGTGGGTTATTTTGGGGCCTGGTCCCCTGACTTCCTGCCAAGGCCCCCCTGACTTCCATGCAACCCCCAGGCCTCCTGGCTCTCTGGACTGCCCAGAGGACTCCCAGGTGTCTGGGCCACCTGGAGGACTCCCCATCAGCACCCCTTCCCCAAACATGGCTTGCTTCCACACGTAGGCAAGCAGAGTGCAAATGCCGCAGAAGTGAGTTTTAAAAAATTTTATTTGATTTTTTATTTTGTGATGTCAGTGCCCCCTGACTTATTTAAAGGCCACCCGGATTACAAAATCTTGGCTATGGCCCTGTTTGAGGGTACAATTTAGAGTTGCCAGATCCGGGTTGGGAAATACCTGGAGATTTGGGGGGGGGGGAGCCTGGGGAGGGTAGAGTTTGGGGAGGGGAGGGTCTTCGGCAGCGTCCCAGAGTCCACCTTCTGAAGTAGCCGTTTTATCCAGGGCAGCTGATCTCTTTCGTCTGGAGGTCGATTGTAATTCCCGGAGCACTCCAGGCCACACCTGAAGGTTGGCAATGCTAATGAGAATAACCCCCAGAACAAAGTTTGAGTCCAGTGGTATAAGCTTTCATGTGCTTGCCGGAATTAAACTTTGTTGGTTTTGAAGGTGTCCTCCCCAGACTCCGTACCCACATCTCCAGGAGTTTCCTAACCTGGATCTTGGGAACCTTAAACCCCTCCCCCAGTCACAAGAGAGGACCTAGCAACCCTACAATATCCCCCTGTAAGGAAGTAGCCGCCCCTTGACGTGCATGCTCACCTGTATAGAGCGCCCTCTTGTGGTGAGAGCAGGATTTGTACAGCTTTCCACTGTGTCATGCAAACCGCCCTGAACTGCTTTGCCGTCATTGGTGTGCATATGTTGGGGTAATCTCCTTTGCCTGGGAAGCAGCACTTTCTAAAGGGAAGGGCAAGAGACAAATGTGATAAGAATCGACGCCTGCTCATGAAACGACCTTATGCACAAATTCAGAATGGGCGAAAATCTTTAAACATTTCGGAAGAGGAGAGGTGGATCCGTCTGAGGGCCTGTCTAATCCAGCATCCCAGTTCCCATAGTGGCCAGTGGGGTGCTTCGTGCCCCTGTTGCTTTCCCTCCAGTTCGTGGTAGACTTCCTCTGAGCCTGGAGGTTCCATTAAACCATCCACATAGGACAGGATCACAGATTTGTGTTCTGAATTCATTGTGAATTACTCCTAGTTCGGCACTCACTGACATATTAAAACTGCCACTTTGCATAGAATGGGTATCTGATCCTTTAAAAGCTAAATAAAAAAATAGGAAGAGCTGCATCAGTTCCAAGGATTCAGCCAGTACAGCAATCTATATCCGACGGCAGCCATTTGGGTGCTTCCGAGGGGTCCACAAATGCATTAAGAAAACACAATCCGCATTCAGGGGGAGGCTGCCTCTATACTGAGAGGTTCCCTTTGATTTATCATGCTAACAGCAGTCGATGTCACATTCTCCTCCTGTCCTTCCTCCAAGCTCCCAGCTGTGCCCCGCTCTTCTGTGAGGCCAAGAGAGAGTGGCTAGCCCTAAAGAGGTTTATAGCGGAATGGGATTTGAATTCGGGTCTTCCAGTCCCAGTCCACCATGCTGGCATTGGTTCAACCTCCCCCCGCCTTTAAAGCCATCTAGACCAGTAGCCACACAGGCCTGTAGCTACGATGGGGCCCTGACTTCCTCCCAAGGCCCCCCCCCCACTTTTTGGGAGTGCAGTCACGTGCGGGGCCTCCTCCCGCTTCCCCCCCAAGCATTTAAAGTTTAAATGCTTTGAGGGAGAAGTGGGGGGTGCGTACCTGCGCTCCAAGCTGCGAATTTGCGGCTTGGAGTGCAGGCATGTGCGTGGCCTCCTTCCGCTTCTCCCTCAAAGCATTTAAAGGGATCCTCTAAATGCTTTGGGGCAGAAGCAGGGACCGTGCGTGGGGCCGTGCGGATTTCAGTGCCCCCTGACTTTTAAAAAGGCCCCCCAAACTGAAAAACCCTGGCTACGGCCCTGTGGCCACGTCACTGTGTCTTGCTGGGCAAATTCCCCACTTTTCATATTTGACAGTCTGAATTCCCCAGAGGGGGGCGTATGTCATGTTAGCAGATATGCTGTGGAATGCGCGACGGAGCTCCACCTTGACTCTTCCCTCCCTTCTCCTAGTCATCGACCTCCTGACGGTGACGGAGTCACGGCACATGGCCAGCGTCGCCAGCAAGATCCGGACGGAGCTGCTTTCTGTCAACGACGTCTACCTGCTGTCCACCTTCCGTCTGCCCCCCAAGCAGGGCGGGGTGCTGTTCGGCCTGCACTACAAGAAGGACAACTCTCGTTGGTTCGAGGCCTCGGTCATTGGCAAAAGTAACAAAGGTGAGAGGGAGGGACGCTAGAGCTGAGTGACGGAGGCTGTGTGGATTGTAATGCAGGGTTGCCAACCTCCAGGTGGTGGCTGGAGGTCTCCTGGGATTACAATGGATTTCCAGGCGACAGAGATCGGTGCCCCTGGAACTGGTTGCTTTGGAAGGTGGACTCTGTGGCATTATATCCCATTGAAGTCCCTCCCCTCCCCTCCCCAAACCCTGCCCTCTTCAGGCTCCACCTCCCCCCAATCTCAAGGAATTTCCGAACCCAGAGCTGGCAGCCCAAATGTTTCCACCACTAGGGATGCCAGCCTCCAGGTAGGACCTGGAGATCCCCCAGAATCGCAACTCGTCTCCAGACTACAGAGATCAGTTCCCCTAGAGAAAATGGCTGATCTGGAAGGACTCTATGGTATTATATCTCATCGAAGTCCCTCCCCTTCCCAACCATGTCACCCCCAGGCCCCACCCCCCAAAATCTCCAGCTGTTTCCCAATTCAGAGCTGGCAACCGTGCTGTCCTCAGGCCCCCACCCCACAAAATCTCCAGCTGTTTCCCAATTCAGAGCTGGCGACCATAGCTCCACCCAGTTAACCGTAACAAACAGAAGCGGTCAGGTGTTAATTAGCCCGAACACTGAGCTAGAAGTACATGTATGAGGTATTTCTCGCACATATAGGGATGACAACCTCCAGGTGGGACCTGGGGATCCCCTGGAATTACAGCTCCTCTCCAGACTACAGAGATCAGTTCCCCTGGAGAAAAGGGATGCTTTGGAGGGTGGAGAACTCCACTGAGGCCCCTGTCCTCCCCAGGCTCCACCCCCCAAATCTCCAGGAATTTCCCAACCTGGATCTGGCAACCCTCCCCTCCCCCCATCCCCCGCTGGTGGCCAGAGGAGACTGAAGCAGAGAGGTTTCTGGATTCTGTCGCCCTGCCATGTGGGCTCGAAAATACCTGTTTTCAGTTTCGTTTCTCCGTTGTGAGGATGGAACCCAGAATTATTTTCTTCTCGTGACATTTCCCACAAATCCCCTGGCCTCTTTCACTGCCTTTTATATCTCCGCAACAAAAACCTGGTGACATGAAAGAAAGAAAGAAAGAAAGAAAGAAAGAAAGAAAGAAAGAAAGAAAGAAAGAAAGAAAGAAAGGCCCCAGCCCCCAGCCCATCCCTCTGGCGCTCAACAGATGGTGGGGGTGGGCAGATGGGGACAAAATGGCAGCACGCGACACTGCTATGCAGGGGCGTAGCCAGGGTTTTTTTTTTCTTTGGGGGGCATTTAAATAAGTTGGGGGCACCCCTGCACACCCCTGCACACACACACACCCCGTGAGCCAACCAGCCCCGGGATAGCCCTTGACTCCCCCGGGAGGGAGGCGCTGATGTCGTTTTGCATGCGTGAGAACAAGAAGGGCCGATTCCCCATCTACACACTCCAGGCAGGAAGGAAGTGGCCTCCCCAGCCCGCTTTCCTGGAAGCCTCTCTAGGAATTTAGCTGTGGTGCCGAGACAACCGGGAGGCCGTGACGATGGCAGGGAGGCCGTGAGCTCCTTGGTGGTGGTGGTGGTAGTAGCAGCAGTGGCGATCTCTACCCGGCCCCCAGCCCAGCCATGTCCTATCCGCAGGGCTACCTCTACGAGCTGACGTTCACAAGGCGCGCGGGGTGGTGGTGGTGTCATAACAGGATAAATAAATAATGAATGAACAAATAACAGGATAAATAAATAAATAATCGAACTGTGGGGTTGGGGGGCAGCAGTGGCCGGGCTTCTGGAATTCTGGCCCCACTGGTGGACCTCCTGATGGCACTTGGTTTTGGCCACTGTGTGGTACAGAGGATTGGACTGGATGGGCCATTGACCTGATCCAACATGGCTTCTCTTATGTTCTTTCCCACCCGTAAAGCCACCATAGGGCTTTGCTCCCATCGTTCCCCAAAATTCATAGCAAAGCAGGTTTGGATAAAACTGGAGTAAAACCAAGGGAACCTGAGACAGTACATGAAAGCCCCATGATGCTGTGGAAAAGCGGGGGGAGGAGGGATGGCTTCCCAACAGGATCAAAGCCCAGGGCAAATAACCTGTATGGTTATTTGGACCGCCTAGAGCCGGTCCGCTGGCTGGGGGGGGGGGTATAAATTGAAATAAATAAATAAATAAATAAATATGGAAAAGGCCAAAGAGAAGAAAAATCAGCATCATGGAACTGAGCGGACTATTCTTTATACTGTATTTCGGCCTATCAGCTCTTTTTTCAAAAATATATCTCCATATTTAAAGGATCTAGGTTCCAGGTCAAAAACAGTTCATTCTATTCAGACTTTTAAAATTCCTCTTTCCTAATATCTGATTTTGATCGTGGCAAATCAATATGATTCCCTCATCCCATCCTAGGGTTACCAGCTCTGGGTTGGGAAATTCCTGGAGACTTTGGGGGGCGGAGCCTGGGTAGGGTGGGGTTTGGGGAAGGGAGGGGCCTCAGTGAGGTATAATGCCTCGGAGTCCACCCTCCAAAGCAGCCATTTTCTTCAGGGGAACTCATCTCTGTCATCTGGAAAGCAGTTGTACTTCCCTGTCATCTCCAGCCCTCACCTGGAGGTTTGCAACCCTACCCGACCTTGCTGATTTTAATACTGGTCTTAAGGCTTTAACTGTTGAACCACTACTGATTTTATGGAGATGAATGTGTTGATGTATTTTAATGCACCTTTGTTGAATTATCTGCTTTACTGAATATTTGTTCAAATGATTCTAACTGCGGTTTTAATTAGAGACTGGGCAGCACCTTGGTAGCTGAGATGTGGGGGATCACTTAAATATGGCTGTCATCCCTACTCTGTATATGAAGAAGTAGTTTGTGGCCAAATACTACCACCTCGATTGTATAACTCACTGTTACTTTCACTTGACAAGAATCCTCCACAGTTTTTATTCAGGAGCCCCTGGAGCCAATCTTGTTCTGTGCCAGGGAAATCAGGTCATCGGTACACAGCAACCTAGGATGTCAGCTGTAACTGGAATCCAGTCACTTGATGAAAAAGCCGGCACTGTTATGACAAAAAGGAGAGCCCTGTTTTCGCTTCTCTTGTGTTCCGAGGGCCAAATTACCCCCAATGTGTAGTTTTCAGGTCAGACGTGTGAGGTACCAGGAAGGGGAAGAAGGAAATACTTTTCAAAGGATGTCTGCTATCCGGCATCATTCCCTGAAGTTATCCCTACTTGTAGGCTCACGAACCAAGCAACGCGTTTAAAGTTTAAAACAGAGAGGCAGAAGGGTACATGTGAGACAGATCATGACTGTGGCATTGGGGAAGGAAGATTTCACTCCCCCCCCAATAGCAATTCCCCACATCAAAATTACCTATAAAACTGGTGTTGAATCTTGTGAGGGAAAAGAGAAGGTATCCTTTCTTTACTTCTCTCTTTCCCCTACTGGGGCTGGTAACAGCTTGCGTCATGGTGGTTTTGAACAGGAAAGAGTCAACATCCTTTACCGGCGCATGGCCCCAATTCAAATGGAAGCTTTTTAAGGCTAAATTGTGTGTCAGAAGATCTGATTCTCTTGATTGGTGCTGAATGGGATCTGTTTGAGCGGCTGTCAAAATGTGTGGGTGCCTCAGTTTGTGCAAGACAGTACTCTGCGCCAAGATGAGCAGAGTTTCACAAGTCACCAAAAGTACAGAAATGAAAATCCTAGTGGTGCAATTTCTCTTCTTTTGCTTAATACGTGCTACAGTTCTGAGTGCTTGAACAAGGAGGGAGGTTCATATGAGAAATCTTAGCCAGCCAGTCCTTTGGCTTCAGAGATTTCCATGAGTATTGCCTGAACTAAGAGCTGCTGTTGGCCGTGATGAGTACAGAATGTTGTACTCTTTCTTGACGTCTCTGTGGTGAAAGGCCTATATTATTAGACTTAAAAGTGAGAGCAGGAAACCAGCAAGAGCCCAGGAGCACCTTAAAGACTAACAAAATATGTGGCAGAGTAGGAGCTTTCGTGAGTCACTGCTCACTTCTTCAGATACCTGCAGGAAACCAGTTCCATTTAAAATTGGAACTGCCTATAAGGGCTGTGAGCCAAACTAGATGTTACAGTGGCTGCAGGCCCAACCTGTGGCCTCCATAACATCTCGGTTAGCCCAGGGCTGCGTTTTGACTTTCATGGGCTCTAGGCTGTTTTGCCTCCGAGGGTTCCTCCCACCATAGTAGTATCAATATTAAAAGTTATTTTTGACCATCTCTCTATATTATAAAGCTGATTTGGCGTGGCCACGTACGATGTGCTCCCTCAGCTGTAGGCTGAATGAGTCGCCACTCAGCCTGGGAACCCTGGCCACTGGCCGATGCGGTGCCGGCCTGAACGTGCCCCGCGATTCGTCCATGCCGTGCCGTAGTCCCACCCACCTGCCCACAGAACCGCCACTCAGCCTCAATAGACAGCGAGCCCACAGACAGGGTGCATGGTCCGCCGGCAGCTAAAAGGGGTGGCTGCCGATGCCTGGACGTTTCAAGACAACGGAGCCGGCCAGCCACCAAACCTCAGCCTGCTTCTGCCACTGTGATGGCGGCCGCATGCAGGGCCTCAGGCTGCTCCTGATGGCACCGCGACTGACACCCACAGGTACCCAGGTGGGTGGCGGGCAGCCAAGGGGGGAACACTGGCGGGTGCAGGCGGGGGGGGCGCACAAGCCCCAACGGCTGCTGGAACCCGTTGTATTGTTCTACAACGGGCCTTGCTCCTCGTACTTTAAATACTTCAACTTCTTGTCTGTTTTAGACATTTAATAATTTTTTGTGGGCCCTAAACGTTTTTGTTTTTTTCCTGTGAGAAAAAAATTAAAACATTCCCTTGGGCTCTAAAAGTTCATCTCCCCCCAATACAAGAAGAAATGAAAACATTTTTGTGGGCCCTAGGCACTCTGCCTACTGCACCGAATGGATAAGTCAGCCCTGAGCCGGCCGTGTGATTATGTGCCATTCTTGTGTTTTTCTGACTCTCTGGATCTACAAACCATCCTTTGAAGTGTGAGGTCTAGAACAGGGGTGTCAAACATGAGGCCCGGGGGCCAGAACCGGCCTATCCAGGGCTCTAATGCAGCCCGTGAACACCTGGTGCAAGGGAGGGAACCGGAGACTGCTGAGGGCAGTGTTCCCCCTAAGCTGAGGTAGTGTGAGCTAGCTCACAGTTTTTTAGCCTCTGGCTCACACATTGTTGTCTTCGCCCAGGGAGGATGGCTCCAGAGCAAACTCATTTATGCCGGAGCCAAATTGCTCGCTCTCAGCTTCAATGCCGGTAGCTCACAAAGTAGGATTTTTGCTCACAAGACTCCACAGCTTAGAGGGAGCATTGGCTGGGTGTGTGTGTGTGAGCGGGCGGAGCCACTGCAATTGTGGCTTCAGCATGGCGGAACAACCTCATCTGCAGCAGTCAACCAGCATGGGAGCGTCTGCCCAGTCCTGCACCACTGGCTCTCCAGTCCGCCCATGTGGGTTTTCCTCTGCAGCACCCTCCCAGCCCATGGGGCCTTGCAGAGAGGATACACCAACTCGGAGCTTGCCAGCTGCTGTCATTTACACAGCTTATATCTCTAGTAACTGGTATTAATTTTATGGCATTTATGGCAGGGCCCGACAAAGTGACATTTATGTCAGATCTGGGCTTCGTAACAAAGGAGTTCGCCACCTCTGGTCTAGAAACTTATTTCTGTTTTTTTTTAAAAACGAAAGTCAATTTTTGGAAAGCTGATAACGTCACCCAGTACTGCCTCCTTCTGTGTTGCGGCAGAATTGCCATGCGCGCGCGGCCTAGTTCGTAACCCCCCCCCCCTTCTGCCTCCTCCCACAGTCCTCATCCGATACTTGCGGCCTGACGGCAAACTCCATTCGCTGAATCTGCAGAATGCCAACTTGGCTGACGGCCGCAGCCACACGGCCCTCTTGCGCCTGAGTGGCCTTCAAGGGAGCACCATGTCGGCGGATCTGTACGTGGACTGCAAGCAGGTGGACTCCAATGCGGGGCTGCCCCAGATGGTGCCCATAGACCTGGACCAGGTGGAGGCCATGGAGGTGCGAACAGGACAGAAAGCTTATCTCCGCATGCAGGTAAGGAACATCTGAACAGACAAGATGGCTTTCCGTGTGCTGTCACACTGCAGCATAACCAAGGATTGAAACTGGACTATGCAGATGAAAAGTTGACTTGATTCCAAATGGGCAGGGTGTTTGGAGCTGGGACAAAAACGTGTTCCCCGACCTATTCATCCATCCAGTTCTTCCTTCAGGGTCTCAGGGTGGCTTACATGGCTCCCCCCATTTTTGGGAGCCGGTTTGGTGTAGTGGTTAGGGCGCGCGGACCCTGATCCGGGAGAACCGGGTTTGATTCCCCACGCCTCCGCATGCAGCTGCTGGTGTGACTTTGGGTCAGTCGCAAGTTCTTGCAGAGCTGTTCTCTCAAGGGCAGTTCTCGGAAGAGCTCTCTCAGCCCCGGCTACCTCACAGGGTGTCTGTTGCGGGGAGGGGAAGGAGAAGGGAAAGGGATTGTAAGGTGCTCTGAGACTCCTTCGGGTAGTGAAGGGTGGGATATGAATCTGATCTCCTCCTCCTCTTCTTCTTTTATCCCCACAACAATCCTGTGAGGTAGGTCAAATAAAGAGATAGTGATTGACCTGCGGTTACATGATGAGTTTCATGACAGGCTAGGGATATGAACCCAGGTCTTCAGCACTCTAACCACTACACAGCACTGTAACCACAAAAACCCCTTCGAGATTGGTCTGTGGCTCAATGGTAGAGCACCCGATTTTGCATGCATAGTATCCCAGGTGTGGTCCTTAGCAGCACTAGTAAATCAGAAGCCATCGGATACTTGAACATCATCATCATAATCATCCTCATTATCATTGTTACTACTACTACTGCTGCTACTACTGCTACTACTGCTGCTACTGCTACTACTGCTACTACTACATCATTTATATGCTGCCTGTCGCCACCAAGCAGTCTCGAGGTGGCTAAGAGCAACTAAAATATTAACAGATATCAATTAAAAGCACAATAAAATTAAAACTAAAAGGCAGCCCACATAAACAGACTGGACAAATAAAAAGCTAAATGGAAGAGCTCTGCTTTGCAGGCCCCACAGAACTTAGATAAGTCCCGCAGGGCCTGTGTACCATCTGACAGCTGGTTCCACCAGCATGAGGCCACCACAAAGAAGGCACTCATGCTGGCGGAACACGCGGCAGTTCAGCTTATGTTCTGCTCGCTGGTCACGCGCAGGGAATCAAATTTTCGCTGAACGGCTGCCTGTGAGCCACTCGAGCCTGTTCGTCACGTTGTATTTCACATACTCAAACAGTAGAGTCCAGCACAGTCGGCGGTATTTCATACATGCACGTTCTCACACAGCATGATGTCAGTTCCTTCTCCTCCACAGATCTATGGGTGGTGCATGAGAAGTCGGTAAGGTGAATAAGCTGAGCAAATCAGCCAAGCAGTCAGTGACCATAAGTGAATACTGTCCTTTAAAAAACTGTGTTTATTTAAGATCGTGTTATGATCGAGGTTATCTTGCACGTGTGAATTTTTGTGCAGACTTACGGGACTTATAGGATTAGTAGTACCCCTTCCTGCCTCATATAATTACCTCACATGACCATACATGAGCTAGGCTTGCTGGGTCTCCCTCCTGGAAATGGCCCCTGTTGCTCACAGGCCCCTCAAAGGCTGGTGGGAAGGGAGAACTGGGGGGAATGGGCGTAGACTTTCCAGTTTCCTGGGGCGGGGGGCTGGGGCTGGGCTAGAGACATCACAGTCCATTGTCTCTGGTGGAGGCTCAGCACCTCCTGGAAAAGTTTTGGGGGGGGGCTCCAGCCCCCCAGCCCCCCTGAAGTTGACGCCTGTGTCACACCACCAAAATCAGAAGTAACATCTTGACGTCAGGGGCAATGCCCTGGGATTTGTCAAGAAAATTGTTTAACCGTACCGTTTTGGTGACTCCTAGAGCGTCGTACACGATGTCATGATGTCACTTCCAGTTTTCACTAGAAGTGATGTCGCATCCTAGTGCGATACCTGTGCACCTCTCCTGACCCTCAAATACTTCTGGGGGTGCCCGGCAGTGGTTGACTGAGGTCCCAATCCTCCCCAGGCTCCACCCCCACTTCCGTAGGAGTTTCCCAGCCTGGATCTGGCGACCCCACCCCTCTCAATGATCCCGGTGGAGAGCTTTCACTGACGACACAAAGGCAAATGTGACCTGCAAGGCAGGAGGAAATGGAATTCTACCTGCTCAGCGACTGGGGGGCCGCTGTTCAGAAGTTTAAACCATGCAGTGCTGAGGTCAGGAGCTGTAAAGGAGATGTGGCTCAGTGGAAGAGCCTTTGCTTTGCGTGCAGAAGGTCCCAGGTTCAATCCCTGCAGGCCTATGGCCAGGAATTTCTAAGTTGGGGGTGGGGGCATTTAAATTTCTCGGGGGGCACTCAGCCAATTTAGGTAACATATTTTATGATTATTTGCCACCCCTGTGTCTCCTGTGAACCCCCTCCCTCCACCGCCCAGTGTGTGTGGGGGGAAAGCCCAGGTCCTGCCTCCACTCCACTCTCCTCCAGCCCCCTCTACTCACTCCTCTCCTGGACTGGTGTTGTCGCCGCTGCCATCCCCCCTCCCCAAGCAGCAATAGTAGGTCAGGCCCGAGAAGCAGCAGCAGCTGCCCCTGCTGTTCCTCCCCAGCCCCTGCCCACCCCCGGCAGCCGCAGCAACTGTTCCTTGGATGACGAGGCCCTGCGGTGTAGGAAAGCAAGGAGAGGCCTGTGGGGCTGCTGGCAGGTGGGGAAAGGGAAGGGGCAGCGGGGGCAGCGGGGGCGGGAAGTCCTCCAGGTGGCCCAGAGAGTTGGAGGGGCTGGGCTGCATAGAAAGTTGGGGGGCCTTGGCAGGAAGTCGAGGGCGAGGCCTCGGGAGGCCCCACCGTGGCTATGGGCCTGAATCCCTGGCATCTCTAGCCAAAAGGATCAGTGAGCGGGTGATGTGAGAGATCTGGAGAGCAGTTGCCAGTCTGAGTAGATAAGACTGACCTTGATGGATGGCACCCCACTGATCGCCAGGGTTGATTCGGCTGATCTGGCTGGCTAGGTGGGTGAACCTTACAACCAAGCCTAATCATTTGGCTTATTAGACCAGAGGCATCTGTCCACAGAAAAGAAGGGAGCAGCACTCAGTGGGTGGGAGGAAGGGTGGCGTTAAAGAGGCCAGCTGTGCCCGCAAGAAAGTGTTTCTCTCTCCATTCACAGTTCCCTTGTTTCCGTGTTAGGGCTTCATGGAGACCCTGAAGCTGATTTTAGGAGGGTCCATGAGCCGGGTAGGGGCTCTGAGCGAGTGTCCCTTCCAGGGGGATGAATCCATGCAAAACACAGGTCAGTAACTGATTCTAAGCCGTATCTCTTCTTTCCTTCCCCGTTGTCTTTATTGCTGTTTGGAATGATTTTGATGCTGCAGTCTTTTCATTTCATTTCATCACTCCCGCCTGCCGGCTTGTTAGCAGAATTGTCGCTTAGGCTGGCAGACGTGATTAACTTGCAGCCGCTGAGAACTGTCAGCTAAAGAGAGCCAGTTTGGTGTAGTGGTTAAGTGCGTGGACTCTAATCTGGGAGAACCGGGTTTGATTTCCCACTCCTCCACTTGCACCTGCTGGATGACCTTGGGCAAGCCACAGCTCTGTACCAGCTGTTCTCTCAAGGACAGTTGTCTCAGAGCTCTCTCAGCCCCACCTACCTCACAGGGTGTCTGTTGTGGGGAGGGGAAGGGAAAGGAGTTTGTAAGCCGCTCTGAGACTACAAGTGAAGGGCGGGGTATAAATCCAGTCTCCTCCTCCTCCTCCTCCTCCTCCTCCTCCTCCTCTTCTTCTTCTTCTTCTTCTTCTATGGTTGACAACTTGCAATTTAGAGATGTATCCTGATAACAGCTTTCTATTGGCTTACATGGCTTTTGTTTCTGCACTGAGAACTTCAGCCCCACCAGAAAGAAATTTGCCCCACAAGCCACAAAATCGTGGCTACAGGCCTACTCCTGCTAAGATTGATAGATACCCTGACGTAGCATGGTGGCTAACAGAATGAGCTACAAATGCAGAAGAACCTGGTTTGAATTTAGTCTATGCTACTGACTCACCAGGTGGTCTTACGCAAGCTGCTCACAGCCCCCCCCCATAAGAGTATTGGCCTACCCTACAAAGCTGTTGTGAGGATTACTAATATATTGGCTATGAAGCACTCTGAACTCTCTAACAGTGCTATGTGAAATTGAAAGTGCTCATGAAATTATCATATCAGAATTCTTTGTGATTCCAAGTTGAATTCTGAGGCCTGCATAAATTCTGCAAATTATTTTGCATAATGTATGGTGCATATTTCATGGATCCTGGTCTTGCTTAATATTGCCTGATGTTGGAGATCTGGAAATGGGAAAATGAAATGTAAGATCGTCTTGAAGAGGGAGAGCTTCTAAGCTGTGCTGCCAGTTCCTTTCATCATATCTCACGTGTTTCTTTTTTCTTTTGTTTCTCTTTCAGTCTCCAATGTGATCAACTCGCTCTTTGGTGAGTCTGACGATCGTCCCGCTGGCTTTCTTTGAGTTTCCTCTGAGTGTTTCAGATGGGGTTTTGTGTGCGAGAGAGAACTGAGGGTCTGAGGAATGAAGGCCGGAGTCTTGTATTGGCCCAGTGGGCAAATGCTGAACTTGAAAACAGTACACAATCCTTAATGGATCTGGGATGCAGGTAACCCCATCTTACAGGGTTGCCAATATCCAGGTGGGGCCTGGAGATCTCCCACTATTATCACTGACCTCCAGTCAATAGAGATCCGTTCCCCTGGAGAAAATGGCCGCTTTGGAGGGTGGACTCTATGACACTGTATTCTGCTGTGGTCCTTCCCCTCCCCAAACCCCACCCTCCCCAAGCTTCACCCCCCAAATCTCCAGGTATTTCCCAATCAAGAGCTGGCATCCTTACCCATCCTAAAACCCCAGTGCCATCGGTCCAGTGCCAGCCCAGCCAATTGGAATCCTAAACGCTTCCTAACAGGAGGATGGAGGGAGAATGGTTTTCACTGTTGACAGCAACCTGTAGGGGGAAAAATGCCTTGCCCCCTTAACAGAGGCTTAGTATGTGGAAATGGGCACAGGTTGGCCCTGGTTAGTATTGGGTGGGAGCCCACCCAGAAAGTCCAGGATTGCTATGCAGAGGCCATGGCAAACCACCTCTGTTGGTCTCTTGCCTTGAAAAAACGCTATGAGTTCACCCTAAATTGGCTCGACATCAGTTTCCACCACCAAAGGAGCAAGAAAGGTTTTCCTCCAGGAATCCTTGCCTTTAAAAGACTCTTTGGCTGCGGTCACACACACCAGTTGAAGCGGAGGGGAAGAGAGGCTATTTCCTCCAGAGGAATCTGACGCGCAGTTGCGAGATCACACAGCCTTTTGAAGCTGCGGATGCAGCCTGTCGCTGTGTGGTCAAACACAACTGTGGGTGAGTTGTTTGTGGGGTTTTTGCCATTTGTTTCCCTTGCGCATAAACAAGGAATCACACCACCGCACTGAGGGCCCCCTATGGAGTATGCGATGATGCGCATACTGCAAAGGGTGGGGAGGAACGGCACGGACTCGGGATGGCATGATCACACCATCCCGATGGCATGAGAGCATGCTTGAGCGATCAGTCAGGGGAAAGTCTGCCTGTGACCCGTTGGCAAGCATTAGGACCAGACTTTCCCCGGTGTCTTTTAACTCCGCTTCTATGGTGGAGCTGCCAGGTTGCCGACAGCTCTGGGATGCTTTCTAGATATTGCTGTCTGATAACTCCCTTTATATCTGTCAGGCATTCACACCTATGTCGGATCTAAAGGAGCGTGTGACCGCAGCCTTTGGTATCCTTCATTTAATCCTTCTGTTCTGGAAGCAGCTGTGTCAGCTCAGATATCCCAGAGAAAAGTTCATTAAGAGCATAAGAGAAGCCATGCTGGATCAGGCCAGTAGCCCATCTAGCCCAATACTCTGTGTCACACAGTGGCCAAAACGCAGGGGCCATCAGGAGGTCCGCTTGATTTCACTGCGGATCCAAGATTTTTCAGCAGAAGCTGTTGATATGTCAACCAATCACCCAGCAGTGGCCACATTGTGTGGGGATTGACTTCCCAGAATTCCTAGCTTCTTGCACTGTACCTTTAACCCTTGCTCTGTAGAAGCCTGTGCGACGCTGGGCAATTTTGTTGTATTATAGCGATACCCCCTCCCTGACAAATCTAGCCACTCCCCCCAATGTGTCCTCTCCCATTCTTTCTCTTCGACTCCCCACATCCCCTTGTGAAATGGGTCATGCCCCCTCAGCAGAGTTGCCAGCTCTGGGTCGGGAAATTCATAGAGATTTTGAGGGGTGGACTCCGAGGAGGATGAGATTTGGGAGAAGGGAGGGACTTCAGCAGGGTATAATGCCAGAGAGTCCAACCTACAAAGCAGCCATTTTCTCCAGGAGAACCAGTCTCTAACTTCTGGAGATCAATTGAGATCCCAGGAGGAGATCAGCCACCATCTGGAGGTTGGCAAACCAACCCCTGAGAAAAGGACAAGACGGAAACCATAGAGATAGAAGATGAGAGTGGCAGCCAATCAAATCTCCAATGGCCAATCAAAAGTCTTGCTGGGCAAAGTCACACTCGGCCCCACCCACTTTCTTAAAGCACTGGGCAGGCACCAGGAAAGGGGTCAACGAGCACCATGGCACCCGCAGGCACCATGTTAGGGACCCCTGATCTATACCTTCTGGACAGGCATCCTAGAGGGCAAGGCAATGAACTGTCCCGTTGCCTGACAGGTGAACAGACGAAGGCTTTAGTGAAGCAGCTCACACTCTTCAACCAGATCCTGATGGAACTTCAGGAGGACATGAGGGACCAGGTGAGTGTGGATGGGAAGAGGTGGGCTCTACTTCTTTGGTTCAGTTTGGGGTGCTTCTCGGGACTTCTAGTGGCTTGGGATCCATGAGACGTGGAGCAGGGACAAGTTCGGGGAATAGCGAGGGATAGCGGACACCCCTCCAAAAACATTCCCCTCTATCCGTTCAGGTAATCTACACATCTGACCTCAAAAGTAGTATCACTTCTTAAGCAGAAAGTTCAATGGGGGGGGAGTCAAGTGGAAGTTAAGCAGCGAGTGAGCCCAATGTAACAGCCTACAATGCATGTTCCCTGCTTACTAGTTGTGGACATTGGAGGAGGTTCCATAACTTAGCCTTGACCTGGGTGGCTCAGGCTAGCCGGATCCAGGCCTGTAGCTACAGTGGGGCTTCTGGGGGCTCCGCCCCCTGTCTTAAATGCATGCCCCCACAAAAATTTCTCCTGTAAATGCCTTTTTCAATCATTTTAAAACATTTTTTGGAAGGCGTGCGCTCCTTTAAGCAGGGTGGGGTGCTGTAGTTGGCTAATTTCCATAAGGGGGTTGGAGTAGGTGACCTCTAGGATCCCTTCTAACCTCTGTGTCAAGAAACCGGTCTCCTTTGAGAGTGTTTTTCTGCCTGTTAGTTTTCTTGACTATAGAAGTCATCACCCCCGACCTGCCGGCTTGTTATCAGGATTGTTGCTTAGGCAGGCAAAAGTGATTAACTTGCAGCAGCTGAGAACTGTCATCTAAAGTGGTTGACAGCTTGCAGTTTAGAGACCTATCCCAGCGACAGATTTCTATTGGCTAACTGGCTTTTCTTTCTGCACTGAGAACTTCAGCCCCACCAGAAAAAAAAAATTGCCCCACAAGCCACAAAATCCTGGCTAGGGGCCTGGGGTGATTTAATCAGATCTCGAAAGCTAAGCATGGTCAGCGTAGATCACCCCGACCTGGGCCATGCAGGTCGGGGTAATCTTTCCAAGGACCTTTTATTTCAGAAATCTGCAGCATTCTCTGTACAGAAGAGAGAAAGCATTTTATTTTTTGATGCATTTCTTTTGGCTCTGTTCTATGCCAGTCAAAACTAGCAGCAGGGCTAGCTCTGGGTTTTGAGGAGCTGAAATTAATGTGCTTTAGGTTTAGAACCGATGAAAGGAAGCACTTCATCACCCAAAGAGTAATGAACACATGGAATTCACTGCTGCAGGAAGTAGTGGTGACTACAAGCATAGACAGCTTCAAGAGGGGACTGGGTTAATGTATGGAGCAGAGGTCCATGAGTGGCTCTTAGCCATCAGGTATAGATGGAACACTCTATCTGGGGCAAGTGATG
The DNA here is from genome assembly GCA_029233225.1 of Lepidodactylus listeri. Taxonomy (NCBI): domain Eukaryota; kingdom Metazoa; phylum Chordata; class Lepidosauria; order Squamata; family Gekkonidae; genus Lepidodactylus; species Lepidodactylus listeri. The sequence goes on from JARCFY010000003.1 coordinate 153,455,942, forward strand.
CTCTGTGTTCTTGGTGCTTGGAAGGGGCAACAGTGGGAGGGCTTCTGGAGTTCTGGCCCTGCTGGTGGACCTCCTGATGGCTCCTGAGTTTGGGCCACTGGGTGACATAGAGTGTTGGATTGGATGGGCCATTGGCCTGATCCAACATGGCTTCTCATGTGTTCTTGGTGCTGGGGGAGGGGTCAACAGTGGGAGGGCTTCTGGAGTTCTGGCCCTGCTGGTGGACCTCCTGATGGCACCTGGGTTTTGGCCACTGTGTGACACAGAGTGTTGGATTGGATGGGCCGTTGGCCTGGTATGGCCAATCTGACATGGCCTGACATGGCTTCTCTTATGTTCTTATGAAGGCACGCTGCCCTCTGGTGGCTCCCCACTGTGCATGGTGCCCCATTGATGTACATACATGCATACGTGTACTTTTGCACCCTCGGGGGCACAGAAGGCTTTCTTCTTCCAGTATGAAATGGACAGTTCTCCCAGTGACATTATGGGGGCCTCCGGGTAGTCTGACATTCCTGGAGGAAGCAGATGGGCCAAATGCCTGTGGAGGCTGGAGGGCCCAAAGCCAGACCTCGGGCCTAAACAAATGCCCCGCTCGCCAACCTTCGGTGCCTGGCAAGCTCTCCGTCAAGTGGCCACAGAGTGTTCTGCAGAGAAGCCTGGATCTGTCGAAGAGCCTGTGTGGCGCCCTGTCGGCTGCCCCCAAAAGGGCTTCTCTCTCTCCCTGGACCCTGCTACGCACATGCCAGCCCCTCTCCTAATGCCCGCTCTGACACCATATAAATTCTTTTCAGGTGAAGGAAATGTCCTTGATCCGGAACACCATTATGGAGTGCCAGGTTTGCGGTGAGTGCCAGATTGGGAAGGTTTCCAAGCCAGGAGGCCGGCCAGGTTTTGACATAAGGAGCACAAGTTTCCTCATGTTATCCGTTATGTCCTGACAGACAGCTCCCTTTTCAGCCACTGACCTGTTTATATATGGCTGACAAGTTAACGTAAGGCGAAAAGCGAATTCGGTGTGTCGAGGAGAGCCCTGAGAGCCGGTTTGGTGTAGTGGTTAAGCGCGCGGACTCTAATCTGGGAGAACCGGGTTTGATTCCCCACTCCTCCACATGCAGCTGTTGGCGTGACCTTGGGTCAGTCACAAGTTCTCTCAGAGCTGCTCTCTTACAAGCAGTTCCCGGAAGAGAATGGGATTTAGTCAAACGAGAGAAGACACGGCATACGAAAAATGTAAAATAAGCCCAGTTATAAAATCATTCCTCCCCCCTCTTAACTTTTGTACACCAGAGCAAGCAGAACTGACAATTTGACTGAAAGGCAAAGGGGAGGTATGGTTTAAAACAAGGGGCCCCACCTCTGGCGCTTCCTCTGGTGCCCACTGAGCTGCCATCGCATTTAAAGGGACTGTGTTCCTTTAATGTTTTCCCTCCATTGGAAATAATGGAGGATGGGGGCTTAGTCCAATCTTTTTGAAACTTGGGGGGTTCTTTGAGGAGAGGCACCAGCAGCTATACTGAAAATTTGGTGCCTCCACCTCAAAAAAAACAGCCCCTCAAAGAGCCCCAGAACCCCACTGATCGATTCTCCATTATACCCGATGGGGACCGGTCTCCATAACGGTATATCGGAGTACCCAGCAGCTATCCTCCCCCCTCCCCGCTTTCTGATAGCCCTGAAGTGGGAGGAAGGGCTGCTTCCTCCTCCTCCTCCACGTAGAGCTCTGCCCCCCCCCCCGGCGAGTATCGCGGGTCCCGCCTCTTGTCTATATACTAATAGTCAAGACACCCCCTCTGTGTATATATGTAAATCCGCACATCGGGGGCACTTGGGGGGGCAAAGAGATTTTCCTGCACATTTGGGGCAATCCCCAGGTGTGCAGAAAAATCTGAAGACTTGAAAAAAAATACGGGGAATACTTAAATCCCCCCTAAAATGAAAGAGCGTTCCCTGCGCACGTGCAGAGAACTTTCTGGGAACTTTGCTGTGGGCCCGGTTGGCTGGAAACTGCTCAGGCCTCCCCGCCGGTGCCTGGGGGGGGAAGGTCTGGTGGGCCCGGCCCTCGCTGTCAGTGCAAGGGTGGCAGGGGAGAAGGATTGGCGGGCCCAGGCCTTGCTGTTAGTGCCGGGGGGGCGGGGGAGAAGACTCACCTGCGGCTGCTTCCTCCTCCACACAGAGCTCCTTCCCTTCCCCCCGCGAGTATCGCGGGTCCCCGCTTCTTGTTTTTATCCTAAAGCAGAGATTATCAGGGTTCTGTATCCTCCCCCCGCTTTGCTTTTCCTGGGCACTGCGCCTCATGATTTCTCCGTCCCACAGGCTTTCACGAGCATCGCTCCCGCTGCAATCCGAATCCTTGTTTCAGTGGGGTGGATTGCATGGAGACCTATGAGTATCCCGGCTACCGTTGTGGGCCTTGCCCTCCAGGCTTCAAAGGCAATGGCACCTACTGTGCTGACATCAATGAAGTAAGTGGGGCACTGAATGATACGGGGTCAGTGCCACGACTGGGGAGGTGTGGTGGCGGAGGAATAACTGACGTCAGGTTCCCAACTCTGTCTCCCACAGTGTGCCCATGCCAACCCCTGTTTCCCGGGCTCCAAGTGTCTGAACACAGCCCCCGGCTTCCGCTGCGAACCGTGCCCCGCTGGCTTCAAGGGGAATCTCATCTCCGGCGTCGGGGTTGACTACGCCAAGGCCAGCAAGCAGGTGAGACAGTTGCTATGAGTTGAACACGGGACGGCTGGTTTCTGAATCCACAAGGCAGGAGACCCATGAATCTGTGCCCCTGTGGCAGAGCAACCCAGGCCGAAGATCCCAGGTTTGATTCCAAGCATTTCCTATTGAAGGATTTCGGGCAGCAGATTTTAGGACAGACCTTTCTCTGAGGCCTTGGAAGGCAATTGCCGGTTAGAGAAGGCCGTACAGAGCTGGGTGGACTTATGGTCTGACTCGGTAAATCTGTCGGCTTTCTGTCACCTCCGTACCTTTACAACAACCCTGCGAGGTTGGTTGGGGTGAGAAAAAAAGATTGCCCCCCCCCAAGCCACCTGAACTGCCTCAATTGCAGTCAGTTGCTAGGGCTGCCAACCTCCAGGTGGGGCCTGGAGATCTCCTGGAATCACAACGGATCTCCAGGTGAGAGAGATCAGTTCACCTGAAGAAAACAGCCGCTCTGCAGAAGGTGGACTCTGTGGCATTATACCCCTCGGAAGTCCCTCCCCTGGGGCGTAGACTTCCCAATTTCCCAGGGGGGGCTGGGGCTGGTCCAGAGACATTACAGGCCATTGTCTCCAGGGGAGGCTCAGCATGTCCTGGAAAAGTTTTTTTGGGGGGGCTCCAGCTCCCCAGCCCCCCTGAAGTCGATGACTATGCTCCCCTCCCCAAACCCCGCCCTCCTCAGGCTCCACCCCCCAAATCTCCAGGTATTTCCCAACCCAGAGCTGGCCATCCCACCTAAGGAGGCCCTCCTAGCTTGCCGGACGATTCCCAACCCCCACTCCTGTTTGTCAGGTTTGCACGGACATCGATGAATGCAACGACGGAAACAACGGCGGCTGCGACCCCAACGCCATCTGCACCAACACAGTGGTGAGTCCGTTCAGCTGGGCCAGGAGTGGATGGAATAACGGGCGAGTGTTGGGTACTACGAGGGTTGCCAAGTCCCCCCGGGGGGCGGCGGGGAAAACCCCACTCGATTGGTCCGCTCCCCGCCGGCCCGGATTGGGAACCCCACCCCCAAATTGCCGGGCTGTGGAGACGTACCCAGCACCATGACGTCACCCGGAGATGACGTCATCGTGTCGGGCACGTTTCGGGGGGGGGGGGATGCTCTGTCATTTGAGGGAAAACTCTATGGTTTTCCCTCGAATGATAGAGGTCCCGCCCCCAACGCCAGAAGACTCCCAACGAGGACCGGGACTCCCCCCGCTAAACAGTGAGTTACACTGGGCAACCCTAGGTACTACACAGGCGTAGTCAGGCCTCAATGTGGCCAGGCCCGGGGGCAGCCTGCGCTCTCCCGTATCCCCAGTTCAAGGCTCTCTGGTGGCCGCTGTGGAGAGAGAGAGAGACCTTTGTTTACCTCAGCCTCTGGGCCGGAGCGTCCCCATCCTGAACTAAGTGGGCCAAGACTCTGACTTCATGTGAGGTCGGCTCCCTGGGCAAACCGAAATGCCTGTCTGGAATGGAGTTTGGAGGCCGGTGCCATGGTTTCTGGTGAGGTAGGTAAAGGCTGGGAAGTGGACTCAGCTGGTTCTCTGCCTTTCCCCAGGGATCCTATAAATGTGGCCCTTGCAAATCAGGCTTTATCGGGAACCAGACGGGCAGCTGCACCCCACAGAAGACCTGCCAGAGCCCCACGCACAACCCATGTCACGTCAATGGCTACTGCCTCTTCGAGCGCAACGGAGACGTGTCCTGTGCTGTAAGTCCACAGTTGGTCATGAACGGATTTATATAAGAAGATTCGTATAATTCTAGGAATGCCCTGTATTCCCTAATGTGGGGTGCTTTGGGAAGCCCACAAAAAGGGTATGCAGGGAAATGCCCTGTGCACTTTATCCTGGCACCCAGTAGTAGACAGCCTTTGAATAGGAATCCCCATGTACCTACCAGCTATTGGCAGGTTTCTGTGAGTTTGCTTGGTCCCCTTTTAAAACGACCTAAGATAGTGGTCTAAGATAGAGCCGGTTTGGTGTAGTGATTAGGAGCGCGGACTCTAATCCGGGAGAGCCAGGTTTGATTCCCCACGCCTCCACATGCAGCTGCTGGTGTGACCTTGGGCCAGTCACAAGTTCTCTTGGAGCTGTTCTCTCAAGAGCAGTCCTGGCGAGAGATCAAATCCAATCTCCTCTTCTTCTCTTCCTGGCAGTGAGTTTCACAGGTCACTTACGGCACTGTGTGAAGCCTCTTTTCCTTGTCTTAAATCTGTTGCCAGTTTCAGTGACAGAGGCCCTGCAGCACTTGCTGAAGGTCCCGGTTTCAGCTCCGTCACCACCAGTTCAAGGATTGCAGGAGTGATTTACGCCTGTGAGAGAATGAGGTGGTGAAGCCCTGAAAGGGCAAAGTGGGCCACCAGGTCAGACTACAGCAGAGCATTAAGCAGAGGCAAGGCTGTGGCTCAGTGGCAGAGCATCTGCTTTTGTATGCAAGAGGTCCTGGGTTCAATCCCCGGCGTCTCCCTGGAAAAGGATTAGATAGTGGGTGATGTGAAAGCCCTCAGCCTGAGACCCAGGAGAACTGCTGTTAGTCCAAGTAGGCAAGACTGACTGGTAGACCAGTGGTCTGATTTAGGAGAGCCTCTGCTTGGCATACAGAAGGTCCCTGGTTCAATCCCAGGCGTCTCCAGTGAAAGGACCAGGCAGTGGGTGACGAAAAAGACCTTTCTCTGCCTGAGACCCTGGAGAGCTGCAGCCAGTCTGAGTAGGGGTGGTGGCTCAGTGGCAGAGCATCTTCTTGTCATGCGAAAAGTCCCCGGTTCAATCCCCAGCTTTTCCAGTTAAAAGGACCAGGTAGGCCGTGATGTGAAAGACCTCTGCTTGAGACCCTGCTGAGCCACTGCTAGTCTGAATAGACCATAATGATCTTGATGGACCAGTGGGTCTGATTCAATATAAGGCAGCCTCATGTGTTTGTGGGTCTTTGTGTAAGCTTTTCAGCACTTTCCCACGTCCTCCACAGGTTCTTTTACCTTGCTGGTGTCACACTGAAATCAGGCCACAGATACCCTTTTTGAGTCCCTCGACCAGCGTACAGCATTCTATACCCCAAAATCCATTGGATCTTTCCTGCTCTGTGTGTCCCCCTGCCAACACACCATCCCCTCCTTGCCTCCTCAGTGCAGCGTGGGCTGGGCCGGGAATGGGAACATCTGCGGACGGGACACGGACATCGACGGATACCCAGATGAGCCCCTGCCCTGCATCGACAACCACAAGAATTGTGCCCAGGTAGACGGGACGCACGGCGAGGGAAGGGCTGTGAGGGGGACCCTAAGGGAGGGAGATTTATTGGATTATGCTTATTCATTCAAACATTCCTATCCTGTCTTTCCTCGTGGTTCGTGGAGGCTTACAATAATAGTTGAAAGCATTTCCAGTTTGGAACCAAAACAAATAACAGACCCCAAATCTCCTTCACTCCCCTCCTTAAAAGATGCCTGCTAATTCAAATTTTCTCAAAAGCCCTGGCAAACAGGGCTCCTGAAGATCTCCAAGGAAGTCAGTAAACGGATAAGATCCACAGACAAGGTGCCACAACTGAGAAGCCCCTATGGCTGTCTATCTTGTCATGATGTGATAGGACTGAATGGAGGAGGAGGAGGAAATACTAGCTCACAGGAATTAGATAATGGGGCTGGGGATACAGCTATGGTTGTCAGGCCCCTCTTGGCAACCAGCAGGGGGTGGAGGGAGGACTTAACAGGAGGGAGGACTTAACTGAAGCCCTAGACCATGTGGAGATGTCACTTCCTGTGCACACAGGATCATCAAGCTGTAATGTCTCAGTGGCACTGTTAATTTGGGCAAAAACTGGGTAAAAGTGGCTTCTACCATAGAGTTTTTGCCCAAACACTATCCGGATCGTTGTTGTGTGATGATGTCACTTCCTGTGTGCATCAGAAGTGACGTCTCCACGTCACCGAGTCTTACCTTCTCTCCTGGTGAGTCTCCCTGCCAGCCAGAGGTGACTCGCCATTGTCTGCCTCTGCGTAGCAACCCTGGACTTCCTTGGTGGTCTCCCCTCCCAGTATTGACCAGGGCCGACCCTGCTTAACCTCCAGGATCGGATGAGACTGGGCTAGGCTGGGTCATCCAGGACAGGGCTTGTGATATATTCATTATATATTTTAATTACTGGGCACATTTTTGCACGAATTATTATTAATCCGTTGACCGACCGTCTGCCTTAGTCTAAGGCAGCACCTATTATCTTTCGTCACACCAACACCCCTCCGACTTCACACAGGACAACTGCCGGCTTACGCCAAACTCGGGGCAAGAGGACGCAGATAATGATGGCATCGGAGACCAGTGTGACGATGACGCAGATGGTGATGGAATCAAGAATGTAGAGGTGCTCTCAGCTCTCAGCTTTCTGGTCAGCCCGGGTTGGGGAACGGGCAGGACTAGCTCTAACCAAAAGCCGGCGCAGGCAGCTGCCTGGGGTCCACGTCCTTAGCTACGGTGGGGCGTTTGGGGGCCTCATCCCCTTAATTAAAAGTCCCGCCCCCAAATAGCCATGCTTATTTGGGGGGTTGTTGTTTGTATTTTTTAATATATTTGTGTGTGTATGTGCGTGTGTAGACACCTTATTTTTGAGGAGAGACCCCCCTTCAGGCAGTGGCGCCAAGCTTTCCTCTCCCTACCACTGTGGAATTCTTGGGGGGCCTCATGGGACCTGGGAAATGATAGCTCAGAAGGCATTTAAATGCCTTTTGAGTTTCCTTTCACAGGGCAAGGAAGCTTAGAAGGGCACTCGGGCGCCCCAAAGGCTCATGGGAATGCTTCCAAAAGACTCCCCATGACCAGTGTTCCCACTAAGCTGAGTCAGTGTGAGCCAGCTCACAGTTTTTTAGCCTCCAGCTCACACATTTTTGTCTTAGCTCAGGAAGGCTGGCTCCAGAGCAAACTAACTGATGCCAAATCTCTCACTCACAACTTTAATGCCAGTGGCTCACAAAGTGGAATTTTTGCTCACAAGGCTCCACAGCTTAGAGGGAGGATTGCCCATGACCCAAGTGGTCTACAGCAGGACCGGGCTAGCAGAAAGGGGGATTGTGGGAGATGTACAGAAGGTGCCACTCTTGAGTGCCCTTCTGAGCTTTCTTGCCCTGTGGAAGGGAACTCAAAAGGCATTTAAATTTCTTCTAGAGGCAACTAAACGCCCTCTGAGCTGTTTTTTCCCTTGGAATTGATGCGCTCGCTGCCATGTCCTTTGAAAGGAAGGGCTAGAAACAGGCTTGGAGCTGTTAGACAGGCATTCAGATGAATTTTTTTTAATATATATATCTAACTTTATTCTCAAATTTTACAAATTGATACAACAATTATGCAGATATCGTCTATTAGTGTGGTATTCACACTATTAACAACTTAAAATAAAATATACAACTTTAGCCAAAATAATAACATTTCATACACAAGTTAATAAAATACAAAATCTACATATTTAGTAGGTAGGGCACAGACATTATTAGCATTATTAGAGAGCCAGTTTGGTGTAGTGGTTAAGTGCGCGGACTCTAATCTGGGCGAACCGGGTTTGATTCCCCACTCCTCCACTTGCACCTGGCTGGATGACCTTGGGCAAGCCATAGCTCTGTACCAGCTGTTCTCTCAAGGACAGCTTGGGAAAAAGCTCTCTCAGCCCCACCTACCTCACAGGGTGCCTGTTGTGGGGAGGGGAAGGGAAAGGAGTTTGTAAGCCGCTCTGAGACTCCAAGTGAGTGAAGGGCGGGGTATAAATCCAATCTCTTCTTCTTCTTCTTCATTTGTAACATAACTTAAAAATGCAAACCATTTTTCTATGAAATAAGCCTTTTTTGATTTCATTAAGTGTAATTTAACTGCCCCCTTAAAAATTAAGTCCCCCCCACAAAAAAAATCTTGGATGCGGGTTTGCTGGGGCCGCAGAATGTTGGGGGCTCACCGATCAGACTCCCCCTCGGGCCTGGTTTCGACAGCCACCCTCACCACAGTGAAGCCACTTCTGGCTCAGCAGGCCATGCTGAAAGCGCCAAGTTCAGTCCCCAGTTTAAGGGCCTCATGCGGTGCAGGCTGGAAAAGGCCCTGCCTGTGCGAGTCTCGACCATCTGATGCGGTCTTGGGAGGCTCCTTACGGTTGTTATCTGACACCCCCCCACACACACACATGGTCAGTGCAACGTATATCAACTTTCTCTCTCTGTCACCGATGCAGGACAACTGCCGTCTTTTCCCCAACAAAGACCAGCAGAATTCAGACACCGACTCGTTCGGGGACGCTTGCGACAACTGTCCTAACGTTCCCAACAATGATCAGAGGGACACCGACGGCAACGGGGAGGGAGATGCCTGCGACAACGACATCGATGGGGATGGTGAGGGCGCTCAGAGGAGAAGAGCCAAAGGGGGGGGGGGGTGCAAGGGGTCTCTTGCGATGGCACAGTTCAAGGGGATCCCTGTCCCTAGAAGCAGCGCGCGAGTCTGGAGTGGACTCTTGTGCGGCCCACGCAAACCAAGCGGTTGCCCCGGGACTGTCTGGAAAGCGGCACTGACCGTTTGCAGTTCCTCAGTGGAACAGGCTTCCTCGGGAGGTGGCGGGCTCTCCTTCTTTGGAGGTTTCAAGCAGAGGCTGGACAGCCAGATCTGACAGCAGTGTGGATTCTGTGAGCTTGGGCAGATCACAAGAGGGAGGGCAGGAAGGGTCGCCTCAGGGCTTAGTTCTCATGGCCCTTTCTGACACGCCCGGGGAAATGCCGATCGCCACTTTGGGGGATCAGGAAGCAATTGTTCTCCAGGCCAGTTTGGCTGGAGGTCCTGGAGGGTTTTTTGCCATCTTCTGGGTGTGGAGCAGGAGTCACTGGGGGTGTGTGGGGGGGAGGTATTTGTAAGTTTCCTGCGTTGTGCAAGGGGTTGGACTAGATGACCCTGGATGGCCCATTCCCTTTCCTAAAATGGAGAGCCGGCATGGTGTTGTGGACAGGGCGGTTGACTAGGACCCTTGGGAACTCATGTTCAGCTCTCTGCTAATACCGTGGAAGCTCACGGGGCGACGTCGGGCCCGTCCCGGACTCTCAGTCTGGCCCACCTCCCAGGGTTGTTGTAGTTGGGAAAATAGAAGAGGAAAGAATGATGGTCTAATGCAGAGAAATGCAATGCACACTGATGGCATTATATATTTATCTATTCATGTATAACTCCACCTTCCTCCCCAGTTGGGACCCAAGGAGGTATTCCCCTCACCTCCATTTTGTCCTCACCTCCCTTTTGTCCTCCTTTGGAGGTCAGTTAGGTGGAGACAGTGTGCCTGGTCCAAGGTGACCCAGCAGACTTCCATGGCACAAAGTGGGGGTTCGAGTTCAGGTCTCCCGGATACTAGTCCTACACTCTTCATCACCACACCGCACTGAGCTTGCTGGGACGGCATTTCTAAATATGAGTGAAAGAGGGGAGACTGGGAACATCCTCGGGAGGAATGCAGGAGTTGTGGGGTGTTCAGCAGCCAGGATCTCAGGGAACTGGTGCTAAGGGCATTACAGAAGGGAGGTGCCACCCCTGAAAAAGCCCTGCCCCTAGCTGCCACCAGCGTTCCCTCCAAGCTGAGTGAGTGTGAGCTAGCTCACAGTTTTTGAGCCTCCAGCTCACACAGTTTTGTCTCCGCTCAGGAAGGATGGCTCCAGGGCAAACTAATTTATTCCGAAGCCAAATCGCTCGCTCACAGCTTTAAATGCCAGTAGCTCACAAAGTGGAATTTTTGCTCACAACACTCCACAGCTTAGAGGGAGCATTGGCTGCCACCCACTTCTTCTCTACAGGCAGGAGCACTCAAAGAAGAGGACTTAGGAGGAAGATCTCAGCTACTAGGCCGGACCTTACACTGGCCCTAATGCTACTGAGGGAGGCCGAGGATGACAAGTTAGAAATGAGCGGGACAGCGTAGGTGAAACAGGCGTCTCACGTCCCTGAACAGTGAGAAGGGCTGAGATTTGGAAGCCAGCAGTTCTCCCAAAGCAGGCAGCAAATCCGCTAGACCTGTCTCTGGTTTCCAGAACCCACAGCGCTCTGTCTGTCTCTCCCTAAATGGCGATCTCTGGTTTTGTTTTTAAATCTGTTTTGTACCTTTACATTCCAAAGAACTGGGAAAAGATTGTCAGCCATTAAGGAACACCCGTCAGGTTCCTTCTGTAGTGGTTAGGGGCGCGGACTCTAATCTAGGAGCCGGGTTGGATTCCCCACTCCTCCACATGCAGCAGCTGCTGTGACCTTGGATCAGTCACAAGTTCTCTCAGAGCTGTCCTCTCAAGAACAGTTCTTGAGAGAGCTCTCTCAGCCCCGCCTACCTCCCAGGGTGTCTTGTTGTGGGGAGGGGGAGGGAAAGGGATTGTAAGCCGCTCTGAGACTCCTTCGGGTAGTGAAGGGCTGGGTATAAATCCAATCACCTCCTCCTCCTCTTCTCCTTCTCCTCTTCCTCCTCCTCTTCTTCTTTTCTTCCTCTTCTTCTTCTCCTCCTCCTCCTCCTCCTCTTCTCCTTCTGCTCCTCCTCCTCCTCTTCTTATTTTCTTCTTTTTCTTCTCCTCCTCCTCTTCTTCTTTTCTCCTCCTCCTCCTCTTCTTCTTCTTTTTCTTTCTCCTCTTCCTTCTTCTTCTTCCTAACTCCATATATACTGAATGTCCCTCACTTTAGCAGTGACTCTGTCCAGTCAAAAATCTGCCATGATACCCCTGAATGACATAAAAACGAACGCCTGAGGCCAGACAAGAGGCAGAGGGGCTTTCAGGTGCTTAGTCAAACTGAACACTTTTGCTGTGGGTCGGAGTGGGGCAGCAGGCTGAACCTTTGACTATTCCTTTTCCCCCTTCTACAGGCATCCCCAATGGGCTTGACAATTGCCCCAAAGTACCCAACCCACTGCAGACGGATCGGGACGAAGATGGGGTGGGCGACGCTTGCGATAGCTGTCCGGAGATGAGCAACCCCACTCAGGTAGGAGCATTTGGTGGAGGGGGGCATTGTTTCAGTCAAACGCTGATTGCATTGGGGTGGGATGGTCCAGATCTCACCTGTGCCCCTGGTGTCTTTCAGACAGATGCAGACAGTGACTTGGTGGGCGACGTGTGTGACACCAACCAGGACAGGTAAGTCTGATGCAAACACAAGCACAGGGAAATATAGTCTCTTCGGTGCTGAGCTATATGTACCTCCTGCTCTGGCCTGTAGCTATGGTGGGGATTTTGGAAGCTCTCTGCTCCCTGTCTTAAAGGCACAGCCCCACAAGAATGTCTCCTGCGAATGCTTTTTTCAATCATTTAAAAACATTTTTTAAAGGGGTGTGTTCCTTTAATCAGAGTTGGGTGCTGCCGTTGACTAATTTCCTCACTGAGCAAGAGGGTTGGAGTAAGTGGCCTCTAGGATCCCTTCTAACTCTGCGTCAAGAAACTGGTCTCCTTGAAGAGAGTTTTTCTGCCTAAGTGTTAGCTTTCCTGACTATAGAAATCATCACCCGCACCTGCCGGCTTCTTACCAGGGTTGTTGCTTAGGCTGGCAGAAGTGATTAACTTGCAGCAGCTGAGAACTGTCATCTAAAGGGGTCGACAGCTTGCATTTTAAAGATCTATCCTGGTCACAGCTTTCTTTTGGTTCACTGGCTTTTCTTTCTGCACTGTGAGAACTTCAGCCCCACCAGAAAGAAATTTGCCCCACAAGCCACAAAATCGTGGCTACGGGCCTACTCCTGCTAAAATAGATAGATAGCCACCGTGCTACTTCAGGGTAACAGGCCAAATTACAATTGCGGAAGAACCTACTTTGAATTTAGTCTCTGCTACTGACTCACTAGGTGGTCTTACACAAGCCACTCACCCTCAGCCTCCCCCCCGAATAAGAGTATTGGCCTACCCTACAAAGCTGTTGTGAGGATTACTGATATATTAGATATGAAGCACTCTGAACTCTCTAATAGCGCTATGTGAAACTGGAAGGGCTCATGACATTATCGTATCAGAATTCCTTGCGATGCCAACTTGAATTCTGAGGCCTGCATAAATTATGCAAATTATTTTGCATAATGTATGATGCATGGATAGCCGAGGCTAGCCTGATCTTATCAGATCTCAGAAGCTAAGCAGGGTTCTCCCTGGTCAGTACTTGGGTGGGAGACCGCCAAAGAAGCCCAGGGTCTCTACACAGAGGTAGACAGTGGCAAACCACCTGCCTTGAAAACCCTACGGGGTTACCATAAGTGGGCTGCGGCTTGGCAACTCACAAACATTTCATGTTAGTCAACGGGTAGGGCAAATGGTATTGAGGGCCCTATCTCGGTGACCCCTGGAAATCTTAGTGTGCGACTTGTCTGGCTTCTGAAGTCTCGCCAGGAAGATTTTGCAAATATTTCCTACCTTTGCAACAGAAAGTACTAGATCAAAGGTGTCAAACTCATTTGTTACGAGGGCTGGATCTGACATAAATGTCACTTTGTCAGGCTGGGCCACGTGTGCCATAAAATGTAATGCCAGTGAAATATACTGGGTTCAGATGCGTGTAGTGATCAGCTCATAGTTTATTAGTGATTTCAGCCATGTGGAAGAAGACAAAGACGGCCCGGCCAAAGCTGGGTATTTATGTCCTAAAAGGTTACACCCAGGGGTCCTTTGGGGCCGGAGCGAGGTGGAGCGCCGCTCCGCCAGCTCAGGAGGGGCAGTAGGGCAGCCATGGGCCGAATCAGATTCTCTGATCTAATTCGGCCCGCTGCCGAATTGCCATCGAAATTCGGCAGCAACTTTAAAAGCGGCTGTAGGGGAGGGGGTTTGAGGGAGAGGCTCCAAACTTGCAGGGTAGCTTCTGGGACCTCTCCCCCAAATGCCCACCAAATGCTCCCCCAAATTCCCACCAAGTCTCTATGGTGGGAAAAAAGTAATAGAGAACATAGAGAACATAGAGAACAATGGAGGGGATGGTGGCAACCTGTTTGGGGGCCCATAGAATTGGACCCCCTGGTCCAATCTTCTTGAAACTTGGTGGGCATTTGGGGGAGAGGTCCCAGAAGCTACCCTGCAAGTTTGGAGCCTCTCCCTCAAACCCCCTTTCCTCCAGCCCCTCATATACCCTATGTGTTTTTGCCATTGATTTCAATGGCCCATAGGATATAATGGGGCTGAAACTAACATTCCCTTTCTGACACACTTCCAGTGATGTCAGGGGATGTGGCATATGCTAATGAGTTATGCTAATGAGCTCCTGCACTTCTTTTTCTACGAAAGGACCCCTGGTTACACCCACACACAAACCCCACTCCCGATGATAGGCTATTTACATTACATTGTTTCTCAATTGGTTACTCCAGGATACCTGTTTCCCTACTGGTCCCTTTTGGGATCCTAGCCGGCTTTTGTTATGCATCCCCAAGCTCAAGCTGGTTTAGCCATCCCAATGGACTGGTCTCAGCTCAATACATTACAGCCAGGTACCGGAGATGCAAACTTTATAAAGGACACAGGCGAACCCAATTTCTGATATTATTTTTTTACTCAAAATACCGACATGCTTTAGACATTAACGCTCTTACAGTAAAACAATATCGATTTGACTAACAATTGCAAAATCTACGATAGCAACAAAATGGATTGACAGACGGGTTCCCTCGGTTCAACAGTGGTTGATGAAAATATGGGATGATTTTGTTTTAAGTAAAACGTCTCGTAATTTGTTTAACTACTCGGAAGCACAGTCTCAAAATAAGGTGGTGAGGGTTTGGTTCCCTGTTACAAGTTATTTCATGGGGAAAAAATATTCTTCCCAATGATCCTCCGCATAATGGTTCAATTTACTTTGAATTGCAGTTTTGAATCTGTACGTGACACAGTTTATTCGTTGAACTGTTTTTCATGTGAAAATGTGAAAATTGTTAATTAACCCCCCCCACACACACTCTTACAGTATTTCCTCAAAGTTTCCCCCGGAGGCCCACCTGCCCACTTCCACCGCCCATTACTCATTAGCACTGGGACAGCATACAGGGACATCATGCCCAGCCTCTGTCATCTGACATCAAAGATCATGACCACTTGCTCACGGGCTGGATAAGAGCCCTGGATGGTCCAGGGACAGAGCAGGTAGAGAAAAGGGTACTTTTCTCCCTTTCTCACAATACGAGAACTCGGGGGCACTCCATGAGATTGCTGAGCAGTTGGGTTAGAACGGATAAAAGGAAGTCCTTCTTCACCCAAAGAGGGATTAACACGTGGAATTCACTGCCACAGGAGGTAGTGGCGGCTACAAGCATGGACAGCTTCAAGAGGGAACTGGATAGACATATGGAGCAGAGGTCCATCAGTGGCTCTTAGCCACAAGGTCTAGATAGGAACTCTCAGTCTGGGGCAAGTGATGCTCTGGTGCTTGGGGGGGGGCAACAGTGGGAGGGCTTCTGGTGTCCTCCTGGCCCCACTGCTGGACCTCCTGAGGGCACCTGGTGTTTTTGGCCACTGTGTGACAGAGGGTTGGACAGAGGGTTGGGTTCCTCCTCCTCCTCCTTCTTTCTTCTGGGACTGGTTTCTCTTTTCACCGGCCAGATTCCTCCAATTGGCCTGATCCAGCATTGGCTTCTCTTATGTTCTTGTGTCCAGTTCTGGCCCACGGGCCATATGTTTGACACCCCTGTAGTAGATAATCGTTCCTAGAAAAATCTCAGTAAGCTGCTCTCCACTCCCCCCCCCCCGCAGTAACAATTACAGGAGGGCTCCTTTTGTATACACCCCCCTCGCCTCTCTCACGCTGCTGCTTCTCGTCTTGTCCAGCGATGGCGACGGTCATCAGGACACCAAGGATAACTGTGCGGAGATCCCCAACAGCTCTCAGCTGGACTCGGACAACGACGGGCTGGGGGACGAATGCGACAACGATGACGACAACGACGGCATCCCCGATTACGTGCCCCCCGGCCCCGACAACTGCCGCCTTGTGGCCAACCCCAACCAGAAGGATTCGGACAGTGAGTGCCGGAGGAGGAGGGGTGCTGCTGGATTCTGGCTTTGCACAGATTGCGGTTCCAAAGCAGGAGGAAAATCAGAACCCGAAAGCTGGCTTGGTTGATCTGAATACTGAATATCCCTGTTCTGATTTTGGGTTTCCCTCGTGGGAGCAAACCTGTGAGTCTTTCTGAGAGCCAGTTTGGTGTAGTGGTTAAGAGCACGGACTCTAATCTGAGAGAACTGGGTTTGATTCCCCATTCTTCCATGTGCAGCTGCTGGTGTGACCTTGGGCCAGTCACAAGTTATTTCAGAGCTGTTCTCTCACGAGCACTTCTTGAAAGAGCTCTCTCAGCCCCACCTACCTCACCGGGTGTCTGTTGTGGGGAGGGGAAGGGAAAGGAGATTGTAAGCTGCTCTGAGACTCCTTCAGGTAGTGAAGGGCAGGGTATAAATCCAATCTCCTCCTCCTCTCCTCCTCCTCCTCCTCCTTCTTCTTCTGGGACTGGTTTCTCTTTTCACCAGCCAGACTCCTCCCATGAAAATCAGGTGGCCTGGATTTTGAATAATGCCTGCAAATAGTTCCTGATCTTGTTAAGCCAATGTGGGGAGGGGGGTAGTGTTACCAGATCCTGATTGGTTAACTCCTAGAGATTTGGGGGTGGAGCCCTGGGGAGGACAGGGGCCTCAGTGGGGTACAAGGTCCACCCTCCAAAGCGTCCATTTTCTCCAGGGGAACTGGTCTCTGTAGACTGGAGATGAGCTGTAATTCCAGGGGTTCTCCAGGTCCCACCTGGGGGTTGGCATCCCTACTTCTGCAGCTTACCTCCAGTCAACGAGTGAAGATTCCTCTGCTGATGCCAGAGCAATGTTTTTAAAGTCTGCACCGCCAATCAAATCTCCACTGGCCAATCAGAAGCCTTGCTGGGCAAAAGCCCCACCTGGGCCCACTCACTTTCTTAAAGCACTTGGCGGGCACCAGGAAAGGGGCCGGGGGGCATCATGGCACCACCCTGGGGACCCCTTGTGTTAAGTAATACTAGTCATGAGTCAGCCAACTGGGATACTGGGAAATAAAAAAAAATTACCCTGGCACCGAGGTCCATTTGCCTTGGAAGCCCAGAAGCTTTTACGCAGTATCCCTGACCCTCTACGTTTCCCAGTTAAGGGGGGAACGCTGCTCAGACAAATTACAAAGACGACCCAACCCCAACGGTAACGAGAGAAAGAAATTTTACTTACACAAATAGAAGCACATCTTACATTTTATTTCTGTTTATTTATTTATTGCACGTATATCCCATCCGACCCCATGATGGGCTCAAGGCGGCTCACAACAGAAATAAAACGATAAATATATATTTAAAAACATATTGAATAAAACAGGATAGCAGCAAAAATAACATCAGTCCCGAACAGCCTAATACTCTTCCTGTTAGGTGTTAGTAGGATAGCAGGCACCTGTAGGCCCACTATGGGCAGGGAAGGCATGTTCATGTAGGTATATTTAACTTCCTGCAAACAGATTTAACTCCAACAAGTTAACTTGCTGTGGCCTATTACACACCGGTGCTCTCCTTCACTTTCAGTGCGCATGCCCATTGGGTTTGCTTTTCCATTCTGCATTGATTTTCCTCCCTTCGGCGCTCAGTTCGCTTTCTGGTTGCTGTTTCCCCAGGGTTTCTGAGAGTGCTTTTGTGCCGATTTTCTTTCCCCTTGCTTCGCTTCCAATCCGAAAGTAATTCAAAAGTGTACAGATCCCCTTGGATCCTCTCCCTGCCCTTTTGCTACCCCTTGAAGGTCGCTCACCCACCAACATCGAGGTCATTCTGCTCACTCTGCATCTTCTGCCATCCTCCTCCCTTCATTGGTGTACAAGAGAGAAGAGATTGGATTTATATCCCGCCCTTCACTTGGAGTCTCAGAGCGGCTTACAAACTCCTTTCCCTTCCCCTCCCCGCAACAGACACCCTGTGAGGTGGGTGGGGCTGAGAGAGCTCTGAGACGATTGTCCTTGAGAGAACAGCTGGTACAGAGCTACGGCTTGCCCAAGGTCATCCAGCAGGTGCAAGTGGAGGAGTGGGGAATCAAACTCCGTTCTCCCAGACTAGAGTCTGCGCACTTAACCACTACACCAAACTGACTCCATTGATTACTTTTCCCCTTGTTGTTTTAAATTTTTAAATTTTTTTTGACAAGCGGCATGAGTCTAGCGATACAAAACTATTGCTAGTCTCGAACCGCTTAATAAAAAAAGTTAAAATGACCACCACACTCCAAAATTGAAACAGGATGATTCAGGTACGATAGCGCAATTGTGTGACTTAAAAAACCAACAACTTTGGATGCCACCCCCCCACATGTCACCAGGGACGTCCCCCCCCCCCCACACACACACTTAGAAAAGTGCAGGGTATTTTTAATTCTAGCTGCAGAATAAATACGCTGGAGGGGGGGAAATGGTGCATAAGGTGGGCCCAGTATCCGAAGTCAAGCTTAAAGGCTTACTGCTAGGAAAATCTGCAGTAAGCAGTGCATGCGTAATAGGCCAACAGCCTATGTAAAAGAGGAAAGAAGAGAGGTCCTATATAAGATGAAACAAAAAGCAAACAATGGCCAGAGAGGGTCAACATCTGATCGATGGGGCGGGGGGGGGGGGGGGGTGGACTGTCAAGTATACCAGAGAATTCTCTTAACCCCTTTCCCTCCCAGATCCTCTTGCCTGCAGAGTTACAATATCCAACAGACAGACTAGACCAGGGGTGGCCAACCTGTGGCTCGGGAGCCGTATGCGGCTCTTTCACACATATTATGTGGCTCCTGGCAGGGCAGCTGGGGAAGCTAAATATCATTAGAAAACAAATATCATTGGACAAATAAATACCATTATCAATATCTGCTTTTACCCCTTTTGTTATTATTTTTGGCAGTCTCATTTAATGTTGATAAGAGGCAAATCTGCATATTTCCCAATAAAAGCACGTAATGTTTGTTCATGTCGTGCGGCTCTCAAACATCTGATGTTTATTCTATGTGGCTCTTACGTTAAGCAAGTTTGGCCACCCCTGGACTAGACTTTACTATCTGGTCTGGACTGTTTCTGGGTGAGGTTGCAGCCTTTCAAGATCGAATGCTCCTCCAGACAACATTATTTCTGCAAGTAGAAAGCTAGCATTTCAAGGAGAAGCGTTCTAGCTTAGCGTTCTCACTGACACGGTACTTTTCTGTCTTCAGCCCCCAAGCAGCAAGTTGCAGTGGTACAGTTCAGACATCAGCTAATCGCCCTTTGTAAGAATTGGGCTTTTAAAAAAATTTCTGGTTAACTCACGTACCTCAGCTGAAGTACAAAGGGAGACATGGTAAAAGTGGAGAAATATAGACTAAATCCCGCTGACCACAACAAAATAAAACTGTAATGCAAAAGGCACATAATTCATATATCAAATTACCTCTGTCAGCAATGAAGTCTCATAAATGGGTCCTTAAAATGTCTTAGAGCCAGTGTGGTATAATGGTTGGACTAGGATCTGGGACACAGAGGTTCGAATCCCCACTCGTGCCACAGTAGCTTGTAGGGTGACCTTGGGCCAGTCACACATGATCAGCCTAACCTACCTCACAAGGTTGTTGTGAGGATAAAAAAATTTTCATCCAGATGGTATAGGATGGGTGACTGGGTACCTCAGGGAGGGAGTGGATTCCTAAACATCTCTAGTGTGTGCAAAGGCATGTACACATAGTATAGATGGTAATCGTAGAGTTCTCCAAGCATTTTCCCATGTACATTTCGCAACACTTCCCTTGCCCACAGGCGATGGCATCGGAGATGCATGCGAGGAGGACTTCGACAACGACACAGTCGCCGATCCGATAGACGTGTGCCCAGAAAGCTCTGAGGTGACGCTAACCGACTTCCGCGCGTATCAGACGGTCATCCTGGATCCCGAAGGTGACGCCCAGATCGACCCCAACTGGGTGGTTCTCAATCAGGTACGACGAGGTGTGTCGGGTTTCTGGAACCGAGGAATCCGCACACTTGGGAAATTGGTCATTGTTCAGTCGCACAGCTGAGTCCGACGCATCGTGACCCCGTGGACCACATCATGCCGGGCTCTCCTGTCTTCCGCCATCCTCCGGAGCTTGCTTAGTTTCACGTTCGTTGCGTTGAACTTGGGAAATGGGGCCACAGAAATGGAACTCATTTGTTCTGCTCGGGAAAAGCTATCCATGGGCAAAGGGAGGTGGCGCTTACAGGCTACCTTGACAGCAGGCGCACCACGTAGGGCGCTGGTTGGCAACATTTCTCACATGAGCAATATTTTGAGTTGAGGAAGGAGCAGCCTTGTTGGCTTCGTGCTCCAGTGCACCTTAACGGAGCACAGAGTAGCCAAAGGCCTCTTTAACCCTGTCATTTCCATTGTGAACAGCAGCAGGGGCCCTGGGAGAGCCCTCCTCTTATGTAGTGTAGCTGCTCCTTTCTGGGTGCCCGTATATTTTCTCCCGCACAGGAGTGAACAGCTGGGGTTCCCAGCTGCCAGCTTACGAAGGGAGACCTTCAGCCAACTGCAGCCCTTAGCCACCGGTGTTCAGCTGATCGGTGGGCGGAAATGGGGACCAAAGGGAGGGGGCTGTGATCATCCTGTGAAATAAAGTTAAAAGGAAAAATAAAGCTTTGCCTTATTACAGGAAGTTCTGACCATAGAGTTCCATACAGTTTCTGCCCATCGCTAGAGCTGCCCTAGTCACTTTTGAGTAGCTCTAGGAATCACCTGGAACTCTGTGGTCAGAACTTCCTATAAAATAGACAAGGCCTTATTTTTCTTTTTTAAATTTTTTCTTCTAGGTCACTGTACCCCCCCTCAAGCCTCCTGCTGGTTTCCATGCCCTGGCAACCAGCTTGGTGTAGTGGTTAAGAGCGGCGGACTCTAATCTGGATAACCAGGTTCGATTCCCCACTCCTCCTCCACATGAAGCCAGCTGGGTGACCTTGGGTCAGTCACAGCTCTCTCAGAGCTCTCTCAGCCCCACCTGCCTGACAGGGTGTCTGTTGTGGGGAGAGGAAGGGAAGGCGACTGGAAGCTGCTCCAAGACTCCTCCAAGAGCCAGTTTGGTGCAGTGGTTAGGAGCACAGACTCTGATCTGGAAGAACTGGGTTTGATTCCCCACTTCACACATGCAGCAACATGTACAGCACATGCAGTTGCTGGCGTGACCTTGGGTCAGTCACAAGTTCTCTCAGAGCTGTTCTCTCATAAGCAGTTTCTGTCAGAGCTCTCTCAGTCCCACCTACCTCACGGGGTGTCTGTTGTGGGGAGGGGAAGGGAAAGGAGATTGTAAGTCGCTCTGGGACTCCTTCAGGTAGTGAAGTGCAGGGTATAAATCCAATCTCCTCTCCTTCCTCCTCCTTTGTGTAGTGAAGAGTGGGGTATAAAATCAACTCTCCTTCCTCTTATAACAGCTGAGGTGGGTTTGCTGAAGGGCCAAGGCCTCTGAGGTTCACGCTTGGCATGGATGGGGTTAAAGAGCCCTTTGCTCCTTATGGGGGGGGGCGGGGGAAGAGCTGAGAAGCCTCAGAGGTCTGGATCTTTGGTCAGAAGTGTCATGCTTGGCAGATCATGAGGGCTGGCTCCTTCCCCTGGGTGGCCGATGGCCTGTGCTTAATACAGAGCCTTCTCCTCTCTAATGCTCTCAACATCTTCCTTCCTCTGTCTGTTGCTTTCCCTCCCCACTCACAGGGCATGGAGATTGTGCAGACGATGAACAGTGACCCGGGCCTGGCCGTAGGTAGGAACCAACTTCTTGTGTACCCACCTTGTCTGGAACAAACGTATCGGCTTGGAACTCGTGGAAAGCGTGTGTGTGTCTAAGGACTGGATTTCTCTCCCACCTTCCCCCTTCCCCACCCCCACTCCCCGGAGAACTTCACCCTGCTGATACTGGAGGCTGCGGGACTCAAGTCAACAAAAAGCTGTGAGGCCTGGAGGGCTGCAGTGAGGAGGGGGAAACCAGATGAAATCATCCTCCCCTTCCTTCTTCCATCAGCAGAAAATCTGGCGGCTCGGGAAGGCTGCTGGCCTGGCTGCCCCTCCTCCAGTCTGAGAGAGCCAGTTCGATGTAGTGGTTAAGGTTGCAGACTCTAACCTGGGAGAACCGGGTTTGATTCCCCACTCCTCCACTTGCACCTGGCTGGGTGACCATGGGCAAGCCATAGTTCTGTCGGAGCTCTTCTCTCAGGGGCAGTCCTCGAGAGAGCTCTCTCAGCCCCACCTACCTCACAGGGTGTCTGTTGAGGGGAAGGGAAGGGAAAGGAGATTGTAAGCCGCTCTGAGACTCCAAGTGAGTCAAGGGTGGGGTATAAATCCAATCTCTTCTCTTTTTCTCCCTGAAGGTGCCCCCCCACTGCATTGTGGGAAATTTCTCAATATTTTCAGGAGCAGAGCCTGGGGAGGGTGGGATTTGGGGAGGGGAGGGACCTCAGCGGGGTATAATTGTCGTCAGAGTTTAAACATGCAGAGGAACGGAGCACCAACTCTTTAAATACACTAACTCAGTTTAGTAAAGAAGAAATAAACTCTGAAAAAACAGAGGTGAGGCAGAGAGAGTTATCTAACTGACTAACTGCTGTGACAGGAACAAAGGCGGGGGGGGGGGGGGGCTCAGCTGGAGCAGGAAGTCTCCAAAGAGCCTGTCACAAGACAGGAAGGACATAATTTGAAATTGTGGGAGGTCCCTTAACCTAGCTATGTCAAGTAGCAGTCCTTCAGCTGTCCCCCCCATAGGGTGATCTTCAGATCTTCTTCAAGTAGGTGCACTATAGGCCTTGCTTGGCGGGGGTGGGTGGGTGGGATATAAATCTAATTAATTAATTAATAACAATAATGCCATAGAGTCCCCCTTCCAAAGCAGCCATTTTCTCCAAGGGAGCTGATACTTTGTAGTCTAGAGATTACATAATTCCAGGAGATGGCCAGGCCCTGCCTGGAAGTTGGTAACCCTGTGAAACCCACCGTCTCCTCCTGTCACCGCCGCACAGACTCTGCCGAGCCCCAGCTAGTGACGGCGGAAGGCCACGGGGGTGCTCACGCTGACAGCCCTCGTGGTACGTCACTGCCTTCCTCATTGCGCTGCCCCAGGCAGTTCATTGGGTAGCCTGGCTGGAGCACCGGCCTTCCCCTTCCCGGCCAGACGGTTGCTAACCTCCTCGATCTCCCGCCCCGCGGCAGGGTACACGGCATTCAACGGGGTCGACTTCGAAGGCACCTTCCACGTGAACACCATCACCGACGATGACTACGCGGGGTTCATCTTTGCCTACCAAGACAGCGCCAGCTTTTACGTGGTCATGTGGAAGCAGACGGAGCAGGTGTACTGGCAGGGGACACCCTTCCGGGCCAATGCCGAGCCGGGGCTGCAGCTAAAGGTCAGGAAGCTTTCCCCTTCTGGCTAACGTGCGATCACTTGACCTGGCTCCTGGGTTTTGAGGGTTCTCAAGGGCAGAGGCCGGGGAGAAGACGTAAACTGAGCAAGAAGGCCAAAGCCCTGTGGGATGGCTGTTTCCTTGCTCCAGTTCCAGCCTCCTGTGGCATGCCTGCCAGTCCAGTTCTTTTCCATTCACCAGCTCAAGAGAACCTCCAGGTTCAGAGAGAGTCCACCTCTCAAACAGTACAGACACGCAGAGAGAGGCTGCGGCCTTTACAGGTGGGCCTTTGGATGAACGGTGTCCTTCAAGACTCCCTTAAACACAGCAGGGTCCCACATTTCAGGGAGCCCCCCCCCCCCCCCGGGCAGCTGGTTCTAGTGCCAGGAGTTACTTTTTTAACAGCCCACCTTTCTCCCCTCTGGGAACCCTCCGTTTCATCCACACAACAGCCACGTGAGATCGGTTAGGCTGAGAGTCTGTGACTGACCCAGGGCCACCCATCGAGCTTCCGTGACAGAGTGGGGATTCGGATCTGGATCTCCCAGATTCTGTTCCAACCCTCTTGCCGAGACTGAATGAACGCTGTCGCCAGAACTGAATGATCCTGCGTGGAGCAGGGGGTTGGACTAGAGGGCCTGTATGGCTCCTTCCAACTCCGTGATTCTCTGATTCCATGATTCTAAATGCCTGTCCGAAGGCGTTCCCTCCAATATCTCAGGCCAATGCCGTGCTTCGAATATGTGAGGCTGCCTTATATGGAGTCATAGACCATTGATCCACACGGCCCAGTCTTGTCCACTGTGGCTGGTGGACTCAGATGGTGGAGATCCTTCCCCAACATCCTAGGATTGAATTTGGGACCTTCTGCAGGCCAGCCAGGTCCTCTGCCACAGAGCCGCGCTCCCCCTTTCTTGGAACATGCAACAGCAATAAATGTTACATGTTTATTTAACAGAGTTTTGAGTCCAGTGGCACCTTTAAGGCCAGTAAAGTTTAATCTTGGGGTATGAGCTTTCATGGGCATGCACATGAAAGCTTATACGCAGAATTATACTTGTTGGTCTTAAAGGTATCACTGGACTCAAACTTTGTTCTGCTGCTTTCAGACCAACCCGGCTACCCACCTGAATCTATATTTATTTAATATAGTGTCAGGGGAGGAGGAAGAGGAAAAGGAGGAGGAGGAGAGTTGGTTTTATACCCTGCTTTTCACTACCTGAAGGAGTCTTGGAGCTGCTCACAATCGCTGTGTTGGTCTGCAATACGACAGCTAAATTTGAGTCCAGTGGCACCTTAGAATCAGAGAATCAGAGAGCCAGTTTGGTGTAGTGGTTTAAGTGCGCGGACTCTAATCTGGGAGAACTGGGTTTGATTCCCCACTCCTCCACTTGCACCTGCTGGATGACCTTGGGCAAGCCATAGTTCTGTCAGAGCTGTTCTCTCAAGGACAGTTGTCAGAGCTCTCTCAGTCCCACCTATCTCACAGGGTATCTGTTGTGGGGAGGGGAAAGGAAAGGAGTTTGTAAGCCGCTCTGAGACTCTTAAGTGAGTGAAGGGCAGGGTATAAATCTAATCTCTTTTTCTCTTCTTCTTCTTCTTCTTCTTCTTCTTCTTCTTCTAGTTGGAAGGGTCCTCCTGGGTCCCTTAGAGGCTGACAACATTTTGGGGGCATAAGCTTTCGATCTGACTCTCGAAAGCTTCTACCTTGAAAGTTTTGCTGGTCTCTAAGGTGCTCCTGGACTCAAATCTAGCTATATTTATTTAAAATTTGCAACTGATGAGCAACAAGTGTACCTTTGTTTTGCAAGCCAGCCCCTCTGCGAGACAAACTGCACAAAGGGAGTTCAGAATCGCCCTTAATTCCTCAGCTGCCTGTTTCTAACGTTTTCTCTCTTCTTGCTCACACACTAGCGTATTGCAAAGCCCAGAAGTCCAGAGTGGGTGTAAAATGTCTTGATAAGTTTTGGGTGGTGACACCCCCTCCCCTCACTTTTATTCTCTCTCTCTGCCAGGCAGTGAAGTCAGTCACAGGCCCTGGTGAATACCTGCGCAACGCTCTGTGGCACACGGGGCACACCCCCGACCACGTGCGGCTGCTCTGGAAGGACCCGCGTAATGTGGGGTGGAAGGACAAAACCTCTTACCGTTGGCGCCTCCTGCACCGGCCTCAGGTGGGCTACATCAGGTGAGGAGCCAGATTGAAGGGCTGGCGTGCGGCAGGTATTTTCCTGTCTCATGACCACTTGCCTGCACTGTCGCCTTAGTGGTGATTTGTTAGGACGGGAAAGGTTTGTGTCCCTCCTTGTTCCGAAATCCTGGGCCAGAGATTTTGTTTGGAGGGAGTCCAAGAATATACTGAAGGGGAGGAATCAGTGCAAAATGGTTGCTCTGAAATTTACAATAAATATTTTAAAGCCAGTTTGGTGTGGTGGTTAAGTGCGCGGACTCTAATCTGGGAGAACCGGGTTCGATTCCCCACTCCTCCGCTTGCACCTGCTGGATGACCTTGGACAAGCCATAGTTCTGTCAGAGGTGTCCTTGAAAAAGAGCAGTTTTGTCAGAGCTCTCTCAGCCCCACCTACCTCACAGGGTGTCTGTTGTGGGGAGGGGAAGGGAAAGGAGTTCCCGCTCTGTAAGCCACTCTGAGATTCCCTTGGGTAGTGAAGGGCGGGGTATAAATCCAATCTCTTCTTCTTAAAAATGCAATAGAATTATTTTCGGGAGTAGTGTGTGTGTGTGTGTGTGTGTGAGAGAGAGAGAGAGAGAGAGAGAGCCTGGAAATCATGGTGACTTTTGGCGACCCCTTAGTGGGGCTCGGACATTTCAGAGAGGTGGCTTGCTATTGCCTGCCTCTGCGTCCCGGCCCTGGTATTCCTTGGAGGTCACCCTTCCAAGTACCTGGCAGGGTTGGCTGTGCTTAGTTTCCGAGATCTGACGAGATCGGGCTTGCCTGGGCTATCCAGGTTAGGGCAAAATGCAATAGAATTCTTTGTTTTAAAAAGTCGTAATCTGGGAGAACCGGGTTTGATTCCCCGCTCCTCCACATGCAGCTGCTGGGGGGACCTTGGGTCAGTCACAAGTTCTCTCAGAGCTGTTCTCTCTAGGGCAGTTCTCGAAAGAGCTCTCTCAGCCCCACCCACCTCACAGGGTGTCTGTTGTGGGGAGGGGAAGGGAAAGGAGATTGTCGGCCTCTCTGAGACTCCTTCGGGTAGTGAAGGGCGGGGTATAAATCCAATCTTCCCCTCCTCCTCCTCCTCCTCCTCTTCTTCTTTTTCAATAGACAGTTCCCTCAACTTAAACTGGGGTTGCTAATTGGAGTGTTTGATTTTTAAAGACTTATTTTGTTTCCAATAAGTCCCTGTTGGGAAATAAGAAACACAGAAAGCGAGGGCGCTGCCTTAGAACAGTTAAGGGTGGGTTTTACGTCTTATATTGTGAGCATGCTTCTTGCCTCCCCTGAGATTCCAGTCAGCTTAATGATTTATTACTAAAACCTCAACTGAGGTTTTAGTATTACATACAGTCGGATTGAAAGATTCGTACATTGGAAGATTGCCCCCTCCTTCTTCTGTGTTCCAGAGTTTGGCTCATTTGCCTGAGCTACTGACTTAACGCTTGTGGCTTGTTATATAGGATTGCCAACTCCATGTTGGGGAATTCCTGGGGATAGAGCCCAGGGAAGGAGGGTTTTGGAGAGGGAAAGGTATAATGCCATAGAGTCCACCCTTCAAAGCAGCTATTTTCTACAGTAGTCTCTGATTTCTGAGAGGTCTGGTGGTGTACTGGTTAGAGTCAGGTAAACAGCCATGTTGGTCTGAAGCAACGGAAAAAAGTTTGAGTCCGGTGGCACCTTTAAGGCCAACAACGTTTAATTCTGGGTATCAGCTTTTGTGAGCATGCGCACGAAATCTTGTACCCAGAATTAAACATTGTTGGTCTTAAAGGTGCCACGGGGCTCAAATTTTGTTCTGGTGGTTAGAGTGTCGCGGACTAGGATCTCGGAGATCCAGGTTTGATTCCTTGCTCTGCCGTGGAAGCTTGCTTGGTGACCTTGGGCCAGCCAACACACTCTCAGCCTCACCTCCCTCACAGGGTTGTTGTGAAGATGAAATGGAGAGAAGAATGATTTAAGCCGCATTGGGGAGAAAGGCGGGATATACATCAAGTCAACAAAACGAATAAATGCCTGCAGTCTGGAGAGCAGTTGTAATTCCAGGAGTTCTCCCGGCCCCACCTGGAGGTTGGCAACTCTAGGACTGAGGCACTTTGGCCCACTGTAATTCTGCAGAGCATGGCACCCCCCAGCTTGATGGCATGACGGGGGGCTAGGAAGGGACCCCCACTTTCTGCCTCTCCCTCTGCTCCCCCCCCCCCCCCCCCCGGCCTGAGAGACTCTGTTCCTTGTTTAAAAATCTGGCCGGCCCTCATTCTGAGTTGACAGCTCCGAGAGGTGGGCAGAGTTTGTGTGTATTGATGGGGGGGGAGCGTGTTTGTGCAGCCCCTGAGGCTTCTGGGAAATCATCCACAGTTGTGTCTCCCCCCCACACACACACCAGCATCACCACCCAGTTCCCTTCCCTAAGAACCATTCACTTGTTGGGCCCCAAGGCCCATTGTCCTCATCGCCATGGCAACCCAAGGCCCGGTGGAATGCTTCGGCCTACCACAGGCCTTTTAAAATGCAAAGCGGCTGAACAATGGGGGGGGGAGGGGGGGAGCAGAAGGGGGGCAGAGAGGGAGGAGGAGACTCAGGGCCTGGGAACTTCTCCTCCTCGGCATGACCATGAGAAAAAATGCTGGCTGTTTCTTCTATCCTCCCAGCTCCTTTTTGCACTTTTCACTTTGACTGGGATGGCTACTACATTTCTCAGATCTCTGCAGCTGTCTGTACCCAGCCGCACTCAGACAGAGCAAGCCGAGTGAAGCAGGACGCTTCCGTGGGACTTGAAAGAACCCTTTAAAAGCGTTGTCTCATGATCTTATGAGGTGTAGGAAGTTCCCTGGGCTACAGGGTTGCCCGCTCTGGATTGGGAAATAACTGGAGGTTTGGGGGGGGCGGAGCCTGGGGAGCGGGGTATGATGCCACAGAGTCCACCCTCCAAAGCGGCCGTTTTCTGCAGGGGAATCCATCTCTCTAGTTTGGACATCAACTGTAATAACAGGAGATCTCCATGCCCCACCTGGAAATTGGCAACCCTACATGTGTAACCACTTTAGTCTCAATATCTGTGTGGGATCATTGGTGAAAGGAGAGTGGCCAGCCTCCAGGAGGGGCCAGGCGATCTGGAATCACAGCTTATCTCCAGATTATAGAGGTAATTTCCCCTGGAGGAGGTGGCTGCTTTGGAGGGTGGACTCTATGGCAGTATACCCTGCTGAGATCCCTCCCCAAACCGAACCCTCTCTAGGCTCCCCCCCTCCCCCCCAATCGCCTGGATTTTCCCATCCCAGAGTTTGCAACAGTGTTCCCTCTAAGCTGAGTTAGTGTGAGCGAGCTCACAGGTTTTTTTAGCTCCCAGCTCACCCATTTTTGTCCCAGCTCAGGAAAGCTGGCTCCAGAGCAAAACTAATTTAAGCAGTAGCCGAATCGCTCGCTCACAACTTTAACGCCAGTAGCTCCCAAAGTAGAATGTTTGCTCACAAGGCTCCACAGCTTAGAGGGAGCATTGGTTTGCAACCCTAGATAGGGTCACCGTAAGCTGGAAGCAACTTAGGGCTGCCAAGTCACTTACGCGTCCGAGAGGGGGAGTCCCGGTCTGGCATGATGACGTTGCTTGGAAGTGATGTCATCATGCCGGGCACATCACTGGGTGACGCTCTGGTAATTGCCCTAAAAACACTATGGTACCATAGAGTTTTCAGGGCAATTGCTAGAGCGTCGCCCTGCGATGTGCCCAGCGTGATGACATCACTTCCGGGCAACGTCATCACACCGGACACATTGGCCTGATGTGGCCAGTTCGGGGGTGGGGTTTCCCCGCCGGCCAAATCTGGACCGGCGGATTGGGGACCCATTTAGCGGGGGAATCCCCACTCCCCGGGGGGCCTTGGCAGCCCTGAAGCAACTTGACGCTACATAACATACACAGTTTGGCATACTAAAAGATAATTTCCTCAGAGCAGCTCCCCCAAAACCATGTCCATGTACGTAGCCCCCAAGGACTTTTCTTGCCAGCTAGCAACAAAAATCCCAACCTCTGTCACCTTCTTGCTCAATTCAATTGACATTTCCTCACTTCTGCTCTTCCTTGACTCTGTCTCCTCCCACAGGGTCCTACTGTACGAGGGACCCCAGCTGGTGGCTGACTCGGGCGTCATCATTGATACAACAATGCGAGGAGGCCGCTTGGGCGTGTTCTGCTTCTCCCAAGAAAACATCATATGGTCAAACCTGCAGTACCGCTGCAACGGTGAGGCTCACAATACATGGGGGGGGGCACACGGGGGGGGGGCTGTGCACGCATGGGGGATTCCTTGGGTGGGGCAATTCACTCTGGTTTATATAGTTTTGTGGGCCCAAACAAAGCTTGGACCTTTTGGGATCAGAGGAATACTCCTTGGGGACATTTAGACTTATCTGTCTGAATAGCAGAATTAGGGCTGCCAAGTCCCCCCCAGGGGGCGGGTATTCCCCTGCTAAATGAGTCCACAATCTGCCGGTGAGGATCAGGCCGACGGGGGGAACCCCACCCCCAAAGTGGTCCAATCAGGCTGACGTGCCCGGCGTGATGACGTCACCCAGAAGCGACGTCATCACGCTGGGCACGTCGCCGGGCGACGCTCTAGCAATCACCCTGAAAACTCTATGGTACTCATATTCTAAACAAACACAACAGGTACCATAGAGTTTTAGGGCGATTACCAGTGCATTGCCCCCGCAACGTGCCCAGTGTGATGATGTCACTTCCGGGTGATGTCATCGCGGTGTGCGTAGGACTCCCGGAGAGGGACCAGGATTCCCCTGCTGTTATGAAGGTAAGACGTGGCAACCCTAGGCAGAATTGATGTCAAACCTGGAGTAAGAGAAGAAACCCTTCATGCAGCAGTGAGCCTGATAAGACTTGCGAACAGAGTTGCCATAAAATTTTGCCTCGGATGGAACTTAAAGTGCACGGGGCGGACATGGATCAGTTCTCACCATCTCCCCTGTAAGAGGATAATTTAACCCCCCCGCCCCCATGTTTACAGGATAATTTACCCCCACGTTGTCACGTTGTGGATTACGCCACCCTTGCCCCACATTACTGGCTGTTACTGGCAAAGATGTGGAAAATCACAATGTGCTGATATCGTGGCAAATTGTCGTGAAGAGATGGCCTCAAAGCCAAGAGTGGGTGGAGGGCGTGAGGCCCATTGCTAGCCAACAGAAATGCACAAGTATTATGGGAACAGATAGCAACAAAAGGATCAGGGATGAAACAGGAAGTGGGCATTCACCAGGGCGGAAACAGGAAGTGACCACTGAACAGGAAGGAGGGTTGTCTAGGAAGGAGACAGGAAGTGGGTGCTGGCCGGGCAAGAAACAGACGTTGCCTAGGGAGGGAAAGAGGAAGTGGATGTTAGTCAGGAAGGAAACAAGAAACTGGTGTTGGCTGGGAGGCAGCTTTTCAGGTAGGCGGCTAGACACCTGGAAGCAGCGAAAGAGAAAATGGCTGGCTGGCATTTAGGCCTCTTTCCTCTGCCTGAGGCCTAAGCAGAAGCCCTGACTCAGGAATTGTCACCCTCCAAAGCAGCTTACATCATTCTCTCCTCCATTTTATCCTCACAGCCACCCTGTCAGGTAGGTTAGATTGAGAGCATGTGAGTGGCCCAAAGTCACCCAACAACAGGGTTGCCAGGTCTGGCCGACAAACTGGCAGGGGGCTTACCAGGAGGCTCTGGGAGAGGTAGGGTTACCAGCCCCCAGGCGAGGCCTGTAGATCTCCCTCTTTTACAACTGATCTCCAGCTGACAGAGTTCAGCTCCCCTGGAGAAAATGGCTGCTTTGGGCTCGGTGGCATTGTACCATGCTGATGTCCCTCCCCTCCCCTCCCCAAACCCTGCCCTCTCCCGGATCCACCCCAAAGTCTCCAGGTATTTTCCAAGCCAGACCTGGCAACCCTAGGGAGAGGGGAGGAAAGAAGTGCAACATTCCTACGTCCCCTCTGGGTGACGTACACATACCGGGAACGTCGGGTGCGATGTGCCTACATCAGCCAGAAGTAACATATGCATGTTACTCTAATTCTACCATAGAGTTTTGCCCCAAAACCAGAGTGTCGCCCCCCCCCCCCCGGTGTCACCAATGAGCCTATGTCACTTCCGGCTGAGGTAGGCACACTGTTTGGGGTGAAGGTAATTCCCCAGCGGATGGGAGCGCCTCGCAGCCATCCCACCCCCCGCTTTCTGATAGCACTGAAAACAGGAGGGGGCCAAACTGGGGGATCCCCCGTCTCCAAATGGGGAATGGCAACCCTACCCAACAAGTTTCCATGGAAGAGTGGGGATTCAAACCTGGAGTCTCCCGGATCCCAGTCCAACACTCTAACCACTACACCACCCTAGCTCACCACACTGCCGAGACCACAGAGTTTTTGCAAATCCTAAGGCATCCATGATATCACATCCAGTTTGGGCTGAAGTGATATCGGCACGCTGGCGCAATGCCAGCTCATACCACAATCCCTCCTCCCTCCCACCAGCGCTTTCGGAGCCAGCGGGGAAAAGGACAGGTTGCGGAAGGACCTGGCAAGGCTAACCCCACTGGCTCTCAGCGTGCGGCCCGACAGAACCGACCCAAAGGGAAACTGTGGGGCTTCCTGATCAGCAGAAGCAGCTACAGCTTTTCATGGGGAAATAAAATAAAAACTTTATGCAAGGTTGTTGGTTTTAAATTGGGCGGCTGAATGCTGATATGACAAGGCAGGGACTTAGGAATGCCAGCCTCCAGGTGGAAGAAGAAGAAAAAGCGAAGGAAGAAGAGCTTGGATTTATACCCTGCCCTTCACGCGGAGTCTCAGGGCGGCTTACAAACTCCTTTCCCCTCCCCTCCCCACAACAGACACCCTGGGAGGTTGGTGGGGCTGAGAGAGCTCTGACAGAGACTGTTCTTTTTCAAGAACAGCTGTGCCAGAACTATGGCTTGCCCAAGGTCATCCAGCAGGTGCAAGTGGAGGAGTGGGGAATCAAACCCGGTTCTCCCAGATTAGAGTCCGCACACTTAACCACTACACCAAACTAGGACCTGGGGATCCCCTGGAATTATCGCTCCTCCCCAGACTACAGAGATCATTTCCCCTGGAGAAAATAGGGGGTGGACTCTATGGCATTGCACCCCACTGAGGTCCCGGTCTTCCTCGGGCTCCACCCCCAAATCTCCAGGAGTTTTCCAATCTGGATCCGGCAACCCTACCCCCCATCCCCTGCCAGTGGCCAGGGATGACCAGGCAACCCTACAAAGAGCGTGTGTGGGTCAGTGGACATCCATGTGGGTGTCGCCAAGCTATGTGGTCTTCCCGTCTTCCACGGGTTTGGGGGATGAAAAGAATACACAGGGATGATTTCTATCAGTGTCCATTTTATTGTGAGGGACCAGTGGAGGAGAAGCAAATGCTCTCGTTGAATCAGTGACGACACCAAACGGTTCTAAGATAGTACCTGTTTTAGCCCTCTTGAGTGAGCCAGCCAGCCAGCCGTGGGTCAGAATCAGGGTACACCGAAGCCCCCGACCTCCAGCTGGAACTCAGCTCCTTTAAAAAAAAGTCGCCATGAAACATTCCCCTGAGTGAAGCGGATTGAAAGCAGGCGAGGCCCTCCACCGCAAGACGAACCATGAGCGAATTTTCTCACTGTGAGTGAATTTCACAGTAGGCATATTCGCGCGAAAAACGAACGCTGGTTCTATTTCGGTAGAAAAGAGCCGAGAGTCCAGTGGCACCTTAAAGACCAACCAAATTTGTGGCAGGGGATTTTCTGCCCTGGCCCCAGCCTGGTGGAACCTGCTCCCCATTGAGATCAGGGCCCTGCGGGATCTCCTTCAGTTCCACAGGGCCTGCTGTTCCGCCAGGCCTTCGATTGACGCAGCAGGCGCCCAACATATGGCCTCCCTGAGGTGGCTGTCACCCGCCCACCTACTGATAACTGGCCTTTACATTACCTGCACTATCGGGCCAGAATTTTTATAGCCAGCTGACTTTGGTTTTAAGTTGTACCTATCGACTTTAATGTTTGTATTGTGTTTCTAAACTGTCATTGTATATATTATAATGATGTTACCCGCCGGGAGCCCATTCACGGGATGGGCATGATATAAATTCAGATAATGAATACATAAAGAATTCAAGGCACAAATGGTAAAGAACGTCCTGTGAAGCTTCCCTTAAGGGGGCGCAGCATATTTTCTTCTGGGTTGTTGCTAATCTAAAGACTGCTGAAGGCCGATTGAGCATCCCTCTGTCTCTCCACCGCAGACACTGTCCCCGAGGACTTCGAGCCGTTCCGCCGGATGCTACTGGAAGGGCCTTGAGAGAAGAGTGCAAGGAGCTCTCCGTCACCCGTGCTATATCAGGACATCTCTTCCCAAAGACTCCTGGTGGCCCATCCCAAAGTGGGCATCCATTGCCCCTCTCTCTCGCACACACCATGGACTGGAAAACTGACCGACCTCACCCTGCAGCGACCGGACACCCCAAAGCTGCAAACCCGGCCTGGCAGTCTTGTCTGCGGGGTTTGCTAAAGCAGGACCCTTGGCCGCAGGATCCAACAAAGGATTGTGGAGCAGCGAAGGCGCCAGCTGATAGACCGAGGCTTCTACCGAGCTCATTCCCCCCCACGCTGTGGATGTCCTCTGGAGTTTTGCTTTCTTCCCTTGGGAAACAATTTGCCCATAAAATTCTGGCTGGTTTTTTTCTACCTTCTGTTGCTTGGATGGCAGGTGGGGCTGGAAGAGATCTCATCTGAATCCGACTTCCTAAGTTGCCCCCCGCATCACCCCAGACCCCGTCTTGCATTCTGGATTTTCACAGTTTGGGCTGTCCCAGTCATTTATCTTGGCTGGGATCCAGTTCCGAGAGCACAACAGCTGGCAGTAGAGGGCCCAACCTGCCCCTCTATATACACTACAGATTTTCATGTCCGTTTGATACCACACTGAAAGTCATGGCTGTCTCTCCACCTCTCAAAGAACCCTGGGAACTGTAGTTTGGTGAGCACGGTAAGAACTTCCTCCAAGATCCCAAAACACCTGCTCATCTCAGAAAACTACAGTTCCCAGGGTTCCTTGGAAATATCCCTAGTGGGAATATGCCCCGACCTGGCTAGCCTGATCTAATTAGATCCGGGAAGCTAAGCAGGGTCCGCCCTGGTCGGTACTTGGATGGGAGACCACCGGGGAAGTCCAGGGTCACTATGCAGAGGCAGGCAAGGGCAAACCAACTCTGTTCATCTCTTGCCTCAAGAACCCTGCGTTGTCACTTTCTACCACCCGTGGGAACACGCGCCTGTTCAGGGCCACTCTTAGTTCTGAGCCAAGCTCCGGAAGAAGACATCAGAGCATCGCATTACACTAAACATTCTAAAAACGATTATTCATTCCTGTCAGCTGCCTTGACTTTTCCTCCCTGACTAGAGCATAAGGCATTCTGCGAGATCGAGTCACCCTGAAATCCAGCTTTCTGGCCGCCTGGTCCTGTATGCATTCCGTTTCCTTTGATGGACACTCTGAAGGTTCATTGCAGCCCCCCCGCCCGTCTTTCCCTGGCCCTCAAACCCCACTGGGGGACGCCCACCCCACAAGTTTCGCAAAGGCAGGCAGGAGCAGTCCTCGGCTAGGTATATCCCCAGCCGGCACCCGTACGTGAACCCAGGACGGCAGGAGGCCGGGACAAGTGCAATATTAGTGGGAGAACAAACAACACTGCACTCCGTCCCATCCCTTCAGCCGCCCCGGAAGCCGGCGCCTGTCTGGGATAATAAAGGGCCTCACAGGCCGCTCTCACGCAGCGGGGCCTTCGAGGCACTCTCATCTTCATAGTCGGGCTCTGCCGTTGGAGTGATACTCTGGGAAAAGAAAGTTCAGAAGTTTAGTGTGGGTACCTTGAAACACCTCCCGCCCATCTGCTCCCGCAGCTAACTCACAGCGAGCACTCCCAAGTCTCATCCAGGTCCATCTGTGAGTGCCGAAGTGGCCGCTGGCGCTCGGGATCTGGGAATTTGGTTAAATAATCACCCGCTTGGCTGAGGCACTCGGGCGTTGCCGTGGCGATGAGTGTCCCAGCAACGGTCAAGTGAATGCGGCACTCGCGGGCGGCAAAAAGCCTTTGCGGCCCCCCCCCCTCCACACAAACTCATTCACTCCGACGGGGCTGCATAATGGGGCAAGGCTCACTCAGTGGCAGACTGACAGGTGCGAATCCCCCCCCCCCCCGGCGAAAAAAACACATTACCAGGTCTGGAAAGACAGTTCGTCCTCACGAAACTTTGAGCACCGATATAACTTTCCAGGCGTTTTCGTAAAGCATGCAGTTCGCTTCCACATTTCCTCCAGGAGAGCCCCCAAAGCTGCCACCTTCTCCCTGCAGGCACCGCTGCTCTGCTTGCAGCACGGCCCGGAGCAGAGAAAACTGCTTTTTCCTGACATGCCGGTCGTGTAACGGGACATGCTTCACCCACTCAGCCTCAAGGCACAGGAGCAGGGCAGGTGGGGGAAAGCTGGCAACCTCCCAACCCACCTGTTGGCTAATTGTCAACAGAGCTTGGCCAAAGGCCGGATGGTCCCCTCTACCCCTTTTCCTCCCTCATGATTCCCACTTGCCTTTCGAGGAGGACCTCCTCTCCGTCCCCCAGCCTGGACATCATATGCGGGGGAGCCGGGGCTGGGGTGGGGGGGGTATCTTGACGCAGCTCCTCTTTTGCCCCTCTGCCAGTTCCTGGCCCTGGCTGGCGGTGGGTTCCCGCCAAACTTCTGCTCCAAGGGGCCCCCCTGAGCGCTGCCCTTCTGGTACACAATGGAGCCGCCAGGGACGGCGTCCGCAACAATGGACATGCCTGGGCTCTGGAGCCCATTCAGGCAAGGAGAAGCCCTCTCTTAAAAGGGCAACGCGCAAGCTGCCAAGGGAGACGGGAACAGGCAACGTACACATACACCACGGGGCCTCAGCCCTGGAGACGGGCCCGCAAACCAGCAGCGCTGCCTCTGAGCATGTGCCAAATGCTTTCCCCTTTCCTCCGAGTGACTACTTCAGCCTCCAGGGCCGTATAATGTATAACCTTATCCCTGACTACCACCCCTCCAGCAAGCTCTACAAAGGGGGGGGGGGATCCCAACCATTTTAGATGGGTGAATTTTCACAGATGTGATCTGAAAGCAAATTCTGCTAACCCCCATTTGTTCGCGCCAATCTAATTTCTTAGATGTAGGGTTTAGATGTTATTTTTTTAGGGGGGGGATTCTGTTTTTGGGGGGGGGCAGTTTATGCTTAATGTGACCGCCTTCCAAGGTTGTGAACATGATAGTATGGAACTCATTCATTCACCCGTGGTGGAAGGATTTTCTACAGTGTTATATGCAGACGGTATGATGATTGTTTCATTTACAAAGGTGGGACTAAAGAGAGCTTTATGGGCATTATTTCGGCATTCTGAAAATGAAGTGTCTATAAATAGTGATAAAACCAAAATCATTTCCTTTGCCATCGCCTCTCACCCACTAGGTAGCTGACAGCTCCGGGTTGGACAATTCCTGGAGATTTGGGGGAGGGGGGTAGAGCCTGGAGAGGGCGGGGTTTGGGGAAGGGTGGGTATAATGCCATAGAGACCAACTTCCAAAGCATCCATTTCTGTTCTCTGTCGGCTGAAGACAAGTTTTAACTCTGAGAGATCTCCAGCCACTGTCTGGAGGTTGGAAGCCCTTAAGAATATAAAATAGAACAAGCGTGGTCATCAGGGGGTAACAGTCTAGTGTCCCGGCCCCACTGCTGGACCTCCTGAGGGCACCTGGTGTTTTTGGCCACTGTGTGACACAGAGTGTTGGACTGGATGGGCCACTGGCCTGATCCAACATTGGCTTCTCATATGGTCTTATGTTCTTATCTAAATATTAGGTGGTTATTTTCGCCAACAAATTATATTGTAAGTTGCATATCAGATCAATCCTAGTTAAGGCCAAAAGAGAGATCGGAGCAATCATAAAATTCTTTTTCTTATCGCAAGAGCTCGGTATATTCCAGCAGCACTCCATTGGTTCACTACAAAGTTTACCATCCACCTTTTATATGCAGTTTTTTTTGGGTACAAGTGGTTACTCCTTCGAATGAAATAAGTCAGTTCAAATTCTTGAGAACGATCCTTCAAGTGGCCAGGTGCGCACCTTCTCTGGCTCTCAGATTAGAAACTGGTCTTGCATCACTTTATAAACGTGGCTTGCCTAACAGCCTTTGGATTTAGAAATCCAACTTCTGTTCATGAGTGGAGATCAGTTGTGATTCCAGGGGGTTTCCAGGCCACACCAGGAGGTTGGCAACTCGACTTTAAATGCCTGGTGCTGTGGAACAAAGAACAGGTAGGGTAGCTGCCTTCCTGCCCTGTTTGTGTGCTTTCTAGAGACACCCGGCTGGCCATTTTGGGAAACAGGATGCTGTGCTAGATGGAACCTGGTGGATTGGACATCCAATAAAGAATTATGTCAATATACATTTGATTAACTAAGATGGCTATGAGTGGAGCTTCTGTGTTCAGAAGCAGTCTATCTCTGGCTACCAGGTGCGAGAGGAAAATGAGGGTTTTGTGGTCACCTTCAAGATTTGGTAGTGAGCTTCCAGAGGCAGAGGCACCAAACCTGCCTGGCCGCCGTTGGAAGAAAATTGTTGGAGCCCTGACCTGGATAGCCCAGGTTATCCTGATCCTGTCAGATCTCGGAAGCTAAGCAGGGTTGACCTTGGCTAGTATTTGGAAGAGTGACCTCCAAGGAGTACCAGGGTCGTGATACAGGGGTAGCCAATGTCAAACCACCTCTGAAACATCTCTTGCCTTAAAAAACAAGTCTAGCTCGCCACCTAGTGGAGAATAATGCTGAAAGAGCTAGAACTTTTGGCTGCCAGACAATCCTAGGATCTCGTGGCTATACTACACACGAGGCCATACAATTAACTGGATGTCCTACTGGTCTGATAGACCAGGGCTTAATAGATGAATGAACACACGGCATTACCTTGGCGGAAAAGGGGGTTCTCAAAGGTCAGGTCTGAAACAGGTCTGGCCTTTTTTCTTGCTTTGATTTTGGCTTTAATTCCTCCATTCAAGATCTTGGGCTTTTCGGTCTTGGCTGATTTTGTGTGTTCTTTTGAGTTACTTCCTTGGTCAACGCCTTCTTCATTACTTTGTCATCTTATTCTTCTTGGCTGTCTTCTTTTAGGTTGTCTCCTTGGGCAGCTTCCTGTTCTTGGTCATCTACTTGGCCATCTGCTTCCTCCTCCTGCCTATCTTCTTGATCCCTTCCTTGAACAACAACTTCTTCTTCTTGGCTTTCTTCTTTTCCTTGGCTGTCTACTCAGTCGTCTGCTTATACTGCTTAGCTACCATTTTCTTCGTCACCTGCTTGGACTTCCTTCATGGTTATCTGCTTGGCCATTTCTTCTTGTCCATCTTCC
This sequence comes from Lepidodactylus listeri, assembly GCA_029233225.1. Taxonomy (NCBI): domain Eukaryota; kingdom Metazoa; phylum Chordata; class Lepidosauria; order Squamata; family Gekkonidae; genus Lepidodactylus; species Lepidodactylus listeri. Next base: position 153,494,646 of record JARCFY010000003.1, read on the forward strand.
TGATCGTTTTCTGGCACCTGGTGGTTTTGGCCACTGTGTGACAGAGAATGTTGGACTGGATGGGCCATTGGCCTGATCCAACATGGCTTCTCTTATGTTAGTATTAGAACAAACTTTTGAGTCCAGTGGCACCTCTAGGACCAACAAAGGTTTATTCAAGGCATGAGCTTTCGTGTGCAGGCACACTTCTTCAGATACATTGAAATGGAAGCCAACAGTTCAAATATATAGGCAGACGCCTCTTCATAGGTGAACAGTAAATTAGCGTACAACTCAATGAAGATGTTTTCACATGATTACTGGAGTGTATTTTTCTGACGTGGCACTGCGCCCCATCTCTGGGGAAAGGATGTTGTTAATTAATTCTGTGTTTGAGAGGAAACAAACCGTGTGTAACAACAGAATCAGTTTATTACCCCTGAGAATTAAGAAGGATCCTTTTACACATCTATCTCTTATTTTGACATATTTATGCCTCACTGTTTCCCCCCCCCCCAATTTGATCCAAACAAATGGTGACCGTATGAACTTAGCTTGTTTTTGCTGTTTAGTCTTTGCATAAGTCAAAACATCTTCATTAAGTTGTATGCTGATTTACTGTTCACCTACGTAGAGGCATTGGCCTATATATTTGAACTGTTGGCTTCCATTTTAATGTATCTGAAGAAGTGTGTGTGCACACGAAAGCCAATACCTTGAATATCCCTTTGTTGGTCTTAACGGTGCTACTGGACTCAAAGTTTGTTTGACTGCTTCAGACCAACACGGCTGCCCCACCTGGAGCTATCTTATGTTAGCATGTTCCTTGCTTGTCTTGGATTTTGATGTCGCCATATCCAGAGGTCCGTTGGAGCGGGAGCGCACAGGAGCGCAGCTCCGGGAGTGAGGAGCCCAGGGGGCGGGCACATAACCAAGCCCCGCCCCCTCCTTGGCTTCCCCAAGCAGTGCAGAGGCACAGCGCCCCGGGGAAAGCCCTGCTAGGGTCTTTATTGTTTTTAATGTTTTGTTTTAATATTGATAATTTTATCATTGTTCCTTTTATGACTGTGTGCTGCTTTTCCAGAGACTTGCTCAAGGTGGCATATAAATTTTCTAAGTATACCATTTTTTATCTGGGCACATGGCACATAAGTACTGGAGAAATTTCACCAACCCTTCAGCAGCTTCCACCCCATCAGTTTGGTGTAGTGGTCAGGAGTTGGACTCTAATCTGGGAGAACCGGGTTTGATTCCCCACGCCTCCACATGCAGCTGCTGGTGTGACCTTGGGCCAGTCACAAGTTCTCTCAGAGCTGTTCTCTCATGAGCAGTTCTCAAAAGTCCTCTCTCAGCCCCACCTACCTCACAGGGTGTCTTGTTGTGGGGAGGGGAAGGGAAAGGGATGGGTGGTGCACGTGTCCTGGGTATCTCAAGTCTACTTGAAACCTGGTGGTTTCAAGGAAGCAGGAAGAGAACGAGGGTGTGTTCTTGACGCTTATTTTATTGCACCAAGTATTGGATGGGGAAGGGAATGGAGGAAGAGCAGGTCAGTTTCACTCACCTGTGGAGTGGAGCCTGAGGGGTGGGTGTTGCCTTCTGACACACTTCCGGTATGTTAGGGTGTGTGGCATATGCAAATGATTTATGCAAATGAGTTATGCTAATGAGCTCCTGCACCTCTTTTTCTACGAAATGACCCCTGGCCATAGCCTTCCTCTTTCTTCTCTCCATTCTTGTAAGGTGTTCTGTGCCTTGAATAAAATTAACAACAATTAAGGAAACAGCAGGAGCGATCAAACCACATAGGCTACTCAGGTGACGACAGTTCCCTCCACTTCTTTGGATAATTATTCTGTCTGCCATAAAGGAACTTGCTAATGTCACAGGTTTTTTCCTGATGCTTACTTTTACTTGAATAGTCTATCATTCTTCTTGATTTTAGAGCGGTATGTCACAACCTTCCAAGAGCTAGACATGTGTCTTTTCCTGAATTAAAATTGCAGGCATTCTTCATTCTTAAATTTATTTATTTATCTAATTTATTTATTTATTATTTAGATCTCTACCCCGCCCTCCCAGCCAAGGGCCGGCTCAGGGCAGCTTACATGAAAGCAAATAAGTTACATTAAAACATAAGTATAACATAGTGGTAGTTCGGCAGTTCGAGACCCGAGTGCCGTGTGACGGAGTGAGCTCCCGTCTCTGTCCCCAGCTCCTGCCCACCTAGCAGTTCGAAAGCAAGACACTGCAAGTAGATAAATAGGTACCACTTCGGTGGGAAGGTAACAGCGTTCTGTGCGCCTCAGCATCTAGTCATGCTGGCCACATGACCACGGAAATAGTCTTTGGACAGTGCCGGCTCTTCGGCTTGGAAACGGAGATGAGCACCACATCCCTAGAGTCGTATTCAACTGGCTTTCGAGCAAGGGAAACCTTTACCTTTAACACAGTTACATTAGAACAATTCTAAAACCATAAATGAGAAAGGCCTTCCTTTAAAAGTAAAAGAAAGAGTTAAAGTCTTTCGTCTCCAGGGGAGTTCACCTGCTGTATTGCTGCATGAGTCATTGTTCTGGGCATCCTTCCTCTGACGGCAGGTAGTGCTGAGGCACGACTGCACCCGAAATGATTGACTAATCCAGTCATACCTGATGATGCATCGAGATGGCAGGATTCTCCGTTTCCCCAAAACCGGATGGAAAGCAGGTGGATTTTTAAAAGTGCTCTCTTGGTATGGTATAATGGAATAATTGCTTTCGAAAGGGACCCGGCTTTGCTGTTGGGAATGAATACCCAGCGGGTGGCGCTGGAGCCCCAGAAATGGTGATGTTGGGAACTGCATGAGAGTGAATGTATGAGTTCACCGTACAAAGGGGAAGCTAATGGTTCCTCAGAATCTATCGTGATTACAGTCTGCCAGCCATCAGGGTTTACTAGGAGGCTTTCTCTCTCTGCCTGAGTATTTTGCAGACCAGGCCAGAAATGACTTGCATGAATTGTTCCCTCACACAGGTTGCTTCTCCCACAACGCCTGCACAACATGGGATCCCGCTAACCAAACACACCCACACATACCACAGTGTCTCCTATACAAATTCCTCCTCGGGTACCCGGCAGTCAGCAAACCCAGTTGTGCTCTTGATACTGTCAGGCTGTATTTGACATGCTGGGTCGGGGGTTCAGCAGGCCCGCCATGTATGCATCACCTCCAGAAGGAACATGGGGGGTGGGGTGACAGGGCAACGGGTGAGGGTTTTGTGGGTGATGGAAAATGTGCCAGACCATTGCATTGACAGGGGAAGAGGCCGTAGATCGGGAGTTGCAGGGAGGTGAAACACTTTCTGTCAAGCGACGGCAGATTTAAAAATCTTTGTGTGCATCCTCAGGAGTGATTTTACCTAGGGAGGAAAATGGAACGCATCGCTGCTTGTGGGTGCTTTAACATGATGCAGTGCAAAAAGGAAAGCTCCTTTGCTCAGACTTTGTGTCTGAATGGCACCAGAGCTAACGGCAGAACCTCTGTGTCCTGTACCAGTGTCGACCCCGGGTGAAGTTGGGGCTTACAGAATACATGCCAGCAGTCGCCCTGAGGACACTCTCAGTCTGGAAATCTGCTTTGATGCCGCAGATTTGTGTGTGTGTGTGTGTGTGCATCTTCCAAAAACACTTGGCTACTGTTGAGAAAGGTGTCCGCAGGCACCGTGGTGCACGTGGAAATCATGTTGGAGACCATTCTCTGTGTCATCATGGCCACACCAATTTAACTCTCCCACAGCAACTCTGTCCTCACCTGTTCACCACCCCCGAGCTCCGGGAATTTCATGTTCTGGGGGAACTGATACTCAGTATTCTTGGTGCTTGGAGTGAGGGAACACTGGCATGGCTTCGAGTATCAAGGCAACACTGGTGGACCTCCTAATGGCTCCCGGTCTTTTCGTGGCCACCGTGTGACAGAGTGCTGGACTGGACTAGATGAGCCATAGTCCTGATCCATCATGTTTAACATAAGAACATAAGAGAAGCCAAGGTTGGATCAGACCAGTGGCCCATCCAGTCCAACACTCTGTGTCACACAGTGGCCAAAAACACCAGGTGCCCTCAGGAGGTCCAGCAGTGGGGGCAGGACACTAGAAGCCCTCCCACTGTTGCCCCCCCCCTCAAGCACCAAGAATACAGAGCATCACTTGCCCCAGACTGAGAGTTCCTATCTATACCTTGTGGCTAATAGCCACTGATGGACCTCTGTTCCATATGTTTGTCTGATTCCCTCTTGAAGCCGTCCATGCTTGTAGCCGCCACCACCTCCTGTGGCAGTGAATTCCATGTGTTAATCACTCTTTGGGTGAAGAAGTACTTCCTTTTATCTGTTCTAACCTGACTGCTCAGCAATTTCATGGAGTGCCCACGAGTTCTTGTATTGTGAAAAAGGGAGAAAGGGACTTCTTTCTCTACCTGCTCTATCCCATGCATAATCTTATAAACCTCAATCATGTCACCCCTAAGGCGTCGTTTCTCCAAGCTAAAGAGCCACAAGCGCTTCAACCTTTCTTCATAAGGAAAGTGTTCCAACCCTATTATCATTCTAGTTGCCCTTTTCTGCACTTTCTCCAGTGCTATAATTTTTCCAGTGCTATAATTTTTGAGGCGTGGCGACCGGAACTGATAGTACTCCAAATGAGGTCTCACCATCGATTGATACAGGGGCATTATGGTACTGGTTGATTTGTTTTCAGTTCCCTTCCTAATAACCCACAGAACTTTAGAACTATGTGATGGGCAGCAGGGTTACCATCCTCCAGGTGGGGCCTGGAGATCTCCTGGAATTACAACTGATCTGCAGGCTTCGGTGATCACAGAAACGGCAGCTTTGGTGGGTGGACATTATTGCATTACATTCTTGCTACGCTGTCTCCCCATCCCCAAACTCCACCCTCTCCTGGTTCTTCTCCCAAATCTCCAGGGATTTCCCATTCTGGAGACGGCAGCCTTACAGGCTGTGGAGAAATGCATTGTCTCCTGGACAGCTGGCAAGCAGCAAAAGCCTTCCCTGTGTGTTTTACCAGGGTTTTTTTCCATCTCATCAGAAGAGGAAGACTGTTCCTTGCACCTTAACTCACTTTCTTACAAAGGCTAATGACTCTAGCAGGAAAGACAATTTGATTTGATTCGAGTTATTAAATTTTTACCCTGTCCTCCCGGCCAGGGCTGGCTCAAGCCTTCCACCTTCTCCCCCCTTCCCCAGGCAGAAAACAGAGTTTGGAGGGCTTTGGGCTAGAACAATCTCTAGGAATGGGCTGGAGGAAACGTTTCTTTGACCTGGCGTGACCTGGTCAAGTGGGTGGAGACACAGAGACTCTAGCAGGAAAGACAATTTGATTTGATTTGAGTTATTAAATTTTTACCCTGTCCTCCCGGCCAGGGCTGGCTCAAGCCTTCCACCTTCTCCCCCCTTCCCCAGGCAGAAAACAGAGTTTGGAGGGCTTTGGGCTAGAACAATCTCTAGGAATGGGCTGGAGGAAACGTTTCTTTGACCTGGCGTGACCTGGTCAAGTGGGTGGAGACACAGAGTTAAAAACTTCCTGGCAAGAGGAAGTTGTGATCTTTCCTTGGGACGCGGGGTGGAGAAGGATGCTGAGCTCTGGTCTGCAAGCAGGTGGCCACTGAACATGTGGTCGCCTCGGGAGACCTGGAGCAAGCTTTGAGGTAATGGTAACTCAGTAGAGCATCAGAACAGCTAAGCTAAAGAGCCTGTCCGATTTTAACACCAGTTAGGTTTAATGCTCCCTCCAAGCTGTGAAGTCTTGTGAGCAAAAATTTCCTCTTTGTGAACTACTGGCACTAAAGTTGTGAGCGAGTGATTTGGCTGCTGCATAAAAGAGTTTGCTCTGGAGCCATCCTTCCTGAGCTAAGGCAAAAATGTGTGAGCTGGAGGCTTAAAAACTGAGCTAGCTCACACTAACTCATCCTAGAGGGAACACTGGTTAGGTCATGTATAACGAGAAGGACAGAGGATTTGCATTTTTACCAGTTTCTTTCGTTCTTCCTTGCTCAGGTCTGGCGTTGTGCTAAAAGCGTGCCTGTAAACATTTTATTTTTAATAACTATTATAAACCGTTGATGCTAGGAGTCGTTCTCTGTACCACACAGACCTCCACTGCTTCGGACACACTATTTTAGAAAGGGGCCCAGGGCATCCAAGGGCATCCCAGGACATTAAACTGTCCCCATGATAGCTGGACGCTGAGCAACGGGAGACACTGAGACAAGGCCTCTGACCTTGGAAGGGGAGCTGAGGCTCCTGATCTCCTCAGTGGGAAATCCCTATATTGATCAGGATATGGTAGTGGCTACTCGAGAGTAAAAGGAAAGCCCCCCCAGGGAACTGGGAACCCCTAGGACAAGGGCAGGGCAGGGCAGGGCAGAAACCAGGCCTACAGGCCAGAGCAGGCAGGTTCTGCCACACAGGCAGAGATTCATTTGATGCAATTCTTCCAGTCTGGAGATTCAGTAAAGATGGAGGGAAGCGTTCTTAAGAATGTAAGAACGTAAGAGATGCCAATGATGGATCAGGCCAATGGCGCATCTAGTCCAACACTCTGTCACACAGGCCAAAAACACCAGGTGCCCTCAGGAGGTCCAGCAGTGGGGGCAGGACACTAGAAGCCCTCCCATTGTTGCCCCCACCGTCAAGCACCAAGAAGACAGAGCATCACTTGCCCCAGACTGAGAGTTCCTATCTATACTTTGTGGCTAATAGCCACTGATGGACCTCTGCTCCATATGTTTAAATTCCCTCTTGAAGCCGCCCATGCTTGTAGCCGCCACCATCTCCTGTGGCAGTGAATTCCACGTGTTAATCACTCTTTGGGTGAAGAAGTCCTTCCTTTTATCTGTTCTAACCCGACTGCTGAGCAATTTCATGGAGTGCCCACCAAAGTTCCCTCCAAGATGTGGAGCCTTGTGAGCAAAAATTCTGCTTTGTGAGCTCCTGGCGTTAAAGTTGTGAGCAAATGATTTGGCTACTGCATAAATTAGTTTGCTCTGGAGCCATCCTTCCTGAGCTAAGACAAAAATGTGTGAGCCAGAGGCTAAGGAACTGTGAGCTAGCTCACACTAACTCAGCTTAGAGGGAACACTGGTGCCCACTAAGTCTTGTATTGTGAGAAAGGGAGAAAAGTACTTATTTCTCTGCCTGCTCTATCCCATACATGATCTTATAAACCTCGATCATGTTACCTCTTCATTGAATCTGGACTCGTCATGCAGCTTTGAAAGGCACAAGATGCCCAAAAGCCTTCTGGGGGAAACATGTAGAGACCCTGGACTTCCCTGGTGGTCTCCCATCCAAGTGCTATCCAGGGTTGACTCTGCTTAGTTTCTGAGATCTGACAAGATCAGGGTCACCTGGACCACCCAGATCAGGAGGAGATGAGGCTAGCCGGGGTTATTAACCAGGGTTTAATGCGTGGAAACGAGCAGCTGAAATTTTGCAGGGGATGGAGGTAAAGAACATCGCCTGGTCTTGGCCGCAGATCACGCTGATATTAAAGGGGCAGTGAAAGGGCCCGGGTTCAAAGTTGGCGACGAGGGCTGGGAGACCGAGTTGTGGGTGGAGTCAGAGAGAGGTATGGGCGGAGCCTGGCCCAAACAGGAATTCAGATCTCAGGTGTTTCATTGGTGGACTAGTAAAGTGCTGCTTTAATTGACACCATCTGCCTTGGAAGTTTTGGACTTGGGGGTAAACAGGGCCAAGGCGAGTTTGCAAAAAGGGAAGTATTTGCCTCCATCCCTCTCCATTATACATTTGATTATTCTTATGATTGTTCAGTTCCTTCATGCATCCGACTTGGACTCTTCCAGAACTTCTGCTTCATGCGAGGGCGGGCAACAGGCAACTTTTTTTTTTTGTCTCGCGGGAGTTTCCTTGCTGCAGCTGTGGAAGTCGGGGGCCGAACAGCTGTCTGCTGGCGATGCTCAAGCTCTGGTTTTGCTGCACTGAGCTTGCAGCCGATGTTCCCTGAGGCCCCTCTGATCTCCGCAACTCTATGATCCTGGTGCTCCGGAAGGATTTCGGCCGCACGACACTCTCCTAGAGGATCAGGCCTGCGGACGAAGAGTGTTCCCGGGCACGCTGTGGCAGTTGTAGAGAGAAAAGGATCTGAGCATTGCAGTCTGATCCAAGAGTCTAGTGGCTTCCCCAAGTCTCAATATCCTAAATCTGGCATGTCTCCTCACGTCACAGAATATGTACATTTTATATTTTATGTTTAACATTAATAAGCACTGTCGATAGAAAATATCAGCTGTAACCAGTGTTCACCGAGAAAGTCCATGTTTGTGTTCATGGCAGTGATGGAGGAAGTTGTCCCAAACTCTTAAATATTAGGACTCCCTCATTCGGGAAAATCACTCCGACGTTATTTCTCTCTCTCTCTTGCTTCTTCCTGGTTAAATCATCCTGTGCTGCGAATCCCCCTTTCCGTCTTTTAAAAGCCAGTGAGATAATCATCCGTGAATCCCACCGTCTCGTCGTGTCCGGTGTTTGAGCAACAAAGCCAGTCCCTCCCAAAGTTACTAGTCCTCATCACTTTTGATTAGCTTGGCTGTCCTCGACGTACACATGCAAATCATTGGCAATGCATCGATAGCGTGCAAAGAAAGAAACCAGTTCTTCCGAACGAGAACAACTTCGGTGTTTGCTCGCCTGGATGCAATTCTTTCCTCGCTGTAGGCGAGCGGCTATTTTGAAGCCTGGATGTTGCCGTTTTCAAGACGGGTCTTTTCCTATCAGAGCTCAGCAATTCCCCCATCAGCACTTTCCCTTTGGATCGGCCTAGCCCAGCCAGGTTCAGTCCATCACCCCCACCCCCCGGAGTCCAGCTGCTGGAAGGACACCCGCTAAAGGTTGTCGTTGGCCATTGCAGGGTTGGTGTAGGAGAAAGGGCTGGTGCCATTGGTGGGCTGATTCTGCAGAAAAACAGAGGAGATGCAAACAGTTAGGGCAAGGCTTAGAATCACAGGACGACAGACCGTCTCCGCAAAACAGCTTGCCCCGCTGTCAACCTCCGTGGTTGTTTGCCGCTAGTGATTATTTCCCCCACAGGTTGATGCGCGGCAGGGTTCTGACCTGCATCTTTTGAACCCTGCACTTGCCAGACGTTTGGGACGTCAGTTTGGGCTGGGGCCCAGACACTTGTGCTTAAGGGACACAGTCAGCCATGCTGCTTGGTGGCTTCCGTAAGTTACTAGTCCTCATTGCTTTCAATAAGAACGACAGATGTTACTCAGGGCCAACGTTACTTCTTTCTTTTTCTTTTTAACCTGGCTTTGCTGCAATGCCTATAACAGCAGCCCAACATGTGGAAATTAAGCAGGCACAGTGAAGCTTTTCCTGTCTTTGTGTCAGGAAAGTCTTCCATCGGCTGAGCTTTGTTGCGCCAGGGTGATGTTAAAGGATGGGGAGGAAGGCCAGGAAAAACATTAGCAGCCCCATTCATCATGGACTCACAGCTCCTCCCTCTGTGCTGGGGATCGACCCACACCGGTGGCCTTGAGTTCAGATCCCACCCATTTCATGGCCTCAAGATGGGGAGCACAGCTGATCAGTTCCTCTGAAGAAAATGGCTGCTTTGGAGGGTGAGCTGTATGGCATTAAAGTTCGGGTTGGCAACCTCCAAGGGGGGCCTGGAGGCCTCCTGGAATCACAGCTGCTGAATTGCAACTTATAATGAAGCTCAAGACAATGCATCCACCTGGACTGGATCAAGACTTAGGTTTCCCGTCTCATTACCAATGCTGATTTCTCCTACTACTACTACTCTGCATATCACACGTCATCCAGTCATGCCTGCTATTGTCATTGGCCTGCTAATGTCATTTGGCTCTTGAAACCACTCCACTTTCCACTGCGAGCAAAAATCCTACTTTGTGAGCAACTGGCATTAAAGTTTGTAAGCAAGCGATTTGGCTACTGCATAGATTAGTTTGCTCTGGAGCCATCCTTCCTGATGTAAGACAAAAATGTGTGAGCCAGAGGCTAAAAAACCGTGAGCTAGCTCACACTGACTCAGCTTAGAGGGAACACTGCCTGTGAGCATCCTAAGGATCCTGTTGGCTTCTGGTAGGGTGGGCCTCAAAAGCAGAAATCTTTGTGTGTGTGTGTGTGTGTGTGTGTGTGTGTCTTTGATGCTCTTTGTACAATGAATTGGGGGGTAGTGGAACTTTCTGTAGCCACAGTTAAGGAAATGAGCCGTTCCCTTCCTCTGAGAGCTCTGGCTTGGCTTGCTTCCTCGTGTCCTCTGGGATTATTTGCTTTGCTGATTGTGCAACAAACTCTGGGCAAAATTCAGAGTTGCTTTGCAGCCATATTTGGGTTTCCATTGATGCAGTGGATAGGGGAAGCATTCTTTTATGTGTGCCTGCACTGCAAAGGAGTTTTATGCCTCTTGTTCCCAAGGAGCTGCTTGGTCATTAACGGAAGAACTGTGTGTCTTCCAAGGGAGCCCTTGTGTCAAATTTCTTCTTATTTTCCTCCTGGGGAGAGAAGGCAGTTGGGTGGGGGGCTGTCTACTGGGAAGCTGGAAGGGGACGGAAGGCCACAATGGACCTCCTCCAGCCCAGAGCCAGGTCTCCCCGGCCACCGAGTTGGGAACCTTGTGGAGATTTGGGGGGTGGAGCCTGGGGGGGGGGGGACAGGGACCTCAGTGGGGTCCACCGTAGGGATGCCAGCCTCCAGGTGAGCAACCCAAGCTGCATTGTTAGGAGGCTCAAGTAACAAATAAATATACACTGCAAAAAACTTTTTAAATTAATGTGTTCTATTTATAACTATCATTCTATAGTGTGCTATTATAACACCAGGTACATGTTTTCAGTACATTTAGTTCTAACAACTAGCAGTTAATTTTGCATCAGTATTTTAAAAAGTCAAGTCCCAACGGGAGTTTCCAGAATTACAAGCCCGCTTCTACTTGCACAAAGTCTTCCAAAGCCGGGGGGGGGGGGCTTTCATTTATAGATTGGTGATGCTTATTGCAGCCTTGAAAATGACAGGAGTGCTCCGTCCATGAATGTTTAGTTGTATAATATGTCTTTGGTAGGACCGGCAATAAGCATCAACTGAGGAGGGGAGATCCCCTCCCATTCACCAATGGTGGCCAAGGAGAATCTGGCAGCCCTAGTCCAATGCTGCAGAGAGTCCACCCTCCAAAGCAGCCTCCAGGGGAACTGATCTCTTTAGTTTGGAGAAGAGCTGTAATTCCAGGGGATCCCCAGGTCCCACCTGGAGGTTGGCATCCCTAAAATGGGGTTCTCCCCTCCTCAGTCTGGATGCTTTTAAACATTTAAAAAAAATATTGGGAGAACAAATTGTATCTCGTTTGACTCAAAACTCATAGGATGCACACGGAGATTGGCCAGACCAGGAAAGACAGCGGCCCCACCTTGAGTGGCAAACTTTGGGCAAAGCCACTTGTCCAAATGGAGACTTGCCAGCTGTGGAGGTTTTGTGGGTGGAGCCTGGGGACAGCAGGGACTGGGGAGCAGAGGGACCTCCGTGGGGTGCAATGCCATAGACTCCACCTTCCAAGGCAGCCATTTTCTCCATGGGAACTGATCTTGGTCGCCTGGAGATCAATTGTAATAGCGAGAGATCTCCAGGTTCTACCTGGAGGGTAGCAACCTTATCATATATGCCATATCCATGAAAGCCAGGGAGGAGTAGTGGTTAGAGTACTGGACTGGGGAGACTGAGGTTTCGAGTCCTGACTCTAATATGGAGCTTGCTGGATGACCTTGGACCAGTCATAGGCTGTGGCCACGCTGATGGCTGGGCGCAATATGGTGCCGCCTCTCATTGAACCGGTTTCAGGTGTTGTGGGGCATATCAGTCAAACAGCACACCCTGCTGCGGGTTACCCATGAAGACATCCCATGGTAAAGCATCCACATCTCCCACTTTTACAACAAATATCCAGGTGACAGAAATCAGCTCCCCTGGAGAAAATGGCTGCTTTTAAGAGTGGACTCTGGGGCACTGTACCCTGATGAGGTCCCTCCCTCCACAAACCCCGCCTTCTCCTGGCTCCACCCCCAAAGTCTCCAGGTATTTCCAAATCCAGAGCGGGCAACCAGTGTTCCCTCTAAGCTGAGTTAGTGTGAGCTAGGGTTGCCAAGTCCTACTGTTGTAATAGCGGGGGAGTCCTGGGTCCTCTCCTGGAGTCCTCGTGCATGTGCGGCGTGATGATGTTGCCCGGAAGTGACATCATCATGTTGGGCACGTCGCCAGGCAACGCTCTGGTAATCACCCTAAAACTCTATGGTACCATAGAGTTTTATGGGCGATTTCTAGAGTGTCGCCCGACAACCTGCCCAGCGCAATGACATCACTTCTGGGTGGCATCATCGCACCGGGCACGTTGGCCTGATCTGGCCACTTCAGGGGTGGGGTTCCCCCCCACCGGCCTGATCCGAACTGGCAGATTGGGGGGCCTTTTAGCGGGGGAATTCCCGTCCCCCGGGGGGACTTGGCAGCCCTAGTGTGAGCTAGCTCATAGTTTTTTAACCTCTGGCTCACACATTTTTGCCTTGGCTCAGGAAGGATGGCTCCAGAGCAAACTAACTTACGCAGCCACCAAATCGCTCGCTCACCACTTTAATGCCCGTAGCTCACAAAGTAGAACTTTTGCTCACAAGAATCCATAGCTTAGAGGGAGCATTGCTGGCAACCCAACTGAAACCAGAAGAGGCAGCTGGTCTTAGTGGCCATTTTCACTCCTGGTTAGAGATTAATTCTGTGGCGGGGAGGGAGCTGGCAGGTGAAGGGCAAAAGCCATGCGGGCCTCACATGGGGGAGGGGGCCTATCAGAGACTGCAGCTGTGTGCTTTCCGCTGCCAGGAAAAGCGGCTTGGCTGGCAGGGGCTTCGTTCGGTCCCCCCTGTCTACCAGTGGGTGACGAAGGCCCCATAGGGTGTTATTTATTTATTTAATTCTTCATTTTATTCTTGAGATTTTTATTCCGCCCTCCTCAAAGTGGGCTCAGGGCGGATCACAAGAAACCGAGTCCAAGGTTCGTTTCATTAAAATCACATGACCATCAGGTAAAACAATCAACAATAAAAATGCAAACAGGTGGTGAGAATTTCACATCTGTCAGAGCCACAGGTGGAATCCAACGGGCCCTTTTAGCAGACTGGGAGCCAGAGGAGGGAGGCCAACTAGAAAGAGGCGCCCCCCCCGCCTCCACCGAAGGCTTGGTGGGACAGCTCCGTTTTGTGGGCCCGGCGGAATGATAGAAGGCCCAGCAAGGTGGCCAGCACCAGGCTGGGAAACTCCTGGAGATTTGGGAGTCTCGGAGTGAAGCCTGGTGAGGACTAGGGACCCAGGGATGCCAGCCTCCAGGTGGGACCTGGGGATCCCCTGAAATTACACTTCATCTCTAGAGGGCAGAGATCAATTTTCCCTGCAGAAAATGGATGCTTTGGAGGGTGGACTCTATGGCATATATCCCTCTGAGGTCCCTGTACCCCCCACCCAGGTTCCATCCCCACAGGTCCAAGTGTTTCCGAGTCTGGATCAGGCAACCCCACCCCCCCACCACCGGTGGGACAGGGGGGACCTGGCAAACCTGTGAGGGACCTCTGTGCCACAGAGTCCGCCCTCCAAAGCAGCCATTTTCTCCAGGGGAACTAATCTCTGTAGTCTGGAGATGAGCAGTAATACTGGGAGACCTCCAGGCTCCACCTGGAGGTTGGCATCCCTAACTTACGTCCAGGAAAATCTCTTGCCCTCAAAATGTAGTTTAGTGTAGGGTTGTTTAGGGTTGCCAGCTTCCTGGTGGGGCCTGGAGATCTCCTGAAATTTACAAATGATCTCCAGGAAACAGAGATCACTTCCCCTGGAGAAAATGTCCTCTTTGGAAGGTGGGCTTTATAGCATTTTATCTCACTGAGCAATGCTCCCTCTAAGCTGTGGAGTCTTGTGAGCAAAAATTCTACTTTTTGAGCTGCTGGCATTACAGTTGTGAGCGAGCGATTTGGCTGCTGCATAAATTCATTTGCTCTGGAGCCGTCCTTCCTGAGCTAAGACAAAAATCTGTGAGCCAGAGGCTAAAAAACTGTGAGCTACCTCACACCAACTCAGCTGAGAGGGAACACTGCAGCTGAGGCCTCTCCCCTCCCCAAACCCTGACCTCCCCAGGCAATGCTCCCTCTAAGCCGTGAAGTCTTGACGTCATCACATCGGGCATGTTGGGGCCGGATTTCTCTAATTCAAGGGAAAACCATATAATTCGAGTTTCCCCTCGAATTATAGAGTGTCTCCCCCCCGAAACATGCCCGACGCAATGACGTCACCTCCGGGTGACGTCATCGCGCCGGGCACATCTTCACAGCCCAGCAATTTGGGGGTTGGGTTCCCCCTGGCGGCCCAATCCGGGCTGACGGGGAGCAGGCTGCTGGAGCAGGAGTTTCCCCGCCCCCTGGGAGGACTTGGGAACCCTAGTTTACCACCCACCCTCCCCCTTTTTCACAACCGTTGGCAAGAGAAGTTTTCATTTCACCCGGTCCTCCAGGGAGCAGTCCCAGGCTGCATAGGGATTGCACTTACTTCGTAAGGATTGGGTTTGTTGAACGGCGCAGCGTATCTCCTGTCTGCTTGATGCGTCGGAAACTCTCTCATGGGATGGTAAGACTCCTGGCCCCTGAGCAGGTCAAGGTGGCTGTGGTGGCTTCGTCGGCAACGGTAGATGATCTGGGAGGGATTGAAGAAAAGCGAAAGGAACGTCAAGGTTGCCTGGGGCCTGGAGAGCAGGCGGGAGAGGAGAGGCAAGGAGGGAAATCCTTAGAAGGGTAGGGTCTGCTGCTACCCACTGGGCCAAATCTGGCCAACCCCTCCTCCCCCAGTTGCTGACCTGAGGGCGAAAGATGGGCTGGCCAAGTAAAATCTGCAGTGAATGACCAGCAGACTGTTTTAGATAGATGGAAACGAATGGTTGATGTACAGGCCCAGGATCCTGCTGTCAATTCTTACAAAGTCCCGGCAAGAAATCTGGTTGTCAACTAGGACTGTAGATGTAGGATCGCCAGCCTCCAGGCATAGGCGTCAACTTCAGGGGGGCTGGGGAGCTGGAGCCCCCCCTGCCGAACTTTTCCAGGACATGCTGAGCCTCCCCCGGAGACAATGGCCTGTAATGTCTCTGGCCCAGTCCTAGCCCCCCCCCCCCCCCGGGAAATTGGAAAGTCTACGCCCTTGCCTCCATGTGGGCCTGGTGATCTCCTGGAATGACAACTGATGTCCAGATGACAGAGATCAGTTCCCCTGGAGAAAATGGCAGCTACGGAGGGTGGATTCTATGGCATTATACTGCGCTGAGGTCCCTCCCCTCCCCAAGCCCTCTCTTCCCTAGGGTCCACCCCCTATCTAGGGTTGCACAGTCCTCCCAGGAACTGGGAGTGGGGATTTACCAGGTGGCGGGGTCCCTCACTAGTGATGTTTTGCCCCAATACCAGAGTGTCCCTCATCGTGCTGACATCATTTCCTGGGCACAGAAGGGATGTGCTGATGTCACTTCTGGGTGACCAGGGAGTGACATCAGCATGTGGGGGATGCTGCTGGCGTCCCCTCCCGGTTTTCATGATATTTCCCAGCTGCCAACCAGCTGATAGGCGGCAGGGATCACCTGCTGGGGGGGGGCAGGAGATCCTCCACCCCAGTGGAAGCCTGTCTACCCTCTCCATATCTCCAGGAAGTTCAGAACTCAGAGCTGGCAACCCGATGAGTGGAGAGTGAGTCAGGCAGAGAAAGAATTCCCACAAGGACAGCTTGCAGGGAATACGGTAAGTGAAAAATGGTTTCTGTTTTGTTGATCCAGAGCTCCTCACTGAACATTATAAATGCTGCCCTCGTCTCTGCTCCAGCCTTGAGAAAGGGAGAAGAATTTCCTCCTCTTTCCACCCTATTCATATATTTTGCAATCAGATAAAGCAGGCTTTTGTCTACGAATACTAAGAACATAAAAACATAAGAACATAAAAACATAAGAGAACATAAAAACATAAGAGAATGTTGGATCAGGCCAGTGGCCCATCCAGTCCAACACTCTGTGTCACACAGTGGCCAAAAATACCAGGTGCCATCAGGAGGTCCACCAGTGGGGCCAGGACAATAGGGTTGCCAGCTCCAGGTTGGGAAGTACCTGGAGATTTTGGGAGGTGGAGGCTGAGGAGGGTGGGGTTTGGGACATAACGCCATAGAGTCCACCTTCCAAGCTGACCATTTTCTCCAGGGGAACTGATCTCTGTCACCTTGAAATGAGCCATAATAGCGGGAGATCTCCAGCTGCAACCTGGAGGTTGGCAACCCTAATGGATGCTGAGGCCCTAATAAATCTGTGAGTCTTTCAGAGGTGCCCGGATATTTATATTTTTGCTGTATTTTGTGGCTACTCCTCTAGAGCACATATTTTGTACGTTTTGATCACATGCTCGCTACCTTGAATAGTGAGAATGGTGAGCATTCAAAGATGTTCACGGAAATTGCTCACATAAGCCTTGCTCACATAAACCTCAGCTCATGTTGGGTGGTGGGGTGGGTGGGAGTACAACCCCCCTTTTTGCCATGAATGTTGTTGAATGATCTTGGGCTGGTCACATGCTCAGAAGAAGAAGAGGAGGAGGAGGAGGAATAGGAGGAGGAGGAGACTGGATTTATACCCCGCCCTTCACTACCTGAAGGAGTCTCGGAGCGGCTTACAATCTCCTTTCCCTTCCCCTCCCCACAACAGACACACTGTGAGGTAGGTGAGGCTGAGAGAGCTCTGCGAGGACTGCCCTTCAGAGAACAGCTCTGAGAGAACTTGTGACTGACCCAAGGTCACTCAACTGGCTGCATGTGGAAGAGTGGGGAATCAAACCCGGTTCTCCCAGGTTAGAGTCCACACTCTTAATCACTACAACAAACTGGCTCTTAGTCTAATCTACTTCATAGGGTTGTTGTGAGGAAACGATGGGTCAGAGACAGCCAGGCACGTGACTGGGACGGAGGAGGAGGTACAAATGTATTGGAAAGAGAGGGAGAAAGAGGAGATACTCACCAGCAGGAGGTAGGCGATAATGGCTAATAGCAGAAGGATGCAGACCAAGACGAGGAGCGCGATGCCCCAGCCCGGTACGGGTTCGGGGGCCTTGGGTACAGGAATTGGGGTGGAGCTTCCTGCCATGGGAAGAGATTTATTTATTACTGATTGATCATTTCGGTTTATATACCGCCTTTCTCTGAATTTACAGAGCTCAGGGTGGTGAGCAGTATTATACGATTTCTAATCCGGGAGACAAAAATAGCTAAAAACAACATCAGACGGCGTCAAAAACAAATATACAGGCTGCATCGCTGTCTTGTAACGAGTGAGAGAAGCCAGTGTTGAGGAGAGGAAGGGAGCGCCAGACACAACGGTACCCGGCACCTGCTTCTGTCCTCCGCCGAGAGCCTGGCGGAACATCTCTGCCTCGCGCGCCCTGCGGAACTGCACGAGGATGTGATTTGGCAGAGAGTTCCACCAGATAGGAGCCAGGGCTGGAAAAGAGCTGGCTCTGACTGAGGACAGCCGGACACCTTTGGGGCGAGGGACCGCCAGCAAGTTGTTCTCAGCAGAGAGTAAAGATGATGTCAGTGGCCCGAAATGAGCAAGAGTTGGGGCCGAGGGGATGGGTACTCAGCGCCGCCAGAAGTGGGATTCTCCACGGTCATGTTCCCAGGTCTCTAGCATCAGAGAGCCCCACATCTGAAGCGCAGTCAAACTGCCAAGGGGAGCATATTCCCTCTATCAGCACTGGGAACACATGAAGCTGCCTTATACGCAATCAGACCCTTATTTATTTATTTATTTATTTATTTACTTGTAATATTTATAGGCCGCTGTCCTCGCAAGCAGGCTCATAGCAGCTCACATAACTCGGCACAATGTCAGTATTCGTCTGTCAAAATCAGTATTACCTACTCAGGTCGCGTTCATACGCCTCTTTTGAGCCACGCCAGGCACAAGTGCCTGGTGGATTTAAAGGGCACGTCCAGACTGCAACATCTGGGAATCGTGCCGCTTCCGCGATCAACCCGTCGATCCCCATCGGGGAACCGCACCTAAAAGATAGTGGTAAAAGTCCCGTCCTAAGCTGGCTGACGGGCGAATGGCAGACTTTCCCCCATCTGGCCATTCTACCAGTGTGCAATCAGCCCGTAGGCATGGTCTCCAGACCATCCCGAATAGCCGCCATTTTAAAAAAGTCTTAGCAATGAGCGCATAGCCGCTTAAACAAGCGATGTCTGCAGAGCTCCGCTCAAATGAACTGGACAATTTAATGTTTCTGAAAGTCCCGTGATATTTATGCATTTCATCAACTGAAATGGTACCTAGAGGAAGGTACCGCTGGCGAAGCTTTTACCATTTAAGTCTGTGCATGCATGGAAAAACAAGTATACGGTGATGCACAGATGTGCATGCACAAACAGTGTTTTTTTTTAAAGTCGACTGCACGGCTCCTTAAGGTGGATGCCGTCTAGACAACCCACTGCGGAGTCATGTGTGGTAAAGCGATTCACGGGGGAGCTGTCTGGTCGTGCAACACCAGATGAAAAAGATCTAGATCAGATTAGAGCCGGGCCAATGGCAGGATTAGCTGCCCATCTGAATGCACCCTCAGACCAGCAGCTGCTGTACAGAGTCTCAGGCTGAGGTTTTTCACATCACCGACTGCCAGATCTTTTAACTGGAGACACTGGGAATTGAACCTGCTCCACCACTCAGCCACGACCCTCCCGATATAGAAGTAGGAGTGTGGGGCGGAAATTACTATCTTAGTGGGAGAAGCCTACAGCGACCTCATCTAGGCTGTACATACTTCACACTTAAAAAGTTCTGCATCGGAGCCATCGGAATTCTAAGATAAGGAATGATGAATCCTGCTACCAACAGAAATTACTTAGGCCCAATTTATACCTCCCCTTTGAAGTAGTTTGACTGCTGTCTTTTCCCAAGCTCATTTCACGCTGGTTTCAAATTTCACTCCAGGGGGTCTGAAGAGTACTAAGCAACAGCATTTGTTTAAAGCAGTATAATGCTAGCTTGACCACAGGAGGGCAATTAATGAATGTAAACAGTAATTTATAAACTAGAACAAGTATGGTTTGAAACTAGAAACAGGTATAGACAGTTTTTTTGAAACTAGAGTGATTCTAGCGGGAAAGTCAGATGTAAATGTGACCGTAGGCATGTGGGCGACTTGGTTTCTTTTGCATAAGGCATTCCGCCACGTTTGGTGGTTTGCATGGTTTATTCTGACTATTCATGGGGAAGGATGAAGAAATCTATTGGGCAATGAAGTTGATCCCTGCCACCTCAGACCGCTGGATTTGTGATCCTGGAAGATCAGCTGCTGCTCTGGCTTCTGAAATTTCAGAAAGGATTAACCCACACCTTTTCAAACATACCTTTCCACTTATGAAGACTAAAAACAAGCTTCTTGAAATTGATTCCCCCCCCCCCCCAAAAAAAACACCCAACCTTAAGATAGTTTCAGCTTGTAGCCCATGCCCCCTCTAAGCTGTGGAGTCTTGTGAGAAAAATTCTACTTTGTTTTTTACTGGCGTTAAAGTTGTGAGTGAGCAATTCGACAACTGCATCAATTAGTTTGCTCTGGAGCCATCCTTCCTGAGTTAAGGCAAAATTGTGTGAGCCGGAGGCTAAAGAACTGTGAGCTAGCTCACACTAATTCAGCTTAGAGGGAACACTGTGTAGCCATCTTGGTCTGTGATAGAACAGCCAGATTTCAGGCCAGTGGCACCTTAGAGATTAACCAGATTTTCAGGGTACAAGCTTTTGAGAGTCAGAGCTCCCTTTGCCAGATAGGGACCTCCATTCTTGCTTGTATCTGACTAAGGAAGCTTGGAGTCTTGAAATCGTTTTGGTTTATAATGTGCTACTGGATTAGAATCTTACTGATGCCCAGAGCAGAGATCTCAGACAAGTGCCACAGGAGACTTCTCTACCTATATGTAGCATTTGCCCTGGGTCCTGTCCAATAGACATCTACTGGGACGTCCCTGTTGAAACCTAGATTCCCAGGCATGGGAGGGGGGTGATTTGGAGTGGGACTGTTATAGACCGGGGGGGGGGGGGCGGGTTTCCTGCCCTCATTGACTGTACATGTAACTCATTAGTACACATTAAATTTCCCCAATAGCTCTGCTGTGGTTATCTCAGATGAGGAACAGGGGGATCTTGACTTTTGAAAGCTCATATTGAAGCAAGCCAGACCTTGAAGCAAGCCCGAAAATCTTGTTGGTTTTCTCCGGTGCTACGGGATTCAGACCTGGGTTTGATGCCTAATGCCACATCCTGGGCTGTTCTGCAGCATATATATATATATATATATATATATATATATATATATATATATATATATATATACAGTCCTAAAATAGTTATACCTGCTTACCTTTTACTGAAGTCAGGATCAATTCCCCCCGCTGTGTTTGGCTCGATTTTTCAAATATCTCCAGCATTGTCTCTGCAAGCTTTGCAGGGGGTTTCTGTGTCTTGAAAAACAGCTCTGTCCATACTGCAACAGAGCCCGGCCTGCAAAGGAGAGAGAGAAGAAAAGAATTAAAGCATTGAGGAAGCTGGACTTGCCCACCTGGGGTTGCCAGCCTCTAAGTGGGGCCTGGAGATCTCTGGGAATTAGACCTGAGCTCCAGTGACTGTTCCCTCGGAGAAAATGGCTGCTTTGGAGGGTGGACTTCATGGCATTGTGCCCCGCTGAGGTCCTGCCCCTCTTCAAACCCCTCCCTCCCTCCCTGGGCAAAGTAGAAATGACTTCGGTATCCGAATCTCTGACTCCACCTTGTCCATCCTCCCTCGACTCATGACAGCTCAGTCACTCCCATCCCCCGGACGTATAAGGCTGCCCGTCTCCAGGGAGTGGCTGGAAATCTCCCGGGATTACAGCTGGTCTCCAGGTTAAAGAGATCAGTTGCCCCGGAGAAATGGCTGCTTTGGAAGGCGAACTCTATGGCATTACACTCCACCAAGGCCCTTCCTTTCTGCAGACTCTGCCCTCCCCAGGCTCCACCCCCCCAAATCCCCAGGAATTTCATATTCCAGAGCTGGCAAACCTCCGACCTATCAGATGTGTGTACAGATAGTCGCACTCCCTACCCAAATTCAATTATGTTGTATCCTCGGTATTCTTCTCTGCTTGCGCAATTAGAACAGTGGTAGATGTTCTCATACTGTAGAGAGAAAGGGGAAGGAATGTGCATTAGGTTTTAATAGCCCGGATTCACTAAAACTCCAAAAAAATGGGATGGGGGATTTTGAGGTCTCCTCCTTACCCCCTCCGCTCCTAGGTGATTTCCTGGCCCCCACCCACACAGGAGATGGGGGGCTGGATCCCACAGTTAATTTTCCGGTTAGCCTGATCTTGTCAGATCTTGGAAGCTAAGCCGGGTTGGCCCTGGCTAGTATTTGGATGGGAGACCACAAAGGAATACCAGGGTCGTGATGCGGAGAAAGGCCACGGCAAACCACCTCTGAATGTCTCTTGCCTTGAAAACCCCACCAGGGGTCGCCATAAGTTAGCTGTGACTCGAGGGCACTTTCCACCACCAATGGGAAGGGGAGGGGACTTCCAGACTCCTCCCTCCCACTGCCAGCCCCCAATCGGCCCCTCCTGCTGTTCCGAAGATCGTTTTGGGATGCAGCGGGAACGGGGGAGGCAAAGGACTCCTGTTCTGCTGTTGGAAATGTCTCCCATTAATGGAGGTTCACCAAGGGAGCCAAGCCTGGGTGGGTGGGTGAAACTTCTTCTTTTGTTCCCAGGGTACCTTCCTATAGCCCTAATCGGTATGTCTATGTGGGTTGATGTTCAGAGCAGGGGTCTCCAACGTAGTGCCCGTGGGCAGCATGGTACCTGCCGACGCCTTTTCTGGAGCCCACCAATTTTTTTTCAGAAAGTGGGCTTTTGCTGAGCAAGGCTTCTGATTGGCCACTGGAGGTTTGATTGGCTGTCCTGATTTTTTAAAAAAATATTAGTCATGTCAGACTAACCATTTTTCCCCTGAGAAAGTTACTACCTTGCTGGATTAGGGGAATGCTGTAGATGTACTGATTTCAATAAGGCTTTTGATAAGGTAGAGAAAGAGGTATTTTTCTTCCTTCTTCACAATACAAGAACTCGTGGGCACTCCATGAAATTGCTGAGCAGTCGGGTTAGAACGGATAAAAGGAAGTCCTTCTTCACTCAAAGAGTGATTAACTCATGGAATTCACTGCCACAGGAGATGGTGGCGGCTACAAGCATGGACAGCTTCAAGAGGGAATTAGATAAACATCTGGAGCAGAGGTCCATCAGTGGCTGTTAGCCACAAAGTATAGATAGGAACTCTCAGTCCGGGACAAACAGTATTGTGGTATTGCATGGCCCCAGACCATGGGATCCCCCCAGGTTTACTTCAGCTGGGGTTGCCTGGAGCTCCTGCTTGGCCCCTGGGTCCCGTGGGGCCCCAATCTCAGCCCCAAGTAGCATCTATAAATTCCATCTCTGGTAAAGGCTCCAGTGCTGTTTTGGGGAGTTTAGCTGTCCCGAGCTTAAACGCTGGGAACAGGGTTGCCTGCTGATGTTTCTTCTCACAGGGTTCCCACGCATGAAGTATGTGTATATCAAGCAGATGACGTTTCCCCTCACATGCTGGTGGAGTGATTGGAGGCTGGGGTGGGGTGGGGAAACAAGTTTCCCCCATGCTACTGGTTCCGCAAGGCAACAGGATATATGTGTAGGAACTCTACTGCCCGGGGCAGGTGGGGGCTGGCAAATTTAGATGGCGCAAGGCTCTGCCAAGCAGCATTTGCTGCATGCCTGAGAACTGGTAGGCGTTACTGTGCCACAACTCGGCCCTGGGGAGAATGAGTGACAGAGGTTGCACTCTGCACATGCTCAAGAGACATTGGTTCGCAGGCTCCAGGGATCTGTCCAGGCCTAGAATATCCGTCCTGGCGCTGAGGCCCTGGCCAGAAGTGGATTGAGCAGTACCTTATCAGTGACTGACCGGTTCCCACCCCATGCAGTCTTTTGGAAGAGTCGTACGTCGGCATGCCCCTTCCTCCCCTGCAGCACTTACCATCCTCTTAATAGTATCGTTCATCTGCATGTAGTACAGAGAAGTGGGATCCAACAAGGTGTCGTCGAATTGCCGGTTTGTGATGTGATACGCGAGAAAGAAAGGCACAGTTGACTGCATGGTGGTGGAGGTCAGCTGGGAGGTCACACTGGATGGTGGTTGCGCTGATGCCCTGCTACTCGCTGTTGTTACGGGTGGGTTGGTGATGCTGGAGGTGGATGTTCCTGAGGGGGTTGGGACATTGGTGGGCGACTCGGTGCTGTTGGTGGAGCTATCCAGGGTGGTTGTGTCATTGGTGGGGGACTCGGTGCTATTGGTGGAGCTATCCAGGGTTGTTAAGTCATCGGTGGGTGGCTCGGTGCTATTGGTGGAGCTATCCAGGGTTGTTAAGTCATCGGTGGGTGGCTCGGTGCTGATGGTGGAGCTATCCAGGGTTGTTAAGTCATCGGTGGGTGGCTCGGTGCTGATGATGGAGCTATCCAGGTTTGTTGTGACATCGGTGGGTGACTGGCTGCTGCTGGTGCTAAACCCTGGAGAAATGACCCCCCCCCAAAAAAATCTGTTCAGCAACATAATCTAGAGAGGCCTGATAGGATAGAGGCTGGCAAGAGAGGCTTCCTCACGCTTTAATTCTTGGTTTTGGGACTATAGCATACCTGGAATTAGGTTTCGGTTGCAGTTATCCGATTTAACGCTGAGCTGCAGAATGTGGGAAATAATTTAAATATGATGGAGAAACGATCAATTTAGAAAAGCATTGTATTTTAGAAGTAGGGCCCTGGTTTAGCACACATCCAAGGTGCTGGGTTTTGGCTCGCTCCCCAAATGCCTGGCCAAGTGCAACCCTCACCCACCCTTTTCTGGCCCACCAAAATCTTCAAAGTGATCAGTCCAATTTGAAGGGAGGCACTTGTTAGATTACACTCCTAAGCTCTGGGGAAACTCCATGATACAGAGGTCCCCCCACTTTCTGAATGGACCAAGAGAAACCCCACACTTTTGGGGGACCCCTTGAAATATGGGCTAGCAAAGACCAGAGCTGTCTAACTCTTTTGCTGCACTCTCTTCTAGAATACCAGGTGTGGGAAAGAAGATCCACCTCCAGGGGAGGGTAAGGCATCCCCAGACAGATTCTCCAATTTGTTAATTCATACCTATGTAGAAGAAAGCTTGTTCTTTCCAATTGTCCTTTGATTCTGAGAGATGCTCTGGGTTATTCTCCCTCCCAGCCTTGCTTCTTCAGCAACTAAGAGACAAATGATGGGGACCGGATCTCTCCCCCTCTGCACCCCCTCACCCAGGCTACGTTCAGGAGGAGATCCACTGGCTGGCCTGGAGGGAAGGCGGCGTGGAAAAGCCCAGTCTCATCAGAACGGGGAAGCTAAGCAGAGTCGCTACTTGGGAGGGAGACCCCCAAGAAAGGCTCTGCAGGGGAAGGTCATAGCCAACCACCGCTGCTTCTCACTTGCCTTGAAAGCCCCTTCCTGGGGTCGCCAGAAGTCGGCTGCAACTTGCCGGCACTTTGCTCACACACTAGAGCTGCCCATTGACATGCTTCAAGTCTCTGGGCCAGAACGGGCTGAAGGGAATTCGGGTCCAGGCTTGCCCTCATAGCGCAAAAAATGCACAGCAGATCCAGGAAAGGCTGCCTCTCCTTCTGGCTTAAACCGTTGTCAGGTCTTGAAGGAACTGACTCCCAACAGCATTCTCTTTTTTCAGTGATTTGTTTACTGCAAGATTAAGAGGTCTCAAGCATAGACGAATCCGTGTCAGAACTGATGCCTCTGGCACCAGTTCACATATTAAATATAATTCAAACAGCCACCCACCCAGCCAGTGACTGGGCCAATCACATGCCACCATCCAGCCCACCAGAAACTACCAAGCCCCGTTAGCCCTCCTACAGCACCTGCGGAAATAGGGTTACATTATCAAGCAGGGTCTGGCACTCAAGGTTGGGCACGCATACTTCCCAGCAAAGGGGAGGCTCACTTAGAGGCTGTTACAGCTCACGCTATTTTCAGCAAAGCAGTTCCACATACATGCCCCCACACAGACTACACACACACAAACACACACACACACACGATTCCCAGCCAGCAATGAGACAAGATAACCTTTAAAGCCTATATCAGGGGTCCTCAAACTACGGC
The DNA here is from genome assembly GCA_029233225.1 of Lepidodactylus listeri. Taxonomy (NCBI): domain Eukaryota; kingdom Metazoa; phylum Chordata; class Lepidosauria; order Squamata; family Gekkonidae; genus Lepidodactylus; species Lepidodactylus listeri. Next base: position 153,519,945 of record JARCFY010000003.1, read on the forward strand.
CCGTGGGCCACATGCAGCCCGCCGAGGGCATTTTTCTGGCCCGCCGGGTGTGCCGCTGCCTGTCCTCCAATTCCCAGCAGCACACAAAGCAGTGGAAAAATTGCAGCCGACTCGTCCCGGGCCACATCACAAAGCCCCGCCCCCCTGCTTCCAGTCAGCCAGGAGGAGGCAAAAGGAAGACTGGAAGAGGGTAAGTGTGGGGTGGCAGGCGCTCCGGCTGGCCCCAAGTCTCCTAGCCAGCTGAGAGGCCTCTCGGCCGGCTAGGAGACCTGCGCCAGTCCCAAGAGCCGGGCGGGGGTCTTTTTTGAGGCTTTTTGTGCTGCTGGGAATTGGAGGGGGAGAGACAGAGAGAGAGAGAGAGAGAGAGAGAGAGGTTTCTCTTTCCCATCATGATGCCTGCAGTAGTGGAGTTTCAGGGAGAAGCAGCACAAAAAAGTTTGTGAGGATGCCGAGTTCTTTGTTTCTTCGGAGAGGGAAAGACAACAGCCCCGTCAAGGGTGCCTTGCGCGCGTGCGCAACCCCCCCCCCCCCCCCGTGCGCCTTCCCTACCCGCAAAATAACATCTGAAATCTCCAACCAGATCTAGACTAACTGATGCGCGCTTGCATCACTTGTTACGACTAGCAGTGACAAATACGGAACCGGACATTGACCATCTCATTAGCCAAAAGCAGGCCCATAGTTCCCATTGAAATACTGGTAAGTTTGTTGATTTAACTTTACTTGTTCTTCATTTTAAATATTGTATTTGTTCCCATTTTGTTTTTTTACTTCAAAATAAGATATGTGCAGTGTGCATAGGAATTAGTTCATAGTGTTTTTTTTTTAAACTATAGTCCGGCCCTCCAACGGTCTGAGGGACAGTGAACTGGCCCCCTGTTTAAAAAGTTTGAGGACCCCTGGCCTATATGGTCAGGGGCCTGCTTACCTAAGGGACCGCCTTTCCCCATATATACCCCAAAGAGCACTGTGGTCAGGCTCACAACACCGCCTGACCCTCCCTGGCCCGAGAGAGGCCAGGTTAGTGACCACTAGAGCCAGGGCCTTCTCAGTGGCAGGTCCACACTGGTGGAACGAGCTCCCGGAAGACATCAGGAAATGGCCGGTGGAACTCTCCTGGCCTGGGACTTTGGGACGCTGCCTCTTTTTGGGGGGGTGTGCTGGAATTGCTGCCATCGTTGCGGTTTTACTCTGAAGATTTTATGTGAAAGTATTGTGTTTTAACTCAGTACCATTGTTTTATTGTTTTAGTCTGTTGTTAGCCGCCTTGAGCCAGCCTGTCCGGCTAGGCGGCCTATAAATACAAATAATTAAAAAACAAACAGATAGATAGATAAATAATGGCAAATCAATGAGCTATAGAAAACGAAGACAGGAAATTGACAAAGACACGGCAAACTAAGGCTGAGTTTGACGACTGGGACTTGGGATTCCTTCCTCCTGATGATTTCCAATAGCTCAACTGGACTTACCCTTCAGAGATATTCACGGTTTTTTCCTATGAACCAATTGTCATGTCGTAACCTTTTGCGGTTTCAGAGGATCACCCTGTTGATCTGCAGTAGAACAGCCAGATTGGAGTCCAGCAGCACCTGAGAGACCGATGAAATTCTCTGAGGGATGAGCTTTTGAGAGTCGGGACTCCCTTGGTCAGATGCCTTCATCGGAGCTTTGGCTTTTGAAAGATCAGACCCCGAGAATCTTGCTGGTCTCTAAGGTGCTACTGGACTCAAATTTCACCTTTTACAGATGTTAATTTTTCTTACGCTTCCTAGGTCAACTTCCTCGATGAGACAGTTGTTTATCCTACTTGCTTGCAGGGCCAGCCTGGGCACTGGGCAAATCGAGGCAATTGCCTAGGGCGCCAGAGTTGGAGGAGCACCAAAAAGGTGAGAGGAGCCCCCCCTGCTGGCTTGAAAGGAAGCTTGCTATGACCTGGCTTTTTGGATCTCCTTGTCTGCTGACTCCGTTCTTCCGTGTCTGCCGTGATGGAACACGGAGGGTTTTTTGAGCAGATCTATTTTTATTTTTATATTAGAACAAAGCTTGAGTCTAGTGGCGCCTTTAAAACCAGCGAAGTTTTATTCAAGGTATAAGCTTCCATCTGCCCAAAACTCTGCTGGTCCTAAAGGTGCCACTGGACTCAGACTTTGTTCTCCTGCCTCAGACCAACACGGCTACCTCACCTGGACCTATTTTTACATTGTTCACTTGGAACGCCCGGGAAGCAAAATGTTCATTCTAGACTTCCCACTTTTCTCTCTGTTAAGGGGGGAGGAGGCACAAAATCATAGTTTGCCTAGAGCCCCAAATACCCTTGAACCGGCCCTGCTTTCCTGGATTTCGTGGACCTGTATGTACCCTTTGAGCGGCTGGACCCTCTGACCTCTCGCCTTCATTATGTGTAACAACCGCATCCGTTCTGGTCCCTTACACAGGGACTCCCACCTGAATGATTTACAAGAGGTACCTTTCTCTCTCTCTCTCTCTCTCTCTCTCTCTGCAACAACTCCTCCCCTTTCTCCCCTTCCCCTTTCTGTGATTGCAGCTATAAACATCTCCTGGAAGGTTTTCCGGCTCTGACCACAACGTGTGCTCCGACTCATGAAGCCCTGTGCTGGAATAAACTTAGATCCAGGTGGGGCAGCCGTGTTGGTCTGAAGCGACAGAACAAAGTTCGAGTCCAGTGGCGCCCTTAAGACCAACAAAGTTTCACTCAAGGTGCGAGCTTTTGTGTAAACTCATACCTTGAATAAAACTTTATTGGTTTTAAAGGTGCCACTGGTCTCTAACTTTGGAATAAACTCGGCTAGTCTTAAAGGCGCCACTTGATTTCTGTTTTATTTTATAAGACTGTTCGTCTAAGCCAGGGGTCCTCAAACTTTTTAAACAGGGGGCCCGTTCACTGTCCCTCAGACCGTTGGAGGGCCGGACTATAGTTTAAAAAAAACCACTATGAACAAATTCCTATGCACACTGCACATATCTTATTTTGAAGTAAAAAAACAAAATGGGAACAAATACAATATTTAAAAGGAAGAACAAGTAAAGTTAAATCAACAAACTTACCAGTATTTCAATGGGAACTATGGGCCTGCTTTTGGCTAATGAGATGGTCAATGTCCGGTTCCATATTTGTCACTGCTAGTCGTAACAAGTGATGCAAGTGGGCATCAGTTAGTCTAGATCTGGTTGGAGATTTCAGATGTTTCATTCTGGAAAACATCCCCACCCGGCTCCTGGGCGCCCGGGACTGGTGCAGGTCTCCTAGCCGGCTCAGAGGCCTCTGAGCTGGCTAGGGGACTTGGGGCCGGCTGGAGCGCCTGCCCTTGCACACTTACCCTTTTCCTTCTGCCTCCTCCTGGCCAACTGGGGGGAGGGGGTGGGGCTTGATCATGTGTCCTCCCCCCAGGCTCGTCACTCCCGGAGCGGCACTTCGGTGAGCTCCCCCTCCAACGGACCCCTGGCAGCACACCCGGCGGGCCAGGAAAATGCCCTCAGCGGGCCTCATGTGGCCCACAGGCCGCAGTTTGAGGACCCCTGGTCTAAGCCATGGAGGGTGGGCCTTAGGGATGCCAACTCTGGGTTGGGAAATTCCTGGGGATTTGGGGGTAGAGTCTTGGGGAGGGCAGGATTTGGAGAAGGGAAGGACCTCAGTAGGGCACAACGCCATAGAAACCCCCCTCCCCCCAAAAAGCAACCATTTTCTCCAGGGGAAACTGATTTCTGTAATCTGTAATTGTAACGCTGGGAGATCTCCAGGTCCCCCCTGGAGGCTGGCAGCCTTAGCTGGCACAACCGTCATATTGTTCAGTTAACCGGTCGCCTGTTAGTGGACTGAAGTCAAATGTAGTCAAATACGTAACAGATGCAAGACTGCAGGCAACCTCTTCTTTTCTGTGGGCCGGAGAATCAGTCAGCGGCTTGTCTCCAAGCTCTCCCACAGCGCAGTCGGGGGCAAAGTTCTGGGGGGTAAATCCAGCTGTGTGGCACAGCTCCCCCTACGGACCACTTGCTAGAACTGCAGGCATCACCCAGGAGGAATTGTCTTCTCACCTCTTTGCATGAAGGCCTCGAAAAGCGAACGTTTACTTTTTAAAACAATCGCTTTGCTTTAGTTTTATACCATTTTTTCCTCAAACACATTTGAGATTCTCGGCTGGAATTCTGACAGAAAAAGCCAAAGGAAAAAAAATTTCTTAGTGGCTTATTCATGTGAATAGAAACCAGACACTGGTAAAAAAAATGAAAGTAATTCATAGCATTTTGAAAAATGAAAACATTTCTTTTTGCCTCAATGTTTTGGTTGATTAAAAAAAATGTTTTGAATGCTTGAGTTTCTGGCTTTTGTTTCTGTACTTGGATTGGTGTTTATGCTGATTTTACCTGAAATCACCATACTTGGTATTTTAGGCTTGTTTAATCGGGTTTTACTAGACTGGTTTCACTTTTGGCTTGCATTTAAAGTAGCTCTATCTCTCCATTAGTTTTTTCCGCCCTCAAGATCATTATATGCCCCTTCACGGGGAGGGCGGGATATAAATTTGAAAAATAAATAAATAAATATTGTTTAAAGTTTTAGAAGCTGGCTTTTATGCTGAGAGCCACCGCATAGAAATTTTTCAAATAGATACAAAATAAATAAAGCGGAGTTTTTCGTTGTTGTTGTTCTTAAGTTTGGTGCAGTGGTTAAGTGTGCGGACTCTAATCTGGGAGAACCGGGTTTGATTCCCCACTCTCCCACTTGCACCTGCTGGATGACCTTGGACAAGCTGCAGTTCTGGCACAGCTGTTCTTGAAAAAGAGCAGTTTCTGTCAGAGTTCTCTCAGCCCCGCCTACCTCACAGGGTGTTCGTTGTGGGGGGGGGGGAAGGGAAAGGAGTTTGTAAGCCGCTCTGAGACTCCCTTGGGGTAGTGAAGGGCGGGGTATAAATCCAATCTCTTCTCTTCTTCTTCTTCTTCTTAAGTGCTTTCTGTCTCTCCCATGCATTTTTATCTCACATTTGTTCTAGGGAGCTCAAATTACTGTTCATGGGTCTCCTTTCCTCATTTCATCCTCACAACAACCCTGGGAGGTAGGTTAGGCTGAGAGAAAGAGTGATTGGCACAAGGTCACATGGTGGCTTTCATGATGGAAGGTTTTAATCAGGCTCTCTCAGAGCCTAATCTAACCACTACGCCACTCCCACTCTTGAAAAATCTGGACCAACTTCTTACTGGCTAAATGAGCAAATCCTTCGTTAACGGGTCAAATCCTGGTCGCTGACTCCAAGCCTCATCCTAGCGGTTCTGGATCAAGGAAGCGGAAGTTGCCGAAACAAGTCAGTTCCAGATCAAATCTAGCCTAAATTCTCCCTTGAAGCTGAAATGACTCAACTGAGGCTATCGTACTTTGGTCACATTATGAGAGGAGAAGAATCACTGGAAAAGACAAAGATGCTGAAGGCAGCCGGAAAGAGAAAGACCCAGCATGAAATGGGTCAGCTCAATCAAGGAAGCCAAAGAAGAAGCCAGTCGAATCCGACTCTAGGGGGCGGTGCTCATCTCTGTTTCCAAGCCGAAGAGCCAGCGCTGTCCGAAGACTTTTTCCGTGGTCATGTGGCTGGCATGACTAGACACCGAGGAGCACGGAACACTGTTACCTTCCCACCGTAGCAGTACCTATTCATCCACTTGCAATTTCTTGCTTCCGAACTGCTCGGCTGGCAGGAGCTGGGGCCAGAGACGGGAGCTCACTCTGTCACGCGGCACTCGGGTCTCGAGCTGCCGAACTAGCGACCTTCTGGTCTGCAGCTCAGCGTCTTAACCTCTGAGCCACTGCGGGCCTTCCAGGCGCTGTGCCTACTGTGCCTCTAATGGATAAGTCAGCCCTGATCCTGAGTAACTAGTCGGCGGCATCGATGCCATAGATTCTGTTCTCCAAAGCTGCCATTTCCTCCAGGGGACCTGATCCGTGGTCTGGAGATGCGTCGTAATTCCTGGAGAACACCAGGCCCTACCAGGAGGTTGGCAACCCCACAACACCTCTCCAAAGTTCTAAAATCTTGGCAGCATTTTCCCCTTTCTCCTAAAAGCATAAGAGGCTTGCTCTGCTTGGATTGGACCACCGAGTTCTGCAGCCTGTCTCCAGCCAAATGTCTAAGGTTGCCAACTCCAGGTTTGGAAATACCTGGAGATTTGAGGGTGGAGCCTGGGGAGAGTGGGGTTGAGGGAGGGGACGCAACTCAATAGGGCATAATGCCATGCAGTCCACCTTCCAAAGCAGCCATTTCCTCCTGGAGAAGTAGAATAAATGTTTGAAATAAATAATGAATAAGCGCTCTCCATAGTCTGGAGACCCGTTGCAATTCCAGAAGATCTCCAGCTCCCACCTGGAAGTTGGCAACCTCGCTCTACCAGTACAACAGGCAGTGCGTGAAAGCAGCAGGGCACCCCCTCCAGAACAACTGGCATTGGAAGGTAAACTGCCTCTGAACACGGAGGTTTTATTGAGCTAGCACGGCTGAGAGCTATTGATAGACTTTGACAACAGTCAAAAAGGAAGGCCGAGGGCCATCTCGCCTCCAGCCCCATAGCGCTGCCCCAGTACCATGAGCCCCTAGGGCAGGGACGTCTTGCGTGGCCTTGGGTGGTGCCCACTCTTATCAAGATGGGCGGTAGCATCACCCATTCCACCCTGTTTGGTGGCATGTTGGACTGAAGCATTTGGGCAGGGAATGCCTCCAATTAGTCACCCGGGACACAGGAGGGAGCCTGGTCTAGCTTTCCCAGCCGAGTACCCCCCCTTCCTCCCCGGGAAGAAAGCGTCCTCCGCCTTGTACGAATTGGCTTTCACCTCCCTGCTGATTTGTTATCACTCTGTCCCGGATCCTGGAATCCAGATGAAAGGGAGACAGTCAAGAAACCGAATCCGTGAGGGCCAAGTGGGCAGCGCAATCGTAGACAGAACTGAGCCAGACGGTGAAGTCAAAGGCAGACACGGGAAAGGGGGGGAGGGGGCAGAAGGTGGATTTCCCTCCCCCAGAAAACAGGTAGGCACCCCACACACAACGGAGACCGGCTCCTGTCCTTGAAGCAGCCACTTGCAAAATTTCACCCTAACGGGGAACGCAACCAACTGGTGAATAAGAAACCCAGTGAAGACAAAGGGCCGGAAACCCCCCCCCCCCCCATTGCTACCCTTTGGAGACAGGCCTCCCCATCTGACAAGCAGGTGGACTGGAAAGTCCTGAAGAAGAGGGGATTTCGGTAGACCTGGCTTCCCCTGCAGGGATGAGAGAAGCTGTCTTTCCCGAAATCCCTCCTTTGGCACAGCTGTGGGAGAAACAGCTGTGCTTCCCTTTGCCTCCCCCAGCAGGAAAGATTGGGCGCTGGATCCACTCCCTTCCCACATTGTCCTGATGTCAATCAAGCTGTTCTTCCCCTCCCTCTGCCTCCAAGAAGCACCCCCCATACCCTTCTCCCACCTCCTCACCTAATGCCAGAAGGACCCACGCCAGGGCCACCTTTCGTAGGATCTCCGGCTCCATGCCAAGGACTCAGGAGGGTCAAGTGCCCAATATTCCGTCTTCGGCCTTTGTAAACTTTCTGTGTACGCACGCAGCTCCAGGGATCGAGGACCGGCAGCAATCTCTGCGAGATCTGGCTTTTATCTGAAACACCTGAGTTACAGGTAAGGGTGGGGGGAGGGAGGCCACACCCCACAGGGCTGGACAGGAGGAGACCGTCAGGAAATATACACCCTGAAGGGGATGGTTTGCTAGAGAGAGGCATTTCCCCTTTCACCGGCCTTCTTCCCACACCAGGGCTTTGCTTTCGATTTGGGGTGCCCCAGAGAGGCTCAGATAAAAGAGATCAAACAGGGGAGTCCACTCAAAATTCGGGAAGGGGGAAATGTTGGTTTCAGTCTCAGAAAATATGCTTTTATTTTATTTTTTAATTTTTTTTGCCATCGATTCATAAGAACGTAAGAGCCCTGCTGGATCGGACTGATAATCCGTTTAGTCCAGCATCCTGTCTCACACAGTTTCTCTGGATGGCCAATGACGGGGCAGAGAGGCTGAGGCCTTGATGTTGCCTCCTGCCTCTGGGATTCAGAAGTTTAGTGCCTCTGAATGTGGAGGTTCCCCCTCAGTCACTGTGCCTAGGAGCCATTGGTAGACCTATCCACCGGGACTCTATCTCATCCCCTTTGAAAGGTGTTGATTCCTGTGGCCATCACGACATCCTCTGGCAGAAAATTCCACATTTTAACCACTCTCTGTGTGAAGTAATATTTCCTTTTGTCACAGCTGACTTAATGGCTACCCTGAGGGGCTTTCAAGGCAAGAGACGTTCAGAGATGGTTTGCCGTTGTCTGCCTCTGCGTTGCAACCCTGGACTTCCTAGGTCGTTCCCTATCCAAATACTAAGCAAGGCTGAACCTGCTTAGCTTCCGAGATCTGAAGAAATCAGGCTATCCTGGGCTATCTGTCAGAATCTGCAGATTCTAACAAGGGTTCTGGGAATTAATGCTATGTATTGTAACATGACTTTGCTATGCTATGCAAGCCTGTCCCTTTATGAACTAGTTACTCATATCTAGTGCTTATTAGTTTGACCCATGTGAACGTATGCTATGTGACCCTGAGTTTATGGCTCTGACCAGGCCTGGTCTATGTAACTGTTTGCCCGGGAGAGTGGCGACTTCAAAGCCTGGGAACAATGGGCCTCTCACCCTCCTGCCTCCGCATTCCTTTCATCCCTGATGGGAGGACAGGGACCAGTTCTTATCAACGTGCGAAAGCCTTGAGGAAGGCATTTGTTATGTGAAGATGGTTACATCTGAGGGGTCTGGTTTGGGAAGGGAAATTTACTGCTTCACACCTCACCTTCTTTCCTGTGGGAAGCAAACGGCCAGGGAACCTTTTGCCCGCGGTTTTCCCCCCTGTTGATTGGTTACCTATGGGCAATTCGAATTGTTCGGGAGGGTATATTAGACCTGCTTCCATTGTATACGTTATCTCTGACAATAATCCGAGAACCTGTACCAATGTAGAACCTGGAAATAAAGAACTGTGTTTCATCAACAAAGATCTGATCCTTGCCTACCTGGAGCAGAAGCCTCACAGCTATCCAGGTCAGAATGTGGGGTTGAAAGCTCCAATGGGAAGCGAGCCGGCAGGGGGGGGGGGATGTGCTTGGGACCTTCCCAGGATTCTGAGCTCTCTCTCTTGGAAGACAACAGCTGGTTAGCTGCTCTTTCTCTTTAAGAGGCATTGTGGTGTAGTGGATTGAGTGCTGGATTAGTTAACAGGGAGACCCAGGTTTGAATCCCTACTCTGCCATGGAAGCGGGCTGGGAGACCTTGGGCCAAGTTGCATTCTCTTAGCCTAACCTACCACGCAGGGTTGTTGTGAGGATAAAATGAAGGAGAGGAGAACAGTGGTGTTAGAGCAGAGGTGTCGTACTCTTTTGTTATGAGGGCCAGATCTGACACAACTCTTACTTTGTTGGGCTGGGCCATGTGTGCCATAAAATGTAGCGCCAGGGACCATAGATATAAACTTTATAAAGGACACAAGCAAACCCATTTAACAGTATTATTTTTTACTCAAAATACAAACAAAAGCAATTTATTCCCAGCAGTGAAAGCAACTGATTTACTGGGGAACCCACAAAAGCCCCAATAAATGTATGCAAGACTCGGTTTTTGCCCAAGTGATGCCATAAAAGGGGGAGTACCTTACATTTCCACACATACCAGTTGCTTGCAGGTCGCGTAAGAGCCCTGGACGGCCCCCGAGCCGAAATCTGTGTTTCTAGGTCCAGGGGTTTGGCCTGGGTGTTGGTTTCACGGAGCGGGGACTGGCTTTTCTCTATATAGATATATGGGGTGGAGAGAGTTGCCAACGAGAACCTTTTCTCCCTCTCCCAAAGTCCTAGGACTGAAGGGCATCCAGTGGAGCTGATGGGCAGTAGGTTCAGGATGGACAAAAGGAAATACTTCTTTACGCAGAGAGTGATTAAAATGTGGAATTTGCAGCCAGAGGATGCGGTGATGGGCGCAGACACAGATGGCCTTAAAGGGGGATTAGATAGATTCATGGAGGAGAGGTCTACCAGTGCGACTAGCCATGTCGATTGATGGGAACCTTCATGTTCAGAGGCGGTAAACCTCTGGATCCCAGAGCCAGGAGGCAACACCAAGGGAAGGCCTCAGCCTCTCTGCCCTGTTGCTGGCCCTCCAGAGGAACTGGTTGAGGCCACTGTGTGAGACAGGATGCTGGACTAGATGGACCCTCACTGGTCTGACCCAGCAGGGCTCTTCTAGTGTTCTGTTGTCCAACAATAGGGCATAGAGGCCGATGCCTTCCCCTCATAAAAACATAAGAAGAGGAGCCCTGCTGGATCAGACCAGTGGTCCACCTAGTCCATCATCCTGTCTCACACAATGGCCAACCTCTGGAGGGCCAACAACAGGGCAGAGAGGCCGAGGCCTTCCCCTCATAAGAACATCAGAAGAGCCCTGCTGGATCAGACCAGTGAGGGTCCATCTAGTCCAGCATCCTGTCTCACACAGTGGCCTCAACCAGTTCCTCTGGAGGGCCAACAACAGGGCAGAGAGGCCGAGGCCTTCCCCTCATAAGAACATCAGAAGAGCCCTGCTGGATCAGACCAGTGAGGGTCCATCTAGTCCAGCATCCTGTCTCACACAGTGGCCTCAACCAGTTCCTCTGGAGGGCCAGCAACAGGGCAGAGAGGCCGAGGCCTTCCCCTCATAAGAACACCAGAAGAGCCCTGCTGGATCAGACCAGTGAGGGTCCCTCTAGTCCAGCATCCCGTCTCACACAGTGGCCTCAACCAGTTCCTCTGGACAGCCAACAACAAGGCATAAAGGGAAGGCCTTCCCCTAAGAAGAACATAAGAGTCCATCTAGTCCTGCCTCCTTTTCACTCAGGGGCCAGACAGTTCCTCTGGACAGCCAACAACAGGGCATAGAAGCTGAGACGTTCGTAAGAACATAAAAGCCCTGCTGGATCAGACCAATGAGGGTCCATCTAGTCCAGCATCGTGTCTCATACAGAGGCATAAGAACATAAGAGCATAAGAGAAGCCAATGTTGGATCAGGCCAGTGCCCGCCACCACCTCCTGGGCAGTGAATTCAACGTGTTAATCACTCTTTGGGTGAAGAAGGAATTCCTTTTATCTGTTCTAACCCGACTGCTCAGCAATTTCATGGAGGGCCCACGAGTTCTTGTATTGTGAGAAAGGGAGAAAAGGACTTCTTTCTCTACCTGCTCTATCCCATGCATAATCTTATAAACCTCGATCATGTCACCCCTCAGCCGTCGTTTCTCCAAGCTAAAGAGGCCAAACTGTTCCTCTGGAGGGCCAACAACAGGGCATGGAGGCCAAGACTTTCGCCTCATAAGAATATCAGCCCTGCTGGATCAGACCAGTGAGGGTCCATCTAGTCCAGCATCCTGTCTCACACAGTGGCCAACTAGTTCCTCTGGAGGGCCAACAACAGGGCAGAGAGGCCGAGGCCTTCCCCTGATGTTGCCTCCTGGCTCTGGGATCCAGAGAAACCTCTGAATGTGGAGGTTCCCCTCAGTCACCGTGGCTAGCAGCCAATAAGTTGGGCCTCTTTGCATCAGCCCAAGCTCCACCAAGTCCGGCATTCTTTACAAGAATCTCAGCAACCCACAGATCCACTGAAAACTGGCCAGAGATCCACAGGTGGGCCACAATCTGCCTTCTGCCCAGTGCTCACCTTATCCCACACTTTGGCTGGACGTTTCTATCAGCCATACCACAGCTGAGGGCGTCCCTGAGCCCTGAGAAGGGGAACGTCTCCATCCGTGCATCTTCCTCTGAGTCAGAAGAAGAAAACGAGATAGCCTCTTTGACTGTACACTGGACAGAGGTGAAGCTGACATTGATAAGAGCCGTTGCTGGTGACTCAGAGCAGGAAGAGGTTCTCAGGTCTCCAGAGCAGCCTCAGGAAACCTTGAACTCCCAACGGTCTCTGTTCATCCGGGGAGAGTCCCTATTTTTGATCCCAATCTCTGGTAAATTGTTTCCATCATTGGGAGGAGGGGGGATGCCACATTAAATCATTTTTTTCAGGGTTCGTCTCCTTCCCCAAGGTCTCTCTCCAAGGAACATGTCTGACACATCTTTTGACTAGTGTGGCGGTCCCCAGTGTGGTGCCCATGGGTTGCCAGCTCCAGGAGGGGAAATATCTGGAGGTTTTGGGGGTGGAGCCTTAGGAGGGCGGAGCTTGAGGCATAACGCCATAGAGACCAACTTCCAAAGTGGCCCTTATCTCCAGGTGAAGGGAACTCTGAGGCCTGGAGACCAGATGTGATAGCGGGAGATTTCCAGCCACCACCTGGAGGGTGGCAACCCTAAGCTGATATCTTTCCTGGCGCCCACCAAGTGTTTTTAGAATGTGGGTGGGGCCAGGTCGGGCACTTGCCCAGAAGGGCTTCTGATTGGCCACTGGGGATTGGTTCAGCTGGGCAGATTAAAATAACATTCTGGTTTGTCATTTGCCACCCCGGGGTTCGTTTTATTCTCTCTCCACTTTCCCAGTGTATATTTTAAATTACCCCCTTTCCCCCGGCACTTGGTTTTCCTTGGGGGGGGGGGGGTGGCTCCGCCCCTAGCAGCCATTTTCTGGTTGCGCTCACCTCCCTGCAACAGAATTCCAAAGGTTCCCAAGGGCTCAAAAGAGCCGGGGACCCCTGCTCTAGCGCATGTCCACGCAACACTGCCTGTGTATAAGCTCTAAGGTGCCCACGAAGTGCCAGTTTCCATGCTGACATGGCCTGTTTGGAACTGTGACAGACAGGCTGTTGGACGATTGGGTGTGCATCCCGGTACAGCTTTGTCTTCGTGTCTCTTTAGAAAAAGGTCAGGGCAGGCTGTCGCAGAATAAATACATCCGAAAGCAGAGGGCTGCTCTGTGCGAGGGGGAGGGGAGCTCTCGTTATGAGACTTGCAATGTGACAAGGACGAAACCCATTGAAGGGAGGTGGAAATCCAATCCAATCAATTCAAGTCTGAACAGATCAAGTCCTCCGCTGGTTTCCACGCTAAGCAGTGAACATAAGCAATATTGTGTCTCTCTGTATTTATTCAAGTGCATTAAAATACTCAGATCTTACCTTTCCACCCACGGGTCTGCTTCTGCATGGTGGCACATGAAGACGCCCCCCCTTCCCACCGCAGCAGCAGCAGCAGCAGTGAATGGCGTGAAAGCAGGCAGGGACGGTGTTCACAGAGCCTGATTCTGCACCTCCTGTGGCTGCCCCAGCCCTCCCCCGCTTGAGGGTTACCTGGAGATCTCCTGGAATTATAACTGATTTCTCTTCAACAGAGGTCAGTTCCCCTGGAGAAAATGGCTCCTTTGGAGGGTGGGCTCCACGGCATTATGCCCCACCGAGGCCCCTCCCTTCCTCAGGATCCAGTGCCAAATCTCCAGGAATTTCCCAGCCCAGAGTTGGCAACTTGACTCTGCCCTGACTTTCCCCCTCCACCATATATGCACAGAAGCTGCCAGAGCTAAGACAATTTCTGAACAGCTTAGTGTTTGTCAAGGGCAGTACTGGTGGGCACCACGGCACCGCGGGTACCAGGCTGAGGAACCCTGGGCCGGAACATCCTCACGGAGACTCCAATCACCCCATTGTTTCCCCTTTGGTCCGGCTCAAAGGGGGAAGCCCTGGGACCATAAGAACATAAGAGAAGCCAATGCTGGATCAAGTCAATGGCCCATCAAGTCCAACACTGTCTCACAGTGGCCAAAAATACCAGGTGCCCTCAGGAAGTCCACCAGTGGGGCGCTCCCACTGTTCTCCCTCCCGCAAGCACCAAGAACACAGAGCATCACTTGCCCCAGACTGAGATTTCCTATCTACACCTTGTGGCTAATAGCCACGGATGGACCTCTGCTCCAGATGTTTATCCAATTCCCCCTTGAAGCCGTCGATGCTTGTAGCCGCCACTACCTGGCAACCTCTAGGGGGAACCTGGCAACCCTAGAGTGTATGAGCTTCAGGAACAGTTCCAAGTGGCCCAGTATGAATTTGCTCAGCATCGGATCCTGACTTCATCGGACTTCAGTCGTGCCCCAGAAAGGGGTCAGGGGAGAGATTCTATCTGGACTGATATTACAATGTCAGAGAATATGGCTGAACTCTGGCCTTGGCCGAGGTCCTATCAGAATGGCCTCACTGGGTCAGATGACAAGTCCCTCTTTCTAGCCTTCTGTATCTAGTAGACAGGTATGCTGCCTTGAACATGGAAGTTTATCTGTTGATCGGAACAGAAGGAAACCTCTCCTGGGTTAGACTGCCTAGTCCAACGTTCTAACTGTGGCTGGCCACATATTTCTGGGAATCCCCCAAGTGTGGAGTCTTCTGCCCTCCTTTAGTATGTATCCCTCCCCCCCCCCACACACACATTTGGCAACCAGAGGTATACTACCTCTGAACATGGAAGTTCCATCTGGCTATGACAGCCATTGATGGGCCTCTCTTTCTTCATGATTTTTGTCCGAACTCGTTTTAAAGGGGAGGGAACATGCTCCCTCTAAGCGGTGGAGTCTTGTGAGCAGAAATTCTACTCTGTGAGCTCCTGGCATTCAAGTTGTGAGCAAGCGATTTGGCTGCTGCAGAAACCACTTTGCTCTCTGGAGCCATCCTGCCTGCGCTAAGACAAAAATGTGTGAGCCGGAGGCTAAAAAACAGTGAGCTAGCTCACACTAACTCAGCCTGGAGGGAACACTGGAACCGGGTCCATCTGAGCCTGCAGAATCACGCCTATGGGGTGTAGAACGAAATCTGACAAACTTTGTTCTACTGCTTCAGACCAACACCGCTACCCGCCTGGATCTACCTACAGGCTGAGCATCTTTTCTTTCCTTTTTGCCGGTAATTTAAGCCCTGGCTTTTTCAAAGGCACATGACAAAGGGCCCCGGGTCTGTGGCTCTTCCTTTGCAGCCCTGTGTGAATTCTGCTGCCGGAATCGGTATCAGCCAAGGACGGGGAAGGGCCGTGACTCAGTGGGAGAGCCTCTGCTTGGCATGCAGGAGGTCCCCGGTTCAATCCCCGGCATCTCCAGTTACGGGACCAGGCAGGAGGTGATGCGAAAGACCTCTGCCTGAGACCCTGGAGAGCCGCTGCCTGTCGGAACAGGGGTTGTGGCCCAGTGGGAGAGCCTTTGCTTGGTGTGCCGAAGGTCCCAGTTTCTGCTGCCAGTCTGAGTAGGTAATATTGACTGTGATGGACCAAGGGTCTTATTCAGTGGAAGGCAAAGACACAGCTGTTCATGTTTGAGACTTTAGATCCCATCCTCTGCCAGGGAAGTATTCTAAGGCTGATTCTGCATTTGGCTTTTTCCTCCGTCGTTTTATGAAACCCACGATGGACCAGAAATTCCCCTCTGCATCGCATGCTACTTTCACCTCCTTTGATTATCGTGTTTTATGGTACCGCTCACCCTCCATGCCAGTTTCGAGTTCTTTGATCATCGGATTTTACTGAACCTTCTGCACAGATTGATGGCCATTTTGTGGCCATTCAGGGGTGACTTTGCAGTCAGTACGGCGTTGCCCCGAGGTATCTGAATGTGGTTTTGAGCTGCACTTTCCCCTCCCAGTTGAGAAAATGTGGACTGAATGCCAGATGTAGAATCGCCCTAAGAGCCGGCTCTGTCTAGCTCTCTTCAGTTGTGGGGTGTGTGTGTGTTGTATACATAAGCTGCTTTAAGTCCTCATTTGGGGAGAAAACTGGGAGGGGAGGTTACACGTTTAAATAAATAAAAGAAAGAAATTTTCTAAACAATGGGCCTATTGCCACTTCTTGTGGCAGAGAGTTTCACAAGATATTTACGCTCTGTGTGAAGAAGCACTTCCTTTTCGTCGTCTTCTTCTGCGTCTGACTGGAAAGAATTTGGCTTAGCGAAAAAACAAGACTAAAAGGGTGGAGACACACTCGAGGTTTATAATATTGTGAATGACGTGGGAGGAAAAGAATAGAAAAACATTTTTCCCTGGTAGACTTGTGGGCACCTATAAATGTTGATTGGCCGTAATTCCAGGACCAGCCAAATAAAGGCAGTTTCTGCACACGTGACTGGGCAATTAACTTATGGAACTCCCTGAAACAAGATGTGTTTGCATCCTAAAAATTGGGTGATGAAGAAAGCTGCTAGGGAAGAAGTCAGTTGACTTGAAATGGGGGTGTTGGAGGAGGGTTTTACGGACGCCGTGGACCGCCAAAAGAATGAAGGAGTGGGTTCATCAAATCAAGCCTGAACTCTCCCTAGAAGCTAAAATGCCTAAACTGAGGCTTTCTTACTTTGGTGACATAATGAGAAGACAAGAGTCGCTGGAAAAGACAATAATGCTAGGAAAAGTTGGAGGCAGCAGGGAAAGAGGACAACCCAACAGTAGATGGGTGGGATCAATCAAGGAAGCTGCGGCCCTCCGTTTGCCTGAGCAAGGCTGTTAATGATAGGATGTTCTGGTGGACATTAGAATAATAGAACCATAGAACTGGAAGGGGCCTCCAGGGTCATCTAGTCCAACCCCCTGCACAATGCAGGAAATTCACAAATACATTCCCCCCCACACACACACACACACTTCCATGCCCAGAAGATGACAAGAAGCCTCCAGGATCTCCAGCCAAACTGGCCATCAGCATTTCCCTGGGCGTGTCAGAGAGGGCCACAGTGAATCCACAGGGTTGCCGTAAGTCAGAAGCAACCCTGCAGCTCTTCACATCCACACACATGAAGGAAGAGGGAGGGGCTGTGGCTCAGCGGAAGAGCCTCTGCTTTGCATGCAGAAGGTCCCAAGTTCGATTCCTGGTATCTCCCTTTCCAAAGGACCAGGCAGGAGGTGACGGGAAAGACCTCAGCCTGAGACCCTGGAGAGCGGCTGCCAGCCTGAGTAGACAATACTGGCTTTGACGCACCAAGGGTCTGACTCAATACGAGGCAGCTTCACACACAGCTCCAAGATAGATCTGCTGATGGACATAAGCCACGATCACTATGTGGAGCCTCCTCCTGCAGGGGTCAACCACCCCTGAAAATCTCTTGCTGGAGAGAAACAACAGGGTTTCATGTCCTGTTTTGGGGGGGGGGGGGGTGCGTGCATGACTTTTCAGAGACCTTCGGCTGCTGTTAGACTGCTGGACTAGATGGATTCTTGGCCTCACCCTCAAGACAGCTGACCCCCCCCCCTCCCCGCTGCCCCGTCACTCCTCTCCCTTGGGTAAGGGAGCTTCCATTTAGTCACGAAGGCCAACAAAACAGCTTATCTCTCCCAGAACAAACAGCAGTGTATGACCTGGGTGGAGGATGGGCCAGGTCCAATGCTCCCTCTAAACTGTAGAAACTTGTGAGCAGAAATTCTACTGTGATCTCCTGGCGTTAAAATGACGAGCGAGTGATTTGGCTACTGCATAAGTCAGTTCGCTATGGAGCCATCCTTCCTGAGCTAAGGCAGAAATGTGTGAGCCGGAGGCTAAAAAACAGTGAGCTAGCTCACACTCATTCAGCTTGGAGGGAACGCTGGAACTGGGTCCATCTGAGCCTGCAGAATCACACCTATGGGCTGTAGAACGAAATCTGACAAACTTTGTTCTACTGCTTCAGACCAACACAGCTACCCGCCTGGATCTACCTACAGTCTGAGCATCTTTTCTTTTCTTTTTGCAGGTAATTTAAGCCCTGGCTTTTTCAAAGGCGCATGACACTCTCTGTCTGGGGCAAGTGATGCTCTGTATTCTTGGTGCTTGGCGGGGGGGTCAACAGTGGGGTAGGCTTCTAGTGTCCCGGCCCCACTGCTGGACCTCCTGAGGGCACCTGGTGCTTTCGGCCACTGTGTGATAAGAATGTTGGACTGGATGGGCCACTGGCCTGATCCAACATTGGCTTCTCTTATGTTCTTATGACTTGAATAGACTTGAGAGGTTTAGGATGGTACTGTTAACCTTTTGGACTTGAGATCTGATCCCCCGGCACAACAACAGCTGGCTTCCCCCCAACCCTTTCCCCTTTGGTTTATAGATTTACCGTGTCCAGTACAAAGCTGAAGCCTGCGGATTATCTTTCTCTATTTGCTTAGATTTGCATGGTGTACAAAGCACCGCGTCACATAAATAAAACTCTTTGCGCTGGAACTAATGGGGACAAGAGAATGGGATGGGGTGAATCTCTTGTGGCTCTGATAATCGGGGGGGGGGGGCTAAAAGCATAGGGCGAAGCCTGCCGTGTGTATGTGTTTGTACATGTTTAAACAGCTCCCAAGCGGTGGCCTTTATTATTTGCTGTATTTAATTGCTGCTTTCCAATTTTTTAAAAAAACGGACTCCCAAAGCAGCTTCCAGCCACTAAAAAGAAACCCAAACAGCCATTAAAACATGGACGAGGGATCCCCAACCTTTCTGAGCCTCAGGTACGGTTACACAAGAACGTAAGAGAAGCCATGCTGGATCAGGCCAGTGGCCCAGCACTCTGTGTCACACAGTGGCCAAAACCCAAGTGCTGTCAGAAGATCCACCAGCAGGGCCAGAACTCCAGAAGCCCTCCCACCGTTGCTTCCCCATCACCCCCCCCCAAGCACCAAGAATACAGAGCATCACTGGCCCCAGGCATTGATTTCATCTAAACGTTGTGGCTAATAGCCACGGATGAACCTCTGCTCTATATAAGAACATCAGAGAAGCCGTGTTGGATCAGGCCAATGGCCCCTCCAGCCCAACACTCTGTGTCACACAGTGGCCATAACCAAAGTGCCGTCAGGATGTCCACCAGCAGGGCCAGAACTCCAGAAGCCCTCCCGCCATTGCCCTCCCCAAGGACCAAGAAGACAGAGCATCACTGCCTCAGACATAAGAACATAAGAGAAGAAATGTTGGATCAGGCCAATGGCCCATCAACACTCTTCTGTGTCACACAGCAGTCAAAACCCAGGTGCCCTCAGGGGGTCCACCAGCCAGGCCAGGACACTAGAAGCCCTCCCACTGTTGCCCCCACCCCAGCACCAAGAAGACAGAGCATCACTGCCCCAGACAGAGTGTTCCATCTATAACCTTGTGGCTAAGAGCCACTGATGGACCTCTGCTCCACATGTTTCTCCAATCCCTTCTTGAAGCTGTCTATGTAGGGTTGCAACACACATTCAGGTTTAGTTGGGTAGGGTGAGGCTCATTGGTAGAGCACCTATTTCACGTACAGAAGGCCCTCTGTTCAATCCCCAACATCTCCATTTGGGGGCAGCAAAACTAATAAAGTCTTCTTTTATGGTTCACCGGCAGGCTCATCGTTTGCACACCGAAGGAAGGTCCCAGATCAGCCCTTGGCCATCGTCCATGAAAGAGGTTTGGAAAAATCTTTCTCTGCTTGAGACCCTGGAATGCCATAGAAATCCAGAGGCAAGCTCATTCCAAAGGAGCTTCAGAAGGAGATTAAACGGATGTTAAACTCTCTGCTGGGGGTTATTAGGTAGGGAATTGAAAACAAATCAGCCAGTATCATAATGCCCCTGCATAAATCGATGGTACGACCTCATTTGGAGTACTGTGTACAGTTCTGATCGTCACACCTCCCAAAAAGATATTATAGCATTGGAAAAAGTGCAGAAAAGGGCAACTAGAATGATAAAAGGGTTGGGACACTCTCCCTATGGAGAAAGGTTGAAGCGCTTGGGGCCCTTTAGCTTGGAGAAACGGCTGCTGAGGGGTGACATGATCGAGGTTTATAAGATTATGCATGGGATAGAGCAGGTAGAGGAAGAAGGACTTTTCTCCCTTTCTCACAATACAAGAACTGGTGGGCACTCCATGAAATTGCTGAGCAGTCGGGTTAGAACAGATAAAAGGAAGTCCTTCTTCACCCAAAGAGTGATTAACACGTGGAATTCACTGCCACAGGAGGTGGCGGCAGCTACAAGCATGGACGGCTTCAAGAGGGAATTAGATAAGCATCTGGAGCAGAGGTCCATCAGTGGCTCTTAGCCACAAAGTATAGATAGGAACTCTCAGTCTGGGGCAAGTGATGCTCTGTATTCTTGGTGCTGGGGGGGGGGGGCAACACTGGGAGGGTTTCTAGTGTCCTGGCCCCACTGCAGGAACTCCTGAGGGCACCTGGTGTTTTTTGGTCAGTGTGTGACAGAGTATTGGACTGGATGGGCTGCTGGCCTGATCCAGCATTGGCTTCTCTTATGTTCTTATGTACGGGTAGCGCAACAAACATTCTCTAATGGAAAGTTCCAGACATGTGCCTCGTCCCAGGTGAAATTAATTCCCTCTCTGTTGTCAAAACACACGGTGCCACAAATCCACCCGTCTAAACGTGGACACACACGGCTGGTTTGCAGCTATTCTAGAGAAAGGGCCGTCCAGTTCATTGTGAGACGGAAACAGGCATCAAATGCTTGATGGGTTCACTTTTTAAAAATAAATAAATAAATATGCAAACCACGGTGATGATGTTGCTAATGTTTTGGTGATGATTTTGTGGGTGATGATTTTGCTTCTGTGGGAACGTGCGATACCGTATAAGAGTCACAGCACCAGAGCGTCCCTAGTTTTGTCTGGCTAGGGTTGCTAACCTCCCAGTCAGCGTTCCCTCAAAGCGGAGTTAGTGTGAGCTAGCTCACAGTTTTTTAGCCTCCGGCTCACACATTTTTGTCTCCGCTCAGGAAGGAGAGCTCCAGAGCAAACGAATTTCTGCAGTAGCCAAATCACTCGCTCACAACTTTAATGCCAGCAGTGAAAAACAAAATTCCTGCCTCTGGTTGTGTTTCCCCCGCCCAATTTGAGAAAATACACGGCACAATCCTGTAGGAGAGAAATATCTTTATTAATAAAGGGGGATGCACACAGGTACAACATGGCTTTGGACCCTCGAATACCCACCGGCTATCCCGAAATTACAATGGGAGACATAAGACTTTATACCCACGATGATATCACAGGAACAAGGCAAAGCTATTGGTTCCCTCAAACTTTGTCAGACTTCCGTCATAACTTTCTGATTGGGCCCAGACCTGAGGGCTGGGCTTTCTCAAGTAGAGCTGTTTCCTTTTTTTAGCTAAACAATGGGCCTTCTTCTTCCCAGGCTATGAAGCTCGAAAATGTATCTCTTGTAACAGGTATAGGTAACATCGTGCTGATGTTCTTCATTTAACTAACTGACATTAGAAACGTGCAGTTGTAGCTGGCCAGAACAAGGCCACAGGTCTTCGCCGATATAAAGCACTGGAGTTAGAGGTAGGGCTGCCAAGTCCCCCGATAGGGTGGGGGAAACACCGATTTTTAATACTTACCCCCGCTTTTTCAAAATTGGCCACGGGGGGACAAAATGGCTGCCCTGCCCTGCCTTAAAAGGGAAATGTCTGCAGAGAGCCTGCCCTGCAGTAAAAAGCCTCACCAGACATTTCCCCTTTAAGAATAGAGTCAGCAAGAGAGCTCCGCCCAGAGATTAAGGAGGGACTGAAGGGGCTGCTTTTGCATGTGGCTGGGGTAAGGTTGCAAGGTTGCTGTGGTAGGTTTCTCTTACAGCTCTTTTCCTTCTCTCTCTCTCCCGCTTTCTTTCTTTTTTCTGTCTGTCTGTCTGTCTGTCTCTCTCTCTCTCCCTGTCCCCATCCAGCAGAGGTCTATCAGTGGCTATTATTAGCCACAAGGTCTAAATGGAAGTAAGTGCCTCTGCCA
Source organism: Lepidodactylus listeri (assembly GCA_029233225.1). Taxonomy (NCBI): domain Eukaryota; kingdom Metazoa; phylum Chordata; class Lepidosauria; order Squamata; family Gekkonidae; genus Lepidodactylus; species Lepidodactylus listeri. The sequence goes on from JARCFY010000003.1 coordinate 153,541,663, forward strand.
TTTTTTTTCCTTCTCTCTCTCTCCCTCTTTCTTTCTTTTTTCTGTCTGTCTGTCTGTCCCCATCCAGCAGAGGTCTATCAGTGACTATTATTAGCCACAAGGTCTAAATGGAAGTAAGTGCCTCTGCCAGTTTTTTTCCTTCTCTCTCTCTCCTTCTTTCTTTTTTCTGTCTGTCTGTCTGTCTGTCTCTCTCTCTCTCTGTCCCCATCCAGCAGAGGTCTATCAGTGGCTATTATTAGCCACAAGGTCTAAATGGAACCCTTTGTCTGGGGCAATGATGCTCTGCATTCTTGGTGCTTGGGGGGCAACAGTGGGAGGGCTTCTGGAGTTCTGGCCCCGCTGCTGGACCTCCTGAGGGCACCTGGTATTTTTGGCCACTGTGTGACACAGAGTGTTGGACTGGATGGGCTGTACTGGATGGGCCGATCCACTGTGGCTTCTCTCCTGTTCTTATGATATGAAAATCATATTTAGCACTTGTGTAGCACTTAGTGCTTCATATTCTGCCGAGATGAGGAAGGATTCAGTAGGGCCGTTGCTCAGTGATAGAGCATCTGCTTGACATGCAGGAGGTATCAGCTTCTTCAGCTAAAAAAGGATCAGGTAATAGGTGACATTAAAGATCTCAGCCTGAGACCCTGGAGAGCCACTACCAGTCTGAGTAGTCAGTACTGACCTTGATGGACCAATGGCCTGATTCAGTATTAGAAAACTTCATGAGTTCATGTGTCAGCATGTGGAAGCAACATCACAGGATGTGACATCACAAAATGATGTCACTTCCTTTCTCCTGGCTCCACCCCCAAAGTCTCCTGGCTCCACCCCCAAAGTCCCCAGATATTTCCCAAGTCGGACTTGGCAGCCCTAGTTAGAGACGCTTCAAGTGAAATCAGCTCATAAAGTTTATTGAGTGGAGAAGAGGACATGCCAGACAGAGGTCCAGGGGCTTGCTTACATTTGCACTTAAGCCACGCCCCTGGCCTCGCCCGATGCAGCGGATAGGTTCGGTTTCCCGCGGTTGTGTGCTATAGGACCCTCGTCGGATCCTAAGCGCATGATTGGTCTAAATTACGATCCGGTCGGGCTATTGTCTGCCGGATCGAAGCTCAGGCAGCTAGCCCGACCATGTGTGTTTCGGCGACCATGTGGCCTTTAAAGACATTACAGCTGAATAGCAACTTTGTCAGCGTTTAGCCATTTCCCAGGATGTTTTTAAGCAAGGAACCAAAGTTTACTTCTGAATATGTATCCATGATTGATTTCTGTTTCTGTGCTTAGGATCATCAATGGCACTTAGCATATGTATGCCTATCTATGCTGGAAAGTTGCTAAGTGTGCTCACCAAGGTTAGTCACGTCGACTCAGTGGCAGAGTACATAGTTCCATAAACTGTGCGTACAACAGCAGCTCACAAAGCAGAATTTTTTGCTCACAAGGCTCCTCAGCTTAGAGGGACCATTGCTCCTGGTGAGGCCTAGAGATTCCCCAGAATTACAAGTGATGTCCAGATGCTTTGAAGGGCTGCTTTGAAGGGGGGGCTCTACGGCATTGTACCCTGTTGAGGTTCCTCCCCTCCCCAAACCTGCCCTCCCCAGGCTTCAACCCCCCCAAATCTCCAGGAATTTCCTAGTCTGGAGTTGGCAAACTATGTGAGACGTTGGTGAGTATGATTTAGGGTTGCCAAGCCTTACCTTTCTTTCGGCAGGGGGGAGTCCTTGAAGCCCTGGGAGTCTTCTGGTGCGTGCGCAGAGCGTGTGCGCCGCGGTGACGTCACCCGGAAGTGACATTATCGTGTGGGGAACGTTGGGGCGGGACCTCCGTAATCCAAGGGAGAACCATAGTGTTTTCCCTCGAATTATAGAGCGTCCCCCCCGAAACGTGCCTGACGCAATGTCGTCACCTCCAGTTGACGTCATCGTGCCGGGCACGTCTCCACAGCCTGGAAGTTTGGGGGTGGGGTTCCCCCTGGCGGCCCAATCCAGGCCGGCGGGGAGCGGGCCGCTCTAGCGGGGGTTTCCCTGCCCCCCGGGGGGACTTGAAAACCCTAGTATGATTGTTATCACACTGTAACAATGAACCGAAAAAGGCTGAGGGAAAGATAAGGTCTATTACAAGAAGATACGCAGTCATAGTAGAACAATTCTGCTTTATTCGTTTTTCCTTATTTACAAAATTTGTACTCTGCCAGTTTGGTGTAGTGGTTAGGAGAGCGGACTCTAATCTGGGAGAACCGGGTTTGATCCCACACTCCTCCACATGCAGCTACTGGTGTGACAAGTTCTCTCAGAGCTGTTCTCTCAGGGGCAGTCCTCGGAAGAGCTCTCTCAGCCCCACCTGCCTCACAGGGTGTCTGTTGTGGGGAGGGGAAGGGACAGGAGATTGTAAGCCGCTCTGAGGCTACAAGTGAGTGAAGGGCGGGATATAAATCCAGTCTCCTCCTCCTCCTCCTCTTCTTCTTCCTCCTCCTCCTCCCTCACAAGGGCCACCACAATGGCTAATGCTGCAACACAAGCATGATAAAACCACGTTGCAATCATTCCCCCAGCGTACATCCTTTAAACAAATTAAAAACAAAAGCTGGAATACGTACAAAGACATAGAGTCAGCTGTGACTGGATGGCAACTTCCACCACCAAAGAAGTTCCTGTTTACTTTTGTCTGTGGCTGGCCCTTCTCAAGTGATCACACGCCTTCCTGATCGCTATGGAAATGCTGGTACCTCCTCACCTCCGAACATTGCCTTAACCCATGCTGCAGTTCTATTTTTAGATGCTGAGGATGCTTGCCGCTTTTACAGTGCCCTGGAAGCGGTCAAAAGACTTCCCTGCCCAATAGGATCGTTCCCAAGGGCCTGTATAAAAGCAGATGAGGGCTCTAAAGATGAGGGCTTGCTGTCTACATCCAGGGCTTCCTTACGACCAGCTCCTGTTTTTATGGCCCTGTTTCTGTGCCGGCCTTGAAGTTGCGCTGCCTTTATTGCTGCAATCTCCTGTGCTTAAAGAACCATGTTGTTGACAAAACGTTCTGTGAAGAGATGTTGTAAGGCCCTTGTAAGAATTGCCCCGGTGGAAGGTCCGCTTAGCTCCTGTTTCTGACAATAGCCAAACCTCCTCCTGCCTAGATGTACCAGAGGCAATGGCCCTCTGCTGTGCTTGAAGGCCAGTGCTCAGCAGGAAGGGGGTAGACTGCCTTTGAACATGGAGGTTCTTTCTGTTTAGTTATCACCAATGCTCCCTCTAAGCTGTGGAGTCCTGTGAGCAAAAATTCTACTTTGTGATCTACTGTCATTAAAGTTGTGAGCGAGCGATTTGGTTAAGTGCTAATCTGGGAGAACCGGGTTTGATTCCCCACTCCTCCGCTTGCAGCTGCTGGATGACCTTGGGCAAGCCATAGTTCTGTCAGAGCTGTCCTTGAAAAAGAGCAGTTTCTGTCAGAGCTCCCTCAGCCCCACCTAACCTCACAGGGTGTCTGTTGCGGGGAGGGGGAAGGGAAGGAGATGTAAGCCACTCTGAGACTCCTTTGGGTAGTGAAGGGCAGGGTATGAACCCAATCCCCTCTTCTTCTACTACTGCATAAACTAGTTTGCTCTGGAGCCATCCTTCCTGAGCTAAGACAAAAAATCTGTGAGCTGGAGGCTAAAAGACTGTGAGCCGGCTCACACTAACTCAGCTTAGAGGGAACACTGGTTATCACAGCTTCTAGCCATTCGTGGGCCTCTCTTCCCCTATGGATTTTCCAGATTCTTTTAAAAAGTCGGCTGAAGTGAGTGGCTATTACTTCATCTTGTGTTGGGATGCCAGCCTCCAGGTGGGACCTGGGGATGTCCAGGATTTACAGAGTATCTCCAGACTGCACAGATCAGTTCCTCTGAAGAAAATGGCTGCTTTGGAGGGTGGACTCTCTGGCCTTGTACCCCACAGACCTCCCTGTCCTCCCCAGGGTTCCATCCCCAACTCTCCAGGAGTTTCCCAACCTGGATCCCCCCCACCCCCTGCCGGTGGCTGAGAGGGACCTGCAATTCTAATCTTGTGGCAGTGAGTTCCACAAGAAGGGGACAAAATCTCCTCACTGCAGGCCTTTGCAGCATTTTAAAAATCATTTTAAAATGGTGGCAGTGTCTGTGGCAGACAGGAGGATGAGGTCATTGAGGCTTGCCAACCTCCAGGTGGTGACTGAAGATATCCTGGAATTACAACTGATCTCCAGGTCCAGGTTTCATTTCCTTTGAACTGATGAAAAGAGCCCAGGCCCTCCTGAGTCATGTAAAAGCCTCCAAAGATTAAGGCCCAGTTTACACCTCCCCTCTGAAGTAGTTTGACTGCTGTCTTTTCCCAAGCTCATTTCACGCTGGTTTCAAATTTCACTCCGGGGGTCTGAAGAGTACTAAGCGACAGGATCTGTTTAAAGCAGTATAATGCTAGCTTGACCACAGGAGGGCAATTGACGAATGTAAACAATAATTTATAAACTAGAACAAGTATGGTTTGAAACTAGAAACAGGTATAGACAGGGTTTTTTTGAAACTAGAATGATTCTAGCAGGAAAGTTAGATGTAAATTTGACCTAAAAGCAGGGATCCGTTGGGGCCGGAGCAAGGTGGAGCGAAGCTCCGCCAGCTCAGGACTGGCCAGTAGGGCAGCCACGAGCGGAATCAAATTCTCTAATCTGATTCAGCTCGCTGCTGAATTGCCACCGAAATTCAGCAGCAACTTTAAAAGCCACTGGAGGGGAAGGGGTTTGAGGGAGAGGCTCCAAACTTGCAGGGTAGCTACTGGGGCCTCTCCTCGAAATGCCCACCAAGTTTCAAGAAGATTGGACCAGGGGGTCCAATTCTACAGGCCCCCAACCAGGTTGCCCCCATTCCCTCCATTGTTCTCTATGGCAGGAAAAAAGTTAACATTTTTCCCTCCATAGAGAACAATGGAGGGGATGGGACAATCTGTTTGGGGGCCCATATAATTGGACCCTGTGGTCCAATCTTTTTGAAACTTAGTGGGTATTTCGAGGAGAGGCCCCAGCAGCTACCCTGCAAGTTTGGAGCCTATCTCTCAAACCCCCTTTCCTCAAGCCCCTCATATATCCTATGAGTTTTTGCCATTGATTTCAATGGTCCATAGGATATAATGGGGCTGAAACTGACATTCCCTTTCTGACACACTTCTGGTGATGTCAGGGGGCGTGGCCAATGCTCCCTCTAAGCTGTGGAGTCTTGTGAGCAAAAATCCTACTTTGTGAGCTCCTGGCATTAAAGTTGTGAGTGAGCGATTTGGCTGCTGCATAAATTAGTCAGCTCTGGAGCCATCCCTTCCTGAGCTCAGACAAAAATGTGTGAGCCAGAGGCTAAAAAACTGTGAGCTAGCTCACACTAACTCAGCTTAGAGGGAACACTGGTCATGGCATATGCTAATGAGTTATGCTAATGAGTTATGCTAATGAGCTCCTGCACCTCTTTTTCTACGAAAGGACCCCTGCCTAAAAGAACAAACATTGTGTGTCGGTGTCTGCCCTCGGGTCCCTAGTCGGCACTGTCGCAAGCTGGACCCTGCACGGAAGAGGAAATAAAATCCTCCAAAAAACTGAAAAGGGGAAAAGAACGCTGATGTTTTATGGATGCTATTTATAGAAGCTGCTGTAATGGTGGCCAAGTATTTTAGAATTCCTTCTAATCAGGACTTCTTTTTGAAAAAGGGGTGCTGGAACTCTCAAGACGGAAGTGAAGTTTTCAATCTGTCTTCTGAAAACTCATGAACTTTTAAACATTTTAAAAACAATTTTTTCGAAGAGGTTCCGGAAAGCCCTACTTCTGATAGTAAACATAATGGACAGGAGTCTATCACAGGCAGGGCTCCCTCCCTCCCTCCCTCCCTTCCTCCCTTCCTTCCTTTCGTGCCAGAACTCTCAAGAGGGAAAGAAAGTTTTCCATCTGTATACTGTATCCTGGAAACTCAAGAACTTTTAAACATTTTTAAAAGAATTTTGTTGAAGAGGTTCCGGAACTCTATTCCGTCTGGTTCCCCCTGGGTTTGGGCCACTGTGTGACACAGAGTGTGTTGGACTGGATGGGCCACTGGCCTGATCCACCATTGGCTTCTTTTATGTTCTTGCATAACCCTAGTGCCGCGGCACTGCTTGCCCTCCCCACTGGGCCTGGATGCCTAAAAAAAAGTTTGGCTCTTTTAAAGACTCCAGAGCCAAGCAAGTTTCAAAAAAAGACAGCAAAGAATTGGTGGCTCTCAGCCCCACACCCTCTCCTCCGCCCTACCCTCCGCCAATGCACCACCAGAACAGAGATCCTTCAAGGGATCTTGGAATGCTTTCGATTCCCTCTTTGACGTGCAATGGTCAGAAAGCAACACTTTCGTTTCCTTGGAGTGGAAAAAATTAGTACAGGACCTCCTGAGTGATGCAAAAGCCTCAAAAGATTAAAGAGCAAATATTTAACATTGCATTGGTATCTGCGTTCGGGTCTCTCACTGGCAATGCCACAAGCCAGACTGAAATGAAAACTCTGCATGGAAGAGGATGTAAAATCCTCCAAAAAACTGAAAGGGGAAAAGAACGCTGATGTTTTAGGGGTTCTGTTAACAGAAACTGCTGTAACTGTGGGCAAGTATATAGGAATCCTTCTAATAGTAAATGTGATGGTCCGGTCAATGCTCCCTCTCAGCTGTAGAGTCTTGTGAGCAAAAATCCTACTTTGTGAGCTACTGGCATTAAAGCTGTGAGTGAGCGATTTGGCTACTTCCTGAGCGAAGACAAAAATGTGTGAGCCGGAGGCTAAAACTTGGTGAGCTAGCTCATACTAACTCAGCTTAGAGGGAACACTGGCTCCGGAGTCTATCAACAGGACAGCGAAATGGGCTCACACTGGGAAAAGGTGCCTATCGTACTTGCCTTTCCAAAATCATGACAGTAGGTGTTAGTTCATGAATTTTAAAAGAAGCTACACACGCCCTCCCAAATTGTCTGGTAAGGACTGAGCGTGCTCATTGCCCTCTGCGAGGCATAGAATGTTGAGGGCCGTTGCTCATCAGCTAGGTTTGCCAACCCCCAGGTGGGGGCTGGAGATTCTTCAGAATCACAACTGATCTCCAGGCGACAGAGATCAGTTCACCTGGAAAAAATGGCCACCTTCGAAGGTGGACTCTGTGGCATTATATCCCATGGAAGTCCCTCCCCTCCCCAAACCCCGCCCTCCTCAGGCTCCACCCCTAAAATCTCCATGGATTTCCCAACTCAGATTTGGTAGCCCAATATTACTTATAGATTGGCCCTGCACTTCCAGGTGGAAGAGCAGGACGAAGATGATAACAACAGGTGTGGAGAATTCCCACAGTGGACATTTCTCAGTAATTTCGTTTCTACAGATCCTAGGGAGGCAGCTGAATTGCCACCATTTTCACAAGATGTCTCTAAATACTGAAAACAGGGGTGATGGTTTAACAAAGATCGGGACAAGGGCTTCTGCAGGAGGAAGAAGAGGAGGAGGAGGAGAAGAGTTGGATTTATACCCCACCCTCCACTATCCAAAGGAGTCTCAGAGTGGCTTACAATCTCCTTCCCCTTCCCCTCCCCACAGCAGACACCCTGTGAGGTAGGTGGGGCTGAGAGAGCTCTCCCAAGGACTGCCCTTGAGAGGACAGCTCTGAGAGAACTGGTGACTGACGTAAGGTGACACCGGCAGCTACATAAGAACATAAGAGAAGCCAGTGTTGGATCAGGCCAGAATAGAGTCCGTGCTCCTAACCACTACACCAAACTGGGCTGATAGGTAGAATTGCCAACCTCCTGGTGGTGGCTAGAGATCTCCTGGGACCTCCAGGCAACAGAGATCAGTTCCCCTGGAGAACAGCAGATGTGCTATTAATAGAAGTGGAGAAATTATGTGGCTTTGACAGCCGAGAGGAGGGACTGCCACATAGAACTTCAAATGGATGAAGAACTTGACAATTAGAAGTTCAGAGTGACTATATGGACAGGTATTTGACCTAAGCACTTTGTTCACTATTGAGGATTTATATGCAGAGGTCATTTCAAGCAGGAACGCCGTTCCGGGAGTAACAAGCCCAGGAGCGGGTGCATGTGGTGATGCGCTGTAGAAAAAAGCAAAAGCATACTCACTTGACCTGTATTTTCATGCTTGTTGTAGGGTAGCATCCCTGCAAGAGCAAAGGAAACCTAAAGTGTCTTTAGTCAAAGTGTAAAGCTGGCTCGCCAACTCTGAGTTGGGAAATACCTGGAGATTTTTGGGGTGGAGCCTGAGCGGTGAGTGTTGCCTTCTGGCACACTTCTGGTGATGTCAGGGGGTGTGGCATATGCAAATAAGTTATGCTAATGAAGAAGAAGAAATTGGATTTATATCCCACCCTTCACTACCCAAGGGAGTGTCAGAGCGGCTTACAAACTCCTTTCCCTTCCCCTCCCCACGACAGATACCCTGTGAGGTAGGAGGGGCTGAGGGAGCTCTGAGACAACTATCCTTGAGAGAACAGCTGTGCCAGAGCTATGCCTTGCCCAAGGTCATCCAGCAGGTGCAAGTGGAGGAGTGGGGAATCAAACCCGGTTCTCCCAGATTAGAGTCCCCACTTACTTAACCACTACACCAAACTGGCTCCAATCCTCCCTCTCCTCCTCCTTCTCCTCTTCTTCTTCTTCTTTTTCTTCTTCTATCTAATTCGACTGTCAAACTCCTTTCTCCGCAGAGATGCTCAAGGGAGTGAAAGTGTTAAAACCAGATAAAAGCCTCGCAGTGGTTGGCTGGGAAAAATCCCAGCTGAAGCAAGCAAAATCGACCTAGACAGTGGCAGCGTGAGCCGGTGCGGAGGGCTGTGTTAAAACAACAAAACATGTGACGTAAGTGGTTATTATTCGACCTCCGGTCCCTGCCCCTCAACCTGGAGCTTCCATCCAGCAGCCAGCATAAGGCAGAGTTGGTGACTGTTGTGTTTGTGTTTTGGATCATTGAAGCAGCAATAGCTTGAAAGGGCTTTGGTATCCTAAAGCTCCATGCCCTATTGGCTGATGAATAAAGACTCCCATTGGTCCTAAAGCCAATCTAGATACCCAATCGCTGAGCCCTGCTTGGGTCCAATAATATTGCTTGTATATAGTTACTTGGTTGAAAGTTATGTGTTGGAACAGTATAAATTAAGGTGCTGCACTCATAGAGCTGTCTTTGGAGCTGAGCAGTATCACTGAATAAAAGCCTGTTATTTGAATTCATTGCCTCCCACTCAATACTTAAAAGTGACTGTAATGAATGGACCAGAAATAATCCCCCTTCCTGCTTCGAGGCAGAATGAACATAAAACCACGGGCATGCACAGAAAAGGGCGGGAGATGGGGGGGCAGGTTTGGAAATGCCTGGAGATTTGGGGGGGTGGCGCCTGAGAAGGGCGGGGTTTGGGGAGGGGAGGGACTTCAGTGGGGTTGAATGCCATAGAGTTCACCTTCGAAGGCAGCCATTTTCTCCAGGGGAGCTGATCGCTGTTGCCTGGAGATCCGTTGTAATAGCGGGAGATCTCCAGCCGCCACCTGGAAGCGTATCAAAAAACCAGGCTTCGGTGTAAACGTCGAGAGAAACATGAAACTCACTGAAGGGAAACCACTATTGTCTTAATATTAGCACGCTCTGTTAATACTTTTTATATTGCAAATATCTATCAGAAACAACATTCATTGTGTAAAACACATTTCATGAGTATATAAGTAAATCTATGTTGGTTTGTGGTCTCCTGGTGGGGCCTGGAGATCTCCCACTTTTACAACTGATCCCCAGACTACAGAGATCAGCTGCCCTGGAGAAAATGGCTACTTTGGAGGGTGGACTCATTGTATCATGCTGAGGCCCCCCCCTCCCCAACCCCCCCCCCTCCCCAGGCTCCACCCCCAAAGTCTCCAGGTATTTTCCAGCCCAGACCTGGCAACTCTAGTGGTCAAAGACTATAGAGAATTGTACTAATACAATACAAAATTTATAAAAACAGTCCTGGCTAGTCGTCTGTGGATTCTTTCTGCGACGTTATCACTTGAAGGCGTCTTAATGGAGCGGTAAAGAAAAAAACGGACTGAAAAGCCTTCATTTTTTTTTCAGGCTCTTGACCAACGCATAGAACTTCATCCACCGTCATCCATTAGAAACACAGAAATAAACCTTCAATAACACGGAGTATGTAGAGGTAGACTGCGTCGCCACATGGAGGTTCCATTTAACAACCATTGATAAGTCTCTTCTGCTTGAAGGCGTCTGATCCTTAATAAGGTTCACCTGGTCCACCATTAGGCGTAGGGTTGCCAGCCTCCAGGTGGCTGCTGGAAATCTCCAACTATTACGATTGATCTCCAGATGACTAAGATCAGTTCCTCTGGAGAAAATGGCTGCTTTGGAGAGTGGACTCTATGGCATTATACCCTGCTGAGGACCCTCCCCAGGCTCCACCCCCGAAATCTCCATGTGTTTTGCAACCCAGAGCCGGCAACCCTAGTTAGGCATGTATAGGGTTGCCAATCCCCAGTTGGGGGCAGGGGATCCCCGGTTTGGAGCCCCTCCCCCCACTTCAGGGTTATCAGAAAGTGGGGGCGGAATGTCCAGTGGGCACTCCATTATACCCTAAGAAGACTGGTCCCCATAGGGTATAGTGGAGAATCCATCCATGGGTATCTGGTGCTCGGGGGGGGGGGGCTGTTTTTTGAGGTAGAGGCACCAGCTTTTCAGAATAACATCTGGTGCCTCTCCTCAAAAAAACAAACAAAAAAACCCCCAAGTTTCAAAAAGATTGGATGGGGGGGTCCAATTCTATGAGCCCCCAAAGAAGGTGCCCCCATCCTCCATTATTCCCAATGGAGGGAAGGCACTTAAAAGGAATAAGGCCCTTTAACATGTGATGGCCGGAACTCTCTTTGGAGTTCAGTCATGCTTTTCCCCTCCCCTCTCCCAGAGTGATGTCACAGTCGTGTTCCTGGCTCCACCCCCAACGTCTCCTGGCTCCACCCCCAACATTCCCAGATATTTCCTGAGTTGGACCTGGCGACCCTAGGCATGTTGAACAGGGCCTGGCTGGATAGGCAGTTTCCGCACCACCTACTCCTTGAACAGTGCAATGCACAGAGGAAGGTGTCTTCCCTCCCACCTTTCCATGCTGTGTCAGAGAGACTGGGGTTGAGGGGGGGTGCTCCACTTGGTAGCTTCTAAAATATTACGTGGAATCTCTTTGCTCCCCATTTTCCTCCCCTCCCCCTTTAGCTGCTGATACTTACTAGAGTGCCAATTCCAGCTTGGGAAATTTCTGGAGATTTCGGAGGAAGAACCTGGGGGTTTGGGGAGGGGAGGGACCTCCATGGGGTATCTTGCCATAGTAGGGTTGCTAGCTCCTGGTAGGGAAATACCTGGAGATTTTGGGAGTGGAGCCTGAGGAGGGCTGGGTTTAAGGAAGGAGGGAACTTCAAACGCCGCAGAGTCCGCATTCCAAAGCGGCCGTTTTTGCCAGGCGGAACTGATTGCTGCCGCCTGGAGATCAGTTGTAATCCTGAGGAATCTCCAGCGCCCCCCCCCCCCCCCGGAAGTTGGCGAACCTAGCTGCAGATCAACGGCCCTCAACATTTTATGCCTCGCAGAGGGCAGTGAGCATGCTCAGTCCTTACAGGACTATAAGGTCCTTAATGGCGACCGCCACGTGGTCACCGCAACGCACATGGTCGGCCTAGCTGCAGCAATAGCCCGACCGGATCGTAGTTTAGCCCAGTCTCTCACAAGGGTTCCTTAAAGGGACCTATGGGGCACAACCGTGGGAAACTGCACCTATCCGCTGTATTGGGCGAGGCCGGGGGCGCGGCTGAAATGGGAATATAAGCAGACCCGCGGACTTCTGGACCTCATGTCATCTTCTCCACTCAATAAACTTCATGAGCTGATTTCACTACAAGCGTCTCTGACTCCAGTACTTTATACGGACCATTTGGGGGGGGGGGGGGGGCGTGTAGCTTCTTTTAAAATTTATGAACTAACGCTTACCTTCATGGGTTTGGATAGGTAGGTATGATAGGCACCTTTCCCAAGCGTGAGCCCAACTGGCTGTCCTATTGATAGACTCCGGACTACCACATTTACTATGAGAAGGATTCCTAAAACACTCGGCCGCAATTACAGCAGTTTCTATAAATAGCACCCATTAGAAATCAATGTTCTTTTTCCCTTTTCGGGTTTTTTGGGGGGGGGGAGGATTTTATTTCCTCTTCCATTGCTGAGTTTTAAATTTCAGCCTGGCTTGCAACGATGCCAGTGAGGGGCCTGAACGCAGATACCAAAATTAAATATTTGCTCTTTTTAATCTCTTGAGGCTCTCACATTACTCAGGAGGGCCTGGGCTCTTTTCATCAATTCAAAGGAAACGAAAGTTTGGCTTTTTGACCGTTGGGCGTCAAAGACGGAACCGAAAACATTCCAAGATCCCTTGAGGGCTTCTGTTCGTGGAGGACAGGGCGTGGGGCTGACACCTGCCCATTCTTTGCTTGCTTGCTTTTTGGAAACTTGCTTAGCTTTGGAATCTTTAAAAGAGCCAAACTTTTTTTTAGGCATCCAAACCCAATGGGGCGGGCAAGCAGAGCCTCGGCGCTAGGGTTATGCGAGAACGTAAGTGAAGCCATGTTGGATCAGGCCAGTGGCCCATCCAGTCCAACACTCTTGTGTCACGCAGTGGTCAAAACCCAGGGGGCACCAGGAGGTCCACCAGAAGGGCCAGAACTCCAGAAGCCCTCCCTCTGCTGCCCCTCCCCACCACCAAGAACACAGAGCATCACTGCCTCAGACTGGGTGTAGTCCTGGAGGCCTCCTTGTCAGTGGAGGCCCAGGTCTCAAACGTTGCCAGGTTGGCATTCTTTCAGCTCTGCCAGGTGAGGCAACTGGCCCCTTAGCTGTCTCGCCCCAACCTAGCTACAGTAATCCACGCAACAGACTGCCCTTGAGGCTGATCTGGAAGTTCCAGCTTGTCCAGCATGCAGTGGCCCAGGTACTCAGGGGGACACAGATAACTGTACGTATACAACCTGTGCTTCGTCAGCTGCACTGGCTCCAAGTTGAGTGCCGGCTCACCTTCAAGGTTTCGGTCTTGACTTTTAAGGTCCTAAACGGTCAGGGACCAACGTACCTATGGGCAGGGGTCCTTTCATAAAAAAAGAGGTGCAGGAGCTCATTAGCATAACTTATTTGCATATGCCACACCCCCTGACGTCACCGGAAGTGTCAAAAGGCCACACATCCCTGATGTCATCGGCAGTGTGTCAGAAGGCAAGAAGGGAGGGAGGGAGGGGGAAGGAAGGAAAGGAACAGGAAGGAAGGTAGGTAGGTAGGTGGGGGGAGAGAGAGAGAAGGAAGGAAGGAAGGAAGGAAGGAAGGGGGAAAGGAAGGAACAGGAAGGAAGGAAGGAAGGGGGAAAGGAAGGAACAAGAAGGTAGGTAGGTAGGTGGGGGGAGAGAGAGAGAAGGAAGGAAGGGAGAGAGGAAGGAAGGGGGAAAGGAAGGAACAGGAAGGTAGGTAGGTAGGTGGGGAGAGAGAGAAGGAAGGAAGGAAGGGGCGCTTCTCCCCCCCACTGGGGCCAGCGTTTCCCTCCCTCCCTCCCTCCCTCCCCCCTCTTGCTTGGGCCCCAGGGGCTTCACGCCTCTGGGGCCCGGCTTCTCCCTCCCTTGCTCCCCCCTCGGGCCCGGGAGCAGTGAGTGGGGGAGGGAGGGAAGGAGGGGGCTTCTTCCCGGGGCCGGGGCACTTGCCCCCACCTTCACGCCTCTGGGGCCCGGCTTCTCCCTCCCTTGCTCCCCCCTCGGGCCCGGGAGCAGTGAGTGGGGGAGGGAGGGAAGGAGGGGGCTTCTTCCCGGGGCCGGGGCACTTGCCACAGCCCCGGGAGTGTGAGTGGGGGGAAGGAGGGAAGGGGGTTCTCCCCGGGCCAGCGGCAGCCTGCCGCGGCCCGGGAAGAGTGAAGGGGGGAGGGGAGGGGCTTTTTCCCGGGCCGGCGGCGGCCTGCCGCTGCCGGAAAGAGTGAGCGGGGGCGGGGCTTTGTTAAGTCCTCGCCCCCGCCCTCCTCTCTCCCGGAGCGGCGCCCCAGCGCGCCCCGGCCCCGACGGAGCCCTGCCTATGGGACCACCTCTCCTGTTATGTCCCCCTTCCCTCCTGCTTTAAAGGGCCCTCCAGCTGGTTGGCGGGCCATGTGGTCCCCCGCCAATCAGCTGAAGCCCTTTAAATCAGACAGGAGGGAAAGAGAGGGGTGGCCAGGCAGGTGGTCGCTCTTGGGGTGGAGGTTTGGGGGCAGGGCTTCCCCCAATGGCCAGTTGGCCAGGGATGGATTGAAGCCCACAGAAGTGGGGAACCCCACCCGGATCTGGGTGCTGGCAACCCTCCTTCCAATAGATGTTGGTTACTTGAGCGTAGTGCTCTCTGGGGGACTCATGTTCTTGCATAACCCTAGCGCCGAGGCTCTGCTTGCCCACCCCGTTGGGTTTGGATGCCTAAAAAAAAGTTTGGCACTTTTAAAGATTCCAAAGCTAAGCAAGTTTCAAAAAAGCAAGCAAGCAAAGGATGGGGAGGTGTCAGCCCCACGCCCTGTCCTCCACGAACAGAAGCCCTCAAGGGATCTTGGAATGTTTTCGGTTCCGTCTTTGACGCCCAACGGTCAAAAAGCCAAACTTTCGTTTCCTTTGAATTGATGAAAAGAGCCCAGGCCCTCCTGAGTAATGTGAGAGCCTCAAGAGATTAAAAAGAGCAAATATTTAATTTTGGTATCTGCGTTCAGGCCCCTCACTGGCATCGTTGCAAGCCAGACTGAAATTTAAAACTCAGCAATGGAAGAGGAAATAAAATCCTCCCCCCCCCCAAAAAAAAACCCGAAAAGGGAAAAAGAACACTGATTTCTAATGGGTGCTATTTATAGAAACTGCTGTAATTGCGGCCGAGTGTTTTAGGAAGCCTTCTCATAGTAAATGTGGTAGTCCGGAGTCTATCAATAGGACAGCCAGTTGGGCTCACGCTTGGAAAAGGTGCCTATCATACTTGCCTATCCAAACCCATGAAGGTAAGCGCTAGTTCATAAATTTTAAAAGAAGCTACCCCCCCCCCCAAATGGTCCGTATAAAGTACTGGCAGGGGTCCGTTGGGGCCGGAGCGAGGTGGAGCAAAGCTCCGCCAGCTCAGGAGTGGCCACTAGGGCAGCCACCGGCCAAATCAGATTCTCTAATCTAATTCAGCCTGCTGCTGAATTGCCGCCGAAATTCGGTGGCAAATTTAAAAGCAACTGGAGGGAAGGGGGTTTGAGGGAGAGGCTCCAAACTTGCAGGGTAGCTGCTGGGGCCTCTCCTTGAAATACCCACCAAGTTTCAAAAAGATTGGACCAGGGGGTCCAATTCTATGGGCCCCCAAACAGGTTGCCCCCATTCCCTCCATTGTTCTCTATGGGAGGAAAAAAGGTAACATTTTTTCCCCAACCATAGAGAACAATGGAGGGGATGGGACAACCTGTTTGGGGGCCCATAGAATTGGACCCCCTGGTCCAATCTTCTTGAGACTTGGTAGGTATTTCGAAGAGAGGCCCCAGCAGCTACCCTGCAAGTTTGGAGCCTCTCCCTCAAACCCCCTCCCCTCCAGCCCCTCATATACCCTATGAGTTTTTGCCATTGATTTCAATGGCCCATAGGGTATAATGGGGCTGAAACTGACATTCCCTTTCTGACACACTTCTGGTGATGTCAGGGAACGTGGCATATGCTAATGAGGTATGCTAATGAGTTATGCTAATGAGTTCCTGCACCTCTTTTTCTACGAAAGGACCCCTGAGTACTGGAGTCGGAGACACTTGTAGTGAAATTAGCTCATGAAGTTTATTGAGTGGAGAAGATGACATGAGGTCCGGAGGTCCGGGGGTCTGCTTATATTCCCATTTCAGTCGCGCCCCCGGCCTCGCCCAATACAGCGGATAGGTGCAGTTTCCCACGGTTGTGCCCCATAGGTCCCCTTAGGGCTGCCAAGTCCCCCAGGAGGGCGGGGGAAACACCAATTTTTAAAGCTTACCCCCGCTTTTTCAAAATTGGCCACCGGGGGAGGCAATGGCTGCCAGCAGGGGAACGTCGGAGTCTGCCCTGGCCTCTCCCTGCCAGGCCTGAACTTCTTAAAAGGGAAATGTCTGCAGAGAGCCTGCCCTGCAGTAAAAAGCCTCAACAGACATTTCCCCTTTAAGAGCCGAGCGAGCAAGAGAGCCCCGCCCAGAGATTAAGGAGGGACTAGGCTCTTTCTACTGAAGGGCCTGCTTTTGCATGTGGCTTGCAAGGTTGCTGGGGTAGGTGCCTCTGCCAGCTCTTTTCCTTCTTTCTCTCTCTCCCCCTCCCCCTTTCTTTCTTTCTTTCTTTCTTTCTTTCTTTCTTTCTTTCTTTCTTTCTTTCTTTCTTTCTTTCTTTTTCTGTCTGTCTGTCTGTCTGTCTCTCTCTCTGTCCCCATCCAGCAGAGGTCTATCAGTGGCTATTATTAGCCACAAGGTCTAAATGGAACCCTTTGTCTGGGGCAGTGATGCTCTGCATTCTTGGTGCTTGGGGGGCAACAGTGGGAGGGCTTCTGGAGTTCTGGCCCCGCTGCTGGACCTCCTGAGGGCACCTGGTATTTTTGGCCACTGTGTGACACAGAGTGCTGGACTGGATGGGCTGTTGGCCCGATCCACTGTGGCTTCTCTCCTGTTCTTATGATATGAAAATCATATTTAGCACTTGTGTAGCACTTAGTGCTTCATATTCTGCCGAGATGAGGAAGGATTCAGTAGGGCCGTTGCTCAGTGATAGAGCATCTGCTTGACATGCAGGAGGTATCAGCCTCTTCAGCTAAAAAAGGATCAGGTAATAGGTGACATTAAAGATCTCAGCCTGAGACCCTGGAGAGCCACTACCAGTCTGAGTAGTCAATACTGACCTTGATGGACCAATGGCTTGATTCAGTATTAGGAAACTTCATGAGTTCATGTGTCAGCATGTGGAAGCAACATCACAGGATGTGACATCACAAAATGATGTCACTTCCTTTCTCCTGGCTCCACCCCCAAAGTCTCCTGGCTCCATCCCCAAAGTCCTCAGATATTTCCCAAGTTGGACTTGGCAGCCCTAGGTCCCTTTAAGGAACCCTTGTGAGAGACTGGGCTAAACTACGATCTGGTCGGGCTATTGCTGCAGCTAGGCCGACCATGTGCGTTGCGGTGACCACGTGGCGGTCGCCATTAAGGACCTTATAGTCCAGTAAGGACTGAGCATGCTCACTGCCCTCTGCGAGGCATAAAATGTTGAGGGCCGTTGATCTGCAGCTAGGTTTGCCAACTTCCGGGGGGGGGGGGGGGGCTGGAGATTCCTCAGGATTACAACTGATCTCCAGGCGACAGCAATCAGTTCCGCCTGGCAAAAACGGCTGCTTGGGAATGCGGACTCTGTGGCGTTTGAAGCTCCCTCCTTCCCTAAACCCAGCCCTCCTCAGGCTCCACTCCCAAAATCTCCAGGTATTTCCCCACCAGGAGCTGGCAACCCTACTATGGCAAGATACCCCATGGAGGTCCCTCCCCTCCCCAAACCCCCAGGTTCCTCCTACAAAATCTCCAGAAATTTCCCAAGCTGCAATTGGCACCCTAGTAAGTATCAGCAGCTAAAGAGGGGTGGGGGAGGAAAATGGGGAGCAAAGGCAGAGCTCATTTTGTAGCAGGAGCTCCTTTGCATGTTAGGCCACACACCCCTAATGTAGCCAATCCTCAAAGAGCTTACAGAGCTCTTCTTACAGGGGCTACTGTAAGCTCTTGGAGGACTGGCTACATCAGGGGTGTGTGGCCTAATATGCAGAGGAGCTCCGGCTACGAAATGAGCCCTGAGCAAAGGGATTCCACGTAATATTTTAGCAGCTACCAACCGGAGCACCCCCCCTCAACCCCAGTCTCTCTGACACAGCGTGGAAAGGTGGGAGGGAAGACACCTTCCACGGTGCGGTGCGTTGTTCAAGGAGTAGGTGGTGAGGAAACTGCCTATCCAGCCAGGCCCTGTTCAACATGCCTAGGGTCGCCAGGTCCAACTCAGGAAATATCTGGGAATGTTGGGGGTGGAGACAGGAGACTTTGGGGGTGGAGCCAGGAGCACGACTGTGACATCACTCTAGGAGAGCGGAGGGGAAAAGCACGGCTGAACTCCAAAGAGAGTTCCGGCCATCACATGTTAAAGGACCTTATTCCTTTTAAGTGCCTTCTCTCCATTGGAAATAATGGAGGATGGGGGCACCTTCTTTTGGGGGTCATAAAATTGGACACACCCCCGTCCAATCTTTTTGAAACTTGGAGTGTTTTTTTGTTTTTTTGAGGAGAGGCACCAAATGCTATTCTGAAAATTGGTGCCTCTACCTCAGAAAACAGCACACACACACACCCCAACCACCAGATACCCATGGATGGATTCTCCACTATACCCTATGGGGACCAGTCTTCATAGGGTATAATGGAGTGCCCACTGGACATTCTGTCCCTGCTGTCTGATAACCCTGAAGTGGGGGAGGGGCTCCAAACCAGGGCATCCCCTGCCCCCAACTGGGGATTGGCAACCCTATACATGCCTAACTAGGGTTGCTAGCTCTGGGTTGCAAAATACATGGAGATTTGGGGGGTGGAGCCTGGGGAGGGTGGAGTTTGGGGAGGGGAGGGACATCAGCAGGATATATTTACATACTACCCACCCTCCAAAGCAGCCATTTTCTCCAGAGGAACTGATCTTAGTCGTCTGGAGATCAATCGTAATAGTGGGAGATTTCCAGCAGCCACCTGGAGGCTGGCAACCCTACGCCTAATGGAGGACCAGGTGAACCTTATTAAGGATCAGACGCCTTCAAGCAGAAGAGACTTATCAATGGTTGTTAAGTGGAACCTCCATGTGGCGACGCAGTCTACCTCTACATCAGGGGTGGCCAACCTTGCTTAACGTAAGAGCCACATAGAATAAACGTAAGAGCCACATAGAGATGTCTGAGAGCCACAAGACAGGAACAAATATCACACACACGTTTTTATTTGTTAAAATATGCAAATTTGCTTTTTATTAACGTTAAATGGGACTGCCAAAAATAAAAACAAACGAGGAAAACCAGTTATAAGAAAGAGAGAGAGAGAAACTAGGAAAGCAAATAGATGGGAGGGAGGAGGGAAGGAAGGAAGGGAGAAAGAGAGAAAAAGCATGCCTCCCCTTCGCTTCCCCAGCCGCCCTGCCAGGAGCCGCACAATATGTGTGAAAGAGCCGCATGTGGCTCCCGAGCCACAGGTTGGCCACCCCTGCTCTACATACTCCGTGTTATTGAAGGTTTATTTCTGTGTTTCTAATGGATGACGGTGGATGAAGTTCTATGCGTTGGTCAAGAGCTTGAAAAAAAAATGAAGGCTTTTCAGTCCGTTTTTTTCTTTACCGCTCCATCAAGACACCTTCAAGTGATAACGTCACAAAAAGAATCCACAGACGACTAGCCAGGACTGTTTTTATAAATTTTGTATTGAATTAGTACAATTATCTATAGTCTTTGACCACTAGAGTTGCCAGGTCTGGGCTGGAAAATACCTGGAGACTTTGGGGGTGGAGCCTGGGGAGGGTGGGGTTGGGGAGGGGAGGGACCTCAGCATGATACAATGAGTCCACCCTCCAAAGCAGCCATTTTCTCCAGGGGAGCTGATCTCTGTAGTCTGGGGATCAGTTGTTAAAGCAGGGCTCATTTCATAGTGGGAGCTCCTTTGCATATTAGGCCACACACCCCTGTTGTAGCCAATCCTCCAAGAGCTTACAGTAGCCCCTGTAAGAAGAGCTCTGTAAGCTCTTGGAGGATTGGCTACATTAGGGGTGTGTGGCCTAATATGCAGAGGAGCTCCTGCTACGAAATGAGCCCTGTAAGTGGGGGACCTCCAGGCCCCACCTGGAGGCTGGCAACCCTACTGACCACAGTCCGACATAGATTTACTTATACTCATGAAATGTATTTTACACAATGAATGTTGTTTCTGATAGATATTTGCAATATAAAAAGTATTAACAGAGCGTGCTAATATTAAGACAACAGTGGTTTCCCTTCAGTGAGTTTCATGTTTCTCTCAACGTTTACACCGAAGCCTGGTTTTTTGATACGCTTCCAGGTGGCGGCTGGAGATCTCCCGCTATTACAACGGATCTCCAGGCAACAGCAATCAGCTCCCCTGGAGAAAATGGCTGCCTTCGAAGGTGAACTCTATGGCATTCAACCCCACTGAAGTCCCTCCCCTCCCCAAACCCCGCCCTTCTCAGGCGCCACCCCCCAAATCTCCAGGCATTTCCAAACCTGCCCCCCCCCATCTCCCGCCCCCTTCTGTGCATGCCCGCGGTTTTATGTTCATTCTGCCTCGAAGCAGGGAGGGGGATTATTTCTGATCCATTCATTACAGTCACCAATTCTGCCTTATGCTGGCTGCTGGATGGAAGCTCCAGGCTGAGGGGCAGGGACTGGAGGTCGAATAATAACCACTTACGTCACATGTTTTGTTGTTTTAACACAGCCCTCCGCACCGGCTCACGCTGCCACTGTCTAGGTCGATTTTGCTTGCTTCAGCTGGGATTTTTCCCAGCCAACCACTGCGAGGCTTTTATCTGGTTTTAACACCTTCACTCCCTTGAGCATCTCTGCGGGGAAAGGAGTTTGACAGTCAAATTAGATAGAAGAAGAAGAAGAGGAGGAGGAGGATTGGAGCCAGTTTGGTGTAGTGGTTAAGTAAGTGGGGGCTCTAATCTGGGAGAACCAGGTTTGATTCCCCACTCCTCCACTTGCACCTGGCTGGATGACCTTGGGCAAGCCATAGCTCTGTACCAGCTGTTCTCTCAAGGACAGCTTGGGAAAGAGCTCTCTCAGCCTCATCTACCTCACAGGGTGTCTGTTGTGGGGAGGGGAAAGGAAAGGAGTTTGTAAGCCGCTCTGAGACTCCAAGTGAAGGGCGGGGTATAAATCCAATCTTCTTTTCTTCTTGGATTTCTACCCCACCCTTCACTACCTGAAGGGATCTCAGAGGGACTTACAATCTCCTTTCCTTTCCCCTCCCCACAACAGACACCCTGGGAGGTCCGTGGGGCTGAGAGAGCTCTTTTGAGAACCGCCCATGAGAAAACAGCTCTGAGAGAACTTGTGACTGACCCAAGGTCACGCCAGCAGCTGCATGTGGGGGAGTGGGGAATCAAACCCGGTTCCTCCAGAATAGAGTCCGTGCTCCTAACCACTACATCAAACTGGGCTGATAGGTAGAATTGCCAACCTCCTGCTGGTGGCTGGAGATCTCCTGGGACCTCCGGGCAACAGAGATCAGTTCCCCTGGAGAACAGCGGATGTGCTATTAATAGAAGTGGAGACATTATGTGGCTTTGACTGCGGAGAGGAGGGACTTTGAATGGACACACAGAACTTTGAATGGAAGAAGTTGACAATTAGAAGTTCAGAGTGACTATGTGGACAGTTATTTGACCTAAGCATGTTGTTCATTATTGAGAACTAATACGTATTGTGAAAATCTATTAATGTTAAAAATCTTTATAGTAAACCCAAACCCCACCCTTCTCCACCTGCACCCCTCAAACCTTTCCCACCCTGGAGCTGGCAACCCCAGGCTTACTCCCAGGAAACTGTTCTTAGGACTGCTGCCTAGGTGTGAAAGGGACACGTGCGTATCTATCGGCCCAGTACATTTTAAGCTCTCCTGCCTTTTTTCTAAAGAGCTCAAGGTGGACTACATGGGGCTCTTTAGCTTGGAGAAACGACAGCTGAGGGGGTGACATGATCGAGGTTTATAAGATTATGCGTGGGATAGATCAGGCAGAGAAAGAGGTACTTTTCCCCCTTTCTCACAAGACAAGAACTCGTGGGCCCTCCATGAAACTGCTGAGCAGTCAGGTTAGAACAGATAAAAGGAAGTACTTCTTCACCCAAAGAGTGATTAACATGTGGAATTCATTGCCACAGGAGGTGGTGGCGGCTACAAGCATGGACGGCTTCAAGAGGGAATTGGATAAACGTATGGAGCAGAGGTCCATCAGTGGCTATTAGCCTCAAGGTTTAGATAGGATCTCTCAGTCTGGGGCAAGGGATGCTCTGTATTCTTGGTGCTTGGGGGGGGGCAACAGTGGGAGGGCTTTTAGTGTCCTGGTCCCACTGCTGGACCTCCTGATGGCACCTGGTGTTTTTGGCTACTGTGTGACAGAGTGTTGGACGGGATGGGCCATTGGTAGGGCTGCCAAGTCCCCCTGGGAGGGGGCGGGGAATCCCCTGCTAAAGGGGTCCCCAATCCGCCAGTCCAGATTTTGCCAGCAGGGGGATCCCACCCCTGAATCAGCCCGATCCGGCATGGGGGGGGGGAGGTGCAGGGAGGCATTAAAATGCCTCCCTCTGGCTTCCTCTGTCTGCTTACAGAAGCACAAGCAGAAGAAGCCCGACAGAGGCTCTCCCCCACCTTTCCTAGCTCGTTTGCCAGGCAAGCGAGCAAGGAAAGGCATGGGGGGGGGCGTGCAGGGAGGCATTGAAATGCCTCCCTCTGGCTTCCTCTGCCCGCTCGCCAAAGCGGGCAAGCAGAAAAAACCCAGCAGAGGCTCCCCGCCCGCCGCCGCCTTTCCTAGCTCGTTTGCCAGGCGAGCAAGCTAGGAAAGGCATGAGGGGGGGTGCAGGGAGGCATTGAAATGACGTCATCATGCTGCGTGCGCACGCGCGGCTCCCGGAACAGGAGCGGGACTCCCCCGCTCCTGGAGGTAAGTGACTTGGCAACCCTAGCCATTGGCCTGATCCAACATTGGCTTCTCTTATGTTTTTATATGTTCTTATGTTCTCCCTTCCTGTCTCATCCTCACAACAACCCTGTAAGGTAGGTTAGGCTGAGTGCGAGTGTCATTGGGCCATAGTTGCCCAGCGAGCTTCCCAGCCTCCCGGCTCTCCTGGCCCGACATCCACACACGTTAGACCAGCATGCAGGGGCGTTATTGTTGCTGCAAGTTTTACAGTTCACTGTGTCAACCTATAACATTATATATGAGGTCTAATTTTAGCACTCTTTGGTGACTGACTTACTGAAATCACTTGCCCTTACTGGAAGCAAGATGCTGGACTTTGACCAGTTCCAGAAGATCTGTTTTATATAGATCTTTTACAAACAGGAGAGGAAGAGAAAGAGCGGGAGAGGGAATGCAAACCCACGGCCATTTCTCAGGATTCTTCCAAACCCCAACTTCTATAATCTTCCAGCAAGCAATCGTGGAGCCCTCAGCTCAATGGTTGAGCATCTACTTGGCATGCAGAAAGTCCCCAGCTCAATACCCACCACGGCCTGCTAAAAGGTTCAGGGAGGAAGTGATGGGAAAGAAAACCCTGAAGAACCACTGCCAGTCTGAGTGGACAATATTGACCTCGACTGACCAATAATCTGATGTGGTCTACTGGTATTTTGGGGTGGGATCATGGCTCAGTGGTACAGCATCTGCTTGGCATGCAGAAGGTCCCCAGTTCAATTCCCGGCATCGCCAGTTAAAAGGACCAGGCAGGAGGTGATGTGAAAGACCTCCACCTGAGACCCTGAGAGCGGCTGCCAGTCTGAGTAGACAATACTAACCTTGATGGACCAAGGGTGGGGGAGGGCTGTAGCTCAGTGGAAGAGCCTCTGCTTGGCATGCAGAAGTTCCCAAGTTGGATCCCTGGAATCTCCAGTTGAAAGGACCAGGCAGTGGTGTAAGCAGCCAGACCCCTCCTGCGGAATGGCAGTCTGCACAAGACACCTTTCTTTTAATATCACCCCCAAAATCATTCGTACACTGTATAGCTTGGCCTAGAAGTGGAAACAAAATGGAGCTGGAGCGAATAAGATGGATGCTGGCCCGAGACTAGCCTGGGAAAACTATTTTGGGAAGGTGACTCAGGGTACTGACTTGTTAATAGATCTTTCCCCACCCTCAACAGAGATTGTTAATTTCATGGATGGGCTACTCAAGAAAAACACCCCTCATTGCACCTGGTCACACTTCCCCTGCCTATTTATCCTAGTCAATAGGTTGTTCATATAGTCCGATAGCCCCTCCCAACCTGTATGCAGGGGTCATCGGAAAACCAGTATCACCTTTAGTTTACATGGAGCAATTTCATAAGAAAACATTAACATTTTCAGTCTGCACCCAGCAATCTTATCAAGCACTATGAGCAGGGTTGCCAGGTCGACTTACCTGGCCAGCAGGGGTCTCTCGACATCCTTTCAGGAGACTGAAATTGATGTTGGGCATTTTCAGGCCTACTTCCAGTTTTAGGCCTAATTCCGGTTTCGGGCCTACTTCCAGTTGGGGGTGACACTGGTTTTGAGGAAAATTCTATGATAAATTTGGCTTCAAACCATCGAGTTTTGCCCCAAAACCAGAGCATCACCCCCAACCAGAAGCAGGCCTGAGACCGGAAGTAGGCCAAAAGGTGCCCGGCTGGGGGTGGGATATCCAGGCAAGAGCCTGCAAAAGTGAGCGTTCCCCCATTCCCACCTGAAGGCTGGCAACCTTAACCATTAGCCACACTCATGCAAACCATCACGAATTTCCCTCAGTTTTTGTCCACCCTTGGGAAAGCCATCAAGCCTCTCACAGCACTGTTTCACCCCTAAAGGATCCAATGATGGTATTATTTGGGGGCACCAATGTCAGATCACCCCAGGGTCAATTTTTCCTGTAACTGGACATGCTCCGCTCCACGGAGTCTGTGGGTGTTCTCAGTGGTAAACATTGCACCCCTGCTAGTTTGCTCATGAGCTTCTTCCTTCTCCTGGTTTCCTCACTGTCTTCCACGCTGACCGGTTCCCTCACTGGCTTCCGTGGACCTTGACTTCCAAGACTTGGTAAGTATCACCCTCTTCCCAAATCACCTTCCCCACTACTCCCTTAAATAGTTTGCGTCAGGGCTTTTTTTGTAGAAAAAGCCCACCGGGAACTCATTAGCATAATAGGCCACACCCAACAGCAGAAACTCATTAGCATATTAGGCCACACCCCTGACAGCACAGTTCCCTCCCAGAATCAGCTTCCACAGGCTTGCGGGGCACATGGGGAACCCGAGGGAAGGAAGGCAGTTTCTGGATTGGCTTCCCCAGGCGCCCCACAGCTGCGGAGCTAGGGCTGCCAAGTCAGCCTGGGGGGCGGGGGATCCCCCGCTACAGGGGTTCCCAATCTGCTGGCCAGCATTCGGCCAGCGGGGGAAACCCCACCCCCGAGGTGGTCCAGCCTGGACGACCTCCCTCATGTAATGATGTCACCCGGAAGTGACACCATCACGTTGGGGGCGTTGCCAGGGTGACGCTCTGGCAATCGCCCCAAAACTCTATGATACCATAGAGTTTTGGGGTGATTGCCAGAGCGTCGCCCTGGCAACGCCCCCAACGTGCTGACGTCACTTCCGGTGATGCCGCGCGCGTGCCGGGGAAGCTCCCAGCCAGCAGAGCTTCCCCCCCCCTCCGGTAAGTTTAATACACTTGGCAACCCTATGCGGGGCGCCTGGGGAACCCAAGGAGGGTGGCAGTTTAAACTGCCTTCCCTCCCTGGATCGGCTTGGCTTCCCCAGGCGCCCCACCATTTGCAAGGCGCCTGGGGAACCTGAGGGGGGGGAGGCTGTAGGCGTGGCCAACTCACAAGCCAGCCGGAACTCCGTTCCCGTGCATTCCTGCCCAAAAATAGCCCTGGTTTGCGTGTTTCCCCCATGTGCTTTGTGTGTATGTTTTTGCTCTTCATTCCTGATTTATTTGAGAGTTCTCAGGGAACAATCCTCGTAAACTTTGGTGGAGAACCTTGGTTCCCTTTGTTTCCAATTACACTTATTCCCCCAATGAATTTGGAGACCACCAATCTGGGTAACAGTAGGTGATAGGAAAGACCTCCCTGAGGCCCTGTAGAGCCGCTGTCAGAGTAGAGGATATTGATCTTGTCATACTCCGCTGCGGAATGCAGTGGGCTAGATGAACTCATACCAGGGCACTCCCTACAGTCCAGGAATTTCGGTTTTAAGACGAAGGCTATTTCCTGCCATGTCAATAAAGCAATGGGGACTTATGACAGTGTGTTGAGTACACAGAAAAATAAACAGTGCAAATATATAATAAAGGAGTTAAAACAAGTGTTCTCTCTAAGCTGCGTACGGCTGCTCATTAACACAGGAAGCCCTGCTCAGCAGCAGGCTGGAGCCGTGCGGGGTCTTGCACTGCCCACTGCCCATTTTAAGATCTCAGGAGTTAGTCTCTGTTTAAACTCTGCTCAGCAGGGGAAAACAATTAGATGGAACATTGGTTAACACACATGACAAACTACGGCTTGCCAGCCAAACTCCATTTCGAGTAGATCTTCGTCTGTCCATTTCTGGGTTATCCTGTTCGTTAATTTTACATCACCCACCAATGCAAAACAGGCCAAAAAATGTCTTTCACCTGAGCTGTAGGAGACACAAAATAACATCGGCCGTTATTTTCCATAGCCGCAATCGCTCACAAACCATTGGATCCCCTTGGGCGATTCCGCACCAGCGCCTTCTCCGACGTTACCACTCAATATATTTCGGCGCAAGCAAGCGTTTTCACATAGTTTGCATTGGAATTAGTTAAAACCTGATTTTTCTGTGGAAATTCCCCGCATTTTCCCGATCCTTGATTTTCAGGGTTTTTTTCTCTGCTGCGATTTGGAGCACGGATGGTTCCTGTGCGGAACACAAGCCGGGGGATTGTCTTTACTCCTCCTCTCTTTGTAAGGCCGCCCCTCTCTCCGCTGCCCACCAACCTCTACTCGCACATGGTCCCTCCATTTTGTTTTATCTTTTCCCTTTCAAGACTCCATCATGTCCTACCAAAGAGGGTTTTTTTTATTTCTAACACTGCTACGTTGCAACGCACCATCTATGGACGGTGCTACTTGGGGGGGGGGGTTCCGTGGGCAGAGCTACGTTGCAACGCAACCCCGCCCATTAGAGAAAAAAAAATTTCCCCCCAAAGACTAAGATCGGAGTACATTTGCGGAAACGTAGGCCCGGACTTATCAAGGCTCAAAACTTTATCATGCGGAAATGGAATAATTACTCCGGGACAGCAAAATCCGGGAATACAGGGCAGCAACCAGCCGGTGTGGAATCGCCCCTTGTCTTGCCGCCGTCTGGATCGAACAACTGCTGAACAGCTTTGCTCGGTAGCTGTGGTTTCATTTCTTTCTGCCTTAGGGGTGCTTTTGCAATTGTGTATTAGGCAACATTGATTCTCCCCCCCCCCAGAGTCCTGGATGGACAGGTGCAATCCTAAACAGAGATACACGCTCCTAAGTCCATGGACTTCGCTTAGCATTGCACTGGGAATGATACACGGGAAGGGAGAGACTACAGTTTTGTAAGGCTGTGTGAAGACAACATGGAGTTCAGTTGGAGTGGCCAGGGTTCCCAAGTCCCCCTGCGGGGCGGGGAAACCCCCGCTCCAGTGGCCCGCTTCCTGCCGGCCCGGATTGGGCTGCCGGGGGGAACTCCGCCCCCAAATTGCCAGACTGCATAGATGTGCCTGGCGCGATGATGTCACCCAGAGGGGACGTCATTGTATCGGGCACGTTTCAGGGGAACACTCTATAATTTGAGGGAAAACTCTATGTTTTTCCCTCGAATTTGAGAGGTCCTGCCCCCCACATGCCCGGCACGATGACGTCACTTCCGGGTGATGTTATCAGGGCGCGTGCACAAAGCGCGCACACCAAGGGACTCCCAGGAGCAAAAAGACTCCCCCACGCTGCAAGTGGGTAAGTACTTGGCAACCCTAGGAGTGGCCAACTCTTGAGTTTGGAAATATCTGGAGATCTGAGGGTGGAGCCCAGGAGGGTGGGCTTTAGGGAAGAAAGGGACCTCAGTAGGGAATAGTGCCATACAGTCCACCTTTGAAAACAGCCATTTTCTCCAGGAGAAGTAGAATAAATGTTTTGATTGATTGATTGATTGATTGATTGATTAATTAATAAGCTATCTATGTAGTCTGGGGATCAGTTGTAATTCCGGGGAGATCTTCAGCTCCTACCTGGAGGTTGGCAATCCTAAATTCAGGGAATACCAAATGTTAAGTCTTCTTTTAAAATGGTGTGTTTATTTATAATAACTGGCTGACCAATGGTTTGCTTTCTATTTAAATAAGTGGTTAGAGGGTAGCATGCATCAGCCTCAAAATATGGGCTCCCATCTGGCTGTGTGAGCACCTGCACAAATGAAACACTGCCAAGTGCCAATTACGCTCTATTGCACTGTTCGCATAGGAGGAAAGAAACTTGCCGAACAGGCATCAGCTGCTCACGAACAACCCAAGTTCTTGATGAAAAATTAGCTCTCTGCTCATGATTGGCGAGCAGAATATGACCTGAGCTGACAGATGTCCAAGCAGCCCTGATCATAACAAGATGGGCAACACACAGGATTTAAACAAGGCATCACACACCGAGGCAAAAATTAGGGCAGTGATTTGGCATGAAAAGGAAGCAGAAAACAGGGTTTCATCCAGAGTGAACAGGGACAACTGTGGGATGCCAATTTTAAGAACATAAGAAGAGCCTTGTTGGGTCAGATCAATAGTCTATCTAGTCCAGCATCCTGTCTCACACAGTGGCCTCAGCCAGTTCTGGAGGGCCAACAACAGGGCAGAGAGGCCGAGGCCTTCCCCTCATAAGAACATCAGAAGAGCCCTGCTGGATCAGACCAGTGAGGGCCCATCTAGTCCAGCATCCTGTCTCACACAGTGGCCTCAGCCAGTTCCTCTGGAGGGCCAACCACAGGGCAGAGAGGCCGAGGCCTTCCCTTAATGTTGCATCTAGGACTCAGAGGCTTAGTGCCTCTGGACATGGAGGTTCCTCTCAGTCCTCATGGCTACAAGCCATTGATAGACTTATCCTCTATCTAATCCCCCTTTAAAAACTGCTTATTCCTATGTCCATCACTACATTCTCTGGCAGCGAGTTCCACATTTTACTCACTCTCTGTGTAAAGTAGTATTTCCTTTTGTGTGTCTTGAACCTACTGCCCATCAGCTTCACTGGATGCCCATGAGTTCTAGAACTTTAAGAGAGGGGGGGGAAATTTCTCTTTGTCAACTCTCTCCACCCCCGTGCATAATTTTATAAAACTTTATCATGTTCTCCAGCCTTTCCTCCTAGGGAAGGTGCTCCGACCCCTCTAATAATCTTGGTCGCCCTTCTCCGAACTTTTTCCAGCTCTGCAATGTCCTTTTGGAGATACGGCGCCCAGAACTGTACACGGTATTCCAAACGGGGCCGCACCATAGAACTATACCGGCGTTATTACGATACTGGCCATTTTATTCTCACTCTCTTTCCTAAGAATCCCAAACAAAGGGTTTGCCTTTCTCGCTATCTATCCACTACAACCACAAGATCTTTCCCCCTCTCAATCTCAGCAAGTTCAGATGGTGACCCCATTTGCCTAGACTTGAAATATATTTTACTTTCTTCCCCAGGTTCAGTTCATGTGATCAAGGTGTTAAAAATTCCCCAAACCACATTTTATGGCGGTAATAGTAAAACGATGCCGTGACGTTTCCCAGCTCGGCTCTACTGTAAAGTCAGATCAGCCAAGTAACATTTCCTGCATGTCTCTCTTACGCCCTGTTTGCAACGGGTGGGACGGGGGCTGACGCAGACGCTGGTCTTTAGGGATTGTGGCCAGGACCTTCTTTTCTCCCAAACAGACAGGGGTGATTAAGTCTTCTCAAAGATTCCCAACAAGATTTGACCTTTGGACTTGCCCGTGATCTTTGAGGCAGAACCTTAAAACCCAGACAGGATTTCTGCTGTCCATCCCCAGAGTAAGGCTGCTGGAGACACCAATTTGTTCAGATCTCTTGCCAGGAAATCTGTGGGAGGAGGAATACAGGCAGATCAGAACAGCCAGAACTGGTAGCGTACTATGTTTAATATAGGGTTGCCAGCCTCCAGGTGGGGTCTGGAGACCTCCTGGAGTTAAAGCTGTTCTACCGAGTACAGATTGATGTAGTGGTTAGGAGCGTGGACTGTAATCTGGGAGAACTAGGTTTGATTCCCCACTCCTCCACATGGGTCAGTTACAAGTTCTCTCAGAGCTGTTCTCTCAGGAGCAGTCCTCGAAAGAGCTCTCTCAGCCCCACAGGGTGTCTGTTGTGGGGATGGAGAAGGGAAAGGAGATTGTAAGCCACTCTGAGACTCCTTCAGGTAGTGAAGGGTGGGGTATAAATCCAATTTCCTCCTCCTCCTCCTTCTACCAGTTCCCCTGGAGAAAATGGCTGCTTTGGAGACTGGACTCCATGGCATAATGCCCCACTGATGTCCCTCCTTTCCCCAAACCCTGCACTTCCCCAGGCGCTACACCCAAATCTCCAGGAATTTCCCACATCAGAGTTGGCAACCCGAGTTGCCAGAGTTGGTTAGCGAGGCTCAAGGTTTCCCCCGCTGTATTCTTCTATTTCTGCAGCGTTACACCATTCCTGTGTAATTTGGTTTAGTGAGGACAATTTGGATTGTGCATAGTTTGCTTCAGGTGGATTGTGTATGGTTTGCCACAGCTTTCCACTCATTTGCAAATCCCCCTTCACCTTACATGGGCATTGATGCAGCATTTCCAAAAAGCATCCCAGTGTGGGCTGCTGGATTAAGACGAGGGAGGACAAGGTTCAAATCCCCACTTGGTTTTGAAGCTCGCTGGATGATCCTTTCTCAGCCCAGCCTTCCTCACCAGATTGTTGTGAAACCTAAAACAGAGGACGTACGCTACCCTGAACTTCCTGGAAGAAGGGCAGGATCGCAATCTCAATGCAACTGTACACATTATTGTGTTGTCTCTTTAGGGGTGGGTGTATTTGGATCAAACTGAAATGCATTTATTTTGAAAGCATTCATTCCACATTCTTCTCTCGTTCCGGGTGGATCGCAACATTATAAAGTTACAAGTCCAGCCATAAACGCAAATGAAAACCCAGTACAAAGCCTCCTACAAGTAAACCCTCCCCAATACCAAAAGAATACTGCAGGAACGAACTCTCGAAGCTATCAAGAGTCAGAAAGCCACACCAAAAATGACTCAGTAGCGAAACCACAAAAGCCCACTGAAAGGATGCTGGGTTCCGAAGGCTTGTTGAAAAAGGATCGCCTTACAAAGCTTCTTGAATCATGCCACCAAGGTTACCTCATGAACAATGCTCCCTCTAAGCTGTGGAGTCTTGTGTGCAGTTTGGTGTAGTGGTTAAGTGTGCGGACTCTAATCTGGGAGAACCAGGTTTGATTCCCCACTCCTCCACTTGCACCTGGCTTGGATGACCTTGGGCAAGCCATAGCTCTGTACCAGCTGTTCTCTCAAGTACAGCTTGGGAAAGAGCTCTCTCAGCCCCACCTACCTCACAGGATGCCTGTTGTGGAGAGAGTAAGGGAAAGGAGTTTGTAAGCCGCTCTGAGACTCCAAGTGAGTGAAGGGCGGGATATAAATCCAATCTCTTCTTCTTCTTCTTCTTCTTCTTCTAATATTCTACTTTGTGAGTGTTATGTATTGACCATGCGGTCGCCATGTGCTCCCTTAATTGCGACCGCATGGCCAGAGCACATGGCCAGAGCAAACTACCTGAGCCAAGAAACTACCATGGCCAAGAAACTACCTGAGCTTCAGCCAGGTAGAACAAAGGCCAGGTGGATTCAAACCAGCCACCAATCCTGTACCTAGGTTTCTCCCAGGGAACCTATGAGATGTAAATAGACTTCTAATAGCCTATCAGGCTAGTTGGGTGAGGTCAGGGGATTGTCCCTGAAGAGCATAAAAGGAGGGCTTTGAGCCCTCGGTTGTATGCTTCATCCGGACCAGCAATAAAGATCTAGCTGTTTCACTGTTCCACTCCCGACTCCAATACTTATCAGTGAGCTGCAGGCATTACAGTTGTGAGCGAGAGCCATTTGGCTGCTGCATAAATGAGTTTGCTCTGGAGCCATCCTTCCTGAGCTAAGGCAAAAATCTGTGAGCTGGAGGCTAAAAAAACTGAAAAATATAGACATTTATTAGGGTGGACACATAAATAAAACAACATTAAATTAAAAGAGACAGTCCAAGTATCAGACATTTAAAAACTTGGTCCATTAGGAATTAATTGTGGGGAGGGTGGGGTATAAAAACAAAGATAAATAAATAAAATTAAAATAAATAAATAATGGCAGCATATCAAACTGATGGATAAAACCTTGACTGTTTCACTTGATGGAGGTGACACACATTCCTGATGAATGGGACATTTGATACCAGACTAATCTGGAGAATTCGCACAGCTACCACAGGCTCATTTTACTAGTTGTAGCAAATACATAGCATTCAAGAAAGCAACACCTGGTCTCATATATATATGTATATGCAAAATTCTGAACGCATGTATTTTTGGATGTGTGTCATTGTATAATAAGGAATATTGACCACTGAGGAAGGCCCATAGAGCCGAACCCCGAAAAAAAGCCTGTGCTGAGTGGAGGAAGCCAGCATACCCAACATGATGTCTGTGGGCACCCACGTGCCCACCAATACTTCTCTTGGCGCCTGCCAAGCTTTTTAGAAAGTGGGTGGAGCCATTGTACAGCAGGTCTTGTTACTGGCTCCCATCATTCAAATGAAAGGGTTTCCTCACAGCTGCAAAGTGTATTGCATTTGGCTCTGTCTCCTGTGGCAGAGATTTTAGTATTCGGCTCTGACTCCTGTGGCGTTCTCTAATCTGGGAGACTCTTACCTGGGAGAACTGGGTTCAGTTCCCCACTCCTTCACATGCAGCTGCTGGTGTGACCTTGGAGCCCCCCCCCCCCCCGAACTTTTCCAGGAAGTGCTGAGCCTCCCCCGGAGACAATGGCCTGAGATGTCTCTGGCCCAGCTCCAGCCCCCCCCCAAGGAAATTGGAAAGTTTATGCCCTTGGGTCAGTCACAAGTTCTCTCAGAGCTGTTCTCTCATGAGCAGTCCTCGAAAGAGCTCTCTCAGCCCCACCTACCTCACAGGGTGTCTGTTGTGGGGAGGGGAAGGGAAAGGAGATTGTAAGGGGCTCTGAGACTCCGTGTAAAGGGTGGGGTATAAATCCAATCTCTTCTCTCTCTTCTTCTTCAGTCCCCCTCAAAATTCCATTAGTGCTTCTGGCTCCAAAAAGTTGGGTACCCCTACCTTATACTGAATCAGACTATTGGCCTTTCTAGCTTTTCTGTGATCTCATTTTCCTGATTTGTAAATTCCTGGGTCTTTAGGTTTCTTTTTTTTTTCTGTTGGACAAATCTATTCCTCCCTCTAGCGGTCAGTTCGATATTACCGTGGCTTATGTCTGACATCAACATCTGCAGTTTAAATCTACAGGGAGATATACAAGAATGCAGAAAAGCTCTAGAATTGCTAACAAGTAGGAATAAAGATGCTCTGTCCCTTTAACAGAACTCCAATGGGAAGACTTCTCACTTTTCTATTGAGGGACCACCTTGCCCCGCATTTACCCCAGAGAGCACTTCGGTCGGGATCACAACACCGACTTTCGGTTCCGGGGCGGAGGGAAGCCAGGCCTGCTGGTACTAGGGCTAGGGCCTTTTCGGTGGTGGCTCTGCTCTGGCGGAATGAGCTCCCGGAGGAGATCAGGGCCCTGCGGACCTTATGCAGTTCCACAGGCCGTGCAAGATGGAGCTTTTCTGCCAGGCCTTTGATTAGGAGCCGCCACCACCCACCTACCATCAACCATCTCCATCACCATCGGAGATGAGGGCTGGCCCAAAGGAATCCACACTAGGTCGCAAAGAGAAATTGCAGGATGCCGTCTGGATATAAGCTGATTACCATCACTGAGAGCACTTTATTGAAATGTATGTACTGTTATAATGATGTTTTAAACTGTTTTAACTGTGTTTTTAACCTGGCGCTGTGCCACTTTATAAGCCACCCTGAGCCCGCTCGCGGGGAGGGCAGGGTAAAACTGTGAAAAAATAAATAAATAAAAATAAATATTGAATGCGGGGAGGGACACCAAGGTCATAGTTTACCTAAGTCACTGTGATGGCCTGTCACACTTTCCCCCCTCAGCGCTAGATTTTCCCTCCAAAATCTTGTTCCCTTCTGTGACTGAGCTGCCCCGTAACCTGGTTTTCTTCTTTGACTCTAAAATGCGGTCTGTCCCACCCTGTCATAGAGATATAATTTGGCTTTTAGCCCAGCCTCGGAACCTGAGGGAAGAATCAGGAGCCCTCTTGGACTGAACCCCTTCAAATGGCAGTTGAGACAATGTAAAAGTCAACCAGAACAAAAGATTTTGTTAAAAAGACAGGGGAAGGTCAGGTGTAATCAGGAGTTGTTAACTTCAAGGCCAAAAAAACCAATGGTTGTACAGACTGTAATTCTTTATTCAGGCAGATGAGGATCTTATTGAAGATCATTTTCTTAGTTATTAATATCAAGAGGCTTCCCCGCCCCCCATGTTTTCCAAACACTGCAATGCTTCTTAATAGAGTTTCCTATTTCTCCTCTTATTTCCTTCTTTCAGTACCTCCCTTCTTTGTAGTGCCTATTTTCTGTCTAGCTCTTGAGGTGTCTCAAGCAGTTTCCTTTCACAACAGACCAGGGGTCTCCTCCTCCTCCAGAGATAACTCCCTCCGTTTAACTGGGCAGGGATTATTCTTCTTTCCCTAGAAGACATATCTCCTTTCCTTTGGTCTGAATGGGAGTTTCATCTCACTATCCAACAGCCTTGCCAAATCTCATTTCCAGTTCCTGTATCTGTGTAAAACTGCTTCCTGCACAGGCTAAGACTCAGTTCTCCGACTGAATTCTTCCTCCAAGCAGATTCTCAACAGTTAAGGGACAGAATTGTCTCTCTTCTCTCCAGTCAGGAACCTGTCAGAATTGAGTCATAGCCTTTACAAATTCCTTCCTGAGGCGTGGTATGTTGTCGTTTATAGACTGCAGCAGCAGGCTCAAACCGACTTCATATGCAGGGACAAACCTTACAAAGATTTTGCCCAGTTTCATGCATAACTTTCATGATCCTAAGTGTTATCGGACTCTTCACCATCAGTTGTTTCTAAGTCTGAAAGAGAAAGCAGACCCCAAACCATCTGCTAAGATCCTCTTCCATTCTGAACTGTGTGAGCCACTGCCTGCAGAGGTGAGGCAGGTGGGCAGCCAGGGTCATGGACTTCTTGGTGGTGGCCCCTTATCTTTAGAAAGGTCTCCCCTAGGATTGCCCAGCAGTGCCTGGCAATCAGTAGTAGGGTGGGGAAAGCACAGTGTAATGGGATAAATTTTTAAAAGAAAATGCAGCCTTGTGCACTTATTGGAAGTTCTTACCAGAAGTGACAAAGGTTAGCTCTTGGAATAGCCAGAAATTCTATCATAAAATCATAGATTTTCTGCTGATTCCTAGAGCTACTCTTTGATACTTCCAGTAAGATCTGGTAAGTACAGGAAGCTGCATTAAAAAAAATTCTCCTTCAGCGGCTCCAAGAGGAAATTGACAATGGGACCTGGGAGCAGGGAATCCCTTGCCCCCACCAGGGGTTTTGTAGGCCTACACTCCCCCTTGAAAAGGGTTGCCAACCTCCAGGTGGTGGCTGGAGATCTCCCCTC
Organism: Lepidodactylus listeri; assembly: GCA_029233225.1. Lineage (NCBI taxonomy): Eukaryota > Metazoa > Chordata > Lepidosauria > Squamata > Gekkonidae > Lepidodactylus > Lepidodactylus listeri. The sequence continues at coordinate 153,577,302 of JARCFY010000003.1, forward strand.
CCCAAATCCCATCCTCTTCAGGCTCCATCTGAAATCTCCAGGTATTTACGAAACTGGAGCAGATAACCCTATCCTTGAGACTAGCCTGGCATTTACCTTGCTGCCCTTTAGGCATCAGGCCAAAATATGCTACAATTGGCAATGACAAAAGAGATCCACTCACTTCTGCAGGAGTACACTGTATACCCTGCAGTTGTGGACAGGTTTACATCGAGACCACACAACATAGCATCCAAACAAGAATAAAAGAACATGAAAGACATTGCAGACTTGGCCAGCCTGAAAAATCAGCATTGGCTGAACATAGCCTAACAGGACTCAATATCTTATTCCAAGACACTGAAATGCTGGACAACACATCCAATTATCATGTCAGATTACACAGGGGAACCACTGAAATTCATAAACATAAACACAGTTTCAACAGGCAAGAATAGAGTTTAAGAATAAATAGGGCATGGTTTCCAGTCCTGAAAAGCACAAAAAGCTCTACATCTTACAACAGAACTACAGATAAGATTAGAATTTCAACAGCCAATCCAAACGCAAAAGAACCTCCTCAGAAAAGCTCCTCCTTTAGCATCTCACAGCCTGGGAAACTCCAGCAAGATAATGACTCAGCCCTACCCCACCTTCCTGAGTAGATATAAATTACCTGCCTACCATTTTTCTTCTCACATTGACACAGAGAGTACTCCATCTTTTTGCGTTATACCTCTGAGGATGCCAGTCACAGCTGCTGGCAAAACATCAGGTCCTACAATGCCAAGACCACAGCCCTACAGCCCGGAAAATCTACAGCAACTAACGAAATATTTCTCTTTAGCCCAGTTTTTAAATATGAAGTCTTAACTTTTCGAAACAGCTTGCATTGTCTGCTTGCAGCCTGAAAACTATTTACAGATATCATTTTAGGCTGCTGAATGTGCGTTTATGTCCCCCTGGCTTGGTTTATGGTTTGTCTTAACACTGATTCTTACGTTGCTGTTTTTATGGTTTTACTATATTGGTTTTCCCTTGTGAGAGGTGGCATGTCAATTCTCTACATCAGGGGTCTACAGTCTCTGGCGCTGGAGCCCAATATGGCTCGGCATGGAGCCAAATGTGGTTCTTAAGAAAATCAAATCAAATCTCTAAATTTGATTTTTCATGGAACTCTAGGACTTCTTCCAGATGCTTTTACCGAAACGGAAACGACAGGGGTGAATGGGTGCCAGGAATCCAAGTGCAAAGCTTGCGCGGATTTATGTCAATGCACTAAAACAATCGCGCTGCGGGTTCCATTGTATATTTATGACTTATTATGTGTTTGCCACTTCCTAATAAAGGACTGGCAACGAGCAGCGCTTGAGCTGCGGAAACTTGATGGATTATTAATCCACAGGCTGGTTATTGGCCATGTCGGTTTCAGTTATACAAATGGCATTCTCATAATGTCTCTTTATTGGCCTCTAGCTCTGAGTTTGGATGTAGCTCCTCAGTGATGAAAAGGTCGCTCGCCCCCTGCTCTACATAAATACAGGAGCAGAGTCCCCAACACGGGGCCCGCCGACACCTTTCCTAGCGCCTGCCAAGTGTTTTTGGAAAGTGGGTGGAGCTCCTGTCCAGCAAAGCTTCTGACTGGCCATTGAAGGTCCAATTGGCTGTGCAAATGCAAATGTTTCTGCGGCAGCGATCACCACAGTGTTGGCATTATTCTCTCTCACACTTCTCGTTATAAGGGTATTTAAAAAAAATTCTTCTCCTGTTCCTGCACTTGGGTTTCCTCTGTGTGTGTGTGTGTGTGTGTGTGCATGCGCGCCTGCCTCCCATGGCAGCCATTTTGTGGTTGGCTGCACCGCTGGTGGTGGCCATTTGGTAGTTGGTTCCGCCTCCCATGGCAGCCATTTTGTGGTTGGCTGCACCTCTGGTGGTGGCCATTTGGTAGTTGGTTCCTCCTCCTCTGACAGCCATTTTGTGGTTGGCTGCAACTCTGGTGGTGACCATTTGGTAGTTGGTTCCACCTCCGGTGGCAGCCCTTTTATGGTTGGCTGCATCTCTGGTGGTGGCCATTTTGTAGTTGGTTCTGCCTCTTGACAGCCATTTTGTGGTGGTCTGCACCTCTGGTGGTGGCCATTTTGTAGTTGGTTCCGCTTCCCATGGCATCCATTTTGTGGTTGACTGCATCTCAGGTGGTGGCCATCTTGTAGTTGGTTCCACCTCCTGCAGCAGCCATTTTATGCTTACGCCCACCACCTGGTGTCAGAATCCCAGCTGCACCCACACTCTTTAAAAGGTTGGGGGCCACTGGTAACTCTTCAGCATGTCAGGCAGATGCTCTGTTTAACAGGATGGCTTTCAATCTGCACAACCAATCAAAAACTCTGCTGGGCACAAACCCAGCCTAGCCCCATCCACTTTCAAAAAGCACTCCAGGAGAGATGTGGAGTCCTATCCTTCCATGAATTACTCTCAGCTCTTCAAAAGTGATGGACCTTGCCACCATTTCTCATAGAATTCTGTAACCTGGTTGGCCAGACCAAGCTAGAACCCTTTCGATCACTTAGATGATACAGAGAGCCAGTTTGGTGTAGTGGTTAGGTGTGCAGACTCTAATCTGGGAGAACTGGGTTTGATTCTCCCACTCCTCCATGTGCAGCTGCTGGTGTGACCTTGGGTCAGTCACAAGTTCTTTCAGAGCTGTTTTCTGAAGGCCAGTTCTCAGGAGAGCTCTCTCAGCCCCACCTACCTCACAGGGTGTCTGTTGTGGGGGGGGGGGGAGAGAAAGGAGATTGTGAGCCCCTCTGAGATTCCTTCAGGCAGTGAAGGGTGGGGTATTAATCCAGTCTCTTCTCTCTTCTTCTCTTCTAGCTTCGCTCCTCCTGGCCAGAGCTCCACTTGGGGTCCAGTTTTCTCGACCTTCTCCCAAATTCACGACCCTTTTGTTCTGGTTGGATGTCTACAGTGGCATCTTCTTCTGACTGGCCCATGGCTTGAGAGTTCTAGACAGCCTGTTTATCCCTTAACTCCCACTTGGTTTTCTCATCTACCCTTACTGGGTGATCTTTTGACCGTGCACTACACATACTTGGTAGCACATCAGAACACATGGGCTACAACATGGCACCATCTTGGCACAATCGCCGTAGCAAGAGGGTGGCACAGCTCATTTGGGATAGCAAAGACTGTCTCTTTGGCTGGCCTGGCTGAATAACTTGTTGTCTCCGCTGGTGAGCTCTGATGGCCCAGCGGCAGGCCAGCGTGGCACTCTTGGCCGAGCGGTGCTTTGAGCCACGTGCTCAATAAAACCACCAATTAAAAAGAAGCCAGATAAGAAAGCAGTAAAACCAGGAACCATTGTTTTATGAGGACACACCTGAACACAAAAAGCAAAGAGAGCCAAAGTCCAAAAACCATCAAACCATTTTATAGGGTTACTGGAAAACAGACCCAAAACCTGTTTTCGATGGGCTGTCCCCAGAGCTCTTTTTCTAGAAGGAGCTCCTTTGCATATTAGGCCACACCCCCTAATGTAGCCAATCCTCCAAGAGTTTACAGAGCTCTTCTTACAGGGCCTACTGTAAGCTCTTGGAGGACTGGCTACATCAGGGGTGTGTGGCCTGATATGCAAAGGAGTTCTGCTTAGAAAAAGAGCCCTGGCTGTCCCTAATCTTGATTTTCTACCGGCGAAGAGGTATGTTGGAAGTGACAGACTGTGTAATGTCTCTTTTAACAAGCACACTGGTGCTCCACAGGGGACAGTAGAGCTCACGTTTGTATTAAATGCTATCAAGCTGCTTCCGACCCACAGCGACCCAGTGAATCAATGTCCTCCAAAACATCCTATCATTCACAACCTTCCACGAGTCTGGCAAACTGAGGGCCGTGGCTTCCTTTGTAGACCCCATCCATCTCCTGTTGGGTTTTCCTCTTTTCCGGCTGCCTTCTACTTCTTGTAGTATTATAGTCTTTTCCAGGGATTCTCGTCTTCTCATAATGTGACCAAAGTGCGACAGCCCCCGTTTAGTCCTTTTAACTTCTAGGGAAAGCTCAGGCTTGGTTTTTGATTTAGAACCACTAAGGCTGCAGTCAGAGGTGCCATTTGGCATAGAGGGGAAGCGCTCCTATTCCCTCCGGTGGAATTTGACTCGCAGTTGTGTGAGCACACATCCCTTCGCGCTGTAGGCTCAGCCTGTCACTGAGTGATCAGACGGCATGTTCAGGCGAGTAGGAGGGGTTTGCCTTTTGTTTCCCATGTGCAAAAATGAGGAATCGTACCCCCGTGCAGGGAGTTCTCCATGGATGATGTGGTTATACACACACCACTAAGCAAGTAAAAAAAAAAATGGCGCCAAGTCGGGATGGAATGGGCAGACCATCCTGATGACTTTAGAGTGTGCTTGCGCGATCAGACAGTGGAAAGTCCATCCATGGCCTACCAGACTCAGTTAAGACTGGACTTTCCCCGGTGCCTTTTAACCTAGTTTCTTGGGGGGGGGGGGTTGCTGACAGCTGCAGGACCTTTCCCAGATGTTGCTGTCTGATCATTCACTTTAGATCCACCAGGTATTCGCAGCTACGTCAGATGTCTGACTGCAGCCTCTTTTGTCTTTTTGGCAATCCACAGTATCTCTAAAACTGTCCCCCAAGACCACATTCCAAAGGAATCAGATTTCTTCCTGTCCACTTCCTTCAGTGTCCAACTTTCCCACCCATATGTAGTAATGCGGAATATTGTGGCATGAATTATCTTGAACTTGGTTGTCAGTGATTCACCCTTACGGATTGTTTCATAAGGTAGAATAGGGCACACACCTCTGTATTAGGCTAACTAGGGGCTTTCCTGCTTTTTCATTTTCCTACCTTGTAACTTCCTGTTTCTTGGGCAGGAGAGGTTCTGTTCTGTGCATGTTTTGCTCCCTCTAGTGGTCAATTCAATGTCGCACAGGTTTACAGCCGCCATAAAAACCTGCAGTTTAAATCTGCAGGGAGATATGCCAGATATAAACCTGTGTGATATCGAATCGACGACCAGAGGGAGCAAAACATGTGTGGAACAGAACACACACCCCTCCCCAGAAACGGGACGTTACAAGCGAGGAAAATGTGAATGCAGAAAATCCTTAGGAGCCAAACTAGTCGATTAGTTGTTTTACGAGTTGGGTCCAGGTTTTCCAGACCCAGCTCAGGATCCTCACATCCACACAGCAGCAACAGGAATGGCTATGAAAAAATAAAGCAGAGACCCTTCATTCATTCATTCATTCATTCATTCATTTGGACTTATATCCCGCCCTCACCGCAAGCAGGCTCAGGGCGGGTTCCAACAATATAAACACAATATATAATACAATTAAAACCACTTAAAACAACAATATAAATTAGCTCAAAATCCTAAAATACCATGTAAATTCTGATCAGATGTCTTAGCGATTAAAATGGAATTAAGAATCCAATCGAGTGACGGGGGCCAGCTAGAGGGAGGGAACATCCACAGCTTCATCCCAAAGCCCGGTGGAAGAGCTCCGTCTTACAGGCCCTGCAGAATTGTAATAAATCCCGCAGGGCCCTGATCACTTACGGGAGCTCATTCCACCAGGTGGGGGCCAGGGCCAAGCTTAGTCAAGGCGAGTCAGACGTTCCTGGGACTGGGGACCAGGGCTCATTTCATAGCAGGAGCTCCTCTGCATATTAGGCCACACACCTTTGATGTAGCCAATCTTCTAAGGCAGGGGTGGCCAACCTGTGGCTCGGGAGCCACATGCGGCTCTTTCACACATATTGTGCGGCTCCTGGCAGGGCGGCTGGGGAAGCGAAGGGGAGGCATGCTTTTTCTCTCTTTCTCCCTTCCTTCCTTCCCTCCTCCCTCCCATCTATTTGCTTTCCTAGTTTCTCTCTCTCTCTTTCTTTCCACTTCTTTAATTCTTTCTTTCCATCTCTCTCTTTTTCTCTCTCTCTCTCAATATCATTAGCAAACAAGTAATATCATTATCAATAACCGGTTTTCCTTGTTTGTTTTTATTTTCGGCAGTCCCATTTAATGTTAATAAAAAACAAATTTGCATATTTTAAAAAATAAAAACGTGTGTGTGATATTTGTTCCTGTCTTGCGGCTCTCAGACATCTGACGTTTATTCTATGTGGCTCTTACGTTAAGCAAGGTTGGCCACCCCTGTTCTAAGAGCTTACAGTAGCCCCTGTAAGAAGAGCTCTGTAAGCTCTTGGAGGATTAGCTACATTAGGGGTGTGTGGCCTAATATGCAAAGCAACTCCTGCTACGAAATGAGCCCTGCTGGGGACTACCAAAAGATGTTGATCAGTAGACCTTGGTGCTCTATGGGGCTCATATGGGGAGAGGTGGCCTCGAAGGTATGCTGCACCCTGGCCGTATAGGGCTTTAAAGGTAAGCACCAGCACCTTGAAACGGATCTGGTGTTCAATAGGCAGCCAGTGTAATTAGCGCAGCACTGGATGATCGGAACACTGCTACAAGTGGAGGAGGGGCGTCTGCGTCCCCCCCCCCCCCCCCGCGTGAGCCATTTTTCTGCACAGAAACAGCACTGGTGGGGGACTTTCCTTCCTGTTTTTGCTTCTTCACATTGTATTCTGTGAACATGGAACAGCAATTGCAGGGAAATACCTCCCCCTGCTCTGTTTGAAGCAGAAAATGGCTTCAGGGGGAAGGTAGAAGCTAGGGTTGTCAATTCCAGGTTTAAAAATACCTGGAGATTTGAGGAAGGAGCCTGGGAGCATGAGGTCTAGGGAGGGGCAGAACCTCTGTAGGATATGACGCCATGCTGTTGTTCAAAGCAGCCATTTTCTCCAGGAGAAGTGGAATAAATGTTTAAAATAAATTTATGTAGTCTGGAGATCTATCTATCATCTAGGGGTCATTTTGAGCAGGAATGCGCAGGAACGCCACTCCGGGAGTAACAAGCCCAGGAGCGGGCACATATGGTGATGCACTGTGGGGAAAAAGCAAAAGCAGAATAACTTGATCTGTATTCTCATGCTTGTGGTAGGGTAGCTTCCCTGCAAGAGCAAAGGAAACCTCAAGAGTCTTTAGTCAAAGAGTAAAGCTGGCTCGCCAGCTCTCAGTTGGGAAATACCTGGAGATTGTTGGGGTGGAGCCTGAGCGGTGGGTGTTGCCTTCTGACACACTCCCGGTGATGTCAGGGGGTGTGGCATATGCAAATAAGGCATGCTAATGAGCTCCTGCACCTCTTTTTCTGCGTAATGACCCCTGTATTATCTATCTATCTATCCATCCATCCATCCATCCACCCACCCATCCATCATCTATCTGTCTGTCTGTCTGTCTGTCTATCTATCTATCCATCCAATTTTTAGGCCGCCCTTCCCTGGAAGCAGGGCTCGGGGTGGCTTACAATAAAATTCAATATAACAACATACCACAGAATACAAAACTACCAAAATTAAAAGTTAAGCCTGCAATAAATAACAGTTAATACATAAAAATAGCCAGGTCAGGATGGCAGACAATAATTCTGCCATCCTGACCTGAGTGTGGGGTGGGGGGGTATGGGGGAGAGGTATGAGAGTGCCAGACCTCAGACTGTATCGTCGCTGTCCTCAACCGAATGCCTGGCGGAACCTCTCTGCCTTGCAAGTCCTGAGGAAAGGTTCTATGTTCCTGAGGATCCCGCAGGGCATGGGTGTTCTTTGGCAGAGCGTTCCACCAGGCCGGAACCGGGGCCCTGGTTGAGGACAGCTGGGTCTCTCTTGAGCTGGGGACCACCAAGAGGGTCTTACTTCCCAAGCATAACGCTCGTCTGAGAAATGCTGAGAAACAAAAGTGTTGGCAAAGTGGTTGTAATTACAGGAGATCTCCAGCCCTCTAGCAGGAGCTGTGTTAGGTATTGTTACTGTGCCTGGGCTTCATGCCAAGGATCCTGCAAGGATCCTGCGATCGTCCTTTTGGTTGGCTGTTAGAATGTAGCCGGCCAATCAGGAGATGACATCATTTTGGAGGGAATTACTGTTACTGGTTTTCAGTATGAAGAGGTATTTGTATTGAACGCAGCTAATGCCTGAGTCTTGTGTTAGATACCATGGCTTGCTAGGATAACGTAGCACCTGCTCTGATTGGCCGCCCAAGTTGGCAGACCAATCAAGGAAGACTAAAGTGAAGCAGGAAATGCAAATGAGGTATTCTGTAGTATTCGTTAGGATTGGTTATTACTGTTTTAGGAGGGGTGGTTTTGACTGCTCTTGACTGTATATAAGTGGGGTTTGTTGCTGTATTGTTGTTGGGTTCTGAGCTGAATAAAAGAAGTCAAATGGTTGCGATCACACGCACAATTAGCCGCGACATAGGAGTGAATGCCGGGCGGATTAAAGTAGCATAATCACAAAACAACATCAGCCACACAAGCGGATTTAAAAGACACTCCCCAAAAAATCCAGTAGCAAATGGGTTGCTACGGGCCACAGACGGACTTTCCCGTGTCTGATTGCTCCAGTGCACTCATGGCATCAGGATGGTCTGATCAAGCCATCCCGAATCCGTGCCGTTGTTTTTTGCCCTTCTCAGTATGCGCATCATCGCACACTCCATAGGGAGCCCTCAGGGCTGAGGTGCAAATCATTGATCCCTCGTTTAAGTGCATCGGAGACAAACAGCAAAAAAAAATCCCGAATCACCCACGGTTGCATCTGATCACACAGTTGTGGGCTCTGCCCACAGCTTCAAAAAAGGGTGTGATCACGCAACTGCGGGTCAACTTCAGCCAGATGAAATAGCCTCTCTTCCCCCACACTTTATTTCATGCATGTGACCACAACCACTGTTTTTGAGAAAGGTTACTCCACCTGTAGTGGTGATCCAAGCACAAAAGGCCTCTTGTTTTATTTTTTCATAGCCATTTTCTGCATCCACTGTGTGGATGAGGGGAACCTTGGACCCAAATGGTTAAGAAATCAAACATCTAGTATCAGTCCAGGTCTCCCGCTTTGGTGGTATCCTTCTCCCCCTGGACTCTACTGCTCCTGCAGCAGAAGAGAAATGGGGGCGGGAATAAGCACTGCATCAGGAACATGACATCACTTCCACTGCAAACCTGTAAGTGACATCACTGCATTGGAGTGCTGCTCTAGGCTTCACACAAAATTCTATGGTTTTGCCATAGAGTTTCAGGGGGATCCTAAAGGGTCACGCCAACACAATGATGTCACTTCCAGGTTTGCACCGGAAGTGCTGTTGTGGCATCATTGCAATGCCATTTCTTGTGACTATGCCCCCCTTGCACTCCCCGAACAAAGATATGCCAAAATGGTAAATGAAGATAAAGTGAAACAAAATTAGGGAACATTCACTCACCCTTTGAGTGTGCGTATGAGCAGAGGACTGTCCTTCTGAGCCTGCACAAAGTGCCTTTGGCTCAGAGGTTACGATGCTGAGCTACAGACCGGAAGGTCAGCATTTCGAGACCCTAGTGCCTTGCGATGGTCCCAGCTCCTGCCAACCAAGCAGTTCGAAAGCAAGAAACTGCTAGTAGATAAATAGATACTGCTTCGATGGGAAGGTAACAACATTCCGTGCACCTCAGCGTCTAGTCATGCTGGTCACATGACCACAGAGAAGTCTTTGGACAGCGCCGGCTCTTCGGCTTGGAAACAGAGGTGAGCACCGCCCCCTAGAGTCAGATTTGACTGGCTTTCGAGCAAGGGAAACATTTATCTTTACCTAGGGAGGTGCAGAAAAACACATGTAACCTTGAGCTAGGAATGGAATGAGCCAGGCAGGGGTGTGGCCTTTAGATGCAGAAGGGTGTAGAATGTGAGCAAAGTAGAAGAGGGAAGCCAGACTGCCCTCCTGGGGAGCTTGAACCTTCATCATAGGTTCGTAACACCTTGTTTCTGGGCTGGGTGGGGTGATCTAGTGGGGAATTCATTCGGGACCCTAATCTTTGAAGTCAGAGCACAGAGTGTTCAGCTGGAGACTTCTTGGGCCACCAACAAGAGGAAAGAGATGGACTTCATGGGTGGCAAGTTGTGAAGGAGGATAAAGTTAATTGTTTGGACTTTAAAAGGTCATTGTTCTGTAGTGTTGCAAAGTCCTATGTTTTTGTTACATGATACGATGTCAAGTGAAAAGTAGAAATGTTTTGTTCTCTTTGAATTATAGCAAAATATTTACTCCAAGTTCTATCCCCACAGAACCCAAAAATCGAGGTTACACACACGCATGCGTGAGAAATTTTGCTAGTTTCCCAGTCAAATCCCGCAAACTTCCACGGGACCGATTTCCCACGAGGCGCTACTCTGCCGTTGCGCTTCCCTTTCCTCTGATTGCGTGCATCAATTTCCCACTATTTGCCCCGTGCCGCATTTTGACCCACAGCTTCACCCAATTTCCCCTGCAGCTTCGCGATCCTCAAAAAAACAGGATCGCAAAGCCACAGGGGGAATCAGGTGAAGCCGTGGATCAAAATGTGGCGCGAGGCAAATAGTGGGAAATTGACGTACGCAACTGGGGGAAAGGGAAGAGTGACAGCGGGGCAGCGCCTCATGGGAAATCAGTCTATATGTTTTGCCCAAGATGAACTCCCACAATGTTGTCCAAATTTTGCTTCATGTGGCATTCATGGGAAAGTCCAATCCTTGGCCTGCCATTGCCCACTTGAGTGTCTCCCTGACATCCAGGGGTTCGGACTCCAGCATAATTTCTCCGAAGCCAGTACAAATGTGTAACGCCCAGGGTTCCCAACCCCCAGGTGAGAGCTCGAGCTCTCCTGGGATGACAACTGCTCTCCAGGTGATAGAAGACAGTTCCCCTGGAGAAAATGGCCATTTTGGAAGGTGGACTCTAGGGCATTATGTGCTGCTGAGATCCCTCCCCTCCCCAAATCCCTCCCTCCTCAGGCTCCACCCCCCAAAACTCCAGGTATTTCCCAACCCAGAGCTGGCAACCTTAGACTAACGCCCTGCGATGGACGTCCGCTGAACTTTGATCCTCTTGACCTTTGGAAGTCAAGTTCTTGTGTTGCAAAGAACATAACGAAACTTGAGCAATTTTCTTTTCTTGCTGTTGACCCAAACTTCTGTTATGACTGGAGAGTTCTGTTCTTCTAAGCATGAAGGACGTTGGTTGCTATCGGTGTCAAGAACTTGCGATAAGGGCCTAAAATAAAGATTGCCTAAGAGGAGGGGGGGTGGAGAGAGAACCACGTTCGTTCAGGGGAAGAGACTCGAGCCAAGTGCTTACACTTTTTAAAATTATTTCATTTATTTTCTAGGGTTGCCAGCTCCAAGTTGAGAAATTCCTGGAAATTTCAGTGCGTAGCCTGGGGAGAGCAGGTTTTAGAGAGGGGATATAAATCCAATCTCTTCTTCTTCTTCTTCTTCTTCTTACAAAAACCACTTGTCCAACAGCAGGTTTGCGGTGGCAAGGCTGAAATACGAATCACTCGTTCCTTTACGTCTAGTCAGGCCATCGTTCTCTGCTGTCCCTGAGAGCAAGGATTCTCACAAAGAACTCTGATCCGCGGACGGGGCATTGCTGTAATATGTTGCAGCCGGGGCTTGGGCTGGGTGGAAGTACCGGATCTTTCAAAGGCCGCACAGCCTCCCGTACATGGAACACTGGTCTTTCGGCCCCAACGCAAACCCCTTCCAAAAAAAAAAAGGGCACCAGCAACCACTCAGAATAGGCACCCATGGAACTCTTCCCAGATGATAGCCCTGGACACAGCAGTGCCACAGCCATCTAACGGCTGGCGGGCGACTTTTTGTGTCCGCGAACAGAGCACATCTCCTGGGGTGCTGTGCGTAAACACCACAGGCACACGGAGGCACACGGCCGTAGACCGTTTACCACATTCCGGCCTTCATTACTGCCTTGAGATCCATGATGCTGGGGGCAACAGTGCAATCCAGGCTTTGTCTAACACTGGTACTATACCAAGGTACAGAGGTGAGGACCTAGTAAACTTCCCTTTCCATGTGGTGGACCCTGGAGCACACCCCGCTTTGCGCCTGTCTGCTGCGTCACCAGCAGGTGTGTAACATTGTGCATAACTCGCATGTTTCCTGATCAGTGCATGGGTTGTGTTTTTGGCAGGACTCTTTTTCTAGCAGGGACTCCATTACACATTAGGCCACGCCCCCCTGATGTAGCCAATCCTCCAAGAGCTTCCAGAGCTCTTCTTACAGGGGCTACTGGAAGCTCTTGGAGGATTGGCTACATCAGGGGTGTGGGGCCTAATATGCAGAGGAGCTCCTGCCAGAAAAAGAGCCCTGGTTTTTGGGAAAGGGTGGTAACTGTAGTTGCGGTTCAAAGGAGACAAAGCAGCAAGCACAAGGTCAACAAACTTTAATTCAAGAGCAAACATAACACTGCAAAAACATGCCCCAACGCCCTGCAAACCATTCAGGCAAACCACGACAACATCTCCGACTGACTCACAAACCCCTCCCCAACTCTCTCCGCCGCCACCCCACCATGTCCCCCCACAATCGCCTGCTTATGCCCCTGCCCCACCGCGACCGACTCTGCCACCTTGGCCCAACCCTCATCCACCTCCCCCTCATCCGCCAGATCATGCACCACCAACGGCCCACCCTCACGTTCGCCCTCTGCCGGTGCCTGCACTGCCCTCCGCAGACGGGCAAGCTGTTGCTCCCTGGGCCAGGAAGAGGTCCAGCCGCATTTCCAGAAGGAGCTGTTGGAGGCGCCCCACGCCCGGCTGGACTGAGGACAGTTGGTTCTCATGTTGTTCCTCTGCGGAGAAAAGTGGGCAGAGGGAAGCGTATGGGTTATCAGACCACGGTGTAGCACTGTCACAGCCTGCAGTAGCAGTAGGCTCACACAGTACCGCAGGGTGCGTTTCACGGGGAATGGCGGCAGAGGAGAACACAGCTGTCCAGACACCTCAAGAGCTCACCCAGGGAACCTGGACAGACCCCCCCCCCGTTGTGCACGCCAGATACCCACGTGTTGCTCGCATGTCAGCCAGGCCAACCTCCAATGCCAACACTCTCTGCGAGAGACTTGTACCCGATGGTCCGGCCGCAAACGTGGTGTGTGTACTCTGCCCTGCGGGGGACAAAGCACCGGTTGAGTATCCTGGACTGTAACTGTAGGGATTTCCCCCCCGGGGGGGGGGGGGGAACTGTCAGAGTCCCCAGTATCAGTAACCAACAACGTTCCTTAAACAGGATCAGTTTATTGAATCAGAATACTGCATTGCTCTAAACACTTTTTGTGTTAAGACTACTGGGGTAAAAGCGGGAATGGGGTTTTATACAGGGTCATCTGATGGATACAAACCAATAGCAACAGGTTACATTTGCACAGAAAATTAGCAGCCCTTAGTTCCCAGCGGGAAAGTGGAGAGCATCTCCAAGGTCGAGCCTTGTCAGAGTAGAGATAAAGGATGGAGGAGAATCGAAACTTAGCATACCAAAGTTACACTCCCCACCCCCACCTTCTATATGGCAGCCTAGCTGACAGAAACCTACCTTCGTCAGACTCGGGGGCCAAGTTTATGACCACGGCTGCAACCATCTCTGCCCTCGCCAGGCTCTCTCCTGGATGGTCACCTGGATGGGTCACGGAGGGTGTTGGTGGTAGTGCAGGACGAGGTTCCCCACAACGGAACAAAGTTAGAGTCTAGTGGCACCTTTAAGAAGAGCAAAGTTTTATTCAAGGCGTTGTCTTTGTCAGACTATGGAATGGGATTACATATCATAGTTGTATACATAGGGGTGGCTTGTTAAATTTATGCTAATTTAACAATTTAATTTAAATTGGCATGTTAATTTAACAAGCCACCCCTATATATTCAAGTATGATATGTAATCCCATTTCATCGTCTGACAAAGTGTGCCTGCCCACGAAAGTTCACACCTTGAATAAAATGTGGTTGGTCTTAAAGGTGCCATTTTTATTCTATTGCTTCAGACCAACACAACAGACTCCCCACAACAGACACCCTCTAAGGTAGGTGGAGCTGAGAGAGCTCTGAGAGAACTGCGACTGACCCAAGGTCACCCAGCTGGCGTCATGTGGGGGAGTGGGGAATCAAACCTGGTTCTCCAGATTAGAGTCCGCTACTCTTAACCACTACACCAAACTGGCTCTCAGGTTCTAACATTAAGTCCTGACCAGCCACGGCCCTTTGTTTATTATGCATTCTTTGTATTTTTGGTCTACTTTATCCCTGTGTGCTTATTTTATGACCGCTGAGGAAGACGATTGTTGCCACGCATTTGATCTTTTAGTCATGCTTTGTAAACAAAGGAGTATTTTGTGTCTATTTATATCTGCACACTAGTTTTGCTCTTCCTGCTTTTGAATGTGCCCAGGTTTTTGGAGGGGGGTGACGAGGGATTTTATAGAATCACTGAGTTGTAAGTGGCCATACAGGCCTATCTAGCCCAACCTCCTGCTCAGTGCAGGATCAGCCTGGAGCATCCCTGACAAGTGTTCGTCCAGCCGCTGCTTCAAGACCACCAGTGAGGGGGAGCTCACCACCTCCCTAGGCAGCCCATTCCACTGTTGCACAACTCTGACTGTCAAAAAGTTTCTGGTACCTTCCTGCCCTTAATTTAAACCCATTCTCGCGAGTCCTCTCCTCTGCTGCCAACAGGAACAGCTCCCTGCCTTCCTCTAAGGGCCAGCCCTTCAGAGAGATCGAGATGGGTAGTTGTGTTCGTCTGTCCGTAGCAGTGGACAGGTGTAAGAGTCCAGTAGCACCTTCAAGATTAACAAAACTTGGGAGGGTATGAGCTCTCGTGATATCTGAAGAAGTGAGCAGTGACTCACGAAAGCTTATACCCTACCACAAATTTTGTTAGTCTTTCAGGCTTTTAGATTATTTAAGAGAGCCATCATGTCCCTGCTTGACCTCTTCTTCTCCAGACTGAACATTCCCAAGTCCCTCAGCCTTTCCTCACAGGGCTTCTTGGTCTCCAGGCCCCCGATCATCCTCGTCGCTCTCCTTTGCACCCGCTCACTTCCGTCCACATCCTTTTTGAAATGAGGCCTCCAGAACTGCACACAAGACTCCAGGTGTGCCCTGACCAATGCAGTATACAGCGGGACTATGACATCTTGCGAATTGGATGTTATGCCTCTGTTGATAACACCCCAAGATCGCATTAGCCTTTTTTGTCGCTGCATCACACTGGCTGCTTATATTTAGCTTACACTTTACCCATACCCCAGGATCTCATTCACACATACTGCTACCCAGAAGTGTGTCCCCCATCCAGTATGTGAGCTTCTTGATTTTATTACCCAGATGTAGAACTCTGCAGTCATCCTAGAATCATAGAATCATATGATTATAGTGTTGGAAGGGACTTCAAGGGTCATCTAGTCTAACCCCCTGCACCATGCAAGAAATTCACAAATACCTCCCCCTCCACACCTGCAGTGACCGCTGTTCCATGCCCAGAAGATGATTAAAAAACCTCCAGGATCCCTGGCCAAACTGGCCTGGAGGAAAATTGCTTCCTGACACCAAAGTGGCAATTGGCATTTCCCTGGGTGTGTAAGAAAGGGCCACAGGAACTAAGCACTGAGGTAACCCTTCCTGCCCTCCCTCTCATGATCTGCCTAAGTTCACAGCATCAGCATTGCTGTCAGATGGCCATCTAGCCTCTGTTTGAAAACCTCCAAAGAAGGAGCGCCCACCACCTCCCGAGGAAGCCTGTCCCACTGAAGAACCACTCTAACTGTCAGGAAATTCTTCCTAACGTTTAGCTGAAAACTCTTCTGACTTAATTTCAACCCTCTGGTTTTGGTCCGACCTTCTGGTGCAACAGAATACAACACCATACCATCCTCTATAGGAGAGCCCTTCGAGTACTCGAAGATGGTTATCCTCTCACCTCTCAGTCGTCTCCTCTCCCGGCTAAACATCCCCAGCTCCTTCAGCCTCTCCTCATAGGACTTGGTCTCCAGACCCCTCACCCTCTTCACTGCCCTCCTCTAGACACGTTCCAGCTTATCTACATCCTTCTTAAATTGTGGTGCCCAAAACGGAACACAGTACTTTAGGCGAGGTCTAACCAGAGCAGAGCAAAGTGGCGCCATCGCTTTGTGTGATCTGGACACTCTACTTCGGTTGATGCAGCCCAAAATCCTGGTTGACATCCACCCGTTTACATCCACCCGTTTTTCCAGGGAGTTCAGGTGTCGTGGCATTCTATCTCTGTCTTTCGGCATTCCCACTATTCCTCCTAATTTGATGTCAAATTGGGATCTGAACATCAGCCTCCCAACGGTACACCACTCTGGCTTTCGGATGGGTGATCTTTGGGGTACAGAGAAGGGAGGCATTCCCTCTCTCCAGGATCCTCCTGACCAGGATCCTCGCCATAAAACCCGGAAACATTGCTAGCACAAAAACAGAGAAAAAGACAGAAAGGAGTGGTTCAGGCAAGCAAGAAAAACAAACATCTCTTCTGCTTCCGTGTCCCAGACAGCGAGAAGGTGCCCAAAATAGCCGTTCTTTATTCAACTGACAAAGAGGGCACACTGCGAGGCTTAGTGATGGCTGGGGAAGTGAAGAGGATACAGCTCAGCTGCATCCACCCATGAATGAAACTGCAGTGAATGGCACACCTGGGAAGCCTCCAGCGGTGGCTGAACTGAGCTCGCCATAATCTACCCAGCCTTTGGAGCCTGGGAAAATGGTATCCCTGCTGTGGATAGCCCAATGCCCCATTTCTGGCATGATCTCTAATCAGGACAGTGTGGAGATTAGAGCCCTGCTGGATCAGAGCAGTGGTCCGTCTAGTCCGGCATCCTGTCTCAGTAGGGTTGTCAAGTCCTACCTTGTTGATGGCGGGGGACTCCTGTCCCCAGTCTGGGACTTCATCGCGCGCGCGCTGTGATGACGTCACCCAGAAGTGACGTCATTACGCTGGGCACGTTGCCAGGGTGATGCCCTGGCAATCGCCCAAAAACTCTATGGTACCATAGAGTTTTTGGGGCGATTGCTAGAGCGTTGTCCCAGCAATGTGCCCAGCATGATGACGTCACTTCCAGGTGACGTCCTACTTCCCCTGTTTCTGTCCTGTCAGCCTGCTTTTGGCCACCCACCAGAGTAGCGCTGGCAGGCATTGGAAGGAATTACTAGGAACAGACACCTGGTAAGCCCAAGGCAGAAGTTGAGGGGTCTGATGGTGCTTGGACGAGGGAACTCTGCCTTTTCTAAGGAGTAAAATCTCAAGAATCAGGATAGTGGAAGAGGCCTTCCCCTCATAAGGCCTTCCCCTCATAAGGACATCCCTCATAAGGACATTCCCCTCATGAGGCCTTCCCCTCATAAGGACATCAGAAGAGCCCTGCTGGGTCAGACAAGTGAGGGTCCATCCAGTCCAGCATCCCGTCTCACACAGTGGCCTCAACCAGGTCCTCTGGAGGGCCAACAGCAGGGCAGAGAGGCTGAGGCCTTCCCCTCATAAGAACATTAGAAGAGCCCTGCTAGATCAGACCAGTGAGGGTCCCTCTAGTCCAGCATCCTGCCTCATACAGTGGTCTCAACCAGTTCCTCTGGAGGGCCAGCAACAGGGCAGAGAGGCTGAGGCCTTCCCCTCATAAGAACGTCAGAAGAGCCCTGCTGGGTCAGACCAGTGAGGGTCCCTCTAGTCCAGCATCCTGTCTCACACAGGGGCCTCAACCAGTTCCTCTGGAGGGCCAACAGCAGGGCAGAGAGGCCAAGGCCCTGGTGTTGCTTCCTGGCACTGGAATTGAGAGGCTAACTGCCTCTGAATGTGCAGATTCCCTTTAGCTGACCCCATTTCCCCCCTCAGCAGAACTGTGGTGGGAAATCTGTCTTGCTGCATGATGACATCACTTCTGGCATGACCCAGAAACACTGGCATCACACAGGGGCGACACTCTAGCACTTGCCCCAAAATTCTGTGGTTTCTGGGCGAGTGCTAGAGTGTTATTCTGGGTGCCACGCTCTGCTTCTGGGGCATGCCGGAAGTGACGTCATCACATGGCGACAAAGACCACCGCCCCCACTCCCGCTTCTGTCCTACTTCCCCTGTTTCTGTCCTGTCAGCCTGCTTTTGGCCACCCACCAGAGTAGCGCTGGCAGGCATTGGAAGGAATTACTAGGAACAGACACCTGGTAAGCCCAAGGCAGAAGTTGAGGGGTCTGATGGTGCTTGGACGAGGGAACTCTGCCTTTTCTAAGGAGTAAAATCTCAAGAATCAAGATAGTGGAAGAGGCCATTTTCAGCTTGCTGGGAGAGCTTTCGCTTTCCCCCGTGCTCCCATGAGGCACTATTCCTGAGGTATCAGATATAGCCATGGTCTCCTCCTGAGTCCTGACCCACCCGGTATAGCCCTTTGCCCCCACCAAGTGCCATTAGGCCCCACCCACACTTCCCAGGCTCCACCCCTCAGCTCTGCTGTGCCACCATTCTAACTCAGGAGTCCAATCTATGCTTTCCTCAGTGGCCCCTCAAAGACTGCCCAAACCTGTTAGAATGTACCATACCTTTTATACCTGAAATGTTTTTATTGAATATAATGCCAGACAATTGTAAAAAAACAGGACTTTTATCTTATTATAGAAGTAGTAACTACTGCAAGGATATCATATGCCAAGTATTGGAGGGAAAAGGAAGTACCTTCCAAAGAAGAAACGATAAATAAAATACTTGAAATAGCAGAGATGGATAAATTAACTTTAATTCTCAGAGGACAAGATGATGGGAACTTTCAAAATACGTGGGCAAGATTTTACAAATGGTTGGAAGATTACAATAAATAAACAGTATTGACATATAAGCATACTGGAAGAAACTATAAACTACATTTTTAACTATAATGCAAAATACTTGTGCAAAAATATAAGGTGGTAAAAATGGACAATATACAAGTAGATAGTGTATGAGGCAACATAGTAGATAGAACAAAGATGTATCTGAAACGCCCCAAAATTGTGTGTTTTTATGTTTATTTTTGTTCGTTTGACTTAAAAAATAAAAAAAATTTAAAACAAAAAGACTGCCCAAACCATTCCCGGCCCTTCTCCTCAGCTCTCTAATTCCTCTCATAGCACCTCCTTAGGTGATGGTGTCCTTTTTTTAGTCTGCTCTGGTCAGACATCGCTTGGGGGATTCTGTTCCGTTTTCGGCACTGCAGTTTAACAAGGATGTTGACAAGCCGGGACGTGTCCAGAGGAGGGCAACGAAGATGGTGAGAGGTCTGGAGACCAAGTCCTCTGAGGAAAGGCTGAAGGAGCTGGGGATGTTAGAGACAGAGAAGGCAGAGAAAGAAGTACTTTCCCCCCTTTCGCACAATACAAGAACTCATGGGCACTGCATGAAATTAAGGAACAGTAAGCCATAGTGTAATTAACACATGGAGCTCGCTGCAACAGGAAGTGGCGGCGGCTACACGCCCCAGAGGGTTATCATCCCCCCGGATGGGGGCAGGGGTCCGCCTGATTTTGGGCTCCCAAATCCACCGCCAGGCAATTGGCTGGCAGGGGAGCCCCACCCCTGAAGAGCCCTGCCACGCCTGATGTGCCCAGCACGAGAAAGTCATCTGGGGGTGACGTCATTGCACCAGGCATACTTCGCGCGGCAGGGGGGGGGGCACTCTAGCATTTGGCTAAAAATGCACAAGGCAACTCAGGAGAGTGGGCTGGAGCTCCCCCCCCCCCCGACAAAAGGTGGGGACCTGGCAACTCTGCATAGACAGCTTCAAGAGGAGATTGGAGAAACATGTGGAGCAGAGGTCCATCAGTGGCTCTTAGCCACAAGGTTATAGATAGAGCACTCTGTCTGGAGCAGTGATGCTCTGTATTCTTGGTGCTGGGGGGGGGGCAACAGTGGGAGGGCTTCTAGTGTCCTGGCCCCACTGCTGGACCTCCTGAGGGCACCTGGGTTTTGGCCACTGTGTGACACAGAGTGTTGGACTGGATGGGCCACTGGCCTGATCCAACATGGCTTCTCTTATGTTCTTATGAATGAGGTAGTGATGCTCTGTATTCTTGGTGCTTGGGGGGGGAAGCAATGGTGGGAGGGTTTCTGGAGTTCTGGCCCTGCTGGTGGATCTCCTGATGGCACTTTGGTTATGGCCACTGTGTGACACAGAGTGCTGGGCCATTGGCCTGATCCAGCATGGCTTCTCTTACATTCTTGTGTAACCATACCTGAGGCTCAGAAAGGTTGGGGATCCCTCGTCCATGTTTTAATGGCTGTTTGGGTTTCTTTTTAGTGGCTGGAAGCTGCTTTGGGAGTCTGTTTTTTTTTTAAAAAAATGGAAAGCAGCAATTAAATACAGCAAATAATAAAGGCCACCGCTTGGGAGTTGTTTAAACACATACAAACACACACACGGCAGGCTTTGCCCTACGCTCCCCCACCCCCCGATTATCAGAGCCACAAAAGGCCAGCCCCATCCCATTCTCTTGTCCCCATTAGTTCCAGCGCAAAGAGTTTTATTTGTGTGACGCGGTGCTTTGTACACCATGCAAATCTAAGCAAATAGAGAAAGATAATCTGCAGGCTTCAGCTTTGTTCATCGACCAACTTTCAGGATGCAAACACGTCTTGTTTCAGGGAGTTCCATAAGTTAATTGCCCAGTCCTGTGTGCAGAAACTGCCTTTGTTTGGCTAGTCCTGGAATTACGGCCAATCAACATTTATAGGTGCCCACAAGTCTACCAGGGGAAAAATGTTTTTCTGTTCTTTTCCTCCCACGTCATTCACAATATTATAAACCTCGAGTGTGTCTCCACCCTTTTAGTATTGTTTTTTCGCTAAGCCAAATTCTTTCCAGTCAGATGCAGAAGAAGACGACGACAAGGAAGTGCTTCTTCACACAGAGCGTAAATATCTTGTGAAACTCTCTGCCACAAGAAGTGGCAATAGGCCCATTGTTTAGAAAATTTCTTTCTTTTATTTATTTAAACGTGTAACCTCCCCTCCCAGTTTTCTCCCCAAATTAGGACTTAAAGCAGTTTATGTATACAACACACACACACACACACACACACACCCCACAACTGAAGAGAGCTAGACAGAGCCGGCTCTTAGGGCGATTCTACATCTGGCATTCAGTCCACATTTTCTCAACTGGGAGGGGAAAGTGCAGCTCAAAACCACATTCAGATACCTCGGGGCAACGCCGTACTGACTGCAAAGTCACCCCTGAATGGCCACAAAATGGCCATCAATCTGTGCAAAAGGTTCAGTAAAATCCGATGATCAACGAACTCGAAACTGGCATGGAGGGTGAGCGGTACCATAAAACACGATAATCAAAGGAGGTGAAAGTAGCATGTGATGCAGAGGGGAATTTCTGGTCCATCGTGGGTTTCATAAAACGACGGAGGAAAAAGCCAAATGCAGAATCAGCCTTAGAATACTTCCCTGGCAGAGGATGGGATCTAAAGTCACAAACATGAACAGCTGTGTCTTTGCCTTCTACTGAATGAGACCCTTGGTCCATCACAGTCATTATTACCTACTCAGACTGGCAGCTGAAACTGGGACCTTCGGCACACCAAGCAAAGGCTCTCCCACTGAGCCACAACCCCTGTTCCGACAGGCAGCGGCTCTCCAGGGTCTCAGGCAGAGGTCTTTCGCATCACCTCCTGCCTGGTCCTTTTAACTGGAGATGCCGGGGATTGAACCGGGGACCTCCTGCATGCCAAGCAGAGGCTCTCCCACTGAGTCACGGCCCTTCCCCGTCCTTGGCTGATACCGATTCCGGCAGCAGAATTCACACAGGGCTGCAAAGGAAGAGCCACAGACCCGGGGCCCTTTGTCATGTGCCTTTGAAAAAGCCAGGGCTTAAATTACCAGCAAAAAGGAAAGAAAAGATGCTCAGCTTGTAGGTAGATCCAGGTGGGTAGCGGTGTTGGTCTGAAGCAGTAGAACAAAGTTTGTCAGATTTCGTTCTACAGCCCATAGGCGTGATTCTGCAGGCTCAGATGGACCCAGTTCCAGTGTTCCCTCCAGGCTGAGTTAGTGTGAGCTAGCTCACTGTTTTTTAGCCTCCGGCTCACACATTTCTGCCTTAGCGTAGGCAGGATGGCTCCAGAGAGCAAAGTGGTTTCTGCAGCAGCCAAATCACTTGCTCACAACTTGAATGCCAGGAGCTCACAGAGTCGAATTTCTGCTCACAAGACTCCACCGCTGAGAGGGAGCATGTTCCCTCCCCTTTAAAACGAGTTCGGACAAAAATCATGAAGAAAGAGAGGCCCATCAATGGCTGTCATAGCCAGATGGAACTTCCATGTTCCGAAGTAGTATACCTCTGGTTGCCAAATGCGGGGGGGGGGGGGGGAGGGATACATACTAAAGGAGGGCAGAAGACTCCACACTTGGGGGATTCCCAGAAATATGTGGCCAGCCACGGTTAGAACGTTGGACTAGGCAGTCTAACCCAGGAGAGGTTTCCTTCTGTTCCGATCAACAGATAAACTTCCATGTTCAAGGCAGTGTACCTGTCTACTAGATACAGAAGGCTAGAAAGAGGGACTTGTCGTCTGACCCAGTGAGGCCATTCTGAAAGGACCTCGGCCAAGGTCAGAGTTCAGCCATATTCTCTGACACTGTAATATCAGTCCAGATAGAATCTCTCCCCTGACCCCTTTCTGGGGCACGACTGAAGTCCGATGAAGTCAGGATCCGATGCTGAGCAAATTCATATTGTGCCACTTGGAACTGTTCCTGAAGCTCATACACTCTAGGGTTGCCAGGTTCCCCTGGCCACTGGCTGGGGATGGGGGGGGGGGGGGGGGTAGGGTTGCCAAATTCATGTTGGGAAACTCCTGGAGATTTGGGGGTGGAGCGTGGGAAGGACAGGGACCTCAGTGGGGTACAATGCCCTAAAGCAGCGGTGGGCAATTGTTTTGGCTCGGGGGCCACTTTGTGGGAGCGGAGGTTAGCGGAGGGCCGCACCTTTTAAAATGATTGCATTCATTAGTTAACTTTGCATTTCAGAAAAGGTATAAATTGTATCATAAAAATTAATAAATATAAAATTAAATAAAATAGTGGTAGTTTTATTCAATGTATTTATTGTGCTAATTTCATATCATCTATAGCTGCAAGCACATTTAATTTTAGAATCAGTTTAATGAGAGAAATGTACCCTATCACACTTTTCTACAATTTTTTTGAAATCAGGAGATTGCTTGTTGAGAAACCACGTGGCCGACTGTCTTGGCGGGCCGCAAAAAACTCTGTGGCGGGCCGCATGTGGCCCCCAGGCCGCAATTTGCCCACCCCTGCCCTAAAGTCCTCCCTCCAAAGCAGCCATTTTCTCCTGTGGAACTGATCTCTGTAGTCTGGAAATGAGGCGTAATTCCGGGGTATCCCCAGGTCCCACTTGGAGGCTGACATTCTTACCTCCTCACTGTCACTGAAAGTTACCAAGCTGATGAAACTTAGGGAGTAGCACCCAAATGCCACCAGCAGATAGGTGGGCAGGGGCCAGAGCACTTGGGTACCAGCATCAGGGCAGCGGACCGAGTCCCAAAGGGCCCAGGGTTCAAGTAGTCCAGGTGGTATCGTAAGAACCAACATCCGAAGCCACTGCAGGGTCTTCGTCATAGTGGTGAGTCTGTGGAAGAGGATCCATTGGAGCTGGGGAGCAAACCTCGAGGGAGGGGTGTGGTCGTCACCCTCTGCTTCCAAACCTGCTTGCAATCGGAAAGAGGATGCTGGGTTTGAGACCCCTTGTTTTGATTTGCTTCTGGAAAGTTAATGCGACGAACTGGCTTGAAACATTCGCGAACGGCTGATTTGGCTAACGAAAAATCAGCTCCTTGGTCATGACAGGCAAACAGAATGTGAGCGAGCCAGAAGGTATTTGACCATGGCAGTACAAAATGTAGCAGTTTGCCTTGCAGCTGAAGCGGGACACATATTCTGTTTCAGAACCACCTTTCTTGCCTAGATTCAGGTGGGGTAGCCGAGTTGGTCTGAAGCAGCAGAACAAAGTTTGAGTCCAACGGCACCTTTAAGACCAACAACGTTTTATTCAAGGTATAGGCTTTCATGTGCAAGCACACTTCTTCAGATACAATGAAACAGAATTTTCTCAACCATTACATACAGGAAGAGATGGGGGGGGGTCATTCTTGCCTTTTTGTTTTGGGGTCGGTTCGAGGTCCTGATTATTACCTTTTCAATCTTGCACAACAGAGGTCCCATGGCATCCCACAAGCATGGTGTCTCCCTGGACCAATCAAAATCTCTCTTATATAATTCTCTGCTGGTGGTGGCACACTCCTGAACATTCCACACGCCACCCCAGCCTTTGGTCCCCTGGCCTGTCAATCAGAAGCTGTCCTTATCCATTGGCTGTGAATACTCGCATGTCATTGGCTGGGTGCTGCTCCTCTTCTCCGCCCACTCCTTCAGCCTCTGTGCCCTGTCAGAATCTCTGACAGACGGCTTTCTCTCTTGACGAAGACACTTCTCCTGCTTCCTTCCTGTGGGGGGAATAACTGTTACCTCAGTGGCTGTTGGTAGGTGAAGCGAAATGGCAGATGCATGTGTTTATAAGATGGCTGCTGCCTGTGGTTTGTTTAAAATGTTCCCCCATAAGGTTCAACTGTTACCTCAGTAGCTGTTGGTAGGTGAAACGAAATGACAGTTACCTGTGTTTATAAGAGGGGCTTCAGAGCAAGGTAGGTTGATGCTTGGCTAAGAAGGAGAAGGAGTTGCCAACTCCATGTGGCAAATTCCTGGAGATTTGAGGGGTGGAGCCTGGAGAGGGTGAGGTTTGAGGAGAGGTGGGGCCTCAGGCAGGTACAATGCCATAGACTCCACCTTCCAAACCAGATATTCCCTCTTGGGGAACCACTGCTGCCAATCACCAGGTGAGGGCAGGAGATCACTCAGAATTACAACTGCTCTTCAGGTAGCAGAGATCAGTTCCCCTGGAGAAAATGGTGGACTCTGTGTCATTATACCCTTCTGAGGTTATCACAGCAAATTGATGCTGAGTGCCCAAGGCCTTGGCACTCTCCCAGAGCCTCTTTCTAGAACCCATTGTATTTATTCCCACAACAGGCCTTATTCCTAGTCTTCTCATATTTCCATCTCCCAAAGATGCCAGAACAACCATGGCTTTTTCGTGAGCTTTTCCTGCAGATCTGGGGAAGTGGTTTCTCTTGGAAGGTCAAGTGTATTCTTTTATTTACTTTTTGAAAAGACTGCCAAGTTATTCTTTCGGGGAGACCTTGTAGCTAATGTGGGAAGGCGCCCATTCTGAGCACCATGTAGGTTGAAGCTCTTCTTCTCCCAAAGAGTGATTAACACATGGAATTCACTGCCACAGGAGGTGGCGGCAACTACAAACATGGACGGCTTCAAGAGGGAATTGGATAAACATATGGAGCAGAGGTCCATCAGTGGCTCTTAGCCACAAGGTGTAGATAGGAACTCTCAGTCTGGGGCAAGTGATGATCTGTATTCTTGGTGCTTGGGGGGGCAACAATGGGAGGGCCCCACTGGTGGACCTCCTGAGGGCACCTGGTATTTTTGGCCACTGTGAGACAGAGTGTTGGACTGGATGGGCCATTGACTTGATCCAGCATTGGCTTCTCTTATGTTCTTATGGTCCCAGGGCTTCCCCCTTTGAGCCGGACCAAAGGGGAAACAATGGGGTGATTGCAGGTGGAGTCTCCATGAGGATGTTCCGGCCCAGGGTTCCTCAGCCTGGTACCCGTGGTGCCGTGGTGCCCACCAGTACTGCCCTTGACAAACACTAAGCTCTTCAGAAATTGTCTTGGCTCTGGCAGCTTCTGTGCATATATGATGGAGGGGGAAATTCAGGGCAGAGTCAAGTTGCCAACTCTGGGCTGGGAAATTCCTGGAGATATGGCACTGAATCCTGAGGAAGGGAGGGGCCTCGGTGGGGCATAATGTCGTGGAGCCCACTCTCCAAAGGAGCCATTTTCTCCAGGGCAACTGACCTCTGTTGAATAGAAATCAGTTATAATTCCAGGAGATCTCCAGGTAACCCTCAAGCGGGGGAGGGCTGGGGCAGCCACAGGAGGTGCAGAATCAGGCTCTGTGAACACCGTCCCTGCCTGCTTTCACGCCATTCACTGCTGCTGCTGCTGCTGCGGTGGGAAGGGGGGGTGTCTTCATGTGCCACCATGCAGAAGCAGGCCCGTGGGTGGAAAGGTAAGATCCAAGTATTTTAATGCACTTGAATAAATACAGAGAGACACGATATTGCATATGTTCACTGCTTAGCGTGGAAACCAGCGGAGGACTTGATCTGTTCAGACTTGAATCGACTGGATTGGATTTCCACCTCCCTTCAACGGGTTTCGTCCTTGTAACATTGCAAGTCTCATAACAAGAGCTCCCCTCCCCCTCGCACAGAGCAGCCCTTTGCTTTCGGATGTATTTATTCTGCAACAGCCTGCCCTGACCTTTTTCTAAAGAGACACGAAGACAAAGCTGTACCGGGATGCACACCCAATCGTCCAACAGCCTGTCTGTCACAGTTCCAAACAGGCCACGTCAGCATGGAAACTGACACTTCGCGGGCGCCTTAGAGTTTATGCGCAGGCAGTGTTGCATGGCCAATCAGAAGCCCTTCTGGGCAAGTGCCCGACCTGGCCCCACCCACATTCTAAAAACACTTGGTGGGCGCTAGGAAAGATATCAGCTTAGGGTTGCCACCCTCCAGGTGGTGGCTGGAAATCTCCCGCTATCACAACTGGTCTCCAGGCCTCAGAGTTCCCTTCACCTGGAGATAAGGGCCACTTTGGAAGTTGGTCTCTATGGCGTTATGCCTCAAGCTCCGCCCACCTAAGGCTCCACCCCCCCAAACCTCCAGGTTTTTTCCCTCCTGGAGCTGGCAACCCATGGGCACCACACTGGGACCACCACACTAGTCAAAAGATGTGTCAGACATGTTCCTTGGAGAGAGACCTTGGGGAAGGAGATGGACCCTGAGAAACAACAACAACGATTTAATGTGGCATCCCTCGTCCCACCAATAATGGAAACAGGCTCTGCAATTTAACGGAGATTGGGATAAAATAGGGACTCTCCCCGGGTGAATAGGGACCGTTGGGAGTTCAAGGTTTCCTGAGGCTGCTCTGGAGACCTGAGAACCTCTTCCTGCTCTGAGTCACCAGCAACGGCTCTTATCAATGTCAGCTTCACCTCTGTCCAGTGTACAGTCAAAGAGGCTATCTCGTTTTCTTCTTCTGACTCAGAGGAAGACGTGCGGATGGAGACATTCCCCTTCCCAGGGCTCAGGGAAGCCCTAAGCTGTGGTACGGCTGGTAGAAATGCTCAGCCAAAGTGTGGAAAGCACATAAAGTGAGCACTGGGCAGAAGGCAGATTGTGGCCCACCTGTGGATCTCTGGCCAGTTTTCAGTGGATCTGTGGGTTGCTGAGATTCTTGTAAAGAATGCCGGACTTGGTGGAGCTTGGGCTGATGCAAAGAGGACCAACTTATTGGCTGCTAGCCACAGTGACTGAGGGGAACCTCCACATTCAGAGGTTTCTCTGGTCCCCAGAGCCAGGAGGCAACATCAGGGGAAGGCCTCGGCCTCTCTGCCCTGTTGTTGGCCCTCCAGAGGAACTAGTTGGCCACTGTGTGAGACAGGATGATGGACTCGATGGACCCTCACTGGTCTGAACCAGCAGGGCTCTTCTGATGTTCTTATGAGGGGAGGCCTTGGCCTCGCTGCCCCATTGTTGGCCTTCCAGAGGAACTGGTTGGCCATTGTGTGTGAGACAGGATGCTGGACTAGATGGACCACTGGTCTGATCCAGCAGGGCTCCTCTTCTTATGTTTTTATGAGGGGAAGGCATCGGCCTCTATGCCCTATTGTTGGACAACAGAACACTAGAAGAGCCCTGCTGGATCAGACCTATCTAGTCCAGCAACCTGTCCTCTGGAGGGCCAGCAACAGGGTGTAGAGGCAGACTCCTCCTCCTAACGTTGCCTCCTGGCTCTGGGATCCAGAGGTTTACCGCCTCTGAACATGAAGGTTCCCATCAATCAACATGGCTACTCGTCCCTGGTAGACCTCTCCTCCACAAATCTATCTAATCCCCCTTTAAGGCCATCTGTGTCTGTGCCCATCACTGCATCCTCTGGCTGCAAATTCCACATTTTAATCACTCTCTGCATAAAGTAGTCTTTCCTTCTGTCCATCCTGAACCTACTGCCCATCAGCTCCACTGGATGCCCTTCAGTCCTAGGACTTTGGGAGAGGGAGAAAAGGTTCCCTTTGGCGGCTCTCTCCACCCCATATATCTATATAGAGAAAAGCCAGTCCCCTCTCCGTAAAACCAACGCCCAAGCCAAACCCCTGGACCTAGAAACACAGATTTCGGCTCGGGGGCCGTCCAGGGCTCTTACGCGACCTGCAAGCAACTGGTATGTGTGGAAATGGAAGGTACTCCCCCTTTTATGGCATCACTTGGGAAAAAACCGAGTCTTGCATACATTTATTGGGGCTTTTGTGGGTTCCCCAGTAAATCAGTTGCTTTCACTGCTGGGAATAAATTGCTTTTGTTTGTATTTTGAGTAAAAAATAATTCTGTTAAATGGGTTTGCTTGTGTCCTTTATAAAATTTATATCTATGGCCCCTTCAGTCCCTGGCGCTACATTTTATGGCACACATGGCCCAGCCCAACAAAGTAAGATTTGTATCAGATCCGGCCCTCATAACAAATGAGTACGACACCTCTGCTCTAACACCACTGTTCTCCTATCCTTCATTTTATCCTCACAACAACCCTGCATGGTAGGTTAGGCTAAGAGAATGCAACTTGGCCCAAGGTCTCCCAGCCCGCTTCCATGGCAGAGTAGGGATTCAAACCTGGGTCTCCCTGTTAACTAATCCAGCACTCAATCCACTACACCACAATGCCTCTTAAAGAGAAAGAGCAGCTAACCAGCTGTTGTCTTCCAAGAGAGAGAGCTCAGAATCCTGGGAAGGTCCCAAGCATAGGCGTAGAGTACGGGGGGGCTCAAAGGCTTGAGCCACCCCCGAAATTTCCCGGGGGGGGGCTCAGCCTCCCCCTGGAAAACGGAGCGCCTGCTGCCGCGCCGCCCCAGGTCCTTCCGAGGTCCGGCCGCCACTGCTGGAGAGGGAGAGGGAAGGGGTGGCGGGGGGGGGAGAGAGGCACCAGCAGCAGCGGCTGGCGGGCCTTGGAAGGGGCGGGGCGGTTTCCCGGGGGGGAAGAACATTGCTCCAGCGAGCGTGCGCGCAAAGCGCGCGCACTAAAGAGCCCCCACCCCCCCGGGATTTCCAAAGTCTACGCCCCTGGTCCCAAGCACCCCAAGACGAAGACATCCCTCCCCACTGGCTCCCTTCCCGTTAAGAGCTTTCAACCCCACATTCTCAGGGACTCATTGGTGTAAACTACGGGGGGGCTCAAGGGCTCGAGCCACCCCCGAAATTTCCCGGGGGGAACTGAGCCCCCCTGGGAAAATGTCGCGCCTGCTGCTGGCGCCTTGCCACCGCGCCTCCCGGGCCCTTCCGAGGCTCACCAGCTGGTGCCTCTCCCCCCCTCCCCCCCCCCGGCCTAGCCATTCCTCCCTCCTTATCTCTCCCTCTTCCTCTTTTAGGGGTGAGGGAGGGAGTGGCCAGGACGGAGGGGGAGGGAAAGGCACCAGCAGCACCGGCTGGTGAGCCTCGGAAGGGCCAGGGAGGCGCAGCGGCTGGCGGTAGGTTTTCCGGGGGGGGCGGAAACGTCGCCCCAGCTAAAGAGCCCTTGCCCCCCTGGACTTCAGAAAAGTCTACGCCCCTGCAGGGACTAGAAACTTTCTTTTATAATTGGCACCTGGCTTTCTGTACCCTGTATCTCTCTAGTGCATTTTTATCAAGCCGACTTCTGCAGCCTTTGGGGCTAAAAATCTATTTTTAATACAGTTAGCTGTTTATATTCTCTTTCAGTCCTGTACACTTTATCTCAGTCTCCTCTGTGTATGGCACTCTGTGCAGACTCTAATCTGGGAGGAGTGGTTAGGAGCGCGGACTCTAATCAGGAGAACCGGGTTTAAGTCCCCACTCCTCCACATGCAGCTGCTGGTGTGACCTTGGGCCAGCCACAAGTTCTCTCAGAGCTGTTCTCTCAAGGGCAGTTCGAGAGAGTGCTCCCTCAGCGCCACCTACCTCACAGGGGTGTCTATTGTGGGGAGGGAAAGGGAAAGGAGATTGAAAGCCGCTCTGAGACTCCCTTGGGTAGCGGAGAATAAATCCAATCTTCTCCTCCTCCTCCTCTTCTTCTTAGCTGTCAACCTCCAGGTGGGGTTTGGAGATCTCCTGGAATGACAACCAATCTCTAGAGACTGGAGGGCTTCTAGCATCTTTTCTGCCCTGACCTGGATTTTCTGCCCAGGGTTGCAACGCAGAGGCAGACAACGGCAAACCATCTCTGAACGTCTCTTGCCTTGAAAGCCCAGCAGGGTAGCCATTAAGTCAGCTGTGACAAAAGGAAATATTACTTCACACAGAGAGTGGTTAAAATGTGGGATTTTCTGCCAGAGGATGTCATGATGGCCACAGGAATCAACACCTTTCAAAGGGGATGAGATAGAGTCCCGGTGGATAGGTCTACCAATGGCTCCTAGGCACAGTGACTGAGGGGGAACCTCCACATTTAGAGGCACTAAACTTCTGAATCCCAGAGGCAGGAGGCAACATCAAGGCCTCAGCCTCTCTACCCCGTCATTGGCCATCCAGAGAAACTGTGTGAGACAGGATGCTGGACTAAACGGATTATCAGTCCGATCCAGCAGGGCTCTTATGTTCTTATGAATCGATGGCAAAAAAAATTAAAAAATAAAAGCATCTTTTCTGAAACTGAAACCGACATTTCCCCTTTCCCAAATTTTGAGTGGACTCCCCTGTTTGATCTCTTTTATCTGAGCCTCTCTGGGGCACCCCAAATCGAAAGCAAAGCCCTGGTGTGGGAAGAAGGCCGGTGAAAGGGGAAATGCCTCTCTCTAGCAAACCATATCCTTCAGGGTGTATATTACTCCTCCTGGCCAGCCCTGTGGGGTGTGGCCTCCCTCCCCCCACCCTTACCTGTAACTCAGGTGTTTCAGATAAAAGCCAGATCTCGCAGAGATTGCTACCGGTCCTCGATCCCTGGAGCTGCGTGCGTACACAGAAAGTTTACAAAGGCCGAAGACGGAATATTGGGCACTTGACCCTCCTGAGTCCTTGGCATGGAGCCGGAGATCCTACGAAAGGTGGCCCTGGCGTGGGTCCTTCTGGCATTAGGTGAGGAGGTGGGAGAAGGGTATGGGGGGTGCTTCTTGGAGGCAGAGGGAGGGGAAGAACAGCTTGATTGACATCGGGACAATGTGGGAAGGGAGTGGATCCAGCGCCCAATCTTTCCTGCTGGGGGAGGCAAAGGGAAGCACAGCTGTTTCTCCCACAGCTGTGCCAAAGGAGGGATTTCGGAAACGCCGCTTTTCTCATCCCTGCAGGGGAAGCCAGGTCTATCGAAATCCCCTCTTCTTCAGGACTTTCCAGTCCACCTGCTTGTCAGATGGGGAGGCCTGTCTCCAAAGGGTAGCAATGGGGGGGGGGGGGTTTCCGGCCCTTTGTCTTCACTGGGTTTCTTATTCACCAGTTGGTTGCGTTCCCCGTTAGGGTGAAATTTCGCAAGTGGCTGCTTCAAGGACAGGAGCCGGTCTCCGTTGCGTGTGGTGTGCCTACCTGTTTTCTGGGGGAGGGAAATCCACCTTCTGCCCCCTCCCCCCCTTTCCCGTGTCTGCCTTTGACTTCACCGTCTGGCTCAGTTCTGTCTACGATTGCGCTGCCCACTTGGCCCTCACAGATTCGGTTTCTTGACTGTCTCCCTTTCATCTGGATTCCAGGATCCGGGACAGAGTGATAACAAATCAGCAGGGAGGTGAAAGCCAATTCGTACAAGGCGGAGGACGCTTTCTCCCCGGGGAGGAAGGGGGGGTACTCGGCTGGGAAAGCTAGACCAGGCTCCCTCCTGTGTCCCGGGTGACTAATTGGAGGCATTCCCCGCCCAAATGCTTCAGTCCGACATGCCACCAAACAGGGTGGAATGGGTGATGCTACCGCCCATCTTGATAAGAGTGGGCACCGCCCAAGGCCACGCAAGACGTCCCTGCCCTAGGGGCTCATGGCACTGGGGCAGCGCTATGGGGCTGGAGGCGAGATGGCCCACGGCCTTCCTTTTTGACTGTTGTCAAAGTCTATCAATAGCTCTCAGCCATGCTAGCTCAATGAAACCTCCGTGTTCAGAGGCAGTTTACCTTCCAATGCCAGTTGTTCTGCAGGGGGTGCCCTGCTGCTTTCACGCACTGCCTGTTGTACTGGTAGAGTGGGGTTGCCAACTTCCAGGTGGGGGCTGGAGATCTTCTGGAATGGCAACGGATCGCCAGACTACGGAGAGCGCTTATTCATTATCTATTTATTTCAAACATTTATTCTACTTCTCCAGGAGGAAATGGCTGCTTTGGAAGGTGGACTGCATGGCATTATGCCCTATTGAGTTGCGTCCCCTCCCTCAACCCTGCCCTCCCCAGGCTCCACCCTCAAATCTCCAGGTATTTCCAAACCTGGAGTTGGCAACCTTAGACATTTGGCTGGAGACAGGCTGCAGAACTCGGTGGTCCAATCCAAGCAGAGCAAGCCTAAAAGCCTCTTATGCTTTTAGGAGAAAGGGGGAAATGCTGCCAAGATTTTAGAACTTGGGAGAGGTGTTGTGGGGTTGCCAACCTCCTGGTAGGGCCTGGTGTTCTCCAGGAATTACGACGCATCTCCAGACCACGGATCAGGTCCCCTGGAGGAAATGGCAGCTTTGGAGAACAGAATCTATGGCATCTATGCCGCCGACTAGTTACTCAGGATCAGGGCTGACTTATCCATTAGAGGCACAGTAGGCACAGCGCCTGGAAGGCCCGCGGTGGCTCAGAGGTTAAGACGCTGAGCTGCAGACTAGAAGGTCGGTAGTTCGGCAGTTCGAGACCGGAGTGCCGCGTGACGGAGTGAGTTCCCGTCTCTAGTCCCAGCTCCTGCCAGCCGAGCAGTTCGGAAGCAAGAAATTGCAAGTAGATAAATAGGTACCGCTGCGGTTGGAAGGTAACAGCATTCTGTGCGCCTCAGTGTTTAGTCACGCCAGCCACATGACCATGGAAAAAGTCTTCAGACAGCGCTGGCTCTTCGGCTTGGAACCGGAGATGAGCACCGCCCCCTAGATTTGGATTTGACTGGCTTTTGAGGAAGGGAAACCTTTACCTAGGTGAAGTGCCTAAGGCCCCCAGTGAGAAGAAACAAGAATAAACTTTTAGGGTGCAAAAAATGTTTTGATTTTTTCCCCACTCATCCGGAAAAAAAACTGAAATGTTTAGGGTCCGTGAAAACCTCTTAATTTTTGCTTAAACCGGGGGGGGGGGGGGGGGGGGAATTAAAATGTTGAAATACTTAAAGTTATATCAAAAATAATTTTTTAATGTTGATCTTATTATGGTGCAAAGGGACCGGAGAGGCAAAAGAGCCTAAGGCCCCCGGAAGTCGTAATGCAGCCCTGGCTCCCCAAACCCCGTACTCCAAAGACTCCACCCCCAAAATCTCCAGGTCTCTCCTGACCCAAAGTTGGCAACCCTACGAGGAACAGTGTTAAGGGTCATCTGGACAACATCCTAAGACGGATCCAGTCACAAGACCAGCGGAAGGGGCTGGTCTGACTGGCCGTGGCATCAGGGCTCATTTCGTAGCAAGAGCTCCTTTGCTTATTAGGCCACACACCCCGATGTAGCCAATCCTCCAAGAGCTTACAGTAGTTCCTGTAAGAAGAAGCTCTTGGAGGATTGGCTACATTAGGGGTGTGTGGCCTAATATGCAAAGGACCTCCTGCTACCAAATGAGCTCTGTGTGGCGGCATTCAAGGGCGGACAATTTTGGATTAACGAGGCCATTCCTGTGCCCTAACCTCACAATTTGAATCTCCCACGGCTGTGGGCGAACGCTCCCAAGACGGTGCCGAGCACAAGAGCCAGACATAGGGGGTTTTTTTGACTGCTCTGGGGTGGTGCCCTCTACAGGCCAATCTCGCGCCACCTTTTGGAGGCAGCTCCGATTTGATCACTCCAGGTTCCTCGTTACAAAAGCAGACGCAGGCCCCTCTAGGCAATGGCTGTCCTCTTTGCCACTGTTGTGCCCTTGAAGTAGCTGTTTTTCCAATACGGAACTGGCTTTGGCTCCAGGCAGCTAAGTTATCTGGTAGCCTTTGACACTCTCCTGAGCTGCGCCGTCTTGTTGAGAAAGGAACAGCTGCTGGTCTCTCGGGCCTTTCTAGACAGCCCAGCGCTGCATGTTTCAGATCATTGGAAATAGTGACCTTGGCATTTGAGAACCTCCCCAAGGTTTAAGGAAGGCTCGGTTTACCAGCACCCTTCCAGGGGTCCCCAACCTGGTGCCTGTGGGCACCTCAGCACCCGCCAAACCTTTTCTGGTGCCAAACAAGTGTTTTTTCAGAAGCAGGTCGGGCCAGGTAGGGCTTTAGCCCAGCAAGGTTTCTGATTGGCTATTGGAGATCTAAATGACTATGCAGATGTTAGACCAAAGTTTGAGTCCAGTGGCACCTTTAAGACCAACAAAGTTTTACTTAAGGTATAAGCTTCCATGTGCATGCACACTTCTTCAGATACAATGAAATGGAAGATACCATGCATATAATTAGAGGGTGAGGAGTAAATTAGCATACAGCATAATGAAGATGTTTAACAGATTCAAGGACCAAACAGGATGTTTTAAAACATTGCTTTGGCAGCAGCTGCCACCACACCATAAATATCTTCATTGTGTGACTCAAGTCAAGCTGCAACAATCATTTTGTGGCTGGCTCCGCCTTCTGTGGCAGCCATTTTGTGGCTGCCATTTTATTGCTGCACCCACCACACCATGTCAAAATTCCAAAGGTGCTCGCAAGCTCAAGTATGGAGTATTTAGCCTTAAGGTTTATCCTGCCTAATAGGGACACAGCTCATCGATGGAGGAAGACAGACCCTCTCTTGCTGGGTGGGAGATGGAACCCCCAGAATATTGTTGGTGGGCACAGAGGGAGATAAAAAAAGGCCAGTGGGTTGAATCAATTTGGCAGCCCTTTAAAAAAAAATGCTATTTTATTCCACACTCAAAGAAGTTTACCCCAAAAAAGAAAATTGTTTTAAATTGTTTTCTGTAAAACAATCTGAGTGGATGGTCTCCGTTACCAAGAACACCTTCCGACTGAAGAAACCTTGTCAGCTAGATGCCATTTTTAAAAGGAAAAGTCTTCTGTCTTCTAAGGACAGTGATAAGCAGTGAAGCTTTTCATTCCTCTTCCGAAAGACGACTCTCATGTAAGGGCCAAGATCTCTCAACACAGCCCGACTCTCTGCTTCTCAGAATTCCTTTAACACCCCCAGGTAGGGAGGGGCTGGAGTTTTCCTAGGATTGCCACTGATTTCTAGACCACAGAGACCACTTCCTCTGGAGGAAATGGAATTTTCAGAGGGTGGAGTCTATGAAATCACATCCCTACTGAGTTCCCGCCCCTTCCCAGTCTCTGCCCCCAAATCTCCAGGAAGCTGAGTTTGTGAGTTAAGAGCTATCAAGTCACTTCTAAAATATGGCAACCCTATGGATTAATGATCCCCAAAATGTCCTGTCATTAACAGCCTTGCTCAGGTCTTGCAAACTGAGGTGCTGGGCCCATAACCTGTTGGGAGTAACTGGTTCCTTAGTCCAGTATCCCTTCTCAACTTAGCAGAGTGCACCTTGGCTACAGGCAGTAGAAGCCCTCTGTTTTCAGTGGGCTGACAGAGTTACAAAGCTACACGGAGCCACCTTTTCAGTTTCAAGACTAATAATAGTCCTT
Source organism: Lepidodactylus listeri (assembly GCA_029233225.1). NCBI lineage: Eukaryota > Metazoa > Chordata > Lepidosauria > Squamata > Gekkonidae > Lepidodactylus > Lepidodactylus listeri. The sequence goes on from JARCFY010000003.1 coordinate 153,613,133, forward strand.
TTATTTAGGAACTACATTCTAGATAGTGAAGCTTGAGAGACAGATACAGACACAGAACTAATCTAAACTATCTTGGGTGAGACTGGATGCAGAGAGGCATTCAGCCTCCATTGCAGACATTTGTGAGAGGAGAACGGGAGGAAGGCAGGCAATTTCCCTGTAATCTATCAGTCTACTTCAAAGAAACAGAGGCAGGAGAGTAAACAGGAAGAAAACCCGCAGTTTGCCCTGTCTGTCTCACTAACTTGTTTGCTACCACACCACTCTTGGAGGCTGAGGCTTGAGATAGCCTCTGGGTCTTCTCTTGAGACCCAGTTTGGTGCAGAAGAAGAAGAGAAGAGATTGGATTTATACCCCACCCTTCACTACCCAAGGGAGTCTCAGAGCAGCTCACAAACTCCTTTCCCTTCCCCTCCCCACAACAGGCACCCTGTGAGGTAGGTGGGGCTGAGAGAGCTCTGACAGAAACTGCTCTTTTTCAAGAACAGCTCTGGCAGAACTATGGCTTGCCCAAGGTCATCCAGCAGGTACAAGTGGGGGAGTCGGGAATCAAATCCGGTTCTCCCAGATTAGAATCCGTGCACTTAACCACTACACAAACTTAAGAACAACAACTACAAAAAACTCTGCTTTATTTATTTTGAATCTATTTGAAAAATTTCTATGTTGTGACACCCAGCCTAAAAGCGATCTTCTAAAACTTTAAACAATAATGATAATCTTGAGGGCAGAAAAACCTACTGGGGAGACAGAACTACTTTAAATGCAAGCCAAAAGTGAAACCAGTCTAGTAAAACCCGGTAAAACAAGCCTAAAATACCAAGTATGGTGATTTCAGGTAAAATCAGCATAAAAACCGATCCAAGTACAGAAACAAAAGCCAGAAACTCAAGCATTAAAAACATTTTTTTAATCAACCAAAAAAATTGAGGCAATGCTATGAATTACTTTCATTTTTTACCAGTGTCTGGTTTCTATTAATATGAATAAGCCACTAAAAAAAAAATCCTTTGGCTTTTTATGTCGGAATTCCAGTTAAGAATCTCAAATATGGTATAAAACTAAAGCAAAGCGATTGTTTTAAAAAGTAAACGTTCGCTTTTCCTCCTGGGTGATGACTGCAGTTCTAGCAAGTGGTCCATAGGGGGACCTGTGCCACACAGCTGGATTTACCCCTGGAACTTTGCCCCCAACTGCGGGAGAGCTTGGAGACAAGCCGCTGACTGATTCTCCTGCCCACAGAAAATAAGAGGTTGCCTGCATTCTTGCATCTGTTACATATTTGCCTACATTTGACTTCAGTCCACTAACAGGCGACCGGTTAACTGAACAATGTGACGGTTGTGCCAGCTAAGGCTGCCAGCCTCCAGGGGGGTCCTGGAGATCTCCCAGTGTTACAACTGATCTCCAGATTACAGAGATCAGTTTCCCCTGGAGAAAATGGTTGCTTTGGGGGGGGGGGTCCTATGGTGTTGTGCCCTACTGAGGTCCTTCCCTTCTCCAAATCCTGCCCTCCCCAAGACTCTACCCCCAAATCCCCAGGAATTCCCCAACCCAGAGTTGGCATCCCTAAGGCCCACCCACCATGGCTTAGACAATCGGTCTTATAAAATAAAACAGAAATCAAGTGGCGCCTTTAAGACTAGCCGAGTTTATTCCAAAGTTAGAGACCAGTGGCACCTTTAAAACCAATAAAGTTTTATTCAAGGTATGAGTTTACACAAAAGCTCGCACCTTGAGTGAAACTTTGTTGGTCTTAAGGGCGCCACCGGACTCGAACTTTGTTCTATCGCTTCAGACCAACACGGCTGCCCCACCTGGATCTAAGTTTATTCCAGCACAGGGTTTCATGAGTCGGAGCACACGTTGTGGTCAGAGCTGGAAAACCTTCCAGGAGATGTTTATAGCTGCAATCACAGAAAGGGGAAGGGGAGAAAGGGGAGGAGTTGTTGCAGAGAGAGAGAGAGAGAGAGAAAGGTACCTCTTGTAAATCATTCAGGTGGGAGTCCCTGTGTAAGGGACCAGAACGGATGCGGTTGTTACACATAATGAAGGCGAGAGGTCAGAGGGTCCAGCCGCTCAAAGGGTACATACAGGTCCACGAAATCCAGGAAAGCAGGGCCGGTTCAAGGGTATTTGGGGCTCTAGGCAAACTATGATTTTGTGCCTCCTCCCCCCTTAACAGAGAGAAAAGTGGGAAGTCTAGAATGAACATTTTGCTTCCCGGGCGTTCCAAGTGAACAATGTAAAAATAGGTCCAGGTGAGGTAGCCGTGTTGGTCTGAGGCAGGAGAACAAAGTCTGAGTCCAGTGGCACCTTTAGGACCAGCAGAGTTTTGGGCAGATGGAAGCTTATACCTTGAATAAAACTTCGCTGGTTTTAAAGGCACCACTGGACTCAAACTTTGTTCTAATATAAAAATAAAAATAGATCTGCTCAAAAAACCCTCCGTGTTCCATCACGGCAGACACGGAAGAACGGAGTCAGCAGACAAGGAGATCCAAAAAGCCAGGTCATAGCAAGCTTCCTTTCAAGCCAGCAGGGGGGGGCTCCTCTCACCTTTTCAGTGCTCCTCCAACTCTGGCGCCCTAGGCAATTGCCTCGATTTGCCCAGTGCCCAACCTGGCCCTGCACGCAAGTAGGATAAACAATGGAAGTTGTTGCAGAGAAAGAGATATAGAAAGGGAAGTTGACATAGGAAGCGTAAGAAAAATTAACATCTGTAAAAGGTGAAATTCGAGTCCAGTAGCACCTTGGAGACCAGCAAGATTCTCGGGGTCTGATCTTTCAAAAGTCAAAGCTCCGATGAAGGCATCTGACCAAGGGAGTCCTGACTCTCCAAAGCTCATCCCTCGGAGAATTTCATCAGTCTCTCAGGTGCTGCTGGACTCGAATCTGGCTGTTCCACTGCAGATCAACAGGGTGATCCTCTGAAACCGCAAAAGGTTACGACATGACCGTTGGTTCATAGGAAAAACCAGTGAATACCTCTGAAGAGTAAGTCCAGTTGAGCTATTGGAAATCATCAGGAGGAAGGAATCCCAAGTCCCAGTCATCAAACTCAGCCTTAGTTTGCCGTTTCTTCGTCAATTTCCTGTCTTCGTTTTCTATAGCTCATTGTATTGCCATTATCTTGGCTCATTGCTGGCAGGGAATTGGGGTGTGTGTGTGTGTGTGTGTGTGTGTGTCTATAGTGTGTACAGGGGCGTGTATGTGGAACTGCTTTGCTGAAAATAGCGTGAGCTGTAACAGCCTCTAAGTGAGCCTCCCCTTTGCTGGGAAGTATGCGTGCCCAACCTTGAGTGCCAGACCCTGCTTGATAATGTAACCCTATTTCCGCAGGTGCTGTAGGAGGGCTAATGGGGCTTGGTAGTTTCTGGTGGACTGGATGGTGGCATGTGATTGGCCCAGTCACTGGGTGGGTGTTTGAATTATATTTAATTATATTTAATATGTGAACTGGTGCCAGAGGTGTCAGTTCTAATATCTGTGAGAACAACAGCTATGGAATAAGTTAAGACCAGAGAATCATACAGCTGTAGCAACACACTCTCCTATTAAGGCATATACATCAAAAATTTCCAAAAAACATACAAAAATTATTGCAAAATATAATTAATTTAATATAATAAGTGATGGGGGGTCCAAAGTCATCAACAACGAAACATTTATTTATTTGTTTGTTTGTTTATTTGTTCTATTTATATCCCGCCTTGCCAGTTTTTTACACCTTTCTAAACATCCGGTAGATACATTCATTTCCAAGTCTTCATCAGGTGTGGACCAACGATTTGCTATTAATTACAATATACAATATGCAAGATTACAAGACCAATACAGGTTACAGGTTACATCAAACAACTTTAATAGTGTGTTTGACTAATATTAGCACACTATTAAAGTTGTTTGATGCCTGCTTTTGATTTTTAAATATTGTTTGTCTGCAGAAAAATTGCCATTGTTGAATCAGCCAGATATAGTAGAAGTACTTTTATTACGTTTGAAGATATTGTAAGTCCTCTTTAAGCTTTGTGAATATAATATATTTTTGTAAACTGTAACCTGTATTCGTCTTGTAATCTTGCATATTGTATATTGTCTTTTAATAGCAAATTGTTGGTCCACACCTGATGAAGACTGTTGGAAACAAATGTATCTACCGGATGTTTCGTTGTTGATGACTTTGGACCCCCCATCACTTATTATATTAAATTAATTATATTTTGCAATAATTTTTGTATGTTTTTTGGAAATTTTTGATGTATATGCCTTAATAGGAGAGTGTGTTGTTACAGAGGTGTCAGTTCTGACACGGATTCGTCTATGCTTGAGACCTCTTAATCTTCCAGTAAACAAATCATTGCAAAGACAGTGCTGTTGGGAGTCAGTTCCTTCAAGACCTGACAACAGTTTAAGCCAGAAGGAGAGGCAGCCTTTCCTGGATCTGCTGTGCATTTTTTGCGCTATGAGGGCAAGCCTGGACCCGAATTCCCTTCAGCCCGTTCTGGCCCAGAGACTTGAAGCATGTCAATGGGCAGCTCTAGTGTGTGAGCAAAGTGCCGGCAAGTTGCAGCCGACTTCTGGCGACCCCAGGAAGGGGCTTTCAAGGCAAGTGAGAAGCAGCGGTGGTTGGCTATGACCTTCCCCTGCAGAGCCTTTCTTGGGGGTCTCCCTCCCAAGTAGCGACTCTGCTTAGCTTCCCCGTTCTGATGAGACTGGGCTTTTCCATGCCACCTTCCCTCCAGGCCAGCCAGTGGATCTCCTCCTGAACGTAGCCTGGGTGAGGGGGTGCAGAGGGGGAAAGATCCGGTCCCCATCATTTGTCTCTTAGTTGCTGAAGAAGCAGGGTTAGGAGGGAGAATAATCCAGAGGATCTCTCAGAATCAAAGGACAATTGGAAAGAACAAGCTTTCTTCTACATAGGTATGAATTAACAAATTGGAGAATCTGTCTGGGGATGCCTTACCCTCCCCTGGAGGTGGATCTTCTTTCCCACACCTGGTATTCTAGAAGAGAGTGCAGCAAAAGAGTTAGACAGCTCTGGTCTTTGCTAGCCCATATTTCAAGGGGTCCCCCAAAAGTGTGGGGTTTCTCTTGGTCCATTCAGAAAGTGGGGTGACCTCTGTATCATGGAGTTTCCCCAGACCTCAGGGGTGTAATCTAACAAGTCCCTCCCTTCAAATTGGACTGATCACTTTGAAGATTTTGGTGGGCCAGAAAAGGGTGGGTGAGGGTTGCACTTGGCCAGGCATTTGGGGAGCGAGCCAAAACCCAGCACCTTGGATGTGTGCTAAACCAGGGCCCTACTTCTAAAATACAATGCTTTTCTAAATTGATCGTTTCTCCATCATATTTAAATTATTTCCCACATTCTGCAGCTCAGCGTTAAATCGGATAACTGCAACCGAAACCTAATTCCAGGTATAGTCCCAAAACCAAGAATTAAAGCGTGAGGAAGCCTCTCTTGCCAGCCTCTATCCTATCAGGCCTCTCTAGATTATGTTGCTGAACAGATTTTTTTGGGGGGGGTCATTTCTCCAGGGTTTAGCACCAGCAGCAGCCAGTCACCCACCGATGTCACAACAAACCTGGATAGCTCCACCATCAGCACCGAGCCACCCACCGATGACTTAACAACCCTGGATAGCTCCACCAATAGCACCGAGCCACCCACCGATGACTTAACAACCCTGGATAGCTCCACCATCAGCACCGAGCCACCCACCGATGACTTAACAACCCTGGATAGCTCCACCAATAGCACCGAGCCACCCACCGATGACTTAACAACCCTGGATAGCTCCACCAATAGCACCGAGTCCCCCACCAATGACTTAACAACCCTGGATAGCTCCACCAATAGCACCGAGCCACCCACCGATGACTTAACAACCCTGGATAGTTCCACCAATAGCACCGAGCCACCCACCGATGACTTAACAACCCTGGATAGCTCCACCAATAGCACCGAGTCCCCCACCAATGACACAACCACCCCGGATAGCTCCACCAGCAGCAGCACCGAGTCACCCACCAGTGTCACAACCACCCCGGATAGCTCCACCAGCAGCAGCACCGAGTCACCCACCAATGTCACAACCACCCTAGATAGCTCCACCAGCAGCACCGAGTCACCCACCAATGTCACAACAACCCCGGATAGCTCCACCACCAGCACTGAGTCACCTGCCAATGTCACAACAACCCCGGATAGCTCCACTGCCAGCACCGAGTCACCCGCCAATGTCACAACCACCCCGGATAGCTCCACCGCCAGCACCAAGTCACCCGCCAATGTCACAACCACCCCGGATAGCTCCACCGTCAGCACCGAGTCACCTGCCAATGTCACAACAACCCCGGATAGCTCCACTGCCAGCACCAAGTCACCCGCCAATGTCACAACCACCCCGGATAGCTCCACCGCCACCACCGAGTCACCCGCCAATGTCACAACTACCACCAGCACCAAGTCACCCGCCAATGTCACAACCACCCTGGATACCTCCACCGCCACCACCGAGTCACCCACCAATGTCACAACAACTTCGGGAAGCTCCACTGCCAGCACCATGTCACCCATCAATGCCACATCCACCACCAGCACCAAGTCACCCGCCAATGTCACAACCACCCTGGATACCTCCACCGCCACCACCGAGTCACCCACCAATGTCACAACAACTTCGGGAAGCTCCACTGCCAGCACCATGTCACCCATCAATGCCACATCCACCACCAGCACCAAGTCACCCGCCAATGTCACAACCACCCTGGATACCTCCACCGCCACCACCGAGTCACCCACCAATGTCACAACAACTTCGGGAAGCTCCACTGCCAGCACCATGTCACCCATCAATGCCACATCCACCACCAGCACCAAGTCACCCACCAATGTCACAAGCACCCCGGGAAGCTCCACCAACAGCACCAAGTCACCCACCAATGTCACAAGCACCCCGGGAAGCTCCACCACCAGCACCAAGTCACCCACCGATGTCACAAGCACCCCGGGAAGCTCCACCAACAGCACCGAGTCGCCCACCAAAGTCACAACCCCCCCAGGAACATCCACTGCCAGCATCATCAACCCACCCATAACAACAAAGAGTAGCAGGACAACAGCGCAACCAGCATCCAATGTGACCTCCCAGCTGACCTCCACCACCACGCAGTCAACTGTGCCTTTCTATCTCGTGTATCACATCACAAACCGGCAATTCGCCGACACCTTGTTGGATCCCACCTCTCTGTACTACAGGCAGATGAATGATACTATTGGGAAGATGGTAAGTGCTGCAGGGGAGGAAGGGGCATGTCGATGTACGACTCTTCCAAAAGTCTGCATGGGGTGGGAACCAGTCAGTCACTGATAAGGCACTGCTCAATCCACTTCTGGCCAGGGCCTCAGCCCCAGGACTGATTTTCTAGGCCTGGACAGATCCCTGGAGCCTGCGAACCAATGTCTCTTGAGCATGTGCAGAGTGCAACCTCTGTCACTCATTCTCTCCAGGGCCGAGTTGTGGCACAGTAACGCCTACCAATTCTCAGGCATGCAGCAAATGCTGCTTGGCAGAGCCTCACACCATCTAAATTTGCCAGCCCCCACCTGCCCCGGGCAGTAGAGTTCCTACACATATATCCTGTTGCCTTGCGGAACCAGTAGCATGGGGGAAACTTCTGTCCCCCCCCCCCCAGCCTCCAATCACTCCACCAGCATGTGAGGGGAAATGTCCTCTGCTTGATACACACATACTTAATGCGTGGGAACCCTGTGAGAAGAAACGTCGGCAGGCAACCCTGATCCCAGCGTTTAAGCTCGGGACAACTAAACTCCCCAAAACAGCACTGGAGCCTTTACCAGAGATGGAATTTATAGATGCTACTTGGGGCTGAGATTGGGGCCCCACGGGACCCAGCGGCCAAGCAGGAGCTCCAGGCAACCCCAGCTGAAGTAAACCTGGGGGGATCCCATGGTCTGGGGCCATGCAATGCCACAATACTGTTTGGCCAAGATCACATTTCTTTGGCGTACACCTGCTGAAATTCAAGCCATGGTGACATGTTGGTCTCTCTCTCTCTCCCTCCCTCCCTCCACCCCTTTCAAGGGCTGGACCCCAGAATCCAACCTTTCACTCCTTCTATCTATCCGTGCCCAAAGTCTGGAAACTCTCTGAAGTGGGCTATGCTGAGACTAGTGACCCCTGTGAGACGAGAGAAGATTTCTCTCACACAGAGCCCCCCCGCCCCAAAAAAGTTTCATGGTAAGGTCGGGGTTTGAACTTAGGTCTCTCCAGTTCCAGTCTGATCCTCTAAGCCAGTTATCTCCAACCTTTTTGAGCTTTCTTTGGAATTCTGCCACAGCGTGGTCGGCACAGCTCCAAAATGGCTGCCATACAACGGCTGTTGGTGGCAGGAGGTGGAGCCAATCACAAAATGGCTGCCATAGCTCAACTCTAGTCACACAGCGAAGATCCTTGTGCTGTGGTGGCAGCTGTTCCCATTGCAATCATAGAATCATAAAGCTGGAAGGGACCTCCAGGGTCATCTCGTCCAACCCCTTTCACAATGCAGGAAATTCACAAATACATTCCCTCCACACCCCAGTGACCCCTGTTTCACGCCCAGAAGATAGCCACAAAAAAAAACAACCTCCAGGATCCCTGACCAAACTGGCCTGGAGAAAAATTGCTTCCGGACCCCAAAGTGGCGATCAGCATTTCCCTGGGCGCGTAAGAAAGGGCCACGAGAACCAAGCACTTAAGCAACCTTTCCTGCCCTCCCTCTCATGATCTAAGTTCACACAATCAGCATTGCTTTTGGGTGGCCATCTAGCCTCTGTATAGAAACCTCCAAAGAAGGTGAGCCCACCGCCTCCTGAGGAAGCCTCTTCCACTGAGGAACTGTCAGGAAGTTCTTCTGAATGTTTAGCTGAAAACTCTTTCAACTCGTTGGTTCTGGTTCGATCCTCTGGGGCAACAGAAAACAACTCCACTGCGCCCTCTTTAAGACAGCCCTTCAAATGCTTGAAGAAGGTTATCCTATCACCTCTCAGTCATCTCCTCTCCAGGCTAAACATACCCAGCTCCTTCAGCCTTTCCTCTTAGGGCTTGGTCTCCAGACCCTGACCATCTTCACTGTCCTCCTCTGGACACCTTCCAGCTTGTCTATATCCTTCTTAAATTGCGGTGCCCAAAACTAAACACAGTACTCTAGGTGAGGTCTATCCAGAGCAGAGTAAAGTGATATCATGATTTCACGTGAACTGGACACTCTACTTCTGTTGATACAGCCCAAAATCACATTTTTTAGCTACGGTATCGCACTGCTGACTCAGGGTCTGTGCATGGTCCACTTAGGCCGAGGACATACTGGTATTCTGCCGCGCCTCCGCAGCGCGGCAGAACAAGGTGGGGGGAATTGCCCCTGCCGCGCGGTGTTTGCACGCTGCTGCAAGGAAGCCGCCCGCAGCGTCCAGACTGCAGGCGGCTTCCGGCGGCGGCTTCCGGCGGTGGCGGCTGAACACCACGCGGCTCCCCTGGCCCGGAGCACGTTCACACCCACCGGAAGCGGGTGGAACGCGCGCGCAGCAGCCGGGACACCACTTGGAAGTGGTGCCTGGCTGCTGCGGGAGGAGTGCGGCGCCAGACGCGTGGCATCCAGGCAGCCTCCTCCGGGCAGATGTGGCAGTCTGAATGACCGCTCTGCCCCCACTTTTAAAGCAGAGGCAGAGCAGGCCAGACTGCCAGTCTGTCCTCGGCCTAAGACCCCTAGATCCTTTTCACACATACTACCGCCAAGACAAGTCTCCCCCATCCTATAATTATGCATTTGATTTTTCTTACCTAAATGCAAAACTTTACATTTATCCCCACTGATATTCATTTTATTTTTTTTAGCCCAGTTTGGTGTAGTGGTTAAGTGCGCGGACTCTAATCTGGGAGAACCGGGTTTGATTCCCCACTCCTCCACTTGCACCTGCTGGATGACCTTGGGCAAGCCATAGTTCTATCAGAGCTGTTCTGTCAAGGACAGTTCTGAAAACAGCTCTCTCAGCCCCGCCTACCTCACAGGGTGTCTGTTGTGGGGAGGGGAAGGGAAAGGAGTTTGTAAGCCACTCTGAGACTCAAAGTGAAGGGTGGGGTATAAATCCAATCTCTTCTTCTTTTCCAGCCTGTCAAGATCATCCTGAATCCTGATTCTGTCTTCTACTATATTTGCTACCCCCCCCCCAATGTAGTGTCATCCACAAATTTAATAAACATTCTCTCGATTCCTTCATCCAAATTATTTATAAAGATGTTGAACAAAACAGGTCCCAGGACAGATCCTTGAGGCACTCCAGCTGTCACTCCACTCCAAGAGGAACCATTACCAAGCACACTTTGGGTGTGATTTGTCAACTAGTGCTAGATCCACCTAATAGTAATAAGATCCAAACCATATTTTACCAACTTGTCAACAAGAATATTATGTGGAACCTTAAAAACGTAAGAAGATAAGAGAAGCCAAAGTTGGATCAGGCCAGTGGCCCATCCAGTCCAACACTCTGTCACACAGTGGCCAAAAACACCAGGTGCCCTCAGGAGGTCCACCAGCAGGGCCAGAACACTAAAAGCCCCCCCACTGTTGCCCCCCCAAGCACCATCATTTGCCCCAGACCAAGGGATCCTATCTAGACCTTGTGGCTAATAGCCACTGATGGACTTCTGCTCCATATGTTTATCCAATTCCCTCTTGAAGCCATCCATGCTTGTAGTCGCCACCCCCTCCTGCGGCAGTGAATTCCATGAGTTAATCACTCTTTGGGTGAAGAAGGACTTCCTTTTATCCATTCTAATCCGATGGCTCAGCAATTTCATTGAGTGCCCATGAGTTCTTGTATTGTGAGGAAGGGAGAAAAGTACTTCTTTCTCTACCTTATCAAAAGCCTTACTGAAATCAGTATGTCTACACCATTCCCCTGATCCAGCAAGGTAGTAACTTTCTTGAAAAAACAGATGAGATTAGTCCGACATAACTAATATTTCTAAAAAAAATCAGGACAGCCAATCAAACCTCCAATGGCCAGTCAAGAGCCTTGCTCAGCAAGAGCCCACTTTCTGAAAAAAAATTGGTGGGCTCCAGAAAAGGCGTTGGCAGACACCATGCTGCCCACGGGCACTACGTTGGAGACCCCTGCTCTAAACATTGACCCACATAGATATACTGATTAGGGCTATAGGAAGGTACCCTGGGAACAAAAGTAGAAGAAGTTTCACACACCCACCCAGGCTTGGCTCCCTTGGTGAACCTCCATTAATGGGAGACATTTCCAACAGCAGAACAGGAGTCCTTTGCCTCCCCCTTTCCAGCTGCATCCCAAAACGATCTCTGGAACAGCAGGAGGGTGGTGGAAAGTGCCCTCGAGTCACAGCTAACTTATGGCAACCCCTGGTGGGGTTTTCAAGGCAAGAGATGTTCAGAGGTGGTTTGCCATGGCCTTTCTCCGCATCAGAACCCTGGTATTCCTTTGTGATCTCCCATCCAAATACCTGCTTAGCTTCCAAGATCTGACAAGATCAGGCTAGTCGGAAAATTAACTGTGGGATCCAGCCCCCCGTCTCCTGTGTGGGTGGGGGCCAGGAAATCACCTAGGAGCGGAGGGGGTAAGGAGGAGACCTCAAAATCCCCCATCCCATTTTTGGGGGTTTTAGTGAATCCGGGCTATTAAAACCTAATGCACATTCCTTGCCCTTTCTCTCTACAGTATGAGAAAATCTACGGCTGTTCTAATTGTGCACGCAGAGAAGAATACCGAGGATACAACATAATTGAATTTCGGTAGGGAGTGCGACTATCTGTACACACATCTGATAGGTCGGAGGTTTGCCAGCTCTGGAATATGAAATTCCTGGGGATTTGGGGGGGTGGAGCCTGGGGAGGGCAGAGTTTGCAGAAAGGAAGGGCCTTGGTGGAGTGTAATGCCATAGAGTTCGCCTTCCAAAGCAGCCATTTCTCTGGGGCAACTGATCTCTTTAACCTGGAGACTAGCTGTAATCCCTGGAGATTTCCAGCCACTCCCTGGAGACTGGCAACCTTTGATGTCCGGGGGATAGGAGTGACTGAGCTGTCAAGAGTCAAGGGAGGATGGACAAGGTGGAGTCAGAGATTTGGATACCTAAGTCATTTCTACTTTGTCCGAGGAGGGAGGGAGGGAGGGGCTTGAGGAGGGGCAGGACCTCAGCGGGGCACAATGCCATGGAGTCCACCCTCCAAAGCAGCCATTTTCTCTGAGGGAACTGTCGCCTGGAGCTCAGGTCTAATTCCCAGAGATCTCCAGGCCCCACTTAGAGGCTGGCAACCCCAGGTGGGCAAGTCCAGCTTCCTCAATGCTTTAATTCTTTTCTTCTCTCTCTCCTTTGCAGGCCGGGATCTATTGCAGTATCAACTGTGCTGTTTTTCGAGACACAGGATGCCCCAGCACAGCTTGCAGAGGCAGTGCTGAAAATCTTTGAAAACTCGAGCCAAACACAGCGGGGGGAATTGATCCTGACTTCAGTACAAGGTAAGCAGGTATAACTATTTTAGGACTGTATATATATATATATATATATATATATGCTGCAGAAGAGCCCAGTATGTGGCATTAGGCATCAAAATCAGGTCTGAATCCCGTAGCACCGGAGAAAACCAACAAGATTTTCGGGATATGAGCTTTCAAAAGTCAAGATTCTCCCGTTCCTCATCTGAAATAACCACAGCAGAGCTATTGGGGAAGTTTAATGTGTACTAATGAGCTACATGTACAATCAATAATGGCAGGAAAACCCTCCCCCCTCCTGTCTATAACAGTCACACTCCAAATCGCCCCCCTCCCATGCCTGGGAATCTAGGTTTCAACAGGGACGTCCCAGTAGATGTCTATTGGACAGGACCCAGGGCAAATGCTACATATAGGTAGAGAAGTCTCCTGTGGTACCTGTCTGAGATCCCTGCTCTGGACATCAGTAAGATTCTAATCCAGTAGCACATTATAAACCAAAGCAATTTCCAGGGTACGAGCTTTCAAGACTCCAAGCTCCCTTTGTCAGATGCAAGCAAGAATGGAGGTCCCTATCTGGCAAAGAGAGAGCTCTGACTCTCAAAAGCTTGTACCCTGAAAATCTGGTCGATCTCTAAGGTGCCACTGGCCTGAAATCTGGCTGTTATATCACAGACCAAGCGGCTACGCAGTGTTCCCTCTAAGCTGAATTAGTGTGAGCTAGCTCACAGTTCTTTAGCCTCTGGCTCACACAATTTTGCCATAGCTCAGGAAGGATGGCTCCAGAGCAAACTAATTTATGCAGTAGCCGAATTGCTCACTCACAACTTTAATGCCAGTAGCTCACAAAGTAGAATTTTTGCTCGCAAGACTCCACAGCTTAGAGGGGGCATGGGCTACAAGCTGAAACTATCTTAAAGTTGGATTTTTTGGGAGGGGGGGAATTACTTTCAAGAAGCTTGTTTTTAGTCTTCATAAGTGGAAAGGTATGTTTGAAAAGGTGTGGGTTAATCCTTTCTGAAATCTCAGAAGCCAGAGCAGCAGCTGATCTTCCAGGATCACAAATCCAGCGGTCTGAGGTGGCAGGGATCAACTTCATTGCCCAATAGATTTCTTCGTCCTTCCCCATGAATAGTCAGGATAAACTATGCAAATCAGCAAATATGGCGGAATGCCTTATGCAAAAGAAACCGTATCGCCCACATGCCTAAGTAATTTCTATTGATCGCAGGATTCACCATTCCTTATCTCAGAATTCTGATGGCTCGGATGCAGAACTTTTAAAGTGTGAAGTATGTACAGCCTAGATGAGGTCACTGTGAGCTCCTCCCACTAAGATATTAATTTCCACCCCACAGTCCTACTTCTATATCGGGAGGGCCGTGGCTGAGTGGTGGAACAGGTTCATTCCCCAGCATCTCCAATTAAAAGAACTGGCAGTAGGTGATGTGAAAAACCTCAGCCTGAGACTCTGTAGAGCAGCTGCTAGTGTGAGGGTACATTCTGATGGGCAGCTAATCCCGCCATTGGCCCAGCTCTAATTTAACAATCTTTTTTGTCTGATGTTGCACGGCCAGACAGCTCCCCCGTGAATCACTTTACCGCGCATGACTCCGCAGTGGGTTGTCTAGACGGAATCCACCTTAAGGAGCTGTGCAGTCGACTCTTTTTTTAAAAAAAACTGTTTGCGCATGCGCATATATGCATCGCTGTATACTTGTTTTTCTGTGCATGCACGGACTTAAATGGTAAAAGCACCACCAGCCGTACCTTCCTCTAGGTACCATTTCAGTTAACTAAGTGCATAAATATCACGGGACCTTCAGAAACATTAAATTGTCCGGATCGTTTGAGCGGAGCTCTGCAGACATCGCTTGTTTAAGCGGTTATGCGCTCATTGCTAAGACTTTCTTTAAAATGGCGGCCGTTCAGGATGGTCTGGAGACCATGCCTACGGGCTGATTGTGCACTGGTGGAACGGCCAGGTGTGGGAAAGTCTGCCATTGGCTCGTCGGCCAGCTTAGGACCAGACTTTCACCACTATCTTTTAAGTGCGGTTCCCCAACGGGGATCGATGGGCTGATCATGGAAGCTGCACGATTCCCAGATGTTGCAGTCTGGACGTGCCCTTTGAATCCACCAGGCACTCGTGTCTGGCGTGGCTCAAAAGAGGCATATGAACGCAACCTGAGTAGACAATACTGACTTTGACAGACCAATACTAACATTGTGCCAAGTTATGTGAGCTGCTCTGAGCCTGCTTGCGGGGACAGCAGCCTATAAATATTACAAATAAGTAAATAAGTAAGTAAATAAATAAATAAATAAGGGTCTGATTGCGTATAAGGCAGCTTCATGTGTTCCCAGTGCTGATAGAGGGAATATGCTCACCTTGGCAGTTTGACTGCGCTTCAGATGTGGGGCTCTCTGATGCTGGAGACCTGGGAACATGACCGTGGAGAATCCCACCTCTGGCGGTGCTGAATACCCATCCCCTCGGCCCCAACTCCTGCTCATTCGGGGCCACTGACATCATCTTTGCACTCTGCTGAGAACGACTTGCTGGCGGTCCCTCGCCCCAAAGGTGTCCGGCTGTCCTCAGTCAGAGCCAGGTCTTTTCCAGCCCTGGCTCCTATCTGGTGGAACTCTCTGCCAAATCACATCCTCGTGCAGTTCCGCAGGGCGCGCGAGGCAGAGATGTTCCGCCAGGCTCTCGGCGGAGGACAGCAGCAGGTGCCGGGTACCGTTGTGTCTGGCGCTCCCTTCCTCTCCCCAACACTGGCTTCTCTCACTCGTTACAAGACAGCGATGCAGCCTGTATATTTGTTTTTGACGCCGTCTGATGTTGTTTTTAGCTATTTTTGTCTCCCGGATTAGAAATCGTATAATACTGCTCACCACCCTGAGCTCTGTAAATTCAGAGAAAGGCGGTATATAAACCGAAATGATCAATCAGTAATAAATAAATCTCTTCCCATGGCAGGAAGCTCCACCCCAATTACTGTACCCAAGGCCCCCGAACCCGTACCGGGCTGGGGCATCGCGCTCCTCGTCTTGGTCTGCATCCTTCTGCTATTAGCCATTATCGCCTACCTCCTGCTGGTGAGTATCTCCTCTTTCTCCCTCTCTTTCCAATACATTTGTACCTCCTCCTCCGTCCCAGTCACGTGCCTGGCTGTCTCTGACCCATCGTTTCCTCACAACAACCCTATGAAGTAGGTTAGACTAAGAGCCAGTTTGGTGTAGTGGTTAAGAGTGTGGATTCTAACCTGGGAGAACCGAGTTTGATTCCCCACTCTTCCACATGCAGCCAATTGAGTGACCTTGGGTCAGGCACAAGTTCTCTCAGAGCTGTTCTCTGAAGGGCAGTCCTCGCAGAGCTCTCTCAGCCCCACCTACCTCACAGGGTGTCCATTGTGGGGAGGGGAAGGGAAAGGAGTTTGTAAGCCGTTCTGAGACTCCTTCAGGTAGTGAAGGGCGGGGTATAAACCCAGTCTCCTCCTCCTCCTCCTCTTCCTCCTCCTCTTCTTCTTCTGAGCATGTGACCAGCCCAAGATCATCCAACAACATTCATGGCAAAAAGGGGAGTTGTACTCCCGCCCACCCCACCACCCAACATGAGCTGAGGTTTATGTGAGCAAGGCTTATGTGAGCAATTTCCGTGAACATCTTTGAATGCTCACCATTCTCACAATTCAAGGTGGCGAGCATGTGATCAAAACGTACAAAATATGTGCTCTAGAAGAGTAGCCACATTACAGCAAAAATATAAATATTTGGGTGCCTCTGAAAGAATCACAGATTTCTTAGGGCCTCAGCATCTATTAGGGTTGCCAACCTCCAGGTTGCAGCTGGAGATCTCCCACTATTACAGTTCATCTCAAGGTGACAGAGATCAGTTCCCCTGGAGAAAATGGCCAGTTTGGAAGGTGGACTCTATGGTGTTATGTCCCAAACCCCACCCTCCTCAGCCTCCACCTCCCAAAATCTCCAGGTACTTCCCAACCTGGAGCTGGCAACCCTATTGTCCTGGCCCCACTAGTGGACCTCCTGATGGCACCTGGTATTTTTGGCCACTGTGTGACACAGAGTGTTGGTCTGGATGGGCCACTGGCCTGATCCAATATTGGCTTCTCTTCTATTCTTATGTTCTTAGTATTCGTAGACAAAAGCCTGCTTTATCTGATTGCAAAATATATGAATAGGGTGGAAAGAGGAGGAAATTCTTCTCCCTTTCTCAAGGCTGGAGCAGAGAGGGGGGCAGCATTTATAATGTCCAGCGGGGAGCACAGGATCAACAAAACGGAAACCATTTTTCACTTACTGTATTCCCTGCAAGCTGTCCTTGTGGGAATTCTTTCTCTACCTGACTCACTCTCCACTAATCGGGTTGCCAGCTCTGAGTTCTGAACTTCCTGGAGATATGGAGAGGGTAGACAGGCTTCCACTGGGGTGGCAGATCTCCTGCTCCCCCCAGCAAGTGCTCCCTGCCGCCTATCAGCTGGTTGGCAGCTGGGAAATATCATGAAAACTGGGAGGGGATGCCAGCAGCATCCCCCACATGCTGATGTCACTCCCTGGTCACCCGGAAGTGACATCAGCACATCCCTTGTGTGCCCAGGAAATGATCTCAGCAAGATGAGGGACACTCTGGTATTGGGGCAAAACATCACTAGTGAGGGACCCCGCCACCTGGTAAATCCCCACTCTCACCAGTTGCTGGGAGGACCGTGCAACCCTAGATAGGGGGTGGACCCTAGGGAAGAGAGGGTTTGGGGAGGGGAGGGACCTCAGCCAGTATAATGCCATAGAATCCACCCTCCGTAGCTGCCATTTTCTCCGGGGGAACTGATCTCTGTCATCTGGACATCAGTTGTCATTCCAGGAGATCGCCAGGCCCCACCTGGAGGCTGGCGATCCTACATCTACAGTCCTAGTCGGCAACCAGATTTCCTGCCGGGACTTTGTTAGAATCGACAGCAGGATACTGGGCCTGTACATCGACCTTTCGTTTCTGTCTATCTAAAACAGTCTGCTGGTCATTCACTACAGATTTTACTTGGCCAGCCCATCTTTCGCCCTCAGGTCAGCAACTGGGGGAGGAGGGGTTGGCCAGATTTGGCCCAGCGGGTAGCAGCAGACCCTACCCTTCTAAGGATTTCCCTCCTTGCCTCTCCTCTCCCGCCTGCTCTCCAGGCCCCAGGCAACCTTGACGTTCCTTTCGCTTTTCTTCAATCCCTCCCAGATCATCTACCGTTGCCGACGAAGCCACCGCGGGCACCTCGACCTGCTCAAGAGCCAGGACTCCTACCATCCCATGAGCGAGTATCCGACGTATCACACACATGGGAGATACGCTGCGCCATTCAGCAAACCCAATCCTTACGAAGTAAGTGCAATCCCTAGGTAGCCTGGGACTGCTCCCTGGAGGACCAGGGGAAATGAAAACCTCTCATGCCAACGGTTGTGAAGAAATGGGGAGGGTGTGGGGTAGGGTTCCCAAGTCCCCCTGGGGGGCAGGGAAGCCCCCGCTCCCCGCCGGCCCGGATTGGGCTGCCGGGGAGAACCCCGCCCCCAAATTGCTGGGCTATGAAGACATGCCCGAGACGACGACGTCACCTCCGCGTTGGGCATGTTTCGGGGGGGGGGGACGCTCTATAATTTGAGGGAAAACTCTATGGTTTTCCCTCAAATTAGAGTGGTCCTGCCCCCAACGTGCCTGATGCAATGATGTCACTTCCGGGTGACATTATTGCGGCGCACGCGAAGTTGGCCTCCCTCCTCTGGCTCCCAGTCTGCTAAAAGGGCCCGTTGGATTCCACCTGTGGCTCTGACAGATGTGAAATTCTCACCACCTGTTTGCATTTTTATTGTTGACTGTTTTACCTGATGGTCATGTGATTTTAATGAAACAAACCTTGGACTCGGTTTCTTGTGATCCCCCCGCCCTGAGCCCACTTTGAGGAGGGCGGAATAAAAATCTCAAGAATAAAATGAAGAATAAAATAAATAAATAACACCCTATGGGGCCTTCGTCACCCACTGGTAGACAGGGGGGACCGTACGAAGCCCCTGCCAGCCAAGCCGCTTCCCCTGGCAGCGGAAAGCACACAGCTGCAGTCTCTGATAGGCCCCCTCCCCCACGTGAGGCCCGCATGGCTTCTGCCCTTCACCTGCCAGCTCCCTCCCCACCACAAAGTTAATCTCTAACCAGGAGTGAAAACGGCCACTAAGACCGGCCGACTCTTCTGGTTTCAGTTGGGTTGCCAGCAGTGCTCCCGCTAAGCTGTGGATTCTTGTGAGCAAAAGTTCTACTTTGTGAGCTACGGGCATTAAAGTGGTGAGCGAGCGATTTGGTGGCTGTGTAAGTTAGTTTGCTCTGGAGCCATCCTTCCTGAGCCAAGGCAAAAATCCGTGAGCCAGAGGTTAAAAAACTATGAGCTAGCTCACACTAGGGCTGCCAAGTCCCCCCGGGGGACGGGAATTCCCCCGCTAAAAGGCCCCCCAATCTGCCAGTTCGGATCAGGCCGGTGGGGGGAACCCCACCCCTGAAGTGGCCAGATCAGGCCAACGTGCCCGGTGCGATGACGCCACCCGGAAGTGATGTCATCGCGCTGGGCAGGTTGTCGGGCGACACTCTAGAAATCGCCCATAAAACTCTATGGTACCATAGAGTTTTAGGGTGATTACCAGAGCGTTGCCTGGCGACGTGCCCAACATGATGATGTCACTTCCGGGCAACGTCATCACGCCGCACATGCACGAGGACTCCAGGAGAGGACCCAGGACTCCCCCGCTATTACAACAGTAGGACTTGGCAACCCTAGCTCACACTAACTCAGCTTAGAGGGAACACTGGTTGCCCGCTCTGGGTTGGAAAATACCCAGAGACTTTGGGGGTGGAGCCAGGAGAGGGCGGGGTTTGTGGAGGAGAGGGACCTCATCAGGGTACAATGCCACAGGAGCCCACCCTCCAAAGCAGCCATTTTCTCCAGGGGAGCTGATCTCTGTCAGCTGGGGATCAGTTGTAAAAGTGGGGGATCTCCAGGCCCCACCTGGAGGCTGGCAACCCTAAGTTTGGGGCCATGTCAGTTTTGTCCCTCTGCCCCTGCCCATGCTCTTAAAATGCTGATGTCCCCCCCCCATTACACTTCATGGCAAAGGAATGGGCGACTGGCACAGAAAATGAGCCCTCGCAGGCCTGTGAGCTGACACAAGGTCAGGGTTACTGCTATGGCTGACCAGGCCGGTTGCCTAAGCAACCTGGAGCCAGCCAAGCCCAGCTTGAGGCCTGTTCTATAATTGTGTGTGTTTGTGTTGGGGGTGGGGAAGAGGTCTCATTCTATGCTGGGTTCACAGCAGGGTGAGGCCAGGTAAATGTCACGTAGGAGCCCTGGCCCCATCCCTCCCATTGGGGGAGCGTTACTGTTGAGCAAACACCACACCCCCTTGAGCAAATAGACATCTTCTCAACACCTGTGGGATTCAGAAACCCAAGGGAAAGAAGGAAGGAAGGGGGCTTCGGCCTGGCTTCACAAACCCCTCCATTGTGACATCCTCTCTTCGCCAAACAAATCCTTGCATCTCTGCAGCAGACCGTGGGTTCCCTGTTTAGGGGTCAAACTCGTTTGCCCTTGGTGGGGTGGCTTTCTGGCCGCTCCCTCCTCCCTCATGACTAGGCAATGTTTACACATGACATTGGACAACTTGTGATGTGGCTGGCAAGCACCCAGGCGCCGGCATTTAACCCACGAGATCTGGGCACTCCGCGGGTGACTTGCGCAACCACCACAATGGCGTTAGCCAGTGCAGAATCCTGAATGCTGAGATTGTCCACTCTCTCTCGCTCATCTTTGCCTTAAGGGGAAACAAACAAAAGGAAAGAAACAAGTTCCTAGCCCTCATTGCTGCAAGCGGGAGTTTGGAAACCCTGCCAGTCCTTTGTGACTCTCCATCTTTGTTGTTCAGTTGCGCAGTCGAACTCGACTCTTCGCGACCTCAGGGACCACATCACACCAGGCCCTCCTGTCTTCTGTCATGCTCCAGAGTTGGATTAATTTCCTGTTTGTTGCATCAGTAACACTGTCTAACCATCTCGTCCTTTGCCGTCCCCTTCTTCTTTGACACTCCATCTACTTATTATTTATATATCCATTCATATGTATGGCCTGCCCTTCCCACAAGTGGGCTCAGGGCAGGTAACAAGATTTCGGCAGTACAATAAATAATTAAAATATGAACACACCGTCATATGCATTAAAATGGGGGTCAGAACCCAAGAGCAGAAAATTAGTAGTTGCGAGAGTTTTCCCTGGCCCGCTGTTGACATAAAAATAATGGCCAGCAGTTGTTAGATTTTTTTTTTTAATTTTTTCTTTATTGAAGGGATTCAAAGGGTACAAGCAGTAAAGAGTGTGTTACATATTGGAGATTGTTAATAATATATTGAAATACAAAGTTAAAGACTTAGCTTGTATTACAGCAATTCTTAAACATTCCCGTTACATTAAACTAAGGTTAACTCTAGAGATACTACTGTTTATATCAGATATCAGTGACCAATCTTGGAACTAAACTGAGAAAAGGTGGGTTTACTTTTTATAAAAAGAGGTATATGGAGGAGTTGTTTGCCCAAGATTTTGGGAGTGTCGCATCTTTACTTTCAGAGTATTTGTTGATGATAGGGTACCATTTGAGCATTGGGACCATCCTGTATCCACTTGCTCCGCCCAGTACATAATATTGTGTGAAATATAATTTCAGAATGTGATATTATTGTAATTTTTGTGTGCAGCAGTTGTTAGATGGGTGACAAAAACCTCAGGGAGGCCATACATGGACGTCTGCTGCCTCAGTAGGGTTGCCCTCTTTCTGGCGGGGGGGGGAGCTCCTGGTCCAGGACCTTCGCGCACGCGCATAGCATACTCAGACCATGATGACATCACCCGGATGTGACATCATCACGCTAGGCACATCTGTGGCTGAGGTGCTGCAATAATGATTTACCATGCTTTACCACGGGATGTCTCCGTGGATAACCCGCAGCAGGGTGTGCTGTGTGGCCGATATGTCCCCCCACACCTGAAACCGGTTCAATGAGAGGCGACACCATATTGTGCCAAGCTGCCAGCGTGACCACAGCCAACGACTGGTCCAAGCTCATCCAGCAAGCTCCAGATTAGAGTCAGGACTCGAAACCCAGTCTCCCCAGTCCAGTACTCTAACCACTACTCCACCCTGTCTTTCATGGATATGGCATATAGGATAAGGTTGCCACCCTCCAGGCAGGACCTGGGGATCTCTCGCTATTACAATTTATATCCAGGCGACCAAGATCAGTTCCCCGGAGAAAATGGCTGCTTTGGAAGGTGGAGTCTATGGCATTGTACCTCACAAAGGTTCCTCTGCTCCCCAAGCCCTGCTGTCCCCAGGCTCCACCCACAAAACCTCCACAGCTGGCAACTCTCCTTTTGGACAGGTGGCTTTGCCCAAAGTTTGCCACTCAAGGTGGGGCCTTTGCTCTCTTTCCTGGTCTGGCCAATCTCCTTGTGCATCCTATGAGTTTTGAGTCAAACGAGATACAATTTGTTCTCCCAACGTATTTTTTAAAAAATGTTTAAAAGCATTCAGACTGAGGAGGGGAGAACCCCATTTTAGGGATGCAAGCCTCCAGGTGGGACCTGGGGATCCCCTAGAATTACAGCTCTTCTCCAAACTAAAGAGATCAGTTCCCCTGGAGGAAATGGCTGCTTTGGAGGATGGACTCTGTGGCATTGGACTAGGGCTGCCAGATCTGCCCTGGCCACCATTGGGGAATGGGAGGGGAGGGTTGCCAGATCCAAATTGGGAAACTCCTGGAGATTCAGGGATGGAGCCTGGG
Organism: Lepidodactylus listeri; assembly: GCA_029233225.1. Lineage (NCBI taxonomy): Eukaryota > Metazoa > Chordata > Lepidosauria > Squamata > Gekkonidae > Lepidodactylus > Lepidodactylus listeri. The sequence continues at coordinate 153,635,539 of JARCFY010000003.1, forward strand.
GAGGACAGGGACGTCAGTGGGGCACAGTGCCCTAGAGTCCACCCTCCAAAGCGGCCATTTTCTCTGGGGGAACTGATCTCTGTTGTCTGGAGAGGACCTGTAATTCCAGGGGCTCCCCAGGTCCCACCTGAAAGCCGGTATCCCTAAAATGGGGATCTCCCCTCCTCAGCTGATGCTTATTGCCGGTCCTGCCAAAGACATATTGTGCAACTAAACATTCATGGACGGAGCGCTCCTGTCATTCTCAAGGCTGCCATAAACATCACCAATCTATAAATGAAAGCTCTCCCCTCCCCCACTTTGGAAGACTTTGTGCAAGTAGAAGCGGACTTGTAATTCTGGAAACTCCCGTTGGGACTTGACTTTTTAAAATATTGATGCAAAATTGACTGGTAGTTGTTAGAACTGAATGTACTGAAAACATGTACCTGATAAGGATGTTATAATAGCACACTATAGAATGATAGTTATAAATAGAACACATTAATTTAAAAAAATTTTTGCAGTGTATATTTATTTGTTACTTGAGCCTCCTAATACTGTAGCTTGGGTTGCTCACCTGGAGGCTGGCATCCCTACGGTGGACCCCACTGAGGTCCCTGTCCCCCCAGGCTCCACCCCCCCAAATCTCCACAAGGTTCCCATCTTGGTGGCGGGGAAGACCTGGTTCTGGGCTGGAGGAGGTCTGTTGTGGCCTTCCGGCCCCTTCCAGTTTCCCAGTAGACTGCCCCCCACCCAACTGCCTTCTCTCCCCAGGAAAATAAAGAGAAATTTGACACAAAGGCTCCCTTGGAAGACACACAGTTCTTCTTTTAATGACCAAGCAGCTCCTTGGGAGCAAGAGGCATAAAACTCCTTTGCAGTGCCAGCACGCCCCTTAAAAGAATGCCAAAAATGTTAATGTCTTAAAGCTAACACAACTTCCCCTATCCACTGCATCAATGGAAACCCAAATATGGCTGCAAAGCAACTCTGAATTTTGCCCAGAGTTTGTTGCACAATCAGCAAAGCAAATAATCCCAGAGGACACAAGGAAGCAAGCCAAGCCAGAGCTCTCAGAGGAAGGGAACGGCTCATTTCCTTAACTGTGGCTACAGAAAGTTCCACTACCCCCCAATTCATTGTACAAAGAGCATCAAAGACACACACACACACACACACACACACACACACACACACACAAAGATTTCTGCTTTTGAGGCCCACCCTACCAGAAGCCAACAGGATCCTTAGGATGCTCACAGGCAGTGTTCCCTCTAAGCTGAGTCAGTGTGAGCTAGCTCACGGTTTTTTAGCCTCTGGCTCACACATTTTTGTCTTACATCAGGAAGGATGGCTCCAGAGCAAACTAATTTATGCAGTAGCCAAATCGCTTGCTTACGACTTTAATGCCAGTTGCTCACAAAGTAGGATTTTTGCTCGCAGTGGAAAGTGGAGTGGTTTCAAGAGCCAAATGACATTAGCAGGCCAATGACAATAGCAGGCATGACTGGATGACGTGTGATATGCAGAGTAGTAGTAGTAGGAGAAATCAGCATTGGTAATGAGACGGGAAACCTAAGTCTTGATCCAGTCCAGGTGGATGCATTGTCTTGAGCTTCATTATAAGTTGCAATTCAGCAGCTGTGATTCCAGGAGGCCTCCAGGCCCCCCTTGGAGGTTGCCAACCCGAACTTTAATGCCATACAGTTCACCCTCCAAAGCAGCCATTTTCTTCAGAGGAACTGATCAGCCGTGCTCCCCATCTTGAGGCCATGAAATGGGTGGGATCTGAACTCAAGGCCACCGGTGTGGGTCTATCCCCAGCACAGAGGGAGGAGCTGTGAGTCCATGATGAATGGGGCTGCTAATGTTTTTCCTGGCCTTCCTCCCCATCCTTTAACATCACCCTGGCGCAACAAAACTCAGCCGATGGAAGACTTTCCTGACACAAAGACAGGAAAAGCTTCACTGTGCCTGCTTAATTTCCACATGTTGGGCTGCTGTTATAGGCATTGCAGCAAAGCCAGGTTAAAAAGAAAAAGAAAGAAGTAACGTTGGCCCTGAGTAACGTCTGTCGTTCTTATTGAAAGCAATGAGGACTAGTAACTTACGGAAGCCACCAAGCAGCACGGCTGACTGTGTCCCTTAAGCACGAGTGTCTGGGCCCCAGCCCAAACTGACGTCCCAAACGTCTGGCAAGTGCAGGGTTCAAAAGATGCAGGTCAGAACCCTGCCGCGCATCAACCTGTGGGGGAAATAATCACTAGCGGCAAACAACCACGGAGGTTGACAGCGGGGCCAGCTGTTTTGCGGAGACGGTCTGTCGTCCTGTGATTCTAAGCCTTGCCCTAACTGTTTGCATCTCCTCTGTTTTCCTGCAGAATCAGCCCACCAATGGCACCAGCCCTTTCTCCTACACCAACCCTGCAATGGCCAACGACAACCTTTAGCGGGTGTCCTTCCAGCAGCTGGACTCCGGGGGGTGGGGGTGATGGATTGAACCTGGCTGGGCTAGGCCGATCCAAAGGGAAAGTGCTGATGGGGGAATTGCTGAGCTCTGATAGGAAAAGACCCATCTTGAAAACGGCAACATCCAGGCTTCAAAATAGCCGCTCGCCTACAGCGAGGAAAGAATTGCATCCAGGCGAGCAAACACCGAAGTTGTTCTCGTTCGGAAGAACTGGTTTCTTTCTTTGCACGCTATCGATGCATTGCCAATGATTTGCATGTGTACGTCGAGGACAGCCAAGCTAATCAAAAGTGATGAGGACTAGTAACTTTGAGAGGGACTGGCTTTGTTGCTCGAACACTGGACACGACGAGACAGTGGGATTCACGGATGATTATCTCACTGGCTTTTAAAAGATCAAAAGGGGGATTCGCAGCACAGGATGATTTAACCAGGAAGAAGCAAGAGAGAGAGAGAAATAACGTCGGAGTGATTTTCCCGAATGAGGGAGTCCTAATATTTAAGAGTTTGGGACAACTTCCCCCATCACTGCCATGAACACAAACATGGACTTTCCCAGTGAACACTGGTTACAGCTGATATTTTCTATCGACAGTGCTTATTAATGTTAAACATAACGTATAAAGTGTACATATTCTGTGACTTGAGGAGACATGCCAGATTTAGGATCCTGAGACGTGGAGAAGCCACTAGACTCTTGGATCGGACTGCAATGCTCAGATCCTTTTCTCTCTACAACTGCCACAACGTGCCCGGGAACGCTCTTCGTCCGCAGGCCTGATCCTCTAGGAGAGTGTCGTGCGGCCGAAATCCTTCCGGAGCACCAGGATCATAGAGTTGCGGAGATCAGAGGGGCCTCAGGGAACATCTGCTGCAAGCTCAATGCAGCAAAACCAGAGCTCGAGCATCGCCAGCAGACAGCTGTTCGGCCCCCGACTTCCACAGCTGCAGCAAGGAAACTCCCGCAAGACAAAAAAAAAAAGTTGCCTGTTGCCCGCCCTCGCATGAAGCAGAAGTTCTGGAAGAGTCCAAGTCGGATGCATGAAGGAACTGAACAATCATAAGAATAATCAAATGTATGGTGGAGAGGGATGGAGGCAAATACTTCCCTTTTTGCAAACTCGCCTTGGCCCTGTTTACCCCCAAGTCCAAAACTTCCAAGGCAGATGGTGTCAATTAAAGCAGCACTTTACTAGTCCACCAATGAAACACCTGAGATCTGAATTCCTGTTTGGGCCAGGCTCCGCCCATACCTCTCTCTGACTCCACCCACAACTCGGTCTCCCAGCCCTCGTCGCCAACTTTGAACCCGGGCCCTTTCACTGCCCCTTTAATATCAGCGTGATCTGCGGCCAAGACCAGGCGATGTTCTTTACCTCCATCCCCTGCAAAATTTCAGCTGCTCGTTTCCTCGCGTTAAACCCTCCCGTAATAACCCAGGCAAGCCTGATTTCCTCCTGATCTGGATGGCCCAGGTGACCCTGATCTTGTCAGATCTCAGAAGCGAAGCAGGGTCAACCCTGGGACGTCCAGGGTCTCTACAGAGAGGCAGGCCAGGGCAAACCCCCTCTTTTCAGCTCTTGCCTGGGAAACCCTATGGGTTGCCGTAAGTCAGCTGTGACTTGATGGTTTTGCCCTGGCCTGGATGTCCCAGGCTGGCCTGACCTCAACAGGTCTCAGAAGCTAAGCAGGGTCAGATCTGGTTAGTATTTGCATGGGACGCTACCGGCGTATTCCCAATGCTTTGGGGATGGGGGGATGTTTTGCACAGCTGGGGGCTCTCATATTTATTGATCAGCCGGACATTATTGGGCTAATGGTTTTGGGAGGTGGGGGAGGACAGGGAAGAGTGGGGAGAGAAAATAACGACTGCTTTGGCAATAAAAGGGAACCGTGCTGGTAACAAGGTGTGTCAGCTTTGCTTTGTGGGAGGACGGAGGATGGCCGGGACATCTTGAACACAGGACCTCGCCCCCCCACCCTTTGGCTCTGGGTGCAAACTCTCCCAACACAGACCTCACCCAGAGGTCATGTCATGCGGGGGGACGCTCTAGCATTTGGGTTAAGACTTTATGGTGACCCAGAAGATCCCAGGACCAGGCAGGAACGACCCGCCAGCAGCCAGGTAAGCCCTCGGCAACCCTACTTTTCAATAATACCCAGAAGACTCTGGGGCAGCACCATGTTTCCCCCAGAAGGCTTCTGGGCATCTTGTGCCTTTCAAAGCTGCGTGACGAGTCCAGATTCAATGAAGGGGTGACACGATCGAGATTTATAAGATTATGCGTGGGATAGAGCAGGCAGGGAAAGAAGTAGAGAAAGAAAAAACCCTGTGAGGTAAATCAAGACGGGTAGCCGTGTTAGTCTGTCTGGAGCAGCAGAAAAGAGCGAGAGTCCAGCAGCACCTTCAAGACTAACAAAATATAGGGCAGGGGAGGAGCTTTCATGTGTCACGGCTCACTTCATCGGATAAGAAGAAGTGAGCCGTGACTCACGAAAGCTCCTGCCCTGCCACAAATACTCTTGGTCTTTAAGGTGCCGCTGGACTGTTGTTCTTTTCTGCTGCTACAGACAGACTAACACAGCTACCCACCTTGATCTACCTGAAGAAGTACCGTATTTTTCGCTCCAATAGACGCACCTGATCATAAGACGCACCTTGTTTTTAGAGGAGGAAAACAGGAAAAAATGAAACAGAAAGAAAGAAAGAGAGAGAGAGAGATAAAGGAAGGAAGGAGGAGGAGAGAGAGAGAGAAAGAGAAAGGAAGAAAGAAAGGTGGGGACGGAGAGAGAGACAGAAAGACAGACAGACAGACAGAAAAAAGGAAAGGAAGGAAGAAAGACAGAGAAAGGAAAGAAGAGAGACGTCGGCATGCCATGCAAAGCCAGGCCTTTCTGTGCAAAGTAGCCACGGAGCTTAATCTGTGGGCGGGGCTTTCTGCTGCTGGCTGTCTTAAAGGGGAAAAGCACTTAAAGGGAAAGAGTACTTAGCCTGCTGGGGTTTTTCCTGCCATTTCCCTTTTAAGTCTTAACAGCTCAGGCCCAGCAGGGAGGGGCGGGGAAGGCTGGGATGCCAGCCTGAATGGCATTCCCCTGCGTTCCTGCTGAAGAAAGAGCCCTGTTACAGGTAAGAAAAGCTCCATATTCGCTCCATAAGACGCACACACTTCCCCCCACACACTTTTTTGGGGAGGAAAAGTGCGTCTTATGGAGCGAAAAATACGGTAAGCTGTGACCCACGAAAGCTCCTCCCCTGCCACATATTTTGTTAGTCTTTAAGGTGCCGCTGGACTCTCGCTCTTTTCTACTGCTGCAAACAAACACGGCTACCCATCTTGATATATTTATCTGAGCCAAGAACTATTGGAACTATCAACCAGGGCCATTATACTAAGACAGCTCATTTGAATCACGTCGCTTATTTACTTCTTTGCTTACATTATTTACAGTCTGCCTTTCTCACTGGGCGCCAAGGCAGATGACATGAAATAAAACAGTACAATCAACAGAGCGGAACATTCAAAAGATAATGCAATAGGCATTTGTCTTGTAGAGGTCCGGGAAAAGAACCAGAGGTCAAGCACAGCTTACCAAGTAACTTGACACCTTAAGGGGGGGGGGGATTACATAGGAAGAGCCTGCTTAGTTTGCCCCATTTATTCTACTTCTGCTTGCCTGAGGAGGGGCAAGAAGAAGGGATAAGAAGCAGCAGAAAAGAGCAAGGGTCCAGTAGCACCTTAAAGACTAACCAAATGTTGATGAGCTTTCATGCTTCACTCTGAAGAAGTGAGGAGGGACTCACAAAAGCTCATATCCTGCCACAGATTTTCAAGACAGGGAGCCGTGTTAGTCTGTCTGTAGCAGTAGAAAAGAGCAAGAGTCCCGTAGCACCTTAAAGACTAACAAAATGTGTGGCGGGGAGGAGCTTTCGTGAGTCACTCCTCACTTCGTCAGAAGTATGACACCGTACGACATAAAGGCTCTCCCAAAAGGTCTGTTTATCTGCACTCGACTCTGATAATTCACCAGATATTACATACATACTTTCCAAGCCTGTTTCGAAAAAGAAGAAGTAGAAGAGGAGGAGGAGGAGGAAGAGGAAGAGATTGGATTTATACCCTGCCCTTCACTACCCAAGGGAGTTTCAGAGTGGCTTACAAACTCCTTTCCCCTTCCCTCCCCACAACAGACACCCTGAGGCTGAGAGAGCTCTGACAGAAACTGCTCTTTTTTCAAGAACAGCTGTGCCAGAGCTATGGCTTGCCCAAGGTCATCCAGCAGGTGCAAGTGGAGGAGTGGGGAACCAAACCCAGTTCTCCCAGATTAGAGGCCGTCCACTCAACCACTACACCAAACTGGCTCTACCGTTTGGCCTAGAAACTAACTTCAAAAAAAGAGGGCAGAGACAGTGAGAAAGAGAGAGAAGCAGAAGGTTACAAGGATGCTTCCAATGTCAAATTCCACCTTCGATGCTGAGAAAAGCTGGACCTGTTGAGTTTCTGACTGACACACAGTTGAGTTTCTGACTGTCACACTGTGCACGGAGGAACCCGATCCGTAGACCAACCAACCAACCCCCCCCCCCCTATGAAATTAGCTGCCCCAGGGCATCAGCAGTTCCGCCACCGCCTTAAATGCTCCCAGGGGAGAAAATGATCTAATACACGATACCCAAAGCAAACAATTAGTTACCTTTAAAATGTAATGCTTCGGCTTATGCAATGATACACCTTCTTGCTGAATTCCAAACACGTTCTGTTCAAAAACCTGGCTCAGGCCGGTCATTTAGCTCTTGAATGTCAGTAAGACTCCAGAGGTGATGGGGAACAAAGTTGGCCAAAAATATATATATATTGATTCGTCCGTGTACGTGCCCCAGCACTGTGGCAGACAGAAATCCCATTGATTCAACCACAAAACTGGAGAAAAGCTATATTGGCTGGGTTCACGCTGGCTGTGCAAATATTTTAAAAGAACAGGGAGAGCCTGCCAGAAGTCACAAGAAAAATCATGGCCCTCCCGACACCCCTTCCCACTAAAATATCAGATTTTTAAATATGAATGGTTCCCATGGGACATCTCGGTGAAGCTAAGAAAAGCTTTGCCTGCTCAATGTCTCTGTTTTTTCTCCTTTTGTGTTCTTTTAACAGCAACCAGATCGGATAGGCAGAAATTAAGTGGGTAAAGATTACATGGAAATTCACAACCCAGTGCTGGATCAGACCAGTGAGGGTCCATCCAGTCCAGCATCCTGTCTCACACAGCGGCCTCAAGCAGTTCTTCTGGAGGGCCAACAACAGGGCAGAGAGGCCGAGGCTTTCCCCTCATAAGGACATCAGAAGAACCCTGCTGGATCAGACCAGTGAGGGTCCATCCAGTCCAGCATCCTGTCCCACACAGTGGCCTCAACCAGTTCCTCCAGAGGGCCAGCAACAGGGCAGAGAGGCCGAGGCCTTCCCCTCATAAGAACATCAGAAGAGCCCTGCTGCTGGGTCAGACCAGTGAGGGTCCCTCTAGTCCAGCATCCTGTCTCACACAGTGGCCTCAACCAGTCCCTCTGGAGGGCCAGCAACAGGGCAGAGAGGCCGAGGCCTTCCCCTCATAAGAACATCAGAAGAGCCCTGCTGCTGGGTCAGACCAGTGAGGGTCCCTCTAGTCCAGCATCCTGTCTCACACAGCGGCCTCAGCCAGTTCCTTTGGAGCACCAACAACAGGCAGAGAGGCCGAGGCCTTCCCCTCATAAGAACATCAGAAGAGCCCTGCTGCTGGGTCAGACTAGTGAGGGTCCCTCTAGTCCAGCATCCTGTCTCACACAGCGGCCTCAGCCAGTTCCTTTGGAGGGCCAAGAACAGGGCAGAGATAGGGCTGCCAAGTCAGCCCGGGGGGCGGGGGATCCCCCGCTACAGGGGTTCCCGATCCGCCAGCCAGCATTTGGCCAGCGGGGGGAACCCCACCCCCCTTCCCCAACGTAATGACGTCACCCGGAGGTGACGTCATCATGCTGGGGGCGTTGCCAGGGCGACGCTCTGGCAATCACCCCAAAACTCTATGATACCATAGAGTTTGGGGGCGATTGCCAGAGCGTCACCCTGGCAACGCCCCCAACGTGATGACGTCACTTCCAGGACGAAACTCCCGGACGATGGAGGATTCCCCCCCGCCGGTAAGTAAGGGACACTTGGCAACCCTAGGCAGAGAGGCCGAGGCCTTCCCCTCATAAGAACATCAGAAGAGCCCTGCCGGATCAGACCAGAGAAGGTCCATCTAGTCCAGCATCCTGTCTCACACAGCAGCCTCAGCCAGTGGAGGGCCAGCAACAGGGCAGAGAGGCCGAGGCCTGTCCCTAATAAGAACATCAGAAGAGCCCTGCTGGATCAGACCAGTGAGGGTCCATCTAGTCCAGCATCTTGTCTCTCACAGTGGCCAATCTTGAGAGAGGGAGAAAAAATCCTCTGTGTGTCGTAATATATAACTAAATAAACAAACAAACAAACAGCCAGCTCTGTCAGCTTATGTCCTGCCAGCTGTCTGCCTTTTTAACATGTCTTTCTTCCTCTGTTTAAAAAACTGCTTTTAGAAACTGGCTTCTTTTGCACAGTGCTGCCTTCTAGAGGCTCTTCAGCTGGCATGCCTGAGATATCTTTTTTTCTCCTTTCCCATCCGCCCTCTTTTCCTTTCTTAAGAGCACACACTCGTCTCCACTTCCCCCAACCAGTTCCCCCTATCCCAGTGCAAACAGGGTGGGGAAGCAGGTCAGACTGAGTTCAGTGATTCTGTTACAGTTAGAAGAGAAGAAGAAGAAGAAGAAGAGATTGGATTTATACCCCGCCCTTCACTCAGAGTCTCAGAGCGGCTTACAATCTCATTTCCCTTCCCCTCCCCACAACAGACAGCCCATGAGGCAGGTGGCGCTGAGAGAGGTCTTTGAAGAACTGCTCTTGAGAGAAGGAGGAGGAGGATTTATACCCCACCCTTCACTCGGAGTCTCAGAGTGGCTTACAAACTCCTTTCCCTTCCCCTTCCCCGCAACAGACACCCTGTAAGGTAGGTAGGGATGAGAGAGCTCTTTCAAGAATTGCTCTTTCGAGAACAGTTCTGACAGAACTATGGCTTGCCCAAGGTCATCCAGCAGCTGCAAGTGGAAGAGTGGGGAATCAAACCCGGTTCTCCCAGATTAGGATCTGTGCACTTAACCACGACACCAAACTGGCTCTCAGCAGCTCCAAGAGAACTGGGAGGATCTGGGTTTAAATCTCCAAAAACCACAGGGTGATTCCTGCCCCCCCCCCCCCCGCCCCGTTTTAAGAATAAAGTCAGACAGTCCCATGTCATGTCATGTGTGGACTCTAGGGATGCCAGCCTCCAGGTGGGACCTGGGGATCCCCCGGAATTAGAGCTCATCTCTAGATAACAGAGATCCGCTCCCCTGGAGAAAATGGCTGCTTTGGAGGGGGGACTCTATGGCACTGTGCCCCACTGAGGTCCCTGTCCTCCCCAGGCTCCATCCCCAAATCTCCAGGAGTTTCCCAACCTGGATCTGGCAACCCTAGTGGATTTGGCCCATCATGTCTCCATTGGTTGGGTCCCTGCCAATGGGGAAGTTTTGTTGTGGTTGTTTAATCATGGCACACTACCGATCCCGTTGGTCAGCCACGCGTGCACACGAAAGCTCATACCTTGAATAAACCTTTGTTGGTCTTAAAGGTGCCGCTGGACTCCGACTTTGTTCATGGCACACTACGAAATACACCTGAACACACCTGAAACCACCTCTTACTGAATCAGACCCTGGGTCCGTCAAGGCCAGTATTGTCCACTCAGACTGGCAGCCGCTCTCCAGGGTCTCAGGTACTGTTTCTGCCCAGTCCTTTCTCACAGGAGATGCCGGGGATTGAACCTGGGACCTTCTGCGTGCCAAGCAGAGGCTCTTCCACTGAGCCACGGCCCCTCCCCACCTTTGGTCCATCAAGGTCAGCATCGTCTACTCAGACTGAGGCATTTTTGCCTATAAAAGATGGCGGTGAATGGCCGACAAGGTCGGTTTGGTGGCTTGCCACGAAATGCTTCACCGGCTGATTTTGAAGATCAAACCTCTGTCTGAGCCAGGCGAGGCGAGGCGGGCAGGTGGGTATGGGGGCCGGTTGGGAATGCTATCTATGCCAAAGGGACCTGAGTGAAAACACTTCAGAGGTATGTTGTTGTGGGGGGGGGGGTTTGGCAAGTGGTTTCAAGAGCTCTTTTCTTGAAGCCAGGGCGGGGCTGCCCTGCCCCCCCCTCCCTTCCCGGCAGAGTCCTCCAGACTGTGTTGGATAAACACTGAACCCAAGACAAGGAAACAATTCCGAATATTTGAACAGTCCGAGGAAAGCAGTGGATGACATTTCAAAAAGGGGACAGAGGTGACGTGCCCTTCCGCCCTCAAAGAGAGCTGGTGAAAGAGCAGGGGGGCGGGGGGGGGGCAGCCTTCACCATCTCAAAGTTTCGATTTCTCCAGTCTCCCGTTACGGTTGCCAGCTTCTCAACAGACCTCTTGAACTGTGCCCTCAACAGCGGTTTGCTCTGCAGCAGTTACACATGAAGTTGACTTATACTGAATCGGACCATGGGGCCATCGAACTCAGTATTATCTTCTCAGATTGGCAGCAGCTCTCCAGGGACTCAGGTGGAGGTCTCTCACGTCACCTCCTGCCTGGTCCTTGTAGCTGGAGATGCCGGAGATTGAACCTGGGACCTTCTGCATGCCAAGCAGAGGCTCTGCCACTGAGCCACGGCCACAAAACATTGTTTTGTTTTGTGAATTAATCACTGGCTGCGAATCCAGGTTTTGTCGGGTAAACACTGGTGGCATTAGATCATTGTTCCTCACAATGTTATGATTTCCTAGTTATGACCTTGCCACGCAAAGAGAGATGGCGTTGCTTGCTTTGATGGCTGGAAGCTACCAAAATAGGAACAGAAAGTAGGGTTGCCAGCCTCCAGGTAGCACCTGGAGAGCTCTCAGTTGCTCTCCAGACAACCCAAGATCAGTTCCTCTGGAGAAAATGGCTGTTGTGGTGGGGTGGGCTTGATGGCATTATACCCTGCGGAGGCCTCCCCCCCTTCGAACCCCACCATGGGCTCCACCCCCAAAATCCCCTAGTATTTCCCAACCCAGAACTGGAGCCCCACTTCAGTGTCCATTCGCAAGTGGATTTTGCCATTTCACACAGGAAAACCCAGTTGCAAAGCGCATTGAAAGTGTGTTAGTGTGTGTGACGCTTGCTCCCTCTAAGCTGAGGGAGTCTTGTGAGCAAAAATTCTACTTTGTGAGCGACTGGCATTACAGCCAGTTTGGTGTAGTGGTTAAGTGTGTGGATTTTAATCTGGGAGAACTGGGTTTGATTCCTCACTACTCCACTTGCTGCTGCTGGATGACCTTGGGCAAGCCATAGTTCTGTCAGAGCTGTTCTCTCAAGGGCAGTTCTCGAAAGAGCTCTCTCAGCCCCACCTACCTCCCAGGGTGTCTGTTGTGGGGAGGGGGAAGGGAAAGGAGATTGTAAACCGCTCTGAGACTCCCTTGGGGAGTGGAGGGCGGGGTATAAATCTAATCTAATCTAACCTCTTCTTCTTCCAAAGCTGTGAAGCGAGTGATTTGGCTGCTGTGTAAATCAGTTTGCTCTGGAGGCAGCCACAAAACGATTGCCACGGCAGAGCTGCAGCCACACAGTGTGGACCCTTGTGCTGAGATGGCAGCTGCTGCCAAAGCAACGGCTCAAAAAATCTGCACAGCTGATCAAATCTCCAATAGGCACTCAGAAACCTTGCTGGGCAAAAGCTCCGTTGAGCCCCACCCACTTTCTAACAGCACTTGGTGGGTACCAGAACAGGTGTTGGTGGGTGCCAAGATACCCATGGGCACCATGCTAGAGACCCCTGTTGGTACCCCTACCCCCCTACCCCCCACCAGTGTCCGGCATAGGCGTCAACTTCAGGGGGGCTGGGGAGTTGGAGCCCCTCCCCCCAAACTTTTCCAGGATGTGCTGAGCCTCCCCTGGAGACAATGGCCTGTAATGTCTCTGGCCCAGCCCCCCACCCCCTGGGAAATTGGAAAGTCTACGCCCTTGATGTCCGGGCGGACCTGGCAACCCTAGCATGGGTCGCTATTATTCTTGCTTTCTCCAGAGCCGAGCACTGCCCCAAGATGACCCCGAAGCCTTCCACCACTTGCAAATCCAGATTCCTGCGTGAGTCGGTGCCCCTGTCCCCCTTTTCGTTTCACCCTCCACTGCTGTCCCAGGCTGGTTCTCGGTGGAACCGATCGCAGGCCAGGTAGGGGAAGCAGGAAATGCCAAGAGTTCTTGGACTCATCGGACAAGTTATTGAACTCATGGGCATCCAGGCGAGATGAGCTATGACAGTAACGGTGGAAATCCGGGTGGAGCATAGCGAGGACTGTGGGGGGAAAAACAGAACAGCCAAGAATCAAATCCTACCGATACGCTCCAGCAGTCTCTATTTACTGGGCACGGACTTCCGTCTCAGATAACCACATCTTGCAAAAAAAGAAAAGAAAATGCACCTATGTTTCTTTCCATGTTGAGAGAAGCAAGGCCTTACAATCAGGGCCATCATCATCAAGGGGGCGGGGGGCGCACCCTGCGCACATATCTCAGGTTGCCACCCTCCAGGTGGCACCTGGAGATCTCCCACTATTACAATTGATCCCCAGATGACCAAGATCAGTCCCCCTGGAGGAAATAGCTGTTCCAGAGGGTGGACTCGGTGGCATTATACCCAGCGGAGGCCCCCCTCCCCTCCCTAGACCCCACCCCCCAGGCTCCACCCCCAAAATCCCCAGGTATTTCCCAACCCAGAGCTGGCAGCCCCTACACATACCTGATCTGCCCCTCCTAAGAATCATTTTCCTCCACAAACTATTGTTGAGACATTTTGGATGTTTGAAGATTTAGATCTAGGGTTGACAACTCTCTTCAGGGAAATTCCTGGAGATGTGGGAGGGGAGCCTAGGGTTGCCAGGTCCCTCCTGGACACCAGCAGGGGGCGGGGGGGGGTAGGGCTGCCAGATCCAGGCTGGGGAACTCCTGGAGATTTGGAGATGGAGCCTGGGGAGGACAGGAACCTCAGTGGGGTACAATGCCATAGAGTCCACCCTCCAAAGCCTCCATTTTCCCCAGGGGAACTGGTCTCTGTTGTCTAGAAATGGGCTATAATGCTGGGATATTTCCAGGCCCCACCTGGAGGTTGGCATCCCTAAGCCTGGGGAGGGCAGGGTTTCCAGGCGGAAGGGACCCCAGCAGGGTATAAAGCGATAGAATCCACCCTCCAAAGCAGCCATTTTCTCTAGGAGAACTGATCTTGGTGGCCTGCAGATCACCTGAAATGTAGGGAGATCTCCAGTCCCCACCTGGAGTCTGGCAACCCTCCTCAGCTCTGTTTTTTTTAGCCAAACGTCTACCCAACTTCACCCAACTCTGCCCCACTCTGCTTAAGCCTCTCCCTTGATCTGGGTATATTTTTTCCAAAATTGCTGCCACCTTTTAAGGCTAGGGTTGCCAGCTCCGGGTTGGGGACACTTGGAGGTTTTGTGGGTAGAGCCTTGGGGAGGGCAGGGTTGGGGGGAGGACAGGAACCTCAGTGGGACACAATGCCATAGAGTCCACCTTCCAAAGCAGCCATCTTCTCCAGGGGAACTGATCTCCATTGTCTGAAACTCAGCTGTAATTCTGGAAGCTCTCCAGGTCCCACCTGGAGGTTGGCAACCCTGCTTATGGCAGGAATCAGGTCAGAAAGTGGGGGGTTTTGCGGGGGGGGTTAACTTGCAACTCACTTCAGGACATTGTTGTTGACAGAAGAGGGGTGTTCCTTACAAAGTGGGTAAAAGTCAAAATGTCCATCTAGTTAGCTATTTGTTGTGTATTGTGTTGTATGGATGGCCTGAATTGTAGAATGAGCCTGAGCTTCAGTCACAAGCTCCATAGACTCTCAGTATCCTGAGATCAACAGCCTGATTGGCTGCTGCTGTGCAATGGACCAATCAGGGAAGACTATGACTTTTGGCGGGAACAAACCCTATTGGTCTTATGCACTCACTTATTATTGGACCTTACTGTTCTAGGGATGTGGTTTAGGCAGTTCCAAACGGTATATAAGTTGGGGTTGTGCTGTGCGTGCTGTGTTGTTCTATTCTACTAAGCTGAAATAATTGATTAAAGAAAGAGCTGCCTGATCTTGAGTTATAACCTGGGCTGTTTTTGGGCAGGAACGCATAGGAACAGAGTTCTGGCTGGCTTCCGAGTTGGCCACGCCTACAGCCTCCCTCCCCCGGGTTCCCCAGGTGCCTCGCAAGCCACGGGGCACCTGAGGAAGTCAAGCTGATCCAGGGAGAGAAGGCAATTTAAACTGCCTCCCCACCTCGGGTTCCCCAGGCGCCTTGCAAGCCGTGGGGCGCCTGGGGAAGCCAATCCAGAAACTGCCTTCCTTCCCTCGGGTTCCTCAGGCACCCTGCAAGCCGCAGGGCACCTGGGAAAGCCGATCCTGGGAGGAAGCTGCACTGTCAGGGGTGTGGCCTAATATGCTAATGAGTTTCTGCTATTGGGTGTGGCCTATTATGCTAATGAGTTCCTGCTGGGCTTTTTCTACAAAAAAAGCCCTGGTTACAACACTATCTATCTATCTCTCTATCTATCTATCTAAGGGTTACCAAGTCCCCCCGGGAGGCAGGGAAACCCCTGCTCAATCGGCCCATTTCCCGCTGGCCCGAATTGGGCCACCGGGGGGAACCCCACCTCCAAATTGCCAGGCTGCAGAGACGTGCCCGTCACAATGACGTCACTTCCGGGCACGTTTCGGGGGGGGGGGGGGGCGCTCTATAATTTGAGGGAAAACTCTATGGCAGGGGTGGCCAACCTTGCTTAACGTAAGAGCCACATAGAATAAACGTGAGATGTCTGAGAGCCGCAAGACAGGAACAAATATCACACACACGTTTTTATTTTTAAAAATATGCAAATTTGCTTTTTATTAACGTTAAATGGGACTGCCAAAAATAAAAACAAATGAGGAAAACCGGTTATTGATAATGATATTACTTGTTTGCTAATGATATTGAGAGAGAGAGAGAAAAAGAGAGAGATGGAAAGAAAGAATTCAAGAAGTGGAAAGAAAGAGAGAGAAACTAGGAAAGCAAATAGATGGGAGGAAGGAGGGGAGGAAGGAAGGGAGAAAGAGAGAAAAAGCATGCCTCCCCTTTGCTTCCCCAGCCGCCCTGCCAGGAGCCGCACAATATGTGTGAAAGAGCCGCATGTGGCTCTCGAGCCACAGGTTGGCCACCCCTGCTCTATGGTTTCCCCTCGAATTAAAGAGGTCCCACAATAACGTGCCTGACGCAATGACATCACTTCCAGGTGACATCATTGTGGCGTGCTCGCTCTGTGCACACGCCAGAAAACTCCTGGACCAGTAAGGACTTTCCCCTGCTAAAAGACAGGTAACACTTGGCAACCCTAATCTATCTATCTATCTATCTATCTATCTATCTATCTATCTATCTATCTATCTATCTATCTATCTATCATCTCGAATTTTATCCTGCCTCCCCATAAGCAGGCTCAGGGCGGGTCACAAACCACAAAGTAACAATATAATCAAATAGTGAAAACCATATTTCTATCATAAAACCCAATCAGACACAAAACAGGGTGGATTTGCTTCGACAGCAATGGTCAGTTTGAGCTGCATCCATTTGGCCAGCACCATCAGCAGGGGAGGCCAAGATAGAATTTGGATGTCCGCCACCTCATCCAAAGACCTGGTGGAACAGGTCCGTCTTGCAGGCCCTGTGGAATTGTAACAGATCCCGCAGGGCCCTGATCTCAAGCGGTAGCTTGTTCCACCAGACGGGGCCCAGGGCAGAGAAAGCCCCGGCCCTAGTCGAGGCGAGCCAGACATCCTTGGAGCCAGGGACAACCCAGAGATGTTGTTCACATGAACGCAAAGCTCTGAGAGGGACATATGGGGAGAGGCAGTCCCCAAGACCAAGATATGCAGGTCCCTCCCTGGCCACTTAGGGCTTTAAAGGTTAACACCAAAACCTTGAACTGGATCCGGCACTCTGTTGGCAGCCAGTGCGGTTGGTGTGGCACTGGCTGACCGTGAGCTCACACAGGCGTCACTGTCATCATACGTGCCGCCGCATTCTGCACTAGCTGCCGTTTCCGGGTCAAGTTTAAGGGTAGCCCCGCTTAGAGCGAGTTACAATAATCCAGTCTCCACTAGCAAGCCCTGCATCTAAAATACAGAGACGTTTGGCCTGGTCACAGTTATGGAGGTTTTTTCCCCCTGTTGGTTATAAGGAAATAGCTGGTTTCCTATTCCTTTAAACCCCACCCAGAAATGGGGCAGCCCCGCCAAAGGAGGAAGGATTATTACAAGCCCTGACAATGACCCTTCATCTCATTTCCTGAGCCACGAAAGGTTAAATCCAGGTGGAAGGTGTCATCTCATAGAATCAGAGTTGGAAGGGGCTATAACAGCCATCTAGGAGCTGCCATCTCTGTGCGCTCACCCCAAAATCCCCCAGTTTCACATCCAGAACTGCCTAATCCAGAAAGTACATATTGCTGGCTCTCCTTGAGTCACAGCCCTTCCTTAAGAAAGGAAACCTGATCCATTCAGCTGATCCTCCTTACTTAAACTGAAAAACCAACAGGAAAATGTTAAGGTAAACTGACCTTGAAAGGTGGCCCCTCATAAAGGCCACCTTCCAAAGCAGCCATTTTGTCCAGGTGAACTAGGCTTGCCAACCCCCCGATGGGGGTAGGGTTCCCCCCGATTTCGGGACCCCAAATCACAGCTGGCCAGTGGGCCGGTGGGGGGAGCCTCACCCCCAAAGAGTCCCGGCAGGCCTGACAAGCCTAGCACGATGATGTCATCCGGTGGTGACACCAACACCCCAGGCACGTTGTGCAGGGGACACTCTAGCATTCAGGTAAAAACTCTGTGGTGACCATAGAGTTTTTTTTACCCAAATGCTAGAGCATCCCCTAAACAACGTGTGCCTAGCTCTTTTATTCCCCCTGGTTTCTACGTAAAGTATATTGTGTTATTTTGTATTCTTAATTCAGTTCCGGGAAAAATGGTTTGCCTGAAGAAGAATTTCTTGAAACATATAACTTTTGCCAGGGAGGTGTGTTGCTTTGATGCTTGCTGTATCTCTTTTCGGAAAGCAAAACAGCCTGCAATATTGGCATTGATGGCTGCTGCACCTTTCATCAGAAAGCAAGATAGTCTACAGCCCTGAATCCTGCCTGCATATTTGTCTCTGTAGCTGTGGACTTTTCAACAAGATATATACTGTTCTTTAGGTTTTTGTTATTAATGTACTATAATTAACAAGATGCACTAGGTCAGGGGTGTCAAACTCATTTGTTATGAGGGCCGGATCTGACGTAAATGAGACCTTGTTGGGCCGAGCCATGTGTGTCATAAAATGTAATGCCAGGTAGCCGAGAGATAAACTTTATAAAGGACACAAACAAAGTTTTCTTTATTTATTTTTTAAAAAGACATGCTTAAAACATTAGCACTCTTGCAACATGAGCTTGCGAACATGGGGAGAGCGGCCTAGACATTAATTAATTAATTAATTAACTAATTAATTAATTAATTAAAATATTTTGTTTATTTAACAGTCTCTGATAACTGACACCTCTTGCTCTGAATCATTGCATCAAAATGTCTGTGCTGTTGCAATCTTGAGTATGATGTTCGCAGAAATCTCATGCTCAGAGTTCTGAGTCTAGGACCCAGGGAAAAAAAAAATGGCTGAGCAATTGAGAGAGTCTGGCAAAGCAAGCTATGATGCAGCAGCAGCAGCAACAGAACTGGAAGCAGGAGATGGCCAGTTCCAGCGCGGGCCTGATAGAAGCCCTCCGGAGGCCTGATCCGGCCCCCGGGCCACATGTTTGACACCCCTGCCCTAGGGTCTTTATTGTATATTTAATTATATGATTTAAACAAATATATTAAGGCATAGTAGCATATCAGAATTGTGTGTTATGTTTGAGCACAGTGTTTTCCCATGTTTTCCCTGCCACCTGGAGGTTGGCAACCTTATAATACTGACCAGGTTGCAGGGAATAGCAGCTGTCCCAGGTACATAGAAATGATGCTTTAGAGTCTGAATTGCACAAGCTGTTGATTTTAAAAAAGGGTTCTCATCTGGATGGGGAAATTCTGACCTGTCCTGTTGCTGTCCCTTCCCCTGGGCAAAATCAGCAAGAGAAGCAAGAGAGCCAGTTTGGTGTAGTGCAGGGGTGGGCAAACTGTGGTTCGGGAGCCGCATGCGGCTCTTTCACATATATTATGTGGCTCCCGGCAGGGCGGCTGGGGGAGCTAAATGTCATTAGCAAACAAATATCATTGGACAAATTAATATCATTATCAATATCTGCTTTTACCCCTTTTGTTATTATTTTTGGCAGTCTCATTTAATGTTAATAAAAAGCAAATTTGCTTATTTTCCAATAAAAGCAGGTAATATTTGTTCATGTTCTGTGGCTCTCAAACATCTGATGTTTATTCTATGCGGCTCTTACGTTAAGCAAGTTTGGCCACCCCTGCTCTAGGTGGCTCTTACGCTGAGCAAGTTTGCCCACCCCTGGTGTAGTGGTTAAGTGTGCAGACTCTATTCTGGGAGAACCGGGTTTGATTCCCCACTCCTCCACTTGCACCTGCTGGATGACCTTGGGCAAGCCATAGCTCTGTACCAGCTGTTCTCTCAAGGACAGTTGTCTCAGAGCTCTCTCAGCCCCACCCACCACACAGGGTGTCTGTTGTGGGGAGGGGAGAGGAAAGGAGTTTGTAAGCCACTCTGAGACTACAAGTGAAGGGCGGGATATAAATCCAATCTCTTCTTCTTCTTTTTCCTGACACAAACACTGGTGTTTTAGTGCCGCCAAGTTGCTTCTGGCGTATGGGAACCCACTGAATTAATGTCCTCTCAAACCTGCTCTAGTTAACTGCCTTGCTCATGTCTTGCAAACTGAGGGCCGCGGCTTCCTTCACAATCTGCCTCATACCAGGTTTTCCTGCTGCCTTCCACTTTTCCTAGCATAGATTCAGCCTTTTCTCTCTTAGCTGCTTGAGCGGCAGACTTGGGAGGGAGAATAATTCTGGGCAAAGCTCTGAACCCTGAAGAGATGTCCTTTCCCCGGCCCATATGCATGGCGATATGCACGCATGAACACTAAAGTACACCCTGCAGCTGAAGAGGAATATTTTGATGATATGCCACAGAAGGAGAATTAGCTTTTCCGAGTATGGCTTCAGCCTAGAAATCAGTCATCCCGTTTGACGTTTAGGGAACCAGGTGATTGCTAAATAAAGGAACAGCTTCCAAGCGAGGCAGGGAAGGGCCTCCAGAAAGGTGTGGTGGGATGGGGAGAGGCTTGTAAAATGATCTGTATTTAGAAGAGAAGACACTGCAGAGGAAGGCCATGGCCAACCACCTCTGCTTCTCTCACTTGCCTTGAAAGCCCCTTGCTGGGGCTGCCGTTAAGTCGATGGTATTTAGAAGAGAAGAAGAGGAGTGGGTTTTTAGACTCCACTTTTTTCTACCCGAAGGAGTCCCAGAGCAGCTTACAATCTCCTTTTCCTTCCTCTCCCCACAACAGGCACCCTGTGAGGTAGGTGGGGCTGAGCGAGCTCTGAGGGAACTGGGACTGGCGGCCCAGGGTCACCCAACAGGCTTCATGTGGAGGAGTGGGGAATCAAACCCGGCTCTCCAGATTAGAGTCCGCCGCTCTTCACCACGACACCACACCGGCTCCTTATGTACAGATCTCATCAGAGATCGTAAGCTAAGCAGGGGCGGTACTTGTAAAGAAGACACATGAACACATAACGATGCCTTACACTGAATCAGACCCCTGGTCCACCAAAATCAGTGTTGTCTACTCAGACCGGCAGCGGTTCTCCAGGTCTCAGTCTGAAGTCTTTCACATCACCTCTTACCTAATCATTTTAACTGGAGAGGCCAGGGATTGAACCTGGCAGGGCCGGTGCCAGGCTTTTTTGCACCCTAGGCAAGACTAACTACTTGCGTGTGCCCCCCCCCCCCCCCCACTGCTAACCAACTATCAAAAACAGATAAATTCTAGGGGAAATTAAAAGCACAAAACTTGACCCTGCTAATTTTTTAAAAAATTGTGCGGGCTTGGGCAGGCAGGGTGCGAGACAAAGCTGAAGGGAGCTGCTGCTGCTGCAGTTGCCGTGACTTTCTGGAGGAGGAAAAGCATGGGGGAGCCGGGGCTGGTGAGTGAACGAGTGTGAGAGCCTGTGGCCGGTTGGAGGGGCGCTAATTGTCCGTTTCTGTACTCCTCTGAGGTCTGCGCCCTAGGCAGTCGCCTAACTTGGCCTAATGGTAGCACCGGCCCTGGAACCTGGGACCTTCTGCATGCCGAGCAGAGGCTCTGCCAGTGAGCCACAGCCTCTCCAAGGAAGACCACCAAGGAAGACTGCAAGGGAAGGCAATGGCAGACCCCCTCTGTTTCCCACTGGCCTTGAAAGCCCCTTGCTGGGGTTGCCGAAAGCTGGCATCATTTATGTACGGATCCCATCAGATCTCAGAAGCTAAACAGGATCAGTATTGGGATGGGAGGACGGCAAGGAAGACTCTGCAGAGGAAGGCCATGGCAAACCACCTCTGCTTCCCACTTGCCTTGAAAGCCCCTTGCTGGGGTTGCCATAAGTCAGTGGTGTGTAAAGTCGGCATACACACACACTAAACATGGGAAAGGTTACAAGCATGAGGCTACTGGCGTTGGGCAGCCCCTCTGCTGCTTCATGAGGACACAGATCAAGGTTGCCCATCTCCAGGTGGGGCCCGGAGATCTCCTGAAATTACAACAGATCTGCACACAACAGAAACCATTTCCGCTGGAGAAAATGGCGGCTTTGGAGGGTGGAACCTGTGTCCTTATACAATGCTGAGGCCCCTCCCCTTCCCAAAGCCCTCCCTCTTCAGGCTCCACCTCCCCGAATCTTCAAGAATGTCCCAGCCTGAAATTGCCAAGCCGAGGACTCATGTATTTGATTGCTAGCCTCCAGGTGGGGGCTGGAGGTCTCCCAGGATTACAACTGATCTCCAGGCGACAAAGGTCATTTCGCCTGGAGAAAATGGCCACTTTTGTGAGTCGCTGCTCGTTTCTTCGGCTACAGCTAGCGTGTAAATCCATCTGTCCTACATACTGGAGAGTAGAGTGGTTTCAGATGCCGAATGACAACAGCAGGTTAATAGCAGGCAATAGCCCTCCAAGATGATAAGGACAGATGGACCCACATTCTAGCTGTAGATGAAGAAGTGAGCAGTGACTCACGAAAGCTCACACCCTGCCACAAATTTTGTTTGCCTTTAAGGTGCTCCTGGACTCTTGCTTTTTTCTACTGCTACAGACGCTAATGTTCTACAATCAAGCATTTCCTCTGTGTTCTAATCAAGCTGATTACAGTTTGAGCCAGTTTGGTGTAGTGGTTAGGAGCGCGGATTCTAATCTGGGAGAACCGGGTTTGCTTCCCCACTCCTCCGCATGCAGCTGCTGGTGTGGCCTTGGGTCGGTTAACAAGTTCTCTCAGAGCTGTTCTCTCAAGAGCAGTCTTGAAAGAGCACTCTCAGCCCCACCTACCTCCTAGGGTGTTTGTTGTGGGGAGGGGAAGGGGAAGGAGATCGTAAGCCACTTTGAGACGCCTTTGGGTAGTGAAGGGCGGGGAAATGACCCCTGCTAATATCTAAATTTTCAGTCCATTCAGTCACAGCTGGGGAGAGTTCAAAGCGCTCCGTCACATCACCCTGGAGGTGGGAGGGGTGTTGCAGACAAAGGATTCGGGGGGCAACGGTACCATGCACATTGTTAAAGGGAGAAGAGAAGAGACTAGATTTATACTCTGCCTGCTGGAGCATTGCTCTGGTGCGTTCCAGCAGGAAATGAGCCCTGGATGTTAGTATTTAGGGGAATTGCCCAATCGGTCTGCATCCCCATAGTATCAACTTGGTTCCATATTTTATGTTACTACATGCTTGCTGTGTGTAACTCTGCCACATAACAAATAAATAATAATACCCCTCCCACCTTCTTAGGGGGATATAACAACTCAGAGATTTCCATTTCCACCTGAATCTAACCAGGTGAGCTTTGACTCTTGAGAGTCAACTGTCCTGTAGTGGTTAAGAGCACAGACTCTAATCTGGGAGAACCAGGTTTGATTCCCCACTCCTCTGCATGCAGCTGCTGGTGTGACCTTGGGTCAGTCACAAGTTCTCTCAGAGCTGTTCTCTTGGGAGCAGTCCTCAAAAGAGCTCTCTCAGCCCCACCTACCTCACTGGGTGTCTGTTGTGGGGAGGGGGAGGGAAAGGAGATTGTAAGCCGTTCTGAGACTCCAAGTAAAGGGCGGGGTATAAATCCAATCTTCTCCTCCTCCTCCTTCTCCTCCTCTCAGGCCCCCAAAAGACTGTTGGTCTCATAGGTGTCAACTACGGGGGGGCTCAAGGGCTCAGGCCTCCCCCGATATTTTCCAGGGGGGACTGAGTTCCCCCAGCGAAATGGAGCGCCCACCGCCACGCCTCCCCGTTGCGCCTCCCCACCTTCCAGGGCCCTTCCTAGGCCCACCCGCCGCCACAAGAGCCTCTGTCTCCCCCCTGCACGGCTCCCCTGCACCCACTCCTCCCTTTCTCCCTCCCTCCCTCCAGGCGGGGGGAGTGGCCAGGCAGGGGGAAGGAGAGGTGACGGCGGGGACATCGTCCCAGCTGTGGCCGCGGTGACAGGGACATCGTCCTGGCGCACATGCGCGCTTCGCACACGTGCGCACAAGAGCCCCCCCCCCGGGAATTACAAAACTTTATGCCCCTGGTTGGTCTTCTCTCAGGT
The DNA here is from genome assembly GCA_029233225.1 of Lepidodactylus listeri. NCBI lineage: Eukaryota > Metazoa > Chordata > Lepidosauria > Squamata > Gekkonidae > Lepidodactylus > Lepidodactylus listeri. Next base: position 153,658,912 of record JARCFY010000003.1, read on the forward strand.
ATTTCTGGGGAGAGTCTGTATGTGTGAAATACGCAACGATTGGGCAGTTAGCTCCAGGGCTCATTTCATAGCAGGAGCTTCTCTGCATATTAGGCCCCACACCCCTGATGTAGCCAGTCCTCCAAGAGCTTACAGTAGCCCCTGTAAGAAGAGCTCTGTAAGCTCTTGGAGGATTGGCTACGTTAGGGGTGTGTGGCCTAATATGCAGAGGAGCTCCTGCTACGAAATGAGCCCTGGTTAGCCCCATGTGGCCTGTGCAAGTGTCCATGGGATCCTTTGTGCCTCAAGCAACAGTAGGGCTGCCAAGTCAGCCCGGGGGGCGGGGGATCCCCCGCTAAAGGGGTTCCCGATCTGCCAGCCAGCATTTGGCCGGTGGGGGGAACCCCACCCCCGAAGTCGTCCAGCGAGGACGACGTAATGACGTCACCGGAAGTGAGGTCAGCACGTTGGGGGCGTTGCCAGGGCGACGCTCTGGCAACGCCCCCAACGTGCTGACCTCACTTCCGGTGATGTCGCTGGGCGCACCAGGAGAAACTCCCGGCCGGAGGAGGACTCCCCCCCGCCGGTGTTCTAGGATTACCTTTTCAAAACTACGTCAGAAGACTGGTAAACGTGCGTTGTCACATGGGTTGGGCTGACCTTGTACCTCATTCTGTCGTTGTCTATGGTTTGTGGAAATGCCTTGGAAAACCAGACACAATGATCCCGCCTTTGAGGACAAACTCATAAGTGGCTTCTTAGAACCGAGTCCTTTGCCACAGAAAGAAGGCTATTGAAAGACCGCTTCCATTTGGGGGAAGATAGCAAGTAAATTAAAATAACTTAAAAGATGCCTGCTCCTTGGGAGGAAAGCTATGGCAAACCTAGACAGCATAATAAAAACTAGAGACATCACCCTGCCAACGAAAATCCGTATAGTCAAAGCGATGGTATTCCCAGTAGTCGGGGGTCATTTTGAGCAGGAGCTCGGGGGAGCTCAGCTCCGGGAGTTGGTGCCAGCTCCCCCCCATGGGGGAATGCCTGCTTGTGTCAGGGCTGCAGCAAAATGACTCCGTCCCCTGGAAAGGTCCTTGTTCCTCCGACCAGCCTTCTGAAGGCTTCAGCCAGCACTGACGCTATCCTCCCAGAAGAGTGGTATGTCTGAGGCTTGGATTAGTAGCTGTTAGGGATGCCAAGCCTGGGTTGGAAAATACCTGGGGACTTTGGGGGTGGAGCCAGGAGAGGGCGGGGTTTGGGGAGGGGAGGGGCCTCAGCATGGTACAATGCCATAGAGTTCACCCTTCAAAGCAGCCATTTTCTCCAGGGGAGCTGATCTCTGTCAGCTGGAGATCAGTTGTAAAAGCGGGAGATCCCCAGGCCCCACCTGGAGGCTGGCAACCCTAGTAGCTGTCCCCTCTCTGCCAGCTCTTTCTTTCTTTCTTTCTTTCTTTCTTTCTTTCTGACATACTTTCGGTGATGTCAGGTGGTGTAGCATATGCAAATAAGTTATGCAAATGAGTTATGCTAATGAGCTCCTGCACCTCTTTTTCTACAAAATGACCCCTGCCAGTAATAATGTATGGCTGCAAGAGTTGGACCGTAAGGAAGGCCGAGTGCCAAAGAATAGATGCTTTTGAATTATGCTGCTGGAGAAGACTCTTGAGAGTCCCTGCAAGGAGATCAAATCAGTCAATCCTAAAGGAAATCAACCCTGACTGTTCCCCTGGAAGGCCAGATCCTGAAGCTGAAGCTCAAATACTTTGGCCACCCAATGAGAAGGGAGCACTCCCTGGAGAAGACCCTGATGCTGGGGAAGACGGAAGGTCAAAGAAGAAGGGGACGGCAAAGGATGAGATGGTTGGACTCTGTTAGCGATGCAACAGACATAAAGTTGAGCAGACTCCGGAGGGCAGCGGAGGGCAGGAGGGCCTGGCGTGGGGTCCCAAAGAGTCGGACTGGACTGTGCGACTGAACAACAACAACAACAACAAAAGCAAAGAAATGACAGTCAAATCCCCCACAGTTTAGGAAATGGCTGAATGATTTTTGGCATGGAGACAGACGGGAACTGGGAACTATAACAATTCTAACCGTTCAAGAAGCCGAAACACCTCTCGTCTGCAAGAAGCCTGAAGATTCACATTCTTCTGTCCAGTGTGACAAATGCTAGGGCTGCCTTCCTCCAATAAACAGAGGTTATCAGTCTATAGTTAATGTTGCCCCAGCTAACACCACGGTTTTGTCCAGTCTGTGAGGCTATCAAGAGTACTGTGCTTAATAACAATAAAGCAACCAGGGTTAATTTTAAGTATTGAGTGGGAGGCGATGAATCAAACAAGCAGGCTTTTATTCAAACCATTGCTTCAGCTCAAAGACAGCTCTATGAGAGCGGCACCTTAATTTATACTGTTTCCAACTCATAACTTCAAACAATGTAAATATGTACAAACAATCCTATTGGACCTAAGCGAGGCTCAGCAATTGGTTACCTAGAGTGGCTTAAGGACCAATGAGAGTCTTTATTTGTTAGCCAATCAGAAAGGGCCTTTTGCATCCCAAAGTCTCTGCAAGCTGTGGCTGTAAAATAATAAGAATACAACAGTTAATACATGCAGAGAACACATAGCAGCTCAAGGTGCATGCCTAAATCTTGACACAAGTGGTTTTCTGCATCCACAAACGGTGGTAACATCTCATAGCTATTTGGCTTAAAGCTATCTCTGATAATATCGATCAACCACTAGCCCTATTCTTAAAGAAGATATTGAATATTCCCTGCTGCATGTCAAACGTCATATTATGGGCAGGATTTGGACAGATGTTCTCGGAAGCAAGAGCCTGGCCTCCAAACAGAGATTAAAAAACAGCTCTGTGCTGGAGAGAGTCTCTGAGCTGCTTTGAATCAGGATACCCACAAATCAACTTGGATGAAAGCCCTGGATGAGAAACTGAGACCGATTTCCCACAAGCGCTGCCCCAGCATCGTTCCTTCGTTTGCCCCAATTGCCTGCTTGAATTTCCCACTATTTGCCATGGGGCACATTTTGACCCGTGGCTCCGCCTGATCTCCTCCGCAGCTTCAGTGATCCTCAAAAAACAGGATCACTGAAGCCACAGGGGAAATCGCACGAAGCCCCAGGTCAAAATGCGCCCTGCAGCAAATAGTGGGAAATTCAAGCAAGCAATCGGGGCAAACAGAGGGACGACGCCGGGGCAGCGCTTGTGGGAAATCGGTCTGAGGAAAGTTGGGAAGTTGATCGATGATAGTTTTGAGATGGGCAAAACCAAAGCATTTTCTCTGATCAAAAAGCAAGTCCTGGAAATCGACCTTAGCAGCTTGATTCTCTGAGCCTGCAGAGTACGCTCACCCCCCCTTTTTTGGTCTTTCTTACCCAAAATCTTTAGAGCTTTTTTGTTTGCAAGACTGAACATTATACCTACAACGGTTTTGCGGGGGAGATTTTTGAATAGGCCCTACACTGACAGAATTCGCCCTTGTGGCCTTAACAGGATTGATACATCCTTTCACACCCTGCTGCAATGCAGATTTGTTTGAGATCATGAGGGATTTCTATATTAAGCCTTTATTCAACCAGTCCTCCCCCCATACTCTGGAAACCCTGGCTCTTTTTATTTGTTTAATTTATTTACTTATTGAATTTCTACCCTGCCCTCCCAGCCAAGGCCGGCTCAGGGAGGCTTACATGAAGTCAACAGATAGTTTACAATAAAATGTAAAATAAAAATTAGATTAAAACAATTTAAAACCATATGATAAAGTGCTAGTGACATTGATTTCATAATGGCTGCTATTCAGTTCTCTCAGTTGGCAACCTGATCTAGTACCCCACTTCCAGTCATGGCTTGTTAGATACCCACTGAAAGCCCCATGAGCAAGGAATGGCAGTAAGGATTCCCTTGTCATCTGTCCCTAGCTTCTGGAATTCAGGGTTACGCTGCTCCTGCTCATGGAGGTTCCACGGCAAAACGACTCCGACAGGCCCTATCCTTTGAGAGTTGTTGAGATCCTCTTTTCAAGCCAGCATGCAGGGAACATTTGGAGAAGGGATGAAAAACCAAGCCAAGGAGGCTGGGGGTGGGAAGAGGGGATATTTTTGTTTTGCTGCGTGGTTACCCCCGGCAACGCCCAAAAGTAAACAGGCCTTGTTGCAAAGGACTGATGAATCATTTGGCAGTGGGAAGGAACCTCAATGTGTGTGTGTTGTGTTGTGTTGTGCAAGAGGACTGTTTTTGCTGTTGTTGCTTTTCCTGGCAGAGGCACTGACGCCCTTGATTCAGAAGAGAGAGAGAGAGCAAAGGAAAAGCACTTTTTTCTGGCAACGCACAATTAACTTCAGGAATTTGCTCGGCCACAAGACCCGCGGCACTGACTTTTCGAGGGGGGAAACAGGCTTCTCCGGGGCGATGGGATCATAGCAGAACCTCCAGGTTCAGGAGCAGTGTACCTCTGAATACAATTTACCACACAGCCAGAGGGGTGGCCTTCATAACCAGCTTCTGGCCTTGCCGTAAGGTTGCCAGCTCTGAGGTGAGAAATTCTTAGAGATTTGGGGCTGGATCCTGGGGAGGATGGGGTTGTGGGGGGGGACCTCAGCGAGGTATAGAAGAAGAGAAGAAGAAGGAGATTGGATTTATACCCGGCCCTTCACTACCCGAAGGAGTCCCAGAGTGGCTTACAATCTCCTTTCCCTTCCCCTCCCCACAATAGACACCCTGTGAGGCAGGTGGGGCTGAGAGAGCTCTCTTGAGAACTGCTCCTGAGAGAACAGCTCTGAGAGAACTTGCGACTGACCCAAGGTCACACCAGCAGCTGCACATGGTGGAGCGGGGAATCAAACCTGGCTCTCCCAGATTAGAGTCCCTCCTCTTAACCACTACCCCAAACTGGCTCTAATGTTATGCAGTCTGCCCTCCAAAGAAGCCATTTTCGGCCGGGGAACCCATCTCTGTGGTGTAATTCCAAGAGATCTCCAGGCCCCACCTGGAAGTTGACAACCCTACCTTGCCAGCATGAGTACAGTACGTCAGATCTGGGAGAGCTGGGTTCGAATTCCCACACGGCCAAGAAAAGCTTGGTGTGTGTCTTCGGGCTACTCCCTCTCTCAGCCTAACGTACCTCGCAGGGCTGTTGAGAGGACAAATGGGGAAGGGGGAGCCACGTCTTGCACCCTAAGCCCCTTGGGGGAAGGGGTGGGTCAACAATGTGATAGGCAGATCTAGCTTGCCCCTCTTTGGAGCCGGAAACTGTTCTTCTCTTTAAGTAACCACATAGCAGGGAGAAATGTCCACTGGAAGAAAGGCATGCCACAAAAGGCGCTGTCTGCCGAATACTTGACTGTTACACGATGAAATGTAAACATGTTTGGGAGGGAGGTGTGTCGAAATGCATGTAACCTCTCCCTCTAAAGAGTGCTATAAAATGTTGTAACTGTGTGCAAAATTCTGGACTGGGGGGGGGGTGTTGGCTGGGGGGAAGAAGTACCTGTCTGTGAGGCAGAGTGATTTTGAGTGACGGAATGCGAGAGAGGAAGAACCAGTGAGAGAGAGAGAGAGAGATCATGGTGTGAAGTGGTCTAACTGGACAAGAGTGGGGTTGCCAACTCTGGGTTGGGGACTACCTGAAGATTTTGGGGGATGGAGCCCTGAGGAGGGCAGGGTTTGGGGAGGGGCGGGACTTCAATGGGGCATAATGCCATAGAGTCCCCCTTCCAAAGCAGCCATTTTCTCCAGGGGAACGGATCTCTGTCGCCTGGAGATCAGTTGGAATAGCGGGAGGTCTCCAGCCACCACCTGGAGGGTGGCAACCCTAAGCTGATGAGAGGAACGCAGGTGGTATATGGGATCATCTAAACTGTCCCTGCTCCTGTCTCTTTAATAGGGCTGCCAGCTCCGGGTTGGGGAATTCCTGGAGATTTGGAGGCAGAGCCTGTGTAGGACGGGGTTTGGGGAGGGGAGGGGCCTCAGCAGGGTACAGGGCCATAGACTCCACCCTCCGCAGCAGCCATTAACACACTCAGTTGTCTGGAGATCAAGTACAATCCCAGGAGACCTCCAGGCTCCTATGAAGCTTGGAACAAAGGAAATAGACTGAGCGAAGCCCCAAATTTGTGGCTGCCTGGTAGAACTTGAGAGATATGTTCTCCTAGATACATTATTATGTTTGCCGCAAGGGGTGAGATATTTTAATATTTATAGTATAAACAAGGATGAGTGAAACTCTACTGATGTTATTAATATTTTTGCATTTCAGTTGCAATGGGACCCTAGGAAAATGCGGCTCTTTTAAGAGCCTTTATACTCACAAAGAGAATTTAGTGCGCCTTATGTCTTGTATGTATATCACGGTCCTTGAAAAAGACTGTGGAACCAGTGATTGCGAAACTGACAAGGGGCTGTTTGAATGTTTGAACATAGTGTAAACCTGCCCTTTGATGTATTGTTTTGGAGAACCCACGTTTGGTAATACTTGACACCAGTATTCATATGACAGTATAGAAAATTAAGAAAAGAAAAAGAAAAAGCACAAATGAGATCTGCCTTAAGAATATCTATTATACACAGTGTGTCTTATATTTTCCCATATCCACCCAGAGAGTGGCAAAACCAGATGCAGGGTTTTTAAACAGCCATGTTTCTCTTGGCAAAAAGAAATAACGGTCGCTGTGGGCCGGCGAGCCAACAAAGACTGAAAAGCCTGGCCTGTTAAAAAATGTGGCGAACCACAGTGTTGGGAACAGGATGGGAAGAGCGATGGCGGACCAACGCTCCCTCTAAGCTGTGGAGTCCAGTGAGCAAAAATTCTGCTTTCTGAGCGACTAGCATTAAAGTTGTGAGCAAGTGATTTGGCTGCGGCATAAATTAGTTTGCTCTGGAGCCATCCCTTCCTGAGCGAAGACAAAAATGTGTGAGCCGGAGGCTGAAAAAACTGTGAGCTAGCTCACATTAGCTCAGCTTAGAGGGAACACAGCGCTCTTAGAATTGAGAGGGGACGGAGCTTGCTGAGGGGAACCCTGGTTGCTTCTAGGCTGGCTGGAGGGATCCAGAAGCCAAATGAAAAAGCTTTTGGGCTCCCACAGCTATCCTCTTCAGCCCAGGGTTACTTGCTATGGGTTGGGGAATACCTGGAGATTTGGGGGTGGAGCGTGGGGAAGGCGGAGTTTGAGGAGGGGAGGGGCCTCAGCAGGGTACAGCGCGATAGAGTCTATCTTCTAAAGCAGCCATTTTCTCCAGAGGAACTCTGATTGTCTGGAGACAAGTTGTAATAGTAGGAGATGTCCATATCCTACCGGCAGGTTGGCCACCCTACTCCGGCCTCGACTTGGGTAGTTGGCAAGATTGCCAATTTCTGGTCCCCGATCCAATGCCTTGAATGGCAACCACTGTGACAGTGTGACACAGCAGATGTGGTGTGGCGGTTAGAGCGTCGGACTGGGATCTGGGGGACTCCAGGTTCGAATCCCCACGCTACCGCGGAAGTTTGCTGGGTGATCTTGGGTCAGTCACAGGCTTTCAGCCTTACCTACCTCACAGGTGTGTTGTTGCAAGGATAAAATGGAGGAGAGGAGAATTCTGTAAACCACCTTGGGTCCCCGCTGGGGTGTAAATGAAGTAAATAAGAAGAAATTAAATAAAACCAGGCCTTGAAGGAAGTGTGACAGCAAGAGGGGTGGGGTAGTTCACCCAGCTTCCAGGTCTCTCCAGACAGCCTGGTAGCAGCCAGGCTTCCTCCTGGCCTAGGGCCTGCGAGTCCTGGGTTTGAATCTCCACTCGGCCATGGAAGCTTGCTGGGGGACCTTGGGCCAGTCACACACTCTCAGCCTCACCAACCTCACAAGGCTGTTATACGAACAAAGCAAAGGGAGAAAGAACCATCTGGTGCCCTGCGTTCTTTGGACCAAGGGTTGGATTAAAATATATTGATCTTTACAGGTGTAGAATTAATGATCCGGCTTTGGTCACCTGAATGCCACAAAAATAAACTTTGAATCTTGTAGCACCTGAAAGATACACAGATTTATTGGGAAAGAAGTGTTTGTGGCTTAGAGCTGTTTTTTATTGCTGAACAATCTGGTCAGTCTCCGTTGATAACGTATAATTTCAAAACTCTTATTATCTTGGGCTTGTTTATTATGCGATAATATGATGGTGTTAACCATTAGTGATAGTTTACCGAGCCGAATGACAGCCAAGCATAATTTAATTGGCACTGTGATACAAGTTTATGGCTGCAATCCCACTGTGCAGTTATCTGGGAGCAATTCCCATTGAACTCGATAGCACTTGCTTCAGAGTATACATGGGGAAGCTTGTACTGCCTATATGAGACTCTTTGCACGCTTTTACATGCTGTCCAGTGTTATTGTGGCTCTGTCTAATTCAGCTCCACAATGCAGTCACAAGAGGGGGGGCATCGTGGAAGAAGTCTGGGTCAAGGGGAAGATGGGGTTAATGATGGTTGCCAAATCCAAGTTGGAGAATTGCTGGAGATTTGGGGGTGGAACCTCCATGGGGTACAAATGCCATAGTGCCAACCCTCCAAAGCAGACTGACTCTCTCTCTCTCTCTCTCTCTCTCTCTCTCATATCATCATCATCATTATCCAGTATCTATATATCTAATAGCCAAGGCGCCCACTGTGGGTGGATATCTAAATCTGCACATTGGGGGCACCTAGGGGGCCAAGAGACTTCCCTGCACATTTGGGGAGATCCCCAGATGTGCAGAAAAATCTGAAATCTATAAAAAACTATAGGGGGGATACTTAAATCTCCCCAAAAGTAAAAGGGCATTCCCTGCACACGTTCAGAGAACACTCTTGAGAACTGCCTCACTGTCATTGCCACCGCCAGGGGGGGCATGAGAAGGCTTGGCGGCCGGCGGCTGTGAGCTGCCCAGCCCTCGCCACCACTGCCACTGGGGGGGGAGGAGGCTTGGCGGGCCGGCCAAGCCTTACTGCCACCACTGCTAGGGGAGAGGGGAGGGAGAAGTCTTGGTGGGCTGGTGGCTGTGAGCCGCTCAGCCCTCACCGCCACCACTGAGGGGGAGGGAGAAGTCTTGGTGGCTGGCCAGGCCTTGGCACCGCCACTGCTAGGGGAGAGGGGAGGTAGAAGTCTTGGCGGGTCAAGCTCAGGCCTTGCCACCGGTGCTGGGGGGGAAGAGGGAGAAGGCTTGGGGGGCCCAGTGACTGGGAGACGTGCGGGCCTCACCGTTGGTGCCGGGGGAGCAGGGGAGAAGGCTCACCTGCGTCTGCTTCCTTCTCTTCCCTGTGGAGCTTCTCCTCCACCCTGTGAGTATTGCAGGTCCCCCTTCTTGTATCTCTCTATCTCTCTAGCTATGATTATCATCATTATCATCCTATCTAGAAAAAGAGACTGGATTTATATCCCGCCCTTCACTCACTTGTAGCCTCAGAGCGGCTTACAAACTCCTTTCCCCTCCCCTCCCCACAACAGACACCCTGGGAGGTAGGTGGGGCTGAGAGAGCTCTTTCCCAAGCTGTCCTTGAGGGAACAGCTGGTACAGAGCTATGGCTTGCCCAAGGCCATCCAGCCAGGTGCAAGTGGAGGAGTGGGGAATCAAACCCGGTTCTCCCAGATTAGAGTCCGCGCACTTAACCACTACACCAGACTGGCTTTCTGTCTGTCTGACTGACTGTCTATCTATCCATCCATCCATCCTTCCATTTCAATGTATCTGAAGAAGCGAGCATGCACACAAAAGCTTATACCCAGAATTAAACTTTGTTTGTCTTAAAAGTGCTGCTGGACTCAAATTTTGTTTTGCTGCTTCAGACCAACACAGCCACCCACCTAAAAATCTCTCTCTCTCTCTCTCTCTCTCTCTGTGTATCTATTTGGGCTGCGACATTTCCTCTCTTTTCCACTCTTCACCATGTATGCTTCTTTGTCAAATATGTTTCATGTATCTTACAAAGCCAGATCATCCAAACTTTTACTCCCAGTAGACATCAGATACCACATACTTCTTTTACTTGAAAATCTGGTTTTATGAACCGCCCACTGCATTATGGGCTTGGAGCCTCAACCGGACAACCAAACAAATTTAATTCGTTTTTTAAAGCAATGTCGCTTGAAGATTACCCCAAAAAATTAAATAAATAATAACCTTGCAAAATGATACCCGAGCTCTTTCATTACGCAAATTGAACGAGGCTTTGCTGGAGCAAAGGGGCATTTCAGAAACTGACTTCCCTCCTTGAGTCATTCAAAATGACCCTTTCCGTTTCGAGAGCACTTCGAGCGTTCAGCACATTTTGTGCACATGTTATCTTATCGCAGGCCTTACGACGGCCCTACATGGTAGTCCAGCCACCGAACTGTTTACAAGATTTGCACCAGCGGCTTGCAGAAGGACCCCTGAATGAGTTCCCGGCAGCATTTCTTTAAAATATTCCTACCCCTCTTTTCTCCTGGATTTAGACATGACCAGGGGTCATTTCGAGGAGGAGCTCGGAGGAGCTCAGCTCCAGGAGGTGGTGCCAGCCCTCCCCCCCCGCGGGGGAATGCCTGCTTGTGTCATGGCTGCAGCAAAATGACCCCGTCTCCTGGAAAGGTCCTTGTTCCTCCGACCAGCCTTCTGAAGGCTTCAGCCACCACTGAAGCTATCCTCCCAGAAGAGTGGTATTTCTGAGGCTTGGATTAGTAGCGGTCCCCTCTCTCTCTTCCTCTCTCTCTTCCTCTCTCTCTTCCTCCCTTCCTAACTTCCTTCCTTCCTTCCTTTCTTTCTTTCTCTCTCTCTCTCTCTCTCTTTTGCCTTCTGACAAACTTCCGGTGATGTCAGGTGGTTTAGCATATGCTAATGAGTTATGCTAATGAGCTCCTGCACCTCTTTTTCTACAAGATGACCCCTGGACATGATATTTGAACCCATAGCCTTTGTAATCACAGCTTAACCATGACTCTGTACCAGCTCCTAAATCTCTTTGCCTTCCTATCTACCTAAGTCCACTCTCCAAATTCAGGAAAGCCGCAGAATGAATGCACAAACTCGGCATGTGTAAAGTTGCCACCCTCCTATTACTGGCCCTGCTCCTATGCTTTTTACAGTAGCTCAGTGTTGAGAAAGAAAGGATATGCTTTCCCCGGGGGTGCAGCACATGGTATGTTTGTTAGATTCCATAAATGCCCGAACAAGGGCAGGAAGGAAGAACTGAAAAATAGTTTTGGAGTTTAGGTACCTGACACCCTGCAGTGTTGTCCACATGAGGGCTGCTTTGCCCTACCAGATCAACAGCTATCTAGCAATTGTGGTGGCAAATAGCAATTGAGAAATATCTTCAGTCGATACTGAAAGACTCCTCTTTGAGCCAGTTGCATCTCTGCATGAGTCTCTGGTCCGGGCATGCCTCTTTCCATTCAGCCTCTGCAGGGGTGGGGGGAAAGGTAATTCTGCCGCATTTCTGCTTTGGATGCAGCTGAGTCAATCCCTCCCCATGCAGAGAGGCAATGGAATGGCCTGCTCTGGAAGGCTGGATGCCACGTCTCTGCATGAGTGCCTGCTCTGGATCGCTCCTCCCCCAGTCAGGACCCAGGCACAAACTCACGTGGGGCACGTGGGGGGAACCGTCTGCGAGGAAATCATTATGTCTTCGACATATTCCAGAAATGAACATGTTCTTCAGTGTTAAATGAGGGGTGTCCCCATTTTATTTCCGGGGGGGGGGGGGGACACAAAGAGGCCGTTTTCAGCTCTCAAGATATTTTCAAAACTTGAATTTTCTTCATTTGGTTCTGCTAAATTCTTTCAACAAGAATTCAGCCTGGCCGCTTCACCCGTCCTTTCTCATGGTTTCTACCTGCCCAGAAACCAAGATATAAACTGGCAGATAATAAAACCACTGGCCCCACCTAATGACTTTGCACATAGAGATTAGGGCCCGGACTCCTACTGAATTGGCAGCCAACAATAGAAGCAGCTGCCCCACCTAGAATTGTATACTTAGGGCCTTCATATAGGAAGATGAGCTCACCTGTGTCAGAATCTGCAAATTCAGCCAATGTATTAGCCAGCTATAGAGTTAACTTCTTGCCTGCATGTCTTTAACTATCTTGTGTATCTAAAGTGTATTTGAACCTATGTAACCATAATGCATTGTGTCTGTCTTGACCGGGAGGTGACAACCATGATTTGCGAGAACAAGGAGGCCTCACATCCCTGCCTCCGCATTCCAGCTGCTCCGGCAGTAACTTCAAGGGGAGGATGCTTCTCATCTCTTATCAAATGCTAAAGAACCTTGGAGCCATTGATTGTTATGTGAACTCAGAAACATCTGAGGGGTCGGGTTTGGGAAAGGAAATTTACTGCTTAACACCTCACTTTTTTCCTGTGAGAACCAAACGGTCAAGACACCTTTTAGCCCGCCAATTTTCCCTCCAGGGGATTGGCTACCTATGGGTAATTCAAACTCCTTGGAATGGTATAATAGACCCGCTTGTATTATTTGTCTCATCTCTGACAATAATCCGAGATGCTGTACTAATGTAGGAATAGGTAATAAAGAACTGTGGTTAACCAACCAAGATCTGATCCTTGACTACTTTGAGCAGAACTCTCACAGATTGTCAGAGATCTGTAATTGGGACTCAGCCGTTCCTGACTATGTCAGACGACGACGCGGTCCCCCTCAGACCTACTACTCCCGAAGAGACTCCCGTTACCCCGAAGGATCCGGGGAACGGGGGTGGTGGCGGCGGAGGAGGTCCCGAAGTGCCGGTGACCACGAGCCAAGGGGCTCACTACATCCCGCGCCTGATTCCTCACCAGAGCGTGACCCCCAAGTACGCCTGGAGCCATTTCGGTCGTCGGACCGTGGATTCGTGGGTGCACGATCGGAAAGGGGTGAGGGTTTCGCTCACCGGAGACCAGCTCGATCGAGGGAGACCGAGTTACCTCGGAGACGACCGCGAGCCGATCTACCGTGGAGAGCCGCGTCGCCCGCCTTTCGAAGGAGAGGGGACGGGTCCGTATGGGCCCGATCCGTACCGCGAGGAGCAGATGGTCCCCCTGGAGCAGATGATGGGAGAGTTGCGGCTTCAACTCACCGCCGAGCTCCGCGAGTTGGCCCTCGATCTCCAGCACCAATTTCGAGACGCCATGAGGGCAGTGCAAGGAGCTCTCCCTGGTCAGGGGGTAGGAGCCCCACAACAGCCGGCGGCCCCCGGAGGGGTTCCGGTTCAGCCGCAGGTGCCCGCTCAGCCGGCACAACCAGTCCAGCCGGTCGTTCCGGTTCCGGTACCAGGGCCCGTTCCAGCACCCGCCCCGGTCCCGGCCGCTCCCGCCGCCCGCCCAGCCCCCTCCGACCCTTTGACGACCACTTTCGATGGGGACCCGGAGAAGCTGCGTTTTTTCATGCTGGAAATAGGGAGATTCCTGGACAGCTGGGGCCACCTATATCCCACCGAGAGGGAACGGATTGGTTACATAGGGTCCAAGCTGAAAGACACTGCCAGCGATTGGTATGTGAGCCTGCACGACAACCCAGGACCGGAGTTGCGTTCCCTGAATAACTTCATGTGGGCCCTCCGCCATCAGTTCGAAGACCCCCTGGGGGAAGAAAAGGCCCGTAACCAGCTAAGGAAGCTGTTCCAGGGGAGGTCGACGGTGAGAGATTACACCGACAAGTTCCGTCGCATCGCGGCCAAGATCCACGGATGGCCGGAGGAGTTGTTCATGGAGAAGTATTGGGAGGGCCTGAATCCAGAGATTTACGAAACCGTGTTGTTGGGGGGCCGCCCGGGCACCTTGGCCACCTGGATGAGAGCTGCCATCGACATGGAAGAGCGATTCGCCCTGATCAAGATGGGAGCTTCGGTGACGGCCTCCAGCAAAGCAGCCCCCCGAGCGAAGCCCCGATCCAACGTGCAAGACGTCCGGGATGCTAGGTTTCGGCAAGGGCTGTGTATGAAATGCGGGGAGAGTGGCCACTTCGCCTCCGCTTGCCCACGAGGGGGGGGAAAAGGCCCGAAGACCTCAACACCCGTAGGGGGAGGCACCCCTAGCCGGGGAAAGACGCCAATGAAGCCCCGGGCGCTGCAGCTGGAGGGAACGGCCAGCGAGCAGGGAGAGCTGGAGCTGATGGAGACACAGATGTTGGGAAACTCCAACGGCCTGCAGTGAGCGGCGCAGAGCTGCAGGTCCCACGCCAAGAAGCGCCATCTCCGGTGAGCATCCCCGGCCCCTTGTTATATATGGTAGTGACGGTGGTGACCCCTGGTTCGGGTACCCACATGAGGGTACGAGCGCTAATTGACTCTGGGTGTGCGCGAGACCTGATCAGCCCCCTGGTAGTGGAAGGGCTCGGTCCAAACGTCACCCCATTAGTAGAACCCTTAAAGTTCACTCAAATGGATGGGTCGGAGATGAAAGAGGAATGCATAGCCGAGACTGAGAGCCTGATTTTGGGGACGGGGGAACACTGGGAGAAGCGTGCTTTCGTCATCACCCCAAACGCCCAGTTCCCTATGGTGTTGGGCAGCCCGTGGCTAGGGGCGCACGACCCTTATATTAAATGGAGCGAAGGGAAGATCTCGTGGGTGGACGACCGCTGCCTCACCCATAAATGGGACCCGGCGTGGGGACCCGGGCCCCCGACCCATCCTTCCCCGGCCCCTGCGCTCGCGCTCACCCCCACCATGGTGCCCAAGGAGTACAGAGATTTGCTGGAAGTGTTCAGCGAGACTGAGGCGGACGAGTTGCCCCCCCACCGACTGTCAGACTGTGCCATAGAACTGCTCCCTGGAGAAAAACTCCCAAAAGGGAAATTATACTCCATGAGCCCGTTGGAGCGGGAAGAGTTGCGAAAGTTCTTGGACAAAAATCTAGAGCGCGGATTCATCCGCCCAGCCAAATCCCCTTTTGCCGCGCCGGTGCTCTTCCGAAAAAAAAAGGATGGGGGTTTGCGATTATGCACTGACTATAGAGGACTGAATGCGGTCTCCACTACCAACGCTTACCCCCTCCCTTTAATAAAAGACCTCTTGGCGGAAGCTGCTAAGGGGAGGATTTTTACCAAACTGGATTTACGAGATGCCTATTTCAGGGTGCGCATCAGGGAAGGGGATGAATCTAAGACTGCGTTTAATACCCCCCTGGGACAGTTCGAATATCTAGTGATGCCGTTCGGCTTAAGTGGCGCGCCCGGGGTCTTTATGAGCTTAATCAACGAAGTGTTGCACAAGCACCTATTTAAAGGCGTGTTATGTTACATAGATGATATCTTGATCTATTCTACTGATAAGAAAGCACATGTGAAATTAGTCAGGGAGGTACTCGCTACCTTGCTAAAAAATCAGCTATTTGTAAAACTGTCTAAGTGTGAATTCCACCGTGAGTCCGTGGATTTCCTGGGCTATCGCATCTCTCAGAAGGGGTTGGAAATGGACCCGGGGAAGGTGGAGGCGGTAGTGCAATGGGAGGCTCCGCGAACAAGAAAACAATTGCAGAGCCTCTTGGGGTTTTGTAACTTTTATCGAACCTTCATCAAAGACTTTGCTAAAGTTACTCTCCCCTTAACAGACTTACTAAAAACCAAGGGGAGAGGGCCCGAGGCAGGGAAGCCGGGAGAAAAAATAGCTTGGAACGGGGAGTGTCAGAGGGCGTTTGAGACTTTAAAAACTCTCTTTACTTCGGAGCCCATTCTGGCGCACCCTGACGAAACCAAAGAATTTGTAATTCATGTGGACGCGTCAGATGTAGCCATGGGGGGGGCCATACTACAAAGTGGTCCGGAAGGGAAATTGCACCCGCTGGCTTACATTTCGAAGAAATTTAACGAAACGGAAAGAAATTGGTCGGTCTGGGACAAAGAAGCCGCGGCCATTAGATTGGCGCTCACTACGTGGCGGCATTGGTTGGAGGGCGCGCAGACTCCATTTGAAATATGGACTGATCACAAGAATCTGGAGGCGCTGCGCACTCAGAGATCCCTCAACGCCAAACAGCTGCGATGGGCCGATTTCTTCTCTAAGTTTAATTTCGTGCTCAAGCATTTTCCTGGGAAAGCTAACTCCTTGGCAGACGCATTGTCCAGATTGCCCCAGCATGAAAGTGTCAAGGAAGAAGTGTTTGACTCAATGTTCTCCCCCCAGCAGTTGGGAGGGGCGGTGATCACCCGGAGCCAAGCGAAAAGAGCTCAGTTAGACATTGGGAAATGCGATTGGGGGGGGGATTATGCTCCGGAAGAGGTTGAGGAGTTGGAGACTCTGGAGGAATGCTCCAAGAGGGAGGATCAATGTTGGCTACATGGAGATAAACTGGTAGTGCCAAAAGTTAAACGTAAAGAGATTTTATTAACCTGCCATTCGTCTAAGCTCGCCGGGCACTTTGGCTTCCTGAAAACGCTCAATTTGATCCAGCGTCAATTCTGGTGGCCGCGCATGCGCCGAGACGTTTCTGACTTCGTCTCGGCTTGCCAGACTTGTCTAATGTGCAAAAAGCGGGGGGGAAAAGTTCCGGGCTTGTTGCACCCCCTACCCACCCCCTCAAGACCCTGGGAGGCCATCGCCATGGATTTTATCACCAATCTGCCCCCCTCTAAGGGAAAAACGGTTATTTGGGTGGTGGTGGACACCTTTTCGAAGCAAGCGCATTTCACCCCTTTTAAGCAATTGCCCACCGCTAAAGGGATGGCCAAGGCTTTTTTCAATCACGTGATTAAATTACACGCTTTTCCGAAGAGAGTGGTATCCGACAGAGGAAGTCAGTTCGTTGCCAGCTTCTGGCGGGAGCTCCTAAAAATGATGGACATAGAACCCGCCCTGAGTTCGGGTTACCACCCAGAGACCGATGGCCAATCCGAACGAACTAATCAAATATTGGAACAGTTTTTGAGATGTTACACTAACTACCACCAAGACAATTGGGTGGAATTGTTGCCGTTTGCAGAATATAGTTACAACAATGCAGTGCACTCCTCCACAGGAGTCTCTCCCTTCATGGCAGTAGGGGGATTTGAAGGGAAACCGTTGCCTACCATTGAAAATGCCCCCAATGCTTCCCCATCGGATTTTAAGAGTTGGTGGTCTAGTCTCCAGGACTCATGGCCATTAATAGGCAAAGCATTGGACCATGCCAAAGAGGATTACAAAAAATACGCTGATCGAGGGAGAGCACCAGGATGGGATCTCCAACCTGGGGACTCTGTCTATCTCTCCACCAAAAACATTCATGGGTTGCAGCCCAGCAGAAAACTAGGATGGAAATTTGTTGGACCTTATAAAGTGCTGCGCAAAATATCGGATGTGTCTTTTGAACTGGAATTGCCTAAATCACTGAGTTCTGTGCACCCTGTGTTTCATTTCAGCCTACTGAAGAAAGATCCTGGGCCGAATGCTTGGCATCCAGCTCCTCCAGTTCCTCCTCCACTGATGAAGGAGGGGGCCCCTCACTTCGAGATAACTGAAATCCTCGATTCCAAGATGCGAAGAGGCCGTTTATATTACTTAGTTAGATGGTTAGATTTCGGCCCGGAACACAACGAGTGGATCCGTTCAGAACATGTGCATGCTCCTAAACTGACTAAACTGTTTCATAAAATGTTTCCTGACAAAGCTAGGTGAAGTGAATTATGAGGAGGGCAGGGTGTCAGAATCTGCAAATTCAGCCAATGTATTAGCCAGCTATAGAGTTAACTTCTTGCCTGCATGTCTTTAACTATCTTGTGTATCTAAAGTGTATTTGAACCTATGTAACCATAATGCATTGTGTCTGTCTTGACCGGGAGGTGACAACCATGATTTGCGAGAACAAGGAGGCCTCACATCCCTGCCTCCGCATTCCAGCTGCTCCGGCAGTAACTTCAAGGGGAGGATGCTTCTCATCTCTTATCAAATGCTAAAGAACCTTGGAGCCATTGATTGTTATGTGAACTCGAAAACATCTGAGGGGTCGGGTTTGGGAAAGGAAATTTACTGCTTAACACCTCACTTTTTTCCTGTGAGAACCAAACGGTCAAGACACCTTTTAGCCCGCCAGTTTTCCCTCCAGGGGATTGGCTACCTATGGGTAATTCAAACTCCTTGGAATGGTATAATAGACCCGCTTGTATTATTTGTCTCATCTCTGACAATAATCCGAGATGCTGTACTAATGTAGGAATAGGTAATAAAGAACTGTGGTTAACCAACCAAGATCTGATCCTTGACTACTTTGAGCAGAACTCTCACAACCTGTTGCATTCTTAGCTACGTAAATGGTTTCCTGTAATCAGTGTTCCCTCTAGGCTGAGTTAGTGTGAGCTAGCTCACCGTTTTTTAGCTCCGGCTCACACATTTCTGTCTTAGCTCGGGAAGGACGGCTTCAGAGCAAATGAATTTATGCCGTAGCCAAATTGCTCGCTCGCAACTTTAATGCCAGTAGCTCACAAAGTAGTATTTTTGCACACAAGCAGGGCTCATTTTGTAGCAGGAGCGCCTTTGCATATTAGGCCACACACGCCTAATGTAGCCAATCCTCCAAGAGCTTACAGAGCTCTTCTGACTGGGGCTACTGTAAGCTCTTGGAGGATTGGCTACATCAGGGGTGTGTGGCCTAATATGCAAAGGAGCTCCTGCTACGAAATGAGCCCTGCACACAAGACTCCACAGCTTTGAGGGAGCACGGCCTGTGACGGCAAGGTTCTCTGATGCCAGCACTGCTGTCCTGTTTCACAGAGGGCCAGGCCCCCTCTGTGTCAGTCGGCTTGGGAGAAAAAGCAGGATAGACATACCTTAAATAAAGCCAATTGAAATGGAACCCCCATGTCCAGACACAGTATACCTCAAAATGTCGCTTGACCAGGGGGACAGCAGCAAGTTGTGGCTTTCCTTTGGCCTCTGAAAGTCACTTTGAGCTCGGGGGGGGGGGGGGCAGTGAGAATGCATGCCAGAAATATTACTATTTAAAACAAATGTGTGTGCAGAGGAGAGCGACGGGGTCTGGAGTCAAGGAAAGGCTAAGGGCCTTGGGAATGTTTAGTTTGGAGTAGAGGAGATTGAGAGGGGACATGATTGCTCTCTTTAGATATTTGAGAGGCTGTCATTTGGAGGAGGGCAAGGAGCTGTTCCAGTTGGCAGCAGAGGAGAGGACCCGAAGCAATGGGTTTCAATTAAAGGCAGAAAGGTATCGGCTGGATATTAGGAAAAACTTTTCCACAGCCACAGTGGTGCAAAGGTGGAATCAGCTGCCTAGGGAGGTGGTGAGCTCCCCTTCACTGACAGTTTTCAAGGAGAGGGTGGACGAATATTTGTCAGAGATGCCCTAGGCTGGTCCTGCATTGGGCAGGGGGGTTGGACTAGATGGCCTGTATGGCCTCTTCCAACTCTATGATTCTATGATTTCCCCACCCCACCTCCCAAAAGCACATCCTGTGAGCCTTCCGGGTATCGGGTAGGGGGAGCAGACCCTGAACCCTTGGCCTGCTCGGTTGCGTTTGGTGGCTGGTAGCTTCCAGCGACACGATGTGCTAGACCAGCCAGGCTGGAAGGCAGAATTGGTGGTCTGTTTGGCGTGCGTGGTTTGTTTGTTTGTTTGTTTAAATAAATGTTGCAGTTGAATTGTTTTGTCCAGTTTTCCCCTGCTTTGTTTGCATCTAGAAGGAGAAGAATCATTATAAAAAATACTTTATGAACTCTTAAACTGTCTCTCCCTACTACGCAAATAGTCATCCTTGTTTTTTCCCCCCCCTCTATCTCTGGAAAAGTAGTCTGAGCCTTCTGCAGTGTTTATTACAAGGGTTGGAGTGCCCTCTGGTGGCTAGAATCACACACCCCTTTGAAGGGAGACCAGGGTTTCTTTGCTTATTTATTTACTTATTTTAAATCCAACGGCAAGCCAAAAGTGGCTCACATCCTTCTCCTCTCCTCCATTTTATTCTCACAACAACCCTGGGAGGCGGGTTAGGCTGAGAGTACATGACTGAGAGTCAGTTTGGTATAGTGGTTAAGAGCGCAGACTTTAATCTGGAGAACTGGGTTTGATTCCCCACTCCTCCACATGCAGCCAGTTGGGTGACCTTGGGTCAGTCACAAGGTCTCTCAGAGCTGTTCTCTCAAGGGCAATTCTCAAGAGAGAGCTCTCTCAGCCCTACGTACCTCTGTTATGGGGAGAGAAAGGGAAAGGAGTTTGTAAGCCACTCTGAGACTCTGAGTGAAGGGCAGGGTATAAATCAAATCTCCTCCTCCTCCTCTTCTTCCTTGCCCAAGGTCATCCAACAAGCTTCCATGACAGAGTGTGGATTCAAACCTGGGTCTCTCAGATACCAATTTGACACTCTTAACCAGTACACCATTTAATAATAATGATTAAGAAGAAGAGATTGGATTTATACCCCACCCTTCACTACCCGAAGGAGTCCCAGAGCAGCTTACAAACTCCTTTCCCTTTCCCTCCCCACAACAGACACCCTGGGAGGCAGGTGGGGCTGAGAGAGTGCTGACAGAAGCTGCTCTTTTTCAAGAACAGCTCTGACAGAACTCTGGCTTGCCCAAGGTCATCCAGCAGGTGCAAGTGGAGGCGTGGGGAATCAAACCCGGTTCTCCCAGATTAGAGTCCACACACTTAACCACTACTCCAACTGGCTGTCATTAATTCACAGGGTCGCCATAAGTTAGAAGCAAAACCTATTTCAGAACCAGAAACCTATTTCATTCCTCTCACACTTGCATCTTATGGCAACACATTCTCGTGAGCATCTGAATAGTGAAGAGGAAATGTTGATTTAAATTAGCATTCATTCTTTTCTTAGTGATTTAAATCTATTTTGTGTGTGTGTGTATTTTCCACATCCTCCAAAGAGCTTAGGACAGTAGATGTGGTTCACTTCCCCCCCCTTTATAATCTTCACAACAACCCTATGAGGTAGGCTAGGGGGAAAGGTGGTGCCTGGACCAAGACCATCCCAGAGCCTTCATGGCCAGTGGAACCTGTGGGCCTCACAGATCCTAGCTCAACACGCTAACCGTTGCACCACCCTGCCTCTCACCTGGACTCCAAGCGCCACGATTTAAATCAAACAACCCATCCTGCCCATGACGCCAGGTTGGTCTCTCCATTTCCCACCCTGCTGCCTTCCACGGAGTCTGAAATCGGCTCGTTTTATGTCTCCGAGGAGTGGATCAGCCGTCTCCTCTGTGGTACTGGAGAAGTCCACAGTTTTCTGGCACAAGGACATTCTGGCCTAGCAATTTTCACTTTTATTCCAGGAAATGCTGTTTATCGGTGCACAGTATGGGACCCCCCCAAGGTTGTCCGAGAACACGAGTGCCTCTACAGCCAGCTGTTCCAGAAATGAGATGCGGGCAGGCACAGACGGTGTGTCCGATGCAGACATATTTCTGTGTGCAGTGGTAGGGCACGCACAGTGCCAAGTTTGCAAATAGCAGGAAAAGAAGAGGCTCTGGACAGGCCCTGGCGCTGCCACAGCAGAGTGTTCCTGAACCATATGGGTAAAGGTGCCCACCCACCAGAAGGAACCAGCCGCAAGCATTCCCTCCCCTTCTAGGAAAGGGGACTCAGACTCAATTTTGACGTGGTTGGGGGCAAGGAAGGAATCTATTCCAAAACTCAGCACTACTTTTTCATCCCTAGGAGGTCAACACTCACCATACGACCAAAGTTGCCAACATTTTCCCCTGGCTGGTCTCCTAGGCTTTTATTAATGTATACCTCCCCCTTTTCTCCTCAATGGACACCCAGCCACCCGGCAGGCAAACGTGGAGCGGATTTTGCTTCCTCCCTTTGGCTGAAGAAATGGGGGGGAGGGACAACTTTACGTGTTAAAATGGCTACCTCTCAGGCAACGGTTTAAGGAAAAGGAGGGAGGAATAGAAAAACAAGGCAACCCCCTCTCTGCCTGTCAACTTCTGAACTTTAAAATGACAGAAGTGCTGTAAAATGAGAGATAATTCCTTGCTGGAAATTAAATATATTGAATTTGTTGTTTGAAGGAGGGGGGCGGCACAGATGCATTTTAAGAAGATGTCTCAGTGCGGAATGAGGGACCCTGTCTGGAAGAAATGGAATCACGTGAACCACAAGTGTCCCTTGCAAAGGGCTCTGCCGCTGATATATTCTGTCTTTGCGTTTTTTAAAAAACGATTGTTTCCCCCTATTGTGATCCTGGGTGGAGGAATGAGCAGCCTGTACGCCTCAAGAAACCCTCTTTTCCACCAAGGCCTCAGGCCTTTTGTGTGAATTTTCCAAGAGGCCTGCAGACAGTTTTCGAGTTCCCTTCAAGCCTTGTGATTGGACTGGGGGGAAATGGAGGGAAAAGCAGAAGCCAATCACTGATGAGGAAGCGGCTCTCTGACAGAGAGCATATAAGGCCCTGAAACAGAGGCTGAGGACATTCATTCCCTGAAGCTGAGCCGTGTTGAGGCTGGTTTTGGCGGGAGCTGATCCCTTGTCAGGGTGAGTCTGGCCTCCTGGTATCAGGTAGAGAAACAGAGTAGGAGCCAAGTACAGCGGTCCCATCAGGGAGATTTGTCAATTTCTGGCCGGCTTCTTTCTTCATGCGTTTTGCCCTGTATCAATTCTGCCCCATTTATTTCCTTGTTATAGTATTTGTTTAATCTGTCTGTGCTTGTTCACTCTGTCTGGGTTCTTAATGCCTCACATTAGACTGTATATTAGGGCTAAAGAAAAAGTTGGGTGGGGGCAGAGAGACGCTCTGGGCTAGCTCTAGTACAGTTGCCAACCTCCAGGTGGCAACTAGAGCTCTCCCAGAATTATGACTGATTTCCAGATCACTTCCCCCGGAGAAAATGGCAGCTTTGGAGAGTTGACTCTCTGGCAGGGGTCTCCAGCCTTTTTGAGCCCAGGGGCAGCTTTGGAATTATGACATTGTGTGATGGGCTCAGGCACAAAATGGCTGTCACAGGAGGTGGAGCCAGCCACAAAATAATTGCTCCAATTTACCTTCCGTCACACAGTGAAGATCCTTGTGCTGTGGTGGCAAGCTGCTGCCGAAGCAACATTTTTAAAAAATCCGCACAGCCAATCAAATCTCCAGGACAAAGTTTGAGTCCAGTGACATCTTTAAGACCAACAAAGTGAATTCTAGGCATAAGCCTTAAAAGTCCGTACGGTCAAAGCAATGGTATTCCCAGTAGTAATGTATGGCTGTGAGAGTTGGACCATAAGGAATGCGGAGTGCTGAAGAATAGATGCTTTCAAATTATGGTGCTGGAGAAGACTCTTGAGAGTCTCTTGGACTGCAAGGAGATCAGATCAGTCAGTCCTAAAGGAAATCAATCCTGACTGTTCCCTGGAAGGCCAGGTACTGAAGCTGAAGCTCAAATACTTTGGCCACCAAATGAGAAGGAAGCACTCCCTGATGCTGGGAATGACTGAAGGTCAAAGAAGAAGGGGACGGCAAAGGATGAGATGGTTAGACAGTGTTATCAATGCAGCGAACATGAAATTAAACAAACTCCGGAGGACGGCGGAAGACAAGAGGGCCTGGCGTGATGTGGTCCATGGGGTCGCAAAGAGTCAGATTCGACTGTGTGACTGAACAACACAACACTTCTTCAGATCTATCTGAAGAATCTATCTTCCGTCTGAAGACATATGCATGCACATGAAAGCTTGTACCTAGATTTAACTTTGTTGGTCTAACTTTGTTCTGTTGCTTCAGACCAACACAGCTACCCACCTGAATCAAATTTCCGTTAGCTAATTAGAAGCTCTCCTGGGCAAAAGCCCCAACCGGCCCTGCCCACTTTCTAAAAACTTGGAGAGAGCCGGAAAAGGTGTCCGTGGGCACCTGTGTTGGGGGCCTCTGCTGTATGGTATCATCCCCATTGAACGACCTCCCCTCTTCAAATTCTGCATTCCCCAACCTCTGCCCCCAAATCTCCTGGGATTTCCCAAGCCACAGCTGGCAACCCTACTCACTAGTAAAGCCCTAGAACCAGGGTGATGGCAGCCAGGTAAGGCCTTTGCTTGCTCCAGGAGCAGGAAGAAAGGAAAGTATGTGTAAAGAGGGAGAGATCCCTGGAAGGGACATCTCGTCTGTGGCGAATGCTGCTCAGCCTGACACCAATCCCCGATAATCCTCCCAACAGTCAAGTGCCCCTGACAAAGGGCCAGAGAGATGGATGCAATTCATTGTCAGTTTAATGGGCATCACAATGATCTAAAAGTCAGCAATCGCATCTACAGTACAAAATTCATACTCGCCTAAAAACAGTTTACACTGCCATGGCTTCCCACCCCCCCACCCGTCCCACCCCCAGGAATGCTGGGAATTGTAGTTTTGGAACTCCATTCTCAAAACTGTCAAATCCTTGGTTGGGAGCAGAGACTGTTCAAACAGCTTGC
The DNA here is from genome assembly GCA_029233225.1 of Lepidodactylus listeri. Classification (NCBI taxonomy): domain Eukaryota; kingdom Metazoa; phylum Chordata; class Lepidosauria; order Squamata; family Gekkonidae; genus Lepidodactylus; species Lepidodactylus listeri. Next base: position 153,683,230 of record JARCFY010000003.1, read on the forward strand.
GATGTGTTGAAGATTTGACATGGTGGATAGCCAGCTTCAGAAGAATAGGGTCTTGGGGGGGGGGGTGGCGGGGAATTGCAAAGGGATAGCTTTAAAAAAAAACAATTCAAATCTGGTCACAGTCAAGACAGAGGAAAGGTGGGAGCCAATCACCCCACCAGGGGGGTCAATGGAAGGGGGAGTTGTGATGGAATTACACAATTTGAAAAAAGGAAGGACATTAAAATATCTCGACCCGCCCACCCCCCACCCCCATGCACCCAATCAACCCCCTTCCCTTCCCCCAAACAGATCAAGACCTTAGCCCCATAGCCCGCAAGAGTCACCGGAGTAACTGGAGAGAAAAAGAGGTGCTCCTCCAAGGCACAAGGGAAAATGCGTGCCCTGCATCGGGTTTGATGGGGGCAACACTGCTCTCAGCCCCCTCCCCTTTTACGGCAACCTTCAAAGAAACTCAGTAAGCCTCGGGGGTTCCATCTGTGCCCCTCCCATTCCAGAGGCAGAGTTTGTCTCTCTCTCTCTGTCTCTCTCCTGGAAGCACGGTCGGTCCATCAGGGGGCACCAAAGGGAACTCTTTGTACTCCCGCTCCACAGTGGAGGGGCAAGCCTTTTGCAGGCTCCACCCAGCCTCATCCTCTCACTTCCCAAAATCCCCTTTGCGACGTGCCCTGGAGGGGGACCATCTCGTGCATTGCCTCGGTAAACTTTCTGGCCCCCGGGGGGGGGCCGTCTTGCGCAAGATGCCAAGCCCCACTGGGGCTAGCTCAGTCCATCTTGGAGAACCCACCAATGGTGACTTTCCGCTCCTGGCGGTTAGCCACCAGCTCCTGGAGGTGAAGGGCACCACCGCCGATGAAGCAGAAGGCTGGGCAGACGGGCCCCGAGCAGTCGATACCACACTCCCACAGGCTGCGGAACGACACGGCGTCGTAGAATGTCACCTTGCTGTGCTCGTAGTCCAGGCAGATGCCCACCCGGGGAGGCAACGGCACCGTGCAGTTGCCAGGGTCCCGTGAAGTTAGCGCCACGCCGTGTGACAAGAGGATCTTCCCCATGCCAATGGTCAGGAAGGCAAAGGGGGGCGCCGTGTCCAAGGTGGTGTCCTCGGCCCCACTGTCGTGGCCACTGTCGGGGTCATATCTGAGCCGAGAGAGAGGTAAGAACAGAAGGTGCTCGGTTTCCACAGCAACACAGAGAAACAAATACTGTCTACTCGGCATGGCAGCAGCTCCCTACAGTTTAAGGAACAGGGCTCCTCTCTGCTACCAGAAAAAACTCCTTTAAACAATGATGCTGAAAATGGAACTGGACATACAAAAGCCGTATGCTCCAATTCCCAATTCACTAAAAGGGCCCACTTGATTCCACCTTGTGGCCCTAACAGATTTATATGAAACCGCTGCTACCTATGTGGATTGTATTGTTTATTGTTTTAATGATTTTGATGTGATTTTATTGTAACAAGTCTTGGACTCGGTTTGTTGTGATCCGCCCTGAGCCCACTTTGGGGAGGGTGGAATAAAAAATCCCTATAAATGAATAAAGCACACATTAATAAAAACTACATTTTAAAACCGCTTAAAAGCAACCCTTCTGCGAAACCCCCACATCATTAAAAGAAGTAAAAACTGCTGCAATACATAAAAAGACACAAAAAGCAACAATTAAAACATTGGGCAGGAAGGAGGGGTCACTGAGGGAATGCCAAACAAAACCAAGAAAGTCTTCACTTGCTGGCAAAAGACGGCAACAGAAGGGGAGAGATGAACCTTCTTAGACAGAGAGCTCCAGAGTTTTGGTGCTGTGACTGAGAAAGCCTTCTCCTGGCTTGCCACCCACCTAACCTCAGAAGGTGGGAGCACCCAAAGCATGACTGTAGTGGGTAAGTGGGTTCATAAAGGATTAGGCAGTCCTTCGGGCATGTCGGTTCCAAACCATATAGGGCTTTGAAGGCCAAGACCAGCAGTCAAGTCAGTTTGGTGTAGTGGTTGGGAGCACGGACTCTAATCTGGGATAACTGGGTTTGATTCCCCACTCCTCCACATGCAGCTGCTGGTGTGACCTTGGGTCAGTCACAAGTTCTTTTGGAGCTGTTCTCTCAGGAGCAGTCCTCGAAAGAGCTCTCTCAGCCCCACCCACCTCACCGGGTGAATGTTATGGGGAGGGGAAGGGAAAGGAGACTGTAAGCTGCTCTGAGACTCCAAGTGAAGGATGGAGTATAAATCCAATCTTCTTCTTCCGATTCTACTACTACTACTTCTACTTCTTGAATTGTGCCCAGAAGCCAGTGTAGATGAGCCAAGAATGGAGTGATATGGGCCCTCCATACGACCCACTCTAGTCAACATCCTGGCTGCAGCATTATGCGCTAGTTGAAGTTTCCAAACACTTTTCAAAGGCAGCTCCATATAGAGCAGATTGCAGGAGTATAATCTACATGTAACCAGGTCATGCAGGATAGCAGCCAGATCTGTCCAAAAAAGGCTGCAGCTGGCTAACCTGTTGAAGCTGATAAAAGGCACTCGTGGTCACAGCTCCCACCTGCTTCTCCGACAGCAAGCCTGGATCCAGGAGCACCCCCACTACCTCTCAGACCCAGTCAGCCAGCCCCCATAGCAGATTTAAGTAACCAGGAAGGGCAAAGGTTATACAAGCAGGTGGTAGGCCTCAAACTTCCAAGGAAGTAGCCCCATGAAGCATTTTTGGTGCCCCCCGCTGGACCCCTAGGCTCTGAATTTCTTTGTAGTGCGCTTGTTGGAAGGAACTTCCCAGCCATTGTCTTGCCTGGGGACCACCTGTTCCCATATAAGCATGCCTGACGATTAAGATCAGCCCTGTCCAGGTGTGTCCCTGCACTTTTAAAAGCATGGGAACAAAGATGGATCCTTCTTGCTAATGTCATCCCAACTGTGGAGCAGTGATTCATCCGGTACCTCACCTCTTATGTTTCCGGCACAGGATGAAAACTGATTTGCCCTGGTTTTCGGTTGAGTTATGTGGTGGTACTCTTTTCTAATCTCGCTCCTTTTATCCCTGCTGTTGGCTGGGAGCTGCTGGGAGCATTTCTATTGGAGTTTTCATAAACAAATCCTCAGAAACTTTGATTAGTCTGCGCCATGGACACTTCTCTTTTTGAGAAGGCCGGGCCATTTTGAGCCATTTTTCACCTATTTTAAGAGGAGGAGGAGGAGGCTGGATTTATACCCCGCCCTTCACTACCCGAAGGAGTCTCAGAACGGTTTACAATCTCCTTTCCCCTCCCCACAACAGACACCCTGTGAGGTAGGTGGGGCTGAGAGAGCTCTCTTGAGGTCTCTTGAGAACAGCTCCAAAAGAACTTGTGACTGACCCAAGGTCACACAAGCAGCTGCATGCGGAGGGGTGGAGAATCAAACCTGGTTCTCCCAGATTAGAGTCCATGCTTTTAACCACTACACCAAACACATCACATTTCAATCTTTCCTCCAGGTGCAATTCAAGGTGTTAGATTAAACCCCTAATTGGCTTAGCATCTCCAGAAGGACCTGCCTTGGGACGGATCTGCACACACACTGCTTGCGCTCAATTGCTCTCCAAAGCTCAGCAGGCATTTATAAGCAGGGTCTTTGCAATAGTGGTTATCAGGCCCATTCATTTGGTTCTGTCCCTTTCAAGTTTTAGAGGGTCATGAAAAACCATTTCTCTTTAAACAAGAATTCTGTTTGCAGTGTTGGTCCTTGGTACTTTTTGGCTTTGGGTTATCTGATGTTCAGTTAGAATATACACCCTTGGTAAGGTTCTGTTTATAAATCTGTCGATTCCTCGCACTGGAGTATATCCACCCCAAACCATCTTGACACCAAGCAGCAGAGGCAAGGGAAAGGGGCACTGGCTCACCTGGGGCTCACCACGTCTTGGGGCACCTGGAACCACTCCTGCAGCTTGCTCTCAAGCCCCACTCCCACCTTGACCAGGTATGAGCTGGGGTCCACGCAGCACGCCCAGTAGCTCCGCCCCTGGGTGACAGCCACGTCTCCGATCACCAGGTCAATGGAGAGGTGGCAGCTGGTCATGAGCCGCTCGGCGGCAAAGAGCATGGGCAGGCCCGGGACGCTGCGGACTGCCCGCTGGTCCTTGCTGATCGCCAAGCGCTCACGGTTGAAACCCCACCGATTGTCCAGGAAGAAATTCAGCACTGAAAGGAGAGAGGATGTTAAAACTGGCATCAGGAGCGTTCGGCTTCAAGACAGACTAAAGTCTAGACTAGACACGATGGATCTCCATGAGACTTTTTAAATGAACAGGAAGTCATGCGTGGAGGAGAGGAAGTTTGACTTTTCCTCTTCAGTCAAATGGTGGTGGAAAGGGCCATCACGTCACAGCCAGCTTATGGCAACCAGTAGGGGTTTCAAGGCAGAACATGGTGGTTTGCCACTGCCTGCCTCTGCGTAGCAATGCTGGACTTCTTTGGCAGTCTCCCATCCAAGTACTAGCCATGGCCAATGCTCCCTCTAAGCCAGGGGTGGCCAGCTTGCCCGGAAAGGCGAAACAGAAGTCAAAGCAATCAATCAAGCAATCAATAAATGTAAGAGAGACATAGAATAAACGTCAGACGTTTGAGAGCTGCAAGACATGAACAAATATCACACACACATTTTTATAGGAAAAATATGCAAATTTGATTTTTATTAACATTAAATGAGACTGCCCAAAAAACCAGATATTGATAATGATATATATTTGTCCAGGGATATTTATTTGTTTGCTAATGGTATGTTTTTCTAAGAGAGAGAGACAAAGAGAGGTGGAGAGAGAGAATGAGAGAGATGGAGAGAAAAAGAGAGAGAAAAACAAAGAAAGCAAATAGAGGGGGGAGGAAGGGAAAGAGGGAGAAAGAGAAAAAGAAAGTAAGGTGGAAAGAAAGCAAATAGATGGGGGAGGGGAAGGGAGGGGGGAAAGAGAAGGATCAAAAGAATGAAAGAGGTGGGGGAAAAGAGAAACAAACAAAGAAAACAAATAGATGGGGACAAACAAATGGTTGGAAAGAAAGCAACTTTAACTTTAAATGTATCCTCCAAGTGCATTTAAAGTTAAAGTTGCTATATTTCGCTGCTCCCCCTCACCTCAAGGCTATCCAGGGAGGGGGACACTGGCTGGAGAAGGGAAGACTGATCAGGGAGGCAGGCCTCCCCTTTGCTTCCCCAGCTGCCCGGCCAGGAGCCACACAATATGTGTGAAAGAGCCACATGTGGCTCCCGAGCCGCAGGTTGGCCACCCCTGCTTTAAGCGGTGGAGTCTTGTGAGCAAAAATTCTACTTTTGTGAGCTACTGGCATTAAAGTTGTGAGTGAGCCACTGCATAAATTAATCTGCTCTGGAGCCATCCTTCCTGAGCTAAGACAAAATGTGTGAGCTGGAGGCTAAAAAACTGTGAGCTGGCACATACTAATTCAGCTTAGAGTGAACACTAGCCATGGCTGACCCTGCTTAGCAAGCAAGTAAGTAAATATTTATTGTGTAGCCATTAGCCATTACAATTTAAAACAATGTACAGATTAGATAACTTACAGCACTGGAATTTGAGTTAGATTTAAACTATAACAACCTCTAAAGATTTGCACATTCAGTATTTAAATTAACTGAAATCTTAAATATAGATACCCATCTCCAGAAACACATACACAGCCTCGAACATTGCTGTTTTACAGTTCAATTTCATTTTTCTATGTTCTTGGCCCTGATTTTACTAGCCGCTAAGGTGAAGAGTGCTACCCTATAGGAAACTGTAGGGTCTGCGACCCCGCTTAGCAGGTGCCTGACGGATTGAGGGGTGAAGGGTTAAGCTACCTCCCACCCACACGGGGGTGCTGCAGAATAATTCAGCTTTAAAAATTTCCAGGAAGACCTGACTACAGTTCCAATTTTCTCTGTTCAGACCTGTCGATAGCCCTCCAGTATCAGGCAGTTGTATGTATTAATTTAGAAAAAATATATTCCATTTATTGTCCTTGAGGAGCTCTAAAACAACTTCCTCGTTTCACTGGAGAAACCCTGCCAGCAACTTTGCCACTTTTTCACGCACACTTTTTACATAGTTGCATTCTTACCTGGTGCCGGCGGCGTGTGCAAGTAGATGTCCTCGCTGTAGTCCCCAAACCCGGCCTTATTGCAACCCCTCACACGCAGCACATAGATGCAGTCAGTGTCCAGGTACTCAACGACAGCGCTGGTGCCACGAACCTCCTCCCGCCGCTGCCACAGCTTGAGGGCCTTGCCCTTGGGCTCAGCCCGCCGGAACTCCACCATGTAGTGCCAAGCGGGTGGGGAATGCTGCGGCAGGCGCCAGCACAGGAAGATCTGGTCGTAGGCATAGGTGCGCTGTGTGTCGATCACAGGGGCCTCGGGTGCTGTGGTAGGGGTAGGAGAAAGAGGGGAGAAAGGGGGGGAGATGCATGGTAGTCAGACAGCCGTTGCAGGCAAGCTCTAGGCATTCGGGACTGACCGACAAACAACCAGCTACAGGCTAAGGGTTTCCAAAAGGCAAAAAAAGAGAAAATGGCACATGGCCACTGGAAAGAGTGGCGGGAAGAAGGGGGGACGGAATCGGGAGGAAGAGAGCGAGCTGCTGAGAGACTTCAGGGAGCAGAGAGAGGCTGAGTGCGAGTGGGGGAACGGGGTGGGAGGGGAAGAGGGACGGACGGAGAGAGAGAGAGCAGGCGGCCATGGGGGTGGAGAGAGAGCAGGATGAAAGGAGGATAGCCGTGGGTCCAGGGCATAGGGGGAAGACAATGGTTGAAAGGGAAGAGGAATGGACAAGCAGGAGAGCCATCAAACGGCCAAACTGGAAAGTGGTTCAAGATCATACAGGACTGCCTATCCGAGAGGAACGTTCAAGACCCATTAAAATGTTCTTGTTCCTCCACGTCCCCCACTTATTTTTTTACACCTTAGCTTCACAACTGAGCAGCAATAATATAATCCTCACAATGGTCCCAAGCTTGTCAGGTAAAACCTGTACCTGTCCCATTTACTACTGGCCTGTTCGACCTCACAGGGTTGTTGTGAGGATAAAATAAGGGAGGGAAAACTGAGGGAGCTGCTCTGAACTCCTTGGAAGAAGGGCTTGACAGAAATGCAGATAACAGATAAAACGATATCCCTCCATCGTGCCTGGATCCAGCCTCAGCCAAGAACTCTTTCCTCTTCCGAGCCAACTGCCATCAGTGAGGCTGGAAATAGAAGCCATTGGGGACTTCACTAACACACCTAACCTGAGAATTCCCTCCCAGAACAATTTTTGCTCTTCTACTTTAACTGATCAGGGATTTTTTTCTGAGGGAACGCACCAGATTGGAGTTCCGGAACCTCTTTGTGGAAAGAAAATTCTCCCAAAAAAAGATTATTAAAAGTTCGTGAGGGGCACCGTGGGAGCATGATGTCACTTGTACTGTCACAAAAATATGAAATTTTTAAAGATGAGATTTAACTGAGAGTTTCAAAGAATCCTGTGTGTTTCTCCTTTATTTCCCTCCTGAGTGTTTTGGCACCTCTTTTTCCAGAAAAAAAGCCCTGTAACTGATACCTGTTAATTTTTGGAAATTGCTATAAACTACTTTGGGAGTTTTGGCTAAAAAGTGAGGAGGGGAAAGACACCCAACAGAAAAGCCCACATTAAAATGGTCAAAAGTTGGTTGTGATCGGTGTCTTCTCTTCTTTTTTTAATGGACGCTGTTAGTCTTAGTCTCTCTCTCTCTCCTTTACACCATCTGGACTATGCTCTGAGCAGCCAGCAGAAGGTGGAAGGCTCTCCGTTCCATCTCTCTGAAGAGCAGGGAACATAAGGCAGCCAATGGGATGCCCAGCAGGCTCTCTGAATTTTGTTCCAAAGAGGAGGCAAATCACCTCTTTCAGCCTACTGGGCTGAATTTTTCTTTTTGCTATGCCTTTAAGGTTGCTGGGTGACCTTGGGCCAATCACATTCATTCTCTCTCTCTCTCTCTCTCTCTCTCTCTCAGCCTCACCTACCTCATAGGGCTGTTGTGAAGAATAAAGAACCATGTACATTGCTCTGAGCTCCTTAGAAGAAGGGTGGAATGGGTTCATGGGATATCAGGATAGCAACTGCGAGTTTCAAAGGCGGGTGGGGAGAAAGGGAGCAGCAGTGAAATGCAGCAGCCCTCCACAACTCTTTACACAACCCCCCCTTTTTGGTTTACCAAGAAATAGTCCAACCCCCCCATAACCATGAGAACTAGAACACTTGTTTTTGTTAAAAGTATAAAAACAACACTGTAGAGGTTCCATCAGTGTTTCCTCACATTCCCCCCATGATCTCAAGGACCCAGATCAAATTAACCAGAGGATGGGAAGGACGGGCAGAGACAAGGGGGTGCAGGATGGAGACACAAGGATGAACAATGGGGAGAGAAAGAGAGAAAAAATGGGGTTGGCTGAGAGGGTTGGGTGGAGGGATTGGGCGGGAGGGAGATGACTTGCCTCATGTACTTCAGTGATGACTCAACAGCAGCCATAGCCTATAAACAAAGAGAGGTAAAGCAGGTCTGAGATGGGTCAACAGCCAGGCACGGGGCGGAAACGGGCCAGCAACAGACCGGCAGCCACTGGGGGGAGCTCTGCACCTGGAATCTTAGGTTGGCAATGGATCATGGGATGCAGGGCTCGCAAGTGGGGTGGTGGTGGGAAGATGGAGTCGACTGGGGCACAGAGTCCCAGGCCATGGGTGGAAAAAAAAACCAGCTGGTGTTTAGCGAAGACTTCTCAACCCCCCCCCCTTGGTTGGGGAGTGGATGGGAGTGAATGAACACGGTACCCAGTCCCGTAAAGTAATACTCACCCACCGTAGAGTTGCATTCCATCAGAGCTTCAACACACATCACGCTAACATCAATCCCCCTCCCCCAAGCCGTAAACACAAGCCTGTGCTACCTCCCCCATTGCAAGCGGGTGCCAGGGTTTCAGATTCTATGATAGGGCTTACCCTAGAGCTCCAAGCAGAGAGGCATTTTCTCATCCCAGTACTACTAAAATAAACCCAGAATGCCATTCGGCATCAGTGACGCGCCTGGTGTTCTTCGCCGGAGGAAAGCCAAGCACAGCACCTTCCTCCTGAAACTGCAGCCACCAGTCTCACTGCCACAGGACGTGGGCAAAAGGGCAGCTCAACCTAGCACAGAGTTGCACCCCTTGGAGACTTACCACGCAAAGGCCCCTTTGTCCACCAAGGCGTTTGTACCTACCTTTGATAAAAGTGAGGTCTGTGAGCAGTTTGAGCTCCCGGCTCACGTCCACCTGGAAGTGGCTGAAGGAGGCATTGGCGGCAGGCTGGAAACTCTGCAGTGAGTCGGTTGCCCTGCAGATCCTGCCAACGAGGAAAGACACCAGGGATAGAGGGAAAGCAGGGCATGGGAGGGGGGGCTGCCACGTGGGAACAACAATCTCCAAGCACAAATTTAATGCCCTCCTTGGGGGGGAAGGGGGTGGTAGGAACACTCTTTTGCACACAATTTCTGTTCCTCTTGATTTATGGGGTTTATTTTTTTATCTTTTTAATTAACACCTTTAATGACTATTTTCTTTAAAAAATGCTGGGGTTCATTTACATATTTATTAAACTCCTTTCTCTCCCCACCTCTTCAAAAAATGCCCAAGGCAGCATACAATAACAGGGATAGACAGAACGAAGTTTGAGTCCAGTGGCACCGTTAAGATCAACAAAGTTTTATTCAAAGTATAAGCTTTCGTGTGCAAGCACACTTCGTCAGACACAATGAAATGAAATCTCCTCAAGCCCCACTTACAGGAACAAGAGGGTGGGGGCACAACAATTAGAAAGGGCCAGTCACAGCCAAGATGCATAAGTAGGGCTGAAATTGGATCAGGTGGCCATAGGGTTGCCAAGTCTTACCTAAGTTTTAGCGGGGGAGTCCTGGGCCCCATCCTGGAGCTCTTCAGTGCATGTGCTTTGCACACGCGCCGCAATTACATCACCCGGAAGTGACGTCATTGCGTTGGGCACATTCGGGGCGGGACCACTACCATTCAAGGGAAAACCATAGAGTTTTCCCTTGAATGATAGAGCGTCCCACCGCAACGTGCCCAGTGTGATGACATCACCGCTGGGTGACGTTTTCCATGATCCCAGCATTTTGGGGGTGGGGTTTCCCCCGGTAGCCCGATCCAGGCCGGCAGGGAATGGACCCATCAAGCGGGGGTTTCCCCACCCCCCAGGGGAACCTGGCAACCCTAGGTGGCCGGTTAGCAGTATTCCCTCTAAGCTGAGTTAGTGTGAGCTAGCTCACAGTTTTTTAGCCTCCAGCTCCCACATTTTTGTGGCTCCAAAGGAAACTAATTTATTCAGTAGCCAAATCGCTTGCTCACAACTTTAATGCCAGCAGCTCACAAAGCAGAATTTTTGCTCACAAGACTCCACAGCTTAGAAGGAACATTGCCAGTTAGATCAATGAATGGCAGCAAATTAGTACATAAATGCAAGGGTTAACAAAGAGATGTGAGGATAAAGCTAGAGTCCAGGGGCACCCCCAAGATAAACCAAACTCAACCCTGGGTACGTGCAAGAACACAGACTCAGAAAAAAAACTAAAGTGCAACCCAATTAAAACAGAACTCTAAAGATCAACATTCAAAACATAAGTTGCAGAATGTCATCAACGTACCTTAAATCATCAGTTCCCATTGGAATTTCCCAACCTCTCTGGTATGGCAACCCACAAGTCCCAATTTACTTGGTGCGGTGACCCATCGAGGGCTGGCCCAAAGTTTTTGGGTGCCCCCTAGGCAAACTCTGACCTTGGCACCCGTATAGTTCAGCATTCCCTTTTCTACAGTGGCTAACCAGATGTTTTTGAGAAACCAACAAACATTGCATAAAGGATGCGGCTGCCCCCCACTATAAACCCAAAGCAAGTGGCACTCCAGCATACGTGTCAGGAGGCTCCATTCCAGCTTCTGACCACCCTCTCCTCTCCGTTACTCACTCTAATCCTCTCTTAAGACTCCCATTCCAAAGATCGACATGTATATGCAGTAAATGGAAGATACTGTTTCCAGGGTTAGATCCAGGGCAGGGGTGGCCGTTAGAGAGGGCTGACCCACAACCCACTTGCAGAGGCTTCACAGCCCACCTTTGGGTCCTGTCCCTGCCTTGAGAAGAAGAGTTGGATTAATCCCCCGCCCTTCACTCGAAGTCTCAGAGCGGCTTACAATCTCCTTCCCTTCCTCTCCCCACCACAGACACCCTGTGAGGTAGGTGGGGCTGGCTGAGAGAGCTCTCTCGAGAACTGCCCCTGATAGAACAGCTCTGAGTGCACTTATGACTGACCCAAGGTCACACCAGCAGCTGCATGTGGAGGAGTGGGGAATCAAACCCGGTTCTCCCAAATTAGAGTCTGTGCTCGTCACCGCTACTGGCTCCAAATAACTACAATATTACTAAGTTATTATTCCTTGTTCTAAACTGCTGTGGATATAGGGTTGTTTTTTTAAAATGCTTTGGAGCTGTTGCTTAAGGATGTCTTAATTTCATGGTGTTAACAATCAGCAAATGCCTCCCAGAGCTAAAGAGAAGACCTGCGCCGACATACACTGAAAATATACAAATACCTGTTATGGATCTGCTTCGCAGCCTGCACAAAGCAAGGCAGATCGGTCTCCTTCAGCACCTCCTGGGTGTAGCCCACCATACCAGAGTTCTCCATCATGGACCGGTGTTCGTGCAGCTGCGCGCGGAGGTTGGAGACCCGCTCTTGCCGGCATTCCTCGATGGCGTTCAGAAGAGATGCCTGCTTCTCCTCCAGCAGGGCGCCCAGGCCCCGCATCAGCCGTGCCACCTCTTCTTTGGCCTGCGTCCCGTTCACCTGCAAGCGTGACCAAAAGCAATACGCATAAGCATATTCCAACAGGAACAGATGCTCACGGAGACGTCCCATTCTCTGAAAAGCGCAGCACTAACCCCTTTGACTCGAATCTCTGGAAAGCTTTACAGGAGCCTGTGGACGGAGGTTAACTCACCACTTCTGAGCTCTACACAACAGCAAACAAACAGGCTGAGATGGGCCGCCAGCGGGGGTTACAAGAATTTAACTGGGAGCCGGCCAAAAGCCACAGTGCTGTAAGTACTATGGAGGCCGGCCACTCCAAGAGAAAGCTAGGTCAAGTCAACCTGCACCATGTTCAGGGCAGTATCGAAGATGCAGTAAAGGTGGGGCGGAAGCCTCATGATAGGAAATGGAAACCTGAAGGTCTTGCAAGATCTTGGACCGAAAGACACGTGCCAATGCTTGAGCTATCTAATGATAGACAAGAGACCGTAGAAGGTCCCCAGTGGTCAGGCTGAAGTTAGCGGGTCACCCCAGGAGAGTAGAGAGAACAAGAACATAAGAGGAGCCCTGCTGGATCAGACCAGTGAGGGTCCATCTAGTCCAACATCCTGTCTCACACAGAGGCCTCAGCCAGTTCCTCTGGAGGGCCAATGACAGGGCAGAGAGGCTGAGGCCTTCCCCTAGTCCAGCATCCTGTCTCACACAGAGGCCCCAACCAGTTCCTCTGGAGGGCCAACGACAGAGCAGAGAGGCTGAGGCCTTCCCCTCATAAGGACATCAGAAGAGCCCTGCTGGATCAGACCAGTGAGGGTCCATCTAGTCCAGCATCCTGTCTCACACAGTGGCCTCAGCCAGTTCCTCTGGAGGGCCAACAACAGGGCAGAGAGGCCGAGGCCTTCCCCTCATAAGAACACAAGAAGAGCCCTTCTGGGTCAGACCATTGAGGGTCCATCTAGTCCACCATCCTATCTCACACAGTGGACTCAGCCAGTTCCTCTGGAGGGCCAACAGACAGGGCAGAGAGGCCGAGGCCTTCCCCTCATAAGGACATCAGAAGAGCCCTGCTGGATCAGACCAGTGAGGGTCCCTCTAGTCCAGCATCCTGTCTCACACAGTGGCCTCAACCAGTCCCTCTGGAGGGCCAACAACAGGGCAGAGAGGCCAAGGCCTTCCTCTGAAGTTCTGTCCTGGCTCTGGGATTCAGAGGCTGACTGCCTCTGGATAGGGAGGTTCCCTTTAGTCACTGTGACTAGTAGCCACTAACAGACCTATCCTCTATGAATTTATCTAATCCTGTTTTAAAGCTGTCTATTCCTGTAGCCATCACTACATCCTCTGGCAGTGAAGTCCACATTTTAATCTCTCTGTGTAAAGAAGTATTGCCTTTTGTCCATCCTGAATCTACTGCTCATCAGCTTCATTTGATGCCCTTGAGTTCTAGTATTTGGGGACAGGATACACATTCCTCTTCATCAACTCTCTCCACCCCATGTGTAATTCTATAAACCTCTGTCATGTGGCCCCCTTAGCCATCTCTTTTCTAACGTGTAAAAGTCCCAGACTCTTTAGCCTTTCCTCAGAGGGAAGGTGCTCCACCCCCTAATCATTTTGGTTGTCTTCTTCTGTCCTTTTCTAGCTCTACAATGTCCCTTTTGCGATACGGTGACCAGAACTGTACACAGTGTTCCAAATGAGGTCGCACCATAGATCCATACAGGGACATTCTAATATTGGCCATTTTATGTTCAGTCCCTTTTCTAATAATCCCTAACACAAGAGTTTGCCTTTTTCACCGCTGCAGCACACTGGGCTGACACTTTCACTGGGCTGTCCACTACGACCCCGAGACCTTTTTCCCTCTCAGTCTTAGCAAGCTCAGACCTCATTAGCCTATACTTGAAGTTGGGATTTCTTGTCCCACTCTGCATCACCTTACAGGGTGGCGTGTTGTCCCTTTCCATCCTCAGCCAGAGGCAACTGACAGCCAGTATGATAACAGTGTTTAAGAGTACTGGACTAGGATCTGGGAGACCCAGATAAAATCTCCACTCTGAATTGGAAGCTTGCGGGGTGACCTTGGGCTGGTCAGATGCTCTGAGCCTCAACTGCCTCACAGAATTGTTGTAGGGATAAACGTGGAAGAGAGGAAAACAATGTTAAGACACTTTGGGTTCCCACTGGGGAGAAAGGCAGAGTGTCAACATAATAACTAACTAACTAAAACAGAGGAGGAGGAGGAGTTGGTTTTATACCCCGCTCTTCACTACCCACAGGAGTCTCAGAGCGGCTTACAATCTCCTTTCCCTTCCTCTCCCCACAACAGACACCCTGTGAGGCAGGTGGGGCTGAGAGAGCTCTGAGAGAACTGTTCATGAGAGAACAGCTCTGAGAGAACTGTGACTGACCCAAGGTCACCCAGCTGGATGCATGTGGAGGCGTGGGGAATCAAACCCGGTTCTCCAGATTAGACTGGCTCTCTAAGAGTGTACCCTAAACAGCACTGTCCTCTCATATATCTCATAGCATTGTGAGCGTATGTGCGGAGCAGTTTTGAGAAAGAAGACAATGGGCTAAACTCAGTTCTGAAAATTTGCCCTGGTTTTATGGTAAAAAATTAGTCCAGTAATTAGAGCAGGCTTTGGATTTGGAAGATCAGTGTGGAACTTGCCCTGCCTATGTGCCTACTCCTGCACCTCCATAACAGAACAATGGTTTGAGTCCAGCGGCACCTTTAAGACCAACAAAGTTTAATTTTGCATATAAGCTTTTGTGTGCATGCACACTTCTCCAGAGAACATTGAATCAGACTTCTTCAACCATTACATATAGGTGGGGGTTAGGAAGAGCTAATTACAGTCAAGATGCATCAGTAATAATTGAGCGATAAGTATAGCTAAGATTGGATTAAAGCAGGTGGTAAAACCTGTGAATAGGAGCAAATTAGCATACAGATAATAAAAGAGTTAACAAACAGATGCAAGAACTGAATGATCTTAGCATGTGTAGTGAGATAAGAACCCGGTATCTCTGTTAAGCCTTGGGGGATCCATTGTCCTGAGTGTTGTAATAACTTGTAATTCAGCAGTCTCCCATTCTAGTCTGTTTCTGAAATTCCTTTGCGATAAAACAGCGTTCATCAGCAAAGTATCACAATAACACTACTACCATTACGGGTTCTCTCCCCGCCAAAGGAAACTCATCCCACTCCTGTTGCACGGAAAGGGAAGGGAAAGGAGGTGTAAAAAAACCCTTACATACAAAATTTCCCTCACTCCTCGAGATTGGCTCGAACCCTGAAATGCACTCCAAGATATTCATACCTCGGTGAGCCGAAGGGTCTCTTCCAGCTCGCTGATTTGAGCCTGGACAGTGTCTTGATTGCTCAGGATGTAGGTCAGGCTTTTTGTCAGCTTGTCCTGGAGGCATGAAAAAACAAGAAAGAGAAGAGTAAAGGAAGTTCCTGGTCCTTCCTGGTTTTGCCGTGGGGACCCCTCATGGGTCACCTGGGCTTTCTTTGCCTCTGCTTTTGTCCCACAAGCATCAGGATGCATCCATCAAAATGGAACTAGGAACTGGGCATGGAGCAGGGGTCACTGGGGGTGTGGAGGGGGAGGTATTCATGAATTTCCTGCATTGTGCAGAGGGTTGGCCTAGATGACCCTGGAGGTCCCTTCCGACTCTATGATTCTAAGGGAAACCCCCTCCCCTGAATGCTGTGGCAGTGACGCTACTGCTAGAGGGCTGCCCTAGGTAGCCATCTTAAGGTCCTGAGGCCAAGGCTCGCTTTGGGATACCCGCCGAGGCCTTTCAGTGGGCAGCACAAAAGCTACCCATAATACTACCAGTCTCTCACTTCGTTTTCTCAACGTTTGTTCCAGAAATGATGGGGCATCGTGGTGGACAGTGCCATCAAGCCACAGCCAACTTATGTTGACCCTGTAGGGTCTTCAAGGCAGGAAACAAACAGGTGGGGTTGCCCTTGCCTGCCTCTGTGGCAGCAACCCTGGACTTCCTTGGTGGTCTCCCATCCACGTATTAACCAGGGTCAACCCCGCTTAGCTTCTGAGGTCGGACGAGACTGAACTATCCAGGGCCCTCCAGGTCAGGGCAGAGACGAGCAGAGGTGGTTTGCCCTTGCCTGCCTTTGCGTAGCAATCCTGGACCTCCTTGGTGGTCTCCCATCCAAGTATTAACCAGGGCCAACGCTGCTTAGCTTCTGAGATCGGACGAGACCAAGCTAGCTTAGGCCATCCAGGTCAGGACAACGATGGGGCAGGAAAGCTGAAATGCATCGAAGCATCACCATCTGCAGCGTCAGCCCCAGTCGCAGAACAAACTGTCCCAGATTCCACAGTCCAACCATCCCAGGTGTCCCCCCTCTTAAATCACCGACTGGAAATCCTGCTTAGTTTGGAAATTTCGTCCCATTATCCACCTCCTTCTTTCCTTGAGGGTTTGTGGGGGGGTTGGGGGGGGGGAGGGGTTGAATCCTCCCAACACCTCACCTTGAGGGCCTGATAGGCGCTGAGCACAGGCGTGATCTTGTGGCCCGTATGCGTGCGACGCACTCGGCACAACTGGCACACCAGCCGTTGACAGGTCTTGCAGTAATGCGTCACTTCCTCCCTGTGCTCCGGGCACGTCAGACCCTGCCGGGGGAAACGACAAAGGTGGCAGTTGTGAGCCCCTTGCTGTCCGCGACGGTAAACACCCCCAAACTTGTAGATCCCATTCACGCTTTCATTTGAGAGAGAACGTACAAACGAACGTACGAACGAACAAACGTGCGAACGAACAAACGAACATTTCTGGGTCTCAGGGGTGGAAAAATATGCTTGATAGGTGTGACCAAGAATTGCAAACTGAGAATAGGTTGTTCTGTTTTTTCAAACTCGTGCATGCACCTGGATGCTACCCCGAACTGTGACAAATAAGCCGCTACCTTTGTGCTTTTTTCCGTCCTTCCACTTTCTTCTGTCAGCAGATTACTACTTGCGCCACAGGACAGCTCTGTAAGTGGAGCTGCGGAAATCCAGTCCGTAGACTTCTGGCTACACTGATTACAGATAGCTTTCTCTCTCACCTGTACGCATTTTTACACATACCTGAGAACACAGAGCCAAACTAGATGCAACTGAGAAGAGATCTGGGATCGGAGGTCTCCCCTGTTCTGTTTCTAAATTATACAAGCAGTCACAGCAGAGGAGGAAGGAGATCTACATCAGTGTAACGGTATCAAGATGAAGGGCCTGTCACCCCTTTCCTCCCGCAACATTAGCCTGGCCATCGCTGTGTGTCTCCCCTGCCCTGAGCTGCTACTTGCCCTGTGAAGTCCTTGGAAGCAACTTCAAATCCAGGGGCACACGATGGATGCTGGGAAAATGTCTGGGAGAGAAATGGGTAGGGTCAAAGCTTTCTGACACATGACACTGAAGGCTTGATTGGCCGTGTTCCCTCTAAGCTGAGTTAGTGTGAGCTAGCTCAGTTTTTTAGCCTCCGGCCCACACATATTTGTCTTCGCTCAGGAAGGGCGGCTCCAAAGCAAACTAACTTGTGCATTAGCCAAATCGCTCGCTCACGACTTTATTGCCAGTAACTCACAAAGTAGAATTTTTGCTCACAAGACATAAGAACATAAGAGAAACCAATGTTGGATCAGGCCAGTGGCCCATCCAGTCCAACAGGCAGGTAAAATGCAACCGTTTGACATGTGTGGCAGTGTTCCCTCTAAGCTGAGTTAGTATGAGCTAACTCACAGTTTTTTAGCCTTCAGCTCACACATTTTTGTCTTAGCTCAGGGAGGGTGTCTCCAAAGCAAACTAATTTAGGCAGTAGCCAAATCGCTCGCTCACAACTTTAATGCCAGTAGCTCGCAAAGTAGAATTTTTGCTCACAAGACTCCACAGCTTAGAGGGAGCATTGCCAGTGACTCCTTTCATCAGGAAAAAGAGGAGGAGGAGGAGATTGGATTTATACCCCGCCCTTCACTCGGAGTCTCAGTGGCTTACAAACTCCTCCCTCCCACTCCCCACAACAGACACCCTGTGAGGTAGGTGGGGCTGAGAGAGCTCTGAGAGAACAGTCCTTGAGAGAACAGCTCTGACAGAACTATGACTTGCCCCAGGTCATCCAGCAGCTGCATGTGGAGGAGTGAGGAATCAAACCTGGTTTTCCCAGATTATAGAGTCCGCGCACTTAAGCACTACACCAAACTGGCTCTTGATTTAATGAAGAAAACATGGGAGAACCCTGATCATAGATTCCACCTAATACGTCAGGAGGAATGTGCTCTTGTCCATGAAATTCTGTGCCCCAAGAACTGTAGGTTTTCCAGCAGCTCACATCCGTGCCTTCGCTGCTCAAAGGATACCTTTACAGCCCCTGAACTACCCCACAGCCCACCTGCTTTTTGCAAATTGACCATTCTCTGATTCCCCAGCCTACCCTAAGTGTTCTAGTAAGTTTCCCAGCATTTATATGACATCAAGCTAAAAAACCCCTCAGTGTTTTCTTTATAGCTGAAAAACTGCTCCGAGAAATGAGGGAGGGCAACTTAATAACTGACATAAGAGTCGGCCAATAGGAACTGTGCTCAGCCTCTTCAGCTGTAGACCAGGAAACAGATTTCCTGAAGCTCCAGTTGGGAAGAGCAAAGAGGGAGGAGCATAAAGCCTATATGGTCAGAGTCCTACATACCTGAGGGACCACCTTTACCCACATGTACCCCAGAGAGCACTGCGATCAGGGGCCCAAAACTGACTGGCCCTCCCGGGTCTTAAGAAGGCCAGGCTAGCAGTAACTAGGGCCAGGGCTTTCTCGGTGGCGGCTCCTCTCTGGTGGAATGAGCTCCCTAAAGAGATCAGGACCCTGCGGGATCTCTTGCAGTTCCACAGGGCCTGTAAAACGGAGCTCTTCCACCAGGCTTTTGGAGCTGCCACTACTGTTAAGAACTGAGAGTCGAGGCTTAGAGAGCCCCGTTTCCCCCCTGGACTTCCAACAACAGCCTGAGCCACCCGTCAGAAAGACAATCTAAGAAGATCGAAGAACCAGCTGTGAGAAGAGAGAACTGAATAGCAGCCATTATGAAATCAATGTTACCAGCACTTTACTATACGGTTTTAAATTGTTTTAATCTAATTTATATTTTACATTTTATTGCAAACTATGTGTTGCTTTTGTGTAAGCTGCCATGAGACGGCCTTGGTTGGGAGGGCGGGGAAGAAATTTTAATGATGGTGATGATGTGCCTTCCCCCCCCCCCCTGAATGTGGCAGATGGGCTTCTACAGCAGGCAGAGTTTTTCTACATTTTTATGCACTTGCTTATTTACTTCATTTACTTTTCTCCCCAGTGGGGACCCAGAGTGGCTCACACTGTTCCCCTCTCCTCCCGTTTTATCCTTATTATTTAAGTGAGGCTGAGAGTCTATAACCCACCAAGATTACCCAGCAAGCTTCCATGCCGCAGTAGGGATTTGAATTCCGGTCTCCCAGTTCCTAGTCCAACACTCTAACCGCTACACCACACTGGCTCTCTGAACGGCTCACCTCTAGATCCCTGGATTCGGATGAACCACCTGCAGGTTGGCATTTAAAGGGTGCTTGTGGCAACAGGCTATCACAGCGCCCCCCTCTGGATCTTCAAGGAAAGGAACATTATATCTGTCCGCCAGTCTTTCCCGCCTCAAGAAGGTGCCCCAAATCCACTCAAGCTTTGGCCGCTCTTACCTTCGGCCGGAAAGTAAGCGTAGGGGGCGTGGGCTCATGCTGTGCCTTCTGGGTGCCCCAGGGGTGGTAGAGCTTGAAGCATTCGTTGCAGAAGCTGGACTTGCACTCGGTGCAGCCTTTGGTGGCTTCCAGCTGCTGCGGCGGCTTGCAAAACTGGCACATGATGGCCGTGCTGACGTTGATGGTGTGACGGTAGCGCTCGACGATCCTCTCCAGCGTCAGGTTGCGGAAGAGGCTGCCCAAACCTCGCTCACCCAAGTCCACGTCCCGCTGGCAGGACTGGCATGGGAACAGCACATTCTGTGGGTGCACAATGCCACCTCGTTTCCTCCCTGGGTACGTGCCGAAACCTAGAACAAGGGAGCAGAGGGTGCCGTGGATGAGAATGAGTCAGTGCTTGACACCACAGAGAACAGGTCTATCAACAGCTGTTCCTCGTGTGAGAGAGAAACAGAGCCTCCAAATTCAGAAGCAGTATGCCTTGGAATGCCAGCTGCTGGGGGGGGGGGGTAAGCAGAGGAGAGCTATTTGCCTTCATGCACCACTCATGAAAGTTTCCCGCATGGGTATGTGACTGACACCAATAGGAAAAAAGACACTAAACTAGATAATCTTTTAAGTTTGATCCAGCAAGGCACATTATAAAAAATTACGATCACTTCACCTTACATTTTATCGATCAGTAGATATTAGCTGCCCTGATATGGATGGCCCAGGCCAGCCTAATCTCATCAAATCTTGGAAACCAGGCTAACCTGATCTCAACAGATCTCGAAAGCTAAAGCAGGGTCAGCCCTGGTTTAGTACTTGGGTGGGAGACCAATGCTCCCTCTAAGCTATGGAGTCTTGTGAGCAAAAATCCTACTTTGTGAGCTACTGGCATTAAAGTTGCGAGCGAGTGATTTGGCTACTGCATAGATTAGTTTGCTCTGGAGCCGTCCTTCCCGAGCTAAGGCAAAAATGTGTGGGCCGGAGGCTAAAAAACTGTGAGCTAGCTCACACTAACTCAGCTTAGAGGGAACACTGGAGACCACCTAAGGAAGCTGTGACGGACTGCGTCTAAAATGCCGTTTTCCTAATGCAGCAAAATTAGAGGCGGAAGGCGAATAGTTAACTCTGCTCTAGAATAGTTCCAGGTGGTCAGCCGTGTTGGTCTGAAGCAGCAAAACACATTTAGAGGCCAGTGGCACCTTTAAGGCCAACAAAGGTTTATTCAAGGTATGAGCTTTTGTGTGCACAGACATTTCTTTCAAATACATTGGAACGGAAGATAGAGTTCAAACTTATAGACAGAGGCTGAACAGCAAATTAATATGTAACATGATGAAGGTGTTTTAAGATATTCAAAGAAAAAACTAAATAACAAGCGAAGGTTATAAGGTCAACAGTTTTGATTTAATCAAGGGGAGAAAGGACAGTAAAGCAATAAATATGTCAAAATAGGGGATACATGTGTAAAGGCATCTTTTCTAATTGTGGGAAGTAAACTGTTTATAAGTTTGAACTCTACCAGAGTTTGAGCCAGTGTGGTGTAGTGGCTAAGTGTGCGGACTCTAATCTGGGAGAACCGGGTTTGATTCCCCACTCCTCCAACTTGCACCTGGCTGGATGACCTTGGGCAAGCCATAGCTCTGGCACAGCTGTTCCCTCAAGGACAGCTTGGGAAAGAGCTCTCTCAGCCCCACCTACCTCACAGGGTGTCTGTTGTGGGGAGGGGAAGGGAAAAGGAGTTTGTAAACCGCTCTGAGACTCCCTTGGGGAGTGGAGGGCGGGGTATAAATCCAGTCTCTTCTTCTTCTTCTTCCATTCCAATGTATTTGAAAAAGTATGCGTGCCCATGAAGGCTCATACCTTGAATAAGCCCTTGTTAGTCCTAAAGGGGCCACTGGACTCTAAATCTGCTCCAGCTTGAGTGACAGGCTGCTCCTTTTCTCTGATTCTGCTGCGCTAGGAAAACAGCATTTTAAATGCATTCCGTCGCACAAGCCCAGGGTCGTCACGCAGAGAAAGGCAATGGCAAAACCAACCGTTTGTCAGTCTCTTGCCTTGAAAACCGTACAGGCTTGCCATAAGTCAGCTGCGACTTGACGGCACTTTCCACCACCAGCTATTTATTATGACAGCTGAGAAGAAAATCTCCACATTCAGAGGCAATCTATCCCTGAATAGCAACAGTTGCAGTCCAAAAACAAGGGTCGGCTGTTGCCTCCATGCTGTGCTTCCTAAGAAACGTTCGTATTCCTCTAACCATCCGCAGTCCACCGGGCACAGGGACTGAGCTGCCCACCCCGTGCCCCTCCAACACCCACCTGATTTGAGGAGCCGGTCCAGGCGCTCTGGCTTGGGCACAACCCGGCGTCCTAGGCGGGGGCTCCGTGTAGCAGGTGTGGAAGCTGGCGAGGTGGGCTCGGAGGTGGGGTCCGGGCAGACGTAGCCCTGCTGCAGGAGGATTTCGGTGGCGCAGATGTGGCACACGTTATGCATGCAAGGCAGCACCACTGGCTGCTTGTACATCTCCTTGCACACGGGGCACAGCAGCTCCCGCTCCATGTTCTTCATGCCGGTCTGCACAGCGAGAAAAAGGGGACGGAAAGGTGGTGAGGACGGAAGAGACAAGGTAACAAATCATTCCGACTGTACCAATACCATCTTGTTATGTTACCAATTCCACCCATCAGGTTTACCATCTATGATGTAACCGGCCCGAAATGGCCCTGGCTGGTGGCAGGGGGGATATGGAGACCTACCACTGGGTCGCCACCTTGATAATATGTTACATGAAGCCTGTTATAGGAAGCTGTTAGCAATGTTATTTGTCATAGGAATTTTTAACTGTTTTAGCTATTTTAAAGTTTTATTCTTGCCTGTGTGCCCATGTAAGCCGCCCTGAGCCCGTTCACGGGGAGGGCGGGGTATAAATTGAAGGAAGAAATAAATAAATAAATAAACAAACAAACAAATAAATGGTGCTTTCAGCACTAGGAGTGTGCATTCGGATCTACCCGAGCTGAAAATATACCCAAAATATAAAATAAAGGTAAAGGTTTCCCTTGCTCGAAAGCCAGTCGAATCCAACTCTAGGGATGTGGTGCTCATCTCCAAGCCAACGAGCCAGTGCTGTCCGAAGACATTTCCGTGGTCATGTGGACGGCATGACTAGACGCCGAGGCGCACAGAACGCTGTTACCTTCCCACCGAAGCGGTACCTATTTATTGACGTGCAATTTTTTGTTTTTTCGAACTGCTAGGTTGGCAGGAGCTGGGGCCGGAGACGGGAGCTCACTCCGTCACGCGGCACTCGGGTCTCGAACTGCCGAGCTACAGACCTTCCGGTCTGCAGCTCAGCATCTTAACCTCTGAGCCACCGCGGCCCCCAAAATATACGTTATCAGAATTAAACCGGACGACAGGAGAGGGCAGACCAGCTGGGATCGCTATGCCTTTTCCTGCAGCACAGTTTAAACTGGGCCACAGGGGAAGCCAAGCCAGCCCCAAGATCAGGATCATATTTTTGTACCAGCATTTTTTGGTTTGGGGCTATTAGACCCAAAATTTTTGGGATTTCTAAAAAATCCCAGATATGAATACCATACCAGTATTTGGATCCAGGTTTTTTTTTCAGGAATCCTGAAATATTTTTGGGTCCGATGGACCCAAACTGAAAAATACCGGTAAAACGGATTGAAGACCCCTAATCAGCACCTAATTGAGTGACAGAGGGAAAGGCAAATTGGTCCCTGCCCCAAGGGGTTTGTGACCTGAGCAAGTTGAGGCTTCTGCTGCCGCACCTCCCACCCCGATCTACACAGGACCCTCTTCCCCAGGGGCAGCTATACAGAATTCGGTTCCCCACTTTTGTTTGTTTTCAAGCTGAGCATTTTACACAGCTGGGTCAGCAGAAGAAATTGGTTCCTGTGCGAAAATTTCAGGCCAGTTTGCAGTGTGAGTCTCTTCCACTTAGAACTCAAATCTCCTACAGGTGGGGCTTTGCAACTGTGTTTTTGGGGGGGTCCAAATTTAGCGTGCCCCACCCATAAAGACATGGTTGCCTGGGGTGAGCCAGGGACATTTCCAGGAGACCCAGCAGAAAAGCCGGGGCTGAAAGAGACTTGGGTCCCTTTTTCTTTTCACTTGTTAGTTTTCAAAGCAGCCTCCAAGAAACACTTCGGGTTCTTTGGAACCTTATCGAGAGGTTCCCAGATGAAATAAACCATGCCAAACTAGCTTCCCCCGAAAGATGGCTTGTGTCAGCATAACTATCTTCCTGCTGCGCGCAGCTGCAGGGTTCATCCGAGGATTCCCAAATCACATGGAGCAAAAGCTGAGGCCCCAAAGGCCAGTGCCCCATGATCTGAGACCGCACCCTCAAACACTTCCCAGAATCCTGTTCAACCTATGGGAAAAGTGCAAGTCTTTCTTGGCCAACAGGGTCCCTTCCTTGTAACTTGAAAACAAGATATATATAACGTATTTGCGGTATATTATATGTTAACTTTCCCCAGAGGATGGAGGCAGCTACTAGCCCACTCTCCGTCATATACTGGTCCATTCCCAATTGAACCCCGCCCCTTCTTCCAGCTTCCATGAATTCAGCCATCAGAGGTGGGGTAAGAAGCAAACGCTCCATCATGTCTGGATCCAGCCTGAGCTGAGTTCTTCTCCTTCCAGCTCCCAGCTGTCTTCAGAAGGAAGGAAGCAGCCAGGCATACTTAGGAACATAAGAAGAGCCCTGCTGGACAAGTGGTCTACCTAGTTCAGCATCCCGTCTCACACAGTGGCCTCAACCAGTTCCTCTGGAGGGCCAACAACAGGGCAGAGAGGCCGAGGCCTTCCCCTCATAAGGACATCAGAAGAGCCCTGCTGGATCAGATCAGTGAGGGTCCATCTAGTCCAGCATCCTGTCTCACACAGTGGCCTCAACCAGTTCCTCTGGAGGGCCAGCAACAGGGCAGAGAGGCCGAGGCCTTCCCCTCATAAGAACACCAGAAGAGCCCTGCTGGATCAGACCAGTGAGGGTCCATCTAGTCCAGCATCCTGTCTCACACAGTAGCCTCAGCCAGTTCCTCTGGAGGGCCAACAACAGGGCAGAGAGGCCAAGGCCTTCCCCTCATAAGGACATCAGAAGAGTCCTGCTGGATCAGACCAGTGAGGGTCCCTCTAGTACAGCATCCTGTCTCACACAGTGGCCTCAACCAGTTCCTCTGGAGGGCCAGCAACAGGGCAGAGAGGCCGAGGCCTTCCCCTCATAAGAACATCAGAAGAGCCCTGCTGGATCAGATCAGTGAGGGTCCATCTAGTCCAGCATCCTGTCTCACACAGTGGCCTCAACCAGTTCCTCTGGAGGGCCAGCAACAGGGCAGAGAGGCCGAGGCCTTCCCCTCATAAGAACACCAGAAGAGCCCTGCTGGATCAGACCAGTGAGGGTCCATCTAGTCCAGCATCCTGTCTCACACAGTAGCCTCAGCCAGTTCCTCTGGAGGGCCAACAACAGGGCAGAGAGGCCAAGGCCTTCCCCTCATAAGGACATCAGAAGAGTCCTGCTGGATCAGACCAGTGAGGGTCCCTCTAGTACAGCATCCTGTCTCACACAGTGGCCTCAACCAGTTCCTCTGGAGGGCCAGCAACAGGGCAGGGAGACCAAGACCTTCCCTTCATAAGGACACCAGAAGAGCCCTGCTGGATCAGACCAGTGATCCCTCTAGTCCAGCATCCTTTTTCATACAGTGGCCCCAACCAGTTCCTCTGGAGGGCCAACAACCGGGTGTAGAGGCCTAGGCCTTCCCCTGATGCTGCCTCCTGGCACTGGGATTCAGAGGCTTACTGCCTCTGAATGTGGAGGTTCCCCTCAGTCAGCACTGTTAGTACCCACTGATAGACCTCTCCTCCATGAATCTATTTAATCCCCTGTATCTACTTCTATTGTGCCAGGATCCAGCCCCACCACAGCAGGCGTCAGGCATAGGAATGGGCACAAACTGGCTCACGAACTAAAGTTCATGACGAATTTTGGGCAGTTCATGGTTCGCTGGCATGAATTTTCCAGTAGTTCATGGAGGTCTGTTGTGGTTCGTGAATGGATACATTACCGGACAGGGCGGTGGTGGGGGGGGCCTACCACATCATGAACCTCCCAAACCAGTTTGTTTGGGTGCTAAAAGTTTGTGATGGTTCATGGTTGGTGAACCAGAACCAAACTGCGTTTTCCTGGTTTGTGCCCATCCCTAGTCAGGCACCCTTCCATCATGCCTCACTGCAGCAGAGGACCCCCCCCCCCCAATGCTGGCTTCCAACTTCAAAGCCAGAGAACAAGGCTGTGCTCTTCAGGCACCTCACTAAAGCTAAGTAGAACAGGGCCAAGTCGGGAGATCCCTGGGAACCCGATCAGGTGTCTTGAATTCCGAGATGGAAGGAAGATGGGATGCGATCGGCAGCAGTTGCTACCCAAGCACTTTTTAAATCCTGTTTGATTTCTGTATGAATTGCTTTAAACCATTTCGGGAGCCAATTTTAAGGACTGAAAAACACGGGCGCTAATGCAATAAAGACTTGAAATAGTCAACGCCTTCACAAAATTCAGCACCAGCTTGAGAATAGCACCGCTTGCTATGTATTATTGTGCTTTAGAGGATTCAAAGAGCTCCACCTACATTCTCGTGATATGCCTTACAACAACCCTATAGGGCAGGTCTGGATGATTCATCCCGTCTTTGAAGATACCAGGTGGGGGGAAAGGCTGAGGCATAGTTACTTGCTGGAGAACTAAGGTGTCTTGTACCCCAAGCATGTAATTTGGCCTTTAAAACACCTGTGGGGGGTGACTCTACCCTGGAATGAGTATTAAGACTTTCCCTCCCTGCTATTTCCCTGTTCAGAGACGTCCTCCCTCAAGGCTACTTTAAGTCCCAAAAGGGGGGAAAAGGAAAACACAATACATCTGCCTCCCCCCACCCCATTGGGACTTAAAGCAACTCAGTGGGAGCACTTCTGATCAGGGAAACAGCACAATGGAGAAGATTTTGATCAGGGAAATTGCACAGAAAAGAAGATTTAAATCCCCCCTCCCACAGCATCACAGTCCTTGATTCAAATGGGACCCCCCCCACACACACACACGCATTAGGGGCAAATTAGACATCTGGAGTTCCAGTAACAGTTTGGACCCAAATTCATGGCAGAGGGGGAGAGCTGAAATGGTTCACTCATTTGAAATGAGCTTCACTCATTTGAGCAGGGCCTTCTGCGAGTGGCACCCTGCAAATGGGCAAAATCAACAACTGCCCTTATTTATTTACCAAATTTATATCCTGCTCCCTCTCCCCTGAACGGGACTCAGGGCAGCTAACAGCATATAAAATACACCAACAAAAACAATACAAAGATACAATAAATGATCTTTAAAATATAAAATGGTTAAAAATCGATCCCCGTTAAAATCCATCCACCATCATACAGGGTAGGATGTGTAGATGGTGAAGACACAGCTGAAACATACCAGCTGCCTGGTGGATCGTGATCACCCAAAGGCTGCCTGGAAAAGAGCAGCCTTACATGTCCTGTGGAACCTAGGGAGGTCCCGCAATGCACACACCTCTTTGGACATCTGGTTCCATAGGACGGGGGCCACCACCAAGAAGGCCCTCGCCCTTGTTGACACAAGGTGGGCAGTTCATGGACCAGGGACTTTCAATAAATTCCAAGATGAATATCGGAGAAGACAGAGGAAGGATCATGCCGGGAGAGGTGGTCCTGAAGGTGTGAGGGTCCCAGGCCGTTTAGGGCTGCCCATATACATGCCTTCTCCACTGTGGCCCCCACTTTAAGGAATGGCCTGCCCATGGAGGTCAGGAAGGCTCCCACTCTCCTGGCATTCTGCAAACTGCAAAACTGAATTATTCAGGAGGGCATTCTTGCACTGGTTGTAGGGCTATATTATAGCAGAATGGTTCTGGAAGTTGCTCAAGAAAAAGGATTGTGGGCTATATTATTATGTATAGTATGTACTGTCTGTTTGGTGTAGTGGTTAAGAGCATGGACTCTAATTTGGGAGAACTGGGTTTGATTCCCCACTCCTCCACATGCAGCTGCTGGTGTGACCTTGGGTCACTCACAAGTTCTCTCTGAGCTGTTCTCTCAAGGGCAGTTTTCAGGAGAGCTCTCTCAGCCCCACCTACCTCACAGGGTGTCTGTTGTGGGGAGGGGAAGGGAAAGGAGTTTCTAAGCCGCTCTGAGACTCCTTCGGGTAGTGAAGGGCAGGGTATCAATCCAGTCCTCATCCTCTTCTTCTTTTTCTTCTTCTATGAAATTTCTGCATTGTTTTAACATGTCACATTGAGGCTTATGCTTTGTTTCAGCTTTGTTTTGGCTCTCTACTTTCTCTCAGATCTTCACAGTCCTAATCCTATTACATTGCTTCTTGGATGTCCAATCCTGTTGATTACATTGACTGATACTGTGTAATCCGCCTTGAGACTCAGGGAGAAAGGCAGACTATAAATAATGCAAATAATACACTGAATGATGCTACAATATCTCCTTTTTAACAAGGGTGCCTTCGACCATGTACAGAAGGCTACTCCCCCCCCAACACACACATATATACCAAGGGAAGAGGAGGAGGAGTGGATTTATACCCCACCCTTCACTGAAAGTCTCAGAGCAGCTTACAATCTTCTTTTCCCTTCTTCTCCCCACAACAGTCACCCTGTGGGGGGGGGGGCTGAGAGAGTTCTGACTGAGAACTACTCTTGAGAGAACAGCTCTGAAAGAACTGTGGCTTGCCCAAGGTCACCCAGCTGGCTGCATGTGGAAGAGTGGGGAATCAAACCAAGACTTCACACCTCTAATATGAGGGGGAGGAAGTGGGTGTGGTTTCTATGCAGATTTGGTATGGCTGGAACTGAACTCGGAGAAAAATGAAATAATGACAAAGAAGACAAGAGGGCATCTGAGCATTTGTAGAGCGCCTCTGTTGCAGCTCTGTATCTCTGCAACCAGCCATCTGGGGTGTACAGGGACAGTTTTCCGAAGTAAAAGGCAGATTAAAATTTATGCCCCAGCACCTTACCATTTAAGCACAGTGGAATTTATTATACAGAATTGGAACTCAGAGTTTTTGGGGCGCAGGATGATTTCCTGCAAGGAGAGGCTAAAGCAACTGTGGATTTTAAGGTTGGTGAGGGAACGTTTTGGGAGGAGTCATGGTAGCAGCTTACAAAATAATGAAGGACATGGCTGGCGAATATTCGTTTTTCGCTATAACACACTCAACAAAGTTGGTTTGACAGCACATTGGAAGCACTTCATTGCACATTGAATAGATAACCTATGGAACTCACCACCACAAGAAGTGGAGACATCCACTAGCTTAGATTCCCTTGTGATGGCTACACAACCACAACAGAAGAAAAACTCATTAGCAGCTGTCTGCTGTAATAGCTAAATGGAACCTTCTTGTTCAGAGGCAATCTATCTGAACCCCTCCCCCCAAAAAGCAGCAGAATTCCATGCCTGCCTTCTCAAAAGCATCTAACGGACTCTCTTTGTAACCAGGACACTGGATTAGATGGCTCTTTTTTTTGTTCTTGCAAATCCGTGTTCTTTCTGCAAAAGTGGGTGTGGACGTTTCGGTTATTAACCTTGCCAGCAGGGAAGAGATCTGCCAAAGATCTAGAAGCCTTGTGGTCCCCAGACCACAAGGCTTGGTGTCTGTCCGGAAATGCCCTTTGGCCAGACTCTCTAGGAACAAGACATCAGCACAGCGGATCTGGAACTGGCAGCCGATTCCCCCCTCCGCCAGGCACAGAGACCCCGCCTCCGGATTGCGGGCAGCTTGGCAGGCTGCCCGGCGGCTGCCATGTCCCATTCAAGGGCACTCGCCCCTCGACTGTGGCTCTGGTACCTGGGATGATTACCCCCCCCCCAATGGGCCCTCTGTGCCCTTCCAACCTGGCCACGCTCTTTGCAGCCCCCTCAGCTGTGCAGAAGACACCCGGTGTGCCATGCCAGGGTGGAAGGAAGCCCGAAACTGCACACCGGTAGCAGATCCTTCTCCAAACCATCAGCCAAGGTTCATTTACCTAGAGATCTGGCCCCCAAAGCTGGGGTCTTCCGCCCCCCCAGGACGGGCACTCACCTTCCCAGGCACTCGCCTCAATGCCATCTCTCTCTCTTGGCGAGAAAAAGGGATTGCACAAAAACGCTAGAGAGGGGAGAGGGAGGGAGGAAAGGAGGGGCAGAGAAGGGGAGGGAGGGAGGGAGGGTGGGGAGGAGAAGGAGAGCACAAGCAGACGCTGGACCAAGCCTGGCAGGCAGCCCCGGAGGAGGTTGCCATGGCGACGGTGGGATGTGCTCGGATGCTCACAGCATCCCCGCTTGCTCCCGAAGGGGGGGAAATGAGTCCGGGGCAACTGTGGGGGGGGGGGGGGCGATGGGAGTGCCCAGGCTGGCTGCCGACAGACAGAAGGGGCAACACCTTGGAGGGGAAGGTTGATTATACGCGCGGGGGGGGGGGGGGGGCAATTCCTAGACTGTTGGGCGAATGGCACCTCCTTGACGGCGATCACCTGCGACAATAGACTCCCCCCCCACCTCAAAGGATCTGTCCAGCCTTTGCCGTGCCCCCCCCTTTCCAGGGGGCGCATTTCCCTCCTCCTCCAACCCGCACCCCCGTTTTGTCCCTGCATTCTAGACAAGCCTCCCCCCCCCTCGGTTTTGTGCAATGCAATGCAATGCAATGCAACGTCTGCGTTGCACGCCCCCCCTCCCCCCCAGCGCGCCCCTCCCCAGCTCTCACGCTGATCCGGACGAGGGCATCCATGATCGAGGTGAAGGAGTGCAGATCTTCGCCTTCGGCCATGGTTCCCGGGGGGAGATGGCGAGGGAGAGGCGCTCCCCCCCCTCCAGCCGCTGCACCCCCGGCGGCCGATGCAAGCGCCTCGGTCTGTTGCGGCCGACAGCCGAGCCGTCGGGGTGGTGATGGTGGCGGAGGGGGGGTGGGGGTGGAGAGAGGACACGATGCGCATGCTCCCCAAGACAGGCTCAACTCCACACACCCTCTCCCTCCCACTCCCCTGAAGTGCCGGGGGGGGGGGGGGCGGATCGTTCGGTGGAACTCGCGCATTCACCAGCGCGGACCGTGGCGCTTGGCGCTTTGGAGGCGAACAAAAGGGCAAGGCGCGTCTCTGCCCCGAGGGGTTCGCAGGCGCTGGCTGAGAGGCGCGCTCCCCTCCTCCAGGGGTGCTGTGAGCATGATTTTCAGGCAGCCTTTTCCGTTTGGCTGTGTCCTCGGACTGGTATTCAAAATGCTGAGCTCCGTCTTGGACGCTCATGCGGATTAAGAGTGTGTCCGCGAGCATGTGCAGAGTGCTTTTCCCCTCCCCCCCTCGTCTGCAATAGGTGGCTTCATATGTTGGGAACGAGCGGCAAAAGCTCTAAAGCAGCGGATGCAGCTTCAAGGGAAGTCCAGCTGAGATTGCTGCTTTTTCTTTTTTACTCTGCCCGCCAGATTACTGCAGTATTTGGTATCTGGCCAAATTTCATAATTGTCCTCGCGGACAACGCGGAACTCGAACCTGGCACTCTACGAGCGGCTAAACTCCTTTGTTCAAAACCTCCTCCAAGGGGCGGGGGAGCAAGTCCTTTGTGCGCACGCTCACTCCCTCCGATGGCCGGACGACGGAAACACAGGACCGCCTTGCAGTGACTCTCCGCGACCGCCAGGAGAGGCCCATCCAATGATCCTGGACTGCGCATGCGGGAGACGCGAATCCAGCTATTACCCACTATTCAGCAGCGACAAGAGGGAGAGGGGGCTTTTTCACGCATGCGCTTACGGGCTCGATACTTACACGTCTGCGTTGGAACAGCGGGAAGGCCGGCGCGTGCGCAGGAAGGAGCACAACCTTTCTCCGGGCAGAAAAACGCATGCGCAGCAGGAAGGCACGGAACTTTGATTCAGACTCGTTGGGGGCCGGCGGCGAACAGCTAGATTAAAGGGGTGCAACGCTGTGCATTATGGGTAACGTAATGCTGAGAATTGGGAATGGGGCCGTAATGCGTTAGTTGCAAACTGTGGGGATAAGGGGTGTGCCCAGGTTTTTGCTGTTAGTAAATGTCCATTGCATGCACAGAGGGGGAATTATTGGTGGGAGAAAATGGGACACAGTAAGTGCTTAGGTTGTGACAGCCCTGTAGGGTAGTTCAGTGTTATTATCCCCCTTCCAAGTTGTGCATGAACTGCAAAGTAAAGCTGTCTTTCTTAAGAGATTGTAGTGAAGGTGGGATTTGAACCCGTGGCTTCCTTCCTTGTCAGCCTCTTACGCCTCTAAGCAACATGCGCTCTTGCAGCTCCCTCACTGCCAAACCCAACCGCTGGGCATTGGCACAGGTGCCAAGGTTTTTGCCATCATCTCTGGATGCTAAGGTGCTCTGCCAGTCAGTGCCCAGGTCCTAGCACAGACCAAAACTGACTGTTCTCATATTATACCACTGTACCTGAAACTGAATGCAACTACCGTTGTGATAATTTTAAACTGATTTTATGTATTTTTTAATATATTTCATTTTGTGTATTCTAATGGTCATTGGAGACCAATATCTAAGCCGCCCTGAGCCTGCTTGTGGGGAGGGCGGGGTATAAGCCAAACTTATAAACTTATAAAATATAAACTTATAAAATAAGCGCATCAGAGCTCTGCTGGATCAGACCATCTAGTCCAGCATCCAGTTTCACGTAGAATCCAGTTAGATGTCCCTGAAAGACCCCACAGCAGGGACCCAATACCAAACCTCCCGATCTTGTTCGATACCCCCCCACACACACACACACACAGAGCAGCTGATATTCAGAGGTTTACTGCGTCTGAACACGGAATTTCCATTTAGCTGTTATGCCTAATATCCGTCAGTGGACCTCTCCTCTGTGAACTGTCAAATTCCCTTTTAAACCCATGTAAACTTTCGGCCATCGCTACATCCTGTACGCTCAAGTCCAGCAAGTGAATTACACATATAAAGAAATCCTTCAGCAAGTGTCCATTTTTGCTCATTTGGTGTATCGCTGGACTCTAATCTGGGAGAACCGAGTTTGATTCCCCACCCCTCCACATGCAGCCAGCTGGGTGACTTTGGGTCAGTCACAAGTTCTTTCAGAGCTGTTCTCTCAGGAGCAGTCCTCGGGAGAGCTCTCTCAGCCCCGCCTGCCTCACAGGGTGTCTGTTGTGGGAAGGGGAAGGCGATCATAAGCCACTCTGAGACTCCTTCAGGTAATGAAGGGTGGGGTATAAATCCGGTCTCCTCTCCTCCTCCTCTTTTTCACTCATTAAATTGTAACAAATCTGGTGGAGGTTCCCCTCAGCCGCCATGGCTAATAGCCATTGACAGACTTCTCCATGAATCTGCCTAACCCCCTTTTAAAGCTGTTTATTCCTGTGGCCATCACGTCAGCTGTGAGAATGCCCCTCCCTGTAAATGTGTTTTTCTGTCTCGCCAGCCG
Organism: Lepidodactylus listeri; assembly: GCA_029233225.1. NCBI lineage: Eukaryota > Metazoa > Chordata > Lepidosauria > Squamata > Gekkonidae > Lepidodactylus > Lepidodactylus listeri. The sequence goes on from JARCFY010000003.1 coordinate 153,716,285, forward strand.
TCGGCACGGGAACCTCCCTGGTCCTGTCCTCGCTGCTGTCTCTCCTGCTCTTCACTGGCATGCAGATGTATAGCCGCCAGCTCGCCTCCAGCGAATGGCTGACCATCCAGGGGGGACTGCTTGGCTCCGCCCTCTTCATCTTCTCTCTGACAGTATCCTTGACGCCGCCTGGTTGGGGGTATAGCAGGGCCAGGGTTATCGGAATGGGAGTGCGTGTCAGGGAAGGCCGGTGTTTTGTCCCTGCAAGCAGAAAGCCAGCGCTTCAAGCGGAACACTTCTATCTTAGCTTCACCCTGTCGTGCTGGCTTTCTACCTGCAGGGAAGCTTCTTTTTTCAAAGCAGCCGGATAACTTGCACTGCAGTTCTGCTCTGAGGAGGTACATTCCACATTTTACCGCCATGGGATTCTACCACATCGTTTTATTGCCTGCGTGGAAGTGGTCTTGAGATTACAAAATGCAAGGCATTTCCCTCTCTTGAATGGAAGTATTCCTGAATTTTTGGCATGCAGGGGAAGAGTTCCTGTAAGGCTCTTGGGATGAGGGTGAAGAAATTGGGGGGTAGGACTTTTAGACCGGAGATGAAAATTCCAATAACCATTCCGGCCTCACTTCTCCAGGACAGTTTGGCCAGGGATCCTGGAGGGCAGGGCTTTTTTGGTAGAAAAAGCCCAGCAGGAACTCATTAGCATAATAAGCAACACCCAACAGCAGAAACTCATTAGCATATTAGGCCACACCCCTGTCAGTGCAGCTCCTTCCCAGGATTGGCTGCGGGGCGCCTGGGGAACCCGAGGGGGGGGGCAGTTTAAACTTGCCTTTCCTCCCTGGATCGGCTTGGCTTCCCCAGGCGCCCCGTGGCTTGCCAGGCACCTGGGGAACCCAAGGAGGGGGAGGCTGTAGGCATGGCCACCCCGGAAGCCAGCCAGAACTGCATTTCTGTGCGTTCCTGTCCAATAATTGCCCTGCTGGAGGGTATTTTTTGCCCTCTTCTGGGTGTGGAACAGGGGTCACTGGGGGTGTGGAGGGGGAGGTATTTGTGAATGTCCTGCATTGTGCAGGGGGTTGGACTAGATGGCCCAGGAGATCCCTTCCAACTCTATGACTCTGTGAGTCATGTATCATTTTAAGAGACCAAAAAGATTTTCAGAGTATGAGCGTCCACAAACCAGAGCTCCCTCAAAAGCTCATGCCACAAAAATGTATTAGTCTCTTAAGATGCGACTGGACTTTCCTGCAGACCAAGATGGCCACCCTCTGAATCTGTATCCTGTGTCTTAGAATCATAAGAGTTGGAAGGGACCTCCAGGGTCATCAACCCCCCTGCACCATGCAGGGAATTCACAAATACCTCCCCCCCCCCCAACCCCAGTGATCGCTGTTCCATGCCCAGAAGATGACAAAAACCCCATCCAGGATCCCCAGCCAAACTGGCCTGGAGAAAAACTGCTTCCTGTCCCCAAAGTGGCGATCAGCATTTCCCTGGGTGTGTAAGGAAGGGCCACAAGAACCAAGCACTGAGGCGACCCTTCCTGCCCTCCCTCTCGTGATCTGCCCAAGTTCACACAATCAGCACTGCTGATGAGGAACCCATCTTGTTAGATACGACCCATCCGCCACCAACTATCAAGTTTATCCCACCCTTCCTCCGAGGGATTCAGGGCGGCTTAGGAGCTTCTTCCTGTCTCACAACAATCCTGCCAGGCGGAGAGAGAAAGTATCTGAGAGGAGGTTTGAACTTGGGTCATCCTCATCTGACGCTCTTCGCCGTGAGCACCATGCTGGCTTTCGTCCGGCCCTTTTCCTTGACTTCGGAACCCTTCCTGGCCTTCAACAACCTGGAAAACTTGATCTTCGGCAAAGGATTCCAAGCCAAGATCTTTCCGGAAAGTGAGTATTCGGAGTGTGGATCCAGGGATGGGGTGGGGGCGACCTTGTGTGGGGCAGCCAGTGGGTGGTTTGGAATCCTTCCCCTGGGTTGCGTCCTACCAGTTTTTTCCACTCGATCTTCTCTGGCTCCCCTCATCGCTGGCTTGCCAGCTTCCTATGCACGCACGCCCCGCCCTGCATAGCTTTTGTTTGTGCAGGTCTTGTGATCCCCAGCGTAACTTTTTCAGTGTTTGAACAGGATCAGTCCTTTTTTTTGGCCAGTAGAAAAAAACTGGTAGGAACCAGCCTGTTGTTCTGACTAGTCTGTCAAAAGCAAACCCTTGAGAGCCAGTTTGGTGTAGTGGTTAGGAACGCGGACTCTAATCTGGGAGAACCGGGTTTGATTCCCCACTCCTCCACGTGCAGCCCGCTGAATGACCTTCAGTCAGTCACAAGTTCTCTCGGAGCTGTTCTCTCTAGGGCAGTCCTTGAAAGAGCTCTCTCAGCCCCACCTGCCTCACTAGGTGTCTGTTCTGGGGAGGGGAAGGGAAAGGAGATTGTAAGCCGCTCTGAGACGCCAAGTGAAAAGCAAGGTATAAATCCAGTCTCCTCCTCCTCTTCTTTTTCTTCTTCTTCTTGTAAAAGCCAGGTGAAGCAGACAAAAAACACTGATGTAGCAAAATAAATCTTTACAGTGCAGTCCTTGCCAGAGTGTGTTTGTTTATTATTTGGTTCAGGGCAGGTTAGAACATACATAAAACAAAGATTTACAGAATTAAAATAATACCGTTCTTAAAATTCCAGCATTACTGAGATGTTGGATGGCGTCTGCTACATGATTAGCAAGTCGCGAGGGACTCTATTTATGTGTAGCTGTAGGTGAAACAATCCGAAGCAAATGGGTGGGTGAGAAGAAGGAGAAGAGATTGGATTTCTACCCCGCCCTTCACTACCTGAAGGAGTCTCAGAGCAGCTTACAATCTCCTTTCCCTTCCCCTCCCCACGACAGACACCCTGTGAGGTAGGTGGGGCTGAGAGCTCTGAGAGAACTGCTCTGAGAGAACTTGTGACTGACCCAAGGTCACCCAGGAGCTGCATGTGGAGGAGCGGGGAACCAAACCCAGTTCTCTCAGATTAAGAGTCCGCATTCCTAACCGCTACACCAAACTGAGGAAGTCCGCTGTAATGATTCCATGTTTTGGTGTGTGTGTGTCTTTCAGTGTTGACTGTGACTGCAGTACTGTGGGGGGGGGGGTGATAGAGGGAGACAGGTGTGATGCCATGGGCTGATGACTGAGAGTGCGGGAGGAGAGATGTTCTGGGAGGAATCTGGGTGTTTGGGTTTTATGACAGAATTCTGTGCGTGTCTTGGGAGAGCGAGAAGTGTGGAAGAAGTCTGAAGAGAGTCTGTGTGAAATTTGGTCTGTGTGACTGAGAAAGTAAATGTTATTCCGTGTGGATGAAACAGACTGGCAGGTGTGGCTATAAATGTCAGAGAGAGAGAGAACATAAGAAGTACAGGAGCCGGTCAGAGTGGTGTTTGGCGTTTGAGAGACTGTTTGGTAGCACCAAGCATTACCAGTTACGTTTACAAGTTCCTTTCTTCAGGAACTGTTCACGACAACCGGAAACCTATTTTGTTCTTTTTTCAAGAAATCAATTTTTGTTGAAACATATCCCAGGAATCAGTACGGTACTTCCTCAGGCCCACATAGACCTCTGAAGCAGCCCAGACCCTGGGTCATACTACCAAAAGAGAGAGAGATTTGGAATTTTAAATTCCTGGTGGCCGCAAGAAAACTACCAAGTTTATATATGCAGATCATGATTTAAAGTAAAAGCAGTCCCCCCCCCCCATAGCAAGAACCTCACATCTGCTGTGATAGAATAAAGCAGGGCAGGGGGGGCCAGTATAGCTGTGTTGCCGCCACCACAACCATAGCCCTGGCGGAACATCTCCGTTTTATAGGCTCTACGGAACTACATCAAATTCTGCAGGGCCCAGATTGCACCTGGGAGAGTGTTCCACCCAGCCGGCGTCAGAGCTGAAACGGCTCTGGCTCTGGTTGAAGCTAAGTGGACACCTTTTGGGCCAGGGGTCACCAGTAGATGTTGATCAGAGGAGTGCAAGGCCCTTCGAGGGATGTGTTGAGAGAGACGGCCCTGTAGATACGTTTTTCTGAATCCATTGAAGAAAAGGAGATTGGATTTATCCCCTGCCCTTCACTTGGCGTCTCAGAGCACCTTACAAACTCCTTTCCCTTCCCCTCCCCACAACAGACACCCTGTGAGGTAGGTGGGGCCGAGAGAGCTCTCTCAAGGACTGCTCTTTCCAGAACAGCTCTGAGAGAACTTGTGACTGACCCAAGGTCATCCAGCAGCTGCAAGTGGAGGAGTGGGGAATCAGACCTGGTTCTCCCAGATTAGAATCCGCGCTCCTAACGGCTACACTAAACTGAAGTCAATTGATTTAGAATGGTAGAACTCAGTTTAGGATTACACTGTTACTTTTTTCTTTTCTTTTTTAATTATCTCTTCAGATCTTTCTCACCCTCTTTGCATTCCACGTTCACAAGAAACCTAACCAGATAAGGCGCAGTGGTACAAACTGGTGAAATGTGCATTGTCTTTGAAAAAAGAAAAGAGAAATTGAGAAGCCAGCAAAAGGACCAAGTGCGAATCAAGCCCTAAAAGATCCCAGTTGTCACGAAATCCCTTGGAAAACTTAAAAGTTTTGATAGGATTTAGACTTCTGTCTCAGGTTAACCTGTAACCTAACGCCGAACTCTAAATCTCATCAACACCTTTTGTTCTCCCAGTGATTTAGGAGCGCTGACAAACAGACCTGGATAATCCCGGCTGACCTGATCTTGTCAGACCTCAGAAGCCAAGCAGGGTCAGCCCTGGTTTGTATTGGGAAGGGAGACCACCCAGGAAGTCCAGGGTTGTAACTTGTGACACAGAGGCTAGCAAAGGCAAATGACCTCTGAACGTCTCTTGCCTTGAAACCCCACGGGGTATTAATCACCCTGTCCTCTCTTACGCTGGGCTCTGGGCGATGTACAAAGGCAAAATGCCATAAAACCAATGCAGATTTTAAAATATCCATGTTCAGCTAATAAGATAAAACCCGAATAAGAGAGCCCTGATGGTGATTTATAATTTTCTGTTCCCATTCTGTGCTGCTCGGCCATTTGGGGGTGGGGCAGGGTGGGGGGACTTAAACAATGTGTGTGTGTTTATGTATGAATATGAGAGGGAAGGGGCCATGGTGGCTCAGAGGTTAAGATGCTGAGCTTCATATCGAAAGGCCGGTAGTTCGGCAGTTCGAGACCCGAGTGCTGCGTGACGGAGTGAGCTCCCGTCTCTGGCCCCGGCTCGTGCCAACCTAGCAGTTCGAAAGCAAGAAATTGCAAGTAGATAGATAGGTACCGCTTCGGTGGGAAGGTAACAGCGTTCCGTGCGCTTCGGCGTTTAGTCATGGCAGCCACGTGACCACGGGAAAAGTCTTTGGACAGTGCCAGCTCTTCGGCTTGGAAACGGAGATGAGCACCTCCTCCTAGAGTCGTATTTGACCGGCTTTCGAGCAAGGGAAACCTTTACCTTTATGAGAGGGAAAGGGAAATGGTGCCAGCCAATACAACCAACCGTTGCTGCCCTTGACCAAAAGCCTGGCGTGACATCTCTGCCTTGCAGGCCCTGCAGAATTGCACAAGGTCCCGCGGGTTCCCGAGAGTTCCACCAGGTTGGTGCCAGGACTGAGAAGGCCCCGGTCAAGGACAGCCGGACATTCTCAGGCCCAGGGATCACCAGCAAGTTGTTTTCAGTGGAGCACAGAGCTCTCCCGGAGACATAGCGATTCTGTCCAAGACCCTGGGAATGTTGATTCCTAAGATCAAGGGAACACGCGGCCTCATAGACCAGTCTTTTGGAAGGCTAAAAGGGGAACGGAACGCCCCCTTCGGTATGGCAGCCCCGTAAGCTTGCAGGGCTCTTTGTCAGTTTGGGTCCCACAGCCCGGAGAATCAGGGACTCTCAGAGTCATCGGACAAAGTCCAGTGGCCCCTTTAAGACCAACCAAGTTTTATTCAAGGTATAAGCTGTCGTGTGCAAGCACGCGTCTTTAGATGCTGCCGGGAGAATAAAAGGACTCAGATGTTGTTCTGCCGCTTCAGACCAACGCAGCTCCCCACCAATGCTCCCTCTAAGCTGTGGAGTCTTGAGAGCAGAAATTCAACTTTGTGAGCTCCTGGCATGAAAGTTGTGAGCGAGCGATTTAGCTACTGCATGAACCAGTTTCCTCTGTAGCCATCCTTCCTGAACTAAGACAAAAGTGTGTGAGCCAGAGGCTAAAAAAACTGTGAGCTAGCTCACACTAACTCAGCTTAGAGGGAACACTGCCCACCTGAATCTTTCACAGAATCATGGAAGGGGCCCCACTGGCCATCTAGCCCATCCCCTGCTCAGAAGGTACCGAGGGGAGGGGGAAGAAAGTCCACAGCTATCAGCGCCTTCTGCAGAAAGGTCGCTGGATTCCCCACTTAACTGTTCTAGATAATTACTCGTTATCGATGCCATCATAACGTCAACGTTTGACTGCGATCGGCCCCCTAACGATTCCGGATGCCGGTTTATTGCTGACCGCGTGGCTCCTTATTGATCAGGCCACCGCTGTGGATGGCTGGCTTGATTGTTTTGGGTGTCATCGATGGATTTCTCCCCTCCCCCCTTCGGTTTATCCGGGCTAGTTAGCATATGGGTATTTGTGTTTGGATTTTGACGCCGTCCGTCATCACGGTACGGGAAGGAACTGTTTTAAATAAATGAAACCATCGATCGATGTGCTTGCTCAAATGGACAGTATTTCCATAAGGACACTCTGGCCTGAAGTACGTCTTCCAGTATGACTAAAACTGACTCCAGTCTCCATAGCATATCCTAACCTTAGCTGGTCTTTCGGCGTGAAATCTGACTCACTTGCTAAGTGTTTTTCTGATGGCTTTCTCCAAACAGTCTGTCTTTCTTTCCCCCGTAGTTATCGTCTGTCTCCTGCTGGCCCTGTTCGCAGCGGGATTGATCCACCGAGTCTGCGTCACCACCTGGTAAGAATGAGGGACTTCCAGCCCGGGGGTGAGCTTCATGGCCTCGTGGGGATTCGAACCCGGGTCTCCCAAGTCCTAGACCAGCACTCAAACTGCACTGGTCTTATTTATTTATTTCTTTAATTGAATTTCTGGCCCCCCCTTCCCTGCACAGCATGGCTTAGGGCGGGTTACGACAGTAAATATACACACTAAGATAAAACCAATTAAAACACAGTCCACGCAATAATTTTAGAAGACCTATACAGCAGCAGATAGTACATGAGATGGCAATCAAGGACAGTTAGGTTGATTTCACATTACAAACCGCATGGTTTCCGTTATTGGCCCATCGTGGAGGAAACCGATACAGCATTTCCCTTCCGGTGAGGAGCCATCTCTGAAGCGCTGTGGCCATTGCAAACTGTGCCGCTTTCTTTTCCCACCATTTTTCTTCGTACGCGCGATCTCCCTGAGAGGGTTTTTTTGGAGAACATTTTATTGGGAGCGCTCTGACGCTGATTTGACGTCCTGTGGTAACATTCCCAATAAAACTTTAAAAAAAAAAAAAAGAAAAAAAAGGAGAGATTGTGCGCCAGGGGGAAAGGGCGCAAAAAAACTGTCACTGGAGGAAGTGCTACGGGGCATTTTACACAGCCCACTGTAGCGTTTCAGATCTGGAAGAAGGGATTGAAGACCTGAGGAAAACAGTTTTCATCAGCAACGCCTCAGACACATTTCCCAAACGGGAGACAACAGGCATTGTATGAACAGGTAAATATATTCTGTTAACAGCCAGTTACTAAAACGGGTCTGTCTGAAATGACAGGGAAATAACTGTTAGTAACCAGTTCCTGGAACGGAATAGATAGGCTGTCTGAAATCCTTTTTTAGTAAGCGGCCCCAGAAAACTTTCAGTATGTACGCCCATAGATGGAGCCAAAGACAAAAAGCAGGTTACACAGCAAAAATCAAGTTACCTAGCAAAGCTGTGTGAAGAAGAATGTATACAATTGTAATGATGCTAAAGTAATTATAAACATGCAAAAAACAAATGCAAGTAAACATATACAAATAACAAATACAAATAAAGTCTAATGCACGACTGTATAGAAGCATAGAGATGCTAAGCCAGTTTGGTGTAGTGGTTAAGTGCGTGGACTCTAGTCTGGGAGAACCGGGTTTGATTCCCCACTCCTCCACATGCAGCTGCTGGATGACCTTGGGCAAGCTGTAGTTCTGGCACAGCTGTTCTTGAAAAAGAGCAGTTTCTGTCAGAGCTCTCTCAGCCCCTCCTACCTTCTGGGCAGTGTTCCCTCTAAGCTGAGTTAGTGTGAGCTAGCTCACAATTTTTTAGCCACTGGTTCACACATTTTTGTCTTAGCACAGGAAGGATGGCTCCAGAGCAAACTAATTTATGCAGCAGCCAAATGGCTCGCTCACAACTTTAATGCCAGTAGCTTACAAAGTAGAATTTTTGCTCACAAGGCTCCACAGCTTAGAGGGAGCATTGCTCCCAGGGTGTCTGTTGTGGGGAGGGGGAGGGGAAAGGAGTTTGTAAGCTGCTCTGAGACTCCCTTGGGTAGTGAAGGGCGGGGTGTAAAGCCAATCTCCTCTTCTTTTTCTTCTTCTTCTAATGCATACAATCAATAACAATTATAAGGACATCATATAAATTTGTCATTGAAGAGCAGAATCGAGAATGTAGAAAGTCAGTATCCAAACGAAGGATCCGGATATTTATAACTTTGTTTCATAGGTCTTCCTCAGTAATAGCTATACATAAACTATGTATTCTTCATGCACTTAGCATAGATTGCATAAGCTTCTGAAATACTTATCAAGAACAAAGTATCGAAAGATATTTTCAGGAAATTTTAGGAAAACTCTGAGAGAACAACTTCTATAAATGGGCAACCAGTCAAAAAATTATCAGGGCAACCAATCAAAATCTCCAGCTGCTGGTCTTGCCTGCTGGCAGAGAGCATCAAATAGACAGCCCCGCACAGATAGCGCAAAACCGAGGTAGCGGAGGCCGGAGGAGTTGGATCTCTGCCACCTCGACCGTAGGCCTGGCGGAACATCTTCACTTTATGGGCCCTGTGGAACTGCAGCAAATCCCACGGGGCCCTGATCTCGTTTGGGAGAGTGTTCTGCCAGGCTGGAGCCAGGGCCGAAAAGCCTCCGGCTCTGGTCGAGGCTAAGCGGATCTCCTTTGGACCAGGGACCACCGGCAGATGTTGATCTGTGGAGTGTAAAGCTCTGCGGGGGACTAGCACACATGTTCCTCTGGGAAAAAATAGTTCTCATCAGGGAAACAGGAGCCACGGTGGAGCAGTGGTTAGAGCAAGGGCCCTTAACCTTTTTGAACCTTCCGGCACCTGTGGAATTCTGTCACAGCACGGTGGGCTGGGCCCAGCCACAAAATGGCTGCCACAAAAGATCCACAGCAGGTGGTGGCGCCAACCACTCAGTGGCTGCCTCCGCTTACCTTCAGTCGCACAGTGAAGATCCTTGGTGCTGTGGTAGTAGCTGGCACCAAAGCAGCATTTTTAAGAATCTGCGCAGCCAGTCAAATTCCCAGTGGCCAATATGAGGCCCTGCTGGCGAAAGCTGCCCTTGGCCCCACACCTGGCAGGCAGCACGGTACCCAAGGGAACCACATTGGGGGCCCCGGGGTGAGATTATCCCACTAGGATCTGGGGGACTCCAGTTCAGATCCCCTCTCTGAAGAAGACTAAGAGATTGGATTTATACCCTGGCCTTCACTCGGAGTCTCAGAGTGACAGAGTCTGTTGTGGGGAGGGAAAGGGATTGTAAGCCACTCTGAGACTCCTTCGGGTAGCGAAGGACGGGGTATAAATCCAATCTCCTCCTCTTATTCTGCCTTCCGTTCCTCTCCCCACAAGAGACACCCTGTGAGGTAGGTGGGGCTGAGAGAGATTTGAGAAAACTGCTCCTGGGAGAACAGCTCTGAGAGAACTTGTGACTGACCCAAGGTCACACCAGCGGCTGCATGTGGAGGAGTGGGGAATCAAACCCGGTTCTCCCAGATTAGAGTCCACGCTCCTAGCCACTACACCAAACTGGCTCTCTGCCATAAAATGTCCTTGCGCCAGTCACACATTTCCAGCCTAACCTACCTGGCAGAGTCGTATTAAATGGGGAAAGAAGATCTATAGAGCCTGTCTTGAGTGCCTTGGAAGAAGGACTTGTGAGGAGAAGTCATTGGAATATTTCCTTCACTGTTTTTTTCCCCATAATATACACTCAAACAAGCTTACCTCAAGATTTAAAAATGAAGCAAACCCCTAAAAATACACAATAAATTAACCTAAATCGATACGAGACACTCAAACGGCAGGATAAAAATACTACCCTAGGAAGCACAGTAAAGCAATCTTGGCAAAAGCAGTCTCACAGTAAATCTAACGAACATACAAATGACTTTTTTCCAGTTAGTGGACTGTTTAGATGAAGAACCGTTTGCCTCTGGCGCCTCAGACTGGGAAGATCAGGCACCAGATTAATTACTGCGGGGAAGGGTGTCCCAAAGCGAGGGCCGCTGTCTGCAGTCTTGCTTCAGGATTTGTATTGATCTGGTACATTTTTAAAAACCACCTCTTCCTCCGAGAACCTCAAGATGGCATATAGCTCCCTTCCTTTTAGTACCACTTAATGCTTTGTGTTAATACTCACACTACGCTTCAGTTCTTCCTGGTGGTTCCAGACTTCAGAAATAAGAATCTCAGAAGAGCCCTGCTGGATCAGACCAGTGAGGGTCCACCTAGTCCAGCATCCCATCTCACACAGTGACCTCAGCCAGTTCCTCTGAAAGGCCAACAACAGGGCAGAGAGGCCGAGGCCTTCCCCTCATAAAAACATCAGAAGAGCCCTGCTGGGTCAGACCAGTGAGGGTCCATCCAGTCCAGCATCCTGTTTCACACAGTGGCCTCAGCCAGTTCCTCTGGAGGGGCAACAACAGGGCAGAGAGGCCGAGGCCTTCCCCTGATGTTGCTTTCTGGCTCTGATATTAACAGGTTCCCTTTAATCCCCATGGCTAGTAGCCACTGATAGACCTGTCCTCCACGAATCTGTCTAAAACCCCATTAAAACCATCTATGCGTGTGGCCATGACTACATCCACTGGCAGCGAATTCCGTATCTTAATCATTCATTGTCTCAGGACACCTTCTCACCTCAGAGCCAGTTTGGTGTAGTGGTTAAGCGCGCGGACTCTAATCTGGGAGAACCGGGTTTGATTCCCCACGCCTCCACTTGGCAGCCGCTGGATGACCTTGGGCAAGCCATAGCTCTTTACCAGCTTTTCTCTCAAGGACAATTGCCTCAGAGCTCTCTCGACCCCACCTACCTCACAGGGTGTCTGTTGTGGGGAGGGGAAGGGAAAGGAGTTTGTAAGCTGCTCTGAGACTCCGAGTGAGTGAAGGGCGGGGTATAAATCCAATCTCTTCTCTTCTTCTTCTCTGAATCCCCCTTTCTCTGGAATGGGCAGGCACTGTCACAGTCTCCTAAAACTTCCTCTTTTCCCATAGCTTCATCTTCTCCCTGGTGGCCCTCTACTACATCAACAAGATCTCCTCCACGCTGTACCAGTCAGCGAGTCCGGTGCCCGCTCCCGCCAAGGCCATCAGCAAAGGCCGGAAGAGAAACTGATGCCCTGGAGGGCGAGTGGTCCTTGCTTCTTAGATTTGGGTGGGAGAGAGGATTCCACTCAGCACAATCTGCTCATCCAATAAAACTTTTTTCTAAAAAAAAAAAAAAAAGCAAAGGGGGAGTCTTCTCTGTCCTTAGGAAATTGTACAATTGGGAAGTGTCCCCCCCCCCTTATTTTTACCGAAGTCTTGGATCAAGTGCCAGTACTGTGTCTACATCCGTGTAACAAAAATGAGGAACACGCATATTGGATGGGGGATACACTTCTGGATAGCAGTGCGTGCGAACAAGATCTTGGGGCACGGGTGGAGCGACAGTTAAATATGAGCAGCCAGCGTGATGCGGCGACAAAAAAGACTAATACAATCTTGGGGTGTGTCAACGGAGACATAACATCCAAATCACAAGATGTCACAGCCTGGCTGTACACTGCATTGGTCAGGCTGCACCTGGGATATTGTGGGTAATTCTGGAGGCCTCACTTCAAAAAGGATGTGGGCAGAATGGAGCCGGGTGCAGAGGAGAGCGACGAGGACTCTCGGGGGCCTGGAGACCAAGAAGCCCTGGGAGGAAAGGCTGAGGGACTTGGGACTGTTCAGCCTGGAGAAGAGGAGGTTGAGGGGGGACAAGATGGCTCTCTTGAAGTATTTGGAGGGCTGTCACTGAGAGGAGGGCAGGGAGCTGTTCCTGTTGGCAGCAGAGGAGAGGACTCGCAAGAATGGGTTTAAATTCAGGGCGGGAAGGTACCGGCTGGATCTTCGGGAAAACTTTTTGACAATAAGGGTTGTTCCACAGTGGAAGGGGCTGCCGGGGGAGGTGGTGAGCTCCCCCTTCAGTGGCAGTCTTCAAGCAGCGGCTGGACAAACCCTTGTCAGGGATGCTCGTCCTGCACTGAGCAGCGGGTTGGACGAGATGGCCTGTGTGGTCCCCTCCAACTCTGCGATTCTATGATTCTATACAAAATCAGTGTTCAGTAAGGGAACTGCCCAAATGCAAAGACGAGACACCTTGTGGATGAGAAAGGCAGAGGAAGGACGTCTCGCTGCTTATATACCACATTTCGGGGATACAAGAAACAACAGGCTGGTGTGATGTCCAGGTTGGGAAGAGGCTTTCAGAGCATCTAACATCTCGGTGACGTGACATGGTTCGAACTGGGAACTTCGGGACTGACATTTTTGTCAGCTGTGTTCCTCCAGTCTCCATGGATAGGCAGGGGGGGTCTCTTCCCTTCCCAGCCATTGGTATTGTATGAGAGCCAAACGATATGTTGTTTTCACTTGCTTATGGCTGTTTTCCTGTGTTCCTTGCAGCCACGCTCTCCATCTGCGGTTAACTGCTTCTAAAATCAAAGCGTAGCCCCAAATGGGCTTGGAAGGGTGCCATGGGGGAGGGGAGGGCCCCTGCCTCCCCTCCAAACAGTTCTCTTGCACCAAAACCACGGGGAGGGGCTTATTTTGCTGATCTTGGTGCAAGAACACGGTTTTGGAGGGGAGGCAGGGGCCCTCCCCTCCCCCATGGCACCCTTCCAAGCCCATTTGGGCTACGCTTTGATTTTAGAAGCCGTTCCCAGCAGCTGGTGCATGGCTGCGAGGAACACAGGAAAACAACGGTAAACAAGTTAAAAAACATAACGTATAGTCGCCTGAATTCTCCCTAGAAACTAAAACGAGCAAACAGGCTATCGTACTTCAGTCGCGTCGTGAGAAGACAAAAGAGTTGCCAGGAAAGACAAGCATGCTGGGGAAAGTTGGCGGCAGCGAGAAAAGAGAGAGACCCAAAAGGAGGTGGACTGACTCAGTCGAGGAAGTCACAACCCCCAGTTTGCAAGACCTGAGCAAGACCGTGAACGGATAGGATGTTTGGGAGGTAGGAAATTCAGAAGTCGGAAGCAACTTGACCACACGTAAGAAGAAGAAAAGGTTGGATTTATACCCCGCCCTTCACTACCCGAAGGAGTCTCAGAGCGGCTTACAAACTCCTTTCCCTTCCCCTCCCCACAACGGACACCCTGTGAGGTAGGTGGGGCTGAGAGAGCTCTTTCGAGGACTGCCCTTGAGAGAACAGCTCCGAGAGAACTTGCGACTGACCCATTCTCACACCACCAGCTGCATGTGGAGGCATGGGGGATCAAACCTGGTTCTCCCAGATTAGAGTCCCTGCTCCTAACCACTACACCACACGCACACAGTTCATTCTCAAAGGAATTTGGGTTTGGATTACGATCATCATGACCCCATTAGCCCACCTTCCCACCAAGATGCTGAAGGCAACGTCCGTAGCTCCCCTTTTTCTCCATTCTGTCCTCACAACAACAACCCTGCAATGTAGGCTAGACTGTCCCAAGGTCAACACACCGTGCCATGCCACTGGTCAATCTAGCCCACTTCTATCTGTCAAAGGCAGCAGGACATGAGGAGGACCCAGAAGGAGATGGATAGACTCAACCAAGGAAGCCACGCCCCTCCTTTTGCAATACCCAAGCAAGGCTGTAAACTACACTTAATCCATAGTTTGGCTGTAAATTAAGAAAAAGACAGGGATGAAATGAGCAGATCTCTTACTGGTACTGAGTCTTGGGGGGGTACCACATTGGCCACTTTCTTACTGGCACTCTGTACTGGCTGGTAACAGCTTGCTTTCGCCTCTGGGAAAGGAGCTTGTCCTATAAGATGCAGTAATAACACCCTTCCTGGTCTTAACACGTGCTTTACCAGCCTGCAACCAGTAGGGGGCACTCCAAGACCGGCAGAGAGCTATGGGGGTTTTTTGCCAGAAAAGAAAAATTGCAAGCAATACAGGATTTGTTTTCTGGGTAGGAAAAAAAGTGGGCAAATTTGGTTAAAGGTCTACACATCTATTATTAGTAATTGTAGTGTGCTCTATAAATACTGGACATAGGTAAACGATAAGGCTGAGCATTTCTGTAGCGCTGCCTGCATATTCAGAACACCGCACAAAGGTTTTCTCATCAAATGTTGCCACATTCCTATAAAACAGGCCAACCTTATTGACTCCGTATTGGAGATGGGAGGTGGGGACAAGGTGGCTTTGCCTAAGACCATTTGGCATCTTGAAGACAGAAGAGGAGATTAAATTATTAGCTATAATATACTTTTTTGTCCTACTTTTCTTGGAAGAAGCTGAGGGCTACATATGTGTGCTCCTCCATTTATACTCACAACAACCTTGAGAAGTAGAAGAACACGATTCAAACCCAGTAGCACCAAGGAGACCCAACAAGATTTGCAGGATAGGCCCCGCCCTGGATAGCCCAGGCAAGCCCGATCTCATTAGATCTCGGAACCTAAGCAGGGCTGGCAGTAGCAAGTATTTGGATGGGAGACCTCCAGAGAATACCGGGGCTGGGAGGCCAGAAGCAGGCTGTCAAGCCACTTCTCTGAACGTCCCCCGTGCCCCGGTGGGCATCACCAGAGGTCGGCATGACTTCCAGGCACATACAAATGCAAAAATACTTAAAAAAACGATTTGCAGGCTATAAGCTTTCAAGAGTCAAAGCTCTCTTTGTCAGACACAAGCAGGGAAACGTCTTAGTCTCTAAGGTGCCATTTTAGGGCTGCCAGCTTTAGGTGGTGAAATACCTGGAGATTTTGGGGGTGCCATCGGGGGAGGGAGGGGTTTAGAAGAGAAGAAGGGAAGAGATTGGATTTATACCCCACCCTTCACTTGGAGTCTCAGAGCAGCTTACAAACTCCTTTCCCTTCCCTTCCCCACAACAGACACCCTGGGAGGCAGGCGGGGCTGAGAGAGCTCTCTCGAGAACTGCCCTTGAGAGAACAGCTCTGAGAGAACTTGTGACTGACCCAAGGTCATCCAGCCAGGTGCAAGTGGAGTGGTGGGGAATCAAACCCGGTTCTCCCAGATTAGAGTCCGTGCACTTAACCACTACACCAAACTGGCAGGGACCTCAGTAGGGTATTATGCCATAGAGTCCATTCTCCAAAGCAGCCATTTTCTCCAGGGTTACTGATTTTGGTTGTCTGGAGACCAGCCAGGGTTGCCAGCTCCAGGCTGGAGAATACCTGGAGATCAGAGGGGTGGCACTTGGGGACGAGTTTGGGGAGGGGAGTGACTTCAGTGGGGCATAACACCCCAGATTCCACCTTCCAAAGTGGCCATTTTCTCCAGGCGCCTGGAGGTTGACAACCCCAAGATCAACTGTAACCACCGTTCTCCAGGTGCCACCTGGACATTGGCAACCCTCATGCTATTGGACTCAAGCCTTGCTCTTCTACCGCCAACCAAACATGGCTACCTAGCTGAAATCTACCTACCTGAGCCTGCCATTTGGCGGGGAGGGCGGGATATAAATCCCAGGAAATAAAAATAAATAAATAAATTATGAGGTAGATTTGGCTAAAGAGAGTTACTGGTCATGATCATGTTTTGTGTCTTTGCCGGTATTCGAACCCAGGTTCCCACAGCCAAAGAACAATATTTCACTCCGGTGGCTATTAGTGCTGGCTTCCGTGCTGTTATCACCACTAATAATAAAGAAACCCAGGGGACGTGTTCATGGCGGAGTTCCCACAGCTGGTCGTGTGCAATTCCTCCCAAATCCTAACCCCAGATTTAAAAGCTCCTCTACTTAGAGGAACAAATTTCTCCCAGGGGCTTTTCTTGGAGGGTCAAGCGGTTCCCCCTCAACTTCCAAAGATGGGCCCGTCCGTGCTCGCCTGGGGCGACTCTGCCCCGCCCCAGGTAGGGTGAGCTGTCAACCTGGCCCTCCCATTTTCCTGCCAGACCCTGAGGAGGGGGGAAACAGTTGCCAGGCCAACAGGCCAAGGCAGAGAGGGGCTGTATGGGGGGGGGGCTTATCCCCTCTCTGAGGATTTGCATTCCAGCAGAAAGCCGACTAGAGCTCTGTTTGTTTAGTAACTGAAACCTCGGCAGTTGCCTGCCCTGTTCGGGTCTCTGTATACTTTCTGCAGGAGCCAAACTCTCCTTCCGAGCCTTCATCTCTGAGGCCTGGATGGGCCAGCTGCCTTGGGGCAGGGGGCGAAAACATGGATGGCCAGAAAACGGCCTAATTTTCTGGTAGTTCGGAAGGCGTATTACATTTTTGCTTAGGGGGAAAGACTGGTTCCCTGCTAGAGTTGCCAGGTCCGGGACGGGAAAGAACTGAAGATTTCGGAACAGGAGCCTGAGGAGGGTGGGGTTTGGGGAGGGAGTTCAGTGGGGTATAATGGCATTCGCTTTCACACACACTCAATAACGCACTTCCGATCCACTTTCAGTGCACTTTGAAACTGGGTTTTACTGTGCGGAAATGGAAAAATCCACTGGCAAACGGTCACTGGAGTGGATTGAAACGGCATTATTTAGCAGGGGTGAAAGCGTGTAGAGTCCATCAAGTGTGGAAAGGGCTACATTACAGGACCAATGGCTGCTTTGGAAGGTGGACTCTACACGTTTAAACTGGGAGAACCGGGTTCGATTCCCCAGTCCTCCACATGCAGCTGCTGGTGTGACCTTGGGTCAGTTACAAGTTCTCTCAGGACTATTAACTCAAGTGCAGTTCTGAAAAAGAGCTCTCTCAGCCCCACCTACCTCACAGGGTGTCTGTTGTGGGGAGGGAAAGGGGAAAGAAACCTTGCCATTGCGAGGTTTTTCCATTGGTTTAGTGTCGTGTCCAGATGATGCTACTTAACAAATGGATTTTTGACTGAGATCCAGCTTGGTGCGGTGGTTAGGAGCACAGACTCTAGTCTGGGAGAACCGGGTTCAATTCCCCACTCCTCCACATGCAGCTGCTGGCGTGACCTTGGGTCAGTCACAAGTTCTCTCAGAGCCAGGCCCGTAGCCAGGATTATTTAATTTGGGGGGGGGGGCTTTAAATAAGTCAGGGGGCACCCCTGCAGGCACACCCCAAGAGAGCACCATAAATAAAATTTAAAAGTTGGAAGTTGGGGGGGGGCAGGGCTGGATGGGAAGTCGGGGGGCCTCCGCAGTATGTCGGGGGGGCGAGCCCCAAGAGGCCCCACTATAGCTACAGGCCTGCTCAGGGCTGTTCTCTCAGGAGCAGTCCCTGAAAGAGCTCTGTCAGCCCTGCCTGCCTCACAGGGTGCCTGTTATGGGGAGGGGAAGGGAAAGGAGACCCTGAGCCGCTCTGAGACTCCTTCGGGTAGTGAAGGGCGGGGCATCAATCCAGTCTCTTCTTCTTCAAGCACCCCCACCCTAAGGATTCCATCTTGTCTGCCCTCCAGCAGAAGGCAGACAGGTGGGTGGCCAGAAGAGCTTGCCCGGTGCTGTTTTTGCCCCCCCCCCCCAACATCCCTCTTGGGGTTTCAGACTCCCTGCGGTGACTCACAACACAGCTGGGTCGTCTCTGCTACTGTCTGCCTCCTTGAGAAGACAAAGGTGATTATTTATGAGCGGCCTGCCTCCAGGGTCGGGGCGGGGTGGGGGGTTGACTGGAGTTTCCAGCAGAGTCATGATCTTTTTCTGGGGTAGATGGGGATAGGTTTAGCCGCAAAGCTCCAAGGGGAGAAAAGGGGACTCTCTGGGTGCCTCTGTGAGCTGAAGTCTTACTGAATTCAGGGCTGGGCCCTTTGGAGTAATAAAAGTTCCGCAATGCCGGCTCCAGAGTCAACGAATTTATGTGGATTTATGAGCCAGGATGGCTCCAGAGCCAACGAATGTATGCGTTAGCCAAATCGCTCGCTCACAACTTTAATGCCAGTCGCTCACAAAGTAGAATTTTTGCTCACAAGACTCCCCAGCTTAGAGGGAGCATTGCTCACAGGTTATCTGTTGTGCGAAGGGGGAGGGGGAGGAGTGCGTAAGCCACTCTAAGACTCTTTCGGATAGCGAAGGGCAGACCATAAATCCAACCTCCTCTTCTTCTTCATCTTCTTCCAGTGCCACAGAATCCCCATTCCGAAACATCCATTTTCTCCAGGGGAACTGGTCTCTGTAGTCCGGAGATGAGCTCTAATTCCGGGGGATCCCCATGTCCCACCTGGAGGCTGGCATCCCTACGAAAAGAGCCTGTCCCTACCAACAAAGGAAATTCTACGTCATGAAGGCTATGTCGGTGAGCGCCAGCTGAGTAGCGTCCTGGAGCGAAGCAGCTGAGAAATTTGGCTGAAAGTGATTCCCTCTGAGTGGGAAGCATGAATGGACCGACCAGGTTTGTCGGGACCTGTAAGGAGAGCAAGGAAAATCCCAGAAATATCAGAGAGGCGGGAGCAGGCCCCGGCAGGGAGAGTCTTACACACTTGGAGCTTACCACAAGGCTGGGGGGGAATCTCTTTTCTCCAAAGGGTTTGGCAGCAAACCTGGAAAGAACTGCCTGCCTGCTCGCCTTTGGCGATCTACGATCATCCTCCAAGTGACCAGAAACATCCTTTTGTGAAGTGGAAGAGAGCAAATTTCTTTTGTCGGCTTTCAGACTGTCGATGTGCCACAGATGGCTTAGATGAGCATAGATGGCAAGGTTGTTTGTCAAGAGAAGGAGAGTGAACCAACCTTTCTACCCACAGTCAGTTGCTGTGTCCAAAATGAAAGGAGTCGGGACGTTCTGGCCCAGGTTATCTCCAGACCCCAACCCACTATATGCACCAGATGTTACAGCTGATTGTGGCAAGCAGAACTCAGACAAAAATTAAGGGAATTGGACCGTCCTGGGACCGATTAGCGCTATAGCATCCCCGTCATTTGCAATGGGAGCAAAGGTTTGCTCATGTGAACACATGGGGCTGCCTTGTACTGAATCAGACCCCCGGCCCATCAAAGTCAGTAGTGTCTCCTCAGACTGGCAGTGGCTCTCCAGGGTCTCAGGCGAAGGTCTTTCCCATCACCTGCTGCCTGGTACTTTTTATCGGAAAAGCTGGGGATTGAACCTGGGACCTTCTGCATGCCAAGCAGAGGCTCTGCCAGTGAGCCAAGGGCACTCACGAGAAGCCAGGAAAGGGACGGTGGCACAAATATGGAGTGCAGACTGACTTTTAATTCCTGGAAATGTCAGTTTATTTTATTTATGTATGTATGTATGTATGTATGTATTTGTGTTTTCAATTTCTGGATCGCCCAATCCCCGAGTGCACAGGGCTCTGGGCGGTTTGCAACCAGTTAAAAACATCATCATAATGTTATTAAAAACAGCTTTAAGACCTAGAAAGAAGAAGAGATTGGATTTGTACCCCGCCCTTCACTACAGTTTACAATCTCCTTTCCCTTCCCCTCCCCACAACCCTGGGAGGTAGGTGGGGCTGAGAGAGCTCTTTTGAGGACTGCTCGTGAGAGAACAGCTCTGAGAGAACTTGTGACTGACCCAAGGTTACAACAGCGGCTGCCTGTGGAGGAGTGGAGAATCAAACCCGGTTCTCCCAGATTAGAGTCCGCACACTTAACCACTACACCAAACTGGATCTGGGAGGTCCAGGTTCCAATTCCCATTTGCCCTCTGAAAGCTGCTGGCTGACTTTGGGGCCAGACAACACGTTCTCAGCCTGGCCTCCCTCACAGGGTCGTTTGGAGGATGAAACGGAAGAGAGAATAAAATAAGGCTCTTCTGCATCCCGTTGGGGAGAAAGGCAAGGCGTGACGTTTGTTTTCAATTTCATTTTGCTTACCTTTTTCCAGGAAAAGAGGGTCTCTGGAGGCTGCCGCTTCATCTGGTATCGCTAGAACTCTTTCGTCAGGAGGCAGAGCTTGTGTTGTCAGCTCCAGGTTGGGAAATTCCTGGAGATTTGGGAGAGAAGCCGAGGGGATGGGATGGTTTGTTGAAGCGAAGAATCTCCGCGGGGTCTGATGCCACAGAGTCCGCCCTCCAAAGCTGCCATTTCCCCAGGGAAACTGATCTCTGTAGTGTGGAGATGAGCTGTAGTTCAGGGAACTCTCCAGGCCCCACCTGGAGGGTGGCAAGCCTAGCCCAAGCGGCTTATTCAGTATTCAGTCTCCCAGTAAATATTGCCAGTGCAGCCACTAGTTACAACAAATATTTTTTAGCTGTCTTTCCAAGGTAAAACCAGACTGCAAGATGATATACTACAGTCTAAAAAAAATTACACTCATGCGCTCCAAAGGGAACTGATGCTCGGAAACCAGTTAAAATGCCAATAAATAGATGCACCAGAACCATGACGCCAGGCAAACATCAAATCAACCCGGCGATGGGGAAAGCTTGCAGGGAAAGGTGTCCCGAGATCAAAGAGGATGCTGCGTGGGTCTCCTTGGATGTCGCGCAAAGGAGGGGGCCCCCCAGAGAAGGCCCTGCTCCGTCCTTGCATGACAGTGTGCGACTAACTTGCGGGGCACGTTAGGGGTTCACATACCCAGACCGGCGGCCTGGAGGGCCTTCCTGTCTCCTGCGTATGAGGCGCTGGTGGTGCCTGAGGGCTGTCCAGTCCCAGCCACTGTAGTTTCATAGGATATGTGCTTCGGGTTGCCAACTGCCAGGGGGTGGCTGGAGATCTCCGATTAGGACAACTGATCTCCAGGCGGCAAGAGATCAGCTTGCCCGGAGAAAATGGTCACTTTGTAGGGTGGACTCTGTGGCACCATGCCCCCAATCCCACCCCCCCCCAGGCTCCACCTCCAAAATCTCCAGGTATTTCTCAACCCGGAGCCGGCAGCCCGATACATACTGCAGAGTTCTGCTTGTAGTACTAGAAGGAAATTTGAAACCCCGACTACTCTGAAGGGGAGACAGCTGAAACGTTTCGTGGCAGGGAGTGAAAAAACCTCACCTAAAAAATTACATCCTCTTATGCCTTTATTAAAGGAAGAAGAAGAAGAAGAGAGAAGAGATTGGATTTATATCCCGCCCTTCACTCACTTAAGAGTCTCAGAGCGGCTTACAAACTCCTTTCCCTTCCCCCTCCCCACAACAGACACCCTGTGAGGTAGGTGGGGCTGAGAGAACTCTTTCCCAAGCTGTCCTTGAGGGAACAGCTGGTACAGAGCTATGGCTTGCCCAAGGTCATCCAGCCAGGTGCAAGTGGAGGAGTGGGGAATCAAACCCGGTTCTCCCAGATTAGAGTCCGCGCACTTAACCACTACACCAAACTGGCTCTTTTGTCTCCAGGCAGGTTGGCAACCTCAAAATCTAGGGTTGCCAACCTCCAGGTGGTGGCTGGAGATCTCCCATTTCTACAACTGATTTCCAGGCAACAGAGATCAGTTCATCAGGAGAAAATGGCCACTTGGGAGGATGGACTCTATGGCATTTTGGTGTAGTGGTTAGGAGTGCAAACTCTAATCTGGGAGACCCAGATTTGATTCCCCATTCCTCCACATGCAGCTGCTGGTGTGACCTTGGGCCAGTCACAAGTTCTCTCAGAGCTCTCTTAGCCTCACCTGCCTCACAGGGTGTCTTTTGTGCGGAGAGGAAGGGAAGGATATTGTAAACCGCTCTGAGGCACTGAGTGAAGGGCGGGGTATAAATCCAATTCTTCTTCTTCCTCTTCCTCTTCCTTCTCCTCCTCCTCCTCCAACCGTAAGTCAAAAGCACCTTGACAGCACTTAACATACACGATGCGGAGATCCGAGAACTAAGTAACAACACTGCTGTGAAATCATCGATACTAGCACTTCATGTTTTATGGTTTTAAAACTGTGTACTTGTATTAACTGAGTTGTTTAATTTAATCTATATACTAATTCCCAAGGCGCCCCCCTCCATGCGGATATCTAAATCTGCGTGGAGGGGGCACTTGGGGGGCAGAGATTTTTCTGCACACTTGGGGGACTCCCCAGGTGTGCAGAAAAATCTTTAAAAGTTTTTTTTAAAAACTATACGGGGGATATTTAAATCCCCTGAAAAGTTAAAGAGCATTCCCTGCGCATGCACAGGGAGTGCTCTTGGAACTCTGTGGCGATCCGGCGGTTGGGAGGCGTCCAAGCCTCGCCGCCGGTGCTGGGGGGTGGGAGGGGAGATCGGCGGGCCCAGAGAGAGCCACTAAGGCCTCACCGGTGCCCCGGGGGGGGGGGGATCGGCAAGCCTGGCAGCTAGAAGCCTCAGGCCTCACTGTCTGTGCAGGGGGGGGGGGGGGCAGGGGAGAAGGATTGGCAGGCCCAGGCCTCGCCGTGGGTGCCGGGGTGGGGTGGGGGAGAAGACTCACCTGTCTTTTATTTTATGCTATTTTATGTAAGCCGCCCAGAGCTGGCTCCAGCCGGGAGGGTGGGGTAGAAATTTAATCCATCTGAAATGTTGGTTTGAATTACCATCATCATGACCCTGTTAGTCCACCTTCCCGCCAAGATGCTGAAGGCAACATCCGTATCTCCCCTTTCCTCCATTCCGTCCTCACAACAACAACCCTGCGGTGTAGCCTAGCCACGCCTACCTGTGGCTCTCCCGGGACAAAGGTTTCATTCCTCTCCTGCCCACAAAGCGTGTCCTCTACCACTGATTTCTGGTCTCTCTTTCATATTCCATTCCCCGCGGAACAGAAGAAGCAGACCTTTGGTCTTCCTAGTCCGGCGCCATTGTCTCCACCTGGCAGCCACGCCCGGGGTCGGCGGCTTTCCCCAGTCCAGCTGCCTGAAATCTGTTTACGTTGGTGATGCCGGGGGGGGGGGGGGCTGAACCTGGGACTCCCCCCACACAGAAAGCAGGCACTGTGCCACCGCGCCATGGGCTCTCCCTAGAGGTGGTAGGAGGGGGGCAGGGACAGGCTGGCATCGTTCCCCAAGCACCGTCCCTTGCCCTACCCTTCTGTCAACCTCCTACAAGAGACGGAGGCCGTGCACCAGCCTTCTTTGGCAGGAGAACAAAGGCTCCCGCCGCGCCGCCACAGCTGGTATTTCCCCTGGCTGCGGTCACATTGCTGACGGATGGAACAGGTGGCGGGACCTCGCCCCGGCCTGAGGTGTCTCAGTGCCGCTTCTGTCTGACTCTCCCTCTGTCTCTGTCTACACACTCAGCATCTCCAGGAGGAGCTCTCGGGCCGACCTCGAATGGCGGCTTCCATGAAGGCGGCCTAATGCGGCCCTCCGCACCACCCAAGCTGCGAATAAAGGCAACGCCGAGTCGCTGGTTCTCTTCATTCATTCTGACAGTGATTGACTAAATTCATTTATGCACCAGTTTGGTGTAGTGGTTAAGAGTGCGGACTCTGATCTGGGAGAACCAGGTTGGATTCCCCCCTCCTCCACATACAGCTGCTGGTGTGACCTGGGATCAGTCACAAGTTCTCTCAGAGCTGTTCTCTCAGAAGCCATCCTCAAAAGAGCTCTCTCAGCCCTGGCTACCTCACAGGATGTCTGTTGTGGGAAGGGGAAGGGAAGAAGAAGAAGAAGAGAGAAGAGACTGGATTTATACCCCACCCTTCACTACCCAAAGGAGTCTCAGAGCGGCTTACAATCTCCTTTCCCTTCCCCTCCCCTCCCCACAACAGACACCCTGTGAGGTAGGTGGGGCTGAGAGAGCTCTGACAGAAACTGCTCTTTTTCAGGAATTGCTGTGCCAGAACTATGGCTTGCCCAAGGTCATCCAGCCAGGTGCAAGTGGAGGAGTGGGGAATCAGACCCGGTTCTCCCAGATTAGAGTCCGCGCACTTCACCACCACACCAAAATGGAAAGGGACTGTAAGCCACTCTGAGACGCTGAACGATGGCGGGGCATAAATGCCATTTCCTCCTCCTCCTCCTCTTCCTCCTCTGCCATTGGGCTGATCCAACATTGGCTTCTCTAATGTCCTCCTCCTCCTCCTCCTCTTCTTCTCCTCCTCCTCCTTCTCAACAAATTTAATTCTGAGAAGTGAACTTTGGTCTTAAAGGTACCCCTGGACTGGAACTTTGTCTGGTCAAGGGTGAGAGGGTCTGGATCGCCATCAAAATCCAGACTTTACCAAATCTTTGCCCTTAACCAGAAGTAAAAAAACAAACACCGAGAAGACAATGCAATATAAGCATTTCTAGGGAGATGCAACAACAGTCAGCTCTGTGCAATGGGGAAAGGGGATTTAAGACTTGAAAACAGTTGCGGCACAAACATTACGAAATGCCTCTTACAGCAAAGTAAAACAAAAACCGAGCGGCACCTTAAAGATGAACCACCTTTGTTTCCATAGGTATGTGAGCCAAGATTCACTTCTGGTATCTGACAAAGGGAGGTTTGACTCTCAAACACTCATAACCCCCCCAAAAAATCTTGTTGGTCTCTGAGGCGTTGCTGGATTCGAACGCGGCTCTTTGCAGACCACCATGGCTGCCCTCTGAAACTAACTTCTGGGCTCTGACTCACGAGCATGACTCTGGAAACAAACGTTCTTAGACTTCGAGGTGCCACTGGGCTTTTTGTTTTCGCATTGTGTTGTCATGGCAAGGGTAACACGGCTACCCCGTTGGAAATCCAGTTAATTTCCTTGGATTCCCTTCAAATAACAACAAGCTCTGCAAGTCGAAGAAGACTGAAGGATCACTGAACCCACTTCCACGAAATCTGCGTCGAGAGCAAAGTGATCCGCAGAAATCCCTCTGAGCCCCTCAAGTGTCCCACTGCGATTATTCTTGAAACTGACGCCACAGTTGTTTGGGGCTATTTTTATCTGATGGGGATACACAGGTCTTTCTTTCTTTCTTTCTTTCTTTCTTTCTTTCTTTTTCTTTCTTTCTTTCTCTCTTTCTCTGACAGATTTCTATCTGGCACTCTTCAAAACCTCCCCTAGGCTGTTGCTCTGCCTGTAACCAGGCAGACTTTCACAGATCTGTTCTGCTGACGGAGCCGCCTTCCTCTGGTACATGTTACCACTGTGATCAGGACAGATCGGTGAGATCTTACCCTTTCTCCTTGTGCCATCTCCAAACTAGCTGGGTTCCTCGAGGCTTCCGTCCTCCACATTTCGCCCTGGCCCTGTGCTAAGAGTATTTTTTTTAAAAAGCAAAACTGGGCACCCTTGCGGCAAGAACCAGGTTTGTCTTGACACCTGTGAAATTCGGGAGGGAACAGATGCAAACTTCACACAAGGCTTCGGGGCCTTCAAGAGCGACAGAGAGGAGAGGCTTTTCAGCAGAGTTAGCGGGCCCCAGCAGTGATTCTCTCATCTGCACAGAAGTCCTGTAAGCGATTCCCCAGTGGCGATTCTCTCATCCGCTTACAGAAGTCCTGTAAGCTTAATTTTAACCTGGGTCCCCCCCCCCCCCCCGTACATGTGTGCTGCAGGAAGGTGAAAGCCCTGGCATAGGCTGCGATCACACACACTAAAGAATCCACTTTCAATCCACTTTCAGTGCCCATTCCAACTGAATTTTACTGCACGTAAACTGGCAAAATCCAGTTGGAAAGTGCATTGAAAGTGGATTGAAGGTGGATTATTTCGTGCGTGTGACCGCAGCCACAGAGCACAGAGTGGCCATATCGGGTTGCTAGCTCCAGAGTGGGAAATTCCTGCTGCCAATAGCACACCGAATTCGCTTCAAGGTGCTGCTACTTACCTTTAAAGCCCTACATGGCCAGGCTCTGACATACCTGAGGGACCACCTTTCCCCATACATATCGCAGAGAGCACTACGGTCGGGGTCGCAACACCGACTAGTTATTCCAGGCCCCAGAAACACTAGGACCAGGGCCCTTTCAGTAGTGGTTCCACACTGGTGGAATGAGCTCCCGGGGAGATCAGGGTCCTGTGGGATCTTGTGCAATTCCACAGGGCCTGCAAGACGGAGCTCTTCCGCCAGGCCTTCAACTAGAAGCCACCCTACCAACACCACCAATAGCCACTATTAACATCTGCGGCACAGGGATGGCCATAGTCTGTGATCGAACCGTTCCATCTTGAGAAGTTGGGAGACCGCTGAGTCAGGAGCTTATATTGCACGCCATCTGATTTAACGGTTACTGTGAGCACTTTAACTGTAAATTGATTGGTTTACATGGTTTTAAATGTTTTGATGAATTTGGCACACTGTACCGAGCAATGTAAGCTGCCCTGAGCCTGCTTGCAGGGAAGGCGGGATAGAAATGTGATAAATAAATAAATATTTGAGGGGGTGGAGCCTGGGGAGGGCAGGGTTTGGGAAGGAGAGGGACCTCCGCAGGGGATAGTATAAAAGAGTTTACCCTCCACAGCAGCCGTTTCTTCCAGGGGAACTGGTCTCTATTATTTCATTCTGTAGTTAGTGATTTTGGCTTGTCTTCCGTCCTCCCTGTGAGCGGGCTCAGAGCGGATCCCAGCAGCGAATCCACAGTAAGAGTTAAAACATTTCACGACAAATAGTTAAAACAGTCAAAAAACAAAGCTATAAATGAAGGACAGATAGCACTGCAGCTCAGGGCAATAGTCTCAGAGACCGGAGCCGCTAGGCCATAAACCGGACTGTGGGACTCCACTAAGATGGCCGTACTATGATGGAAGGAGATCAGTTGTATCATTTGGAGATCAGTTGGGAGGCCACCTGGAGGCCAGCAAGCCTAGACTGGCTGAACATAGCAGGCTGTTTCTATGGCTCCAGATCTGCCCTACAAGCCAACCTGATCTTTATAGACTTGCCAACCTCCAGGTGGCATCTGGAGATCTCCTGGACCATCACTGATATCCAGCTGACAGAGAGCAGTTCCCCTGGAAAAAATGGCTGCTTTGGAGGGAGGACTTGGTGGCACTGTTGCCATGAAGAGCCAGTTTGGTGTCCTAGTTTAGGAGCACAGACTCTAATCTGGGAGAACCGGGTTTGATTCCCCACCCCTCCACTTGCAGCCAGCTGGGTAACCTTGGGCAAGCCACAGTTCTCTCGGAGCTGTTCTGGAAAAAGCGGTTCTCTCAGAGCTCTCTCAGCCCCACCTACCTCACAGGGTGTCTGTTGTGGGGAGGGGAAGGGAAAGGAGATTGTGAGCCACTCTGAGACTCCTTCAGGTAGTGAAGGGCAGGGTATAAATCCAGGGGTCCTTTCGAGCAGGAGCTTGGGGGAGCTCAGCTCTGAGAGTTGGTGCCAGCCGCCCTCCCTCCACGGGGGAATGCCTGCTTGTGTCATGGCTGCAGCAAAATGACCCCATCCCCTGGAAAGGTCCTTGTTTCCCCAACCACCCTTCTGAAGGCTTCAGCCACCACTGAAGCTATCCTCCCAGAACAGTGGTATTTCTGAGGCTTGGATTAGTAGCTGTCCCCTCTCTGCCAGCTCTTTCTTTCTTTCTTTCTTTCTTTCTTTCTTTCTTTTCTTTTCTTTTCTTTTCTTTTCTTTTTTCTTTTCTTTTCTTTTCTTTTCTCTCTCTCTCTCTCTCTCTCTCTCTCTCTCTCTTTCTTGCCTTCTGACATACTTCCGGTGATCTCAGGTGGTGTACCATATGCAAATAAGTTATGCTAATGAATTATGCTAATGAGCTCCTGCACCTCTTTTTCTACGAAATGACCCCTGTATAAATCTAATCTCTTCTTCTTCTCTTCTTCTTCTTCTTCAGTTCAATGTGGTGGTTAACTCTAATCTGGGAGAACTGGGTTTGATTCCCCCACTCCTCCACTTGCACCTGGCTGGATGACCTTGGGCAAGCCATAGCTCTGTACCAGCTGTTCCCTCAAGGACAGCTTGGGAAAGAGCTCTCTCAGCCCCACCTACCTCACAGGGTGTCCGTTGTGGGGAGGGGAAGGGAAATGGAGTTTGTAAGCCGCTCTGAGACTCCTTTGGGGAGTGGAGGGCGGGGTACAAATCCAATCTCTTCTTCTTCTTCTTCTTCTTTCCCCTCCCCAAAACCCACCCTCTCCAGGCTGTATCTCCAAATCTCCAGGAATTTCCAGCCCAAAGTTGGCAACCCTGTGATCTACCTGGGATGACCAGAGCCGACTGCAGGCCAATCCACCCCCCACCCCCCAGCATGCTTAGGCCTGTATAGACCGTTCACTTCCTGCTCTAAGGCAAGCAGAGGTCACCATGTGCATAACACTGTTTGAGCAGTGACGTTCGGAAACCAGAGGAAGAGGCGGCAAGACCCCCGTTGGGGAGGTAATCCATTACTCAGGAAGGACTGTGGTTGCTCTAGGTGTGTCTCCCCATCGACGCCACCTTGAACCCTCACCCTGTTCCCATCCCCGTTCTTTCTGTCTTGAAAACAAAAACAAACCCACTCACTTCCCGGCAAAGCCTCAGTCCAGTCTGACTCAATCATAACGGGTCTTCTGTTTTCTTCCATACCCCACGATACAGCAACCCGTGTCTGCTTGCCCAGCTAGAAGAGCACATGGGAGCCAGTTTGGTGTCGTGGTTAAGAGTGAGGGAACTCTAACCTGGAGAACCAGGTTCAATTTCCCGTTTCCTCGCTTGAAGCCAGCTGGGTGACCTTAGACAGATCACAGCACTCTGGGCCTAAAAATAAGCACAGCTCGCCACCTAGTGGTGCCAGAAAAGAGCTACAGCTTCGGCAGCCAAACCGTCCCTTCTGGGATCTGCAGGCTATTCCACACACAGTACCATATGATAATTAAATTAATTTTCATGCACACAGGGAAGACGGGGGCTGTCAAAATGGCTCAGGAACAAGCTAAGCTGAACAAACCCTGCAGTGCCAGAGCTACCGGGACTTCACTCTGCTTTCTCCTAGCTGACAGCGGCCCAACAGGAAGTTCCCCTAAGAGTTAAACAGTGAATCCACCCCCGACTCCACAAATCACACATGAATGCATGTGAAGCTGTCTGATATCAAATCAGGCCCCTGGTCCATCAAGTTCAGGAATGACAACTCAGACTGGCAGCGGCTCTACAGGGTCTCGGACGGAAGTCTTTCCCATCACCTACCGCCTGGTCCTTTTAACTGGAGATGCCGGGATTGAACCTGAGACCTTCTGCGTGCAAAGAAGAAGCTCTTCCACTGAGCCATGGCCTCTGCTCTGACTGGTAGTGGCTCTCAGGCAGAGGCCTTTCACATCACCTACTGCCTGGTCCTTTTGCTGGGGACTGAACCTGCGACCTTCTGCATGCCAAGCAGAGGCTTTTCTACACAGCCACAGCTCCTCCCCTGACATCACATGCAGCTACCTGGTTTGGTTGCCCAGCACAGAGACAGGACAGGGAGGCCGGGGGGGGGGGCATTGCCCCTCCTGTGACCTTATTTGCCCCCTTAACAGATATCTGTTGAAAAGCAAAGCTTTTTTTTGTGTATGTGACATTTCTGCCTGTCCATTCCATCACCACCTAAAGCTTCTTAGCACAGAGATAATAATACAACTAAATGAATTGGACATAGTAGTGTCCAGCACTACAAATCTGATGGGATGATGGCTTGGATTTCCTGACAGTGTTCCGCACAAAATGTGCATTCAGAAAAGCGGTGGTAGGGTTCGAGCTAAAGACTTGTCTCGGGCTTTCCCAAAACCCGTTATCTGAGGTGCCAGGAATTGAACCTGGGACTTCCTGCATGCAAAGCACGTCCTCTATCATGAGCCCCAGACATTCCCCACTGCAGCCTGGCCAAAAGGTTAAAGGGGTTTCTGCTTGATCACGAACAACCCACTAACGCTCTGTTCAGTTAACTGAAGACCCACCTAGGAATATTACAGGATTTATGATTGGATTTATACCCCCCTCCTTCACTTCAAGTCTCAGAGCAGCTTACAATCTCCTTCCCTTCCCCCTCTGCAAAGCAGACACCTGGTGAGGTAGGTGGGGCTGAGAGAGCTCTTTCGAGGATTGCTCTTTCCAGAACTGCTCCGAGAGAACTTGTGACTGACCCAAGGTCACACTAGCAGGTGTAAGTGGAGGAATGGGGAATCAAACCCAGTTCTCCCAGATTAGAGTCCGCGCTCTTAAACACTACACCAAACTGGCTCTCGGATGTGTTGGCCTTCTCAAATTACTTTGATGCTGACAAGCATCTAATGTCATAAGTCAGGGGTGGGCAATTGTTTTGGCTCGGGGGCCACTTTGTGGGAGTGGAGGTTAGCGGAGGGCTGCACCTTTTAAAATGATTGCATTCATTAGTTAACTTTGCATTTCAGAAAAGGTATAAATTGTATCATAAAAATCAATAAATATAAATTAAATAAAATAGTGGTAGTTTTATTCAATTTATTTATTGTACTAATTTCATATCATCTATAGCTGCGAGCACATTTAATTTTAGAATCAGTTTAATGAGACAAATGTAGCCTATCACACTTTTCAACAATTTTTTTGAAATCAGGAGTGAGATTGCTTGTTGAGATTCTCATCACAGCCTGCAAGTTAATGTCTGTCAAAGAGCATCTATATTTACTCTTGTTGATCTTCATGCAAGAAAAACTTTGCTCATAAATATATGTAGACCCAAATATAGAGAACATTTTCCCAGCAAATTTCTTCCTACATGGAAATTTTTTCAGCAGACAAAGATTTGTAAAAGTCAACTAATGTCACAGCATTAAACATTTCTTTCACAGTGTGATCTGCCTGCATGTCAATAAGTTCAAGCTGTAGCTCCTCAGGTGCTGTATCAATATCAGCAGTGATGGGATAAGAGAGCAAACTGAATTTAGGCTCAATTTTCTTGAAGTCCTGAAATCTTCTTGGCGGGCTGCAAAAAACTCTGTGGCGGGCCGCATGTAGCCCCCGGGCCTCAATTTGCCCACCCCTGTCATAAGTGATCCGTTTTCAATGGGACCGCATGGCAGCTCTCATATGGGGACCTGCTGCAGGGCCTTCTCCACAGCTGCCCCTAATCTTGGGAATGCCCTCTTCCAGGAATTTCATTTAGCCCTCTCACAGCAGGTCTTCCAGTGTCAACTGAAGACTCTTTTAATTACAGAAGGCCTACTTAAATTAAATTAAATTAAATTAAATTAAATTAAAGGCTGCAACCAAGAAATCGGAAGGAGACTGAGACTGGGAAAGGCCGCCATGAAGGAGACAGAAAAGATTTGTAAGAGGATGTGTCACTGGCGACCAAGTTCAAGATAATTTAATGCCATAATATTCCCCATTATTATGTATGGGTGTGAAATCTGGACAATGAAGAAAGCTGACAGGAAGAAAGTTGATTCATTTGAAAGGTGGTGTTGGAGGAGGGTTTTATGGATATTGTGGATCGCCAAAAAGACAAATCAGTGTCACAGGAGGTGGTGGCAGCTACAAGCATGGGCAGCTTTAAGAAGGGACTGGAGAAACATGTGGAGCAGAGGTCCATCAGTGGCTATTAGCCACAAGGTATAGATAGGAACTCTCAGTCTGGGGCAAGGGATGCTCTGTATTCTTGGTGTTTGGGGGGGGGGGCAACAGTGGGAGGGCTTCTAGTGTCCTGGCCCCACTGCTGGACCTCCTGAGGGCACCTGGTGTTTTTGGCCACTGTGTGACAGAGTGTTGGACTGGATGGGCCACTGGCCCGATCCAACACTGGCTTCTCTAATGTTCTTATGTTCTAGATCAAATCAAGCCTGAACTCTCCTGAGAAGTCAAGATGACCAAACTGAGGCTATCTTACTTTGGTCATATCACGAGAAGACGAGAGTCAGTGGACAAGACAACAATGCCAGGAGAAGTTGAAGGCAGCAGGAAGAGAGGAAGTCCCAACATGAGATGGACAGATTGACTCAATCGAGGAAGCCAGGGCCAGGAGTTTGCAGGACCTGAGCAAGGCCATTAACGGGAGGGTGTTTGGGGGGTCATTAAGTCATGGAGGGGGGCATAAGGCTTTTGACAAGGTACCTCACCAAAGACTCCTGAGCAAACTTAGCAGTCATGGGAGAAGAAGACGGGTTCTCTTGTGGGTTAAAAACTGGTTCAACGACAGGAAGCAAAGAGTGGGAATCGGTGGGCGGTTCTCACAGGGGAGGGGAGTGAGCAGTGGGGGGTCCCGCAAGGATCGGTATTGGGGCCGCTGCTATTTCATTTATTCGTTCGTGATCTGGAACGATGGGGGGAGTGGCGTAGTGGCCAATCCTGCAGATGACACAAAAGCTGATGTATCTCTGGAGCGGATGCTGAATCAGAAAAAGGGGTGGCGGCCCCCAAACTTCTTAAAGAAGAAGAAGAGATTGGATTTATACCCCGCCCTTCACTCACTTGGAGTCTCAGAGCGTCTTACAAACTCCTTTCCCCTCCCCTCCCCACAACAGACACCCTGTGAGGTAGGTGGGGCTGAGAGAGCTCTTTCCCAAGCTGTCCTTGAGAGAACAGCTGGTACAGAGCCATAGGCGTCAACTATGGGGGGGGGCTGGGGGGCTCGAGGGCTCGAGCCACCCCCGAAATTTCCCGGGGGGAACTGAGCCCCCCCCCGGAAAACGGTGCGCCCTCCACTGTGCCTCCCTTGGCCCTTCCTAGGGCCGCCGCCACCTCTCTCTCCCCCCCCCACCTGGCCACTCCAACCCTCCCGCCGTCCATCCAGGGGCCAGCTAAGCAAATGCCCAGCTGGCCCCTGGACGGACGGTGGGAGGGATGGAAGCAGAAGTGGTCAGGCGGGGGGGGAGGCGGCGGTGGCATGGTCCCGGTGGGCGCGCACGCACAGAAGAGCCCCAGGCCCCCCCCCCCGGGAGTTTTTAAACTCTGCGCCCCTGTACAGAGCTATGGCTTGCCCAAGGTCATCCAGCCAGGTGCAAGTGGAGGAGTGGGGAATCAAACCCGGTTCTCCTAGATTAGAGTCCGCGCACTTAACCACTACACCAGACTGGCTCTCAGATGGACTTCCGATAAGTCAGATGGACTTAATGATAAAAGCAAAGCTAGAAGGGGGGGGGGGAAACTTAAATAGCATAATTGTATAACACTGAAAGTCTGACTTGTACTGAACTGCATTCACCTGAGCTAAACTTACGTTTACTAGTTTGATATAGCAATATTAAGGAGAGCTCTTTATTCTGGTAATATTTAGTAGAGAGGAAACTGCAGTTTAAGCTACTTATGATATAATGATACAGGATCCTTGTATAGCTATTGTTTTAGTCTAGTGTGTAGTGTTTAGTGTTTTTTGTAGTTTGTAGTGAAAAGCAATAAAAAAATCTTTTTAAAACACACACACACACAAAAGCTGATGTTTAAAATCGCGGTCCTGCCCTGGTTTTAAATCACTGTTAATTCTTTTCTGTTGCTGCAATTAGAGCTGTTGCTTGGTTTGTGTTTTATCTGGGAGTTTCCTTTAGTGCGTTTTTTTAAAAGGGAAAAGGGCAGCATTTGAATGAGCGAGGTAGCCATTATAATAATCACCAAGAATTGTTCAATATTCATTGCGGTTGCAAGACAAAGCAGAGAATCCAGGCCCTTCCCTTTCTGGGGGGGGGGGGGGGAGGAAGAGACACATCCTTGAGAGATACCATCTCAGCCATCATATTAGGGAGGGGAGGAAAGGGAAGGAACAAAACACAGATCTTAGCATGACGTGAACAGCCAGGCAAGAGGAAGGCGAAGACCTCAGAAACTCCCAATCCCTCGCCTTCCTCCCATCTCTGTTCTTGCTCCCCTCCCCAAAGAAATGTAACGTTAAGAGCCGGTTGCTTGGTTGGAAGAGGAAGGCACTCTGCCCATGCTCAGTGGCTCAGAGGAATGCAGGAAGCTGCCTTATATTAAGTGATACTATCAGGGGCCATTTGGGGCTGGAGCAAGGCAGAGCAGCGCTCCGCCAGCCCAGGAATGGGCACAGACGGCAATGGCTGCAAACTCCCAGCGGGTCTGCGGAGGAAGTGAAGCCAGAAGGGGTTTAAAGTTTAAACCCCTTCTTTCTAGAGTCACGCGGCAGCGGCGATTATTCCATAGGATTCTATGGGGCCATAGAATACAATGGCAAGATTGTGCTGCCACTGCAGCGCAACTCTTGAGAGAAGGGGTTTAAAGTTTAAACCCCTTCTCTCTTCGCTCCCCCCCCCCCACGCCTTGGCAGGCCAGCTGGGGAAGGGGAGGGGAGGCTTTTAAAGATGCCCCCCCCTTTTGCTTCCCATTCTGACACACTTCCCGTGCTGTCAGGGGGCATGGCATAGGCTAATGAGTTATGCTAATTAATAGGTATGCTAATGAGCTCCTGCACCTCTTTTTCTACGAAGTGACCCCTGGATACTATTAAACATTGAGACGAGGCAGCTCTTTTCAAAAGAACATGCTTCTTTACCGAACTGTGAACCAAAGAACCAGGCTCAGCAAGAGCCAACTAATGTGGATGGCAAAACCACACCCACCTCAAACAACAACCAATAAGAAGTAGGCAGCCAGAATCCTTTGCTTCCATGATCTATAGACCAAAGGAACTTTATGCCCTTGCAGCTATTGGGTAATATTCCATAGTTCTGATTGGCTGTTGCCGGTAAAACCACCAATAGTCTTGTAGGCTTTTGGAGCCTCGCTGAGACTGAAGCTCCACCAGTACATAACAGATAACAAGGGCCCATTTTGGCCAGGATGTTCTACTCCAACCGCCAGTGACTCTCTAGGAACTCATTAGCATAACAGGTCACACCCAACAGCAGAAACTCATTAGCATATTAGGCCACACCCCTGACAGCACAGCTCCTTTCCAGGATTGGCTTTCCCAGGTACCCCGCATGGGGAACCTGAGGGAAGGAAGGCAGTTTCTGGATTGGCTTCCCCAGGAGGGGAGGCAGCTTGCAAGGTGTCTGGGGAACCCAAGGAGAGGGGGAGGCTGTAGGCATGGCCAACTTGGAAGCCAGCTGGAACTCCGTTCCTGTGCATTCCTGCCCAAAAATAGCCCTGGATGTAGTGATTAAGAGCACAGACTCTAATCTGGGAGAACTGGGTTTGATTCCCCACACCTCCACATGCAGCAGCTGGTGTGACCTTGGGTCAGTCACAAGTTCTCTCAGAGCTGTTCTCAAAAGAGCTCTCTCAGCCCCACCTACCTCACAAGGTGTCTGTCTGTTGTGGGGAGGGGAAGGGAAAGGAGATTGTAAACTGCTCTGAGACTCCTTCGGGTAGTGAAGGGCGGGGTATAAATCCAATCTCCTCCTCCTCCTCTTCTTCATCTTCCTGATGCCCACCAAATGGTTTTAGAAAGTGGGTGGGACGAGGTGGGGCTTTTTCCCAACAAGGCTGCTGATTGGCTAGTGGAAATCTTATTGGCTGTGCAATTTTTGTTAAAGTAGCGTCGGCAGCAGCAACCAACCACAACACAAGGATCTTCACTATGTACCTGTAAGTAAGCCGTGGCAGCCATTTTGTGGCCAGACCCACCATACTCTGTTGGAATTCCAAAGGGGCCCAAAGGTTGGAGACCCCAGCTCTAGGTTCTCAACAGGGTGGGATGCCAGTCGCCAGGTGGGACCTGGGGATCTCCCGGAATTACAACTCATCTCTAGACTACAGAGAACGTTTGCCCTGGAGAAAATGGCAGAGGAGGAGGAGGAGGAGGAGGAGGAGACTGGATTTATACTCCACCTTTCATGCGGAGTCTCAGAGCAGCTCACAACCTCCTTCCCTTCCTCTCCCCACAACAGACACCCTGCGAGCTAGGGGGGGCTGAGAGAGCTCTCTTAACAACTGGCCTTAAGAGAACAGCTCTGAGAGAACTTGTGACTGACCCAAGGTCACCCAGCTGGCTGCATGTGGAGGAGTGGGGAATCAAACCCAGCTCTCCCAGATTAGAGTCCGCACTCCTAACCACTACACCAAAGGGTGGACTGTATGGCATTGTACCCCACTGAGTTACCCTCCCAACCCCTGCCCCCAGCGCATACCCAATCTTCAGGAATTTCCAAACCCTAGGCAGCTGTTAGCCCAAAACCCTTTTAAACTGGAATGCCACCAACCCGGACTGGAATTAGGACCCATCTAACTCCAGCGTCCTGTTTCCAACAGTCACCGGACTCTGGGAAGCCCGCAAGCGAGGCTCAAAAGCACAAGCTCTCATCTATTTTCCCTGGAGGTAGACTGCCCCTGTCAATGAGGGCTCTGTTACATTTTTATGATGCCAGCAGCCACAGATACATCCACCCTCCCAGGATTTGGCCACTTTAAAAAAAAAAAAAGCTGTGCAAGATAAGCCAGCATCTATCTCCATATCTTGTGGTGGGGAGTTCCGTAAGTTATTCATGGCCAGTTACGAACATTTGGCAGATATTCGGAGAACAGATCTGAGATACCTCCCACACTAAGGTGAGCAGGGGAGGGAACTCAGCCTTAACGGGCTCCGGGTGTCCTTTCTGACCCTGGCGATACCCGCCAAACTTGCCTGCCGCCTTTGCAGTTGAAATGGATGGAGGAAGAGATTTTGGGGATCAACCAAAGGGAGTGGAGTGGATCCACCTTCCTCAGCAAGGCAGGTAGCCGTGGAGGAGCCAACAGGTCGAGCCAGGGAGGCCCTGGCAGGTTTACTGGCTTTTTTTATAAGAGTCTCCTGGGCGTCTCAAACTAATCAGAGCACATTCCGGATCGGATAGCCCGAGGGAGGAAAGCTCTCTGCTCCCGAAGAGATTAAAAGGCACTCAGGTGTTGCCAAAGGGAAAGCAGGCTTTCTCTGTAACGAGGGATAAAGGCACTCGGCACATGCTCAGAGGCCCACACGTGCAAAGAACAGCTAGATTCGAGTCCAGTAGCACCTTAGAGGCCACCAAGATTTGGGAGGTATAACCTTTCGAGAGTCAAAGCTCTCTTCATCAGATCCTAGTAGGAACAGAGCTTTCTCAGTCTTCCTATCTCGATCAGGAGGTGGGGGGGGCATTGCCAGAGAAGGGACTCCGGGGGCCCGAGGTGCAGTGCAAAAGGCAATCGGCTTGATTACAGCAGGGGAGAAATGTTTGGGGGCAGGAAATTGGCATTGGTGGCGAGATAAGGATCTCCTGTTCCTCGGCTGCACAGGAAATAGGGTTGCACTGTACAAAGTGGTTCTCAGACTGACTTGAATGAATGATTTAAAGACTTAAGAATGTAAGAGAAGCCATGTGGGACCAGGCCAATGGCCCGACCAGTCCAACACTCTGTCACACAGTGGCCAAAAACACCAGGTGCCCTCAGGAGGTCCAGCAGTGGGGCCAGAACTCTAGAAGCCCTCCCACTGTTGCCCCCCCAGCACCAAGAACATAAGAGAAGCCATGTTGGCTCAGGCCAGTGGCCCACCCAGGGGCCATCAGGAGGTCTGCCAGCAGGGCCAGAACTCCAGAAGCCCTCCCACTATTGCTCCACAAGCACCAAGAAGACAGAGCATCACTTGCCCCAGACAGAATGTTCCATCTAGACTTTGTGGCTAAGAGCCACTGATGGATCTCTGCTCCATATAAGAACATTAGAGAAGAAGCCAATGTTGGATCAGGCCAGTGGCCCATCCAGTCCAACACTCTGTGTCACACAGTGGCCAAAAACACCAGGTGCCCTCAGGAGGTCCACCAGCGGGGCCAGAACTCCAGAAGCCCTCCTACTCTTGCCCCCACCAGCACCAAGAAGACAGAGCGTCACTTGCCCCAGACAGAGTGTTCCATCTATACCTTGGGGGCTAATAGCCACTCATGGACCTCTGCTCCATATGCTTATTCAACTCCCCCTGGAAGCTGTCAGTGCCTGCAGCCACCGCCACTTCCTGAGGCAGTGAATTCCACGTCTCCTGTGGTCTGTACTGCTGTGTGTAGCTTACTGTAAGTAGGAT
The DNA here is from genome assembly GCA_029233225.1 of Lepidodactylus listeri. Taxonomy (NCBI): domain Eukaryota; kingdom Metazoa; phylum Chordata; class Lepidosauria; order Squamata; family Gekkonidae; genus Lepidodactylus; species Lepidodactylus listeri. The sequence goes on from JARCFY010000003.1 coordinate 153,754,345, forward strand.
CCTGTTATGCAATTTCTGCACCGCTTCATGTGTCATGGGGATACTTATGCTTCAGTTCTTTCTGGTGGTTCCAGGCTTCTAGAATCTTAACGCTCTGGTTATTCAGTGTCCCTTTTTGTTGACTGTATTGGCTCCCCGGGTGTAACCCATCCTGAGTCCCTGTGAGAAATGCAGACTATAAACAAAGCATTAATAAAAATTTAAAAAATAAATTCAGCCCTGGGGAGGGGGTCCATTGTTCTGAATTTGTGAATTTGTGAATGAACTCCGAGTTCAGCAGTCTCTTAGCTGTGCAAGACTATTTTTCCTTCGGGTTGATGGATTTCCATTCCATGCAGCTGAATGTGGAGAGGAAGACGAGGAGGAGGAAGATGGAGAGGAAGAAGATGAGGAGGAGGAGGAGGAAGATTTATATCCCACCCTTCACTCGGCGTTTCAGAGCAGCTTATAATCTCCTTCCCTTCCTCTTCCCACAACAGACACCCTGTAAGGCAGTTGGGGCTGAGAAAGCTCTCTTGAGAACTGCCCTTGAGAGAACAGCTCTGAGAGAACTTGTGACTGGCCCAAGGTCACCCAGTTGGCTGCATGTGAAGGAGTGGGGAATCAAACCTGGTTCTCCAGTCTGCCACTCTTAACCACTACCCCAAGTCTGCTCCCAAACTGGAGCCTTCTGTGAAGACAGCTGCAGAGGATTTTTCATTTCATTCATTCATTCATTCATTCATTCATTCATTCATTCATTCATCCCCTGCCTTTCTCTCTAATGGGGACCCAAAGAGTCTTACATCCTTATCCTCTCCTGCATATTCTCCTCACAACAACCCTGTGAGGTAGGACAGGCTGGAAAAGTGCGCTTGGCCCAAGGTCACCCAGCCAGCTTCCATGGCACAAGTGGGGATTTGAATCTGGGTCTCCCAGAGACACTAGTCCGGTGCTCTTAACCCCAAAGGTCTCTAAGGTGCTGCTGGACTTGAATCTTGTTCTCCTGCCGCAGAAGGACACAGCTGTCCTCTGAAACTCGCATGAAGCGGTCTCGTCCAGAGGCAGACGATTGGTCCATCAGCCCAGCACTGTCCCCCATGGCTGGCACTGGTTCTCCAGGGTGGATAGCAGGAATTAACCTAAGAGCTTTTGCCGTGAGAGATGCTGCCAATTCGGCCCAAGATTTCCCCTGCTCACGGGAATCAGGTCACTGGAAGGACTACCCATCTTTCATACTCATCTTTCTGACAGGCTTCCCAGTTTGGTGTAGGGGTTAAGAGCGCGGACTCTAACCTGGGAGAACCGGGTTTGATTCCCTGTATGCAGCTGCTGGTGTGACCTTGGGTCAGTCACAAGTTCTCTCAGAGCTGCTCTCTCAAGAGCAGTCCTTGAAAGAGCTCTCTCAGCCCCACCTTCCTCACAGGGTGTCTGTTGTGGGGAGGGGAAGGGAAGGAGATTGTAAGCCGCTCTGAGACTCCTTCGGGTAGTGAAGGGCAGGGTATAAATCCAATCTCCTCCTCCTCCTCTTCTTCACTACAGTTTGGTGTAGTGGTTAAGTATGCGGACTCTAATCTGGGAGAATGAGGTTTGATTCCAAAAACTCCTCCACTTGCAGCTGCCGGATGACCTTGAGCAAGCCACAGTTCTGTCAGAGCTGTTCTTGAAGAAGCAGTTCTTGAAAGAGCTCTCTCAGCCCCACCTACCTCACAGGGTGTCTGTTGTGGGGAGTGGAGGGGAAAGGAGTTTGTAAGCCGCTCTGAGACTTCGAGTGAAGGACGGGGTATAAATCCAATCTCCTCCTCCTCCTCTTTTTCTTCTTCCCATGCCTTTTTGTGACATAGCAGCAGGCAGAAATCCAGCTGGCAAAGTTTTTGCTCACTTTGTGATGTTTGCCTGTTGTCCTTTCGCCAGTCATTCAGGCATGAGGAGTCCTGAGAGCCCTTCTGGGTTTAAAAACTAAGAAAGGTGTTCGGGGAAATAATTTCTTTAAAGGCCAGATGCTTTCCCCCTTTTCCAAGATCTATCAGTGAGGAATTTTAGAAAAACTCACTGCCAAAGCTTTTTGCTAGGAAAGCAAGGCAGATAATTTACGAATGATTCATTCTGATTCCAGCGCATTGGACTGCCCGGTAAGCTGGCATGTTTTAACTGGCACAGAGTACACCTTGTAAACAAGGCAGGCAGGCTCTGATAACTCAGAGGAAGCTTTAAATCTAGTGCTAGACATAACTTTTTCCTGACTCTTGCTTACAGAACATTTTGAAGGACATAATGAGATGCCCATGTCTCTACTGGGTGATCCCGTCCTGGGAGCCTAAAGGCCGTGAGGTTAATTTGGAGTGAGCGCTGGACGAAAGGTCAGGAACAGGTAATTGGAACAGGAACAGAAACTAGTTATCAGTATAATCAATCTACCTCGTGCTCATCCACTAAAGGAGAGGATATTGGCTCTTTACCTCAGCGAGCTGAGAAGGAACCACATTTCTCTCTTACAAAAGGCCAGAGCTTAAGTACTGTAGTAGGTGAAACAAGTTCCAGTTTGTCAAATAAGTGATTGAATTTGTTCATGATGATGATGAAAAAGAAGAGGAGGAGGAGGAGATGATGGGATTTATACCCTGCCCTTCACTACCCAGAGGAGTATCAAAAGCGGCTTACAATCTCCTTTCTTCCCCCTCCCCCCCACAACAGACGCCCTGTGAGGCAGGTGGGTCTGAGAGAGCTCTCTCAAGGACCGCCCTTGAGAGAACACCTCTGAAAGAACTTGTGACTGACCCAAGGTCACACCAGCAGCTGCATGTGGAGGAGTGGGGAATCAAACCCGGTTCTCCCAGACCAGAGTTCATGTTCCTATCCACTGCCGTTTCCACTGACTAACTCACATACAAATTTTGAATCCAGTTGGACGCAAAAGTTTGTTCAACTGCTTCAGACCCACATGGGTAGGGGGAGCCCTAGGGAATGCCAGCCTCCAGGTGGGGCCTGGAGATCCCTTAGAATTACAGTTTATCTCCTGATGATAGAGATCAATTTCCTGGAAACAAAAAGGGATGCTCTGGAGGGTGGACTCTATGGCACTGTACCCCACTGAGGTCCCTGTCCTCCCCAGGCTCCACCCTCAAATCTCAACCTAGATCTGGCCACCTTAGCCCCCACACCATCCCAGTGATCAGGGAGGCCTAGCAACCCCTAGACGCCCTCACCACAATGCAGCAGACAAAGTCCTGGCCAAAGGATCTCAAGGGTTTCCACAAGGAAGGAAAGGCAGGCTTCAAGGAGCTCTGAGTGTCTGGGCCGCGCGTCAAAAGAGCAGCTCCGTTTCCACTTCTCGGCCCCCCACGAACTCTCTCCCCGTCCCGCTTTGTCCAATTCCAGCGGCTCCCATCGTAATCTCAGCTCTGGCGGATACGGAGGGAAACAGATGCTTCCTCCTGCCACAGCCCCCCTCGCTCTTCCCAAGAACCACAAACAGAAAATTTCCTCTGCAGTCCATTACCGGAATCAGACACCGTTTAGGGGATGCGAGTGGGAATCCTGCAAGCTGCCGTACACCCCTGCTCGACGGTGCGCCCCTCTGGATACCCCAGCAGGGGTCTCAATCCCACCTGATGCCCGACAGGGGGTGACTCCTAAATGGCAAGGTGCCCACCGCCCGCTGCTTTGGCGCAAGAGGGCATTTTGGCCCCCCTGGCAGAGCGCCCACTCCATATCTCGCTAGCTGGCTGGCATCACAGTGGGAACCCCTGAGAAGCCTGTTCCCATCGCCTCTTGCCAGTTTGGGGCCATGCTTCACAAAGGAAGGTGGAGACCAGCTGAGGGGAAACGGGGGCAGAAGCCGGTGCCAAGCAGCTTGTGACTGAGCCAAGGCCCCGGCGATCACTTCGGCCTCCTAACCCAGACGACCACTTCCTGCATCACTGCAGTTACGATCCTAGGGTTGCCAGCTCCAGGCTGGGAAATTCCTGGAGACTTGGGGGTGGAGCAGCCCTGTAATTAGGGATGTTTTGGGGAGGGGGGCTTGGGGGGGCCACTGCTACTTAAATAAAAGTTAATTACATCAATTAGTTTGGGGCCAGCCTGGGAGGGAGGGTCCCGGAAGAAATGCTAGGGGGCCGGGCCCCATGGCCCCCTTGTTACCAACGGGCCTGGGGTGAAGTCTGGAGAGGGTCAGCGTTGGGGAGAGGGGGAACCTCACTGGGATATATCACGTCAGGTTGCCATCCTCTGGGGAGGTCACCTGGAGATCTCCCGCTATTACAACTGATCTCCAGATGACAGAGATTGGTCCCCCTGGAGAAAATGGCTGCCTTGAAGGGTGGACTCTGTGGCATTGTGCCCCACTGAGGTCACCATCCTCCCCAAACCTCATCCTCCTCAGGCTGTATCCCCCCCAAATCTCCAGGTATTTCCCACCCAGAGCTGGCAACCCTAAATTATAATGCCATACAGTCCATCCTCCAAAGCAGCGTTTTTCTTCAGATAGGGTTTCCAGCTCTGGGTTGGGAAATACCTGGAGACTTTGGGGGTGGAGAAGAAGAGGAGGAGGAGGAGATTGGATTTAGACCCCGCCCTTCACCACCCGAAGGAATCTCAGAGTGGCTTACAAATTCCTTTCCCTTCCCCTCCCCACAACAGACACCCTGTGAGGTGGGTGGGGCTGAGAGAGTTCTTCCGAGGACTGCTCCTGAGAGAACAGCTCTGAGAGAACTTGTGACTGACCCAAGGTCACCCAGCTGGCTGCATGTAGAGGAGTGGGGAATCAAACCCGGTTCTCCCAGATTAGAATCCACACTCCTAACCACTACACCAAACTGGCCTGAGGAGGGTGGGCTTTGGGAAGGGGAGGGACTTCAATTGGGATCTAATGCCGTAGAGTCCACCTTCCAAAGCAGCCGTTTTCTCCAGGGGAATTAATCTCTGTCGCCTGGAGATCAGTTGCAATCCCAGGGGATCTCCAGCCACCACCTGGAGGTTGACATCACTGTCTCCAGAGGAACTGATCCCTGCCATCCAGAGATTAGTCGTAATTCCAGGAGAACCCCAGGCCCCACCTGGAGGTTGGCAAGCCTGCTTTGCCCTTGAGAGGCATGGGAGGAATCAGGCACACACCACAGTCGCTGCTTTGCCAACTCAGCGCCTAGGGGAAAAGGTGCTGCACCTGTTTGCTCACAAGCGGTATCAAAGGCCAGCCTGAAGTCTGATGGGAAGGCACCAGCCACAGCCACCGGGGTGGAGCTGAGCCCGCCTGGCCAGTGCCCGGATGAGGGAGCCCCTGGGAACCTGATCTGTGTCACCTTGAGTCCTGGAGGGAAGCGGAGCTGAGGAGAGACGCGATTAATCAATAAAAATATGAAATTCTGCACAGTGCAGAGAAAAGGAGATGGAGGGAATATTGCCTCCTGTAACACTAGAAGCCATGAAATTGCAGGGCAGCAGGCTCAGAACAGAGAGGAAGAAGCACTTCTTCACGCCATGCGAAAGAACATCAGAAGAGCCTTGTCAGAACTCGGAAGCTAAGCAGGGTTGACTCCAGCAAGTATTTGGATGGGAGACCTCCTTGGAATAGCAGAGGCAGGAGGCGGGGGCAGGCTTTGTTCAGCCACCTCTCTGAATATTCTTCAGGCCCCTAGTAGGGGGTCAGTCACCAGAGGTCACCATGACTTCCAGGTGCACACCACTACCCCCCATGCACATACCCCCCATGCACCATGCACCAAAAAAAGAGATAAGAACCCTGTTGGTTCAGACTGGTGGTCCATCTAGTCCAGCATCCTGTCTCACACAGTGGCCTCAGCCAGTTCCTCTGGAGGGCCAACAGACAGGGCAGAGAGGCCGAGGCCTTCCCCTCATAAGAACACAAGAAGAGCCCTGCTGGGTCAGACCAGTGAGGGTCCACCTAGTCCAGCATCCTGTCTCACACAGTGGCCTCAACCAGTTCCTCTGGAGGGCCAACAGACAGGGCAGAGAGGCCGAGGCCTTCCCCTCATAAGGACATCAGAAGAGCCCTGCTGGATCAGACCAGTGAGGGTCCACCTAGTCCAGCATCCCGTCTCACACAGTGGCCTCAGCCAGTTCCTCTGGAGGGCCAATGACAGGGCAGAGAGGCCGAGGCCTTCCCCTGAGAAGAACAAGAGCCCTGCTGGATCAGACCAGTGAGGGTCCATCCAGTCCAGCATCCTGTCTCACACAGCAGCCTAAACCAGTTCCTCTGGAGGGTCAGCAACAGGGCAGAGAGGCCGAGGCCTTCCCCTGATAAGGACACCAGAAGAGCCCTGCTGGGTCAGACCAGTGAGGGTCCATCTAGTCCAGCATCCCGTCTCACATAGCGACCAACCCGTTCTTTTGGAGGGCAACAACAGGGCAGAGAGGCCGAGGCCTTCCCCCGACATTGCCTCCTGGCTCTTGGATTCAGAGGCTTAGTGCCCCTGAATGTGGAGGTTCCCTTCAGTCACCATGGCCAGTAGCCACTGATAGACTTTATCCTCTGTAAATCTATCTAATCGCTCTTCCAAGCTGTTTGTTCCTGTGGCCATCACGACATTCTCTGGCACGCAGCGAATTCCATATTTAAAATGCACGTCTGCCTGCTTCAGCGATGCACAGAATTCTGTGTAGATAAGCCAAGAAAAAAAAATGCCTGTTTTTGTGTTTCGGACCCTCAGAAGAGTCCCACGCGAGTGAAAAGGTTGCATTTTACCCGCCGGCTCTCCTGTCTCAGAAGGAATTATCTTGTTTGCACTAGTTCGTGGAACAGACAGCAGGACCTGAGGGCTTCAGATAGCTCTGGGGGGTGGGGGGGGAACAGACCTTCCATGTTCAGAAGAAGTCTATCTTTGAATAGTAGGGGGGAGGCTTTTGCCCCTGCTGGTCCTTCAGGGGCATCCAGTGGCCTGTTTGGGAAACAAGGTGTTAAACTAGAGGGGTCTTTGGTCTGGTCCAATTTCTTATATCCTTATATTTGATGGGCAGCACCTACACCAATGGCCTAGAAACAGTAATCTCAATAATATTAAATTCAAGAAAACTCGCTTATTGGCCCAGGAACTAGGGTTGCCAGCCTCCAGGTGAGGCCTGAAGTTCTCCTGTAATCACAAGTAGTCTCCAGACTGCTAGGGTTGCCACCTCTGAGTTGGGAAATACCTGGAGATTTGGGGGTGGAGCCTGAGTTTAGGAAAGGGAGGGACCTCAGCAGGGCATGACGGCAGAATCCACCCTCCAAAGCAGTCGTTTTCTCCAGCTGAACCTATTTCTGTCGCCTGGAGACCAGTTGTGATCCCAGGAGATCTCCAGCCACCACCTGGAGATTGGCAAGCCCACTAGACTCCAGAGGTCATTTCTCCTCCAGGGGGAAAAAAAGGACAGCTTCAGAGTTCGGTCCCAAGATCTGAGCCAGGTGTTTAAGAGCTTCACAAACAGGCTGAAAAATTGCAGATACGGAACCTGGAATTCAGTTTCTCTCACTCCAGATGTGCGGCCGTTCCTCACGACTGTGGCGGTGCGCAGAAATAGAACATTAGTCCAACGGCACCTTACAGATTAACAGCATCTCTTCCAGCGTAAACTGAGTCAGCGCCCACTTAGCAGCTGCATGTGAAAACAGGCAGGCTGCACATTTATTACACGTCTAAATGGAGTGAGCTCTGACTCACAAATGCTTAAGTGAAGGGGGGGGGCTTTATTAGTCTTTAATAGGGTTTGCCAACCTCCAGGTGGCACCTGGATACCCCCTGCTATTACACCCGACCTCCAGATGACCAAGATCCATTTCCCTGGAGTAAAGAGCAAGAGTCCAGTAGCCCCTTAAAGACTAACAACATTTGGGGCAGGGTAGGAGCTGTCATGAGACACTGCTCACGTCTTCAGATAGATCAAGATGGGTCAAGCCATGTTACTCTGTCTGTAGCACGCGGAAAAGAGCAAGAGTCCAGTAGCACCTTGAAGACTAACAAAAATTGTGGCAGGGGAGGAGCTTTCGTGAGTCACTGCTCACTGCTTCAGATATCACAAAAGCTCATATTAGCCTTTAAGGTGCTCCTGGATTTTTATTCTTTTCTACTGCTGCAGGCAGACTGACATGGCTACCCATCTCGATCTATCTCCCTGGAGAAAATGGCTGCCTTGGAGGAGAGAATAGGGCTGCCAGCAATGCTCCCTCTGAGCCGTGGAGTCTTGTGAGCAAAAATTCTACTTTGTGAGCTACTGGCACGAAAGTTGTGAGCGAGCGATTTGGCTGCTGGGTTGGAAAACACTTGGAGACTTTGGGGGTGGATCCAGGAGAGGGCGGGGTTAGGGGAGGGACCTCAGCATGATATAATGCCATAGGGTCCACCCTTCAAAGCAGCTACTTTCTCCAGGGAAAGTGTTCTTTGTCAGCTGGAGATTAGTCGTAAAAGCGAGATATCTCCTGGCCCAACCTGGAGCCTGGCAACCCCTAGTGCTGAGGTCCCTCCCCTCCCAAACCCCGCCCTCTCCATGCTCCACCACTCTCCAAATCTCCAGGTATTTCTCAACCCAGAGGTGGCAACCCTAGGAATCTGGAGATCACTTGGGATTCCAGGAGAACTTCAGGGCCCACCTGGAAGTTGGCAGCCGTACTTTTCAGAAGCCGCCACTGGAGGTTTTTTTTATTATTTTGCATTGCTCTCTGCATATCCTCAGAGGCACTCCTGATTTTTTTTTTTTTAACTTCGTGAGCGCTGCGGCATAGAAATTTGGTCCCGCTGAACCCCAGCGAGCTTGCGAAGGCAGACTGAGGGACAACGAATCACAGCCACGACGGCAACGCAAGCCCTCGGTGTTACCGGAAGAACTACAACTCCCAAGGTCCTGCGCTGGACGCAGCTTTGAATCGGAAGAGGCGGTGATTGGAGGGCGGGAGGTGACGTCGCCGCGCGCGACTAAAAAAGCACCGGCAGCGCCAGAGAATCGGTGAGATCCGGGAAGGAATTTCTAGGTGGGGTTTTGAGCGTGGAGCGGTGGCTGGAGGGAGTCTGGGAGGGCGATGCCCGGGGGTTGCAGAGGAAAGTGGGCAAACAATTGGTAAAAGTGGCATGGAAGAAAAAGAATGCGTGCTTTTGCAATTGCACGAAAAATGGATGCAGAGGGTGGCGTGGCATTAGGAAGTGGGCGGGCGGATTCCGCACACACCCACACCCGGCTAGCCTTGTACTGTTTAGCTGTATTGCAGACACAGCCCGAAGAAGTTCATCAAAGGAAAGCTTTACCGGTTGAATTTCTGTTAGCGGATTGCTAAGTGTTAGTGCCACAAAAGGCCTCTCTGATGCTCCTTAGCAAAGAGATCACACATGAAACTGCCTTATACTGAATCAGACCCTTGGTCCTTCAGATTAAATATGCTCAGACGGGCAGCGGTTCTCCAGGGTCTCAGGCGGAGGTCTGTCACATCGCCTACTGCCAGATCGTTTAACCGGAGATACTAGGGATTGAACCTGGGACCCAGCTCCCTAGCCAGAAATTTTTGGTTGGTGGGGCAGAGGCTGGGGTGCGGGGAACTGAAGAAGTGTGCTTGCACATGGAAGCTTACCCAATGAATAAAACTTTGTTGGTCTTAAAGGTGCCACTGGACTCGAACTTTGTTCTGCTGCTTCAGACCAACACAGCTACCCCGCCTGAATCCATTTCTGGGACAGTGATGCTCTGGTGTTTAGGGGGCAACAGTGGGAGGGCCTGTGGCGTTCTGGCCCCACTGGTGGACCTCCTGATGGCACCCGGCTTTTGGCCACAGTGACACAGAGTGTTGGACTGGATGGGCCATTGGCCTGATCCAACATTGGCTTCTCTTATGTCCTTATGAGAGCCAGTTTGGTGTAGTGGTTAGGAACGTAGACTCTAATCTGGGCGAACCAGGGTTGATTCCTCACTCCTCCACATGCAGCCAGCTGGGTGACCTTGGGTCAGTCACAGTTCTCTCAGAGCTGTTCTCTCAAGAGCAGTCCTGGAGAGAGCTCTCTCAGCCCCACCTGCCTCACAGGGTGTCTGTTGTGGGGAGGGGGAGGGGAAAGGAGATTGTAAGCCGCTCTGAGACTCCTTCGGGTAGTCAAGGACAGGGTATAAATCCAATCTCTTCTCTTCCTCTTCTTATGTGATGACAAATGCCACTTTGTGCCGATCGAGAGTGTCCCCAAACTCTGGTTTTATCTTCTTCCCCAGATTCAACACCATGACAAAGCTACTGCAGTGGCTCTTCACGTTGGCTCTTCTAGGTGGCACCTGGGCAACCCTAACCCTGAACCTTCTGGGGCTCAACCCGCTGCCCCCGCCCGTGTACCAAGTACTGTGGCTGCTGCCCACCTACCTGCTGGTGACGTTTGGCTGCTACTCTCTAGGCGTCATTGGGTACCGCTTGGCCACTTTCAATGACTGTGAGGAGGCAGCGCGGGAGCTGCAGGCGCAGATCCAGGAAGCCCGGGATGACCTCACCCGGCGTGGCATGAAGTTCTGATCCTGGCTGCAAAGGACTGGCGCCCTGGAAGCGGTTGCGGCGGGGAGGGGGTGGATTCTCCCTGGACTGATAATTGAAATTGGTTGAACTCTGTCATTGTCCAAAGGAGTCTTTGTACTTTAACGATATTTACTATGTATATAGCATTTTCGGCGTTCCAAGCTGACCACAGTCTTGCAGTGTAATTCTATATTGTTCTTTCTACATAATGGATTTGGAGAGGTCGCTTGGTGGTTGGGGTATATGGTGACGGCCCCATGGGGATTGAATAGGCATGCGTAGTCCATCCAGGGAAGCCGATGGGCAGTCGGTTCAAGGTAGTCAAAAGGAAATACTACTTTACATGGCAGGGGGAATTCACTAACAGAGGGTGTCGTGTTTATTCCCAACAGCTTTAACAGGGGATTAAGTAGAATCATGGTGGATAGGTCTGTCAGTGGCTACTAGCCATGGTGACTGAGGGGAACCTCCACATTCAGAGGTTCTAAGCCTCTGAATCTCAGAGCCAGGAGGCAACATCAGGAGAAGGCCTCAGCCTCTCTGCCCTGTTGTTGGCCCTCCAGAGGAACTGGTTGGGGCCACTGTGTGAGACAGGATGCTGGACTAGGTGGACCCTCACTGGTCTGACCCAGCAGGGCTCTTCTGATGTTCCTATGAGGAGAAGGCCTCGGCCTCTCGGCCTTGTTGTTGGCCCTTCAGAAGAACTGGTTGAGGCTGCAGTGTGAGACGGGATGCTGGACTAGATGGACCCTCACTGGTCTGATCCAGCAGGGCTATGCTGATGTTCTTGTGAGGGGAAGGCCTTGGCCTCTCTGCCCTGTTGTTGGTCCTCCAGAGGAACTGGTTGAGGCCACTGTATGAGACACAATGCTGGACTAGAGGGACCCTCACTGGTCTGATCCAGCAGGGCTCTTCTGATGTCCTTATGAGGGGAAGGCCTTAGCCTCTCTGCCCTCTTGTTGGCCCTCCAGAGGAACTGGCTGAGGCCACTGTGTGAGACAAGATGCTGGGCTAGATGGACCCTCACTGGTCTGATCCGGCAGAGCTCTTCTGACGTAGTTGGAAGTCTTATTATTTCTTTAACTTTATATCCTGCCTTTCTCCACAGTGGGGGACCCAAAGCAGCTTACGTCTTTCTCCTCTCTGCTCTCTGCCATTTATCTTCACAACATCCCTATGAGGTAGGTTAGGCTGCGATTGTGTGACTGGCCTAGCTTCCACGGCAGAGTGGGGATTCAAACATAGATCTCCCGGATCCTAGATCGAGACTCTACCCACTACTGGCTGTCACCGATCCATATCTTCTCACTGCCTTCCTGGAAAGGAGAATCACACAGCCTTGTTTATGAGAACCCGATGTAGAATGTAGCTCAGTGTTCTAGAATCCAAATGTTTTAAGAGCTGCACCTTTCAGTACTTTGGTCATGCACCCTTAATAGCCACATAAGTTTTGGTTGAGCCGTATCCCTGACCTGGGTAGCCCAGCCTAGCCTGATCACGTCAGACTGCGGAAGTTAAGCAGGGTTGGCCCTGGTTAGTACTTGGATGGGAGACCACCAGGGAAGTCCAGGGTTGCTGCGCAGAGGCAGGCAACCGCAAACCACCTCTGAATGTCTCTTGCCTTGAAAACCCCACGAGGGGTCGGCAGAAGTCAGCTGCAACTTGTCAGCACACGCACACGCACTCTCCCCCCCCCCAGCATATTTTCCATGCCATTTCTGCATTCCATCCTTTGGTCAAATTCCCGTGCGACCAAGAAACTGAACTGTGGGGTGGAGCCAATCAGGTGAAGAGGTGGGGCTACAGGGAGAGGGATGGGATTGGTTCTCCGCTGCTTCCTTTGGCTTCAGTGCAACCAAATAAGCAATTTCCAGTCTAAATAGACTGGGGCCCACCCAATGCCTGGAATACCAGTGGCCACCCTTGATATAATGACTCCTTATCTGTTAAACTCTTCACAACCCCCGCCCCCCGACACCATTCCCAACCTCTTGAATTCTGGGCCTATATACCCATTTTACAGATCCGTACAATACAAAGCTGCCCCCTGCTTGTGTAGAGGTGGTTTTCTTCTGGAGAAGCGGTACAAAAATGTCCTAAATAAATAAGGAGGACCTCCCGGTAACGTTAGCATGGTGGAACAGGTTAAATACGATTTTGTGACATTTGCAGATGGGAGAATTCGAACACACTGTTCCCTTGGCGAGAAAATGATGGATTGTGTTGTTTATATCCCGTTTTTCTCCCCACAGTTGGGACTCAAGGCGGTTCAGAACATCGTTCTTAGCCTCCTCCGTTCTGTCACAAAAACCCAGTGAGATAGGCCAGGTTGAGGGTTTGTGACAGGCCCAGGGTCACCCAATGAGCTTCCAGGGTAAAAACAGGGGTTTGAACCCAGGTAGCCCAGTGTAGATCTAGCCCACCCCTATCTGCTACCCCACAGTGTGTGTAGAACATCAGGATAGCTGGATGGTATAAGAGTGAAGAAGAAGAGATTGGATTCATACCCCACCCTTCACTACCCAAGGGAGTCCCAGAGCGGCTTACAAATTCCTTCCCCTCCCCAAAACAGACACCCTGGGAGGTAGGTGGGGCTGAGAGAGCTCTTTTGAGGACTGCCCTTGAGAGAACAGCTCTGAGAGAATTTGTGACTGACCCAAGGTCACTCCAGCAGCTGCCTGTGGAGGAGTGTGGAATCAAACCCAGTTCTCCCAGATTAGAGTCCACGCTCCTAACCACTACACCAAACTGGCTCTCTGCTAGACTAGGAGCTGGGAGACTTGGGTTCAAATTCCCCTTCTGCTATGAAGCTTGCTGGGTGAACTGGGAACATGGCTCAGTGGCAGAACATCTCCTTGGCATGCAGAAGTTCCCAGGTTCAATCCCCAGCATCTCCAGTTAAAAAGGACCAGGTGGTAGGTGATGTGAAAGACCTCAGCCAGAGACCCTGGAGAGCCGCTGCCAGTCTGAGTAGGGGCTGTAGCTCTGTGGAAGAGCTTCTGCTTGGCATGCAGAAGGTCCCAGGTTCAATCCCCGGCATCTCCAGTTAAAAAGGACCAGGCAGTGGGTGATATGAAAGACCCTCTGCCTGACACCCTGGAGAACGGCTGCCAGTCTCAGTAGACAGTTCTGACCTTGATGGACCAAAGATCTGGTTCAGCATCAGGCAGCTTCATGGGTTCATGCATATTCAGTCCCTCTTCAATTAACCTACCTCATAGGGTTGTTATGAGGAACGGAGAACCATGATCGCCATTCCGAGCTCCTGGGTGAAAGGGCGGGACAAAAACTCCATAATTGAATTTGTCCCACAGCTATAAGCAGAGAAGTGGAGGTGTCGATGGTATGTTCCTTTGCAATTCTGGCACTCGACTACAGCTGGCGGGTGGTACCTGGAACCCACGTTGAAACCCGCTGAGAGTTCTCAGAGAGTGGGTGGAGCCAGGTGGGGCTGTTGCCCAGCACAGCTTCTGATTGGCTGTGGAGACAAAAACAACGTCGCTTCAGGGGCAACTGCGGCCCGTGTTGGTTTTACTGCCTGATTTCTCTTTCCTGCTGTATTTTTAAAACGACTCCTCTTCTCCAATGGTCCCTCTAAGCTGTGGAGTCTTGTGAGCAAAAAATCTGCTTTGTGAGCTACTGGAATTAAATCCGTGAGTGAGCAATTTGGCTACTGCATAAATTACTTTGCTTCTACGTCCACTGTTGTTGGGTCCTATGTTTGTAAAACGTAAAAATGCTAATAAAAATAAATAAATAAATAAATAAATAAATAAGGTACTTTGCTTCAGAGCCATCCTTCCTAAGCGAAGAAAAAATGTGTGAGCTAGAGGCTAAATAACTGTGAGCCGGCTCGCACTAACTCAGTTTAGAGGGAACACTGCTTCTTCAGTCAGTTTGGTATAGTGGTTAGGAGCACAGACTCTAATCTGGGAGAACCGGGTTTGATTCCTCACTCCTCCACATGCAGCTGCTGCTGTGACCTTGGGTCAGTCACGAGTTCTCTCAAAGCTGTTCTCTCAAGGGCAGTTCTCGAGAAAGCTCTCTCAGCCCCACCTCCCTCCCAGGGTGTCTGCTGTGGGAAGAGGAAGGGAAAGAACATTGTAAGCTGCTCTGAGACTCCTTCGGGTGGTGAAGGGGGGGGTATAAATCCAATCTCTTCTTCTTCTCCACTTGATTACCCGCATGTTTGTGTGTGGAGGGGCTAACAACAAGGCACAGAGGCCGAGGCTTATCCTCCATGGATCTATCTCATCCCCTTTTCAAGCTGTTTTCACCTGTGGCCATCACTACTTCCTCTGGCGGTGGATTCCACATTTAAAACGCACGTTTTCCTGCTTCAGAGATGCACAGAATTCTTCTATGTAGATGAGCCCAGGAAAAGAATTCCCGTTTTTTGGCGTGTGCTGAACCCACGCAAGTCAACTGGTTGCATTACCTGCTGGCTGTCCTATCTCAGGAGGAATTATCTTGTTTGCACTAGTTCGCAGAACTCAAAACGGCAGGACCTGAGGTCTTCAGAGGGCTCAGAAAATTATGCCCGGTGCGTCAGACTGGGTTTCTGCCCCACCCGGGACCTGCTCTGCCTCTCTCCTCCAGGCCTACTGTGACAGGTTTCTCTCACTGCAACTCCAGGATTTTCTAGATTTCTTTTTTTTAATTAACACCTGCTCGCTTGGAGTGGCAAGGTGAGGGAGCTGGATAATTAGCGGGAACAAGCTAACAAGCCGTTTCCGGGGCGACGGGCAACTTCGAGGAGGGGTGGGCGGGGCTGCCAATTCCCTTGAGGACTGGGCTTCCTAAAGAAGGAGAGAGCTCTGCTTTAAAGCCTGGCTTCCTGAAGCCTAAGAGTGTGGGAGGGAGGAAATTGCGCTCTGCATATGCTCAGAGGGACATCAGCATTACGATTATTCCGCTTTCATCCTGTGCCAAAGCTGGGCCCTCTGGTCCTCTCCCTGACTCTGGTGGTTGTCCAAGACAGGAAATCAAAATGGCGCCTGCCTTCCAAATCTATATTCGATGTGACACGCTAGTGAGGTTATGGCAGTTAGAAGAGTTGGTTTTATACCCCGCTCTTCACCACCCGAAGGAGTCTCGGAGTTGTTTACAATCGCCTTCCCTTCCTCTCCCCACAACACATATCCTGTGAGGACAGTGGGGCCAAGAGAGCTCCTTGGAGGACTGCTCTTGAGAGAACAGCTCTGAGAGAACTTGTGACTGACCCAAGGTCACCCAGCTGGCTGAATGTGGAGAAGTGGGGAATCAAACCCGGTTCTCCAGATTAGAGTCCGCCGCTCTTAACCACTACCACCATGGCTAGCTCTCTCTAGGCTAGGCTAAGCCTGGCGGGGAGTGACCTGGGTTCAGATTCCAGCTCAGCCATAAAGCTCATTGGGACACTGTGGGTCAGTTGCTCTCTCTGCAACCTAACCTATCTCAGAGGGTTGTTAAGGATACAATGGAAGAGGGGAGAACCACGGATCACTGCCCCCGAACTCCTTGGAGGAAGGATGAACTGTGCAGCCAAAATCTGCTCTAAACTAAGGCAGCCGTCTTAGTTTACCTTCAGCAACAGCAACCACCGTCATTACAAAGCCAGTTTGGTGTAGTGGTTAAGTGCGCGAACTCTAATCTGGGAGAACCGAGTTTGATTCCCCACTCCTCCACTTGCAGCCAGCTGGGTGACCTTGGGTCAGTCCCAAGTTCTCTCAGAGCTGAGACTCCATCAAGTAGTGAAGGGCAGAGTATAAATCCAATCTCCTCTTCTTCTTTCCCCAAAGGATGAAAAGGCACCCCAAATAAAAGGCAGAATAATGGGATTCCATGGGCTGAACTGGGAAGCGCTCCAATCGGACTCACGGCAGGTGCTGCTGAAATCACAGCCAGCCTGTGTATTAGATTAGCTCCAAGACCCTCCCTTTCAGCAGGGAAGAGATTATTCCCTTTCAAGATACCAAACACGGCAGCTTGGTGGAAGGTCAGATGTCAAAAGGAAAAACTGCACACCAGTAATCAGTGGGATTCATGGCCATATGTCACTACAGCTTTTTTAAAAAGGAGAATTAGATCAATTGTACAGAGGATGATCCAACATGGCTTCTCTTATGTTCTTATGTCTGGAGCAGTGGTGCTCTGTATTCTTGGTGCTTGGGGGGCAGCAGTAGGAGGGCTTCTGGAGTTCAGGCCCCGCTGGTGGACCTCCTGAGGGCACCTGGGTTTTGGCCACTGTGTGACACAGAGTGCTGGACTGGATGGGCCATTGGCCTGATCCCGCATGGCTTCTCTTATGACAGCAAAAGGGAGCCTCCATTCACAGAGGCAGTCTACCAGATACTGGCAACAAAACAGCAGGGGCAGATAGTTTGCCTTCACACTCTGCATGGGGAGTTTCTCCAACCTGCTACACTTGGGGCTACTGTACGTTAGACTGGGTTGTTTCGGAACATTTGCTTATGCAGAGAACGCCCATTGAATTAAAAAAAAATGATAAGTTTAAAAAAGATGAGAGCTGAACTTTTCTCTCTTCTGCGCCCCGTCTCTATTGGCGTGGAACTTTTCCATTGAAACTGGAACACACACACACACACACCCTTCTCAAATCGCAGGGCTCTGCCTGAGAACTTATTCTCCCTCTCCCAAAATTCTAGAACTCGAGCACATCCAATGAAGCTGATGGGCAGTAGGTTCAGGACAGATATAAGGAAATACTGCTTTACACACAGAGAGTAATTAAGTGTTGAATTTGCTGCCAGATGCAATGATGGCCACAGGAATTAACTGCTTTAAAGGGGGATTAGACACATTCATGGAGGACAGGTCTATCAGTGGCTGACTAAATGGAACCTCCATGTTCAGAGGCAGCAAACCTCTGAATACCAGTGCCAGGAGGCCTCGACTTCTCTCTCCTGTTGTTGGCCCTCCAAAGGAACTGGTTGAGGCCACTGTGTGAGACGGGATGCTGGATTGGATGGACTCTCACTGGGCTGATCCAGCAGGGCTCTTCTGGTGTTCTTATGAGGGGAAGGCCTCGGCCTCTCTGCCCTGTGGTTGGCCCTCCAGAGGAACTGGCTGAGGCCACTATGTGAGACGGGATGGTGGACTGGATGGACCCTCACTGTTCTGACCCAGCAGGGCTCTTCTGATGTTCTTATGAGGGGAAGGCCTCAGCCTCTCTGCCCTGTTGCTGGCCCTCCAGAGGGACTGGTTGAAGCCACTGTGTGAGATGGGATGCTGTACTAGATGGACCCTCACTGTTCTGATCCAGCAGGGCTCTTCTGGTGTTATGAGGGGAAGGCCTCGGCCTCTCTGCCCTGTTGCTGGCCCTCCACAGGAACTGGTTGAGGCCACTGTGTGAGACAGGATGCTGGATTGGATGGACTCTCACTGGGCTGATCCAGCAGGGCTCTTCTGATGTTCTTATGAGGGGAAGGCCTTGGCCTCTCTGTCCTGTTGTTGGCCCTCCAGAGGAACTGGTTGAGGCCACTGTGAGAGACCGGATGCTGGACTAGGTGGACCCTCACTGGTCTGACCCAGCAGGGCTCTTCTGATGTTCTTATGAGGGGAAGGCCTCAGCCTCTCTGCCCTGTTGCTGGCCCTCCAGAGGGACTGGTTGAAGCCACTGTGTGAGATGGGATGCTGTACTAGATGGACCCTCACTGTTCTGATCCAGCAGGGCTCTTCTGGTGTTATGAGGGGAAGGCCTCGGCCTCTCTGCCCTGTTGCTGGCCCTCCACAGGAACTGGTTGAGGCCACTGTGTGAGACAGGATGCTGGATTGGATGGACTCTCACTGGGCTGATCCAGCAGGGCTCTTCTGATGTTCTTATGAGGGGAAGGCCTTGGCCTCTCTGTCCTGTTGTTGGCCCTCCAGAGGAACTGGTTGAGGCCACTGTGAGAGACCGGATGCTGGACTAGATGGACCCTCACTGGTCTGATCCAGCAGGGCTCTTCTGGTGTTCTTATGAGGGGAAGGCCTCGGCCTCTCTGCCCTGTTGCTGGCCCTCCAGAGGGACTGGTTGAAGCCACTGTGTGAGATGGGATGCTGTACTAGATGGACCCTCACTGTTCTGATCCAGCAGGGCTCTTCTGGTGTTATGAGGGGAAGGCCTCGGCCTCTCTGCCCTGTTGCTGGCCCTCCACAGGAACTGGTTGAGGCCACTGTGTGAGACAGGATGCTGGATTGGATGGACTCTCACTGGGCTGATCCAGCAGGGCTCTTCTGATGTTCTTATGAGGGGAAGGCCTTGGCCTCTCTGTCCTGTTGTTGGCCCTCCAGAGGAACTGGTTGAGGCCACTGTGAGAGACCGGATGCTGGACTAGGTGGACCCTCACTGGTCTGACCCAGCAGGGCTCTTCTGATGTTCTTATGAGGGGAAGGCCTCAGCCTCTCTGCCCTGTTGCTGGCCCTCCAGAGGGACTGGTTGAAGCCACTGTGTGAGATGGGATGCTGTACTAGATGGACCCTCACTGTTCTGATCCAGCAGGGCTCTTCTGGTGTTATGAGGGGAAGGCCTCGGCCTCTCTGCCCTGTTGCTGGCCCTCCACAGGAACTGGTTGAGGCCACTGTGTGAGACAGGATGCTGGATTGGATGGACTCTCACTGGGCTGATCCAGCAGGGCTCTTCTGATGTTCTTATGAGGGGAAGGCCTTGGCCTCTCTGTCCTGTTGTTGGCCCTCCAGAGGAACTGGTTGAGGCCACTGTGAGAGACCGGATGCTGGACTAGGTGGACCCTCACTGGTCTGATCCAGCAGGGCTCTTCTGATGTTCTTATGAGGGGAAGGCCTCGGCCTCTCTGCCCTGTTGTTGGCCCTCCAGAGGAACTGGTTGAGGCCACTGTGAGAGACCGGATGCTGGACTAGGTGGACCCTCACTGGTCTGATCCAGCAGGGCTCTTCTGACGTTCTTATGAGGGGAAGATCTCAGCCTTTGTGCCCTGCTGTAGGCCCTCCAGAGGAACTGGCTGATGCCACTGTGTGAGACAGGATGCTGGGCTAGATGGACCCTAACTGGTCTGATCCAGCAGGGCTCTTCTGAAGTTCTTATGCCACCTTAGTCCCCTGGCCACCTGAAACAGGTCCGGCTGAAACAATGCTTTGATCCGGTCCCGCAACGTACCTCGTCCTTTCAGGTCTCCAAAGCAGCTCATTTATCCACCAAAACTGCTTGCAACAAGTAAAGAACCAACTAAGAGAACCAACTTAAAAAAAAAAACTCAATAAACCTCTTGGATATAAACCCAGTTCTATTTAATCCAAGGCACACTGGTAAAAAAAGAAAACATTAAAAAAATAATAATGCATTGCAGCGGGAAACACCCCCCCCCCCCCAAAGTGGAATTGCACCATGAAGTCCTTCATTTGGAGCTGGGAGAGACCCAGGCTCTCAGCCTGCGGCCTGGAGACTGAGGAAGGAAGAGGGACAGCTAGGGGCTGAGAGGAGAAGAGGGAGAGAGAAAACAGTCCAAAAGCAGGGATGTGGGACACTTAACGCCACACCCAGATGCCCTGCTTTGGCAGCAGAAACGCAGGCCACAGAGAGGGGAGGCAAGACACGGCGTTTTCTAAGCCATTCCTCCATCCGTTACTGTACCAGATCCAGGCAGATCGGTAGAAGTCTTCCAGGGTATCATTCCGGGCCTTCCATTTTTACAGCTGCCACTCGGACCACGGTGGCATGACTTATGAGGCACTGACGGCAACTGGGTGTTTCACGGGCCTAGTAGGCCTTGAGCCTCCAGAGACCCAGGAGACTGTCCGTGGGAGGTAGGGGCCTTCTTCCATTCCTCGGCCAGCGCTGACGGCACTCGTGGGTCCTCGGGCCTGGGTCTTCAGGCTTGCAGCAGCTTATAGGGTCTGTTGGGGTCTGGAGGGAAGCGCCAGAAAAGCCAGAAGCGAACAGTGCTGGTGACGATGCCCGGTACGTTGGGGATCTGGAGAAGGGAAAGAAGAAGAGAAGAGATTGGATTTATACCCCACCCTTCACTCGTAGCCTCAGAGCGGCTTACAGACTCCTTTCCTTTCCCCTCCCCACAACAGACACCCTCTGAGGTAGGCAAGGCTGAGAGAGCTCAGAGAGAGCTCTTTCCCAAGCTGTCCTTGAGAGAACAGCTGGTCCAGAGCTATGGCTTGCCCAAGATCATCCAGCAGCTGCCAAGTGGAGGAGTGGGGAATCAAACCCGGCTCTCCCAGATTAGAGTCCGCGCGCACTTAACCACTACACCAAACTGGCCAGGGGTGTGGGGTAGTGTAGGGTGAAGGGCATACAAAGGAAGGGGTGAAAAGAGAATCTACGAACACGTCAGGCGCCCCTTCCGTCCGATCTCTCTCCGCCAGGGGCGCTTTATCGGCTTCTCTTTAATTAATTGAAATCAATGGCGCAGGGTTCGTTGGAGGTCGCGGGTGGAAAGTGGGCACCATTCCTCATAAACCGTGCCCCCCCACCCCCGGGTAATGCACTCACACTGAAAGGCAAAGGGACTCACGGCAATATAGAGATCCTGAAGCAGAAGTCCATAGAGCGTCCAGCTGGCCGAGGCCAGGAAGGTCGTGACGGTCAGAGGGAAGGAGATGCATTGCGTGGACCGGGTCCTGACGATCTTGGCCTGAGAAGATGTGGAGAAATGGGGCAAAGAGAATCGGGGCAAAGGCAAAGTTAATTCACAGACCACCCCCCCCCCCCAATCTGAATAGAGATGAACATCCCTACAAGGAGGCAGGGGCTGGGGAGAACACAGGAATGAGGCTTGGGAGGTCAAATTAGGCCAGAAAGAGATCTAAGAAGAAGAGGAGATTGGCTATATACCCCGCCCTTCACTCACGTCTCAGATAGCGGTGTACATTCAGCTACAGCCGAACCAGAAAAATACCTGAAAAATACCTTGTCAGTATCTTTCGGGTATCACATAATCTGTATTCGGGTATCACATAATCTGTGATCTGTATTCGGCTACTGGTATAGCTGAACCCAAAAAAGCCGTAATTATCTGGCTTTTGGGGGGGGTCATTTTGCTATACCGAAAAAGGTCTCACTAAACCGAACAGCCGCCAGTCAGCTGTTGGGCTTAAATGCCTTTCTTTCCCTCCCCGATGTCGTGAGGGAAAGAAAGGCATTGTAAACACACCTGCTTCCCTTCACAATCTTTTCCAGGCATCCCGCAGCTGCAGGGGACCTGGAGAAGAAAAAGAAGAGGAGGGGAAGAGATTGGATTTATACCCCGCTCTTCACTTGTAGCCTCAGAGCGGCTTACAAACTCCTTTCCCTTCCCCTCCCCACAACAGACACCCTCTGAGGTAGGTGGGGCTGAGAGAGCTCTTTCCCAAGCTGTCCTTGAGAGAACAGCTCTGACAGAACTATGGCTTGCCCAAGGTCATCTAGCAGGTGCAAGTGGAGGAGTGGGGAATCAAACCCGGTTCTCCCAGTTTAGAGTCCGCGCACTTAACCACTACACCAAACTAGCTTTCTCAGGAAGGGAAGCAGGCATGTTTGCCTGGCTGCCCTCCGTCTCCCCAGCCAGCCTACCAAGGTGCGCAGGCTGGGAAGACAGAAGAGGACAGCCAGGCAAACATGCCCCATTCCTTCCCTGAGCCTCTCTGCTATTGCAGAGAAGTCCGGGGAAGGGGGGGACATGTTTAAATGCCTTTCTTTCCCTCCCTGCGATCGAGGAGGGAAAGAAAGGCATTGTAAACATGCCAAGGTTCCCTGCCTGACCTTCTCCAGCTACAATCTACCAGCTAGAGAAGGGAAGGCAGAGAGCCAGGCTTTCCCTTGTCAATTTCACTTCCAGCTGACTGGCTGGGAGTGAAATTGACAGGGAAATCTGTTGGGGCTACCAGAGGGAAAGAAGGCATTCTAACATTCAGGAATACCAAATATAGCCTCGATCCAAATACCTTACCGGTATTTTACCGGGGAAATTCAGCATTTAGTAATAATTTTTCGGGTCTGAGTTACCCAAAGCCGAAAAATAGCAGCATGGTTGGGGTTTTTTGCACGCCCCTAGTCTCAGAGCGGCTTACAACCTCCTTTCCCTTCCCCACAACAGGGATTCTGGGAGCACAATCTAGGGTGCATGATGGTTAACTAAGAGCAGGCGCTTAACAGGTGTCGTCACCACGACCCCATATGAACCGGGGGGCCCTGGAAGAGACTCAACGGAGACCTCCAGTGAACACTTTCATGGCTCCTTGGGAGGAGTGGTCCAGCTACCCGTCTGCCCGCCAATTATCTATTTCCCGCACTGGAAAAGATCCTGTCGAGCGCAGCGGTAACTTGCCAGGTCAACCAGCGGCGAGAGGTACATGGTGATGGTGAAGAGACTGCAGAAGAGTCCCAGGCGGGCCAGGCGGGTCGAGACATCCGGGACAAGCAGGTTGAAATAGCAGTAGCCGAGGAGAAGCACCGCCAAGAAGCCCGTGGTCTTCAACAGTACGGCCCGCTAAGCAGAGGGGGTGGGTGGGAAATAAGGAGACGTGAATTCAGAAGCCACGGCGATCTCCGGAGACAGTCAACAGCGTCCAATGCGATGCCGTGGGCGGAACCAGGTTCTCAATGAAGTCACGCTGAGTTTCGTAAGACTGGGGCGGACGTTAAGAGTATCATACTAGGATTAAACACACACACACACGGCCAATATTTCCAGAAGTTCTCCACCCTTCCTTTTCGGTCCCTAACAAATTCACCTCTTCAGTTCGCCAGCCAGAATTTCCAGACTTCTCCTTGCAGTCACATTGAGTTCCAGATCAGACATGTCAAATATACGGCCCAGAGGCCACAACCGGCCCATCCAGGGCTCTTATCCGGCCTGCAAACAACTGGAGGGAAACCAGCCTAAATGTGGACTGGAAGGGCCTATATTAGGGTATTACACCCCCTGCGGAGGTCCCTCCTTTCCCCAAAAGCAGGACCACCCCAAGATCCCCCACCGCAGGTCTTCAGGGATTGCCAAACCCAGAGTTGGCAACCATAAGGGGTGAGGAGGGCTGGTTGGACCATGAGCAGTGTTCCCCCCTAAGCTGAGAGCACCGGCCATGAGATCTGCTGAGGAGGGGTCTCGGTCACAGTCAGTGGTAAAATATTTCTGGTACCTGGCATGAATGCTGCCTCGAAGCTGTGGAGTCTTGTGAGCAAACATTCTACTTTGGTGAGCTACTGGCATTAAAGTTGTGAGACGAGCAATTTGGCTGCTGCATAAATCAGTTTGCTCTGGAGCCGTCCTTTCTGAGCTAAGACAAAAATCTGTGAGCCAGAGGCTAAAAATTGTGAGCTAGCTCACACTAACTCGGCTTAGAGGGAACACTGCCTGTGAGGTAGGACCTAAGAGATGCAGACCTAGGAGACGCAGGTTCAAATCCCCACTCGGCACTGGACCTTGCTGAGCGATCTTGGGCTGGCCGGGCCGGCCTGGCCTCTCTCACCAGGCTGTTGTGAGGACAAAACCGTAAGGGACGTCGCGCTAAACTCCATGGAAGAAAGGCGAACTAGAAACACACCAGAGAAACAGTCTGTTATCTATCGATCAGAGAGTCAGAGACATGGCTGGGGGATACGGCATGGACTTCTGCTTTCGTAGCATGCCTCTTTCCAAGTTTCATATGTCAATAAAAAATAAATTAAAAGGGAGAGAGAGAGAGAGAGAGAGAGATGGGGCCCTGCCTGGAGGGTGGAGACGGTCTCGACACGCTTTTGGCCATCACGGCACCTGTTGGGACTCATCCCTTCCGCATGCAAGCACAGGGAAACATGTGTTTCTGCAGGCCTCAGTTCGGCCTCCCGATACAGGTGTGCTCCATACAGGTGTGGGGCACATGTTCCCACAAGCTTCCCTGCAGGTCCGACAGGTGCAAAGGAGAATCCGCTTTCGGGGACCTCCCCTGAGCCTAACTGGTTTGCCCTGCACAGCCAGAGGAAACATTCATTAACTTCTGGAAGTTCTTTTGAGCTCATTTACACCCTTGCCTTTCTCCCCAAAGGGGACCCGGAGCGGCTAACGTTGTTCTCCTCTCCTCCATTTTATCCTCACAACGACCTTGTGAGGTAGCCTGGGTTGAGTGCTGGCCGCAGACAGCTGGCTTCCATGGCAGAGTGGGGATTTGAACCCGGACCTTCCCAGTTCCTCGTCTGACACTCTAACCTCTACCCCAGTCGGGTGTAGTGGTTAGGAGCGCGGACTCTAATCCGGGAGAACCGGGTTGGATTCCCCACTCCTCCACATGCAGCTGTTGGTGTGATGTAGGATCAGTCACAAGTTCTCTCAGGAGCAGTCCTCGAAAGAGCTCTCTCAGCCCCCCCCTACCACACAGGCAGTGTTCCCTCTAAGCTGAGTTGGTGTGAGCAAGCTCACAGTTTTTTAGCCTCCAGCTCACACATTTTTGTCTTAGCTCGGTAAGGATGGCTCCAGAGCAAGCTAATTTATGCAGGAGCCAAATCGCCCGCTCACAACTTTAATGCCAGCAGCTCACAATGTAGAATGTTTGCTCACAAGACTCCACAGCTTAGAGGGAACACTGCTCACAGGGTGTCTGTTGTGGGGAGGGGAGGGGAGAGTGTGAGCCGCTCTGAGACTCCTTCGGGTACTGGAGGGCAGGGTATAAATCCAATCTCTTCTCTCTCTTCTTCTTCTCTCTCCCCAAAGGGGACCCAGAGTGGCTTACGTCGTTCTCCTGTCCTCCATTTTATCCTCGCAACAACCTTGTGAGGTAGGTTGGGCTGAAAGCTAGCCCAAGGTTATCCAACTTGCTTCCATGGCAGAGTGGGAAGTTGAACTGGGCCCAAATCCTCGTCTGACGCTTTAACCCCTACCCCAGTCTTATGAAACTCAGTGTGATTTCAAGGAGAAGTCTGGAAATCTGGCTGGCGAACTGGAGAGGGGAACTGGAGACTGGAAAAGAGAGTGAAGAACTTCTGGAAATATTGAACAGAGAGGAGATTGGATTTATACCCGGCCCTTCATTACCTGAAGGAGTCTCAGAGCGGCTTACGATGTCCTTTCCCTTCTCCTCCCCACAACAGACACCCTGTGAGGCAGGTGGGGCTGAGAGAGCTCTCCCAAGGACTGCCCTTGAGAGGACAGCTCTGAGAGAACTGGTGACTGACCCAGGGTCACACTGGCAGCAGCATGTGGAGAAGGAAGAAGAGATTGGATTTATATCCCGCCCTTCACTACCCGAAGGAGTCTCAGAGCAGTTTACAATCACCTTTCCCTTCCACTCCCAACAGACACCCTGTGAGATAGGTGGGGCTGAGAGAGAGCTTGAGATAACTGCCCTTGAAAGAACAGTTCTGAGAGAACTTGTGACTGACCCAAGGTCACTCCAGCAGCTGCACGTGGAGGAGGAAGAGGAGACTGGATTTATACTCTGCCCTTCACTACCCGAAGGAGTCTCAGAGCAGCTTACAATCTCCTTTCCCACCCCACCCTGGGAGGTAGGTGGGGCTGAGAGAGCTCTCTCCAGAACTGCTCTTGAGAGAACAGCTCCAAGAGAACTTGAGACTGACCCAAGGTCACACTAGCAGCTGCATGTGGAGGAGTGGGAAATCAAACCCGGTTCTCCCAGATTAGAGTCCGCGTTCCAAACCACTACACCAAACTGGCTCTTGACCTGGGGGGAGGATCCTAATCCTCTCTTTTTTAATATCTCCAGCTAAGTGATCCCTATGCCAAAAAAACGGGATGAAAATGTCAAAAATAAACAAATGCAACCATGTCGTTGTTTATTGCCACTTTCTGCCTGCATGGATTTTCAAAGTCCGGGACCTCTCCACAAAAACACAGTGACTCGTGAATAACCTGCTGGTGCTAAGCAAGGGAGTGTGACTAAAACACTCTGCAGTTTATCATCCATGAAGCCATGGACAAGGCCGTTGTTGATTCAAGTTCCCAACCCTCAGTCAACAGCCTCAGAAAGGTGGCCCTGACCGCACAAACAGGAGCTTGGCTCAAACTGCACACGGTACACTGTTACCAGAGCCATACTTCTTCAAAATGCAAAATGGGGAATGGGTCAAACGGGAAACAGCTCCCTGCATGGAGAAAGATAGGGAGATAGGGTTGCCAGGTAACTGGTGGGAGGGTTGAGGGGGGCATCATTTAAGGAGAAATTAAAAAAACAACAGAAGTATATACAGGAAGTGACAGATGGTAGTTCTAGGAATCACTGGAAACTTAATGACAAAACCATAGAGGTTTCTGGCAAATCCTAGACCTACCCTTTGTCACTTCCTATATGAATTTCTGGTAAGGAGAAAGAGCAGTCTCATGCACTTGATTTTTCTCCCACCACCACTCATAGTGGTGGCAGGAAATGGGATTTGGGAGGTGGGGCATGCCTGGCCCCTACTGGGAGAAGAGGTCTGGCTTTCTAGAAAGGGACAAAGAGAAAGGCCTAAAAGAACTGGGTGGTAAACAACTGGGGATCTCCAAAAAGTCATGCAACAACCCAGATGGCTCCTGTCTGGAAACACAACTGCGATTATTGCAGCAGAAATCGGCAAGACAGTCCACAACCACTGGCTGGTTTTTGAAAACGAGCACGGACACTCCCGGCTGCGACTGTTTTCTCAGCTGCTAAATATCAGGTCTACGGGTACAGTTCCAGATTAATCCCCCCGTGTTTGTGGCCTCTTGCACTCTAATGCACAACAAATCTTTGGGTCTGCTGGTGTATTCTGAGACAAATTCAGAGAAAAATAAAGTGTTAATGCTGGAGCAGGATTTAGGGGCAGCAGAAGGAATCCTCCCAAGATCTGGGGCAAGCAAAAACTAACCCCCGACTGTGTTCACGATGCCAAGGCTCATCACATCTTAGGACAGATTTTCACACTCACTGCCAACACCTGGGCATCTCAGTGGCAACTGTAATACTGTCAGATTACAGCTGGGATATTTAATTGGTTCACTGATGAAAGCACGTTTTGGTCAACTGAAAAGCTGACCTGCGTCATCCACCGGCAGACTGTTTACACAAATTATTTTTAAACACAAGGCCTTGTAAAAATTGCAGGCGGCGAGCACCCTTAGAAGAGGCATTATTCCCCTTTTCATGGAGGAGGGAATGCCTCTTCTATAAAAAAAGGCAGGCATTCCCCAGTCTCTCACACACAGGAGGGAATGCCTCTTCTAACATGATCTTAGAGGAGGCATTCCCCATTCTCTCACACTCAGGAGGGAATACCTGTTCCAATATTATCTTAAAGGAGGCATTCCCCATTCTCTTCCACGCAGGAGTGAATGCCTCTTCTAATACTATCTTAAAAGGAGGCATTCCCCTTACTCTCACACACCGGACAGAATGCCACTTCTAAGAAGATGTTGGCTACAATGCATGGGTACATATCTAAGAACGACATGGGTTTGGCCACCCTCCCCACATACCTTCTCCGGACTGAAATAGAAGTAGACAAGGATGTACAGAGTCTGAAGTGTCGCACCAATGGCATTGACGAGGATCAGCGTCCAATCGCCCTTCAGGAAGCCGTAGCTCAGCCAGCTTAGGTTGCTGATTGGGTAGAGAAATGCATAGATAACACTGGGGGCAGTTAGAGCTGCAGTTTCAACACAGCAGCCAAAGCAGACAGTGTACACCAGGGGTCCCCAACGTGGTGCCCGTGGGCACCAGGGCGCCCACCGACACCTTTCCTGGTGCCCGCCAAGTGTTTTTAGAAAGTGGGCGGGGCCAAGTGGGGCTTTTGCCCAGCAAGGCTTCTGATTGGCCACTTGAGATTTGATTGGCTGTGCAATTTTTTTAAAGGTTGTTTTGACAGCAGCTGCCATCAAAGCTCAGGGAATCTTCCCTGAGTGACTGAAGTTAAGCCGCGGCAGCCATTTTATGGCTGGCCCCACCTCCTGTGGCAGCCACTGTGCGGCAGCCCTTTTGCAGCTGCGCCCACCACACCGTGTCAGAATTCCAAAAGGGCCTGCAGGCTCAAAAAGGTTGGGGGGCTCTAGCGTAGCCAATAAACCGTACACCCCGGAGACAATTGAATAGCAAAAGAAAACGAAGCCCATCAGCAACTGTATCGCTCTCCCATGCGCATGCTGCAATTTCACAGAAATGCAGGCGACAGCATCAGGTGTAGATCTCAGGTTCCATGTGTTTTTTTGAAAAAGCAAGTTCCTTGCTGGGATTTACTTCTGGGTAGACACACGCAGGCTTAGGCCGCAAGTAGTTGCAGAACTGAGTCTTCCTCGGCGCAAAATTTCTGCTCTGTTTCGTGGAAGCCACACAGCCGTGCCTCTTGGGGGGGGGGGGGGGGGCTCGTCAGATTTTCCCAATGTTGTGGGATTTTCCCAGACTCCCTGTGCAAGGGTAGACGCCACAGCTCTGAGCTCCCAGCAGATTTCCTTCCACAACACGGGAGGCACACTGACGCGCAATCGGTTCCACGCAATCCCCCCCACCGCCAGCGGAATTGCCCCCAAGTGAGAGAGAGAGCCCCTACTTGACGTCCGTGGTGAGGAAAGGCAAGAACTGGATATTCTCCACGCTCTGGGTCGCAAACATCTGTCGCAGGTCAGACCTGGGGGAGGAGAGAGATGGGGTCATCGCTCTGAGGTCATCAGGGCGGACCTTCCTGATTCCGCCGCCCCCCCCCCAAGCTTCAAACTGCAAAACGGGTTCTTTGCAACCCATTCCTTGCTCCGGTGTGTAGCCTGCGCGTTTATATGTATTTACTTATACTCCCCTTTCCTCCCCGCTGCAGCTTACACCATCGCTCTCCCTTCTGACATGTGCTCCTCACAACAACGCTGCGGGGTAGGTTAGGGTGAGTGACTGGCCCAAAGCTGCACAGTGAGGGACTCGAACCTGGGTCTCCTGGACCTGACCCTAGTGCAACAGTCTCTAACCATTCAGTGCTTAGTTCTTCTAGCCCTGGGAAATGCTGACCGCCACTTTGGGGTCCGAAAGCTATTTTCCTCCAGGCCAGTTTGGTCAGAGATCCTGGAGGTCTTTTGTAATCTTCTGGGCGTGGAGAAAGAGTAACTGGGGGGGGGGGGCAGTATTTGTGAATTTCCAGCAGCGTGCAGGAGGCTGGACTAGATGGCACTGGAGGTCCCTTCCGACTCTATGCTCTTCCTACCATCCTCCTCCCAGCTCTGCCCCAGAGCTCCACATCCATTAACGCTCGCACCCAGCGCATCATGCCCCATACTTATCCACCTCCTCCAAACCCAATGCCCCCTCCAGTGCCACTTCCTCCACGCCCACATCCTGGATCTGCCCCGGCGTTCTGCGCTGCCCACTGGAGCATTACCCTTGACCTACAGCTTCATGGCCCTGCACCCTGCCTTCTTTTATTTCCCAGTGCTCATATCCGGGTCCTGCCTCGCACAGCGGCATGCTTGCTGCCATGAACCTGCGGCTCTGCGCCCCATAACCTGTGCCTCCAGACAGTCTCCCCCCGGCCCCCACCCCCAACCAGCACTTGGTTCTGCTGCTCCCCCAACTAAACACTCTGGTACGGTGGTGCACCCCTAGTGCCGCCCCTTAAACCTGCGCCAGCCAGCTTAGCCCCCTTGCACCGAGCTTGGCCCCCTTGCACCGCGCGCAACATGTGCGGCGCCCGCCCCCATTCCCTGCCCCATGGCATGGCATGGCATGGCCTGGCCTGGCGCCCCACGCCCAGGCCACGTTCCTGGCTCTGTCCCCTCCCTCCCCCGGCCGCCAGCCCCCTTTCCCCGGATGCGCTCACAGGCCCGTCCCGAACATGCCGAGGGTGAACGCCAGGCAGGCCGCCGAGAGCAGCTGCAGCACCGCCGGCCCCATGGCTGCAGCAGGCAGAGCACAGCACAGCACCGCACAAGGCCCGCCGGCCCCGGGCAGCCGGATCCGCCGCCAAGCCCCCGGCGCCGCCTCTCGCGCCGCCCCGCCGCCTGGGACACGCCAGCAGGAGCCGCCGCGGCTCCGCCTTTGCCGGGCCAAGCAGGCCGGGTTGGGGGGCGTGCTCGGGCGCAGCTGCGCGGTGAGGAGGGCGGAGAAGCCAGGCCCGGGGGGGGGGGGGGCGCGGCGCTCCAGTGCCTTGGCTGCATAGGGGGTGGGGGCAGGCTGCGGCTTCGGGCCCCTTCTCGATGGGATTTGTGAAAGGGTGGGTTGTTTGGATCTGTTCCGTTTGCTGGGTGAATCTGCATAATCTATTCACTCTGCATAAAAAGAACCTAAGAAGAGCCCTGCTGGATCAGACAAGCCAGGGACCGCGTCCATCTAGTCCAGCATCCTGTCTCACATAGCGGCCTCAGCCAGTTCCTCTGGAGGGCCAACTACAGGGCAGAGAGGCCGAGGCCTTCCCCTCATAAGAACACCAGAAGAGCCCTGCTGGATCAGACCAGTGAGGGTCCACCTAGTCCAGCATCCTGTCTCACACAGTGGCCTCAACCAGTTCCTCTGGAGGGACAACAACAGGGCAGAGAGGCCGAGGCCTTCCCCTCATGAGAACATCAGAAGAGCCCTGCTGGATCAGACCAGTGAGGGTCCATCTAGTCCAGCATCCTGTCTCACACAGTGGCCTCAACCAGTTCCTCTGGAGGGCCAGCAACAGGGCACAGAGGCCGAGGCCTTCCCCTCATAAGAACATCAGAAGAGCCCTGCTGGATCAGACCAGTGAGGGTCCATCTAGTCCAGCATCCTGTCTCACACAGTGGCCTCAACCAGTTCCTCTGGAGGGCCAGCAACAGGGCAGAGAGGCCGAGGCCTTCCCCTCATAAGAACATCAGAAGAGCCTTGCTGGATCAGACCAATGAGGGTCCATCTAGTCCAGCATCCTGTCTCACACAGTGGCCTCAACCAGTTCCTCTGGAGGGCCAGCAACAGGGCAGAGAGGCTGAGGCCTTCCCCTCATAAGGACATCAGAAGAGCCCTGCTGGATCAGACCAGTGAGGGTCCATCTAGTCCAGCATCCTGTCTCACACAGTGGCCTCAACCAGTTCCTCTGGAGGGCCAGCAACAGGGCAGAGAGGCCGAGGCCTTCCCCTCATAAGAACATCAGAAGAGCCTTGCTGGATCAGACCAATGAGGGTCCATCTAGTCCAGCATCCTGTCTCACACAGTGGCCTCAACCAGTTCCTCTGGAGGGCCAGCAACAGGGCAGAGAGGCTGAGGCCTTCCCCTCATAAGAACATCAGAAGAGCCCTGCTGGATCAGACCAGTGAGGGTCCACCTAGTCCAGCATCCTGTCTCACACAGTGGCCTCAACCAGTTCCTCTGGAGGACCAACGACAGGGCAGAGAGGCCGAGGCCTTCCCCTCATAAGAACCTCAGAAGAGCCCTGCTGGATCAGACCAGTGAGGGTCCACCTAGTCCAACATCCTGTCTCACACAGTGGCCTCAACCAGGTCCTCTGGAGGGCCAGCAACAGGGCAGAGAGGCTGAGGCCTTCCACTCATAAGAACATCAGAAGAGCCCTGCTGGATCAGACCAGTGAGGGTCCACCTAGTCCAGCATCCTGTCTCACACAGTGGCCTCAACCAGGTCCTCTGGAGGGCCAGCAACAGGGCAGAGAGGCTGAGGCCTTCCACTCATAAGAACATCAGAAGAGCCCTGCTGGATCAGACCAGTGAGGGTCCATCTAGTCCAGCATCCTGTCTCACACAGTGGCCTCAACCAGTTCCTCTGGAGGGCCAGCAACAGGGCAGAGAGGCTGAGGCCTTCCCCTCATAAGAACATCAGAAGAGCCCTGCTGGATCAGACCAGTGAGGGTCCATCTAGTCCAGCATCCTGTCTCACACAGTGGCCTCAACCAGTTCCTCCGGAGGGCCAACAACAGGGCACAGAGGCCGTGGCCTTCCCCTGATGTTGCCCTCTGGCATTGGGACTCAGAGGTTGACTGCCTCTGAACATGGAGGTTCCCGACAGTCTCTGTGGCTAATAGCCATTCATAGAATTATCCTCTATGAATCTATCTTATCCCCTTTTAATGCTGTTTATTGCTGTGGCCATCATTACATCCACTGGCAGCAAATTCCACATTTTAATCACACTCCATGTAAAGTAGTGTGTCTGTGTATACACACACACATACAAACATACATATATGCATAAATGTGTCGAGTGCTGTCAATTTGGTAACGACTTATGGTGAACTTTGCTGTGTGGACGTATAAAGAAGGAGAAGAAGAAGAGATTGGATTTATACCACTTCACTACCCAAAGGAGTCTCAGAATGGCTTATGAACTCCTTTCCCCTCCCCTCTCCACAACAGACACCCTGGGAGGTAGGTGGGGCTGAGAGAGCTCTGACAGAAACTGCTCTTTTTCAAGAACAGCTCTGACAGAACTATGGCTTGCCCAAGGTAATCCAGCAGGTGTAAGTGGAGGAGTGGGGAATCAAACCCAGTTCTCCCAGATTAGAGTCAACGCACTTAACCACTACACTACACACACACATAGAGAGCGCATAAGAACAAAACCGTCTTTTTGAAGAAGTGATGGTAGCATACCATCTTTGAGTTGGTGGGAGCCATCTTTACAAAGGCATTCCCCTTCTGTCTGAGAACAAAGGAATGCCTCTTTTAAGCAAGATTGGAAGAGGGATGGCCCTTCGGAACCAGCATTAGAAGAGGCATTCTTTTCCATGTGTAGAGAGCATACCTCTTCTAGGATGCTAGCAAAAAAGGCATCCCTCCCCACGGTGAGCGTGAAAAGGGGAATGCCTCTTTTAAGGCATATCTGAAGAGGCACTCTCTGGTGCGAGAGCAAAGAGAGGGCAATGTCCCCTTGGAGATGGCACTAGAAGAGGTATTATTTCCCACATTTAGGGAGCATACCTCTTTTAAGATGGCGTGAGAAAAAGCATCCCTTCCGGTGGTGAAAGCGAAAAGGGAAAGCCTCTTCAGTTAAAGGGGAATGCCTCTTTTAAGGTGTATCTGAAGAGGCATTCCCTCTGGTGTGAGAGTGAAGAGAGAATGACCCCTTGGAGATGAGATGACATTATATTTGGCTGCAGGGGGCGGGGGTTGGTTTTTTGAATTCTATCTTGCATTAATTAATAACGTTTAACTTTTTTTCGAGGCAAGAAGAAAGTCTGGGTATAAATGTTTTAATGAATTAAATACGTAAATAAAGACATCCTCTCCCTTTCTCTCCACTGCTTTGTTTCGGCCCCCCTCTTCACCCTGCCCATAAGAGGGCAACACAGTCCAAAGTGGGTTTATTGGGGGGAGGGGGAGTCACAGATACCATCTGAAATTATTAATTGATTTTTTAAAACTGATTTTAACACTGTTTTTAACTTTGTCGTACACCACCCAGAGCTGTGTGTATCCAGGGATTCAGCGATTTATACATCCAAAGTATGTATGCATATATGTGTTTATATGTATCTATGTACATATAAATAAATAAATGAGGAGTTCCTCTTTGAAGGTGTATAGGAAGAGTCATTTCCGCCACCATGAAAATGAAGCCCCTTTAAGAAGATATTGTTTCTTTAAAACATATTTATGCAGCCTTTCCACCCAATCAGGGTCCTGAAAGCTGCAAGCGGAAGAAGAAGAAGAGAATGAGGAGGAGGAGATTGGATTTATACCCTGCCCTTCACTACCCGAAGGAGTCTCAGAGCGGCTTACCATCTCTTTTCCCTTCCCCTCCCCACAACAGACACCCTGAGAGGTAGGTGGAGCTGAGAGAGCTCTTTCAAGAACTGCTCCTGAAAGAACAGCTCCGAAAGAACTTGTGACTGACCCAAGGTCACACCAGCAGCTACATGTGGAGGAGTGGGGACTCAAACCCAGTTCTCCCAGATTAGAGTCCGCGCTCCTAACCACTACACCATACTGGCTATCTTTGCAATCAATTCCTTGCTCCAGTGTTTAGCTTGCGCATTTGTATGTATTTACTTATACTCCTCTTTCCTCCCCACTGCAGCTTACAGTGTCACTTGACCTTCCTACCCTTGAACAATTAAAAGAATGTTTAAAATTATAAAGCAATTCAGTAAAAAAAACACATCAAGAAACACCAACAGGAGAAGCATTCCCTCCCATTTGAGAGCGAAGTGAGGAATGCCTCTTCTGAGATAAGGAATGCCTCTTCATCTACACATCCTGCAGGTATTTCACCCATGAAAAGGATGTGCTTTGTAACATCTCTCAAGGAACCACTCACTTTCCCTCGCCCTTTATTCCCTTGAAGACTGAGCACCACTTGATAAATGCTGTGTTTTTCTCTCATAGCCCTGCCCTGTGATGATGTACAAACCCAAAAGAAGTTGTTTGTTCTGTAGGTTACACCTGGCGAGCCTCACTGTGCGGCAATACATAT
The DNA here is from genome assembly GCA_029233225.1 of Lepidodactylus listeri. Classification (NCBI taxonomy): domain Eukaryota; kingdom Metazoa; phylum Chordata; class Lepidosauria; order Squamata; family Gekkonidae; genus Lepidodactylus; species Lepidodactylus listeri. Next base: position 153,789,038 of record JARCFY010000003.1, read on the forward strand.
TGCCAACAGTTCAAAATGCAGTTTCCGCAGCTGCAGGGTATTAAAAAGGCTGTTTGCTTCATGGCGCATTGGTGCTCATGCGCAAGCATGTGGGCCAGAGATGGTGAGCATGCATTACCGCGCTCAGAACCTGAACTTCTAGACTCCTGGGGAGAGAGATGAACAGTGAATGCTACCACTTGCATTGGCAAAATCTGAACAAGGCACTCCCCCACCCCACCCCGGAAAAAAACAGACAAAACAGGACCAGAGGTTTACCAAGGAGCAGAAATTAAGGAGAACAATGAGTGAAGTGTGTTCTCTTTGAGCAAGAGTCCAATAGCATCTTCAAGACTAACAAATTTAGTGGCAGGACCTGAGCTTTTATTTATTTATTTATTTATTTATTCGATTTATGCCCCGCCCTCCCCGCGAACGGGCTCAGGGCGGCTTACATGGGCACACAAGCCAGGAATAATACATTAAAATAGCTAAAACAGTTAAAAATTCCCATGACACGTAACATTGCTAACAGCTTCCTGTAACATTATCAAGGTGGCGACCCAGTGGTAGGTCTCCATATCCCCCCTGCCACCAGCCAGGGCCATTTCAGGCCGGTTACATCATAGATGGTATGCCTGATGGGTGGAATCCTCGGTGGCGGCTCCTATTCAAAGGCCTGGCGGAAGAGCTCCGTCTTGCAGGCCCTGCGGAACTGCACAAGGTCCCGCAGGGCCCTGATCTCTTCTGGGAGCTCATTCCACCAGACAGGAGCCACCACCAAAAAAGCCCTGGCCCTTGTTCTGGTGAGCCTGGCAGCCCTAAGGCCCGGAATCTCTAGTCGATGGGTTGACCCTGACCTCAGTGCCCGCTGGGGTATATATGGAGAAAGGCGGTCCCTAAGGTATGTTGGACCCTGGCCATGTAGGGCTTTATAGGTGAGAACCAGCACCTTGAAGCACCTTTTGTGAGTCGCTGCACACTTCTTCAGATATCTCACCCCCTGCCACAAATGTTGTTTGTCTTCAAAGTGCTGCTGGGCTCTTGCTCTTTTCTGCTGCTGCAGATGGACCAACGCGGCTGCCCATCTTGGTCTGTCTGCGTATGGACTTTGGTTTTTTAAAAAACAGTTTTTAAAAAGATAGCGTTGCCCAATTAAACAGGGTAGGCTGTTCAGCTGGATTTTAATTGATGCGTTGAACGTGTTCATCCAGAAGCGGCGACCCTAGCAAAGAGAAGAGAAAAAAGCACCGATGGCAAGAACGAACAAACAGAGGAAAGCAAATTAGCAACGATTAATGCCTGTTTACCAAACAGACAAATCCAAACAGCCGTATGTGTTTTTTGTAGCAAAAGGGAAACGGAATGAGATGTAATTAGTGTAATGACGGCAAAAACAAAATCTGACGCTATCCCAGAAATATTCAGAGTTGTGATTCATGAGATACAAAATGGGCTTCGTCTCTCGTTTGTTTTCAAGGCTCGGAGGTTCACTGCTGCAACATGTTCTGTACGAACTGACAGCCAAGCCCCTGAACGGAAGCCAAGGGCATTTCCGTTCTCGCTGAAAACCATGTTAAGAAGAAGAAGCAGAGATTGGATTTATACCCCGCCCTTCACTCAAGAGTCTCAGAGCAGTTTACAAACTCCTTTCCCTTCCCCTCCCCACAACAGGCACCCTTTGAGGCAGGTGGGACTGAGAGAGCTCTGAAACAACTGTCCTTGAGAGAACAGCTCTGACAGAACTATGGCTTGCCCAAGGTCATCCAGCAGCTGCATGTGGAGGAGTGGGGAATCAAACCCAGTTCTCCCAGATTAGAGTCCGCGCACTTAACCACTACACCAGACTGACTCTGAGGACCTTTGATCCACCCCTCCCTTCCTCCAAGCAGCTCAGAGCAACATAAATTCTTCCCCCTCCCAATTTAGCCTCACAACAACCCTGAAAGGCAGACTAGAGTCATAGAATCACAGAGTTAGAAGGGGCCCTACAGGCCATCTAGTCCAACCCCCTGCTCAATGCAGGGTTAGCCTAGAGCATCCCTGACAAGTGTTTGTCCAGTTGCTGCTTCAAGACTGCCAGGGAGGGGGAGCTCGCCACCTCCCTATGCAGAAGAAGAAGAGATTAGATTTATACCCCATCCTTCGCTAAGCAAAAGAATTTCAGAGCGGTTTACAATCTCCTTTCCTTCCCTCCTCCCCACCACAGACACCCTGTGAGCAATACTCCTTCTAAGCTGTGGAGTCTTGTGAGCAAAAATTCTACTTGGTGAGCTACCGGCATGAAAGTTGTGAGCAAGCGATTTGGCTACTGTATAAATTAAGTTTGCTCTGGAGCCATCCTTCCCGAGCCAAGACAAAAATGTGTGAGCCAGAGGCTAAAAAACTGTGAGCTAGCTCACACTAACTCAGCTTAGAGGGAACACTTCCTGTGAGGTAGGTGGGGCCGGCTGAGAGAACTCTCTCAAGAACTGCCCTTGAGAGACCAGCTCCGAAAGAACTTGTGACTGACCTAAGGTCACACCGGCAGCTGCATGCGGAGTAGTGGGGAATCACCCAGTTCTCCCAGATTAGAGTCCGCGCTCCTTACCTTGACACCAAACTGACAGCCACTTCCACTGTCGCACAGCTTTGACTGTCGAAAAGGTTTTCCTAAGATCCAGCCGGTACCTTCCTGCCCTTAATGTAGACCCATTCTTGCGAGTCCTCTCCTCTGCGGCCAACGGGAACAGCTCCCTGCCCTCCTCTAAGAGTGACAGCCCTTCAGATACGTAAAGGGACTAGGCTGAGAGAGAATGATTTGGCCAAGACCACCCGTTGAGAGTTTCATGGCTGGTGGGAATTTGAAACCGAGTCTTCCAGTCCTAAGCAGCCATTCTAACCACTGGTCCACACCATCGCAGCCTTAAAAAGCATTCCCAAGCTTACCCTTGAGATTAATCGAGGCTGTGATGCAAGAGAAGGGGGGGGGGGGGTTAACCCATCCTGCCATCAAAATTGTATCGCCACCATCTCTTTCCCCCCCTGGCTGGTATTAGTATATAGCCAGAGTGGTGTAGATATCAGAGTGTTGGATTAGAATCTGGGAGATTCCGGTTCATTTCCTATAGCACACAACCGCAGGAAACGTACCCTATCAGCTTTATCGGGCGAGGCCAGGGGCACAGCTAAAGTGTGAATATAAGCAGGCCCCCGGACCTCCATCTGGCATGTTCATCTGACCACTAAATAAACTTGTGAGCTGAATTCACTGCAACGCATCTCCGACTTCAGGACTTTATAATAAGAGAAGCCATGTTGGATCACAGCAACCCTGGTTCCACTGAGTCAGATCTGGGAAGCTAAGCAGGGCCAGCCCTGGCCAGTATATGAAAGGTTGACCACCAAGGAATACCAGGATGGCGACGCAAAGGCAGGCAATGGCAAACCGCCTCTGAATATCTCTTCCCTTGAAAACCCCACCGGAGTCGCCATAAGTCAGCTGTGACTTGAAGAAGAAGAAGAGATTGGATTCATACCCCATCCTTCAGTCCTGGTCTCAGAGCGGCTTACAGTCATCTTCCCTTCCTCTCTCCACAGCAGACACCCTGTGAGGTAGGTAGGGCTGAGAGAACTCAGTGAGAACTGCCCTTCAGAGAACGGCCCTGAGAGAGCAGTGACTCTCCCAAGGTCACCCAGTAGCTGCATGTGGAAGAGGAGTGGGGAATCAAACCCGGCTCTCCCAGATTAGAGTCCGTGCTTTTAACCACTACACCACACTGGCTCCCAGTCCACTGTCCACCCCAGTTTGGTGTAGTGGTTAAGTGTGCTCTAATCTGGGAGAACCGGGTTTGATTCCCCACTCCTCCACTTGCAGCTGCTGGATGACCTTGGGCAAGCCATAGCTCTGTTAGTGCTGTTCTTGAAAAAAGAGCAGTTTCTCTCAGAGCTCTCTCAACCCCACCTACCTCACAAGGTGTCTGTCTGTTGTGGGGAGGGGAAGGGAAAGGAGATTGTAAGCCGCTCTGGGACTCCTTCGGGTAGTGAAGGGCGGGGTATAAATCCAATCTCCTCCTCCTCCTTTGTGATCCCAGAGAGCCACTGCCAGTCTGAGCAGACAATACAATACTCTTGGATGATCCAAGGGTCTGATGCAGTGGAAGGCAGCTTCCTGGGTTCAGGTATTTAATTAAAAGAAACACCCAGAGTTGGCTTCCGGAGGGGTACAGTCCAGTCTCCCGTCCTCCTGGGCCCTCTATCCCTCTTCCTTCTGCTGCCACTTCACACCCTCCCGCTACCAAAGTCCTTTCCAAACAATAGTATTTATTAGAGGACAATTGCTGTCCTCCTACCTTATCTTTAGCCCAAAGAACAAAACCCCTCTTGGCTTTGAAGTCCCTGGAGGAGAGGCCACTGCAGAGTTAACAGTTGCAGGAGAAAGCAAGGCAAGGCAGAGAGGGGCCTCACGTTTGGGGAGAGAAGCTGGGTCCGAGAAGCTGGGTGTTAGAAGTGGGAGACCCACAAGGACTTGCAGGGGCATCTCATTTCCGCCTCCCCACCACCACCGCCACACCTTTCCCCTTTCCCTACCCGGGCAGCCCCCGTAGCCCCCACCCCCATTTCCCACTTCTTTCCCTCCTCCTCCTCACTTATCAGCAGGCCTATCTTCATCTGGCCCTCCCAATCTTCAGCTATATTTATCGTTTATTTACTTCATTTATACCCCACCTTTCTCCACAATGGAGATTCAAAGGAGCTTATATCAGTCTCCTCCGCTTTATGGAAGAAGAAAGGGAAAGGAGTTTGTAAACTGCTCTGAGTCCCAAGTGAGTGAGAGGCGGGATATAAATCCAATCTCTTCTTCTTCTTCTTCTTCTTTATGGAAGAAGAAGAGGAGGAGGAGTTGGATTTATGGCCACTTCACTCAAAGTCTCAGAGCAGCTTACAATCTCCTTCCCACCCTCTCCCCACAACAGACACTCTGTGAGGTAAGTGGGCTGAGAGAGCTCTGACAGAAACTGCTCTTGAAAGCACTGTGACTGACCCAAGGCCACCCAGCTAGCTTATGTGGAGGAGTGGGGAATCAAAACCGGTTCTCCAGATTAGAGTCCGGCCCTCTTAACCACTACACCAAACTGCCTCTCAACAACTGGTCTCAACAACCTTGTGAAGCACGTGAGGTGGAGTGTGTGTGCGTGGCCCAAGGTCATCCAGTGGGCTTCCATAGCAGAGCAGTGATTCAGACCCGGATGTCCCACTGTCCCAGGTGTAAGTCGGAAACTTTAACTACTACACCACACTGGCTTCCATGGGATAGCTGCTGTTGAACAGTAGGGAGCAGCCAGGCCTGGGTGAGTCATGCAAGTCGGGTGATAGCAAGTCTCCAGGTGGTTGCTGACAGGCCTGGCCATGATGAGTCCTCCCTTAAAGGCCAAAACAGGCTTGGAAAGAGCTCTGCCTCTCCCCTGCCTTTTACAGACAGAAACCAAGGCTTGAAGAGTGGTGATACTGTTGCGGTTGCCTAGCAACAGCCACTGAGGGCATTAATTTCTTAAAGCTACAGGTGCTGCTCCTTTTATTTTTGAGGAATTTTTAATCCCCCAATGTATATTTTTTCATTTTTTAGATTTTTCAGCAAACTGGGGCCATTTTTCAGATTTGTAGAAAGATCTGTCTTGCCTATTTAGGCTCCAGGCCCTGGATCCACAGGCTTGGCCCTGCTGAGCTTTAAATACACTGATTAGTGTGTCTTGGTTTGTGAATGTTCAAGGTAATACATTACCATGCACCTCCTTAATTTCTGGTACAGCTCCAGGGCAACACTAATGCAAGAAAGGTGTGGGGGGGGCCTGGAGGGATTATTACATCAACAAATCCTACCCGATTCCCAAAAAAGCTGATATAAAAGAAATTGAACCAACCTGCCCTCCTCATTAAACACTGTACAGACTTGCTTGCTAGAAAGTTTAATCTGGAAGATTCTTCTCTTCTAACCCCATATGTCTGAATCTGTGCTTTCTGGAAAACACTCTGCATATGCTCAGAGGGTGTTTTTTTGTTGTTGCTTTAATCTAAAGAGATTCTGGAATAAGATGTTAGCACTATGATTGAAAGTCAGTGTGGTATAGTGGTTCAAGAATCAGACTGGGCTCGGGAGATCTGCGTTCAGATCCCCAACTCTGACACGAAGCTTGCTGGATGAACTTGGGCCGGTCACGCAGCCGAATCTACCTCACAGGGTAGATTACTGGGCAGGGTAAAACGGAGGAGGAAGAAAGTCGGACGCCTTGAGTTCCTTAGAAGGACGCCTTGAGTTCCTTCAAAACCCACTAGACAGGAATTAGTAGGACTATTTATTCTGATATTTCAAATTATATACCGTGTCACCATAACAGCTTTTTTACCACAGATCAAAAATTGTGTTTCGAGTTTATGACTGAGATTATATTTACCCAATGAGTCGTGTAGTAGTTAGAGGGTCAGACCAGGATGTGGGAGATCCAAGTTCGAATGTCGACTCTGTCACAAAAGCTGGTTGGATGACTGGGCAAATAACATCCTCTCAGCCTAACCCTACCTCACAGGGTTGTTGTGAGGATAAAATGGAGAAGGGTCGAATGCGGTCAGCCTCTTTGGGCATAAAAGAAGTAAACAAAGTTCCTGGAACCTCCAGCCCTTTCTCTTAGCTGCGTCAGGAGCAGGAAGAGGGATTTATTTCAACTTAGAATGATCATCATAATCTTAAAATCATGAGGGGCAATATGAAACTATGGACTTGACCGGCAAGAAGGAAATTGGGAATAGAATAAATAGAGCTATTAACTCTGCCTTCGGACACATTGATACTTCCATTAAATTATATGAAAAATGCAGGAAGGAATCCTTGAGAACTTATTTTGTATACAATGAGGGCCGTTCGGCTAAGCAACGCTAAGCATGAGAGATGCCGTTCAGCTCCGTCAGCGCCTGAGTAGGGAAATAAATTCTTCGAATATGCAGTTATGTCAAAACGATCCGAAGATGTTGGAGGGAAAAGGTAGGAAGACAGACTTGCAATTATTGGGTGCGAAGATTGGATGGCTTTTGTTAAGCAAAGCCCCGACACCCACAGATAAGAATTAGACATTCAATTTATCCTGATAGATGTTATTACAGACTTCTGTCACTTCTTCAATATTTGCACTGTATCCTTCCCGTAAGCGTTGCAATTTTTTAACGATTATGCCTTTTGGTTAATAACGATAATAATGACAAGAACAGCAACATTCGTAATTGCGGACAAGCTTAGGCCTCCTGAAGATCTCACCTGACAAATTTTCCTTCTTTTATTGCAGATGTGTGGGGGAACAGGGGGAGGGGTTGTCTGAAAAGAAACTCTGCGCATGCTCAAAAGCCAGCAGCTACTTTCTAACAGCGCAGTCAAGTTGCAGCCGTCTTCTAGCAACCCTGTAGGGTTTTTAAGGCAAGAGATGAACAGGGGAGGTTTGCCATTGCCTGCCTATAGAGACCTTGGACTTGGTGGTCCTTGGTGGTCTCCCATTCAAATACTTACCTTGCTTAGCTTCTGAGATCTGAGAAGATTGGGCTTGCCCGGGCCATCCAGGCTAGAGCACCAGTTAGGTGGTATTATTTGGAAAGCTATGATAGCCGATATTTAAAAAGTAAAAACACTTTGCGCGTGCTTTAATGCTGTGACAAACCATATTTCCATCACCTTCCTGATGAACCAGCCAATGCAGATAACTCTCGACTGGATAAAGGCCTGTCTGCATGATACTAGCCAAGTCATCAGAATGTTGCTGGCTGACTTGCTGTGATGTCACAGTAGCCTAGCCATTCAGATTTTCTGGCACTGCCATTGGCTTACCTGCTCTGATATCACAAAGGGATACTAAACCATATCTCGAGCTTTCAGTCTCTTAGTCCATCTCTCTGCAAACTGCATGAAATTAACACAAACACACACCACATACACTCTGCTGACTCTCGTAGGTTTTCAAATGAAAGGCTGCAGAAAATGAGTACTTTCCCTTCAAGAAAAAATTGAGGCATTTGTACTTAATAAAGATAATAAAATAGGTGTCTAAAGGGGGGGAAAGGTAGAGGTTTACAAAATGACGCACTATATGAAGGAAGTAGACAAGTCTTTCCTCAGTAACAGAGATATTTTCCCCCTCAGTAACAGGGTTCCCAGCTCTGGCTGGGGAAATTCCTAGAGATTTGGAGGGTGGAGTCTGGGGAAGGCAGGGTTTGGAGAAGGGTGGGACTCCAGTGGGATATAATGCCAGACCGTCCACCTTCCAAGGCGACCATTTTCTCCTCTGTTTGAATCTCACAACAACCCTGTGAGGTAGGATAGACTGTAGGGCTGCCAGGTCAGGGTTGAGAAATACCTGGAGATTATGGAATAAAGCCTGAGGAAGGTAGGGTTTGGGGAGAATCCCAGAATCAGAGAATTGGAAGGGACCCCGGGGTCATCTAGTCCAACCCCCTGCATAATGCAGGAAATTCACAAATTCACAGAGAGACTTCAATGGGGTATAATACCATACAGTCCATCTCCCAAAGCAGCAGTTTTCTCCAGAGGAGCTGATCGCCTGGAGATCAGTTTTAATCCCAGAAGATCTCCAGCTACCACCTCTAGAGGCTGACAACCCGAAATGTAAGAACTCAGAGTCAGCCAATTAAGCTGATCTTCCTACAACATTCAATGCGTTAGTGGGATTCAGTGCCGCAAGATATTCTGACGTCTATCAGCTTTAAAAGGGGATTAAACAAATCCTCATTCACACACCCCCTCCCAGTAACTCTTAGCACTCGTGGTTTCCCAGAAACAATATATGGTGGTTTCCATGGGGGAACAGGCTTATGCTGTTTCCCTGTTGCCCGCTGCAGTTAAAATGCAGCAGAGATGGGATTTCCACATGGGAGGTTTCCCCTAAGTTTCCTTGTTCCTGTCCCACAGCAGCGGCCATCCCTCTCCCTCGCCCCCAGGCCACTGGAGCTTTTTATAACAATAAATGTGATAGTTTTTACAAATTCCCAGCACTAAGTCTCTATCTCCTTCCAATGTGAAGATATTTCTTTCCCCTTATATCTCCACAACAGAAAGGGCTAGAGCTAAGGTTGCCAGCCCCCTGCTGGAGGGGGAGGATTCTCCATCCCCCGGCCCTCACCACTGATCAACTGGCCAGCAAGGGGACTTACTTGGAGCAGGAGGGGGCCCAGGCTACCTTGCTGGCGTCGTAGCAATGTCACTTCAAGTGTGTATTGGAAATGACATCATCATGTCAGCAATGCTCTGGTATTTGGGCAAAAACTCTATGGTAGAAGCCATTTTTACCAGAGTTTTTGCCCAAATACCAGAGCATCACTGTGACTTCGCCGTGTGATGACATCACTTCTAGACAATACATGGCAGAAGTGATGTCATCGTCATGTCTCCAGTGACACAACCTGGGCCTCCCTCCTGCTCCTGGTAAGTTCATCCCCCCCCCCCCCAGGCAGCCCCAGCTAGTGCAGGGGTCCACAACCTTTTTGAGCCTGTGGGCGCATTTGGAATTCTGACACAGTGTGGTGGGCGCAGCCACAAAACGGCTGACACAAAATGGCTGCTGCAGGAGGCGGAGCCGTCCACAAAATGGCTGCCACAGCTTACTTTCTAAGCACAAACATAAAATGGTTGCCACAGAAGGCGGAGTTAGAGTAGGATTGCCAGCTCTGGGAAATACCAGGAGATTTGTGCGATGGAGCATGAGGAGGGCAGAGTTTGGGAGGGGAGGGACTTTGGTGGGATATAATGCCACAGTCCACCTTCCAAAGCAGCCAATTTCTCCAGGGCAGGGGGGGGGCAGACTTGCTCAGCGTAAGAGCCACCTAGAACAGGGGTGGCCAAACTTGCTTAACGTAAGAGCCGCGTAGAATAAACATCAGATGTTTGAGAGCCACAAGACATGAACAAATATTACCTGCTTTTATTGGAAAATAAGCAAATTTGCTTTTTATTGACATTAAATGAGACTGCCAAAAATAATAACAAAAGGGGTAAAAGCAGATATTGATAATGATATTAATTTGTCCAATTATATTTGTTTGCTAATGATATTTGGCTTCCCCAGCCGCCCTGCCGGGAGCCACATAATATATGTGAAAGAGCCACATGCGGCTCCCGAGCCACAGTTTGCCCACCCCTGCTCTAAGGGATCTGTTGCCTGGAGATCAGCTGTCATCCCAGGCAATCTCCAGCCACCACCTGGAGGCTGGCAGCTCTTAAGCGAGCCACAAAATGGCCACCACAGCTCTCCTTCAGTCACACAGTGAAGGTCCTTGTGTTATGGTGGCACAGCCAAACATGCACAGCCAATCAAATCTCCAATAGCCAATCAGAAGCCTTGCTGGGCAAAAGCCCCAAAAGGCCCAAATCACTTTCTAGAAACACTTGGCGGGTGCCAGGGAAGGTGCCAGTGGTTGCCATGCCACCCACTGGCCCCAAGTTAGGGACCCCCGCCCTGGGGGGGGGGGGTCACCGTAAATTGGCTGCAATGTGACAGTGCTTTCCACCACCTCTTCTAGAGGCCCCATAGATGCTTTCCATGATTTTGCATGTGCTGATTCCCATTTTATTGAGGTGGAGAGGAAAAAGTAACTTATCTGAGCCAAAACCGGCGCACTGCTCCTAATACACTAGCCATTAGTGTCACATGGCGTATCTTTTGATTGATAGTGTACCTAGTCACCCAGGAGAGTCACTTCCAGGCTGGCAAAATCCCCGGCCATTCCAGTTTGGCATCCTGTCTATAAAAGCGCCCATTAGGAGATGCTTCAGCAAAAAGTAATCCAGGAACGTGAGCAATTTGGAGGGGAGGTGTGTTGGACCACCTCCCCCTTCCTGTCAATCACTCCCTCTGTCTGACAGGAAAAGAATGGGCAGGGGAAAAAATGTGTCCCCTTTCTGTTTTTCATCGCTGTTGAGGGATTTCGTTCTATTTGTTACATCTATTAACAAATTAATTGGTTTGTGGAAGCGTCCTGTTGAGATAAATGTACGTTCCTCAATGCAAGAGAGGTCCTGAGATGTTAGGGGGGAGGCGAAGGGCGTGTGAGGAATCTGAGAGCAGCGGACACCATCTGGACACGCCACCTCAGCCTTCTCAAAATCTCCCTCTTCAGAATACTCAAAGCCAGGGATAGTGGGGGCAGAGGTCCATCACTGGCTCTTATCCAGAAGATGTAGAGGGAATACTCTGTCTGGAGCTACTAGTGATGCTCTGTCTTCTTGGTGCTTGGGGGGGGGCAACAGTGGGAGGGCTTCTGGAGTCCTGGCATTGCTGGTAGACCTCCAGATGTCACCTGGGTTTTGGCCACTGTGGGACACAAAGTGTTCGACTGGGTGGGCCACTAGCCTGATCCAACATGGCTTCTCTGACGTTATGTTCTTGGTGCTTGGGGGGAGGGGCAACAGTGGGAGGGCTTCTGGAGTTCTGGCCCCACTGGTGGACCTCCTGATGGCACCTGGGTTTTGGCCACTGTGGGACACAAAGTGTTGGACTGGGTGGGCCACTGGCCTGATCCAACATTGGCTTCTCTTCTGTTCTTAGCAGTTGGGGAAGCAACAGAGGGAGGGCTTCTGGAGTTCTGGCCCCATTGGTGGACCTCCTGACAGCACCTGGGTTTTGGCCACTGTGTGACAGAGTGTTGGACTGGTTGAGCCGTTGGCCTGATCCAACATTGGTTTCTCTTCTGTTCTTAGCAGTTGGGGAGGCAACAGTGGGAGGGCTTCTACTGTCCCGGCCCCACTGGTGGACCTCCTGAGGGCACCTGGGTTTTGGCCACTGTGAGACCCAGAGCGTGTTCTTAGTCAGTGGCTCAGAGCCGGGGAAAAGCAAGGTTTTTTGAGGGGAGGGGGCTCAGCAGGGATATTATGCCACAGAGTCCACCTCCCAAAGCGGTCACTTTCTCCAGGGGGAACCAATCTCAGTCACCTGGAGATCAGTTGGAATAGTGGGAGATCTCCAGGCACCACCTGGAGGTTGGCAACCTCATATGGTTGGGCACCTCGGCAGTCTTTGTTCTGCACTGCTGGGCCTCATGCTGAAAAGGTAGGCAAAGGAGAAAGCCTTTCCCATCGCCTGGAGTTGCCAACCTCCAGGTAACGCCTGCAGCTCTCCTGGAACTACAGCTGACCCCCATACTACAAAGACCAGTCCCCCTGGAGAAGATGGCTGCTTTGGAGGGTGGCCTCTATGGCATTATACCCCGCTGAGGCCCCTCCTCTCCCCAAACCCCACCCTCTCCTGGCTCCACCCCCAAATTATCCAAGAATTTCCCAACCCGGAGTTGGCAACCCTATTTCTGCACCCTCTATTTTCCCTTTACGGGACTTGCATCTGCTCTCAATGTTCTGTCCCTTGGGGCACACTCAGGCTTGATCTGGATATTTTTCAGCCCCTCCTATCCTTTTTCTTTTGTGTTTTGCTTTGCTTTGCTGCGTCACTTGAGAGTCCGTCGGGTAGGTAGGGACTCCTACCTTGTCTGCCGGTGGCCCTGTTTAGATGCTTTCCGCACCTGCGCAGAGATCAGCAGGTTTACTGCTAGAGGGCACAGTTTGCACCATTTTCTCATTCCTTCAAACAGCCCGATAGGGTTGCCAGTTCCAGGCTGGGAAATTCCTGGAGATTTGGGGCGCAGACTGGGGAGGGAAAGAGGGAGGGGGTTGGGGAGGGAGGGACCTTGGTAGGATATAATGCCATAGAGTCATAGAAACATAAGAGCATAAGAGAAGCCAATGTTGGAACAGACCAGTGGCCCATCCAGTCCAACACTCTGGGTCACACAGTGGCCAAAAACACCAGGTGCCCTCAGGAGGTCCAGCAGTGGGGCCAGGAAGACACTAGAAGCCCTCCCACTGTTGCCCCCTCCAAGCACCAAGAATGCAGAGCATCACTTGCCCCAGACCGAGAGTTCCTTATCTATACCTTGTAGCTAATAGCCACTGATGGACCTCTGCTCCATATGTTTATCTAATTCCCTATTGAAGCTGTCCATGCTTGTAGCCGCTGCCACCTCCTGTGGCAGTGAATTCCATGTGTGAATCAGTCTTTGGGTGAAGGACTTCCTTTTATCTGTTCTAACCCGACTGCTCAGCAATTTCACGGAGTGCCCACGAGTTCTTTTGTTTTGTGAGAAAGGGAGAAAAGTCCTTCTTTCTCTACCTGCTCTATCCCACGCATAATCTTATAAACCTCGATCATGTCACCCCTCAGCCGTCCTTTCTCCAAGCTAAAGAGCCCCAAGCGCTTCAACCTTTCTTCATAGGGAAAATGTTCCAATTTCCAAAGTCCACCCTCCAAAGAGCCATTTCCTCCAGGGGAATCGATCTATGTAGTCTGGAGTTCAGATGTAATCCCAGTAGATCTCCAGCACCATCTGAAGGCTGGCAAATTTAGGGATCAGTCCAGTATGACCTGAGTTCATTGGGGCTTGGGAGCTGAGCAGAGTGAGCCACAGTCACTACTTGAAGAAGCATGCATGCATACGAAAGCTTATACCCAGAATTAAACTTTGTTGGTCTTAAAGGTGCCCCCTGGACTCAGACTTTAACATAAGAACATAAGAGAAGCCAATATTGGATCAGGCCAGTGGCTCATCCAGTCCATCACTCTGTGTCACACAGTGGCCAAAAACACCAGGTGCCCTCAGGAGGTCCACCAGTGGGGCCAGGACACCAGAAGCCCTCCCACTGTTGCCCCCGCCCCTCAAGCACCAAGAATACAGAGCATCACTTGCCCCAGACTGAGAGTTCCTATCTATACTTCGTGGCTAATAGCCACTGATGGACTTCTGCTCCATATGTTTATCTAATTCCCTCTTGAAGCCGTCCATGCTTGTAGCCGCCGCCACCTCCTGTGGCAGTGAATTCCACATGTTAATCACTCTTTGGGTGAAGAAGGACTTCCTTTTATCTGTTCTAACCCGACTGCTCAGCAATTTCATGAAGTGCCCACGAGTTCTTCAATTGTGAGAAAGGGAGAAGGGGAGGAAAGCACTTCTTCTCTACCTGCTCTATCCCATGCATAATCCCATGCATAATCTTATAAACCTTTGTTCTATGCACCTGAAGAAGTGTGCATGCACACAAAAGCTTATAACCAGAATTAAAATTTGTTGGTCTTAAAGGTGCCAGTGGACAGAAACGTTGTTCTATGTACCTGAAGAAGTGTGCATGTGTGTGAAAGCTTATACCCGGAATTAAACTCTGTTGGTTTTAAAGGTGCCGCTGGACTCAAACTTTGTTCTACTTGAACGGGAGACCACCAAGGAAGATGGAGAAGGGAAGAAGAAGAAGAGTAGAGATTGGATTTATACCCTGCCCTCCACTCCCCAAGGGAGTCTCAGAGCGGCTTACAAACTCCTTTTCCCTTCCCCTTCCCACAACGGACACCCTGTGAGGTGGGTCAGGCTGAGAGAGCTCTTTCCCAAGCTGTCCTTGAGGGAACAGCTGGTACAGAGCTGTGGCTTGCCCAAGGTCATCCAGCAGGTACAAGTGGGGGAGTGGGGAATCAAACCCGGTTCTCCCAGATTAGAGTCCACGCACTTAACCACTACGCCAAACTGGAGATGGCTACGCGGAGGAAAGCAATGGCAAACCACCTCTGCTTATCTGACACTGAAACGCCCCGTGGAAGGGGTTGCCGTGAGTCAGTTGCAACTTAAGGGCATGTTCTTCTTCTTTGCACTCCTTCACTCATCGGTACCTTTCCTCTGCTCACTGTAACCAATCCACGTGAGAGCACCGGTCTGCAAAAAAGAGAGAAGCAATCCTGACGTGCTCATGCACATGATTGCCTTGCGATTCCATGTGCAGTGTCCCCCCGATGTGCGTGCATGCGCCTGTACATTTTCTCAAAGAATGAACCCGCACCCAGAGTGAATCTTGATGGAACGTTGATTCCCACAGTGTGTCGGAGAAACACGGCACAAAAAGAATCTCGAAGCAATCATAGATATTTGGCCTGGCAGCCGTGTTCTTCAATGTGCCGCATGCAGTGATGAATCGGGAAAGCACAGGAGGCTGTGGCCAGCTGCCCATGTGTCACCTGACATTTTAGAAAGGGAACTGGAATGGATTCCTGATGCATCTGTTCCTCTTTGGAAAGAAGACCAGCTATTGCAACCAGTGCTCCCTCAAAGCTGTGGAGTCTTGTGAGCAAAAATTCTACTCTGTGAGCTGCTGATATAAAAGTTGTGGGCGAGCGATTGGGCTGCGGCATAAATTACTTTGCTCTGGAGCCAGCCTTCCTGAGCCAAGACGAAAATGCATGAGCCGGAGGCTAAAAAAACTGTGAGTTGGCTCACGCTAACTCAGCTTAGAGGGAACACTGATTTCAAATATTTTGATCGGTGTTCCAAGCAGGGTTAGGAAACACTTGGAGAATTTGTGGGTGGAGCTTGAGGAGGGTGGGGTTCGGGGAGGGGAGGGGAGGGGAGGGGAGGACTTCAATGGGGTATAATGCCACAGAGTCCAACTTCCAAAGGGGCCATTTTCTCCAGGGGAACTGATCTCTTTCACCTGAAGATCAGTTATAATAGTGGGAGAACTCCAGCTACCCCCTGGAGGACGGCCACACTAGTTCTAAGAGGATCCGGGAAATTCACAGGGGCTATGAGCCAGCTAAACGGATCCTCTATATCAGTGATGGCGAATCTTTTAGAGACCAAGTGCCCATAGGCGTCAACTATGGGGGGACTTGAGGGCTCGAGCCACCCCCGAAATTTCCCGGGGGGGGGCTCAGCCTCCCCCGGCAAAATGGAGCACCCACTGGGTACCCCCGGCCCTGCCCTGCCCACTCCCAGCAGGCTGGTGACAAAGCGCGGCGGCTCCTAGTCGCGGCGGCGCCACGCCTCTTCCTCCTCCTGGTTCTGCTCTGGGCTGCCGGTGGGCCATGGTGCACAGATGAGGCTGCAGGCGGTGCGGGCGGCAGCGGCGGCAGGTGGTGGTTTTGCTGCTGGCTCTCTCCTGGGGGCCGGTGGGCCATGGTGCACAGATGAGGCTGCGGGCGGTGCAGGCGGCAGCGGCGGCAGGTGGTGGTTTTGCTGCTGGCTCTCTCCTGGGGGCCGGTGGGCCATGGTGCACAGATGAGGCTGCGGGCGGTGCAGGCGGCAGCGGCGGCAGGTGGTGGTTTTGCTGCTGGCTCTCTCCTGGGGGGCTCCTGCAGCGGGCGGGGCAGAAAGGGAGTGACTAGCCCCGGGGGGGGGGGTGGCGGAGACATGGTTCCAGCGGGCGCGCGCGCTTTGCGCGTGCACACAAGAGCCCCCCCCCCGGGGAATTCAAAACTCGACGCCCCTGCAAGTGCCCAAACTGCAACCCAAAACCCACTTATTTATCGCAAAGTGCCAGCACAACAATTTAACCTGAATACTGAGGTTTTAGTTTAGAAAAAAGAACTCATACATGAACATCTTTTGTCTTGAAAGAAAAACACAATAACAGAGCTTTCAATTATACAAACAACTTTTTATTGAAAGGTAAAAGTTTGCATTTGGCCTGCTTTTGAACAATTCATGTGATTTTTGCTGTTGTATGCATGCTGATAATGTGTCTAACCTTGGCTCATACTTTGTAAGTTTGAGAGCAGCCCAGCCTCGAGTCTGTGTCGTCTTTTTCCTTTTAGAGACTGAGTGCCCAAACTGCGTGCGTGCCCACAGAGAGGGCTCTGAGTGCCGCCTCTGGCACGCGTGCCATAGGTTTGCCACCACTGCTCTATATTCAGAGGCAGTCTGCCCCTGAATACTGATTGGCTGCAAGGTTAAAATAGGGGGGAGGCCTTGGCCTCTGTGTCCTACTTGGAGGCTGTGGAGGGCTACTTTGTGAAACAAGATTTAGCACTGAATAGACTGAATCAGAAGGAGGGGGGGAATTCTGATATTTTTTATGAAATTTGGAACCCTGAGATTCAGAAAGAATGGGAAGGGGAGAATGTTAGAGACACTGCTGTTAATAATTTAATGCATGTGGCTTCTCATCTTTAACAGAAAAGCCAGTTTGGTGAAGTGGTTAAGAGCGCGGACTCTAATCTGGGAGAACTGAGTTGATTCCCCACTCTTTTGCACGCAGCTACTGGTGTGACCTTGGGTCAGTCCCAAGTTCTCTCAGAGCTGTTCTCTCAGGAGCAGTCCTCAAAAGAGCTCTCTCAGACCCACCTGCCTCACAGGGTGTCTGTTGTGGGGAGGGGGAGGGAAAGCAGTTTGTAAGTCATTCCAAGACTCCTTTGGGTAGTGAAGGGCAGGGTATAAATCCAATCTCCTCTCTTCTTATTTACGCCCCGCCCTTCACAAACCTCCTCTTTCAAGGACTGCTCCTGAGAGAACAGCTCTGAGAGAACTTGTGACTGACCCAAGGTCACACCGGCAGCTGCATGTGGAGGAATGGGGAATCAAACCCAGTTCTCCCAGACTGGAGTCCATGCTCCTAACCACTACACCGAACTGGGGTGGTGGGTTAGTTGACAGGAAGGGCTAGTTAGAGTCAAGTGCCGAAGCAACTGAGCAGCAGGTATAGCGAAGGGAGGACTAAGCAGTTGGTAAGCAAATTAAATATAGCAGCAAATGTGAATAGCAGCAAATTAAGAGAGCCAGTTTGGTGTTGTGGTCAAGAGCGGTGTACTCTAACCTGGAGAACCGGGTTCGTTTCCCCACTCCTCCACTTGAAGCCAGCTGGGTGGCCTTGGGTCAGTTGCAGTTCTCTCAGCCCAAAAAATAAAACCTAGCTTGCCACAAAAAAAGCTAGAGTCTCAGGCTGCCTGACAATCTTCGGATCTCCTGGCTATACTACATCCACTGCCATATGATAATTATCAATTATTAGCAGCAGCAGATTAGCATACAGATAACAGCTGTATCTGAAGAAGTGAGCAGTGGCTCACGAAAGCGCCTCCCCTGCCCCAAATTTTGCCTTTCTTTAAGGCGCTACTTTTTCCTCCTATAGGTAAAGGTAAAGGTTTCCCTTCCTTGAAAGCCAGTCGAATCCAACTCTAGGGGGCGGTGCTCATCTCCATTTCCAAGCCGAAGAGCCAGCACTGTCCGAAGACTTTTCCAGTGGTCATGTGGCCAGCATGACTCAACATCAAGGCGCACAGAACGCTGTTACCTTCCCACTGCAGTGGTACCTATTTATCTACTTGCAGTTTCTTGCTTTTGAACTGCTAGGTTGGCAGGAACTGGGGCCAGAGACAGGAGCTCACTCCGTCAAGTGGCACTCAGGTCTCTAACTGCCCAACTACCAACCTTCTGGTCTGCAGTTCAGTGTCTTAACCACTGAGCCACCGTGGCCCTCTCCTCCTATACGTGGCAGCATACCTGACTACCCACGTCCCCGGTAACGCTGCGCCCCAGTTTAGTTCACTCGAGCTCCACTTTCAAGACTCTCCCGCCCAACTCCAAATGGCAGCTTTTCTCCGTCCTGCTCCTTGAGGAGCACTGATTGCACTTGCTCGGTTTGAATCGAGATGAAGTTTCTCTTGTTCGCTTCGACGGCATTAAAGCAGCTTAGCGTTTCAAGGCAGAGTGTCTCATCGCCCATTGCGGGTGGCGGGAACGGCCAGCGTGTTTGTCTCGGACACATCTGCGACGTCTGGCCTAGCCGATAGACGTTGTATCTTTAGCCCCACTTGATTGGGTTTTTAAGATCTATATTCCGCTACGGGTGGTACTTCTCCTGCCACAAAGAACCTTATTTTGGGGGAAGGCCATCATAGACTGACCCTCTGGAATGGATCTCAGGTGAACGGCCCAGTCCTCCAGAGAGACCGAGAGCCCTTCTCACCATCCCAGACCGCCCATCGAGCACCACTTCAGGAAAATCAAAGCTGCAAGCGGGGACTACGAGACTCGCCACAGCTGGATTAGTTTTGACTCCCCGTCACAACCAGCAGACCCAGGAGAGCTTTCGGAGAGAAAAGCCTGCCAGTCTCGATGCTGACGGTTTAAATATGCTCTTTAAAAATGCTTCTCTCTGGAACACCCGCCGTTCTAAATGAGCAAGGCGAGGAGGCCCCTGCCAGCCGTTCACATCTCTCTCACTTTCCCCCCTCCCTCTTCTTTCAAAACACTAGTTATGATTTTGCCCTCCGCATAACCCCGTAGCCCAAAGTTTCATGCGTTAATTATATATTTGGTGAAAAGGGAAACTCCCTGGTCCGTTTCTTTAACTGACAGTTTCATCCTTGCTGTACATAGAGTTCTTTTGCCTGCAAACCGTGTCGTCCCCCCCCCCTCCCCGGTGCTTAAAAAGAAAAGTTGGGGGGTACATGTGTAAAGGCTGTATTGTTAACAGCCTTGCTGGATGAGGCCTTCCAAACTGAGTGTCATGGCTTCCTTCACTGAGAGCCAGTTTGGTGTAGTGGTTAAGTGCACGGACTCTAATCTGGGAGAACTGCCTTTGATTCCCCACTCCTCCTCATGCAGCTGCTGGTGTGGCCTTAAGTCAGTTACAAGTTCTCTTGGAGCTGTTCTCTCAACAGCAGTCCTCGAAAGAGGAGGAGGAGGAGGAGATTAGATTTATACCCCACCCTTCACTTGAAGTCTCACAGTTGTTTTGCTTTATTCCAACCTCCAGGTGGTGGCTGGAAATCTCCCGGGATTACAACCAATCTCCAGGCAACAGAGATCGCATGGAGAAAATGGCCGCTTTGGAAGGTATAGTCTATGGCATTATACCCCATTGAAGCCCCTCCTTTCGCCAAAGCCCACCCTCCTCAGGCTCCAGAGATGGGCCAGTGACAGGGTTGATTTGCAGTACCTAGGGTTGCCACTATCTAGTTGCCACCCTCCAGGTGGGGCCCAGTCTCCCAAAATTACATCAGATTTCCAGATTACCGAGATTAGTTTCCCTGCAGGAAATGGCAGCTTTTGAAAGAGAACTCTATGGCATTATAACCCACTGAGGTTCCTCCCCAAACCCTGCTCCCCTCAAGTGCCACCCTTACGTCTCCGGTTATTTCCCAACCCAAAGTCAGCAGCTCTAGCAGCCTTCCCTCCGTTGGAAATAATGGAGGATGGGGACACCTTCTTTTGGGGCTCATAGAATTAGATCCCCTGGTCCAGTCTTTTTTAAAACTTGGGGGGGGGGTTTGCTGTAAATTTTGGTGCCTCTACCTCAAAAAACAGACCCCCAGAACCCCAGATACCCACAGATTGATTCTCCATTATACTCTGTGGGGACTGGTCTCCATAGGATATACTGGAGCACCCAGTAGACATTCCCCCCCCCCCACTTTCTGATAACCCTGACGTAGGGAGAGGGCCTCCAAACCAGGGGATCCCCCTCCCCCAACTGGGGATTGGCAACCCTAGCTTTCCAGGATCTCAGGCAGAGGTCTTTCACATCACCTCCCACCTGACTGAATTGGAGGTCCCAGGGTTTGAACCTGGGTTTGAACCTGGGACCTTCTGCGTATCAAGCAGATGCTCTACCACTGAGCCACGGTCTATCCCCCACCCCCCGCCACTAGAGATGGTATTGTGGACACCATCCTCCAGCTTTAACAAGCCGCAATTTTCCTTGGGTCAAATTCAGGTCAGGTCAGGTCAGGCTGGATCCTCGTCACCCATGATCCCGAAACGCATCACCCTTTCAGGACTGTCCCTCGAAAGTAGGGTTGCCATCCTCCAGGTAGGGCCTGGGGATCGCCCGCTTTTACAACTGATCTCCAGCTGACAGAGATTAGCTCCCCTGGAGAAAATGGCTGCTTTGAAGGGTAGACTCTATGGCATTGTTCCATGCTGAGGCTCCTCCCCTCCCCAAACCCCACCTTCTCCTGGCTCCACCCCCAAAGTCCCCAGGTATTTTCCAACCTGGACTTGGCAACCCTACTCGAAAGACAGGTGACTCCACGAGGAACTTAAGGGAATGGTTATTTATTTAAGGGAAGTGTTCATCATAAACAACAAAAAAAAGACCTTCTGGGCTTACAAATAGCTGGAATGCGTGTTTCTGACACTAACAACCAAGCTTGGTGATTGACACTGGTTTGGCTTGAGGGTTCTATAATTTTCTGTTGATTGTGAGGAAACTCGTGATTCACTTCCTTGAGAGCCTTCCCTGGAAAAATGTAGCCGTTCCCCTGAGAAAGAGAAAAGCGGACTGTGCTGCTTTGCCTTCAAGGCTATTTGAAAAGGCAAATTGCACTGAACCTGCCAAGAGTTTGGTGACATCTTGAGGGCTAGAAGCGTTATTTTCAGGTGGGTAGCCATGTTGGTCTGCAGTACAGAAGGGCAAGATTCGAGTCTAACCATAAGCAATGGCCCAGGCTAGCCCAGTATCATCAGATCTCAGAAGTTAAGCAGGGTCGGCCCTGGTCAGTATTTGGATGGGAGACCACCAAGAAGTCGAGGTTTGTTATGCAGGGGCACGCAATGGCAAACCACCTCTGCCCATCGCTTGTCTTTAGGGTTGCCGGGGCCAGGTTGGGAAATACCTGGAGATTCTGGGGGTGGAGCTTGAAGCAATGCTCCCTCTAAGCTGTGGGGTCTTGTTGTGAGCAAAAATTCTACTTTGCGAGCTACCCGCATTAAAGTTGTGAGCGAGCTATTCGGCTCCTGCATAAATTCGTTTGCTCTGGAGCCAGACTTCCTGAGCGAAGACAAAAATGTGTCAGCCGGAGGCTAAAAAAATGGTGAGCTATCTCACACTAACTCAGCTTAGAGGGAATGCTGGCCTGAGGAAGGCCAGGTTCAAGTAGGGGAGGAACTTCAGTGAGGGATAACGCCATAGAGTCCACCTTCCAAAGCAGCCATTTCCTCCAGACTTGCCAGCAAATGCATCACTGAAGAGTACTGGACTCGGGAGACCAGGAACGGTGAAATCATGAAGCCTTTATTGAGTGATTCAGCATGCCCAGTAGATGGTCAGAACAAGCATGCTTCCAGAGCTCCAGGGCCCTCATTATATGCTGGCCGGAGCCACACCTCCGGTCGCACCCAAAAGACCTGACAGGGGCTTAACATATGCGCATGTTTGTCATAGGTTCCCTGGAGGAGCCTTTGGCCGCATTGGCTCCACAGGGAGAACCTAGGTCCCACATTGGTGGAGGCTTTGAATCCGGATGTCTATTGTTCCTCCAGAGTCAAGCTCCCCTCTCTGCCTGACCATGTGCTCTGGCCATGCGGCGGGTGCCATTACCTGGGAGCACATGGCAGGCTGGTTGCTACACAGAGCATACTACATTACAATCACCTACTGCCCCAGGCACCTATCCAGCTGCAAACAACTGTTCTTACAGAGTGGCTCTTGACGACACTGGACTCAAACTTTGTCTTCACATCTCTCATTAACTCCTCTATTATCGGTATGCCAACTGGCTGCTATTAACATGTCCCACTATTTATTTATTTATTTATTTCATGAGCGTTATATCCCGCCCTCCCCACCGCACGGCGGGCTCAGGGCAGCTAACAACATATCAACATTACAACAGCTGCCCGTATTATATGGGCTAAAAATTGGAAACTTAAAAATAGCCCCTTAATAGAGGAAGTAATATTTAAACTTATGGACCTAGCTGAAGCGGAAAAATTAAGCCAGATATTAAAAATGAAAAAGACTGAAATGTTGAAGGAAAAATGGTCAAAATTTTATGATTGGTATAAAAATAAAACAACGACTCAAAAGAAAAGACTTTAAAATATAATTTATATAATTTATATACATATACACATAAAACATATTTTTGAGATATTTAAATAAATATGAGACAAGTAGACAAATAGATAGTTGTAGTAGGGATATCTGTATAGTTTCAATATATTGGTACATTTATGTATTATTTTCTGCCTTTATATAGGAAACATGAAGTATATGTACAATGATTAAGGACATATTGTATAACTATTTAATTTCCTATTTTCTCTTTGTTAACCAAATGGACTTATATTCTATATGTAAAATAAAATAAAAATTTTCTCAAAAAAACCCAAAAACATATCAACATATTTAAAACATTAAAACATATAAAACAACAAGTTCTCATAACGATGGCGTATCTTCAGTTTAGTTACTCAGTGCCGCATCCAGATGTGACCATTGAAACGGCCAC
Organism: Lepidodactylus listeri; assembly: GCA_029233225.1. Taxonomy (NCBI): domain Eukaryota; kingdom Metazoa; phylum Chordata; class Lepidosauria; order Squamata; family Gekkonidae; genus Lepidodactylus; species Lepidodactylus listeri. The sequence continues at coordinate 153,812,086 of JARCFY010000003.1, forward strand.
AAAACTGGCGGAGAAAATCAGACCAGGGCCAAGGTGTAAATATTATCAGGCGGCCCCTACTTAAACGCCTGGTGGAAGAGCTCCGTCTTGCAGGCCCTACGGAATTGCAAATAGTCCCGCAGGGCCCTGATGTCATCTGGGAGCTCATTCCACCAGTACGGGGCCGCCACAGAAAAAGCCCTGGACCTTGTACCCGCCAGCCGAGCCTCCTTCGGCCCTGGGAGGGTCAGATGGTTTTGGGATCCAGACCGAAGTGCTCGCTGGGGAACATATAGACATAGGGCTGCCAAGTGCAACTTGGGAAATATCTGGGGACTTTGGGGGTGGAGCCAGGAGACTTTGGGGGTGGAGCCAGGAGAAAGGAAGTGACATCATTTTGTGAAGTCACATCCTGTGATGTTGCTTCCACATGCTTCCACATGAATTCATGAAGTTTCCTAATACTGAATCAGGCCATTGGTCCATCAAGGTCAGTACCGACTACTCAGACTGGTAGTGGCTCTCCAGGGTCTCAGGCTGAGATCTTTAATATCACCTATTACCTGATCCTTTTTTAGCTGAAGAGGCTGATACCTCCTGCATGTCAAGCAGATGCTCTATCACTGAGCAACGGCCCTACTGAATCCTTCCTCATCTCAGCAGAATATGATTTTCATATCATAAGAACAGGAGAGAAGCCACAGTGGATCGGCCCATCCAGTACAGCCCATCCAGTCCAACACTCTGTGTCACACAGTGGCCAAAAATACCAGGTGCCCTCAGGAGGTCCAGCAGCGGGGCCAGAACTCCAGAAGCCCTCCCACTGTTGCCCCCCAAGCACCAAGAATGCAGAGCATCACTGCCCCAGACAAAGGGTTCCATTTAGACCTTGTGGCTAATAATAGCCACTGATAGACCTCTGCTGGATGGGGACAGAGAGAGAGAGACAGACAGACAGACAGACAGAAAAAAGAAAGAAAGAGGGAGGGAGAGAGAGATGGAAAAAAACTGGCAGAGGCACTTACCCCAGGCCCAGCAGCAACCTTTCAATCTTACACCAGCCGCATGCAAAAGCAGGCCCTTCAGTAAGAGCTTAGTCCCTCGTTAATCTCTGGGCGGGGCTCTCTTGCTAACTCTTAAAGGGGAAATGTCTGGTGAGGCTTTTCACTGCAGGCTCTTCAGACATTTCCCTTTTAAGAGGCCTGGAAGGGAGAGGGCCCGGCAGGCTCCGACGTTCCCCTCCTGTTGGCAGCCATTGCCTCCCCCCGGTGGCCAGTTTTGAAAAGGCGGGGGTAAGCATGAAAAATCGTGTTTCCCCCGCCCTACCGGGGGACTTGGCAGCCCTATAGACATATATGTGCTGTTCCAATCTTAGCTATATTTAGTGCTCAGTTGCTTATGCATCTTGACTCTAAATCGCTCTTCCTGACAACTAACGCCCCCCTGCAACCACATGTAATATTTGAGGAAATCTGTTTCAGCGTATGTGAAGAAATGTGCATATCCTGAGTCTCTGTTCTCCCATGCACAGAGGGTCCAGCTTGGTTTTTCTTGGGAGTGCTGCTGGTCTCCAATTTCATTCTCACATCTCTTTGTTGACTCTTCCATTTACTAAGTTGCTGCCATCCATTGATCTCCTGGCCTCTCCTGCTCCAGGTGATTGATGGGAGTGGGTGGGGGCTGGTAAATGGGTGGGGATGCCGGGACCTCTGAGGCCCCACTGTGCATGGGGCCTGGACATAGGATTCTTATCTTACTACAGACGCTGATTTTCTGTATTTCCAAACCCCAAGCATTTCTCTCCCCTTCTTTGCAACACCCCACCCCACCTTCTGACTGGGATATAAGGACTCAGGGATCTCCATTCCTGCTTGTATCTGATGAAGGGAGCTCTCCCTCTTGAAAGCTCAGAGCCCCAAAATCTTGCTCCTCTCTAAGGTGCTCGTGGGCTCGAATCTTGCTCTAGCGGTTTCATTGTGGTGTAAGATTTCCCAGGCCAGAGAAGAAGGAGGGGAACTGAAGGGATAAGATGTGACAAGGCTCGAAGGTCAAGCATTTGCGGAGACAGATACGTGCCGAAGATCCATTCGAAAGAGTAAAGGCTCCCATCCGAGTGAACCGCCGCTGGCGAAATTGTCCAAGCAAGACAAACCGCACACAAAAGACGGGGAGAAGCCCGTTCACAACTGAAAGTAATCTACAAAAGGGTTTTGTAGATTACTTTCAGTTGCGAGCGGGCCACTCCCCGTTTTTGTGTGCGATTTGTCTTTGTCTTGAAGTTTTTGTAGATTACTTTCAGCTGTGAGCTGGACACTCCCAGTCCTTATTAAGGCCCAGCTTCCGGGACTCACACCTGCATAACAATCCCAACTCAGCTGCTTCAGGCCTTTAAAAGAACAGCAGCTTTGAATTGTTAATGTTTATGGAGGCGAAGCTGGCCTCTAGTTTCATCCCAAGCCATGCCCCACACTGCACCTCTTGGCTTCCCAGGGTCCCTCGCGCAATGCTCAAGGGAACAGGGCATCAACAGGTCCCCAGACACAGAATCTGGGATGCAGGCTTCTTATCTCAGGACAGATGCTAATTTTCTGCCCCTAAGCCCTTCTCCCCTGCTGTAATCAAGCTGATTACTGTTGCGCCTTTGTATCCCCACTCCCTTCTATGAAACACCCTTCTGACAGGGACAGAAGGGATCCGCAGGGTTGCCAACCTCCAGGTGGCGGCAGGAGATCTCCTATTACATCTGATCTCCAGGAGACAGAGATCAGCTCACCTGCCTCCGTTCTGCATCTAGCATTCGCTCCACATTTTCTCAGCTGGGAGGGGAAAGTGCAACTCAAAACCACATTCAGATACCTCGGGGCCATGCCGTGCTGACTGCGAAGTCACTCCGGAACAGCCATAAATCTATGCAGAAGGTACCATAAAACCCTCTGATCAAAGGAAGTGAAAGCGGCACGCAGTGCGGAGGGTACCATGAAACCCGGCAATCAAAAGAAGCGAAAGCAGCATGCAATGCAGAGGGAAATTTCTGTTCCAACACGGGTTTTGTAAAACAATGGAGGGAAAAGCCAATGCAGAATCAGCCCTGGAAAAAATGGCCGCTTTGGAAGGTAAACTCTTATCGCAAGCTGGTGTTTTGGGGGGGCAACAGTGGGAGGGCTTCCTGCCCCCACTGCTGGACCTCCTGAGGGCACCTGGTGTTTTTGGCCACTGTGTGACACAGAGTGTTGGACTGGATGGGCCATTGGCCTGATCCAACATTGGCTTCTCTCATGTTCTTATGTTCTTAAGCAGAGAATTGAGGATCTAGAACCCCAAACCGATCTTTCCAGCTTTCTCTGGAAGTAAAAGGGTTTAGAAGACTCTGGCTAGATGCTCTGCCCTCCCTTCTGTTGTACTTAAAGGAAAACACAAGAGTATTCATTTCACAGAAAGGCTTTGTACCTGCCTATCAAGGGAGACGGCGTCTACAGAGGGCATGTTTTTCGCATGCCCGTATGATAAGGTGGCGCGTAATGAGATCATCACCCCAGGTTTTTTAAAAAAAATAATTTTTATTACAACATCAATATTCATACAATCTCTTTACAAAATACAGACTTTAACTCAACTCGAATGATACAATTCAACAGTCGTTAACTTCAGATACAGTGTTCAAAAATAAATCATTTTTTTAATATTGTGGATTGTCTGGAATAATTTCTGTTTCCAGCATAAAGCTTACAACAGAATACCAGATAGCGACTACTTTTTTATAATAATTTTCTGGAGAGGCATTAGTTAAGCTGAATGAAATTTTATGCATTATAAAATGCTCCCGTAAATGGTTATACCATTGAGGATCATCACCACATTAACTGAAAAAATTTCGGGCCTTTCTGAAAAAGGAAGGAGGAGGAGGAGATTGGATTTATACTCCAGCTTTCACTACCCAAAGGAGTCTCAGAGCGGCTCATAATCTCCCCTCTCCTCCCCTCCCCACAACAGACATCCTGTGAGCAATGCTCCCTCTAAGCTGTGGAGTCTTGTGAGCAAAAAAAAAACCTTTGTGAGCTACTGGCATTAAAACTGTGAGTGAGCAATTTGGTTGCTGCATGAACTAGTTTGCTCTGGAGCCATCCTTCCTGAGCTCAGACAAAAATGTGTGAGACGGAGGCTAAAACCCTGTGAGCTAGTTCACACTAACTCAGCTTAGAGGGAACACTGCCTGTGTGGTACGTGGGGCTGAGAGAGCTCTAAGTGAGCTGCTGGTGAGAGAACAGCTCTGAAATAACTTGTAATTTACTCAAGGTCACATCAACAGCTGCATATGGAGGAGTGGGAAATTAAACCCGGTTCTCCCAGACTAGAGTCCTCCTCTTAACCACTACACCAAACTGGCTCTTAAGTTTCTTCTATCTGACAGAAATCCCAAGATCACCTACCAAGTCGCCAGTTTCTGTATAGCGATATTCAGGTTACGGAAATTACAAGGTAGTTCGATATTAGGTAGTTCAGTAGTTAAAGATTAGATCAATTTTGAGACTGCTTTTTTTTTTTTTTTAATGTATTTAAAATTTTGGAATCTTGTAAATGTATACTTTTTTTTTTGTATGACTGGTCTACGGACTAACAGTAAGCTGAACTGAACTGAACTGTCGCATTATGCCCCACTGAAGTCCCTCCCCTCCCCTCCCCAAGCCCTGCCCTCCTCAGGCTCCACCCCCAAAACCTCCAGGTATTTTCCAACCCAGCGCGGGCAACCCTAACAATCAGGGATGTCCATTCCTCCTTGTATCTGACCGAAGGAGCTTTGATTCTCAACAGCTTCTACCTTTGAAAGCATCACAGTCTTTAACATGCTACAGCTGCTCCAAGACCTCACAGGAGAGGATGTGGTATAAAAATGTAATACATAAATAAATAAAAAATACTGGACTTGAATCTTGCCCTTCTAATGCAAACCAATGTGACTCACCTTCATGGAGCACGATAGGCTTGTCACTGGCTGGAAGCCACAATAGCTTAAAAATGGAACCTCCATGTTCTGAAGCAGTGTATCTCAGTGATGTGGGGGGGCACTCTCCATCATCCCCTGAGCTTTATTCCCTGAGGTTTGACCTAGTAAGATAGTTCCTAGAGACAGGTCTTCTCCTCCTCCTCCTTCTCTTCCTTACCCTCCTCCTTCTCCTCCTCTTCCTCCTCCTCTTCCTTCTCCTCCTCCTCCTCCTCCTCCTCTTCCTTCTCCTCCTCCTCCTTCTCTTCCTCCTCCTCCTCCTCCTCCTCTTCCTTCTCCTCCTCCTCCTTCTCCTCCTCCTCCTTCTCTTCCTCCTCCTCTTCCTCCTCCTCCTCCTCCTCCTCTTCCTCCTCCTCCTCCTCCTTCTCTTCCTCCTCCTCCTCTTCCTCCTCCTCCTCCTCCTCTTCCTTCTCTTCCTTCTCCTCCTTCTCCTTCTCTTCCTTCTCTTCCTTCTCCTCCTCCTCCTCCTCCTCTTCCTTCTCTTCCTTCTCCTCCTCCTCCTCCTCCTCCTCCTCTTCCTCCTCCTCCTCCTCTTCCTTCTCTTCTTTCTCCTCCTCCTCCTCCTCTTCCTTCTCCTCCTCCTCCTTCTCTTCCTCCTCCTCCTCCTCTTCCTTCTCTTCCTTCTCCTCCTCCTCCTCTTCCTCCTCCTCCTCCTCCTCCTCTTCCTTCTCCTCCTCCTCCTCCTCCTTCTCTTCCTTCTCCTCCTCCTTCTCTTCCTTCTCCTCCTCCTTCTCCTTCTCTTCCTTCTCCTCCTCCTCCTCCTCCTCTTCCTTCTCTTCCTCCTCCTTCTCTTCTTCCTCCTCCTCCTCCTCCTCCTGTTCTGAAGCAGTGTATCTCAGTGATGTGGGGGGGCACTCTCCATCATCCCCTGAGCTTCATTCCCTGAGATTTGATCTAATAAGATAGCTCCTAGAGACAGGTCTTCTCCTCCTCCTCCTTCTCTTCCTTTCCCTCCTCCTTCTCCTCCTCCTCCTCCTTCTCTTCCTTCTCCTCCTCCTCCTCCTCCTCCTTTCCTCCTCCTTCTCTCCCTTCCCCTCCTCCTTCTCCTCTTCCTTCTCGTTCTCCTCTTCCTCCTCCTTCTCTTCTTTCTCCTTTTCCTCCTTCTCCTTCTCCTCTTCTTCTTCCTCTTCTTCGAAAAAGAGGTGCTGGAACTCTCAAGAGGGAAATGAAGTTTTCAATCTGTATACTGAAAACTCACAAACTTTTAAACATTGTTTTAAAATGATGTATAGATGGTATATGACACCAAAAAAAATTGCAAATATTGGTCAAAATATGTCTAACAAGTGTTGGAAGTGTAAAAAGAAAGAAGGGTCTTTTTATCATATGTGGTGGACTTGTGATAAAGCAAAGACTTATTGGTCAAAAATACATGCAGAAATGGAAAAAATCTTGAAATGTACATTTAAGAAGTTGCCTGAAATGTTATTGCTAGGACTTAAACTAGAAGAGATAAATGTAAAGAAAAGGACAATAATATGGTATATGATTACAACAGCAAGAATGGTGTATGCGCAAAACTGGAAAAATGAAAAAATACCAGAGGTGTGGGAATGGTTGAAAAAACTGTTATATATGGCTGAAATGGATAAGTGGACTAGAAAATTGAATAATCTTTACTCAGAGACCTTTCTGGAAGACTGGAAAGATTTGAAAGAATATGTTGAAAAGTATTGGGATATGAAAAACTATATCTATACATGGTTATAATAGCATAAAGGAATAGAAATATATTATATGAATGCTTTAGTTAAAATTAGACAATGAAACTGTTTTTATTTAGAAATACATAAGAGTATAGAAAATAAGAATTGGTGTATAAGTATAAGTATTTTAAAGCTATATAACCGTTACCAGAAACGAAACATAGATATAAGTATTACTATTTTGAATAAAATGGAAAATGTGTTATGTTTCAGATGTGGTGGGAAACCACCAAAACAAGATAAAAATAGAATGTACAAATAGAACAAAATGTTATTTAATATGGAAAAAGGGATTTGTATAAGGTTAAATGTATTATTTTCGATGTGTTTTTTTTTTGAAAAATAAAAATTTCTTTACAAAAAAAAAAAAACATTTTTAAAAGAATTTTGTCTAAGAGGTTCCGGAACTCCGTTTTGGAACCGTTCCTCAGAAAAAGAGCCCTTGCCGAGGGCCTTGTATCAGAAACATGAAGATGAGACCATCCCACTTCTGGTCCAGCGTCCTGTCTTACACAGTGGCCAACCAGCTGCCCAAGGGGCCAACAAACAGGGCATAGCACTGCATAATCATATTACTTTATTATGGAGAACTGGATGAAAATAGATCCCTATAGAAGTATATGGTTAATTTCAAACGTTTAGCTGTGTTAGTCTCTGTAGGAGCAAAATAAAACAAGAGTCTCTTTCCGGAGTCCACCTATTCTTCAGCAAAGGAACTTCAAAGGAAGAATCCAGTGTGAAATTGCTGACTTAGGCTTCATTAACAAGTCCGAGACTTGTTATTCCTCTCTCCCTGCCTCAAATCTTAACAGGGACCTGATTCTTCACTCACTACAGGCATTAACATATTGCAGATGTCGCCTCTGACATATGTCACTTGGTTCACCTGTGCTTCTGGAACCGCCTCTTGCCTTTGCTTATCTTGCACTAGATTGCATATTCATCCTACTTCGCCTAGTATCAGACAAGAGCTGGGAGTTCTCACACCCACATTGGGTAAAATGATTCCTCTTTGGATTGGATCTTGTTTGGCTCTAGCCTCCTTCTGTTGTGTCTGTAAATCGCCCTGATGGATCTGATGGAGTTGGGACTCCCCTACACTGGAATGCATTTTTGTTAGTCTTCAAAGTCCCACTGGAGTCCTGTTGGATTTTGGTAGATTTAGGTTTCTTGGAATGTATAAATTAACTGGTGTGTGTGTGTGTGTGTGTGTTAAGTGATGTCAAGTTGCTTCTGACTTATGATGATCCTGGGTCCTCCAGAATGTTCTATTAGAATCACAGAGTTGGAAGGGACCTCCAGGGTCATCTAGTCCAACCCCCTGCACAAGGCAGGAAATTCACAAACACCTCCTCCTCCACACCACTGTTCCCTCTAAGCTGCGTTAGTGTGAACCAGCTCACAAATTTCTGTCTTTGCTCAGGAAGGATGGCTCCAGAGCAAGCTAATTGATGCAGCAGCCAAATCGCTTGCTCACAACTTTAATGCCGGTAGCTCACAAAGTAGAATTTTTGCTCACCAGACTCCACAGCTTAGAGGGAGCATTGCCCCACACCCCTGGTGACTCCTGCTCTATGCTCGGAAGATAACAAAAAACCCCTAGGATCCCCGGGCAAACCGGCCTGGAGAAAATGACCTTCAAAACATCCTCTCGTTAACAGATTTGCTCAGGTCTTGCAAACCAAGGGCTACACCTTCCTTGATTGAGTCCATCCATCACCTACTGGCTCTTGATCTTTTCCTGCCGCCTTCAACTTTTCCTGGCATTATTGTCTTTGCCAATGACTCTTGTCTTCTCATGACATGACCAAAGGACGATAGCCTTTAGTTTAAGTCACTGCAGCTTCTAAGAACCTAATAAGTTATTCATTGTAATTTTATGTGAGCTTTAAATAGGCATGCTGTTGTTTTGCACCCTGATTTGGGTGCCCCTGCCATCTGAGATGGGTGGTAGCCTGAGGAAGGGCTTTCTTGGTTGTGGCCCCAGAACTGGGGAATTCTCTCTCAAGGAGATGAATCAGTTCTCTTCTATCTATTGTGCTTGAGTCTTTCTTTTTAATTTTTTATTAACACAAAAATAACTACAATCATACAAAAAGAAATATAAACAATCAAACAATTAAACCATCGGCTTATATAAACATATGTTTGTACTTATTTCTAAAACATTTGTGCGCTTCCTGTCCATCGTTCCCCAGTCTCCCTAAGGCAGCAAACATGAAAACATCTGAACAACTGGAAGCAACATCTAGCATTATAAACCAATTCGATAAAACTCTGTCCTTGTCTTCCACCAGCAAGTGAAGTCTTTTGCATTTTGTCTGGCGCTCCCTCACAGATTCTCACTAAAAACTCCTCCCCCACAATAATACAAGAGCTAACTTGAACATGGACACTGGTACCAGAGCTTGCAATACATCCAGATGCCAACTTTTCTGCCACATACACCCATATAACACAATCATTGGACCTAACAACATGAACTACTCTATGGTTGTGATCACCCTGGCAGCTTGGCACGATATGGTGCCGCCTCTAATCGAACCGGCTGAAAGTATTGCGGGGCATATCAGCCACACAGCACACCCTGCTGCAGGCCACCTTCGGAGACATTATTGCAGTGCATCAGCCATGGAGCACACTGCCAAAAAGGGCCGACGTTAATGTGCACACATAATGTGCATGCACGCGCACATGTGCCCATGCACACATAGGCATTTTTTTAAAAATCGCATCCCCAGTGGCAGAATGGATCTGCAGGTTCAGACTGCCAAATCCGTTCTGCGTGCGCTCCCCCATGTTCAGACATCCAGTCATGCTCAATGAATGTGTGAGGAAACAAAAACACCACTTTGGAGGTGGCAGCTTTTTAACCCAGCTCCAAGTCGTCCTCTGACGGGGTGAGTACGTCCAGGGAATGCCTGACAGCTGTGGCTGTGTGAACGGGCCCATTTAATCCGTTTGTGAAATGTTCCTATATCGGGCCAAACTGCCAGTCTGAACACAACCTATCTCAGGTACATTCACTTGCTCATCATCTAACATTGTGTATACCATACACTGAACCCGCTTGCAGGGAGGGCGGGGTAAATTTGAAATAATAAATAAATAAATAAATACCAGTAAATGCCAACAACGCCCTTCAGTAACTCTGACATCAAGAATCACAAAATTGAGAAATATGTAGGAGGACATTTCAGACTCCCCGGGCACGCAGTGGGGGACCTCAGAGTAGCTGTTTTATTGTGAAGGAATTTCAGAAACAGATTGGAATGGGAGACTGCTGAATTACAAGTTATTACAACACTCAGGAGGACAATGGAACCCCCAGGGCTTAACGGAGATATCAGATTCTTATCTCACTACACAAGCTAAGTCAGTCATTTCTCGCTTATACCCAGAATTAAACTTTGTTGGTCTTAAAGATGCCGCTGGACTCAAACTTAGTTCTCATTGTTAATGCTTTTATTATTATTGTTAATGCTTTTATTATCTGTGTGCTAATTTGCTCCTATTCACAGGTCTTACCAACTGCTTTAATCCAGTTTTAGCTACATTTATCGCTCAGTTACTTATGCATCTTGACTCTAATTAGCCCTTCCTGGCAACTAACCCCCCTCCCCTCCCCCTACCTATATGCAATGCTTGGCAAAGCCTGTTTCAATGTCTCTGAAGAAGTGTGCATGCACATGAAAGCTTATACCCAAAATTAAACTTTATTGGTCTTAAAGGTGCTACTGGATTCAGACTTTGTTCTGATTCTCACTAACTCTTCCTCCTGTTCCAGTCACCACCTGGACGTTGGCAACCCTGGATCCCCCCCCAGTAAAGTGGTTGTTAATAGCGACTTTGCATTTCTGGATTTTTTTTTAATTTTTATTTTTAGCCTAACCAATGTTTTACCAAACGTTTAACCACTTAGCAGTATTTTCCTCCCTTTGCTTCAGGAAATAGGAGCAACACAGTTTCTAACAGCTGCCTGGGGAAATTATTTTCCAGAAGGAAAGGCACCAAACTTCTGAAGTCAGCCTCCCCCCCCCCCCCACCTCCTTTCTGCACTGCTGTTTAGACCAGCTGCTTGCCTTTGAGCTGGGCGTGCCCCCAGCGCTGGGAGGATGATGAAAGGAGAAAACGAATTCCTCCTCTTCACTTTCTCCGTATGCATAATCTTGCCTAGATTAATATTATCAGAACAGGCGTGTTCCCACTGGCGCGTTACCCTCGCATCGTTCCGCGGTTGCTGGTTGAGCAGAACAGCCATGCTCGGAGGCAGGGTACCTCGGAAGGCCCAAGAGCCAGGGAGCAAACAGCAAGGGAAGGCCAGTGGCTTCGTGCCCTGCATGTGGGCCGCCCAAGGGCATGTGGTCTGGGAGGGTAGCCAATCCAGACGTGGCTGGAGATCTTCTGGGATTACAACCGATCCACAGCGGGCTTGTAGCTACGGTGGGGCATTTGGGGGCACTGCCCCCCTCAAACGTGAGGCACACCCCATAACAGCTGTTGCCCCTCTCCCCCACCACCCTCCTCCCCATCCCTCCCCTTCTGTGACATTAAAAGGGCCCTCCAGCTGATCAGCGGGAGCAGATGGCCCGCCAGTCAGCTGGAGGGCCATTTAAATCTTGCAGGAGGGAGGGAGAGGGGCAGCTGCACCCCTTCCCTGAACTCCAAGCGGCAATTTCACTGCTTGGAATTCAGGCGGGGGCAGCCCCCGCTTGGGGGAAAGAAATGTTTAAAGGGTCCCCTTTAAACGGTGTTTTTCAAGCAGGGGTTGCCTGTGCCTGAACTCCAAGCAGTGAAATCTCTGCTTGGAGTTCAGGGAAGGGGTGAGGACGCCCCTCCCCCTTCCCCTGCTGCCTCACAAAATTTCCCCATGCCCCACCAACCCCAGATTTTTGGCTACAGGGCTGATCTGCAGGCGACAGAGATCAGTTCCCCTGGAGGAAATGGCCACTTTGGAAGGTGGACTCTAGGGCATTGTACCCCACTGGAAGACCCTCCCCTCCCCAAACCCCACCCTCCTCATACTCCACCCACAAAATCTCCAGGTATTTCCCGACCCGGAACTGGCAACCCTATTGCCTAGCCACAGTTGACAACAAGATGTTGGACCATATGGACTTGGTAGGGTTGTCAGGTCTGTCCTAGGAAATGCCTGGAGATTTTGGGGGTGGAGCCTGAGAAAGGTGGGGTTTGAGGAGGGGAAGGACTTCAATGGGGTATAATGCCATAGAGTCCACCTTCCAAACGGGCCATTTTCTCCAGGGGAACTGATCTCTGTCGCCTGGAGATCCGTTGTAATCCCAGGAGACCTCCAGCCCCCACCTGGAGGTTGGCAACCCTATGTCTGTCTGATCCAGCAACGCTTTTCTTGTGTTCTCACAGCCGTAGCTTTCACTGTGAGAGAGTTTGGACTGAAATTACAGGATATAATAACCCAAGAGGCCAAAGGTTAAATGTGACTCCTCTTTTGGACGAGGGACACGTATCTTCTGGACATATGTCCACAGGCCTCTTGTGCAATATGCAAAGGCCTCGGGCTATTAGTCCAAAGGCCTCTGGGAATATGTCCAAAGGTCCCTGAGTGTATATCTAAAGGCTGCTGGCAGAATTTCCAAAGGCCTCAGGATGAAAGCCTTTGGTTTGGATGTATATGGAATGATTGTGGGAGCACAGCCATAGCCCTTTGGGGGGCGGGGTGTCCAAAGACCTTGAGGTATGTATCCAGAGGTTTCTGAGCAGATATGCTAAAATAAGGTTGCAAGTTGCCAACCTCCAGCCGGGGCCTGGAGATCTCCCAGAATTACAACTGATTTCTAGACAGAGACAGTTGCTTTGGAGGGCGGACTCTATTGCATTATGCCCCACTGGGGTCCCTCCCCTCCCTTCCCCTCCCCAACCCCACTCTCCCCAGTCTCCAGCCGCAGATCTCCAGAAATTTCCCACGTTGGAGTTGGTAACACTAATGGCAAAGTCTCAGGTGCTTGTCCAAAAGCCTGTGGAGATCAGGTGCGGTGTCGTCGTTAATAGCGGCAGGACTCTAATCTGGGAGAACTGGGTTTGATTCCCCACTCCTCCACATGCAGCCAGCTAGTGTGACCTTGGGTCAGTCACAAGTTCTCTCAGAGCTGTTCTATCGAGAGCAGTTCTCTCAAGGCTTTCTCAGCCCCTCCTAACTCACAGGGTATCTGTTGTGGGGAGAGGAAGGGAAGGAGATTGTAAGCTGCTCTGAGTAGGGTTGCCAAGTCTAGGTTGGAAAATACCTGGGGACTTTGGGGGTGGAGCCAGGAGAGGGCGGGGTTTGGGGAGGGGGAGGGGCCTCAGCATGGTACAATACCGTAGAGTCCACCCTTCAAAGCAGCTGTTTTCTCCAGGGGAGCTGATTTCTCTCAGCTGGAGATCAGTTGTAAAAGCGGGAGATCCCCAGGCCCCACCTGGAGGCTGGCAGCTCTAGTTCTGAGACTCCGAGTAAAGTGAATACAACTCTTCTTCCTCCTCCTCCTCCTCTTTCTCCTCCTCCTCTTCCTCAGGATCTGCAAATGCCTTGGGGCTAGTGTTGCCAGCTCCAGCCTGGGAAATTCCTGGAGATTTGGGGGCACTGCTGTGTGGAGGGGAGACTCTGGGGAGGGATTTCACTTGGAATCTACGGTACACCGCAGGGTCTGCCCTCTGACGCTGCCATTTTCTCCAAGGGAACTGATCTTCCTAGGCCAGAGCTATATCGTAATCCCCAAAGAGCTCCACGCCCTACCTGGCGGTTAACAACCTAACGCAGGGCATGTTTCCAAAAGCCTCTGAGCACCCGAGTGAAATCCAAACATGTTTTAAATAATGTGTTGATTGTCTGTCTCCCTTCGTGATGCGTTCAGTGTGGACTGATCTTTGTACCACATTGTAGTCAGTCATGTTTATCTTGGCTGCTACAACAGCATAAGAAACTGTCCAGCTAGCCCAGTGTCTGAAAGAAAGAAAGAAAGAAAGAAAGAAAGAAAGAAAGAAAGAAAGAAAGAAAGAAAGAAAGAAAGAAAGAAAGAAAGTGCTACTAATCCAAGCCTCAGAAATACCACTATTCTGGGAGGATAGCTTCAGTGGTGGCTGAAGCCTTCAGAAGGCTGGTCGGAGGAACAAGGACCTTTCCAGGGGACGGGGTCATTTTGCTGCAGCCATGACAGAAGCAGGCATTCCCCCGCGGGGGGGGGGGGGTTTGGCACCAACTCCTGGAGCTGAGCTCCCCCGAGCTCCTGCTTGAAATGACCCGATTGGCGTAATGTTGAAATTTACCTCCTCTTCTCCCCAACAAGGGCCACGGTGGCTCAGTGGTTAAGACGCTGAGCTGCAGACCGGAAAGTCGGTAGCTCGGCAGTTCGAGACCCGAGCGCTGCATGACGGAGTGAGCTCCCGTCTCTGGCCCCAGCTCCTGCCAACCTAGCAGTTCGAAAGCAAGAAACTGCAAGTAGATAAATAGCTACTGCTTCAGTGGGAAGGTAACAGCATTCCGTGTGCCTCGGCATCGAGTCATGCCAGCCACACGACCACAGAAAAAGTCTTCGGGCAGCGCTGGCTCTTTGGCTTGGAAACGGAGATGAGCACTGCATCCCTAGAGTTGTATTCGACTGGCTTTTGAGCAAGGGAAACCTTTACCTTTCTCCCCATCCAGGACCCAAAGCATCTGATCACACTGTTCTCCCCTCCCCTGCCCAATCTCTACAACAACGAAAGGAAATACTGCTTTACACACAGAGAGATTAAAATGTGAAATTCCCTCCCAGAGCACATAGTGATGCCACAGGAATAGACAGCTTTCAAAGATAGATTCATGGAGGATATGTGTATCAATGGCTACAAGCCATGGTAACTAAAGAGAACCTCCACATTCAGAGGCACTAATCCTCTGAATCCCAGAGCCAGGACCCAACATCAGGAAAACAGAGATATTTTTAAAAAAAAGGAAAATAGAGATTTTTATTTTAAAAAACCTTTTAACATACAAATTAGGAAAACATTTGCAACATTTCAACATTCAACATTCACAATACAAAATATCAAATACAACACAAATTACAAATTACAAATCCAACATCAAAGTCTTACAATGCACCAATTCACTAATTCCACAATTCAGTATTAACAAGATTAACCACTTTATCCACTTTAGTTACATTAATAATATTAATTATAATATCAATTACATTAATTACAGCAACACCATTAATAGCTTCAATAACACTGAGGCAACATCAGGGGGAGGCCTCGGCCTCTCTGCCCTGTTGTTGGCCCTTCAGAGGAACTGGGTGGCCACTGTGTGAGACAGGATGCTGGACTAGATGGACCCTCAGTGGTCTGATCCAGCAGGGCTCTTCTTGTGTTCTTATGAGGGGAAGGCCTCGGCCTCTCTGCCCTGTTGCTGGCCCTCCAGAGGAACTGGTTGAGGCCACTGTGTGAGACAGGATGCTGGACTAGGTGGACCCTCAGTGGTCTGATCCAGCAGGGCTCTTCTGAGGTTCTTATGAGGGAAAGGCCTTGGCCTCTCTGCCCTGTTGTTGGCCCTTCAGAGGAACTGGGTGGCCACTGTGTGAGACAGGATGCTGGACTAGGTGGACCCTCAGTGGTCTGATCCAGCAGGGCTCTTCTTGTGTTCTTATGAGGGGAAGGCCTCGGCCTCTCTGCCCTGTTGCTGGCCCTCCAGAGGAACTGGTTGAGGCCACTGTGTGAGACAGGATGCTGGACTAGGTGGACCCTCAGTGGTCTGATCCAGCAGGGCTCTTCTTGTGTTCTTATGAGGGGAAGGCCTCGGCCTTTCTGCCCTGTTGTTGGCCCTCCAGAGGAGCTGGCTGAGGCCACTGTGTGAGAGACAGGATGCTGGACTAGGTGGACCCTCAGTGGTCTGATCCAGCAGGGCTCTTCTTGTGTTCTTATGAGGGGAAGGCCTCGGCCTCTCTGCCCTGTTGCTGGCCCTCCAGAGGAACTGGTTGAGGCCACTGTGTGAGACAGGATGCTGGACTAGAGGGACCCTCACTGGTCTGACCCAGCAGGGCTCTTCTGGTGTCCTTATGAGGGGAAGGCCTCGGCCTCTCTGCCCTGTTGTTGGCCCTTCAGAGGAACTGGGTGGCCACTGTGTGAGACAGGATGCTGGACTAGGTGGACCCTCAGTGGTCTGATCCAGCAGGGCTCTTCTTGTGTTCTTATGAGGGGAAGGCCTCGGCCTCTCTGCCCTGTTGCTGGCCCTCCAGAGGAACTGGTTGAGGCCACTGTGTGAGACAGGATGCTGGACTAGGTGGACCCTCAGTGGTCTGATCCAGCAGGGCTCTTCTGAGGTTCTTATGAGGGGAAGGCCTCGGCCTCTCTGCCCTGTTGCTGGCCCTCCAGAGGAACTGGTTGAGGCCACTGTGTGAGACAGGATGCTGGACTAGAGGGACCCTCACTGGTCTGACCCAGCAGGGCTCTTCTGAGGTTCTTATGAGGGGAAGGCCTCAACCTCTCTGCCCTGTTGTTGGCCCTCCAGAGGAACTGGCTGAGGCTGCTGTGTGAGACAGGATGCTGGACTAGATGGACACTCACTGGTCTCATCCAGCAGGGCTCTTCTGATGTTCTTCACAACCACCTTGTGATGTGGGTTCAGCTGAGATATTGGTACAGGTACAGGGACACCTAATAAGCTTCCAGGGAAAATATGGATACGACCTGCCTCACCACTGTGCCACAGAGGTCATGATTTGCAACTAATGGCAACAGATTTCATAATTATAAGGTGCATAAAAATGTACTTTTTAGCATTCCTCTTAAATGTAAGTGGGTGATGGTTGCATTCCATTTCAAAGAGGGAACTTCTCTCTCCCCCCACCCCCAATCGCATTTTTAATTGTATAAACTGCTCCCGTGTACCCCCTCCCCCCGCCACCCTCCATCTTATTAGTCTCTGACTCAACTGAGAAATGAATCTCACAGTCTTACTGATGTGCTAATGAATTCGGGCAGTTGGAAAGAGGTGGAAAGATCTATTGTGATGGGAGCACCTTTGAAAATTTTTTGAAGGGTGCAATGCCAGCACCAGCTGCCATGATGAGACAATGCTTAAGAACAGTCGTGTGACCCGAAGGATCTGGGAGGGTCCATATCTCGGTTCCCCATAAATCAGTGTCTTAATTTTTGACTCCAGGGCAGTGCCTTCAGAAAAAAAAAGTGAGTTAGTGGCACTTTTTCAGGATGAAGACCCCTCCCCAGGAGAACAGCCCCCCCTCAAGTGGAAAAAGCAGATCTATTGTGTCTTTAGTGTGCCAATGCGCAAGCAGACCTGAATGTTCTGTGCAGTGTGCCGCCGGCCATTTTGCATCTTGAAGTTGCTGCCAGAGACTTTGCAATAGAGCTGAGAGCCAGTTTGGTGTAGTGGTTAGGAGTGTAGACTCTAATCTGGGAGAACCCGGTTTGACTCTAATCTGCGAGAACCCCACTCCTCCACCTGCAGCCAGCTGGGTGACCTTGGGTCAGTTACAAGTTATTTCAGAGCTGTTCTCTCAAGAGCTGTTCTCTCAAGAGCTCTCTCAGCCCCACCTGCCTCAGAGGGTGTCTGTTGTGGGGAGGGGAAGGGAAAGGAGATTGTAAGCTGCTCTGAGACTCCTTCGGGGAGAGAAGGGTGGGGTATAAATCCAATCTCCTCCTCCTCCTCCGCTACTACTTCTTCTTCTTCTTCTTCTTCTTCTTCTTCTTCTTCTTCTTCTTCTTCTTCCTCTGGAGTCTCCAACCTGGTGCCTAAGGGTGCTGCAGCAGCCTCCAACACCTTTTTTGTGCCCACCTTTTTAGAAAGTGGGTGGGGCCAGATGGGTCTTTTGCCCGGCAAGGCTCCTGACTGGCCACTAGATATTTGATTGGCAGTACAGATTTTTAAAAAAACAAAAACCCGTTGCTTTGGCAGCCGCTGTCCTCACAGCACAAGGATTTTCAGTGTCTGACTGAAGGTAAGCGGCGGCAGCCATTTTGTGGCTGGCTCCACCTCCTGCAGCAGCCATTTTCTGGCAGCCATTTTGTGGCCGCATCTACCATGCAGTGTCAGGATCCCAAAGGTGCCCACAAGCTCAAAAAGGCTAGGGACCCCTGGCATATGTGGTAGAAACGTGACTTTTTTGTTTCAAGTATCACTTCGGCTAAAAGGACAATACCAATTTGTCTTTGAAATCGATAAAGCAGGATCTACAGCAGGAGACTCTAATACTCCAGGCAGACTGCAAAAGGTGTAAAGAGAGAGCGAAGTGCGGTGGGTGCAGCGGCAGCCATCTTCCTGGTGAGGGAAGAGTTATTCAGTGTCAACCAACAAAGCTGATCTTCATACCACACACAATGAATTTGGGGGAATCACTGTCACAAAACATACTGACACCTATTGTCTTTAAAAGGGGATTGAACAAATCCCCATTTTCCCCCCAGCAATGATTAGCATTTGTGGCTGAGAGACAGCGGCCCTCTGTGTCAGAGGAGGAGGAGGAGGAGATTGGATTGATACCCCGCCCTTCACTACCCACTTACAATCCCTTTCCCTTCCTCTCCCCACAACAGACACCTTGTGAGGTAGGTGGGGCTGAGAGAGCTCTCTCAAGGACTGCTCCTGAGAGAACAGCTCCAAGAGAACTTGTGACTGACCCAAGGTCACACCAGCAGCTGCATGTGGAGGAGTGGGGAATCAAACCCGATTCTCCCAGATTAGAGTCCGCGCTCCCAACCACTACCCCAAAATGAACATGGGTCTTGCAGATTGCGGCATGACAGTCTAACGGCGATGCTACATCGGCCCTTGAGCATGC
Organism: Lepidodactylus listeri; assembly: GCA_029233225.1. NCBI lineage: Eukaryota > Metazoa > Chordata > Lepidosauria > Squamata > Gekkonidae > Lepidodactylus > Lepidodactylus listeri. The sequence goes on from JARCFY010000003.1 coordinate 153,830,559, forward strand.
TCCAAGACTATTTTTGGCTGTGCGATGACAGAATGGGTGCTTTCTTCGGGACAAGTACCTTGTGCTCCCCCCTAGCACAGTTAGGAGGAGGCAGGGTAGTGGTGCTGGCATCCCCCTCCCCTGCCCTGGGCTCCCTGGGGCACAGAAGCACACACACACGTCGCATTAGGGGCGGGGAGAGCTGCTTGTCAGCTCCCGTTCTGGGCGTTGGACCAAGCCAACTGCATGCTGCGTCTGCCCCACTGAGGCAGGTACTACTTAAGCTATGGTTGGACTCGGTCTGCCAGTTTGGCAGGCTGCAGGGCGTAGAGACTGGGAGTTGGCATAGCCTGGGAAACTCTAGCCGGAGAAGCCCTGATTCGGAAGCCTGGCCTAGGAGCGAAAGCGCCAAAGACTCTGGGCTCTTTAGCTGTAGGCAAACAGCCGGAAAAGCCCCAGCTTAGCTTGAGACTGTTGGAACGGGGAAGCTCAGCGGGGTCAGCTGTGGCCAGTGCTTGAACAGGAGACCTCCAAGGGAGAGAGAGGGTGCTACACGGAGGAAGCCCATGGCAAAATACGTCCCCTCCTCCCATGCCTGGAATGCCCCACGGATGGGGTTGTCATAAGTTGGGTGGAACTGGGCACCTTTGCCATGACCTGGATGCAGGGATGTCAGCCTCCAGTTGGGACCTGGAGACCCCCCAGAATTACAGCTCATCTCCAGACTGTTAGATTCACTGGTACGGTATAGCCAGGAATTTTTATTAGGCAGCGTAGTGCAAGAGGCCTACACGCAGCAGCAGCTTCTCAGTCCTGTGTGTGCTGGCAGAGTTACAAGAGTTACACGGAGGCACTTGTCAGTTTCAAATTAATAAGAGTCCTTTATTCAGGGAACTACATTCTAGGTAGTCTAGGGTGAGAGATAGGGCCGGAATCTAACTAGCTAGGATGGATGCAGATGGCATGTCCTGCATCCACGGTGCCAAAGATGGAGAGCAAGTTGCTCCTTCTTTGTGTGTGTGAGAGAGAGATGAGTCAAACCGGAAGGAAGGAAGTCTCGTCCCTAAGAACATGTTGTATTCTTATTATTTTACAGCCACAGCTTGCAGAGACTTTGGGATGCAAAAGGCCCTTTTCTGATTGGCTAACAAATAAAGACTCTCATTGGTCCTTAAGCCACTCTAGGTAACCAATTGCTGAGCCTCGCTTAGGTCCAATAGGATTGTTTGTACATAGTTACATTGTTTGAAGTTATGAGTTGGAAACAGTATAAATTAAGGTGCCGCTCTCATAGAGCTGTCTTTGAGCTGAAGCAATGTGTTGAATAAAAGTCTGTTTGTTGATTCATCGCCTCCTGCTCAATACTTAAAAGAACAGCATTTGACTTTAGGGATGGTATCAGATAGCAGGAAGGAGAAGATGCTCTGTGTGTCCTGACCCTCTATCTAAAGCTATGGGGCTGTCTTGGAAGTCTGAGGCAGGGGACAATGTACAGTCCTCCACTTTCAACTCAGACAACTAGTTCTTCTGGAGAGAATGGATGCTTTGGAGGGTTGACTTGAGGCCAGTGTACCCTCCTGAGGTCCCTGTCCTCCCCCAGCTCCATCGCCAAATCTCCAGGGATTTCCCAACCTGGATCTGGCAAACCTTCCCCCATACCATGCCGGTGGCTAGGGGGAAGCTGGCAACCCTACCTGGACAGCCCATGTTAGCCCAATCTAGTCAGATCCCAGAAGCTTAAGCAAGGTCGGCCCTGGCTGGTACTTCGGTGGGAGACCACTGAGGAAGTCCAGGGTCCCCTATGCACAGGCAGGCAATGGCCAAACCACCTCTGAAGGTCTCTTGCCTTGAAAGCCCTAAGGGGTCGCTATAGGTCAAGCTTAGACTTGAAAACGATCTCGACCTCCACCCGTTGCAGGAGAGGAGAGACAGCTAAGAAGGAACAGGCTTCCTCCATGATAGCACTAGGCCTCGAGTTCAAGTCAAACCTATGAGCAGTTCTAGAATGTTGTTTTTTTAGATATTGATATGCTGCTTTCTCCCCAAAGAAGCATAGAAGAAGAGGAAGAGATGGTTCTTATGCCCCATTTTTTTCTACCCAAAGGAGTCTCGAAGCGGCTTACAATCTCCTTTCCACAACAGAGGCCCTGGGAGGTAGGTGGGGCTAAGAGAGCTCTTTCGAGGACTGCTCTTGAGAGAACAGCTCTGGGGGAACATGTGACTGACCCAAGGTCACCCAGCAGCTTCTGCTGCTGAAACAATATTCTTTTCATCTGCACAGCCAATTGGATTTTCAGTGGCCAATCAGGAGCCCTGCTGGACAGGAGTCCCACCTAGCCACACCCACATTCTAAAAAAATATTTGGGTACCAGGAAGGGTTTCAGCGGGCACCATGGCACTCTCGGGCCCGTGTTGGGGACTCCTGGCATACACAGAGGCTCTGCTTGGCTTCAGCAAGAAGATGAAGATGATATCGGATTTATACCCCGCCCTTCACTACCCCAAGGAGTCCCAGAGCGGCTTACAGTCTCCTTTCCCTTCCCCTCCCCACAACAGACACCCTGCGAGGCAGGTGGGGCTGAGAGAGCTCTCTCGAGAACTGCTCCTGAGAGAACAGCTCTGAGAGAACTTGTGACTGACCCAAGGTCACACCAGCAGCTGCAAGTGGAGGAGTGGGGAATCAAACCCGGTCCCCCCAGCTTACAGTCCGCGCTCTTAACCACTACACCAAACTGGCAAGAGGGCTGTGTCTTCAAGACTATTCCTTGTGTCTAGAATTTTGGCCCTGGGTCCCCTGATCCTCATCAGCGGTTTCCCCTGTGCCCTTTCCCCAGCCTTCCACTGAAGCATGAAGCCAAACCAGCAGTCCAGATGGGCTTCCTAGGGACATGTGATTTACAGGCTTCCCAGAGCCTGGAAAAAAGCACCCAGGCCTTGCTGATGCTGCTGAGCAAAGGGAGGGGGCAGCAGGATACTGGTCTGTGTAAGAGAGCCCGTCATATTTTCCAACTGGGGCCTGTTTTCTCATGATGCACCAATGCTGAAGGGGTGCATGCCATAGTTGTCTCCAAGGACGCTTGCTTACACCAAACACATTCCCTAACAACATCCTTGGCTTTCCCCAGGACTTGGGATTGCCAGCTCCAAGTTGGGAAATTCATGGAGATGCGGCGATAGGGTTGCCAGGTCCCCCCCCCCACCCCCCGCCCCGGGGATGGCAGATCCAGGTTGGGAAACTCCTGGAGAGTTGGGGATGGATCCTGGGGATAAAAGGGACCTCGGTGGGAGACAATGCCAGAAAGTCCACCCTCCAAAGCAGCCATTTTCTCCAGAGAGACTGATCGCTGTAGTCTGGAGATGAGCTGTCATTCCAAGGGATCCCCAGGCTCCACCTGGAGGCTGGCATTGTTTGCCATGTGGGCGTAATAACTGAGCTTCCAAACCCTACCTCACAGGATGGTTGTAAAGGTCAAAACGTGTTCGTTGGCGAGAAGCACTGCTTGGGAGCTCAGTTGCTGAGAGACACCTCTTTGTTGATTAAACATTTATATCCCATCTTTCTGCCTTCGCAAGGACCACCAGGGCATTGTTAGCACATGCATATTTTAAGATATATATATATATATGTATACACTTTATTAAAATGTAAGACTTTAGATTAACAGATAACAAACAACAGTAACATAGATGATAAGATTATGCGTGGGATAGAGCAGGTGGAGAAAGAAGGACTTTTCTCCCTTTCTCACCGTACGAGGACTCGTGGGCATTCCATGAAATGGCTGAGCAGTTGGGTTAGAACGGATAAAAGGAAGTCCTTCTTCACCCAAGGAGTGATTAACCTGTGGAATTCACTGCCACAGGAGGTGGTGGCGGCTACAAGCATGGATGGCTTCAAGAGGGAATTAGATAAACATACGGAGCAGAGGTCCATCAGTGGCTATTAGCCACAAAGTATAGATAGGAACTCTCAGTCTGGGGCAAGTGATGCTCTGTATTCTTGGTGCTTGGGGATGGGGGCAACAGTGGGAGGGCTTCTAGTGTCCTGGCCCCACTGCTGGACCTCCTGAGGGCACCTGGTGTTTTTGGCCACTATGTAACAGTGTTGGACTGGATGGGCCACTGGCCTGATCCGACATTGGCTTCTCTTATGTTCTCTTGTGTTCTTATGTTAGATATATATAGTTTGATCAGAGATTACAATATGTAAAACTTTATAATTATATGGTGGATATTCTTTAGGGAAAATACACAGTATCAATAGGAGTATAATTTCAACACTGTTCTATATAATATATAAAACATATATATATATATATATATATATATATATATATATATATATATATATAACACAGAACAAGGTAATTAGAAGGAGGAAGCGGAGGGAGAAAAGCAGAGGTAGCTATTCTAAAATGTCAGGATACAATCAGGTAAGTCAGTCTGGAAATGGCTTAATAATGGGTACCATTTCTCTATTAAATCTGTTTGATTTGTGCTATTTTCTTTCCTTCTTTTCAGTAACAATTTTATCGAACTTTTGTTTTTAACATAACATAATAATGTAACTTTAACACCATTTCCCACATACGTCATGCTGTATACATGTTCGTTCTTACAAAGTTATCTGTGTTTTACAGAGTTAAAGCTATAAGCAATATATGTTACCAAAGCGGAAGTGTGTCTATTACATCCGGTATTTCTTTTTGAGATGTTAGGTAAGTTAAGGTTTGTGCTATTTTCATGGCTAAATATGTTAGCCAAAATCTTATCTAATGTGCAATACTCCCAAAGTTAGGTATACCCTTGTTGTATGCTAGAGAGAGATTCTTTTTTTCCAACATGAAGCTTTAAGAGTTTTGGCAGCTGTTAGCATTGTCACGATGAGTTCCCAATGAGCTTTAGGAGTTATTTCACTCTCCCACCGATTGAAAAGGACCACTTCTGGGGTTTCTGGGATATCATATCCCGTGTGTTCTTTGATTTGTCCTAATATCTGGGTCCAAAACCTATGTACTTCCATGCATGCCCACCAGCTATGAATAAAGGTACCTCTCTCTCCACATGCCTTCCAGAACCAACGGGCTGAAATTAAATCAGAAGTGTTTTCGGCTAAACATTAGGAAGAACTTCCTGACAGTTAGAGCAGTTCCTCAGGGGAACAGGCTTCCTTGGGAGGTCCTGGGCTCTCCTACTTTGGAGGTTTTAAAGCAGAGGCCAGATGACCATCTCACAGCAGTGCAGATTTTGTGAACTTCGGCAGGTCATGAGAAGGGAGGGCAGGAAGGGTCGCCCCAGTGCTTAGTTCTCGTGGCCCTTTCTTACACGCCCAGGGAAATGGTGATTGCCACTTTGGGGTCAGGAAGCCATTTTTCTCCAGGCTGGTTTGGCCGGGGATCCTGGAGGTTTTTTGCCCTCTTCTGAGCATGGAGCAGAGGTCACTGCGGGTGTGGAGGGGGAGGTATTTGTGAATTTCTTGCATTGTGTAGGGGGTTGGACTAGATGACCTGGAGGTCCCTTCCAACTCTAGGATTCTACATAAAGATGTACGTAAGGAGCATGGAGGGTGTTAGGGAGGTAATGTGGCTACCAAGTTCAAGATATTCACACCAGGGACGAGTGATTGAGTGATCTTCTTCCAGTTGTGCCTTTTTGGGGAGGGAGATATGAGAGGTGATATCGAGGAACCTACTAAGAGTCCGCCAGGCACCAAAAGAAGTCGTCCTGAGTCCTGGTGGGAACCAATGTTGTCCTACAAAGTGAGCTTTTAGTGCATAGACACTCCCACACAGAGAACTCCATGGAACCTCCATGTTTAGAGGCAGTCTGTAGACCAGATGCTGAGTCCGATCCATGACTTTCGTGCAGGGGCCTCTGTCCTGCTTGACCCATTCAGTAGATGCCCCAGTTAAGGTCAAGCATAGCTTGAGAGGGCTTTCCACCTCTCCATGGCTCACTCCCCCCTCCACACGTGACGGTTGCCCTTTGCGCTAGAGTTCCCTGCCCCTCCTTGCCTATCTTTGAAGCACCAGTTAATTAATCCACTAATCAAACAAAGCCCAGGGGCAGAGAGACCTCAATGCTCACCACGTGCGGATGTCATGGGGGGGGGGAATGTGGGCAGGGGACACTGCGCAACCGTGGAAATGGAACTCAGATGGAGGTTGCGGGAGGCAACGCTCAGCGTTCGGAAGGAAGAGTTCTGCACCCATTCTGCTTTTGCCATCTGGGGGGGATGCTCTCTTCAAAATGAAACTGTTGCTGCGTACACAAGAGGAGCCCTGGCGCAGGATCAGACCAGTGGTCCATAGGGAGCAGCACTCTTTTCCCCAGGGGGACCAATCAGATGCCCCCCCCCCAAAAAAACCCCTTAAGAGGCAGAACCCAGAGGCTCTCAGTTTGGTGTAGTGGTTAGGAGAGAGCCAGTTTGGTGTAGTGGATAGGAGCGCGGACTCTAATCTGGGAGAACGGGGTTTGATTCCCCACTCCTCCACAGGCAGCTGCTGGTGTGACCTTGGGCCAGTCACAAGTTATTTCAGAGCTGCTCTCTCAGCCCCACCTACCTCACAGGGTGTCTGTTGTGTGGAGGGGAAGGGAAAGGAGATTGTAAGCTGCTCTGAGACTCTGAGTGAAAGGTGGGGTATAAATCCGATCTCCTCCTCTTCCTCCTCCTCTCCCTGTTGCTGTCCCCCAGGGGGATGTTTGAAGGTAGACTGCCTCTGAACACGGAGGGTCCACGTAGACAGTACTGCTCATAGCCATTAATAAACCAATCCTCCATGATCGTGTCCAATCCTCTTTTAAAGTTATCTAAACAGGCCCTGGCTAGACCAATCTTGTCAGATCTCAGAAGCAAAGCAGGGCTGGCCCTGGTCAGTATTTGGATGGGAGACCACCAAGGAAGTCCAGGGCCGCTATGCAGAGGCAGGCATTGGCAAACCACCTGTAAACTTGAAAATCCTACAGGGTCGCCATAAGTCGGCTGTGACTCGACAGCTCTTTCCGCACACAAACACAAGCGAGCGGCCCTCCCATCTTGTGGCAGCCAGTTCCACAAGTCAGTCCCCTCCTGAGTGAAGAAGGCGTGAATTCCATGCTGATGCCCTTCAGTTCTAGTCTTCTGGGAGAGTGAGAAAAAAAATTCTCTTTGTCAGCTCTCTCCACCCCAGGCATAATTGTATAAACATCTGTCATGTCCCCCGGTAGTTGACTCAGTCACAAGTTCTCTCAGAGCTGTTCTCTCAAGGGCAGTTCTCAAGAGAGCTCTCTCAGCCCCACCTACCTCACAGGGTGCCTGTGGTGGGGAGGGGGAGGGAAAGGAGATTGTAAGCCGCTCTGAGACTCCCTCAGGTAGTGAAGGGCGGGGTATAAATCCAGTTTCTTTTCCTTCTCCTCTTCTTCTTCGAAAACCATTGCTTTGACCATATGGACTTTTGGTCATCAACATTATTATTTCTCTATGTTATGCTTGGTAGGATTGTTTGGTTAGTAGCCTGACTAGCTCTGACTAGCCTGAGGTCGTCAGATCTCAGAACCTGAGCAGGATTGGCCCAGGTTGGTACTTGGATGGGAGGCTCCCAAGGGATTCCGGGGTTGCTAAGCAGAGGAAGGCAAGGGCAAGCCACCCCTGAATGTTTTTTTGCTTTGGAAAACCCCACGAGGGTTGCCATAAGTTGTTTGCGACTTGACAGTGCTTAATTATTATTAGGATAGTATCAAGGTATATTCAGCTGCCTCCCTCTATCATCGTCTTCCGCCAGCAGGTAAAGACTACATTGGTTTGTCTGGCGCTCCCTCAACAATTCCGCCTTCCTGTCTCACATTTTAATTTGTTGTCTTGTGTTCGGCAAACGTATTTTTAGGTCTGGTTTTTTATTGGCTTTATGGGTGTGTTTTTATTGTGATTGGTTTAGTTGGGCAGAATGGCAGGACATCAATATTGTACATAAGAATGTATACATTTCTTTATCGGTCAGCGGGCTAGTCGTCGGTGAGCGATTTTAGCCTCCTCCGTGAGGCGTAGAATTCATTTATTAGTTATTTTTGGACAACATTTTACCACACCTTTCGGCCCTCTTAAGGGCCACTGAGGCGGCGAACAAATTAAAGCCTGCAAAGTAAAAATCTCCTCTGAAAAATGATTAAAACCAACAACAAAACAGTCATGAAAACAATTCAAACCAGAGGCGAAGCACATACAGCAATTAAAACACTGAGCGGGAAGGAGGGACCACAATCACTGAGGGAACGCCAAATGAAACAAAAAAGTCTTCCCCGCCTGGTGGGAAACGGCAACAGAAGGGGACGGATGAATCTTCCTGGCGACGAGTTCCAGAGTTTTGGTGCACCAACCAAGAAGGCCCTGTCTCGGGTTGCTACCCACCTAATCTCAGAAGGTTGGGGCACACAAGTCGAGGCCTCTGAAGAGAACCATAGTGATTGCATAGGTTCCTAAGGGACTTCATGGACGTGTGAAGGTGTTTTACCAAGTCAGAGCACTGGTCTACCAAGGTCAGTATTGTCTACTCAGGCTGGCAGCAGCTCTCCAGCATAAGCAAATGTCTTTCACATCACCAACTACCTGGTCTGAAAAGTACTGGAGTCTGGAGGCTGGTGGAGTGAGTTTCAGCATAGTGGAGTTTATTAGAGGTCAGGACAAGCACACCTGAGGTGGCACGGGGGTCATTTTATATGCACAGAAAAGCCTCGCCCCCATCCACACCCACACTGCGGGATAGGTTGATCTTCCCACCAGAGATTACATTGGTTCATTTGAATATGCTAAGTCCCTGATAGGTGGATCTTTAGGAGCCTGGGTGCTATTGTTCTTTTACCTCAAGCTTGTATCTTTTCCAGGCCATGCGGTCAGACCGCATGGCCGGCGCCATTACATGTTTGGTCACATCAAAGAATCATACAGGAATTGCATCCAGGACATAACATGGTTCTTTTTTATGCTGGAGATTGGAACCCAAGACCTTCCACATGCCAAGCGGATGCTCCACCAGACTGAGCCACGGCCCTTCCCCACGATTGTTCTACCTTCCTATTTTTTCTCATCTTTAAACGCCAGCTGTTCCCCAACAGCTCCAAACAGATCAGGGTAAGTTGGGAAAACAGTCTCAAGTTTCCGAAGGCTGTAAGCCCCAGAGGGCTGAAATGCAGGGTATACATTTGAAAACAAAATAAATACTAGAGAAAACGGCTGAGGTCAAATTCCCAAACACACCCGGTTACAGAGTCGGCGGCAGAGCAGAAGGTAACATTTGAGCGGAATGACTGCCCCGAAAACAATGTATTTTCAGGGAAAACCGCTCGCTCCAGGAAGAAAACATTACGTCTGTCTCGGCCTAAGTACAGCATGTAGCAAAATGTGTAATAGGAGTGTGGAGAGTTCAGCTTAGGCGATGATTCCTAGTACGGGAAGAAAGGTCACTCTGAGCTCCTTTCCAGGCATAGAAGGGAAATGGAGTGGGGGTGCAGCTCAATGGCAGAGGGTCCCAGGTTCAATCCCCGGCAGCTCTCATTAAAAAGGACCAAGCCGTAAGTGATGTGAAAGATCTTTGCCTGAGACCCTGGAGAGCCACAGTCAGGCTGAGATGGGGCTGTGGCTCAGTGACAGAGCATCTGCTTAGCACACAGAAGGTCCCCAGTTCAATCCCTGGCATCTCTAATTGAAAGGACCGGGCAGTAGGTGATGTGAAAGACCACCGCCTGAGACCCTGAAGAGGGGCTTTAGCTCAGTGGTAGAGCATCTGCTTTGCATGCAGAAGGTCCCAGGTTCAATCTTTGGCATTTCCAATAAAAAGGACTAAGCAGTAGGTGATGGGAAAGACCTTCGCCTGAGACCCTGGAGAGCCGCTGTCAGACTGAGTAGGGGCTGTAGCTCAGTGGAAGAGCCTCTGCTTTGTATGCCGAAGGTCCCAGGTTCGATTCCTGGCATCCCCAGTTAAAAGGACCAAGCAGTGGGTGATGTGAAAGACCTCTGCCTGAGACCCTGGAGAACCAGAGTAGGGGCTGTGTGGTTCAGTGGAAAAGCCAACTTGGTGGAGAGCCAGTTTGGTGTAGTGGTTAAGTGCGTGGACTCTTAATCTGGGAGAACCAGGTTTGATTCCCCACTCCTCCGCATGCAGCTACTGGTGTGACCTTGGGTCAATCACAAGTTCTCTCAGAGCTGTTCTCTCAAGGGCAGTCCTCGAAATGAGCTCCCTCAGCCCCACTTGCTTCACAGGGTGTCTGTTGTGGGGAGGGGAAGGGAAAAGAGTTGTAAGCTGCTCTGAGACTCCTTCAGGTAGTGAAGGGTGTGGTGTAAATCCAGTCTCCTCTTCTTCCCCTGCTTGGCACGCAGGAGGTCCCAGGTTCAATCCCTGGCATCTCTAGTTGAAAGGACCAGTTGGTAGCTGATGTGAAAGACCTCAGCCCGAGACCCTGGAGAGGTGCTGCCAGTCTGGTTAGGGGCTGTGGCTCGGTGGTAGAGCTTCTGCTTGGCATGCAGAAGGTCCCAGGTTCAATCCCCGACAACACCAGTTAGAAGAAAAAGAAGAGATCGGATTTATACCCTGCCATTCACTACCCAAAGGAGTCTCAGAGCGGCTTACAATCTCCTTTCCCTCCCCCTCCCCACAACAGACACCCTGGGAGGTAGGTGGGGCTGAGAGAACTCTTTTCAGGACTGCCCTTGAGGGAACAGCTCTGAGAGAACTTATGACCAGTGTTCCCTCTAGGCTGAGTTAGTGTGAGCCAGCTCACAGTTTTTTAGCCTCTGGCTCACACATTTTAGTCTCAGCTCAGGAAGGGTGGCTCCAGAGCAAACTAATGGATGCAGCAGCCAAATTGCTCGCTCACAACTTGAACGCCAGTGGCTCACAAAGTAGGATTTTTGCTCACAGGACTCCACAGCTTCGAGGGAGTGTTGCTTGTGACTGACCCGAGGTCACACCAGCAGCTGCAGGTGGAAGAGTGGGGAATCAAACCCGGTTCTCCCAGATTAGAGTCCGCGCTCCTAACCACTACACCAAACTGGCTCTCTACACCAAACCAGTAAGTAGGAGGTGATGCAAAAGACCTCAGCCTGAGACCGTGGAGAGCTGCAGCCAGTCTGAGTAGACAGTGTTGACTTTGATGGGACCAGGGATTGACTCAGCAGGAGGCGGCTTCCTGAGCAGCCAGGTATATATGAGTCAGCGGACACAAGAGACTCCCTGAATCACAAGAGAGATGGATCTGTTCATGGGCGGGGCAGGTTCCTAGCGTTCATACAAGGTCCCGCCAACAGAGAGACTGGGTAGCATCTGCCAAGAGCAGGGCCCAATATTGTACACCGCCATTCCGCCTCCACTGGATTGTACCAGGAAGCCCCACAAACCAGGCCTAAAGGAAACACGCTGAGAGCAGCTTGACGTGTTGAGATAGACTGCCTCCGAACATGCATGTTCTACCTTAGCCAGGATAGCTGGTGGCAGTGGAAATCGCCATCAAGTTGCAGTGGACTTCTGGTACCCTGTAGGGTTTTGAAGGCAAGAGACGGACAGCGGTGGTTTGCCATTGCTTGCCTCTGCGTCGGGACCCTTGATTTCCTTGGGGGTCTCCCATCCAAGTACTAGCCAGGGCTGACCCGGCTTAGCTTCAGAGATTGGGCCATCTCGGTGACGGCAACCACAGTAGCTAACAGCCCTCCACAGACCTACGTAGCTCCACAAACTTGCCTCCTCCCCTTATAAAGCCATCTCCATTCATGACCATCTTGTGGCAGAGAGTTCCAGAAGTTACATCGGTCCTTTTTAACTGGAGATGCCAGGGATTGAACCTGGGACCTTCTGCATGCAAAGCAGAACCTCTGCCACTCGACTATATTTTATTTTTGTCAGTAAACACTAGCTAGTTAAACTTAAATGCTTTCATTTATATAAGACAGTTGCTAACTCAACTGTATTATTAGAAAACATGGTGTTTTAAATAGTTAAGTTTTAAGTAAAGTAAAGTAAAGGTTTCCCTTCCTCAAAAGCCAGTGGAATCTGACTCTAGGGGGGCGGTGCTCATCTCTGTTTCCAAGCCGAAGAGCCAGCACAGTCCAAGGACTTCTCTGTGGTCATGAGGCCAGCATGACTAAACGCCGAGGCTGTTTCCTTCCCACCACACCAGTATCTATTTATCTGCTTGCAATTTCTTGCTTTCGAACTGCTAGGTTGGCAGGAGCTGGGGCCAGAGACGGGAGCTCACTCCATCACGCGGCACTCGGGTCTCGAACTGCTGAGCTACCGGCCTTTTGGTATGCAGTTCAGCATCTTAACCTCTGAGCCACTGCAACTCCTAAGTTTTAAGTAGATATACTAAATAGAATTTCAAGAATATTATTAATGTCACAACGTGTATATTGTTTGGCATTCTGTTGTTTGTATTGTTTTATATTCATTCAATAATTAAAAAAAATATTGGGGGAAAACCCCCTAAGCATCGTGTAGAGCAGGGGTGGGCAATTGTTTTGGCTCGGGGGCCACTTTGTGGGAGCAGAGGTTAGCGGAGGGCCACACCTTTTAAAATGATTGCATTCATTAGTGAACTTTGCATTTCAGAAAAGGTATAAATTGTATCATAAAAATCAATAAATATAAATTAAATTAAATTAAATAAAATAGTGGTAGTTTTATTCAATGTATTTATTGTGCTAATTTCATATCATCTATAGCTGCAAGCACATTTAATTTTAGAATCAGTTTAATGAGAGAAATGTACCCTATCACACTTTTCTACAATTTTTTTGAAATCAGGAGATTGCTTGTTGAGAAACCACGTGGCCAACTGTCTTGGCGGGCCGCAAAAAACTCTGTGGCGGGCCGCATGTGGCCCCCGGGCCGCAATTTGCCACCCCTGGTGTAGAGACTTTCTTTGGTCTTTCCTGAATTGACTACCGAACAATTCAGTTGGGCCACTCCAAGTTCTGGAGTTGTGAGAGGAAAGGAAATCTTTCTCCCCAGCACCCACTTTCCCCCTAAACTGTTGATTTTATCATCTTCACTCTTTTCACTGCCCCTCAGCGAAACCCCCGGAATGTTCTAGCGCTTCCTCAGACAGAAGGTTCTCCAACCCCGCGGCCCTTCCAGCTCTCCTCTGCCACATCTCCCTGGCTCTCAGCCACGGATGCAGGAAGGAGCCAATTCCAATGCCACAAAAACACACCAAAAACAAAGGCCTAGCCTCAGACCAACTTCTGACACACCGGCCACAGAAGCTGACAGTGGGGTTGTGCTGAGTAACAAGAAGCGTCTGGCAAGAAGACCACTTCCCCCCCCACACACACACACATACACGCCCCACCCAGCTGTAAACACAACTTGCAAAGACAGACAAGTCCGCACAACGAGAGACGAATCGTTCCCATGGCTGGTTCCCATGTTGGAAGCTCCCACGATGCATCCCAGTCTGGAACGCTCCACAGCACAAGTCCATTAAGGAGGTCCGTGTCCCGAAAGCGCATGACACAGCACCCTTTCTCCTTTCACATTCCTCCTCAGAACGCTGCTGTGCAGCCTTGGGTGTGGGGTTGCCAACCTCCAGGTAAACCCTGGAGATCTCCTGGAATTACAACAGATTGCTGGAGTACTGAGATTGGTCCCCCCGCTGGAGAAAATGGCTGCTTTGGAGGGTGGATTCTATGGCATTGTTTCTGTGGACCCATCCTTGGGGACATTTAAAATGAGTACTAACAGTGCCTCTGAGCATATATAGAGTTCCTTGGGAACCACCCCCTTCCCAAGTAACCACAGCCCTGTTCCCTAATCTCTGGAATGAAGTAACCGGGTTGCCATCCTCCAGGTGGGGCCTGGCGATCTCCTGGAATTACAACTGACCCCAACTAGAGATCAGTTCCCCTGGAGGAAATGGCTGCTTTGGAGGGTGGACGCTGTAGCATTGTAGAAGAGGAGAAGATATTGGATTTATACCCCGGTCTTCACTCAGAGTGGCTTACAATCCCCTTTTCCTCCCCTAAACAGACACCCTGTGAGATAGGTGGGGCTGAGAGAGCTCTTTCGAGGACTCTTGAGAGAACAGCTCTGACAGAACTATGGCTTGCCCGAGGTCACATCAGCAGCTGCAAGTGGAGGAGATTAGAGTCCACACTCCCAACCACTACACCAAACTGGCCCTCAGCTGTACCCTTCCGAGGTTCCTCCCTTCTCCAAACGGTCCTCCCCAGGCTCTACCCTCAAATCTTCATGAATTTCCCAACCGAGTTGGCAACCCTACCTGGGCACCCTGAGGGATGGCTTTTTGGTTCAGGGACATATGGTAAGGATGCATTCCAGTGGATCGCCCACTAAATTCACTTCCCTCACCACACAGGCCCACCCCTTCCTGAAGGAGGGAGCGGAGTGCCACCCTTTCACACTCCTTTAAGCCCGACGGGCGCCAGCAAGGCCAAAGAGTGGTGCCCCGCAACCTACAGATGTTTCTCCCAATATGAAGAGAGAAAAGAGATTGGATTTGTACACCGCCTTTCACTACCCGAAGGAGTCTCAGAGTGGCTTACAATCTCCTTTCCTTTCCCCTCCCCACAACAGACACTCTTGGGGGGCAGTTGGGGCTGAGAGAGCTCTCCCGAGGACTGCCCTTGAGAGAACAGCTCCAAGAAAACTGCTCCTAACCACTGCACCAAACTGGCTCTCCATGGAACAGGGAGTCTGTCCGTGGGAGACAGCCTCAAGATGAAATGAGAGATCACCCTGAAGTCCTCTACAGAACTCCCCTTCCTGTCAGGGGAGAGATGCCCAGCCAGTCCGACCCCAAGTGCAACCCCCCCTGTTCTTCATCCTGACTGGGAAACTAACTCTAAGTGTGGTAGTCGTGTTGGTCTGAAGAAGCAACAGAATAAATTTTGAGTCCAGTGGCGGCTGCCGGTCAGGTACCTGAAGAAGTGTGCATGCACACGAAAGCTTATAGTCAGAATATAACTTTAAGATGGGTCTACCCGAAGGAGTCTCAGAGCGTCTTACAATCTCCTTTCCCCTCCCTCTCCCCACAACAGACTCCCTGGGAGGCAGGTGGGGCTGAGAGAGCTCTCTCCAGCACTGCTCTTGAGAGAACAGCTCTGAGACAACTTGTGACTGACCCAAGGTCACACCAGCAGCAGCATGTGGAGGAGTGGGGAATCAAACCCGGATCTCCCAGATTAGAGTCCATGCTCCGAACCACTGCACCAAACTGGCTCTCTTTGGCTTCTGAGCCTCAGGAAAACTGGACCGGCTATCAGACACCACAGAAGTACCTGCAATCCATAGATGGTTGACACAGCATTGTTAGTTTTGGAGCTCTTTATTCTGTATAAAAGTTACAGTAGTAGAATGAGATTTACATAGAGATGCTGCCCTCCGCTCCTACCCTTTCTCCTAACATAAAAAAATTCATTTTCCCATCAGTTCACCCACTTTCCCCATTGCGAAAAGTCGTGGAATGTTCTTGCAGTCCATCCCCTCTTGTTGTCTTCAACCTTCCCCAAACTTTTAAAATCCAGTGAGACGCGGCAAGACAAGACAGGAAGTCGCACACCCCAGCATCAAAACTAGACGAGCAGAGAGGGTGGGCCACAAAACCGGGGCTTCCGATCTGGATTTTGTACACTTCCTAAATGACTGAAGACATTATTGGCCTTGCCAGGGAAACAGAGCCTCCACATGTAGAGGCAGTTTAACCCCTAAATACAAGACGGTGGGAACCAATCACAGGGGAGGCCTCGTGGTCTGAGCCAATAGGATTTTCTTACATATGAAACCAGCTGGGCTCCACTTTGCTCTTTTGGGGGGTCAAAGTTTGTTTGCATCAGAAGCGGGGAGAAGATGGGTTCATCCGGGAGGCATAAGAGAGGGGCTACTCCAAAATTCAGGCCCGGCCTGTTCATCGTCTTATAAATTATCCGTCCTATACAGAGTTCACAGCGGGTAGATTCAGTATCATGGCGTGCCCAGCTCCGTCTCAGAGTCCACAGATTCCAACAACACGGCCTGTTCCACGACACACATGTATCGATCCGAGCGTCCCCGCCTGCGGGATTCTCAGTGAAGTGTCCTTCAGGGCAGGGGAAGCCAAGTCTGAAGGGACCCATCCCTCGTGTCCTGTTCCTTACTGTGGAGGAGACTAGTACCCAATTCCCCTAGGCAGTCCACACCTGGTTGTCCATCCACCCGGCCCGCATTGTCCACAGCTTAACTTTCCAAAGTGCTTGACTGTCTTGATTCCACGGCGCAATCCGTCGCCACTCCCCGCCCTGCCTCCTCCCTTGTGGCGCCAACAGCTGCCCTCCGTTTGATCCCGGCGCTCAACCCTCTAAGACTGACTGGCCCGCAGCTTCTCGAGGAAGAACCGTGGCCACATGCCGGACCCGCAAAAACCGGGATCACCCTCCGTCCTCATGGCTCGGCTGGGACAAGGGGCGTCAGAGTCCGTACCGTAGAAGTAGCGGGACCAGAAGGCCGAGGAAGGTGAAGGGACTGCAGGACCGAGGGGCGGAGTTGTGGCCCACACTCCGCAACATCGGGGCGTCGGGGTCATCTGCGGGAGGGGAAAAGAGAGAGAATGAAGGTAAGAAGGCTCCCTCGAGGCTGTGGAGTCCTGTGAGCAAAACATTCTACTCTGTGAGCTCCTGGCATTAAAGTTGTGAGCGAGCGATTCGGCTGCTGCATAAATGAGTTCTCTCTGGAGCCATCCCTTCCTGAGCTAAGACAAAAACCTGTGAGCCAGAGGCTAAGAAACTGTGAGCCAGCTCACACTAACTCAGCTTAGAGGGAACGCTAATTATGGGGAGAGTCTTGAAGGCGTTTGTGGCAGAAAGGATACCAGCAGCACTCGATCCAACCCACAATTTCCTCTTCCCAGCCACACCAGCCCGCTCCCAACAGGTTTCCCCTAAACTCATGACCACCGCAGGGACCTACCTGACAGAAGTCTCCCCTTTTGGGTAGGTGCACGGCCGGGCGGCATCCGAACTAGAAGCGAACAGAGACGCACAGTGAAGGCCGGAACCGCAATACCCTCAGTGCACCTCCCCCCCGACTTCCACTCTCGTATCTTCAACCCCCACATTTAGATGTTTCCCACAAGCTCGCTGTGCGGATTCCCAGCCCCTACTTGGATCAGGGAATGACCTGGCCTACCTCACTGGGCTATTCAGAGGACTGCCAAAAGTACGTACACAGACCAGGTTATTGTGGCTCGTAAACAAAGACTACGCTGTTTTGATTGCCGCGGCAAGGGCCTGTGCGACACTTCTTTTCCCGCAAATTCAATTTAACCATAAGGAAGGATGATGGGCCTACTCCCCAAGATTCCCTTTCCTTGCCCCTGGTGTGTTTCAGACCCCGCGCCTGCCAAATTTCAGCTTCCTGGATGGTCCCAGAAGCACCTTTGCCATATGGAAAGGTTGAGCATCAGTCATGCTCCCTCTAAGCTGTGGAGTCCTGTGTGCAGAAATTCTACCTTGTGAGCTCCTGGCATCAAAGTTCTGAGTGAGCGATTTGGCTCCTGCATGAATTAGTTTGCTCTGGAGCCCTCCTTCCTGAGCCGAGACAAAAAGGTGTGAGCCGGAGGCTAAAAAACTGATAGCTAGCCCACACTCACTCAGCTTAGAGGGAACACTGCACGGTAGTCATTTAGACAAATTTTGGCCTTTGTACATGCCGAATTCCAGGGCTCCGGCTCAGCAAACAGGATCTGAACTCTTTTCACAGGGCCAGGAATGAGTAACATCTGGGGGGGCAGATGTTTAGATCTTTAGATCTCTTCCTCCGGTTCAAGTTCCACAGAAACGGAGGACCTTTTTATGAACCAACTCGACTGAACTTTTCCCCCCTCCCCACAAGTGGGACGGCTTTTCCCTGCCTGCTGCAAAGGTACTAACCTATGAGTGGCTCGTAAAGGAGCCCTGCCCCCTTACTGATCTTTAAAGCCAGGAGTCGCAAAAAGTGGGCGGGTGGGGTCGGCAGCCATGGTACTTACGGTTTTTCCCGGCCACGATCACCTTCAACTTCAGGCAGTTCTCTCCGTGGCGATGGATGGGCTTTGCTAGGAGGGGGAAAAAATCACCAGGTTGGTTAGAATGAAGGGAGGAACGGCCGCTGTTTGGTGCAGTGATTAAGAGCGGCGGACTCTAATCTGGAGAACTGGTTTGATTCCCCACTCCTCCACATGCAGTCAGCTGGGTGACCTTGGGCAAGCCACAGTTCTCTCAGAGCTGTTCTCTCACAAGCAGTCCTCAAAAGAGCTCTCTCAGCCCCACCTGCCTCACAGGGTGTCCGTTGTGGGGAGGGGAAGGGAAAAGAGATTGTAAGCCACTCTGAGACGCCGAGTGAAGGGTGGGGGTATAAATCCAGTCTTTTCTTCTTCTGTTCCAACTAGGGCAGGGGTCTCCAACCTGGTGTCCACGACACTTCTCCTAGTTCCCACTAAGTGTTTTGCCTAGCAGGGCTTCTGATTGGCCGCTAGACAGTCTGCCTAGAAGGGCTTCTGATTGGCCGCTAGAGGGTCTGCCTAGCAGGGCTTCCAATTGGCAGTAGGGCTTCGGATTGGCTGTGCAGATCAAAATAGCTTTGCTCCAGCAGCAGCTATCACAAGCACACTGTTGGCTTTATCCCTTCTCACTCCTCTTTCAAGCACATGTTTTCAGTTCACCCCCACTTCACCCCTGCACTTAGGTATCCTCTGTGGCTCCGGCCCCCGTGCCAGCCATTTTGCAGTCGTGCCCGTCCCCACGTGGCAGAATTCCAGCGGTGCCTACAGGCTCAAAATGGTTGAGGACCCCTGAACTTGGGGATAGAACAGCCAATGGAAGTAACGTGGACAGTTTTTCTTGGGGAAGGGATGTCCCCTTGCCACCATCCACCTGGAGTTTGGAAGCACCGACTAGGGCAGGGGTGGCCAAACTGTGGCTCGGGAGCCACATGCGGCTCTTTCACACATATTGTGTGGCTCCCGGCAGGGTGACTGGGGAAGTGAAGGGTAGGCATGCCTCCCCAGTCGGTCTTGCCTTCCCCAGCCAGTGTTCCCCGCCCCGCCCCCCCCCCCCCCCCCGGCCCACAAGTATCACTGAATAAATATCATTCGCAATATCTGGTTTTGCCCCTTTTGTTTTTATTTTTGGCAGTCTCATTTAATGTTAACAAAAAACAAAAGCAAAGAAATTTTTCAATAAAGACATGTAATATTTGTTCATGTTTTGTGGCTCTCAAACATCTGACGTTTATTCTATGTGGCTCTTACGTTAAGCAAGTTTGGCCACCCCTGGACTAGGGCAAGGAAACTTGGCGTTGATTTTATTTTTTACAAAAATGGAAAGCATAAAGTTAATCCGTAACACATGATTAACTTGTGGAACTCCCTGCCACATTTACAAAAATGGAAAGCATAAAGTTAATCCGTAACACATGATTAACTTGTGGAACTCCCTGCCACATGAAAGCTCGGACAGTCTTTTTTTTTAAAGGATGAATAAAACTGTGAGGGGGGAAACGCATCTCATAGGTGGCTACTAACCAAGATGGATAAACAGAACCCCTGTGTACAAAGGCAGTATACCTGCCAGTAGCAAGGACTGGGGGAAGGTGGTCCACATTCTTGGCCTGCCTGTCAGCCTGTGGAGACATTGGATGGCCCCTGCGGAAAATAGGAGGCAGGACTACTTGGGTCACGAAGCCCGTGATCTGGCAAGGCAAACCTTATGTTCTTGCAAGGAGTGTCAAAGCAGGTGAAACAAGTTGAGAGGGAAATAAGCACTCTGGACATGCACAGAGTTACCCTTTACAGCCACAACACACTAAGCCCCGGTTGGGAATCGTAGAATCGCAGAGTTGGAAGGGTCACCTAGTCCAATCCCCTGCACAATGCAGGAAAATCACAAATACTCTCCTCCCCACACCCGCAGTGACCGCTGTTCCACACCCAGAAGATGACAAAAACCCTCCAGGATCCCTGGCCAAACTGGCCTGGAGAAAAATGGCTTCCTGGCCCCAAAGTGGCGATCGGCATTTCCCTGGGCGTGTCAGAAAGGGCCACGAGGACTAAGCATTGATGCAGCCCTTCCAGCCCTTCCTCTCAGGATCTGCCCAAGTTCACAGAATCAGCATGGCTGTCGGATGGCCATCTAGCCTCTGCTTGAAAGCCTCCAAAGAAGGAGAGCCCACCACCTCCCGAGGAAGCCTGTTCCACCGAGGAACCGCTCTAACTGTCAGGAAGTTCTTCCTAATGTTTCGCCGAAGTCATTCATTTCTACCTATCACAGCACAGTTTTGAGATAAGGACTATCAGCAAGTTTGAAGTAGACGGTCCCTGATCCCAATTCCCTGGCATAAGCACTATTTAAGCCAGTTTGGTGTAGTGGTTAAGTGCGCGGACTCTAATCTGGGAGAACCGGGTTTGATTCCCCTCACCTCCACTTGCACCGGCTGGATGACCTTGTGCAAGCCATAGGTTTGTCAGAGCTGTTCTCTCAAGGACAGTTGTCTCAGAGCTCTCTCAGACCACACCTCCCTCCCAGGGTGTCTGTTGTGGGGAGGGGATGGAAAAGAGATTGTAAACTGCTCTGAGACTCCGAGTGAAGGGCGGGATATAAATCCAATCTCTTATTATTATTATTTAGAATTGCATTTGGTTGTCTTTTTTTAAAAAAAACTGGACTCCTAACTGATTTTAAATTGTGGTCTGATAGATTAGGATGGATAGATAGATAGAGATATTTGTTTACAATTGTTGTTTTACTGAGACCGTACGCCACCTTTGAATTCCACAAGGCAGAAAGCCAGCTAATAAATGCTTTAAACACATAAATGTATCCCCAACTACCCCACCTGTGCTCCCAGTTTTAGCCAAGCCAAAAGGGGAGGGGGCTCACATATGACGAAACCCCTTTTATCTGATTGGGGAAACAAAGAGGATAGGGACAAATCACCCACCCACAGATATAGGGGTGTGCGTCCAAGAGAACCTGTAGTGCAACATAATGAATCCAAAACCGATTTCTTGTCATTCAGTTACATTCATGGATTGGCAGCTTTAAAATCTGGAATCTTTCCCCTGCTATTTTAACACAGGGTGCGAACATTTTAGCCGTAGCAGAGCACGGATTTCCAGCGGCCAGTCTGGATCCGTCCACACGAAAACAATCCTGTTATCAATGTCCCTTCCTGCCTTCGAAATTCCCTCTTCCAGAATCCGACTGATCTCCAAACGCCATCAAACTCAGCTCGTTATCATACCGAAACGCACCATTCGCATCGATATAAGAAGGCCAGGGAGCTGAGCTGGGTTCCAATCCAACCTCTGCCTTTGGCCAGCTGCTCTCGGCCTCAGTTTATGTCTGTAAAATGGGCTCATCCCCTCTCATCGAGACAATATACAGATGACAAGAACCAAAACAGCAGCTTCCGTCCCAGGGATACTTACAGATGTAATAGTACTCGTGACCTTCTCGAAACTCTTTGCCCAGCGTGAAGGGGGTGAACCGCTGGAATTTCTCGGAGAACCGCTCTGGCCCATGCAGGGCGTCCGGCCGGTCGCACTCCCAGCGGATCTGGTCCTTGGAGCGCGGCTTGCAAGTCTCGTACTCCTCCTGCTCCACCAGGTACAAAGTGTAGCGCTCCATGGTGTGCAGGGGGGCACTGCTGTCCTCGTAATGCGGGCAGATGATATCCAGGTAATCGTTCAGGTGTACCTGCACGGTGTAGTCATCCCACAGAAACCTGCAACGGAAGGAAGGGATTGTCACCATTAGAGCTAATAACCGCCCATCAAACCGCTTCCTCGTCCGGTTGCAAATCCTCATGACAATCCTGCAAGGTCATTCGGTCGTTTATATATTTTTTTCAGCTCAGGTGGAGAAAGAAGTCCTTTTCTCCCTTTCTCACAATACAAGAACTCATGGGCCTTCCATGAAATGGCTGAGCAGTCGGGTTAGAACGGATAAAAGGAAGTCCTTCTTCACCCAAAGAGTGATTAACACGTGGAATTCACTGCCACAGGAGGTGGCGGCAGCTACAAGCATGGACGGCTTCAAGGGGGAATTAGATAAACATATGGAGCAGAGATCCATCAGTGGCTATTAGCCACGAAGTATAGAGAGGAACTCTCAGTCTGGGGCAAGTGATGCTCTGTAATCTTGGTGCTTGAGTGGGGGGGGGGGGGGGCAACAGTGGGAGGGCTTCTAGTGTCCTCCTGGCCCCACTGCTGGACCTCCTGAGGGCACCTGGTGTTTTTGGCCACTGTGTGACACAGAATGTTGGACTGGATGAGCCACTGGCCTGATCCAGCATTGGCTTCTCTTCTGTTCTTATGTTTCCCAGGACACTGGCGAGGTCACACAGCTGATTTGAACCAGGGTCTGCTCAGTTCTTTAGCTGTTAGCTACACCAGTGCACTGCCCTGACCAGGACAGGGTGGGCTAGCTTGACCCCGATAGATCTCAGAAGCTAAGCTGGGTCAGCCCTGGTCAGTATTTGGAAGGGAGAGCACCAAGGAAGTTCAGGGTTGCTACGCAGGGGCAGGCAATGGCAAACCACTTCTGAATGCCTCTTGCCTTGGAAACCCTACAGGGCTGCCATAAGTCAGCTGTGACTTGACAGTACTTTCTTCCTCCACCAGCACATCAGCGCTCTAACGAAAGGAGGTATCGCTCCATGCTAGAGAGGAAGGCCACTGTGAATATTGTCTGTTTATTCCTGCATTATAGGGGAACACTAGGTCTCGGCTGGACCGGCATCTTGAGGCCAATCACGGCCCACCAGATTCCTCCAAGAAGCCCCAAAGCAGTGCGCAAAAGCACTGTCCCCCCCCCCCCCCCATGCAACTGTGTTTGGAGATATATGAAGAAGAAGGAGAGGAGGAGGGGATTGGATTTATACCCAAAGGAATCTCAGAATGGCTTACAATCTCTTGTCCCTTCCCCTCCCCACAACAGACACCCTGTGAGGCAGCTGGGGCTGAGAGAGGACTGCCCTTGAGAGAACAGCTCCAACAGAACTTGTCACTGACCCAAGGTCACCCAGCTGGCTGCACATGGAGGAGTGGGGCATCAAACCCGGCTCTCCCAGATTAGAGTCTGCGCTCCTAACCACTACACCACACCTGGGGGTTCCACTTACCAGTAAAAGCTAACAGCACGGGAGGGGCAGCATGGTGTAGAGGTTAGCAGTGTCGGACTAGTACCTGAGAGAATTGGGTTCAAATCCCCACTTGGGCCATGGAAGCTCGTGGGGTGACCCAGGGCCAGTTACATACCCTCAGCCTAAACCTACCTCAAGGGTTGTTGTGAGGATAAAGCAGAGGAGAGAAGGCTATGAACCGCTTTGGCTCCCCGCTGGGGGGAGAGGCAGGATATAAATAAATAAATAAATAAATAAATATTAAATAAAACTCCTCTCTGAAATTTGCTTAATCACCAGTCAAAATATGAAGGGTGTAACTCTTCTCAGGAGCACCCTGTGTTCCCCACCAGTCAAACGGATTCGGGTTTCTGTTCCCGGCTGGCTCAGATAAACCCAGCTTCTCCTGCCCTGGCAGGTATTTGGGGGACAGCAGCAGAGCCGGCGCTCCGAAAACACCCCTTTGGGGTAGCCGCTTCCCAAGTTCCATAGCAGGGCAGGGAGGTTTCTGCTGACATTCCCAACACCGGGAGAGGGTGGTTATTAAAGATTAAGCACGCCATCTGGGAAACGGCTCCACCCGGGGCCCCTTGGAATTGTGGGAAGGCCTGGGAATGGAGCACTGTGCAGGGAGCACTCCCCAAACCGGTTTGGCTGCCGGCTCTGGCAGGAGGCGAAGACGCGAAGGAAAGAAACCTTATCGCAGGCTCGGGAGCAGAGATACCACCGGCTTGCTTCCCCCCCACCCCCCAGTCTGCCTCCTCGCCCCTGGGCGCCCCTACCGGGCTCCGGACCCAGTCTTCAAAGGCCTCCCCCGAGACGGGGATCTTTAAAAAAGGAATCTTTAAACCCCTGGCTGACTCTGAGAGCGAGACACTCTGTCGGGAGCCCGAAGCCAAAGTTTGCTTTGAAACAGAGGCCCTCAAAGACTGGGGTGGGGGTGGTCCAAAAATGGTTCTTCTGAAATCAATGACCTATCAAAAGCATTATGGACTTTATTTACACCTCAACTTTTTCCTCAATGGAAACCCAAAGCGGCTTACATCGTTCTCCTCACCTCCAAGTTGCCCTCACAACACCCCTGTGAGGTAGGTTAGGCTGAGGGTGCGTGTGGCTGGCCCCAATGTCACCCAGCAACCTTCTGTCCATCGTTCTCTTTGCCTCCACGTTATCCTCACAACAGCCCTGTGGGGAAGGGCCTGGCTGAGAGCATGCGTGTGTGACTGGCCCAATGTCACCCCAGCAAGCTTCCAGGGCAGAGTGGGGATTCAAACCTGGGACTCCCAGAGCCTTGTCTGATACTCTAACCGCCACACCACACGGGCTGTTATGTAGACAAGGTGCTAATAAAGGGGATTTCGAGGTTCCGCCTGTACTTTGAAGACAGAGAGGCCCCGCTTGTCAGAGGTTCTGGCAAAGTCGTAAGTACATAAGAGAAGCCACGCTGGATCAGGCCAAAGGCCCGTCCAGTCCAACACTCTGGGTCACACAGTGGCCAAAAGCCAGGTGCCATCAGGAGGTCCACCAGCAGGGCCAGAACTCCAGAAGCCCTCCCACTGTTGCCCCTCCCAAGCACCAAGAACACAGAGCATCACTTGCCCCAGACAGAGTGTTCCCTCTACACCGAATACCCACCGATGGACCTCTGCTCCGTAGGTTTATCCAACCGCCTTTCGTCCCCGGCCTTTCCTTGCAAAGGAACTCGATTGGGACGGCCAGCCTGGCAGACATAACCTACCCCACCCATTGTTGCACAGCTGTTCTTGCTTCTCTGGGCCAACACCGCCACATCTGGCCCGCACTTCTGCTGCTTGAACTTTGGCTGACCATGGCAACCGCTGCCTGCCCAGGGGGAAAGAACCACACGCGCCCCCCAATCCCGCAATGATGTCAGGGTCAAGCTGAGTCGGCCCCGGAGCACGCTGGGAGGGGGGGAGAAGCGTGGTTGGAGGCAGCTTCCCGGTCGAAGCACCTTCCCGCTCGGCTGAAAGCTTGTTTTTCAAAAACCCTCAACAACATGACAGTCCAGAAAAAAAGAACCTTTCCTGTCCTCCGTGCCCAGGCGCCTTCCTCTAGCAGCTCGCCCGGCCCCTACCGGGAAGGAAGAGGCCCACGGCCAGTGGGGAAAATGACCCTGGGAAAAGGAGAGGCGGCTGGCCACGGACACACTCTTCTCTCTCTCTGCTTTCCGACTCGGCCTTTGCCAAGCCCGGCCACCTGGCTCCCAGGCCGCAGCTGAACTTCACACCCCCTTGGCAGCGCCAACGTGCCAATTTAGTTCTGCTCAGAAGAGTAAAGTTGACAAACAGGGAGGTTAGCAGTCTAAGGGGGAGGGCACAAGGGGAAGTCTGGGAAGAAACCGCTGTCGGGTTTCCCCCTCGCACCCCGCCATGGTCGACTCCATCCCAGCCGAGATTTCTGCCAGCTCCCACGCAAATGATCTCCAAATCTACCCCAGGATTTAGCCAGTGTCAAGGGTTCCTGGGGCATAAACCTGACATTGGCTTGCCATGCCACGCTAGACCACCGGAGATTGAAACATACAAAGATGACTGCTTCTGGGCACATGCAGAGTGCCTTCCTACCTATCTAGCATATTTTATCCAGACTTTCTCTTAGGAGGAGGAGGAGGAGGTTGGATTTATACCTTGCCCTTCACTACCCAAAGGAGTCTCAGAGCAGCTTACAATCTCCTTCCCCTTCCCCTCCCCACAACAGACACCCTGGGAGGTAGGTGGGCTTGCGACAGCTCACCTGAGAACAGCTCTGAAAGAACTTGTGACTGACCCAAGGTCACACCAGCAGCTGCATGTGGAGGAGTGGGGAATGAAACCCGGTTCTCCCAGATTAGAGTCTGTGATCCTAACCACTGCACCAAACTGGCTCAGGGGGGTGGTACGTGGTTATCTCCCTCCCTTTATCTCACAACAACCCTGTGAGGTAAGGTAGGTTAGGCCAACTGGTCCAGTGTCACTCAGTGAGTTTTGCAGCAGAGTGGGGATTTGAATCTGGGTCTCCCAGACCCTGGTGGAAGACTAACTGTAGGCCACACTATCCTGGTCCTGATCTCTACTTCCATGTGTCAAGTGAACACACACACTGGCCCTTTTCTTACAAACCGAAGTGAGCACATGGGCCCTATGCATGCTCATGCTCGCAACTGAAGGCCACAGTCCCTGCACTTCCAGGATTCCGAGAAGGATCTCTACATCAGCAGTTCTGGGCAGGCCTTTCCACCCAGATTGGAGCCCAGGGAGCTCCCCGCCCCAGAAATTAGAGGCGACATCCAGCCCGCCCAAGAGGACAGCAGACCAAACGCCAGGGGGACTGGCCCAACACAAGCCTGGGAAGCGGTGGGGGAGGGAAGCCACCTGGGAAAGGGCACAGCCAGAGTCCCTGGCCTTGGGGTTTCCACAACAGGACACAACTGGCTGCGCTTCTGATACAACTGAATGAACAAAGGACCTGCCCCCCCTTCCCCTCCCCCCCACACACCTTGCTTTTCAGCTCGAAAACAATCCTCGCCTAGAGGTTAACTCTCCAATCCCCGGGAACCACTCGCCTGCCTGTCTGGCCCGCCTGGCGCTAGGCTGGCTGGCTTTCCTGCCTTTTGAAGGTGCAGCACTACAGGAGGATGTTCAACAGGCGAAGCTTCCTTGGCACACAGAACACACCTGTTGAATTTCAGTCTGCTCGGCAGCTGATTTCAGAAGGGCACTCTGGCCTCTCAAAAATCGGCAAGAGGATTAGTGCCCAGGTGGGCTTGGGGCCTGAAAACGGGGACCAGTGTTTCCTCTAAGCAGAGTTAGCGTGAGCTAGCTCACAGCTTTTTAGCCTCCAGCTCACACGTTTTTGTCTCAGCTCAGGAAGGATGGCTCAAACTAATTTTATGCAGAGCAAACGAATTTTATGCAGCAGCCGAATCGCTCCCTCACAACTTTAATGCCAGTAGGTCACAAAGTAGAAGTTTTGCTCGCGAGACTCCACAGCTTAGAGGGAGCGTTGGTTGAGACCACCCCAAATCTTGCAGCCGGGATTCAGCGGAGCTCCCTGCCTCCCTCAGGCCACTGTAACACCCTCCTCCCTGGGGACAGGCTTGCCAATCTCCAGGTGGGGCCTGGAGATCTCCCAGAAGGACAACAGATCCCGGAGGAATTAATTTCAGCCTCGCTCTCCTGTGCACAGCAGTCAACTGTATTCTCCTTGGGGGCAGGGGTTTGTCTCCTCCCCCCCACACTTTTTGCTCCTCTGCCAAGCGCCATGTTACACCACCACTCACAACGCCACTCTGTCCCAATCCTGCAAACTGGATTCCCAAGTCACCAAGGGCAAGCCTGCGAAACACACCACCCTCCCCCCCTATCTCCTGCCAGGGCGCCGTGCCCACCTAGCAAAGCAGAAAAGCGGGGTCTCTCTGTTGGCACCCCCCCCCCCGGATTTCCCAGCAAAAGGCGCCTGCCTGATTCATGCCCTCCTCACGTAGCCCGGGGTGGCCCGGTGCCAAGACAAGGCCTACTGGGTGAATGTTTACAAATTCCAGCCTCCAGCCCGGCCTCCGAGGGCACGGGGGGGGGGGGAGATAAAAGCATGCCCCCCTCTCTCCTGGAACAACCAACCAGAGAAGCCCTTCTCTCCTCCCCGCCCGTCCTTCCCCGGTGCCAGGGCGCAGCCAAACACCAATGAGGGTGGCACGGCACGGCCATGGGAAAGGGAGGAGGGCGGAGGGGCAGAGAAAATGCAGAGAGAGAGAGAGAGAGACTCGCAGAAACAGCCGGATTAAAGGGCCAGCTCCCCGGCTCTCAGGGAAGGGGAGCCCCGAAGGGTCCCAGGCGCGTTGGCAGCAGCCTCCTCTCCTTCCAAAACAACCCCCCGCCCCTCGAAAAAGAGAAGCCCCGTTTCTCTGCCCCGAACGGGCACCATTCTGGGGGCAGGGCATCTCCATCTGTTAGCTGAGTGGATGCCCATCAGGGCATGCCCATCTGTTAGCTGAGTGGATACCCCAAAGCTGGCTGGGCAAGGGTGACATTCATTTCGCCGCCGCCTCCCCCCCCCCCCCCGGGGGGGGAGGAACCCTCCTCCCCACCACCCGTTTCTTGCGGAGAAACTACGCCGGGAGACGAAACCCCGCTGCAACTTGGAAGGCAACGAGGCGCCCCCCATAGCGCCTTTCCGTGCCGGAGCCCAGAGCTGCAAGCCCAAGCTGCGGGGGGCTTTCCCCCCCCCCCCCCGGGCCGGAGCCCCGACGGGGCGCACTCACAGCGGGTTGGAGCTGTTCCAGAAGACGGTGTGTCGCTCGGCCACGCACAGGCCCAGCAGGGGAGCCCAGACGAGCAGCAGCCACCACTCCATGTCCTCCGTCCTCCCCCCAAGCCTCGCTCGGCGCCTCTCCTCGACGGCGCGGACAGCTCTCGCTCCGGCAACGCTCCGCCCTGCTCCGCCGCGTTTTCCTGGGCAAGCTGCCCGGGAGCGGGCTTTATGTGCGGGGAGGGAGGCCGGGCTGGGCTGGGCTGGGCCGGGCCGGGGAGGAGGGAAAATAGGGCGGTGGCTCAGCACATGACACGGAGCTGGCTACCCGCAAGGAGATGCGCAGGGAGACGCGCGCCCAGGGGGCCGAGGTTGCAGCACGCACCCCCCCCCTTCCAGAGGGGCTGAAATGCAACAATTGCATGCATGTAACCCTCTCGGAGGCGAGTCGCGCTGCAGCCAGCGCAAAATGCAATCGCACATCTCCGGCATGCACCAAACCACACCCGCAGACACGCCCCTCTTGCAGGTAAGCCGTCGAGCCCCGCAAGGGGCAGCTCTCGCACATGTTGCATTCACCCGTGGCGATGCACGCAAAAGGGGATGCACGCGCAGGGCCGCGACGTGGCCTCTGCGCTTCCCGCCTGACAGACTTTAGAGACGTTCAAGCAACAAGTCTGGGGACACGGCATGCGCAAGGTGAGACATGCTTGCGCAATCTACTAGGCGACCCCATACGTGGAGCGACGCATAATACCAGTGCAACCGCATCTCTTTTTTTTTTATTTGTTTTTTTTTCACTTTATATTCCGCCCTCCTCGCGAGCGGGCTCAGGGCGGATCACGGAGCAATCAAGACAGCATAAAATTACAATATGTTATTAAATATAAGAACAAATTTAGAGTCCAGTGGCACCTTTAAGATCAACAAAGGTGTATTCAAGGGATGAGCTTTCGTGTGCAAGGCACACTTGCTTTGCACACGAAAGCTCATCCCTTGAATAAACCTTTGTTGGTCTTAAGGGTGCCGCTGGACTCTAAATTTGTTCTACTGCTTCAGACCAACACGGTGAGCCACCTGAATCTGTTTTTATTATATATAAAAACAAAACAGCATAAAACAAACATATTAAAACAGGTCACACTATTGGTATGCGTAGATTTCAAGACAGTGCCCTTTTCTTCATCTTAATCTGGGCCACATAAAGATGGTAATCTGATGCCAGTCAGCATTTCCATCCCTCCTAAATACGGTTGCCAACTCTGGGTGGGGAAATTCCTGGAGATTTGGAGGTGGCGTCGAGGGAGGGACCTGCGTGGGCCTATAATGCCACACGGCAGCCATTTTCTCCAGGGAGAATAGATCTTAGCGGACTGGTGATCAGTTGCAATTCTTGGAGAACCCCCAGGGCCCACTTGGAGGCTGGTGACCCCGCCCCAAACACACACACAAGATCGAACAAGTCACGTGGTCAAGCCAACGCAACACAAGAGAAAATTTAAAGGCCAAGTGGAAAGCCAGGGGAAAATGCAGCACAGAAAGCTGAACAAAGAGATTAGAGGGGAATCAGCAGATACCACAAGAAGGGGGCTTGGGAATGCGTGGCAGGCTGATGTTCAACAGGGCGCCTATTTGAGGAGCGGTCAGAAGATGTGATGCCATGGCAGGGAAGTCCCTGGCTACTGCCATCTTCATCTTCAAAACTGTGGGAGGGAGGCAGAGATGGACTTCCGGTTGCCAGCTCCGGGTCGGGAAATACCTGGAGATGGGGGGGGGGGAGCCTGAAGAGGACGGGATTTGGGGAGGGGGAGCGCTTCGGTGAGGAATGATGCCACAGAGTCCACCCTCCAAAGCGGCCATCTTCTCCAGGGGAGCTGATCTCTGTTGCCTGGAGATCGGTCGTAATCCCAGGAGACCTCCAGCCACCAGCTTGAGGATGGCAACCTTAGAAGGGCCTCTGGTGAAGGTTTGTGAGTGGGAAGGGGGGGGTCCTTCAGATGCCCTGAGCGCTGGGCCTTGCCCATTTGTGATTTGACAGGTTTAAGCCCTCTGACGTGGACAGTCTGAGCTCGCCTGATCTCCTCAGATCTCGGAAGCTAAGCAGGGTTGGTCCTGGTTAATACTTAGATAGGAGAGCACCAGGGTTGCTATGCAGAGGCAGGCAATGGCAAACTACCTCTGCTCGTCTCTCCCCTGACGTGGATGGCCCAGGCTAGCCCAATCTTGTCAGATCTCAGAAGCTAAGCAGGGCCTGGCCCTGCTTAGTACTCGGAAGGGAGACCACCAAGGAAGTCCAGGGTTGCTACGCAGAGGCAGGCGACGGCAGGCCACCTCTGCTCATCTCTGTCCTGACCTGGGTAGCCCAGGCTAGCCTAGTCTTTTCAGATCTTGGAAGCTAAGCTGAGTTGGCCCTGTTTAGGACTTGGATGGGAGACCACCAAGGAAGTCCAGGGTTGCAACGCAGAGGCAGGCAGTGGCAAGCCACCTCCGAACATCTCTTGCCTTGAAAACCCTCCAGGGCTGCCATGAGTCAACTGTGACTTGACAGCACTTTCCCCTGGGTTAAAACCAGCACTTTGAACTGCACCTGGATTCAAACTGGGAAGTGCCAGGCTGCCTCTCTTGCAAAAGAGCATCATGTGCCAGTTGCACCACTGTGAGCAATCTTGCCCCTGCTGACCGGCTGCAATGCCTAGGTGGTCCTCAAAGGCCCAGCGAGCCCTCAGCACACCGGAGAGACTCACGTCCAAGGGATGTGCACACTCACACCCAGGAGGAGGACAGTGCCAGGAGACCTGCCGACGTGCACAGGCAAGCATAGAGACAGAGCGCAACCTTGGGTCTGCCTTAGTCCCCCCCCCCCCCCCCACAGCTGATTGGAAGGAGCCTTCACAACAAAAACAGAACCCGGCAACAACAGAACGGCCTTTTGCACCGTGGAGTTGTTTGGTTTCCAGGAAAAACATACAAACCCAAAAGACTACCCAGAGGGGATACTCGAGCATGGACATCACCTCCTCCCCTCACACACAACCATGCTTGGAAAAGCAGTAAGATAGGGGCTACCACAGCTGGTGATGATAACCGTTTCTCGGCAGACCAAGAGTGTATTTTGTAATCTGCAAATGATGGGGGTGGGGGGAGAGTCCCTAGTCTAAGATGTTTACAGCCTCCATTTCAGCAACAGGAAGGGAGAGGCCCTGAGCCAAAAGGATTAAAACCAAGAAGGGGGCTTTAAAAAATACGATCTGTGTGTTTAAAGTTTCAGAGGGGAGCCCTGTTTGGTCGGCAGTAGAACAGCTAGGCCGGAGTCCCAGAAGCCCCGTAGGGAGCAACCAGATTTCTCAGGGAATGATCTTTCCAGAGTCAAAGCCCCCTTTGTCAGATAGGGCCTTCTGTGCATCGTTGTGTCTGACAAAGGGCACTTTGACTCTTGAAAGCTCAAACCCCAAAAATCGTGTTGGTCTGTTTCCGTTTCAAGGTTATGGTGTTGACCTTTAAAGCCCTACACAGCCTGGGACCAGTGTACCTTTGGGACTGTCTGTCCCCATATATGCCCCGGAGAGCCTTGCACTCCGCTGAACAACACCTACCCATAGTCCCTGGCCTGAAGGACGTCCGCTTAGCCTCAACCAGGAACAGGGCCTTTTCTGCCCTGGTCCCCGCCTGGTGGAACACGCTCCCGATTGAGACCAGTGCCCTGCGGGTCTTGCTACAATTCCTCAGGGCCTGTAAAGCGAAGCTGTTCCGCCAGGCCTTTGGTTGAGGCGGCGGATGTTTTTTTACCATCTTGGCCTCCCCTGCCCTATCCTAGTAACATCTAACAGGAAGTGTACTAGGCTGCTCTGGACTGATGTTATTTTCTGCTGCCCACCTGTTTTTATTTAATTGATTTTTAATTGTATATTTATTGTTTTATCTCGTGAGCCGCCCTGAGCCCATCATGGGATAAGGTGGGGAAGGAAGGAAGGAAGGAAATAGATGGGGAGGGAGGGAGAGGTTGAAAGAAAGCAAATAGATGGGGATAGGGGAGAAGAAGGAAGGAAGGAAATAGATGGGGAGGGAGGGAGAGGTGGAAAGAAAGCAAATAGATGGGGATAGGGGAGAGGAAGGAAGGAAGGAAGGAAGGAAGGAAGGAAGGAAGGAAATAGATGGGGAGGGAGGGAGAGGTTGAAAGAAAGCAAATAGATGGGGATAGGGGAGAAGAAGGAAGGAAGGAAATAGATGGGGAGGGAGGGAGAGGTGGAAAGAAAGCAAATAGATGGGGATAGGGGAGAAGAAGGAAGGAAGAAAGGAAGGAAGGAAGGAAATAGATGGGGAGGGAGGGAGAGGTGGAAAGAAAGCAAATAGATGGGGATAGGGGAGAAGAAGGAAGGAAGGAAATAGATGGGGAGGGAGGGAGAGGTGGAAAGAAAGCAAATAGATGGGGATAGGGGAGAAGAAGGAAGGAAGGAAGGAAGGGAGGAAGGAAAGGAAGGAAGGAAGGAAGGAGCGAGCTGCTGGACTCAGGTCTAGCTGTTCCACACATTTAATGTTACTCCATTGAGCGTGTCGATGGTTATAGATCCTAGCTGTCAAGTTCATCCAGTGAGAATTGCCGTAGACTCCACCCTCCCTAGCAGCCATTTTCTCCCCAGGAACTGATCTCAGTCGTCGGGAGATCAGTTATAATTCTGGGAGATTTCTAGGCCCCACCTGAAGATGGGTAACCCTTTGCGCGCGCACACAAGCTTGGGGAGGAAATATCAGTTTCCCCTTTCCCACATACAAATCGGCTGGCTGGGTGTTGAATCTTAGTAAGAGACTCTGGGACAAGGGAATAAGTGAAGCAGGCCCTCTCCTCCCCCCACCCCTGAAATCACAGCGGTCACGTTCTGTTTAAAAAATGCAATGGGGGGAAAAAAAACAAGTGTCGGTTCAATCTGGACAAACTCCCTAATGTAGAAAATGTTGAAAAAAGGCCAGAAACTGAATCCAGATTCTAACAAGTGTCGAATGTGTACGGTCTCTCCCCCCTCCCCCCATCCTGCCTGCCCCGTTCCTTGTCATCTGCTTTCCTTTAAGCCTCCAACAAATACGTCCATGTTGCAAGCTGGAAGCCTTGATCTTAACTTAATATTGGGGGAAATGTTTGTTTGAGCGATGACAAAACTCGGCCTCCCGCCCCACCCCACTCCCTACCCCGGGGCCATTCCCAAACGTCCCATCGCTGAAAAGGCACAAGGCAAAATTTCTGTTTCCTATTGTTATCCCAATAAGGAGACCCTCCGATGTACAAGCCAGTGATACACACAAGGGAGACCGATTCTGGAAGGGAAAAACAAAGCTTTAAATTTAAGCAAAGCTTTAATTTAAAATTTGTATTGGTTTTATGGCAATATAACCATAAATGGTGCCTTTTGTACCTCATCCAGGGCCCGGTGTAAGCTGGGGTAGCTGAAGATTGGCCGCCATCATTTAACAACTTGTTAGTATGGTTTATGTTAGCACCTTTTAACACTGGGATGTTTTATATGGTTTTAGGATTATTTAAATTGTTTACTGGTATTTTTTATTCTTTTCTGTAAGCCGCCCTGAGCCGCCCTTGGCTGGGCGGGCGGGGTATAAATCTGATAATAAAAAAAAATAAAAAAATAAAAGATTAATAAATCAAAACAACAACAACCACAATAATAGAGTGGGAGGAAATAAAGCTTTCCCCCCTGAAACGTACAGAGAGTCAACAGAAAATTAATATTCTTAAACAGACTAAAATCGTAGGAAGCTTTACTAAACATTAACCGGACATTTATATATTCCACGAATATATCGAGTCTCAATTTGTTCTGGACAACCTGGTTTTCTCTTTGATCCTTATCGTATCCTTTAATCAGCAGAAGGGCGTTAATGTGTATGGCTGGGTCGGGCATGGCAGTTAGTGATCGCTCATTAATAGATAACCTTTCGGTTTATCTTGGAAGCAAGAACATGGCTTCTCAGAATCATCAAGTTCTCACTTGATATTCTCAATTGTTACATTTTGGTTACATTTCCCTTCCTTTGTGCCACCCACATCTGCCATCTGTCCCAAAGACTCTTAGTCTTCAAAGTCTTGTTATTGATTATAGATTTATTATAGGCTAGATCCAGCACTATTCTGTGATGGTGGGTATTGGCCGAATTTTCAAAAACGCGATTCGTCCCTTTCCCCCCAACTAACAATAAGAATGCAGGGGGACACGTGGCTAAGTTTTGGAGCTGGCCAAGCAAGCTGCACCTTTCCAAAATCCTATTTCTCCAAGATGAATGTATTTATTTATTTAGTTCGTTTAGACCTCAGCTTTTTCCCCAGTGAAGACTCAAAGCAACTTATAGAGCCAGTTGGGTGTAGCGGTTAGGAGCGTGGACTCTAATCTGGGAGAACCGGGTTTGATTCCCCACTCCTCCACGTGCAGCTGCTGGTGGGACCTTCGGTCAGTTACAAGTTCTTTCAGAGCTGTTCTCTCAAGGGCAGTTCTCAAAAGAGCTCTCTCAGCCCCACCTGCCTCACAGGGTGTCTGTTGGGGGGAGGGGAAGGGAAAGGAGATTGTAAGCCGCTCTGAGACTCCTTCGGGTAGTGAAGGGTGGGGTATAAATCCAGTTTCTCTCTCTCTCTTCTCCTATATCATTCTCAGCTCCTCCATTTTATTTATTTATTTATTATTCAAATTTATATTCCGCCCTCCCCGCAAGCAGGCTCAGGGTGGCACACAGCGCAATATCAGAAACGTATCCAAAAATCCAGACACATAAAATATAGGTATAAACAACTGAGACAATTTAAAACAACATCAATTAAAACAGAGCACGCAGTATTTATCCCCATACAGAGGTTTCCAGCTGGCGCCATTGGTCTCTCGGACTTCTTAACCTGGGCCACATGAGATGGTCGCTTCACCTTGGGCAGGGGAGGGCGAGATTTTATTGGATGCCCGATGCCCCAGCCAAAGGCCTGGCAGAAGACCTCCGTTTTGCAGGCCTTGCATAATGGTAACAAATCCCACGAGGCCCTCACAATAAACCTGGGAGGTAGGTGAGGCTCAGCGTGTGTGGCTGGCCCACAGTCATGTAGCAAGCTGCCATGGCAGTGTGGGGATTCAAACTCGGGTCTCCCCGATAAAGGAACCTCGGAAGCAAGGGTGTAGACTTTCCAGTTTCCGGGGTGGGGTGGGGCTGGGGCTGGGCCAGAGACATCACAGTCCATTGTCTCCGGTGGAGGTTCATCACCTCCTGGAAAAGTTCAGGCAGGGGGCTCCAACTCCCCAGCCCCCCCGAAGTTGACGCCTATGCTCAGAAGGCGAAATGACATCTCACAGGCTGCAGTTGCACAGCTGCTCTAGACAGCCCCCTAGTGTCCATGAGGGGTCTATCAGGCCTGGATCTGTGTGTGCCGTTAAGGTTCTGGGGATTTTCAATTTAGTACCCCAAGCAGCGCTTCCTTTACGTTGTAAACGGAAGGCGATGCCAGGATTCAACCTTATCCGAAAGTCCTGCTCTCCCCTGTCAAATCCATTTGGCAGCTGGTTTGTGGTGTGGGGCAAGGAGTGGAAAAATGCTCTTTACATGCTCAAGAGACTTCTTTGCCTACTTTGCAAGGGCCAGGCCTACCCACTCCCAGACCAACCAAGCCTGCCTCAGTTTCCCCACATAGTTTTATTATAGCTGCGATTTCATTTGGTACCTATTGAAATTGCTGGAATGGATTGAATGAACTGTTTTGCCCCAGGCACAATCCTAAAGTCGTGGATTATGCTATGTCACTTGAGCCTGAGGGTGACAGTAATATTTTTAAATGGTTCCCACAGTTAAAGGCAAAAACCAAACTTTCCCCGCAAGCAGAAAAATAACCCATCAGGGTGAAGATTTTTAGCCTGGCACATGCTCTGTTTGTTGTAGTGGTTAAGACTCTAATCTGGGAGAACCGGGTTTGATTCCCCACGCCTCCACATGCAGCTGCTGGTGTGACTTTGGGTCAGTCACGAGTTCTCTCAGAGCTGTTCTCTCAGGAGCAGTTCTCAAGAAAGCTCTCTCAGCCCCACCTACCTCACAGGGTGTCTGTTGTGGGGAGGGGAAGGGAAGGGGATTGTAAGCCACTCTGAGACTCCTTCGGGTAGTGAAGGGCAGGGTATCAATCCAATCTCTTCTTCTCTGCAGTGCGAGATTTCTACTGGCAGAGAGCATTCACAGGTAGCAGCCACAATGGCTGCCACAAAATGGCTGCTGCAGGAGGTAAGCCAGGCACAAAATGGCTGCCACGGCTCAACTTCAGTACAACACTGTAGATCCTTGTGCTGCCCAAGCACATTTTTAAAAAATCTTCACAGCCAATCAAATCTCCAATGGCCAATTAGAAGCCTTGCTGGACAAAAGCCCTATGTGCCCCCACCCACTTCCTAAAAAAAATTTTGTGTGCTAGAAAAGGTCTTGGCATCAGCCATAAAACTCCCTGGGTGACCGTGGGACACATCCTCTCTCAGTCTAACCAGCCTCACAGGGTTGTTGTGAGGATAAAATGAGGGCAGGGAGGATCATGGATGCCAGAGCTCCTTAGAAGTAAGGCCGGATAAATTTTATTTATTTGTTTGTTTGTTTGTTTTCTACCCCACCCTTCCCGCCACGGCAGGCTCAGGGCAGCTTACATAGGATATTACATAGCTAAAACAAATTTAAATAAAATCATAACAACATAAAACATTGCAACGTGCTAGTGCTAAGATAATTCATACACAATGGCGGGCATAGAGAACATCCAACAAACAGGCCGTCAGCTCCCATTGTAGTCTGGGTTATATCGGCTGTTAATAATAGCATCTGTATTGGTTGCTACCTGTGATTGCTCTCTGCCAGTATATCAGCTGTTAATAATACCATCTATAATGGTGCCATACCTCATTCTGCTGCTGATGTAAACCAGGCCTGAAGCTGGGTGTTTACAGTGCAGGGAATGAAGAGACAGAAATCTTAATGGAGTAGAGGACTGTATCATTGCAGGCAGAAAATGGCCATTTTTTAACGTGCTCCAATACTCAAATAAAAAAAAAAAAAACCATGCAAAAAATTAGCTCATCAGTAACCAAGTTACTGTCAAGGATGGGCGAGTGGGCATCAACGTGGCAAATAGGGTTTAATGTGGCCAAGTGCAACATGATGCACATTGGAGCCAGAGGCCGCGGTCACACGGCCCATTTAAATCCGGGAGGGCTCCCGGATTTAAAGGGGCCGCTTTTTTCAACAGCGGGTTGGGATGTCTAAACATCCCAACCCCTGCTGCATCGGGATCGGCGGCCGCGGCGGGAATAGCGGCTGCGGCAGAGGCCGCGGCGGAAGCGGGGGCAGCTGAGGAAGCCGCGGCGGCGGAAAGGGTGGTGGCGGTAGCGGCCGCCGCCGCTGAAGAGACAGCAGCTGAGGCGACGGAGGCGGCAGAGGCGGCCCCAGCAGAACTGCAAGTGGCGGTGGCGGCCTCCGACCCGCCATCCGCCTTGGTAAGTCGGGGTTTTGTTTTCCCCCCCCCCCTTTTACACTTGGGCGCATGGATAGCCATGCGCCCAAGTGTAAAAGGGGGGGGGGGGGAATGGCCGGCGGGGCTATCTGGACAGCCCTGCTCTCGCAATGCTTGCGAGAGAGGGCTGTCCAGATACCTCCAATGCGGTTTCCTCCCGCAACACCCGGGAAAATACTTGATTTTCCCGGGGGTTGGAAAATGCGGGAGGAACCCGCATTGGAGCCAGCTTTGGCACGGGAATAGGGGCCGGCCGTCTGGTCGGCCCCTTTAAATGCGGGAGGAAATTGCCCTTCCTCCCGCATTTAAGGCCGCAGCCAAAAATCCTAACTATAAATACAAGTTGATGGGGTCCGAACTGGCAGAGACTGATAAAGAGAGAGATCTTGGAGTCGTAGTAGATAACTCAATGAAAATGTTGAGACAGTGTGCAACTGCAGTGAAAAAGGCCAACGCTATGCTGGGGGTTATTAGGAAGGGAACTGAAAACAAAACAGCCAGTATCATAATGCCCCTGTATAAATCGATGGTGCGACCGCATTTGGAGTACTGTGCACAGTTCTGGTTGCCACACCTCAAAAAAGATATTATAGCCTTGGAAAAAGTGCAGAAAAGGCCAGCTAGAATGATAAAAGGGTTGGAACACTTTCCCTATGAAGAAAGGTTGAAGCGCTTGGGGCTCTTTAGCTTGGAGAAATGACGGCTGAGGGGTGACATGATCGAGGTTTATAAGATTATGCATGGGATAGAGCGGGTAGAGAAAGAAGTCCTTTTCTCCCTTTCTCACAATACAAGAACTCGTGGGCCCTCCATGAAATTGCTGAGCAGTCGGGTTAGAACAGATAAAAGGAAGTACTTCTTCACCCAAAGAGTGATTCACATGTGGAATTCACTGCCACAGGAGGTGGCGGCGGCTACAATCATGGACGGCTTCAAGAGGGAATTAGATAGACATATGGAGCAGAGGTCCATCAGTGGCTATTAGCCACAAGGTATAGATAGGAACTCTCAGTCTGGGGCCAGTGATGTTCTGTCTTCTTGGTGTTTGATAAGGGGGCAACAGTGGAAGGGCTTCTAGTGTCCTGGCCCCACTGCTGGACCTCCTGATGGCACCTGGTGTTTTTGGCCACTGTGTGACACAGAGTGTTGGACTGGATGGGCCACTGGCCTGATCCAACATTTGGCTTCTCGTATGTTCTTAAGTTTCTAGCCCAACCCTTCCTCCCAATCTTGGGCATACTAGCTTTCTCTTTGCAAGGAATGCCCCCAAACTGTCTGATGCAGTGCAGGCCACACAGTTGCCAGCTCCAGGTTGGGAAATTCTTGGAGATCTGGCAGGGTGTGTGTGTGAACACACCAAAATAAAGTCGGAAGAACCCAACCCCAACACTGAATTAGGAACCACAAAGGTTGAGCACAAACAATATAAAAACGAATCAAACAAAATAAAGCCATTTGTCACACAGTGATCTTAAAATACAAATTTGACACCAGAGGTCTTGATTTGGGGGGTGGAGTCTGGGGGGGGTGGAGCCTGGAGGAGAGAGGGACAGTAGAGTCCACCTTTCAAAGCAGCCATTTTATACAGGAGAACTGACTTCTGTTGTCTAGCAATGGGGTTACGATTACCAGCCTCCAAGTGGTACTGAGAGATTCTCCTGAATAAGGTTGCCAACTCCAAGCTGGGAGATTCCTGGAGATTTGGAGGAGGAGGCTAGGACAGGTGGGGTTTGAAGGAAGGGGGGGTCCCCCGTTGTGGTATAATGTGATTGAATTTGCCCTCCAAAGCAGCCATTTTTTCTCCAGGGGAGCTCATCTCAGTACTCGGGAGCTCAGTTGTAATTCCAGGAGGTCTCCAGGCACCGCCTGGAGGTTGGCAACCCTACACTGGCATTACAGCTGCACTCCAGATAAAAGAGACCCGTCTCCCTGGAGAAAATGGCTGCTTTGGGGGGTACACTGTATGGCATTCTATTAAGTCGTACACTGAATTTCAATGTTTTTGTACATTTTATGGCATTATGCCTTGTACATCGCTGAGATCCCGGCGCAAGCTGAGATAGGGCAATTAATAAAATCTAACTAATGATAATGATAATCATAGTAATAATAATACCCTGCTGATGTCCCTCCCTTCCCCCAAATCCTGCCCTCCCCAGGCGCCACCCCATATTTGAGGATTTCCCAACCTAAAGCTGGCAACCCTATCTGGAAATCAGCTGTAATTTCCAGATCTCCAGGGTCCACCTGGGGGCTGACAACCCTAGATGGCTCAGGACCGAACCTCCATTTCCTGCTGCGGGCAGAGGCCCGGCCGATTCAAACAGCCTGTGTTGGATTTCCCCAGGGCGTCTCAACATGGCCGTCCGTCAAGGCCTCCTTAGCAGCACTTCGATCCCAGAGGCCGATCCATTCTCATTTAAACAGCTGCCGGAGAGAGAGAGGTGGGGGGGGGGGGAGGGAGTGGAAAGCGATAACTCTTGACATGTCTGCAAAACAACTTTCCTCTTGTTTATCGCATAATGATCCATTGATTGTGGGTAATGTTGCATGCCCGACACGGCGCGGGCAACGCGCGAGAGAGAGCGAGAGAGCTGGCGGCTCTCCTGACACGCCAGGCACCAGGCCGGGGTAAGCCGATTCCCCCTTGGCGGCAAACCAGAGAGCCGCTCGCTTGGCAAAAATTCGGTCCCCACTCCTGCAATCCTGGGATTGACACCGTTTGTGAGGGGAAGACTGTGGCTTGGAGCACATGGGTGGTGGCTCTATTCCTGGCATCTCTGGTGGGAATGTAAGAAGAGACCTGATGGATCAAACCAGTGAGGGTCCATCTAGTCCAGCATCCTGTCTCACACAGTGGCCTCAACCAGTTCCTCTGGAGGGCCAACAACAGGGCAGAAAGGCTGAGGCCTTCCCCTCATAAGGACAAAAGAAGAGACCTGCTGGAACAAACCAGTGAGAGTCCATTTAGTCCAGCCAATTCCTCTGGAGGGCCAACAACAGGGCAGAGAGGCTGAGGCTTTTCTCTCATAAGAACATCAGAAGAGCCCTGCTGGATCAGACCAGTGTGCTCCATCGAGTCCAGCATCCTGTCTCACACAGTGGTCAACGAGTTGCCCAACAGGGTTAATGGACAGGGCAGAAAGGCCGAGGCCTTCTCCTAATGCTGCCTCTTAGCACTGACATTCAGAGGCTGACTGCTTCTGGAAATGGAGGTTCCCTTTAGTCTCCATGGCCAGTGGCCACAGAGCGACTGCTCTTCCTCTAGGAATCTGTCTCGGTGTGTTGCGTGTTAAGTGTGGTCAAGTCACTTCTGACTTTTGGTGACCACATGGATTAATGCCCTCCCAAACTTCCTGTCATGAACAGCCTTGCTCAGGCAAATGGGGACCATGGCCTCCTTGGTGGAGTCCACCCATCCCCTGTTGAGTCTCTTCTTTTCCTGCTGCCTCCACCTCTTCCTGGCACGGTTGTCTTCTCCAGTGACTCTTGCCCTCTCATAATGTGGCCAAAGGACAAGAGCCTCAGTTGAGGCATTTTAGCTTCTAGGGAGAGAGTTCGGGTTTGATTTTACAGAAGGAAACTAATCTCCTTTTAAAGCGACCTGTGCTCATGGTTGCCCCGATTTGGGTAGTCCAGGCTAGCCTCATCTTGTCAGATCTTGGAAGCTAAGCAGGGGTCGTGACGTGGAGGCAGATGATGGGAGACCACCGCTGAAGGCCTCTTGCCTTGAAAACCCCATGGGGTCACCATTAGTCATCTGTGACTTGAGGCCACTTTCCACTACACACGCTCGTGGTCATCACGACACCGCCTGGCCGTGAATTCCACAACACAAATACTCTTTGAGTGAAGAAGTACTTCCTTTTGCCTGTACTGAGTTTAAAAGGGGAAAGGTAAAGGTTTCCCTTGCTTGAAAGCCAGTCGAATCCAACTCTAGGGGGCGGTGCTTATCTCCGTTTCCAAGCCGGAGAGCCAGCGCTGTCCAAATATTTTTTCCATGGTCCTGTGTCCGGCATGACTAAACGCCGAGGCGCACGGAACGCTGTTACCTTCCCGCCAAAGCGGTACCTATTTATCTGCTTGCAATTTCTTGCTTTCAAACTGCTAGGTTGGCAGGAGCTGGGGCCAGAGACGGGAGCTCACTCCGTCACGCGGCACTCGGGTCTCGAAGTGCTGAACTACAGACCTTCTGCTCTGCAGCTCAGCGACTCAACCTCTGAGCCACCACGGCCCCTGAGTATACTGCTCTTTAAACATGGAGTCTCTAGTTAGCTAACAGCCGCTAACAGGCCTGTGTTCGGTGTAGTGTTTAGGAGTGCAGTTTGGTGTAGTGGTTAAGAGCGTGGAGTCTAATCTGGGAGAACCGGGTTTGATTCCCCACTCCACATGCAGCTGCTGGTGTGACCTTGGGTCAGTCACAAGTTCTCTCAGAGCTGTTCTCCCAGGAGCAGTCCTTGAGAGAGCTCTCTCAGCCCCACCTACATCACAGGGTGTCTGTTTTGGGGAGGGGAAGGGAAAGGAGATTGTAAGGTGCTCTGAAACTCTTCTCTGTTCCTTCACAAATTGGACTAACCTCCTCTTTAAAAGCAAGAGTCATCCCTACAGCTTGTGGTGATTAAAGTTTTACAAACTTATCCCCGGCACCACCCATCTATCTTATGTTCCAGTTAAAGAATCTCAGCCCAGGGCTCAGCCACAACTTGTTTATCATAAAGGACCTTCTTTTTTATCTTGCAAATTGAGCTTTCAGGATTGCTTTGCTGAAGTGGAGAACAGTGGGGGAGGGGGGACTTTAACCCTTTCCTCACTTGCTCTTTTTTTGCTGAGAA
Source organism: Lepidodactylus listeri (assembly GCA_029233225.1). NCBI lineage: Eukaryota > Metazoa > Chordata > Lepidosauria > Squamata > Gekkonidae > Lepidodactylus > Lepidodactylus listeri. The sequence continues at coordinate 153,873,249 of JARCFY010000003.1, forward strand.
AAATTAACTCCTGAGTTACTTTTAGACTTTGCTGGGGAGAAATACGCTGCGTTTGTGTAGATTCAGGCGGGTAGCTGGGTTGGTCTGAAGCAACAGAACAAAGTGTGAGACCAGAGGCACCCTTAAGACCAACAAGAAATGTGCTTGCACACGAAAGCTCATACCTTGAATGAAACTTTGTTGGTCTTAGAAGTGCCACTGGACTCAAAACAAGGTCCATTTGGTCCATTCAGACACCTGAGTACTCTATACCAGTTGATAAAAAAATTAAACTTTGGTGTAGTGGCTAGGAGCGCGGACTCTAATCTGGGAGAGCCGGGTTTGATTTCCTGCTCCTCCACATGCAGCTGATAGGGTGACCTTTGGGTCAGTCACAAGTTCTTTCAGAGTGTGTTCTCAAAAGAGCTCTCTCGGCCCCACCTACCTCCCAGCGTGTCTGTTGTGGGGAGGGGAAGGAGACTTTGGAAATTAGTTATCAACTGGTCTAGAGTATTCAGGAGGCTGAATGGTCCAAATGGACCTTGTTTTGAGTCCAGTGGCACCTTTAAGACCAACAAAGTTTTATTCTGGGTATAAATATATAAAGAAGTGCCAGCTATTGCCCATGTAGAAAGAGCTGTATGGAATCAATCACTCATGTTCTCTTGCACTGTAACTTGTATGTAGATCTAAGGAGCCCACATTTACATTCTCTGTTAACTAGTATGGGTGCTTGTTCTGATGCACTCAAGGTGCATAGACTTCTAAGAGAGTCCAGTCCGGACACCACGGAGAAGGTGGCCAAGTTTCTTTGTCTGGTCTTAAAGTTGCGCCAAAGGTCCTTTTAGAATTTTTATATATGTGTTTATAACGGGTTTTAATATGTATAAATTGTTTTTCTAATTTATGCCAATAAAGGCTGACTTGACTTGACTATATAAAGAAGTGTGCATGCAAACAAAAGCTGATACCCAGAATAAAACTCTCTTTTTTGATTTTTTTTTACTTTAATTTCTACAAAACTACAAAACCACTAAACTAAAAACACTAAAACTACCCTAAGGAGACCAAGTTGTTACCACATATAAAATACTAATGCTTCAGTTATTTAGATGAAAATAGTTACTATATCAAGGCATCCTTGGCTTATTCTTGACTAACAACCCTAAGCATTTCAAGTAAATAACTGCGTTTAAGACAAATGCATGCAAAGCCAAAAAAAACCACCTTCCAAAATAGCAATAATTATTCTCTTCTTTCTTTCTGCTTCTTTTAACAAAGTCTTATTTGATTTTCCTGAGTCAGATGGGCTTCTCCCTCAGATTTGTTGCCTGATGAGGAATCAGAGCTTTCCAGTCCATATATGCTCTCCTGTGGTTCCAGTTCTTCCTCTGTGGATGTTTTCCCCAGAATAAAACCTTTGTTGGTCTTAAAGGTGCCACTGGACTTTCAAACTTTGTTCTGCTGCTTCAGACCAACACAGCTAGCTACCCCCCCTCCAAATCTATCCAAACAGGCCTTGGTTCTGGTCTGTGATAAGGCTGTTTCATATGTTAATATATGTTTCCTTCCAAAGCTCCTGTTATCTACCTGCCTCTAGAGCAGTGTTTTTCAACCTTTTTCGAGCTAAGGCACATTTCTTACATTGAAAAAATCCCACGGCACACCTGACAATATCTCACGGCACAGTGGTTGAAAAACACTGAAATACAAGATAAATGGGTCATTAGTTGCCTCAGCTCACGTATTAACTATGACAGTATTACAAATACACGTAATAGCCACTCAACTTGAAATCGTAAGTTACAGATCCAAAGTGTAATGGCTCCTTCCCATAACATTGACCTGAGTTTCAGAAGAAATATAATGTGGATGTATTTTAATACTGCGATTCTGCTAAAGTTTTTCAAATAGAGAGTTTAAACTCTTACTCTTAAGTGAACGGCATTCCGCTGACCATAAGTGATTTGAAGAGAAGCACAGTACACCCATTCTTCCCTGAGGGACAGTTACTGATTTGAACCCCACCCTGACAGAAACAGCTAGCTGTTACCATCAAACATATTCATGTTTACTGGAATGTCTTGGTGCAAATCACCCTACCTCAGGCCGGCCACAGAGCGTGCGAGCGGAATCAGCGAGACCGCGCCACTGTTCATTCTCGCATGCGCAAACGCCTCCCGGAAGGTCAGCCCAGAAGGCACATTTCTTTCATTGAAAAAATCCAGTGGCACACCTGACAATATCTTGCGGCACACCAGTGTGCCACGGCACAGTGGTTGAAAAACACTGCTCTAGAGATAGCTTACCTGTCAATGTATTGGGGAAGAGTGCCGTGAGTTGAATGAACTGCCTGGACTTGTCGCCGTCATTCAGTCACACAGTTGAGTCCGACTCTTTGCGACCCCATGGACCACATCACGCCAGGCCCTCCTGTCTTCCGTCGTGCTCCGAAGTTTGTTTAATTGGTATCTGCTTTCGTGTGCACGCACACTTCTTCAGATACACTGAAATGGAAGTTGCCAGTCCATACACATAGTTAGAGGTTGAGGAGGTGAGTGTGATAGCGGGGTCTCAGTTAATTAGTCTTAGCGTTCCACAGTTAAGGAGGGCACATCTGCTCGTCAATCTCCGATTCTGATATAATTTATTTCCTTCACTATGTTTCCCCCCAGAATAAAAGCCAAACAAATGGTGACCATATAAACTAAGCTTTTTTATTCCTGTTTGGTCCTTGAATCTGTTAAACATTTTCATTATGCTGTATGCAGATTTGCTGCTATATGTATGAACGGGTAACTTCTCTTTCGATGTATCTGAAGAAGTGTGCGTGCACACGAGAGCGGATAACCTTGAATAAAACTTTGTTGGTCTTAAAAGTTCCACTGGACTCGAACTTTGTTCTGTTGCTTCAGACCAACATGGCTACCCACCTAGTTTAGGAATGAAAAATCCTAGTTTAGGACTGAAGATGTCAGTCATACATGCCTCTATGGAAGCCTCCGCCAGATGCTACCAGAGGAAGAGACGGTCAAACCAAGGAACTTTGTTTAGGGAAAGAACCTTGAATGAAATCCAGGTTCCCGCCATTTGGACCCAGCCTTGAATAAGCCCAGGAAGGCCAAATCTTGCCCCCTTGTGTGTGTCTGTGTGAAGTGCCATCACTTTTGGTGACCCTGTAAGTAGCGGTGTCAAACATACAGGCTGTCGTCCGTTCTGGCCACCACACCTCAGAATGGATATTATAGCACTGGGAAAAGTGCAGAAAAGGGCAACTGGAATGATAAAAGGGTTGGAACACTTTCCATATGAAGAAAGGTTGAAGCGCTTGGGGCTCTTTAGCTTGGAGAAAGGACGGCTGAGGGGTGAAATGATCGAGGTTTATAAGATTATGCATGGGATAGAGCAGGTAAGGAAAAAAAGTACTTTTCTCCCTTTCTCACAATACAAGAACTGGTGGGCACTCCATGAAATTGCTGAGCAGTTGGGTTAGAACAGATAAAAGGAAGTACTTCTTCACCCAAAGAGTGATTCACATGTGGAATTCACTGCCACAGGAGGTGGCGGCGGCTACAAGCATGGACGGCTTCAAGAGGGAATTGGATAAACTTGGATAAATGGAGCAGAGGTCCATCAGTGGCCATTAGCCACAAGGTATAGATAGGAACTCTCAGTCTGGGGCCAGTGATGCTCTGTATTCTTGGTGCTTGGGGTGGGGGCAACAGTGGGAGGACTTCTAGTGTCCTGGCCCCACTGCTGGACCTCCTGAGGGCACCTGGTGTTTTTGGCCCCAGTGTGACACATAGTGTTGTACTGGATGGGCCATTGGCCTGATCCAACATTGGCTTCTCTTCTGTTCTTACCTCTGTGGCATCATGTCCTATTGAGGTCGTGTTCTTTCCATAACTCTTCCCAGTTGCCACCCCTTAAATCTCCGGGAATTTCCTAATCCAAGGCTGGCAACCCGATAAGGTCCATCCATGGGACCCACCAAACCTCCGGGCTTCCCCTACATGCTTTGGAAAGAACCCAAGTTTCCTTCTTGGCATCGCCCCCAAAGCCTTCAATAAAGCTCAGCAATAAGAGTTTACAGCCAGGGCTCACACTTCAAGGACTTTTGCAAGTGGAGAGAACAACAAGGGGGGGGGGGGGGACTTGCAAAAAGTTCCCAGGAGAGGCAGAAAAGGGTTTATCCCCCCCCCAGTCCAAGAGCAAGGTTTTGAGGCAGAAGAGAAGGTGGCAGTTCAGAAGGTGGGGGTCTTGCATAACCAGTGCATGACCCCAGGAGATGGAGCCCCCCATTTTCCCTCGGGACTGGGAGGAAGGGTCCCATTGGCTATGGCACTGCTTTGTTTGAACTCGAGACCAAGACCACCAACTTGGAATAGAGTTAATAGTTCCACAGAGCTTATGCAGGGTGCCACTACGCTAAGGAACTTCATCTGGACTCTAATGTGAGAGAACGGGGTTTGATTCCCCACGCCTCCACAGGCAGCTGCTGGTGTGACCTTGGGTCAGTCGCAAGTTCTCTCAGAGCTATTCTCTCAAGGGCAGTCCTCGAAAGGGCTCTCTCAACCCCACCTACCTCACTGGGTGTCTGTTGTGGGGAGGGGAAGAGGAAGGAGATTGTAAGCCGCTCTGGGACTCCTTCAGGTAGTGAAGGGCGGGGTACAAATCCAATCTCTTCTTTTCCAGCTCCCAGGCACCTTTGGAATCCTGGAAGAGGATGGGGGTCAGAGCCACAAAACGGCTGCCGGAGGAGGCAGAGAGAGAGCTACCAAAATGACAGCTGCAGCTTCCCTCCAGTCACAGAGGGAAGAGCCTTGCGCTGGGGGTGGCAGCTGATGTCAAAGCAATGTTTTTAAAAAATCCACACAGCCAATCACATAAAAAAACAGGAGAAGCCAATGTTGGATCAGGCCAGTGTCCCATCCAGTCCAACACTCTGTGTCACACAGTGGCCAAAAACACCGGGTGCCCTCAGGAGGTCCACCAGTGGGGCCAGGACACTAGAAACCCTCCCACTGTTGCCTCCCCCCCAGCACCAAGAGTACAGAGCATCACTTGCCCCAGACTGAGAGTTCCTATCTAAACTTCGTGGCTAAGAGCCACCGATGGACCTCTGCTCCAGATGTCTATCCAGTTCCCTCTTGAAGCCGTCCATGCTTGTAGCCGCCACCACCTCCTGTGGCAGTGAATTCCATGTGTTAATCACTCTTTGGGTGAAGAAGGACTTCCTTTTGTCCATTCTAACCCGACTGCTCAGCAATTCCATGGAGTGCCCAGGAGTTCTTGTGCTGTGAGAAAGGGAGAAAAGTACCTCTATCCCACGCATAATCTTATAAACCTCGATCGTGTCACCCCCTCAGCCGTCGTTTCTCCAAGCTAAAGAGCCCCGAGCGCTTCAACCTTTCTTCATAGGGAAGGCCAATCTTGCTATGCAAAAGTCCTACCCGGCCCCACCCACTAGAAACACTCGGTGGGCCCCAGGAAAGGTGTCCGCAGCCACAAAGGCGCACACGGGCACCACGCCGGGGAGCCCTGCATGACGCCAGTCACCAGCACTTAAAAAGCTTCCTCTCTGTACCCTTCAGCAAATGCAATGCTATCAGTTTCCCAGGCGCGGAGTGTTTTTGTAAGACTTATGCGTGTGGGTCGTCCCCCCCCTTGAAATGAACACCTTCCAGATAAAGAAAATCCATACCAACCCGCTCTCCCTTGGGTAACTGATACCTCCAAGGATTAAACTCCCTCTCTAAACAGATAGGGAAAGCGGACCTGGTTTCCCAAGCGGCAGCCCTTAAGGGCGCTTCTCTCTCCTTTCGAAAATTAGCCACTGCCTTGCAAATGGGTCAGGTTCGAAGTTCTGGTGCTTGTAATCAACGCTTGGCTCGCCCCCTCCCACTTAGAATCACAGAGATGGAAAGAGCCCTCAAGGCCATCTAATCCAACCAATGCTCCCTCTTAGCAGTGGAGTCTTGTGAGCAAAAATTCTACTTGGTGAGCCACCAGCATTAAAGTTCTCAGATTTGGCTACTGCGTAAATTAGTTTGCTCGGGAGCCATCCTTCCTGAGCTGAGACAAAAATGTGTGAGCTGGAGGCTAAAAAGCTGTGAGCCAGCTCTCACTAACTCAGCTTTGAGGGAACACTGAATCCAACCCCCTGCTCAATGTAGGATCGGCCTAGAGCAGGGATGGCCAAACTTGCTTAATGTAAGAGCCACATAGAATAAACATCAGATGTCTGAGAGCTGCAAGACATGAACAAATATTACACACGTCTTTATTGAAAAACGTGTGAATTTGCTTTTTATTAACATTAAATGAGGCTGCCAGAAATAAAAACAAAAGGGGTAAAAACAGATATTGATAATGATATTTATCCAATAATACTTGTGGGCGGGGGGAGGGAGGCTTTGAGAACACATTTAAAATTGCTTTCTTTCTCTGTCCCCCTCCACACACACACACCTCAAGCCTACCCAGGGAGGGAAACACTGGCCGGGGAAGGCAAGACCGATCAGGGAGGCATGCCTCCCCTTCGCATCCCCAGTCACCCAGCCGGGAGCCTCACAATATGTGTGAAAGAGCCGCATGTGGCTCCCGAGCCACAGTTTGGCCACCCCTGGCCTAGAGCATCCAGCCTCTTCTTGAAGACTGCCAGTGAGGGGGAGAAAAGGAAGGGCGATAAGACCAGAGGAGGGCGAGGGGGCACCCTCTCCTCCCCGCTAGCGCCTCCTGCTCAGGCACCTCCAGTATTTTTTTTCGGGGAGAGGGGGAACCCTGCTGCAGCTCCAAGGCTCAATTCCAATTCACTAGGGCAGGGGTGGGCAAATTGTGGCTCGGGAGCCACATGCGGCTCTTTCACATATATTATGTGGCTCCCGGCAGGGCGGCTGGGGAAGCTAAATATCATTAGCAAACAAATATCATTGGACAAATTAATATCATTATCAATATCGGCTTTTATTCCTTTTGTCATTATTTTTGGCAGTCTCATTTAATGTTAATAAAAAGCAAATTTGCTTATTTTCCAATAAAAGCAGGTAATATTTGTTCATGTCTTGTGGCTCTCAAACATCTGACGTTTAGTCTATGCGGCTCTTACGTTAAGCAAGTTTGGCCACCCCTGTTCTAGGTGGCTCTTACGCTGAGCAAGTCTGCCCACCCCTGCTCTAGGCTGATCCTGCATTGAGCGGGGGGTTGGACTAGATGGTCTCTCTGGCTCCTTCCAAATACATGATTCTATGATTCTCTGAATTGGGACTCAGGCCTGGAACATGTAATGTAAGAAAGAGAGCAGTACCTCCAAACATGTGCAGAGTGCCTCAGCCCTGCCTGCTGGGTAATCACAGGGTCCCCCCCCCCCCCCCAATATGTTGGGTTTTACGGATTAGAACTGAATGCAAGATGCAATTGCGATGTGGTCAAAGATGGAATTCAGTGATCCTGCACTGAGCAGGGGGTTGGACTAGGTGGCTCGTGTGGCCCCTTCCAACTCTATGGTTCTGCAATTCTATAGGAATGGCCTGCCCCTTGTATCTGATGGAGTTTTGACTCTGGGAAACTTATACCCTGCAAATCTTGTCGGTTTTTAAGGTGCTGCCGGACTCGAATCTTGACGTCCTTCTTGCCTTCGGCCAACAGAGCACAGGATCTCTTTCTGGCACCACCGAAACACAGTCCTTGCAAAGTAGGGCGGTATAGCTATCCCACATTCTAGAGGATGGGCTAGGAAGGATGGCGAAGTGAAGACTCGAACTCAGTACTCTCCTGCCTTAGGCTTTCAGCCACTTCTCTGCACCAGCTGTACCCAGCACTGGAGGTGACAGCATACTTGGCCTCAGGGCAGGTCTGCTTCTGGCTGGCACAGAGAGGGTGCTGTGGATACAGGACGCGGGAGACTTGCCAAGCTGGAGATGGGTTTGACGTGCTGGCATAATCCCCTCTGATGCCGCTTCCCCGACCTGGCCACCAGAGCAGAGGTGAGCTCCTGCCTACGTGGAGTAAACAACAGCGTAACGGTGAAATAAAAACATACTCGGGCTGAGCTCATGATGAAGAAATAGTGTCAATAAAGCCGATCACGAGTTTATCTGGAGTAAGGGCAGGGCCCGGGTGAGCTGGCTGGCATTGGGTCGGTCACGCAGGCCGACGGCTGGCCAAAGGGCGCTGAGACCTGGCGAGGCTCTTGGCACGAGTCCCCGACTGAGACCTTGGCCCTGTTTTGAACACCAAGGAAGGGGCAGAGAGCCCTGTTCTCTCTCTCACTTAGTAAACATCGCCTTAGATTCAGGGAGAGTTTGAGAAAGGGCACTCCTCTGAGCCTGCAACTGAGGCCCAGGACCTCTTTGTATGTTTGTTAACTGAGCACAGGTTGGGTCAGTCAGAAGTTCTCTCAGAGCTGTTCTCTCAGGAGCAGTCCTCGGAAGAGCTCTCTCAGCCCCACCTACCTCACTGGGTGTCTGTTGTGGGGAGGGGGAGGGGAAGGAGACTGTAAGCCGCTCTGAGACTCCTTCAGGTAGTGAAAGGTGGGGTATAAATCCAGTCTCCTCCTCCTCCTCCTCTTCTTCCTCCGCCTCCCAGTCTCTTTCTTCTCCTCCTTCCTTCAATCCCACTTTTTGAAAAATGGCTGACCCTGATTCATGCGCTATTTCTCTACCGTTCTTTACACTAGTGGTCCTCAACGTGGTACCTGTGGGCACCATAGTGCCGTCAACACCTTTCCTGGTGCCCACAGAGTAGTTTTGGGAAGTGGGCGGGGCCAGCAGGTTTTTTTGCCCAGCAAGGCTTCTGATTGGCCACTGGAGATTTGATTGGCTGTGCGGGTTTTTAAAAACCTAGCTTTGGCAGCAGCTGCCACCACAGCACCGAGGATCGTCACTGTGACTGACTGGAGGTAAGCTGTGCAGCAGCCATTTTGGAGGCTGGCTCCTCCTCCTGTGGCAGCCATTTTGTGGCTGCACCCACCATGCCATGTCAGAATTCCCAAGGAGCCCGCAGGCTGGAAAAAGTTGGGGACTTTGAGCTTTATGTCATGTAAATTGCATTGTGTCATGTAAATTGCATACTATTTGGGGCAGAGACCGTGATGTCTGCAGCACCCATATCCAGTGTTCCCTCTAAGCTGAGTTAGTGTGAGCTAGCTCACCATTTTTTAGTCTCTGGCTCACACATTTTTGTCTCAGCTCAGGAAGGATGGCCCCTGAGCAAACTAATTTTATGCAGTAGCCAAATCACTCGCTTACAACTGTAATGCCAGTAGCTCGCAAAGTAGAATTTTTGCTCACAAGACTTCACAGCTTAGAGGGAGCATTGCCAGACTTCATTATTTACTTATTCATTTCATTTACACCCTGTCTTTCTCCCCAATAGTGACTGGAGGGGGCTCACATCCTCCTCTTCTCCTCCATTTTATCTTCACAACAAGCCTGCGAGGTAGGTCAGGCAGCTGAGAGAGGGTGACTGGCCCAAGGTCCCCCAGCGAGCTTCCGTGGCCGAGTGAAGATTCCAGCCAGGGCATCCCAGACCCTAGTCGGGCACCCCGCTGGCTCTTGCTAAGCAGTAGTTGGGCTCCTGCAGCAATCCTGGCCTGGCACGGCTAAGAGGAACCGCGCCCCAAGGCTGGAGGGGGCAGGCTTGGATTCTGCCCCACGCGAAGGCCAGGGATTCCCTGCCTCTCCGCAAGGTGAGGGAGGGGGGAAGCCAAAGATGGGAAGCTGCTCCCAACGGAGAAAACACTTTCCCTTCCCCCAACCATCAGGGGGCTGGGGAAGGAATCCACTCTCCCCCCACCCCACCCCGACTGTATGCACAAGACCCGTCCAGCCAGTTTGGAGTCTCTTGTCTGCCAGGGCAAGCCCCGGCCTGCGGAGACTGGCAGTCGCTTGTGAAACTCCAAGGGCAGGGAGGGAAAAGGCTGAAGATCTGAAGGGGTGCAGCGCGGGCGGCAGGGAAGCAGCAGGGATCTGTGTGTTCAAACCTCGCTGCCGCCATCCCCTTGCGAAGCCGCCTGTATTTTCATAGCCAGCCACCTCCTTGTTTGCAAAACTGACCTACCTCACAGGGGTGTTGGGACCCGAAACGATGGGGCTAGCGATGGGAGATGAGGGGGGACTGTTCCCTCTCAGCTGTGGAGTCTTGTCAGCAAAAATCCTACTTTGTGAGCTACTGGCATTAAAGCTGTGAGCGGGCGATTTGGCTGCTGCATAAATGAGTTCGCTTTGGAGCTGTCCTACCTGAGCTGAGACAAAAACTTGTGAGCCAGAGGCTGAAAACCTGTGAGCCAGCTCACACTAACTCAGCTTAGAGGGGACACTGGCGACGAGGTCGATTCACATCCTCTGGTATGCGGCCACCGGCAGTGTCCCCTCTAAGCTGAGTTAGTGTGAGCAGTTGTTAAGCCTCCGGCTCACACATTTTTGTCTTCGCTCAGGAAGGATTGGCTCCAGAGCAAACTCATTTATACAGCAGCCAAATCGCTTGCTCACAGCTTTAACGCCAGTAGGATTTTTGCTCACAAGACTCCACAGCTTAGAGGGAGCATTGGATGCGAGTGTGCCTCTTGTGGGCACAGGGCGAGGGCCACATCCTATTGCTTTACTTAGATCACTGCGTCCCGAGACCCCCCCCCCCCCCCCAATGAAGCAAGTTTCCAGCCCTCATGGGTATCCAGCAGGGAATAGAGGTACCTGATGAAAGAAAGACCAGAGGCCAAGCCGAAACAAGAGCGGTGTTTTCCCAGCCATTTACCATTTGCTGGGAAGTTGGTCTTAGCTGCAGCAACGTGCTAGCAAAAGCTTGGGGGGGGGGCGGTTGAACAAACCGGGAAATGCTGGAATTCCCCCCCCCCCCCCCCGCAGACGAGCATGGATCAATTCAAAGATGTAAAAACACACACTGATTCAGGGCACGCCACACGAGACGTCAAATCCCCCCCCCCCAATTTCTTGACAGACTTAAAGCCAGACTGTGACTCAGAGATAAAGGTGGGAGGGCCTTGTCTAGCTTTAGGCCCTGGGATATTCCAGCAAACCATCTACCCATTCCACCCCCACCCCCCCATGGCCTCTATTTCAACTTAGGCAGCTCCCATTCCCTCACCTGTCACATAGGGCAGTTATCACGCCAAGCCCCCCCCCCCCCCGGGAATACTGGGCTTCATTTGAGCCTAGAAATCTCTTTTCAATTGGGCCGCACCGTTTAACCAAGTCAGCACCGAGATTCACGAACGTTTTGACTGGTTTGAAAAGGTGTCCCCCTTTAACAGAGCGCGAGAAACGTATTTTTAAAAAAAGAACGTCAAGTTTAATTCTTTACACAGAGCGCGATAAAAACGTGGGATTCACTGCCAGAGGATGTTGTGATGGTCACAGGAATAAACAGCTTTAAAAGGGGATTAGATAGATTCATGGAAGATAGGTCTATCAGTGGCTATTAGCCATGATGACTAAAGAGAACCTCCATATTCAGAGGAAGTCAATCTCCGAATCCCAGGGCCAGGTGGCAACATCAGGGGAAGGTCTCGGCCTCTCTGCCCTGTTGTTGGCCCTCTTGAGGTACTGGTTGACCATTCTGAGAGATAGGATGCTGGACTAGAGGGACCCTCACTGGTCTGATCCAGCAGGGCTCTTCTGGTGCTCTTATGAGGGGAAGGCCTCGGCCTCTCTGCCCTGTTGCTGGCCCTCTAGAGGAACTGGTTGAGGCCGCTGTGGGAGACGGGATGCTGGACGAGATGGACCCTCACTGGTCTGATCCAGCAGGGCTCTTCTGACATTCTCTTGAGGGGAAGGCCTCGGCCTTTCCGCCCTGTTGCTGGCCCTCCATAGGAACTGGTTGAGGCCACTGTGAGTCAGAGTGCTGGACTAGATGGCCCACTGGTCTGATATGATCTTATGTTAATAGCTTTTATTTATAAGCGGGTTTTTTGAGGAGGGCAGATGCCATTCTCTAGTTTGGGATAACAGAATAGAACCACAGTGCAAACCAAACTTCGCAGGGATCTCCGTTCTGATCAGTGAACACATGAAGCTGCCTTAGATCGAATCAGATCCTCAGTCCAAGATAGTCAGTATTGTCTACTCAGATTGGCAGCAGCTCTCCAGAGTCTCAGGCAGAGGCTTTTCACATCACCTATGGCATTATCTTTTAGACTGGCAATGCCGGGGATTGAACCTGGGACCTTCTGCATGCAAAGGCTTTACCCCAAATCATAGCCTCTTCCCCTTAACCAAGACATTTCTCTTCTCATAGGCAGGCCTCTTCTTGTATGGACCCAGTTCTGGGCATTTCCTAAGAAGAGGCATCCCTTCTTCCCTTGAGTATAGGAAGGAATACCTCACATCCTGGCTGCTGTGATGTGTAAGACACTTTCTTCCTCAGAAGAGGGATTCCATCTTCTTTCTCTGACACAGGAATGCCTCTTCTAATATGGAGCCTGCTGTGGTAGATCTGGGCATTACCAAAGAAGAAGTATTCTGTCTTCCCTCCCTTCAATGGAGGAAGTGCCTTTTCTACAATGATGCCTGTACTGATGTGTTGGACATTTCCTTAGAAGAGGCATTCCTGTTCTCCCGAAAAAGAATGCCTCTTCTAAGAGAGCCTTTCCGGCAACATATCTAAAACACAGTATTCCCCTCACCCTTCATTTTTATTTACATGCAGCTAAATCTGTTCAATCAGTTTAGAAGACATGCAGCTAAGGGTCTAGGCCAGGGGTCCTCAAACTTTTTAAAGAGGGGGCCAGTTCACTGTCCCTCAGACCGCTGGAGGGCCGGACTACAGTTTTTAAAAAAAACTATGAACAAATTCCTATGCACACTGCACATATCTTATTTTGAAGTAAAAAAAACAAAATGGGAACAAATACAATATTTAAAAGGAAGAACAAGTAAAGTTAAATCAACAAACTTACCAGTATTTCAATGGGAACTATGGGCCTGCTTTTGGCTAATGAGATGGTCAATGTCCGGTTCCATATTTGTCACTGCTAGTCGTAACAAGTGATGCAAGTGTGCATCAGTTAGTCTAGATCTGGTTGGAGATTTCAGATGTTATTTTGCGGGTAGGGAAGGTGCATGGGGGGGGGGGGCGGGGGGCGCGCGCAAGCAAGGCACCCTTGATGGGGCTGTTTTCTTTCCCTCTCCGAAGAAACAAAGAACTCGGCATCCTCACAAACTTTTAAGGCAGCAAGCCCCCAGCTGCTTCTCCCTGAAACTCCACTACTGCAGGCATCATGATGGGAAAGAGAAACCTCTCTCTCTCTCTTTTTCCCCTCCGATTCCCAGCAGCACAAAAAGCCTCGAAAAAGACCCCCGCCCGGCTCTTGGGACTGGCGCAGGTCTCCTAGCCGGCTGAGAGGCCTCTCAGCCGGCTAGGAGACTTGGGGCCAGCTGGAGCGCCTGCCACCCCACACTTACCCTCTTCCAGTCTTCCTTTTGCCTCCTCCTGGCTGACTGGAAGCAGGGGAATGGGGCTTTGTCATGTGGCCCGGGAGGAGTCGGCTGCAGTTTTTCCACTGCTTTGTGTGCTGCTGGGAATTGGAGGACAGGCAGCGGCACACCCGGTGGGCCAGAAAAATGCCCTCAGCGGGCCGCATGTGGCCCCTGGGCCGTAGTTTGAGGACCCCTGGTCTAGGATCTCAGTGATGGCCCCGGCTCCCCGCACCGGCTCTTGAGGAGCTGGTAGATACACATACCCAGGTCAACAGGCACTCTTCTCTTGCTCTCACGTAGCTGCTAATGATCCGACGGATTCGGCTCTGTCGATCTTCGGTTGAGGGAGCCGAGTTCTGATCATCGGTCCGCAGCACCCTGTAGTGGCTGCTCCTACTAGTAGATCTCTGGGGCTCTCAATACGGATTGTTTAAGGCATAGGTGCCAGGATTTGAATGCAGGGCCCTCTGAGTGTAAAACATGTGCTTCTCCTCCAAACTATCTTGGGGTTGGGTGGGGATGGATATGGGGAACATGCAAAAAGTCCCCCTCCCAATTTTCTCAGAGTAGGCCCGGTGTGTTCCCCCTAAACTGGGTTAGTGTGAGCTAGCTAACAGCTTTTTAGCCTCCAGCTCACACATTTTTGTCTTCACTCAGGAAGGATGGCTCCAGAGCAAACTAATTTATGCAGTAGCCAAATTGCTCGCTCACAACTTTAATGCCAGTAGTTCACACAGTCAAATTTTTGCTCAAAAGGCTCCACAGCTTAGAGGGAGTATTCTGGTCTGGAAGCTACAAGGTAACTTGGACAAACTGGAATCCCAGAAGTTATCCCAAAGGCCTGGCTGGGGTGATCCTGTCTGTAGCAAATGCATCCAAGCAGGACAGAGAAGCGTGGTCCTAATGCACGGCCTTCTAGGGGCCTCTGTTTGGGCACTGTGTGAAACAGGCTGCTGGATCCAGCACAGCTTCCCCTTTTGACTCGTTAAGATCCACTAGCAGTCTCTCTTATAACTTACATCTGCTTCACAAGCTGCATCCATTTCTAGAAGATGGAATCTAGGCTGTTGTAAACTCTGTGCTTGACTACTGCAACACGCTCTACCTGGGGCTGCCCTTGAAGACTATTGAAAATCTTTTCCAAGAGCACAGACAGCTATTGCCCGCTACTTGTTCAATGTTACTGGATGCATCTGAACTGTATGGGCCTTTTGGAGGTAAAATCTCCAGCACCGATTGGTTGAGGTGGTTTGACAGACATAACACAGTCCAAAAACTACAGAGAGCTAAGCTTATAGAATGTCCGCAGATCAATATCTAGGAGGAAAGAAAGAGCTGACGGTGTGGCAGGAGTAAGACCCCACAAAAGCGATTAAAATTTGGTTGGACAAGTCAAGGAACAGCAGGGGATCGCCGGAGGCAGATCAGAGAGGCCCAGAGTAGTGAAGAAAAGAGCCAGAGTCCGGTAGCACCTTACAGACAATTTGTGGCAGGGTGCGAGCTTTTGCAAGTCACTGCTCACTTCTTCACAAATTTTGTTAGTTTGTAAAGTGCTACTGGACTATTGCTCTTTTCTACTGACAAAGAAAAGGAGAGATTCACTACCCAAAGGAGTCTCAGAGTGGCTTACAATCTCCTTTCCCTTCCCCTCCCCACCACAGACACCCTGTGGGGCTGTGAGAGCTCTCTTGAGAACCAGCCTTGAGAGAACAGCTCTGAGAGAACTTGTGACTGACCCAAGGCCACACCAGCTGGCTGCATGTGGAGGAGTGGGGAATCAAACCTGGTTCTCCCAGATTAGAGTCCACGCTCCTAACCACTACACCGACTAACATGGCTACCCATCTTGATCTATCTCCAGAGCTGGGAAGAGACCGAGAATAGACAGGCAGGTTAAAATGGGGGCTTTAGTAGATCTAAGGAACATTTCGGCTTAGACCAATCAGTCAGTTCTGGTTGGCTTGCTGGAACGCGGGCTGAGCCACTTCTGTGAAAATATGGCTCAAACCCAACCTCTTTGTTGGTCCCAACTCCCCCCCCCCCCACCTTAACCCCTGCATCACAGCCACAAAACCCACAGCCGGGGGGGGAGGGGAAGGATTTTTTTTCTCCACCTTTTATTTAGTTTTTTTTTTAATAGACTAAGAGCAAGTATATGAAAATCGCCAGCCAAAGCTCTTGAGAACACAAAAAAACCCCTCAAACATCCACCCCCGAGAAAGGTCCTTTGCTTGTTCGTCGACGTGGTTTTTGCCCTAGAAAGAAAAGTGTCTGTGCGTCTTGCATAGGTCTGGTCTTCACAGAAGACAAAGGGGAGGAATCGCCCCAAAAGAACAAAACACCCAAAAAGAGAGAAGAGAGAAATTGGGAAGGAAAAAAAAAAGGACTCTGGCTTACGCAGGCAGGCCGGCGCCCGCCCCGTGCCCACCCACTACGAGAACAGTTTATGGTAATCTATAGACACGGATAATAGAGCTTCTCTCTGTACACGACACATCGCGATATGTACAGGCACCCCCCCGCAGCCAGGGTACCATGCCTCCCAGGTCGAGAGTCACCGGGCGTACATTGCCCCCCGTCACTGGGTCGGGGCAGGGTGCCCCCCTCTCTGAACAGGGCACAGCTCCCCCTCTCAGAAACATCGCCCGAGCACGACGTCCTCAGGTCGTGGCCCGGGCCGGCCAAGGTCTTAAAGGCAATTTGTCGCTCCGGGTGTTCACTGCTGGCCCGCGCCTAGGGCGCCCAGAGAGACGAGCAGACAGCCTACTGCTTCGGTGGTCCATGGTCCTTAGGTCACTGCTCAGCCTGGAGGCCCAGATATCAACCACGCCTTCCGACAGGGCACCAAAAAGCCCCCTCCCCGCTAAAGTCCACAGGCAGGTGGGGCTCCCTCCCAGTCGCTGTGGGCAACACCCCACGACCTCCTCTGATTCTCCCCTCCCCCCCAGCAACGGGCAGACGGGACAGGCAAGAGAGGGAGAGGGGGGAGGCTGCAGCGGTGACATTCCCTTCGCCGGGGGAGGGAGGGGGTGGCGCCGCCAGGAAAGGGTCACGCTCCGCCGCCACGGCACTCCCCGTCCCGCTGTCTCCTCGCAGATGTGCCAGTTTAAATATATCATTCCTTAATTGTCTGTCCTTTCACGACGTCAAGGAAGTCGCTGGGGAGGGAGCTGGGTCGGCGCGGGCGGCACGGCACTCTCCCTTTGCACCCTCACGCAGCTAGGAGGCCAAGAGAGTCATGAGGAAGAGGGCGGCAGCCACGGCCAGGGGTAAGTGTTCCCGTTTGGGGCTGGTTCCGCTGATGCTCTTCTCCAGCTTGGGCATCTCGGGGTTAAAGTTATCTGCAAAAGGGGGAGGGGGGAGAGAGAGAGAAGAGGGGGAGGGGAGAAAAGGAAGGGCGATAAGACCAGAGGAGGGCGAGGGGGCACCCTCTCCTCCCCGCTAGCGCCTCCTGCTCAGGCACCTCCAGTATTTTTTTTCGGGGAGAGGGGGAACCCTGCTGCAGCTCCAAGGCTCAATTCCAATTCACTAGGGCAGGGGTGGGCAAACTGTGGCTCGGGAGCCGCATGCGGCTCTTTCACATATATTATGTGGCTCCCGGCAGGGCGGCTGGGGAAGCTAAATATCATTAGCAAACAAATATCATTGGACAAATTAATATCATTATCAATATCTGCTTTTACCCCTTTTGTGATGATTTTTGGCAGTCTCATTTAATGTTAATAAGAAGCAAATTTGCTTATTTCCCAATAAAAACAGGTAATATTTGTTCATGTCTTGTGGTTCTCAAACATCTGATGTTTATTCTATGCGGCTCTTACGTTAAGCAAGTTTGGCCACCCCTGTTCTAGGTGGCTCTTACGCTGAGCAAGTTTGCCCACCCCTGCACTAGGGGGCTCCACCAGATCTGGAGAAGCTCTCGGCCTCACCCAGCAGGGGGCGCTGCCAAAGCAGAGAGGGGGGACGCTGGGCGCCAGCAGGGGAAACAAGCTTCAGGAAGCTCCCTCCGCCAGCAGGGGGCGCTGTGAGTCTCACTCACCCAAGTCCTCGATCTTCACCTCTGGCCCTATAGTGAACTGCGGGAGGGTCGGGGCCGCCTTCTCCCCAGAGTGCGACGCTGCAGGCAGGAGAGGGGGGAGAGGGTTATGTGCTGGAGGGGGGAGGGGAGGGACCATGCGCCAATCTCCCTCCCCACAGCCCCACCCCTTTCCTTAAAATTTCACTGCTTCCCCCAGATACATTTTGACCTTCCCCCTGCCCATAAACTCATACAACCATACCAGATCCCCCAAAAGGCATTAAAGAAGAGTCAAAAGGCCCATGCGACACAGAGTATTCGTTGTGTGTGGAGGCAGGGATGAGCATGCACAAAGATTCCCACGGGATATGCAAACCGACATGAACACCACAGCAAACTCCAGCCATACCCAGGCAACACTTGACTGGTGCATTATGGTGCATCAAGAACAGGTAGATTCAGGTGGGGTCGCCATGTTGTTCTGAAGCAACAAACAAAGTCTGAGTTCCAGGGGCACCTCTAAGACCAGCATAGTTTAATTCTGGGTGTGAGCTTCCGTGTGCACGCACACTTCTTCAGATACACAGAACAAAGTTTGAGTCCAGCAGCACCTTTAAGACCAACAAAGTTTAATTCTGGGTATGAGCTTTCGTGTGCAATGCACACTTCTTCAGATTCAGGCGAGTAGCCATGTTGGTCTGAAACAACAGAGCAAAGTTTGGGTCTAGTAGCACCTTCAAGACCAACAAAGTTTAATTCTAAGTGTCAGCTTTCATGTGCATGCACTGTTTCCCCCCCGTAAGAATTAATATCAGGAGATTAGCAAAAAAACACCTCTCATGAATAGGTGGCTGTTCAGAATAAAACAAATAGGCAGTTTTGTCAGGGAGGGGAATCCCTTTTGCTTCCAGTTTCTTCGTATCTTAAGAAGCGTGCCTGCTCACAAAAGCTTATACCCAGAATTAAACCTTGTTGGTCTTGGAGGTGCCACTGGACTCAAATTTTGTTCTGTCAAGAACAGATATGCGCACAGTGAAGTGTGCCTGACAGCATTTGTGGGTTGGAGGTGCACTTATGACGCGCAGAGCTACCCAAGCAAGGCCACCAAAGTGACTAGTCCACTAGTCCACTATTTTTTTTTACACCCTCCTACCTTTCTTGTCTATGTATCGAATTCTGAACATGACCCTAGAATGAGGATCAAAAAATCCATACAGTGGGGCCATGTACAGAGAAGGGGGTCTATTTCTGGCGAACTCAGGTTTGAACAAAAACTCAAGCTTTTTAAAAAACAGTTCTTTAAAACCTCCAAACCAGAGAAGGTTCCTCCTTTCTCCCCAATAGAGAAGAAGAAGAGATTGGGGCTGAGAGAGCTCTCTCAAGAACTGCCCTTGAGAGAACAGCTCTGAAAGAACTTGTGACTGGCCCAAGGTCTCACCAGCAGCTGCATGTGGAGGAGCGGGGAATCAAACCCGGTTCTCCCAGATTAGAGTCCACGCTCTTAACTGCTACACCAAACCGCCATACTCGGCATAAACTTTTGAGGAGATAAAGCAGAGGCAGGCGGAAGAGGATAGGGCAATGGAAGGAGGAAGAAGAAGAAGAGATTGGATTTATACCCTGCCCTGCACTCAGAGTGGCTTACAACCACCTTCCCTTTCTCTCCCCACAATTAACACCCTGTGAGGTAGGTGGAGCTGAGAGCTCTCTAAAGAACTGCCCTTGAGAGAACAGCTCTGGAAGAACTTGTGACTGACCCAAGGTCACTCCAGCAGGTGCAAGTGGAGGAGCGGGGAATCAAACCCGGTTCTCCCAGATTAGAGTCCGAGCTCCTAACCGCTACACCAAACTGGCTCTCAAGGAGTGGGGGGCTGAGGCAGCAGCAAAGAGGGCGAATTGACAGTGGCAGAACTTGCAGCCATCTAAGGGCAAGAGTCCCGTATACAGTTTGGTGTAGTGGTTAAGCACGCAGACTCAAATCTGGAACAACTGAGTTTGATTCTCCACTCCTCCACTTGCACCTGCTGGATGACCTTGGGCAAGCCATAGCTCTGTCAGAGCAGTTCTCTCAAGGGCAGTCCTAAAAAGGGCTCTCTCCGCCCCACCTACCTCACATGGGGTGTCTGTTGTGGGGAGGGGAAGGGAATTTGTAAGCTGCTCTGAGACTCCTTGGGTAGTGAAGGGTGGGATATAAATCCAATCTCTTTTCTTCTTCTTCTTCTTCTTGACTAACAAAATTTGCAGCAGGTTAGGAGCTTTCGAGAGTCAGTGCTCACTTCTGCAGACACTTCTCCAGACAGACTAACATGGCTACCCGTCTCGATTTATCCCTAATCAGCTAGAGATGGGAGGGGAGGGAGGATTGGAGCAGAAGGTTTCCCCCGTTTTCTGCTTCAAGTACCTTGCTGTCGGCTGCATACTGATGAGGGGGTGAGTGTGGGTGGGAAAGCCCGACTCCGCCCCCCAGCCAGCCCATATCGGCTGACAGGAAGCAGCGTCCATGACAGGAGGAAGTCTGAAGCAAAAAGGGCGGCCAACGCTCTTTCTGCTTCGACCCTCCTTCCTGTCTCGGATGCCCAGCTGACTGGCCCTCAGGAGGGTTTGTGGCAGCCGGAATACGCATCAGGGTACAAACGGGAGAAGTGGCAAAATGGCGCAAGGAGGGAGAACCTGGAGGTAAAAGGGGTTCTCCTCTCCGTCAAAGCTCCCTATTCGTGTTATACTCATGCTGGCCCTGCTGGTGGACCTCCTGAGGGCACCTGGTGTTTTTGGCCACTGTGTGACACAGAGTGTTGGACTGGAGGGGCCACTGGCCTGATCCAACATTGGCTTCTCTTACGTTCTTATGTCTGAGGTAGTGATGCTCTGTATTCTTGGTGCTTTGGGGGGGGCACAGTGGGAGAGCTGCTGGAGTTCTGGCCCTGCTGGTGGACCTCCTGAGGGCACCTGGTGTTTTTGGCCACTGTGTGACACAGAGTGTTGGACCGGGTGGGCCATTGGCTTGATCCAATATTGGCATCTCTTATGTCCTGTACAGCTCCCTATTCATGACAGTTTTCTTGGTACTCTCCTGGTATTAATTCACAGGGAGAAATGTGTCCAGCTGTTAATGTCTGATTTTTGTGATCTTGTGTTTCAAGGCAATGTCATCACAGAGTGGTGTGGGGAAGTCCGGTGGCTCACGCTCCTCAACCCGCCCCATGTGGTGAAGGCGAAAGCTGAAATTCTGTCACATCAGCACAGATTGAGACGGGTAGCCGTGTTAGTCTGTCTGTAGCGGTAGAAAAGAGCAAGAGTCCAGTAGCCCCTGAAAGACTAACAGAATATGTGGCAGGGGAGGAGCTTTCGCGAGTCACTGCTCGCTTCCTCAGATACAAGAAGTGAGCAGTGACTCACAAAAGCTCCTACCCTGCCACATATTTTGTTCGTCTTTCAGGGGCTACTGGATATGAGCATAGGTTATCCATCTTTCCCCTGGCTGTATCTCTATTTCGCCACATGGGGGCGCATTAAGAATGAGCAAACTATGGGAATCCCGAAAAGGATTCATCACCTTGTGGCAGCATTTCCCCATTAAGCAACGGATGATGCAAATTCAACCTCAGGTGTGTGTGTAGGCGGTGGTTGCACTTATCGTGGGCAGAGAAGGAGGCCAGAGAATCGTGTCACACACTTTCCTTAGATCACGGCATTTTGACCAAATGGCAGCCTTTTCTTTTTTTAAAAAAATAATAACCAAGTTTCTAGTCCTCATGGGGATGTAGAAGAGATTGACAAAAAGACATCAGAGATAAGCTGTCAAAATTGGAGGGACAGAGGGATATTTCCTAGAGGGTGGGTTTTTTTGGGGGGGGGTCACTGCCCTAATGCAGCTTTGGTGACAGGTCCCCCC
This sequence comes from Lepidodactylus listeri, assembly GCA_029233225.1. Lineage (NCBI taxonomy): Eukaryota > Metazoa > Chordata > Lepidosauria > Squamata > Gekkonidae > Lepidodactylus > Lepidodactylus listeri. The sequence goes on from JARCFY010000003.1 coordinate 153,894,571, forward strand.
CCCCCCGGACTACAGCCAGATTTTGACATGCAAGAAAATGAAATGGTAGAACATGTTACACCACTGCGGGCGGACGATCCCATTTTGGAGTGGTCCCTGTAGCATCATATCCTTGCAGCCAGGAAATCAGTAGCGTTGGGGCAGGGGTGGAACCTTTATTTTATTTAATACAATACTTGAAGCTGGACTCCTTCATCTGTAATCTGTATCTGGTACAGACCACTCTTCCCCCCTTGGGCCTTTGCCACCTCATTCGCCCCACCCGCAGTGGTGAACTGGGCATAATATACCACCCACCCTCATCCCTTCCCCTCTATTCCAACCCAGATGCGACAAACAATTCACATATGGAACTCCCTGCCACAAGATATACTGCTGGCTGAGACCCAGTTTGGTGTTGTGGTTAGGAGCGCGGACTCTAATCTGGGAGAACCGGGTTTGATTTCCCCACTCCTCCTCATGCAGCTGCTGGTGTGACCTTGGGTCAGTCACAAGTTCTCTCGGAGCTGTTCTCTTAAGGGCAGTTCTCGAAAGAGCTCTCTCAGCCCCACCTACCTCACAGGGTGTCTGTTGTGGGGAGGGGAAGGGAAAGAAGAGCCACTCTGGAACTCCCTTCGGGGAGTGAAGGGCAGGGTATAAATCCAATCTCTTCTCTCCTCTCTCTGTAAAGTTGAGGTGAGCTTAATGTTTTTTTTTAAAAAAAGACAGAAATAGACCAACTCACGGGGGAGGAGAGATCTATCTAAGGCCTTTAGCCATGGCATCTAAATGGAGCCTCCAGCTGCAGAAGCAGCATACCACTAAGTACAACAAGGAAATTCTGCTGCCACTGCAGCATGGTAATAGTTGTTCTGCTACTGTCTGGTTGGCTGCTGTGGGAAACAGGGTGCTGGATTAGATGCTCTCTTACGTTCCTTGCTCTCTGTCAGAGTTGTATTTACACCCTAATGCTTTATTTATTTAGAAAGTTTCCGTGCCGCCTCTCTGGAGATCTGCCGAACGGTTCACAAGGGTATTATTTGATATCACACTTCTAAAATTAAATCAGCGATGCCATTAGCCCTTTTCATTTCATAGGGGGAATTGTAAGATACACGTTTTCTTAAATGATAAAAATAAAATCCCCTTGAGGACTAGAAACTTGCTAGAAAGCAATCTGTGAAAACGGCGACTCTCAGCATGTGGAATGTGTTGCCCGCGGCCAGACTGCAAGTGCGGAAGCGTGGCGTGCCAGCACACGAGTCGGTGGGCCATGCATGATTGTGTACCGCTGCCATGGAACGAGGGGAACAGGAGAGGCGAACTGTTTCACTTGGAGACGTTGCGAGCTTTTGCATCCCCGTTTCTCAACTCAGAGCCACGCCATTACAAAGAAATCCACAAGGGGACACATGCAATGCGTTTCAAGCCGTGCACAGAGAACTCTCGGCGAGAGGTGGGGGATGCGTCATAGGGGCTGGCGTGTGCAGGCAAGGATGGGGAGGAGGGGGGACACTTACTGGAAGCGCAGCAGACGAAGACTCTCATTCGAAGGCAGGCCCGGCGGTGGTTGTGCGCTGGAGTCGCTGAAAAACGGAAGGGAGGGAAAGTTTGCAAACTAGAAACAATGGTGCTGAAATTTCGGGCAGATTCGCCGAAGGTGAAAAAACCTTTTAAGCAATTCGCAAGGTGCCTCCCAGCATACCGGGGCAGCAGATCATTGCTCAACAGTTGGGGGAAGAGGCTTTTTTTTGTTCCAACACCGGAGGGAATGCCTCTTCTGAGATGGGTAATATCCACAGATACCAAGCAGGACCCCAGGAAGAGGTTATTTGCCTTCTCCCTCCCACGGGAAGGAAGGAATACCTTTGCTAAGACGGCGCCCGCGGAGACCCGCGGAGGCACCGACAAAAGACAAAGCACCCTAATTCTGTTCGCAACCACGGTTTATACAGATTGAATCGTTTCTAATTAAATCAATTAGAACGCATATGGGCAATTGAGTATGATTTCCCGAATCAAGCGGCGGCCCTCGCAGGAAGCTGAACCAGCAGCCCTCCCTGAAAGTAATAACAGAGACACCCTTGCATTCAGGCGAGGACCCTAGACCCACATTGAGGGCCACCGCCTAGGTCCCCCCACTCCACCTCCCGCTGCTACGAAGGACTCGTATCTTCGTATCTTCCCCGCCCGTATTCATTTCCTCCGCAATAGCCTAACCTGCTCTGCTTTGTGATGCAGGACGTCTTAGCAAATTGATCATTACCGTTTCTTTTCTCTTCTCCGAAGAAAAGAACTTAATCTTTAGTAAAACGTTTAATCTCCCAGTCGGATCTGATTGTATTCATTACAGAACAGCTGCAGCCCAAATGCATTTAATAGGCGATTATGCAAAGGGAGCGCGGGACTGGCAGTTGGGTTTGTTCTTTTTTAACCGGGGGGGGGGGTTTGAATTTAAAAAATGAAAAGCTTTTACTCCCCCTCCCCCCCCCAAAAAAAACAACTTTGCAGCATTTCAGTCCTGGAAGGACTGTGAAGAAACAGGCCAGCCTTGGACCAATGTTTTGGCAGAGGTGCCCCCTGGTGGATTGTAGATGATGCGCCCACTTGGCTCAGCAAGAAGTCACCAAAGGGGGGGGGGGCATCACTTGCCCCAGACTGAGAGTTCCTATCTATACTTTATGGCTAATAGCCACTGATGGACCTCTGCTCCAGATGTTTATCTAGTTCCCTCTTGAAGCCGTCCATGCTTGTAGCTGCCACCCCCTCCTGTGGCAGTGAATTCCACGTGTTCATCACTCTTTGGGTGAAGAAGGACTTCCTATGTCCATTCTAACCCGACTGCTCAGCAATTTCATGGAGTGCCCACGAGTTCTTGTATTGTGAGAAAGGGAGAAAAGGACCTCTTTCTCTACCCGCTCTATCCCATGCATACTCTTATAAACCTCGATCATGTCACCCCTCAGCCGTCATTTCTCCAAGCTAAAGAGCCCGTGATGCGGCACAGTCCATCCTCCAAAGCCTCCTTTATCTCCAGGGAAACTGATCTCTGTAGTCTGGAGGTCAGCGGTCATTCTGGGGAAACTCCAGCACCCCCACCTGGAGGTTGGCAACCCTAGGAGTATCGTTACAACTGCCTTGAAGGGGAACTGTCCACATTTTCAAGTCCAGAAGCACTTCAGAAGCCAACAATATTTTCGGGGTATGGGGTTTCAAGCGTTTTAAGGTCCCTTCGTCAGACAGCTTTGACTCTCGCGAGTCCCTACCCTGAAAATCTTGGTCTCTACGGCTCGAGATTCTCTGATTTTTACTGCAGACCAACACGGCCACCCTCCTGCAACTACATTCACATGTTGGCATTTTCCTGTTGAGGTTGGGGTCAAGGGTCACCCAGTAACCTTACAATTCTCAGGGCTCAATTAGGGAAAGAGAGAGATTGGGGATTTCCCGGCTCCCTCAGCGACCCTTGACCCTACGCAGCTGTCTTAGACAGAGTTAGGCTGCTTAGCTAGGAGGCGAGTCCTCCGGCAACGGCTCTTGGATGATATCGGCCATTCCTGCTGTCTTGTTATCTGTTATCTTAAGATGTCGAGGACTGATTCTGAGACTTTCTGCAGGAAATTGACTACCAAAGCCATGCGAGTCTTTTGTATGTCTCCTCCTGATCTAGGAGAATTCTGAGCGTGGGTTTCACAGGCCACTTCATGCGGAATTGGTGTACGGTAAGGTTATGCACACAGCCCCGTCAACAAATGGCATTCTCACTAGGAGTACGCGGGTGATGTACACTTTCAGGGAACACGCGGCTCTCCTCTCCATGCGTACCCCCTCCCCAAATAGCCACGCCACCGCTAACTTTTTACACCACTGCGCATTCCACGTAGGAACTGTGAGAGGAGATTCTCCACGGCTTTGGGATTCTCGGATCTTAAGCAAAGAGGACAAGTGGGTCACTCACAGATGTAGTAGTACTCGTGTCCGGCGTGGAACTCGTAGCCGAGCGAGAAGGCGCTGTAGCGCTGAAACTTCTCCGAGAACTTGATGGGGCTGTGCAGGGCGTGCGGGCGGTTGCACTCCCAGCGCTTGAACCCTTGGCTGATGTTGCACGTCCTGTAGCCCTCGTGGTTCACCATGTACAGGATGTACTGCTCCATGCGCCCCTCAGGCACCGAGGAGTTGTAGTGCGGGCAGTAGATGTCCAAGTAGTCGTTGACATTCACCTGGACCGTGTAGCCCTCTCGGCGCAAGCTGGAGGGAGGACAAAGAAGGGGAGTCAGGGTGAAACCCACCCAAAAAAAACACCCAGGCAGGATTTATCTCAGCCACTGAGGACAAAATGCCCATGTGCTCGGCCCCCACTGAGGCCCATTTCTGAATACATAAAGCAGTTGTTGACCAAAAGTCCCTTCGGTATTGAGTATTCGCGAGCAAGTTCCTTGCATGTCTGGGATTAAGGAGAAGGGTTGGTAGACTTGAATATGGGACTGTCAGAAGTAGTCCCGACATGCCCCACTGTAAACACGAAGAACAATGAGTCTCTAAATTTACACCAACCCAGACGCCATTCCCATCTTATTATCCACTGCCCTTTCCCAAGGCTCCCCTTTTAGCATTCACTGATGAATCCCCGCAATCTCCCACCACAAAAATCTCCCTCGTTACAAACAAGCTGGCACCCCCATCAGCACCAAAGATTTGGGAATACTGGAATTAAACCTACCAATATAGCCAGATTATATCAATTTGGGGCTGTATGACCCATGGCCACTAGAGGCCACAGAACACAACAGATCGACAGGGTTAGGCCTTTCTCTGTTCCGTTTGCCCCTCCCCTTTGCTTTGTTGAGATGAATGCTGGGTGGGGAGAATTTCCTCTTCCTTTAGTTGGGACTTATAAATAGGGCCGCCAGACTGCCTGGTGCGGGTGGGGGTCTCACGCTTTCGGGCACCGCCCCCCAAATCACCCCCTCTTTCCGGCAGGAACCCGGAAATCATTGCAACATGCCTATGAAAACTGGCAGTGATGTAAGAACATTGCGGGGGGAAGCTGTGGTTTGGGGGCAAAACTCTATGATGTGCTGCTAATTCTACCATAGAGTTTTGCCCCAAAACCAGAGTGTCGCCCCTGACACAGCTATGTCACTTCCTGTTTACGTATGCACACCGCAGCACTCCTCCCCACTCCTGGGAAGTCCCTCCCCCTGTGATGATCGGACCTGGCAACCCTGCAAAGCTGGCTTGGATTCTGCCACATTTACGGAACCAGCCCATAACAGAAATGGAGAGCTGTCTGCATAGGTCTCCCAGATGAGGGCCAGCTCAAGATGCGGCTCAAAAGCGGCTTGTAGGGTTGTTCAGAGAAATGGTCTTAATTCCTGTTTACTCAGCTTCTCCCTGAAATCCAACAATCTGTTTCTTCCCCACTTTTTTTAGGAACTTGGAGTCAGTTTCTAATCAATTCTCTTTTGCTCAAAGAGAAATTCGAAGAGAGGAAGGGAGGTTCCGCAAAAGTTCACTCGGTAAATGCTCAGAGGCCAGCAATGCTGTCCCAAGCCTTCCTATCCTCATGCTACAGCGCCACCTTGTGGTGTGTAACATTAAAGAACTGCAAGGGCTGGAGTTACAGAGGGGCGATTTCTCTTCAAAGAGAAATGAAAGAGAAATTCCTCTTTTAGAAGAGGAAAACGAGAACAAGAGGAATCAACAGCTGGATCCAAAAAAGTGAATTTCGGGAAGAAGAACTTCCTCTCCCCAGAACAACGCTTGCGGCACCCAACCCATTTTGCCAATCAGTGCAGTGCAACCATCCAGAGTCCCTTCAGCAAGCCTCCTTGAACCAGCCTATTCATTTCAATGGGACTGACAGTACAAACCTTCCTGTACCATCCATCTGTTTTTAATTGTTTGAATGATGTGTATTTGGGCGGGGGTTATTTGAATGTGATTTTATCGGGCGTGTTTCAATTTGTTAGCTGCCTTGGTGGGCGGGCGAGGGCAGAAAGGCGGGATATAAATATTATAAAATAATAAAATCCGCATTCCGCTATTAAAGTTGCCCCAAATCAGGGCTGCATCTCCGCTGAATCCAGCAAGCGGCGGTCAAAAGAAGTACCGGTGCTCATATAGAGTTGTGCCAATTCCCACCAACTCCCCCCTCCACCTGCAGATCTCCACTAGCCTGCTCCTGACAGTCCGACTCCCTCTTTCTCGGGCTGAGTGTGACAGACCAGTACCTAGGGCTCAGGACTTGAAAGAGCCTCGAGGAAAGGCACTGGAACTCAGTACTGGTGAGTACCTTTCCCCTCTCCAGTTTGGAGAGGGGAGAGAGAGCCAGTTTGGTGTAGTGGTTAAGTACGCGGACTCTAATCTGGGAGAACCAGGTTTGATTCCCCACTCCTCCACTTGCACCTGGCTGGATGACCTTGGGCAAGCCATAGCTCTGTACCAGCTGTTCTCTCAAGGACAGCTTGGGAAAGAGCTCTCTCAGCCCCACCTACCTCACAGGGTGTCTGTTGTGGGGAGGGGAAGGGAAAAGGAGTTTGTAAACCGCTCTGAGACTCCAGGTGAGTGAAGGGCGGGATATAAATCCAATCTCTTCTTCTTCTTCTTCCCTCTCCCAAAGCCCTGGCTGCGCCACTCAGCACCAAAATCAGCTGTCCCTCTCTTTCTGAAAAAGTTTCTAAGCTTCACTGTTGCACAGATATGCTACAAAGGATGTGACCAAATGAAATCTCTTTTTTTAATCTAAAGTTTTTTTCATTTTTAAAACACACACACAAAAAAACATACAAAACATACACAAGAAGAAGAAGAAGAAGAGATTGGATTTATATCCTGCTGTTCACTCACTCAGAGTCTCAGAGCGGCTTACAAACTCCTTTCCCTTCCCCTCCCCACAACAGACACCCTGTGAGGTGGGTGGGGCTGAGAGAGCTCTGACAGAAACGGCTCTTTTTCAAGAACAGCTGTGCCAGAACTACGGCTTGCCCAAGATCACACCAGCAGCTGCATGTGGAGGAGTGGGGAATCACTGGTAGGTTCTCCCAGATTGGAGTCCACGCACTTAACCACTACACCAAACTGGCATATCAATCAAAAATTGAAATATTATGAAGGGACAGGAGGCCTTTGGATATACAGCAGCATTTTATGGAGAGACCCACGGCCCAACACACTTTGTAGAGGACGGCGGTGCGACCTTCTGCCCAGCGGGCCGAACGGCACACCCAGCGGCAGTGCCGAAAGGGGCAGCGCCAGGCCAGAAAGGGATCTGTTGTGCTTTGTGGGGCATTCTGTCTATTTTTATGGCGCAAATTGGGACGATTCCCAGGGGAATCGGGAGAGATGGGACTTAGGGATCCCCGAAGGGGGAAGAAAGCACCTCTCACCTCGCCTGTATACATGACTGCCAGAGCTAAGGACTTGGTGCTGAGCCACATCCTGTAAACCAAACGGCTCTTGGGTTCCCGTCTCCCAGGCAGACAGATACACACACGCCCTCCCTTCCCATGGTGGGCCACCCCCCTCCGCCTTCCCGCAGGTCACCCACAGCACAAGCGAGCCTAACGCCATTGGGCGTCTGGGCTGTCGCTGATTGACGGCTAGCGAGATCGGTGTGGACAGGAACAGTCGTCTCCGGAGCAGCCGCAAACTGACGCGACCTGCTGATGGCTGGGCTCAGAAGACTCAGCTGGCCAGACTTCTTTGTGCCGTAACTCCCCTCCGCCCGCAACCCTTGTTTCCAGCCGGAACGGGGGCTGCCGGTTCATCCTGGATTGGGGGGTGCGCCGAACGAGCCGCAGAAGCGTGCGTTCCCTAGGCCGGGTCTACCGGGCACGTAAGGAAGGAAGGCAGGAAGCAGAAAAAGAGTAACACGTGCCAAGGTGATCTTAAATCCAACCGCGAGAGCCGCTCGGTTATGCCGACTGTAAACATTATGCAAATTGAGCACATTTGCATACATTTCCCCCACTTCTGCTATTTACAGGGAAGGGCAAAGAGACCTGCAGGGCGGTTCACTCGAGATTTCAGCCGCCTGCTGGCTGGGCGCTTCCCAGGCCCGATTTTACAAGCGCGAGGGCCGGGAACTTATTTATTGACTTCTTCTATACCCTACTTCCCTTCCTGATGGGGACCCTGAAGCAACGTACATCATTCTCCTCTCCTCCACGCCGTCTTCACAACACCCCTGTAAAGTCGGTTAAGCTGAGAGTGTGTAACCGGCCTCAGGACACCGAGCGACCGTTCATGGCAGAGGGCTGATTCCAACCTGGGTCTCCCAGGCTGTTCTCAAGATAACTCGGGGATGCACAGGCCAGGATAAACTCTCCACCTGTTCTCAGGAGGCAGGAAAAGGGACTCTCCTCCCATTCTGTACATGAATTAGGGCAGCTGGAGATGGGTAGGGGGCGCTGGATCCTTGTAGGGGGCTACTGGCTGTCTACTTTGGGCTGCTGGGACAACAGGGATCGAAATCAGGATGGGAGGAACTGGTCCTTGTTTCCCGGGAGCACCAAGGTGCAGTTTCAACTCGTGCAGTTTGAAGGCGCTCCCGAGACTTAAACAGCAGCAGGTTTCAGCCAAGGGAAGCAAACGATCGTACTGTTTGGGGGTCTCCAGGGACAGAAAGAGACAAGGAAGGAGACTCCTCTACAGAGGGGGGGGAGGACCCCATAAGTGACTTCTCGTTCCTTGGCAACTTGCTAAACACACTGCAGGGACCACAGGGCAACAGCCCCCGCATAGTGTGGTGGAGCAGCTAAGAGCATCGGACCGTAAGTTAAATAGGAGCAGCCAGTGTGATGCGGCGACAAAAAAGCCTAATGCGATCTTGGGGGGTATCAACTGAGGCATCACATCGAAATCACAAGATGGCACAGCCTGGCTGTACACTGCATTGGTCAGGCTGCACCTGGAGTATTGTGGGTAATTCTGGAGGCCTCACTTCAAAAAGGATGTGGGCAGAATGGAGCGGGTGCAGAGGAGAGCGACGAGAATGATCGGGGGGGGGGAGGGGCGCCCTGGAGACCGAACCCTAGGAGGAAAGGCTGAGGGACTGGGGTATGTTCAGTCTGGAGAGAGGAGGCTGAGGGGGGACAGGATGACTCTCTTGAAGTATCTGAAGGGCTGTCACTCTTAGAGGAGGGCAGGGAGTGGTTCCTGTCGGCAGCAGAGGAGAGGACTCGGGAGAATGGGTTTACATTAAGGGCGGGAAGGTACCAGCTGGATCTTGGGGAAAACCTTTTTGACAGTCAGAGTTGTGCAACAGTGGAACCAGCTGCTTTGGGAGGTGGTGAGCTCCCCCTCACTGGCGGTCTTGAAGCAGCGGCTGGACAAACACTTGTCAGGGATGCTCTAGGCCGATCCTGCATTGAGCAGGGGGTTGGACTAGATGGCCTGTATGGCCCCTTCCAACTCTGTGATTCTGTGATTCTACAAATTGGGACTCAGGCCTGGAACATGTGATGTAAGAAAGACAGCAGTGCCTCCAAACACGTGCAGAGTGCCTCAGCCCCGCCCACTGGGTAATCACAGGGGGTTCCCCCCAGTATGTCGGGTTTTACGGATTAGAACTGAATGCAAGATGCAGTTCCGATGCGGTCAAAAGGTGGAACTTTCCAGCTGAGGCAACTTAAAAACAGCCCTGTTTTGACGGAGGGGACCCAGCCTGTAGCTGGGTTCAAGTCCCAGTCAGCAAATCAAGTAACAGATGCTGGCTGTGACCACCTGGCTCCGCCCCCCCCCCCCCCCCCCAATTTGGGCATCTGAGCTGTGGAGCTGTAACCAAAGTGGAAGAGATTGCGTCATGCAGAGTAAATTGTCTGTACCTCCTTATACTGAGTCAGCCCATTGGTCCGTCAAAGTTAGTATTGTGTATTCTGACTGACAGTGGCTTTCCAGGGTCTTTCCCATCACCTACAAACCTGGTCCTTTAAACTAGAGATGCCCGGGATCAAACCAGGGACCTTTGCAAAGTATGTGAACACACATACAGCTGCCTTCTACTGACTCAGATCCTTGGTCTAGCCAGGTCTCTACTGTCTACTCAGGCTAGCAGCAGCTCTCCTGGGTCTCAGGCAGAGGTCTTTCCCATCACCTACTGCCTGGTCCTTAACTGGAGATGCCGGGGATTGAACCTGGGACCTTCTGCATGCCAAGCAGATGTCCTACCACTATGCCACAGCCGCTACTCAGACTGGCAGGAGCTCTCCAGGATCTCGGGCGAAGAAAGATCTTTCCCAGCATCTACATCCTGGTCCTTTAACTAGAGATGCCGGGGATCGAACCTGGGACCTTCTGCATGTGACGCAGATGCTCAAGCACTGAGCCATGGATCCCCGACCTTAATAAGGCAAGTGGGACTTTACCTTTGGGCAAACGTCAAGACGCTCAGGCTGAGATCGGGGCGATGCCAACGTGTTCCTCCAGGGACTGCTGCCACCCAACCCCTGCCAAATACCCACCGCTGCTTCCAGAGGCGCTAATTGCATCCCACTGGGCAATTAAGACAGCCTTGCTAACGAGCAAGGGGGGGGGCGTCTCCCCGGGGAGGTGGCAGGGAGCACGCTGCAGTCACAGGGGTGAGGAAGAGAGGGTGCGAGGCCCTTTTGTACAGGGCCGAGCAGAAAAGGAGAGCGCGAGAGACGCTCCCCCCGTCTCTTCTTTTTCAGAGGCAAAAAATAGGCCTGCCGTTAAACATCCAATTAAATCGACTACGCGTAGCGCAAAATGAACTCCGGCGAGGCGACAGAAAAATCTGTCTGGTTTTCCTTCCACAAATCAGTCTTGTCTCAGGGCATAAACTAGACCGGGCTGGGAGATCGGCAATCGAGTGGCCTGGTTTTTTTAGTTGGGGGGGGGGGTTTAAAAAACATCTCCCTGCCCCCCCAACTGGAACCATGGGGAAGAGGAGGTTTAAAGACGCCGTTTCCCCCCCATCGAAATGGGCTCTCCGGAGAGGTTATCAGCCCCGATGGGGGAGAGAAAAGGAAGGTATAATGCGAGTACTTATTATTTCCCCCTAATAATCACTCAGGGGAGCTGATTTCTATCAGAAAAGAGGGAGGGGGGGAAGGGGAACAGGTTAAACTACCCTCCCTGTAGCCTTTGATCCAAATAGAGGCTCCCAAAAGACGCTCTTTAATAATAAAAATTATATTGAGGGATCCAGGCATGAATGACAACAGACTTGTGCCTGGGTTCTACTTCTTCGGGGGGGGGGTGTTTAACACCACTGACTGTTCCTCCATCCACACACGTGACACCCCAAGTTCCCTATGCACAGAAAACTAGCTTGTGAAGAGAGACCTTGTGCCAGATTTCTAGGTTCAGGGAATCTTCCCTCTTTTTTATGGAGGAGCATTCAGTGGTACGAGCCCCCACCTGTAGCCTGAAGTGGTACAGTCCAGGCTAGGGTTGCCAGGTCAGGGTTGGAAAATACCTGGGGACTTTGGGGGTGGAGCCAGGAGGGGGTGGGGTTTGAGGAGGGGAGGGGAGGGGCCTCAGATCAGTTGTAAAAGAAGCAGATCCCCAGGCCCCACCTGGAGGCTGGCAACCCTAGTCCAGGCATAGGTTGGCCACTTCAGTGAGAACTAACTAGGCCTCCAATGTGGCTCTAGGGTTGCCAACCTCCAGGTAGTGGCTGGAGTTCTCCCGCTATTACAACGGGTCTCCTGGTGAGAGAGATCAGTTCACCTAGATAAATGGCCACTTTGGAAGGTGGACTCTATGGCGTTACACCCCACTGAAGTCCCTCCCCTCCCCAAATCCTGCCCTCCCAATTTTAATGCCAGTAGCTCACAAAGTTGAATATTTGCTCACGGGACTCCACAGCTTAGAGGGAGCATTGCCTGCCACTACAGTATTAATTTTATTCTTTCTCTCACTCCTCTTTTATGTTTTTTTTTAATTACTCCGCTTGCCCTCCACACCTGGTCTTTTTCTGTGTATGCGTATGGCTTTGCCCCCCACGGCAGCCATTTTGTGGCTGGCTCTTCACTAGAGGAAGAGAAGCGGCCATTTTGTGGTTGAGCCCACCACGCTGTGTCAGAATCGCTAAGGTGCCCACAGGCTCAAAAAGGTTGGGGACCCCTGAATGAGGCCTTCAGAAGAAAAGGGAGGCATCAAGCCACCAGACAATGGGGACAGTTTGATCTCCCCCCGCTCGTCTCCCCTTACTGAAGAGGCGCCAGAGATGAGGGAAATGGAAAGATCTTTTTGGGCGACCACCTGGCTACCCGGTGGGACAGAGGGCGCTTGAAAGGGGAACATCCCAAGAGCTGGAAGAATCTAGAAGCCCCCTCCTGCCCCCAAGCCATCCAACTCACCAGGGTTATCACACCCACAACACCCTCTCACTGACAAGGAGGAAATAGTTTAGCACTACCTCAGATCTTGAAGACCGAAAAGTCGCACAATGGCTTGGCTCAGACCTACCATATTTACCCACAAGGAAGGCGACATTGCTACAAAGTGGTCATACACATCCGGGTCAGGGATTATTAGTGTCCATCTCTGTAATCTGTATGCCAATTTAAAATGGCCACCTAATTTTCTTAATGGCACTTCTGGGGAAAAGCCTAGTCTTCCTTCCTGGTAAAACTGGTCCTGCCAAACCTTGGTTTATATTACGTTTGTTTGAGAAACAGGTATTTGGCTTGCAGACGGTCACTCGAACCCTGGTTTGCCTCAGTGGACTCTGGGTTTATCACCTTCATTCTGTCCAGACATCTCTGAGGTACTAGTATTGGGGGACAACACAATATGTCTGCTTTTGAACGCCCTCTGCCACCATGTTTAGGTCTAACTGTGGTTCTAGATTTTGATGTGATGGATCCTACCGAACCAAAGTTAGGGGAACGACTCAGGTTTAAATAATCACAGTTTGTTTAATCAAACCATGGTTGCAGTGTTTGAACATAAGAGAAGCCATGTTGGATCAGGCCAATGGCCCATCCAGTCCAACTCTCAAACAGTGGCCAAAACCCAGGTGCCATCAGGAGGTCCACCAGCGGGACCAGAACTCCAGAAGTCCTCCCACTGTTGCCCCCCAAGCACCAAGAACAAGAGAACATCAGAGAAGTCATGTTGGATCAGGCTAATGGCCCATCCAGTCCAACTCTCACACAGTGACCAAAACCCAGGTGCCACCAGGAGGTCTACCAGCGGGGCCAGAACTCCAGAAGCCCTCCTACTCTTGCCCTCCCAAGCAGCAAGAACATAACATAAGAGAACATTAGAGAAGTAATGTTGGATCAGGCCAATGGCCCATCCAGTCCAACTGTTCCATCTATACCTTGCGGCTAAGAGCCACTAATGGACCTCTGCTCCAGATGTTTATCCAGTCCTCTCTTGTAGCTGCCACCACTTCTTGTGGCAGTGAATTCCACATGCTAATTACTCTTTGGGTGAAGAAGTACTTCCTTGTGTCTTTTAAGGCCACAAGAGCCAAATGGAACCTCCACATTCAGAGGCAGTCCACCCCAGAATGCAAGCAACATGGGAGGGGCAGATGATTTCATGACCTGTTATAGGCTTCTCAGCTGGCCACTGTTAGAAAGAGGATATTGGACTTCCAAGATCTCGGATCTAATTTAGTAGGGACCCATCTGTTTTCCACAGGGGCCATTAATGCGAAATTTTCAGAGCCTGAACGAAAATTTCGTCCACAAGATCCCCACAAAGCTGTTTCCGAGACTTCCGATTTCGGGGCTATCACATACCGGCCGGTTTCGGCCCCGCAACCTGCCTCTACCGCCCTAGTTCTGACAAGGAGGGAACCCAGCGAGTCTGGGCAAGGGGAAAGCTAAGTTTGCGGACTGCGGCTGAGCGTATCTGGAACAGCCACAGTCGGATGCGCAAGACAGAGCCAGGCCGCTGCCCCCCCCTCCCTGCTCCACCACCCCTGGCAGCTAATCCTGTTACCCGTTAATGCCGTAAAAAGGGTGCCCCCAGGGAGGCTCCGTTATGCTGATCCTGCGCCGTTAAGTCCCCTCTGATGTGCTCGGGGGAGGACTCCAAGGAGCCTAATCCTGCCTGATTGGGAGCCGGGCTCCGATAATCCTGACAGGCCGACACGCTGCGTGCTGACCCCCCTGATCCGCCAATTAATTACCGCCCGTTTCCATGCCGCTACAGGAAGAGATGCGCCGAACATAAAGGCGGGCTGGATCCCCCCCGGCACTGCTGAGCGGCAGCGGAAGAAACAGAATCTAGCTAAGGAAGACGACTTATTACCCGAACGGGAGAACCGCCACCCCTTCCCTGCCCGGAGCACGAAGGCACCTGTACAGATGCTGTCTGAGTCTCGACGCTGGGCTACACGGCCCCAAATTGTTTGGATACACTTACAACGGGCAGGCTGACCTGGTTGGCCCGGGCTAGCCCAGTCTTGTCCAATCTGGGAAGCTAAGCAGGGTCAGCCCTGGTTAGTCCTTGGATGGGAGACCGCCAAGGAAGTCCAGGGTCGCAATGCAGAGGCAGGCAAGGGCAAACCACCTCTGAACGTCTCTTGCCTTGAAATCCCCATGGGGTTGCCGTAAGTTGGTTGCAACTGGAAGGCACTTTCCACCACCATGACAGCAGACAGACCTACCAGTGGCAATTAGCCAAGAGAGGAGGAGGAGGAGGAGGAAGAATTGGATTTATACCCCCACCCATCACTACCAGAAGGAGTCTCAGAGTGGCTTACAATCTCCTTCCCCCTCCCCTCCCCACAAAAGACACCCTGTGAGGTAGGTGGCGCTGAAGAGAGCTCTTTCAAGAACTGCTCCTGAGAGTACGGCTCTGAGAGAACTTGTGGCTGACCAAAGGTCACCCAGCTGGCTGCATGTGGAGGAGTGGGGAATCAAACCCGGTCCTCCAAAATTAGAGTCAGCGCTCCTATCCACTACACCAAAGCGGCAGTACACCTTCAGCAACCAATTATCTAGGGCATAATAGCCCAGGACAGATAGATCTTGGAGGCTTCGGTGGGCTGGCCATGGTCAGTGTTTGGACAGAAGACCACCCACGGTTGCTACGCAGAGGCAGGCAATGGCAAACCTCCTCTCTTCATCTCCTGCCTTGGAAACTTACATGGCCGCAGGGGGTCAACATGAATCAGTGGTGACTTGACGGGACGCCATTATCACGACCGAGACCTGGTCTCCGGGAAACCTAAGAATGGAACCTCCATGTCCAAAGGCAGTCTGAGACTGATTTCCCACAAGGTGCTGCTCCGGCGTCGTTCTTCCCTATGCCCCGATTGCATGCTTGAATTTCCCACTATTTGCCCCGCGCCGCATTTTGACCAGCGGCTTCGCCCACATTCCCCCGCGGCTTCAGTGATCCTCAAAAAACAGGATCAGTGAAGCCGTGGGGGAATTCGGGTGAAGCCGCGGGTCAAAATGCGGCGCGGGGCAAATAGTGGGAAATTCAAGCATGCAATCGGGGCAAAGGGAAGAACGATGCTGGAGCAGTGCCTTGTGGGAAATCGGTCTGAATGACAGGCGTCGGGGGCCAAGAAACAAAGAAGGGACAGCAACATTTTGCCTGGCTTGTAGGCTCGCTGGTGACCACTGCTGGAACAGGACAAGACGCTGGCCAAGGTGAACCCCTTGTCAGATCAAAGTGGGCTCTTATGCCATGAAATGCTCTGAGCTTCTCCCCTCCTGGTTCCTTCTGCAATCCTTCCTCTTTCTCTCGCTCCCTACCAGATAGGTGGGGGGTATTTCACAGGGATTTGAACCCGAGCCTTCCTAATCCTATATCACTATACCGCAACGGCTCTCTGAAGTCGTCCCCCGTGTTTCGGAAAGTGCTGCTCTTGAAACTAATCTCTGCCACAAAGGGATGAGAGGGATTTAGGCCACTCTCCTTCAGCCTCCCACCTGGAGTATGGAGGGTAATGCTATCAGCTGACCTGGCACGGCTGTGGCTACGGTTCCAATAAAGTACGCAGAACATGGCGGAAATATGTGTTCACAAGTTATAGCGAGTGTGTATATAATCGATGTACAAGGTATGGTTGTGCCAGGGGATGAGCTTTTGTGAGTCACTGCTCACTTCTTCAGGTAACTGCAGAAGGGAGCAGTGACTCACAAAAACTCATGCCCTGCCTCAAATTTGGTTCGTCTTTAAGGTGCTCCTGGACTCTGGCTCTTTTCGACTTCAGGTAGCTGACGAAGTGAGCAGTGGCTCACGAAAGCTGCCACAAATTTGGTTCGTCTCTAAGGTGCTCCTGGACCCTTGCTCTTTTCTACTTCAGTTACCTGAAGAAGGGAGCGGTGACTCACAAAAGCTCCTGCCCTGCCACAGATTTCGGTAGTCTTGAAGGGTCTACTGGATTCTTACAGGATCTCTCTGAAGAAGTGAGCAGTGACTCACAAAAGCTCCTCCTCTGCCACAAATTCTGTTAGTCTGGAAGGTGCTACCGGACTCTTGATCTTTTCCTCTGCTACAGACACACTAGTACGGCTACCCACCTTGAACATACGCCTAGTTTCTCTTTATATGCACACTAATTCCCGTGTTACAGTCAACACACGTACATCTGAACTTGTGACTGAAATGGTGCGCTTATCCCGGTGCCGCTCCTCACTTTCATTTGTCATGTGAACACTCACTGGCTCTTCCTTGTAAACAGATGCATGCACATATATGAGGGATGCACGCGCTTTCACTGTAACATGTGAACACGGCCCGGAAGAACAATATACAGCAATAAGTGGTATTAGCAGAGTCTCCCTGAAACATCCCAGGAGCGCCTTTGTTGATGAGCTCAGAATTCGAGACAACAGCCGTGCCAGGTAGGCCGGTATTCCTTATCTCCACATTGTGGATTGTTATAGGTGGTCTTTAGGCAGGAGGGGGAACCGCCGAACTAGATTCCTGATTCGGGATGCCGTTTAAACCTTACCAAGCTCACATCCATAGCGACAAACCTTTGTGGGTCATTCTGAAATGTGCTGATCAGACATGTATGTCTCATCGCACAACCATCCCATGCGCCAAGAACCCCGGGGGGGGGGGGCAATTTTATATATACACACATACACACACACACACACACACATATACCGTGGCCTTGATCTGGCCTCTCACTCTGTCACTGTGTTTTCCCAAATCCCAACTGAACAAGCACAATGCCAGCACGCACCTCTCGGCGGAGAATTCTTCCCCGAGCGACAAGCGGCCTGTCTCTCCAGCTTCCCTTTACGCAAAAGAAAGGACAACGCTGGGATCAGCGTGCCAGAAAACCGGGAGGCCAAACGGTAGGATCGCCCGCTTCGGTTTGGGAGGTTTGCGGAGATTTCAGGGCAAAGTCTGGGCTGAACAGTGTCCGGGAGCAGGAAAATGTGATTCTATAAAGACCCGGCCCTCCAAAGCAGCTGTTCCCTCCGGGACGGCTGATCTCTATAGTCTGGAGATCGGTTCTGATTCTGGGAGAACTTCAGGCCCCACCTGGAGGATGGCAACCTTGCTGAAAGGATGGGTGGCTGAGCAGGGGAAGGAAGGGGTTGTCCTTCTCAAAGGGCGACCTTGGGAGGCCTCAGAAGAAGAAGAGGAGGAGATTGGATTTAAACCCCGCCCTTCGCTACCCAAAGGAGTCTCAGAGCGGCTTACAATCTCCTTCCCCTCCCCACAACAGACACCCAGTGAGGTAGGCGGGGCTGAGAGAGCTCTTTCGAGGACTGCCCCTGAGAGAACAGCTCTGAGAGAACTCGTGACTGACCCAAGGTCACGCCAGCAGCTGCCTGCAGAGGAGTGGGGAATCAAACCCAGTTCTCCCATGTTAGAGTCTGCGCTCCTAACCACGACACCAAACTGGCTCTCGCCACTTATTTTCTTTCCCCCAGTTTAGCAGTGACGGTAGGGTACAGTTCAAGCTTGGAAAGGCCTGGAGTGGGGAGAGCAAATTTCACTTTCAGCCTGATGCCCAGATTCTAGTCTCTGCCTGAGAAACCCCAAAGCCTACTCCTCCCGCAACAGCGGTGAAGAATCCAGAAATCCGCATTGATAAAATGCATTGATATTTGAAACACACTCCCTTCCAGCCCTGATGCAGCTTACACTATAAAACGCAACGGCAATTCATTTAAAAGGGCAGAGTCTGCCCCACCCCCCCGTGCCCCACCCGCCAGACTGCCTGATCTCTCTCACTGCTGAACCAAAGGCCTTTCTCGCACAAGCTCAGAAATCAATAAAGGGTTATGCAATTTCTTTAAAAGGGGGCTCTGAACTGGGAAGAAATGTCGACAGAAAAGCGGCCTTCAGAGGTATCATGGGAGGGATGCTAGAAACTGATAGGATAGGCAGCGTGGCATAGCAGTTGGAATGCCGAGCTAGGTTCCAGGAGAATGGGGTTCAGATCCACGAAGAAGAAGAAGAAGAGAAGGAGACTGGATTTATACCCCACCCTTCACTCAGAGTCTCCGAGCAGCTTACAGTCTCCTTTCCCCTCCCCTCCCTACAACAGACACCCTCTGTGAGGCAGGTGGGGCTGAGAGAGCTCTTTCAAAAACTGCTCTTGAGAGAACAGCTCTGAGAGAACTACGGCTTGCCCAAGGTCATCCAGCAGCTGCAAGCGGAGGCGTGGGGAATCAAACCCGGTTCTCCCAGATTAGAGTCCCCGCACTTAACCACTACACCAAACCCTCTCTAGGCTTGCCAACTCTGTGTTAGGAAATCCCTCAAGATTTGGGGGTGCAGCCTAGGGAGGGGGGGGGGTTGGGAACGGGGAGAGAGCTCAGCCGGGCAGAAGGCCATACCATCCCCCCTCTACAGCAGCCATTTTTCTCCAGGGGGACTGGTCTTTGTCACCGGGGGATCAGCTGCGATACCAGAAGATCTCCAGTCAACAGGTTGGCGACCCGACCCCTCTCTGCCCGGCCTCCCTCACAAGGTTGCTGTGAGGATAAAACAGGATGGGGGGGACAGCCGCATGCGCTGCTCAAAGATCTTCGGGGAAAGGCAGGGTCAAGAGGGAGAAAGACTGAGCCGCCAGGACGGTAGAGGGGCTGCACTCTCCACATGCTCAGAGATACTTTTTTGCTTTCTCTCTGTGCAAAAAGGAGGCCCGAGAACAGGTTCTCCAGCCACCCCATGATGCTCTTGTTCAGCTCCTGGGAGGGACAGGGCTGGCAGGGAGCCAGCAGGAAGGTGTGAGATGCGGCCAGCCAGCCCCAAGCGGAACCCGCGGCCTCCCCTCAGCTGCCTTTGAAGTGGCGGGAGAGTAGCAATTTATGCGGAGGAAGGGCCCAGCCGGCAAGGGAGGGGAGCTTTGCCTCCACACCACAGAAGAGAGGCACGGAAACCCACAATTAATCCAGACAAGGCAATTTGGCCTGCCCTACATCCACCCAGGGCCCGGCCCGGCCACGATCCCAACAACACACCCCCAAGAAGCGCCCGGTTTTCAGAGCTGGGGCTCTGATCCGCCCGCCCGTCACACCTG
The DNA here is from genome assembly GCA_029233225.1 of Lepidodactylus listeri. Taxonomy (NCBI): domain Eukaryota; kingdom Metazoa; phylum Chordata; class Lepidosauria; order Squamata; family Gekkonidae; genus Lepidodactylus; species Lepidodactylus listeri. The sequence continues at coordinate 153,913,985 of JARCFY010000003.1, forward strand.
GGATAATCCCAGGCGCTCGTCAACCCGACAGGCTCGTACCTGTCGAGATGAGTCAGAGAGACACTCCAGAGTGTTTTATATGCCAGATGCGGCCATTGGTCTACCTGGCCAAGAGGCGGTGGCTCTCTCTGGTCGCCGGTAGAGAAAGGGCTTTCTGCGGCCCAAGTCGAGCTGCCAATCTCCAGGTGCAGCCTGGCAATCCCTTGGAACGACAACTGATCTCCAGACGACAGAGATCGCTTTCCGTGGAAGAAACGGCTTCTTTGGCGGGCGGAGTCTGAGGTTTTGGACCCTCCTGAGGTCCCTCCCCTTCCAGGCTCTACCCCCTTCAGGCTCCACCCCCTCCAAATCTCCAAGCATTTCCCAACCTGGAGCTGGCAACCCTGTGCCCGAGACTGAACTGCGGACCTTCCACTTGGGTGTAGTGGCTAGGAGCGCAGACTCTAATCTGGGAGAGCCGGGTCTGATTCCCCACTCCTCCAAATGCAGCCAGCTGGGTGACCTTGGGTCAGTACCAAGTTCTCTCAGAGCTGTTCTCTCAGGAGCAGTCCCCTCAGAGTTCTCTCAGCCCCACCTGCCTCACAGGGTGTCTGCTGTGGGGAGGGGGAGGGAAAGGAGATTGTAAACCGCTCTGAGACTCCTTCGGGGGTATAGATCCAATCTCCTCCTCCTCCTCCTCCTTCGTCTCATTCAGCAACACATCATTGGCCCCTTTTGCTCAGAATGGTCTACTCTGGCAGCAGCTATCATGGATGTCAAGCAGAGAAGGATCTCATACCTGCGACCTGCAGTCCCTTAACAGGAGATCTCAGGGGACCAGGGCTCATTTTGTAGCAGGAGCTCCTTTGCATATTAGGCCACACCTCCCTAATGTAGCCAATCCTCCAAGAGCTTACAGAGCTCTTCTCACAGGGGCTACTGTAAACTCTGGGAGGATTGGCTACATCGGCAGGGTGTGGCCTAATATGCAGAGGAGCTCCTGCTATGAAATGAGCCCTGCAGGGGACTGAACCCAGGACCTTTGGAATGCCTACCCCAAGGGGCCTGGGCACCTTTGGAATTCTCACACAGCACGGCAGGCACAATGTGGATGTCACAGGAGGCGGGGCCAACCACAAAATGGCAGCCACAGAAGGCGGGGCCAACCGCAAAATGGCTGCCAGGCGAGGCGGAGCCACTCACACACTGAGGAAGCCTAACCACTACACCAAAGTGAGTGTAGCCCAGTTTCCCAGGGCAAAGCCCTGATCCAAATAGGGTTCCGTTCTCACTCCAGGAGAGCCTCCTAGCTCCATTAATCCCCTCTGGACTCCCAGCTGCACAATTCACCTTGTGCCAAGAAGAAAGCCGGGGTATTATTTGGTGTAGTGGTTAAGTGCGCGGACTCTAATCTGGGAGAACGGGGTTTGATTCCCCACTCCTCCACTTGCACCTGGCTGGATGACCTTGGGCAAGCCATAGCTCTGTACCAGCTGTTCCCTCAAGGACAGCTTGGGAAAGAGCTCTCTCAGCCCCACCTACCTCACAGGGTGTCTGTTGTGGGGAGGGGAAGGGAAAAGGAGTTTGTAAGCCGCTCTGAGACTCCCTTGGGGAGTGGAGGGCGGGGTATAAATCCAATCTCTTCTTTTTCTTCTTCTAAATAAATTCTAGCATTAGCCACAATTGGGTCCTTAGTTCCGATCAGCTGGCATTCTGTTTTAGCTATCGATGGTCAGAGCTGTTCAAGAATCAATTTTTGGCTTCATTCTGAATGGTGGTTTTAGTGTGTGCACATCCGCCCCGTGGAAGGCAGTGCCTGAAAAGTTATCTAGAAAGTTCTCTTTGCGGATCACAAATTCCCACCTTCACAGTTCCCTGGGAAGGTTGGAAACAGCTGGGGGGCTGGGTCCCCGCCTAGCAGGACTGCTGTGCTCAGATTTCGCACCCAGGTCCCTGACCCAGGACTCAAAGTGCCGTTGCTGAAGCGGGCAACCCGGACCTCAACGTTTTGTCTCTAACCAAGAGCCCTGACTCCCTTCCTGCCCCATCCTTCAGTCTTTCTGGAAGGATTCTGCGGGCGGAAATCCAACAGGGGCAGCCCTCTCCCACCACAATGGGCAAACCTCACCTGTTGCTCGTCAGCCTGCTGCGCTGCCATCACGAAGTGGTCGCCAGAAGGGAGCCAGTTGCAAACTTTTGCTTGGAGGCAACAACAACAACCGAGTCCCAATTCTATACGCTCAGGCAGAAGAGTCCACGGGGGACGTCGGCCTTCTTTGGGGCCTATTAGAGCCGCCGACAGCCTGGTAAACACTCGCAATAATAAACTGAAGGGCTGGAGAAGATAAAAGTTGATTTCTCAGGGGGCCAATGGGGCTGAACTGAACATAAAAAAGGGGGAGGCTATGGTGGTTATTAGTTTCCAAAAAAGGTGTGCGAGATTTGGGACTCCGATCTTGTACAGACGTCAAGACTTGAGAACCGCACCCCTCTAGGATTGCCAAGCCTGCCTTGAGAAATTCCTGGAGATTGGGGGTGGGGGGGTGGAGCCTGGGGAGGGCGGGGTTTGGGGAGGGGAGGGACCTCACTGAAGTACAGTGTCACGGAGTCCACCGTCCAAAGCAGCCATTTTCTCCCGGGGAAATGATCTCTGTCGTCTGGAGATCAGTCGTAATTTTGGGAGATCTCCAGGCCCCACCTGGAGGATGGCAAGCTACTCCTCCAACCCAGACGCAAGGGGGCAGGGCTGCGGTGACTCGGGAAAGGTGGATCACAAAGGAACTCTGCGTATGCTCAGAGGCACTGGCAGAACCCATTTTAAATCCCCCCAGGGGACAGGGAAGAAGAAGAAGAGGAGGAGGAGGAGGAGATTGGATTTATACCCTGCCCTTCACTTGGGAGTCTCAGAGCAGCTCCCTCCCTGTGAGGTAGGTGGGGCTGAGAGAGCTCTTTCCAGAACTGTCCTTGAGAGAACAGCTCTGACAGAACTATGACGTGCCCAAGGTCATCCAGCAGCTGCAAGTGGAGGCGTGGGGAATCAAACCCGGTTCTCCCAGATTAGAGTCCGCGCTCCTAACCAATACATCAAACTGCACAACAACAACAGGGAAAGGCACTGATGCTTGGGGGACGTAGGGAAAAGAGCTGAAAGCATTTTCATTGCTCCTGAAGCCTGGATCCTGTCATTCTGAATAGGTCCTGGGGCTGAGGCTGCCCCCTCCCCCCGCCAGTTTGGATGCTGGTGGTCCCTGCAGCGGCCCTGTGAATCACCCAGATTAATGCCGCATTCTCCCCACGATTAACTCCTAATGCTTGTTTTGCAAATTGCGAGACGCCTTCTCGATTTAGACCCACGCCAGCCCTGCGAGGTGGGCTGGGCTATGAGGGGCTTATCCCAGGAGGCCACACACGCCTCTGTCATATTTTACTCCCAGCCTTTCTTTGGAGAGTTCGGGGCCATTTGTGCGGCTTGCCAATGTAACCTCACAACCACTCTGTGAGGCAGGTTGAACTGAGAAAGCGAGACGGGCTTGAAGTCACGCAAACTGAGCAGAACTTTCAACTCCCCAGGGCAAGAGGCTCACTGGCTCTATTGCATTTCCCAGCTGAGCTGATTCGAACCCGGGCCTCTGAACATCCGAACAGGATGTCTGTGTGCATGGCACGCTGTCCCAAATGCTTCCGACATCCCCCAAATCCTCGTGGGAATTAAAACTCGCCACAGCGACGCATTCAGAAAGGAGGGAAATGTGTTCTGTCCCTGTTTAGGGGATCCCCAAAGTTCTCAAAGGCCACTGGGCACGCTTCGCACCAGATACCGTTTGCACGGAGTTGCCAAACTTTGCAGTCTGCCCCCTTACCACCGCCAAAACGTTGGAACGTGCAAATCTTTTCCCAGTGTGGTTACGCAAACGAACCACATTCCCGGACATTTGCAGTGAGCGTGCCTATTTCGTTCTCTTTCCAAACAGCTGAGAAACATCCCAGGAGTTTTCGCTGCTGGCTAAGCAAAGCTCCAGTGACCCCTCGCACAACTCCTCCGAAGGAAAGCTGTCCCCTGGAACTGCACCGCTGGGCACAACCTGATTCCGTCTGCACGATGGGGACGGAGCGGTAAGGAGCCAAAGGACTGCAGAAATCCCATTCCACCCGCTCCACTGCCTCTGCTTTCTGCCATTCCTTCCTCCCACCCCCCAGCGCAATAGAGGCATTCGGCAGAAATGAGGACTAGGAACTTGAACATAAGAACATAACAACATGAGAGAAGCCAATGGTGGATCGGGCCAATGGCCCATCCAGTCCAACACTCTGTGTCACACAGTGGCCAAAAACACCAGGTGCCCTCAGGAGGTCCACCAGTGGGGCCAGGACACTAGAAGCCCTCCCACTGTTGCCCCCCCCTCCCCAAGCACCAAGAATACAGAGCATCACTTGCCCCAGACTGCGAGTTCCTATCTATACCTTGTGGCTAACAGCCACTGATGGACCTCTGCTCCACATGTTTCTCCAGTCCCCTCTTGAAGCCGTCCATGCTTGCAGCCGCCACCACCTCCTGCGGCAGTGAATTCCACGTGTGAATCACTTTTTGGGTGAAGAAGGACTTCCTTTTATCCGTTCAAACCCGACTGCCCAGCAATTCCATGGAGTGCCCATGAGTTCTTGTCTTGTGAGAAAGGGAGAAAAGTCCTTCTTTCTCTACCCGCTCTATCCCATGCATAATCTTGTAAACCTCTATCATGTCACCCCTCAAGCATCGTTTCTCCAAGCTGAAGAGCCCCAAGCGCTTCAACCTTTCTTCATAGGGAAAGTGTTCCAACCCTTTTATCATTCTAGTTGCCCTTTTCTGCACTTCTTCTTTCTTCTTTGAAGGAGGAGAAGGAAGAAGGAGAAAGAAGGGAGGAGGAGAGACTGGATTTATACCCTGCCCTTCACTCAAAGCAGTTTACAATCCCTTCCCCTTCCCCTCCCCACAACAGACACCCTGTGAGGTAGGTGGGGCTGAGAGAGCTTTTTCGAGGACTGCTCTTGGGAGAACTTGTGACTGACCCAAGGTCACCCAGCTGGCTGCATGTGGGAAAGTGGGGAATCAAATCCAGTTCTCCAGATTAGAGTCTGCCACTCATAACCGCTACACCAAACTGGCACCAGATGAATTGTGCCCAAAAAGCAAATGCTACAACTTGGGGGCTCCTTGATTCTGATTTTTGTTTTGTTTTGCACAGTCGGATTCACCCCGGCCTCTTGAGATCGCACTGAAAAACGTGACCTACTGGAACACGCCACAGCCTATTCACCTAGCAGCAGTGTGGTGTAGTAGTTCAGAGTGCTTGTCCAGGATCTGAGAGCCCCAGGTTCGAATCCCCACTCTCGCAAGGAAGCTCGCTGGGTGACCTCCCACAGTCTTGGGCTAACCTACCTCGCAGGGTTGCTGTGAAGATAAATCGGGGGAGGGAATGCTATAAGCGACTTCATAGAATCACAGCGTCGGAAGGGACCTCCAGGGTCATCTAGTCCAACCCCCTGCACAAAGCAAGAAATTCACAAATACCTCCCCCCCACACACACCCCAGTGATCGCTGTTCAATGCCCAGAAGATGACTGGCTGGAGAAAAATTGCTTCCTGTTGAGTCCCCATTGAGGAGAAAGCAAGCTAAAAATGAAGTAAATAAATATATTTTTCCGCCAACCTTCTTCCAAGGATTGCAGGGTGGTGTATATGGTTTTCCCTGCCTTCTTCCTTCCTCACGACACCCCTTTGAGGTAGGTATAGTGGAGAGAGATCAGCTGGTTACCCCACTGAGTTCCATAGCAAACAATTTTAACCCGGATCTTTCAAGTCCTAGCCGAACACTCAAACCACACTGGCTCCTTGTAGGTGGGCTGCCTCGATAGTCTTTTCTTGCTATTAAAAAGTTGCAGCCAGCTCTGTCAGCCCACGCAAAACCCAGAATGAGAAACCGGATCCACGTAATAACTTTCTTATTAGGGCCAGCCCGAAACAACACTGTTTGCCTCTTCACTATACCCACACCTTGCCTTTCCCTCTTCCCCCTGTCAAAATAGCATCAGCTCCTCCGTAACATCAACACAATCAACCAAGCACGGGGATGCCTTCAGTGCGCACCGACATCTGAGGCGATTCGCCCTGCAGCGCCTCGTTCACACTCGGTGCCGAGAACATGCGCACATGAGCCACAAGGCGGCTCAATGCACTTCCGCGAGGGGCTCACAGACAGGGCACGCCCCCCTCCCCAACAGCAGAGCAATGGCCCCCACCAGACCCTGGACCAGTGCGCATAATGTACCATCCGTGCTCAGCTGCCTGGAAGCCGCACGGAGGACACATCGAGTAGCCATAACTCACTTTGCCTCCGCGTTCTGCATTGTGCAGCTCCCTCCCTGACTCTGCAGCAGAGCTGGGGGGAAGAGAAGAAGATGGAGGCAGGAAGACTTCCGTTTGGAAGAGAGCGCTCAGGCGCATGAAGAAAAATGGTTCGGTTACAACCGGAATGCGCTCGGTTCAAGGTTCACCTTGCCTTGAACTCACCCCTGTCTTGGGCAGCCAGCCTGCCTCGGTTCCTCCTCCCCTTAGAAAAACAAGAGATCAGCCTGACCTACCTTCCAGGGGCGTTGTTCAGGATTAAAAAGGGAACTGCATTTTGCATATGCTCAGGAAAGTGCAAGTAATTGCCCCGGGAGGAGGGATAAGTCATTCTCTAAAACTATTGTTGGCAATTTTGTAAAGATAAGCCGGTCTTTATAATGTTAGAGGGCACACCTGGGGCCTCCAGACAAGATTTCCAGTGTGGTGAGACCCAGCTTGGTGTAGTGGTCAAGAACGGCGGACTCTAATCTGGAGAATCAGGTTTGATTCCCCACTCCTCCACCTGCAGCCAGCCGGGTGACCTTGGGCCAGTCCCAGTTCTCTCAGAACTCTCTCAGCCCCCACCTACCTCACAAGGTGCCTGTTGTGGGGAGAGGAAAGGAAGGAGATTGTAAGCCGCTCTGAGACACATGCAGCCAGCTGGGTGACCTTGGGCCAGTCCCAGTTCTCTCAGAGCTCTCGCAGCCCCCACTTGCCTCACAAGGCGCCTGTGGTGGGGAGAGGAATAGAATGAGATAGTAAGCCGCTTGGAGACACATGAGGCCTGCTGGGTGACCTTGGGCCAGTCCCAGTTCTCTCAGAACTCTCTCAGCCCCACCTGCCTCACAGGGTGCCTATTGAGGGGAGAGGACGGGAAGGCGATTGTAAGGCACTTTAAGACCCGTTAGGCCTGCTGGGTGACCTTGGGCCGGTCACAGTTCTCTCAGTCCCACCTGCCTCACAGGGTGCCTGTTGTGGGAAGAGGAAGAGAAGGCGACTGCAAGTTGCTTTGAGACTCCTCAGGGCAGAGAAAAGCAGAGTATAAAAACCAATTCTTCTTCTATTTCATATCTATGTACCATTTTAGAGAGTACAAAGCTTTTTCACCCACTTTTGCTAAAAAATCCTTAGAAAAGCCCTGTAAGGTAGACTGAAGCTAGTACTCCCATATTCAGACGGGGGTGGGGAACGGCTAAAGAGACAAAACAAAAAACCTGCCTCTCATCTGAAGCCACCAGATGAATTGTGGCCAAAGCGAGATTCGCACCCGGTGTTCCCAGGTGGTGAGTTCAAGTGTCTTAGACCCTCCTGGTCTCGATCTTCCAAGGGTTGTCCCTGCTGCCGCTGCCTCCCTTTCCTCCTTCCCCGAGTCCCAAATCATACACAGCAAGCTCTTCGAGGCAAGGGTGTCAGCTTGTTATTCAATAAGCAACTGAGCACGTTGAAAGTATTACGAGAGATACTAAAGGATACAAAGATTAACGGCCGTGGAAGTTTGGGGTCTCCTTGGGAAAAGTAATGGATTCTGCCTCTTGCACGAATGCGTTACCAGTGGAAGAACTTAAGGCAACGAGGGGGCCTCTGAGCATATGCCGAGCGCTTCTCTCTAACCACTGAGCCCTGGCTGCTACAGGGCTTTATAATTAGATGCTCCAGCTTTGGACTGAGTCGGGCCTCCTCCTGTCCCAGCCTCGAATGTCGGGCCTCCTCCTGCCCCAGGGATCTTCAAGGAGGGCGACGCTGCTGTTGGAGGGCCAAATAGAACCAGAGTTGCTTCTACGGACCACAGCTAAACAAGAAATCACTCCTCTTTCCTCCTGTGACCAGCCATCACTCTATGTGCGGGATTATTAGGGAAGAGGAATTGAGAATAAAATGGCCAATATTGTAATGCCCTTGCATAGATCTGTGGTGTGGCCTCGTTTGAAACACTGTGTAGAGTTCTGGTCACCGTATCTCCAAAAGGACATCGCAGAGCTGGAAAAAGTACAGAGGAGGGCGATCAAGTTGATTAGAGGGGTTGGAGCAACTTGCCTATGAGGAAAGGCTGAAGAGCCTGGGAGATTTCAGTTTAGAGAAGAGACAACTAAAGGGGGACAGGATCGAGGTTTATAAAATTATGCACAGGTTGGAGAGAGTCGCCAAAGAGAACTTTTTCACTCCCAAAAGACTAGAACTTGAGGGCATCCAGTGGAGCTGATGGGCAGTAGGTTCAGGAAGGACAGAAGGAAATACTACTTTACGCAGAGAATGATTAAAATGTGGAATTCGCTGCCAGAGGATGTAGTGATGGCAACAGGAATAAACAGCATTGAAAGGGGACTAGATAGATTCAGGGAGGAGAGGTCTATTAGTGGCTACTAACCATGGAGACTGAAGGCAAACTCCACATTCAGAGGCGCTAAGCCTCTGAATCCCAGAGCCAGGAGGCAACATCAGGGGAAGGCCTCAGCCTCTCTGCCCTATCGTTGGCCCTCCAGAGGAACTGGCTGAGGCCACTGTGTGAGACAGGATGCTGGACTAGATGGACCCTCACTGGTCTGATCCTGCAGGGCTCTTCTGATGTTCTTATCAGGGGAAGGCCTCGGCCTCTCTGCCCTGTTCTTGGCCCTCCAGGGGAACTGGCTGAGGCCACTGTGTGAGACAGGATGCTGGACTAGATGGACCCTCACTGGTCTGATCCAGCAGGGCTCTTCTGATGTTCTTATGAGGGGAAGGCCTCGGCCTCTCTGCCCTGTTCTTGGCCCTCCAGAGGAACTGGCTGAGGCCACTGTGTGAGACAGGATGATGGACCAGAGGGACCCTCACTGTTCTGATCCAGCAGGGCTCTTCTGATGTTCTCACATTCATCATTCAGAGGCAGCTCTTTATCTGGGGAAGGGGGAACCAGAGGGAGAAATCAGCCCCCCTTTCGCCAGAAAACAGGCCTCTCCCGGATGCCTCCACGGATGCTGGCCGGCACGGGAAGGGTTAAGTGCCAAGGCAGCGCTGAGCTGCATCCCTTCTGCACGACTGAGTTTTTAGAACAGTGCTTTCAGGGTAGTGGCACCTTCCATCATCCTGTCGGAGCTGGGCAGATGGATTTCCCCCTGGTGGAACTGCTACGAGCGCATCCTAGGCACGGCGCCCAGGAGTCCCAGCACTGACCGTGCCCCAGATTACCTGGCAAGCGGCAGCAGTGGTAGATAAGGGTACCGGGAGGGAGGCGTTTGTTGGCCCATCTGCCAGGCTAAATGGGGGACCAGCACTGCTTGGCTGGCCAGACCACCTGGTGTGAGCGGTGGTGAGCAACGGATATGCAGAGGTGGGGAGGCCGAGCCACGCCAGGCCACAGAGATGCTGGATGCGGTGGATGGCAGAACCCAGCAGCAATGTGGGCACATGCCACAGAAACAGGGGGAACAGGACACTGTCAAAACACTGATGCACGAAGCCGACAGTGCAGTTCGGTTCGGAATTCTATCTACTGAGGATGGCCAATCAAATGCCTCGGATGGGTCAGAAGCAAGGCATGCTGGGAATATCGTTTCCCCCGTTAGCAGGCATTGACATCTGGCAGTCAGAGAGGCAGCACTTCAGAATCTCTCGGGCCAGCCTCGTCTCCAGAAAAGGGAAACAACAATCCTGGCCTACAGCACAGGGCTGTTGGTGTGATTATCTACGGGGAGCACTTGGGACACTGGAAGGAGCTGTAGCTATGCAAAATATTATCTCTGCTGTTGTCTAAGCCACATGGCATTGGTGCCTTGACTGGCACAGGAGGCATGGATCTAGGCCACTGCTGAGCTTAAGAAGAGCCCTGCTGGATCAGACCACAGAATCACAGAGTCGGAAGGGACCTTACAGGTCATCTAGTCCCACCCCCTACTGAGTGCAGGATCGGCCTAGAGCATCCCTGACAAATGTTTCTCCAGCCGCTGCTTGAAGATTGCCTGGGAGGGGGAGCTCCCCACCTCCCTAGGCAGCCCATTCCACTGTCACACAACTCTGACTGTCAAAAAGTTTTTCCTACGATCCAGCCAGTACCTTCCCACCCTTGATTTGAACCCATTATTGTGAGTCCGTGTCCTTTGCTGCCAACAGGAACCAGTGAGGGTCCCTCTAGTCCGGCATCCTGTCTCACACGGTGGCCTCAAGCAGTTCTTCTGGAGGGCCAGCAACAGGGCAGAGAGGCCGAGGCCTTCCCCTCATAAGAACATCAGAAGAGCCCTGCTGGATCAGACCAGTGAGGGTCCATCTAGTCCAGCATCCCATCTCACACAGTGGCCTCAGCCAGTTCCTCTGGAGGGCCAAGAACAGGGCAGAGAGGCTGAGGCCTTCCCCTCGTAAGGACATCAGAAGAGCCCTGCTGGGTCAGACCAGTGAGGGTCCCTCTAGTCCAGCATCCTGTCTCACACGGTGGCCTCAAGCAGTTCTTCTGGAGGGCCAGCAACAAGGCAGAGAGGCCGAGGCCTTCCCTCATAAGAACCTCAGAAGAGCCCTGCTGGGTCAGACCAGTGAGGGTCCATCTAGTCCAGCATCCCGTCTCACACAGTGGCCTCAACCAGTTCCTCTGGAGGGCCAACAACAGGGCAGAGAGGCTGAGGCCTTCCCCTCATAAGGACATCAGAAGAGCCCTGCTGGGTCAGACCAGTGAGGGTCCATCTAGTCCAGCATCCTGTCTCACACAGTGGCCCAAATCAGTTCCTCTGGAGGGCCAACAACGGGGCAGAGGCGCTGAGGCCTTCCTCTGATGTTCCCCGGAAGCAGGGGGCCACAGAACTGGAGTGAGGCCTGGTCTTCAGCCAATCTCTTTTCTGATGTGCTGATTCTTGATCCCCAGTTGTGTAACCTAGAGGGGGGGAAATTATCCCAAGATATGGGATGGGAGGGGGGCATTACACACATCACATAATATAAGTTATTTATTTATTTATTTTATTTTTTCGATTTATACCCCGCCCTCCCCGCAAACGGGCTCTAATCTAGAGCAACATTCTACCATATACTGCAGACGCTTCATATCACAACTTTTTCCGATCTCCCCTATAAAACGCAGGGCAGTCATCCAAATCCAGTGGCTGTGAGTTCCACAAGCCAAGCGCACACCCGATGAAGTGGCGACTGAGAGAGCAAACAAGATGAGATTGATCTGGACCATATTTGGGTTTCTTTGCTTGGCCGTACGAGGTCTTAAATATTGGACCTGCCCCCAAAAGACCCTGAGTTCGAGTCTCTCCCCCTCTGCCAACATTCTGACGGCAGACCCTCTCTTAACAGCCGTCAGCGCCCAGCTACTAAGAACAACCTGAGACACATGAAACTACAGAACAAGTTTGCGAAGTTGACCACGCATTACTGAGAGCCATTAACAGCAACACCCTGCTGGCAACCCGTGTTTCCAAGCAAAAGGGCTCGGGCGATTTAAACAGTAAGCAACCCCTCCTGGCGAGCCGGACTCTTAAGTGCCACAAACCGCCCGTCCGCTGTGCCTTTCGCAAGCTCCACCGGATGCATTTTCGAGACGGAGGGCCGCCGGAATTGCAAAAAAGCACAGCCCACACGGTTGTGCCAAAGATGTAATGCCGTCCTCGACAATACAGGCTCAGTGGAGCCCCTCGACCCCTATCGGGAAGCTGGCCGTACGGGGCCGGCGTTCCAGCTCTGCCTTAGTGCATCGGGAGGATATCGATCGGCGGACAACAAAACAGCTCATTGATTTTACACTTTCTTCCCCGACAGCGAGTGTAGCCGCACAGACCGGGGTGGGGGTGCGAGCACTGCCGCCTGGGATGAGAAACGGCTCAGGAGTCAGAGCACCCTTGCAAATACCGACAAAAACTTGTTAGAGCCCCACTTCCAAATCCTCTCGTTGGCTTGCCCAGCTCCATGCCATTTACTGCCTTACGGAAAAGCTGTGCCGGCCTGTCCACCTACGGCGATTTTTTGCTCACAGCAGGCGAGCCCAGCCAATTTTGTTTTCTTCTTCTTCCTCCGCCTCTTAATTGCTACAGGTGGGAAGGAAAACGAAAGCCGGAAGAGGATACCTTCCTCTCGTTCATATGCTCGCGTCTCCCCTCCTTCTGAGATGTTTCCAGGACTTGGGGGGGGGGGACACAAAGGGGTAGTTTTCAACATAGGTGCCTGTTACTCACCCGCAGGAAAGATCCATGCAGAAGGAAGCAGAGATCCTTGAGTGGCAGAATTCTGCACCGCATGGGGTTCCCCCCCTCCTGATAGCACAGCGCAAACATATGGAAAATGTAGAGCGCCATTTTGCGCAACGACCCTATCAGGTGGGACGGGGGCTGGACTAGATGACCCTGGAGGTCCCTTTCAACTCTGATTCTATGATGTTATTCCGATTTGACAGACTGAGGGAACTGAAGGAGAGTACCTAGATGAGACCACGGGGGGGGGGGGGGGGGAGAACGACTTCTAACAAATCGGCCTTGCTCAAGTCTGTGACAGAGTCTCTGCATGGCACGCGGAAGGCCCCCCCAGGTTCAATCCCCGGCATCTCCACTTGAGAAGGACCAGGCAACAGACGATGCGAAAGACCTCTTTGTGAGACCCTAGACAGCTGCTGCTAGTCTGACTGGACAATGCTGACCTTGATGGACCGATTCAGTACAAGGCAGCTTTGTGTGTGTGTTTGTGGGGGCCATGGCTCAGTGGAATAGCCTCTGCTTTGTGTGCGGAAGGCCCCAGGTTCAATCCCCGGCATCTCCTGTTAGAAAGGACCAGGCAGTAGGTGATGGGAAAGACCTCCGCCTGAGACCCTGGAGAGCCGCTGCCAGTCCGAGTAGACAATACTGACTTTGATGGATCAAAGGTGGCGCTGGGGTCTGGCTCAGTGGCACGCAGAAGGTCCCGGGTTCAATCCCCGGCATCTCCAGCCAAAGGACCAGGCAGTAGGTGATGGGAAAGACCCCTACCTGGAGAGCCACTGCCAGTTTGAGTATACTGGCTTGGGTGGGCCCCATGGTCTGATTCAGTATAAGGCAGTTTCATGTATTCACCTATGGTGGACTGAGTCCACTCCAGGCGACCAGATAAGGACGCTTCTGCCACTTTCAACCCTGCTAATGTCTCAGAATAACAGAAGTATACAGAAGTGGGCAGGTTAGCACCCTGCGTATTAATAACCTTCGTCGTCTTCTTCGCAACGCTGACTTCCATTTTTAATTGGAATTATTTTCTGTGTTAGTTGCGAGCAATGTTCTTGGGGGGGGGGGGCGACACTCCTGAAGACGCCAGCCTCAAACTGCAAGCGAATACCCACGAAGCTCGGCCTCCCGATCATAAACTAATCTGGCGTTTATGGCTTCAGAGACGGATGTGAACGCGGAGATGGTAAAGAACTTGGTGTGCGCATGCAATATTTCTGTCCCCTCCTTTGGGGGGGGGCAGCGGGTAGGAAACCTGTTGGGAGGGGGAAATAATTAGAACCCCTTTTCTTAAACATCCCACTCCCCCCCCCCCCACAACGGCCCAGGCGGCAAATCCCCGGCAAAGCCCGAACTTTCCCTGCTTTGGCTAACAAGATCAATGGGATTTTTAATTGAGTTTTAATTAAACGATCAATCTGTAGCTGGCAACTCAATTAGAGGCCCGTACAGCTAGAGGGAGCGCGGCCCACCCTTGGTGGTGGCACTATTTAACGGCCTGAACGCCAGTTGGGTCTGCCCACTCCAGCTCTGTGCCAGCCATGCCCCCCTCCCACATTCTACTTATGTGCGTCCACCCAATCTCTATTCCTTCTCTCGCCTGCTTGGAGCTCAGTTCCCACCCCCACTCCCGCCCCAACACATAAGCACACTGAGCTATCCGACACTCAACGCCAATTCCCTCCTCCCCAAAAGACACAGTAGACCAGGGTCCCCGACCTGGTCCCCATGGGCACTACAGCATTAGCCAGCACCATTTCTGGTGCCTGCCAAGGGTTTTTAGGAAGGGGGCGGGGCCAGGTGGCGCTTTTGCCCAGCAAGGCTTCTGACTGACTGTTGGGAGATTTGATTGGGTCAGCATATTTTTAAAAAATGTCGCTTTGGCAGCTGCTGCTGCCACCACAGCGCAAGGATCTGCACTGTGTGACTAGAGGGAAGCTGTGGCAGCCATTTTGTGCCTGGCTCCGCCTCCTGTGGCGGCCATTTTGTTGCTGCCACCGCCATGTCAAATCAGACTCCCAAACACGAGGAGGAGGAGGAGGAGGAGGAGGAGGAGAAGAGGAGGAGGAGATTGGGTTTATACCCCGTCCTTCACTCAGAGTCTCAGAGCAGCTTACAATCTCCTTCCCCTTCCCCCCTCCCACAACAGTCACCCTGTGAGGTAGGTGGGGCTGAGAGCTCTTTCGAGGACTGCTCTTGAGAGAACACCTCTGAGAGAACTTGTGACTGACCCAAGGTCACACCAGCAGCTGCATGTGGAGGCGTGGGGAATCAAACCCGGTTCTCCCAGATTAGAGTCCTTGCTCTTCACCACCACACCAAACTGGTTGAGGACCCAAGAAGTAGATAATTTTTGCAAAGGAAAAGTGCTGGGGCTCGCCCCTGCTTGGAAGCCATGTCCTCTTCTGACCTGGCAAACTCACAGCTCACCACCAAATGCAGTCCAGCAGAACTCACTGCCACATGATATAAATTTCTAATGTGTATGGGTTTACAAAAGGATTTGACAGATTCCGGGAGGTTTTCCGAGAACAACTGCAGATAAAATCAGACCTCCATGTTCAGGGGCAGTGTACCTCTGAATGCTGGCTGCCAGAGTGGGGAGAACACTTGGCTTCATGCCCCGCTTGTGGTCTTCTTAGAAGCATAAGTACAGCCACTGCAGGGAGACGGGATGTTGCATTATATGAAAATAATTGTTGGACAGATCCAGCCAATGTGCCCTCTAAGCTGTGGCGTCTTGTGAGCAAAAATTCTACTTTGGGAGCTACTGGCATTAAAGTTGTGAGCGGGCGATTGGGCTACTGCTAAATTAGTTTGCTCTGGAGCCATCCTTCCTGAGCTGAGACAAAAATATGTGAGACGGAGGCTAAAAAACAGTGAGCTAGCTCACCCTAATTCAGCTTAGAGGGAACACTGGATCCAGCATGTGTTTAAGTCCTTACGGTCAGCAGCATTCAAGAGTAAAAAGGAGGGAAAGGCACTCTTTACATGCTCAGAAGGTACCTTCCCTGGGGATTAGGGTCCACACTAGGGCTATTTTGGGGCAGGAACGCACAGGAACAGGGTTCCGGCTGGCTTCTGAGTTGGCCACGCCTATAGCCTCCCCCCCCCCCGGGTTCCCCAGGCGCCTTGCAAGCCGCCGGGCGCCTGGGAAAGCCAAGCTGATCCAGGGAGGTAAGGCAGTTTAAACTGCTTTCCCGCCTGGGGAAGCCGATCCAGAAACTGCCTTCCTTCCCTCGGGTTCCCCATGCGCCCCGCAAGCCATAGGGCACCTGAGGAAACCGATCCTCCTGGGAGGGAGCTGCGGTGTCAGGGGTGTGGCCTAATATGCGAATGAGTTTTGGCTGCTGGGTGTGGCCTGTTATGCTAATGAGTCCCTGCTGGGCTTTTTCTACAAAAAAAAAAAGAAGCCCTGGAGGCACCAGCGTTCCAAATAGGTACCAGGGCTCGGTGCCGCCCCCGCTTCCTTTCTTCCATTGCCAATTTTTCCCGCCTTGCTCGCCAGGGACGCTCAGTCACAAAACGACGCCGTGACTCACAGGCCAGGTTTCGGGGAACCACCTCACCCCCGGGGGTCTGCCCCATTCTCCCCCCATGCAAAACAGGGAGCAGAGCCCCCCCTCCCACATGCACCTCTCCACTGGAACAGGTGCTGTGCGTAATTTCTAAAAACAAGGAAGAGGTGCCAGAGGGAGCACTTTCCCCGCCCAAGGACCGCCCCTCCTCCTTCCAAGTTCTCATGCACAAGGCTCGGCTGGGATCACTCAGCAGCGAGGGAAATTAACTCTGCGTGTGACCCAGAGAACGTTGCTGCGATTTCCTACGCCCTGCGGCTAAACGGGGGCACTGAGGACTCATTCATGGAATGAGCCCGGGACGCAAGTGAAGACTCCCTCTGGCACACACACACACCCCAGCCGCTCTTCCTGTCTCCGCAGCGGTCAGAGCCAAAAATAACACACTCCCTGTGGCGGCATGGTATGATCCAAGACGGGTTGGGTTGCGCATAGAGGTTGGCTGCTAAGCTTAACCTACCTCGCAGGGTTGTTGGGAGGAGAGGAGACCGGTGTAAGCCGCTTTGGGTCCCCATGGGGGAGACTAGCGAGGTACAAATGAATAAAAGAAAATAAATTAAATACAAACAGGAGAGAGAAAAGACACTCTGCACATGCTCAAAAGATACTCTTCTTTGTTATTACAGATTCAGGTCTTCAGAGCCAGATACTAGTAAAGCCCTGACCCTCAGCAGGGGACAGATGTTGAAGAAGAAGAAGCTGAAGGAGGAGGAGGAGGAGGAGATTGGATTTATACCCCACCCTTCACTACCTGAAGGAGTCTCAAAGTGGTTTATAATCCCTTCCCCTTCCCACAACAGACACCCTGTGAGGTAGGTGGGGCTGAGAGAGCTCTCTCGAGAACTGCCCTTGAGAGAACAGCTCTGAAAGAACTTATGACCGATCCAAGGTCACACCAGCAGCTGCAAGTGGAGGAGTGGGGAATCAAAATTCTCCCAGATTAGAGTCTACGCTCCTAAACACTACACCAAACTGGCTCTCAGTTAGTTCTCAGGATCCTGTTCTTACACATTCCGCTGCCTTCCCCAACTTGGCATGGAATTCCCAAGGGTAGAAACATGAGTTAGGGGCCCAGGGCAACACCAGGGAAACAGAGAGAAGTATTTGAGGACAGAATTTGGGGTTTTGACTTTCTGAAGAAGTTTCTAGTCCTCATAGTGGCTCAAATGCAGAAGTCTCCAAAGCTAAAGGGAGGGCTGACGGGTTCCATGGATTGGGAAGGGGCTCCGTCCTCTCCCGCCACATTCGCAACAGCAGCAGGAATGGCGCAAGACATGCGTGGCAGCCGCATTCTCAGAAACTGAAGGGCTGCAGAATTCAGCAAGGGAGCGGAATTCAGGTGCAGAATTTTAACCTCCCTTTCCCAGCCCAGAAACGACAAAGCTGCCTTAAAGAGGCTCTGTTTCAGCAACCCAGGCATAAACCGAACCCGGGACACTTCGCTGGTGGCCCGCCGCCCCTTTTCCCCCCTGCTCCGCGGCCCCTCAACCCTCCTGGGGTCAGTGAGGAGGCCCACGGAGTCCAGCTGTCGTCCTGCCGATCAACACCAGCAGCCAGCTGCGGCTCACGCCTGACCCGAGAAAGCAACGCTGCTCTTCCTCAGCACAAAAGGCCGGGAAGCTGGTGGAGCCAAGAGGCCGCCGCTTCTGAAGGGCTCTCACTCTCAACAGCTCACGGCCTCCGGAGCTCGAGCAGATAAGAGCTGCCTTGAAGTGGGGGAAGAAAAACGCCTCGCTTGGCAGCGGCAGCCTCGGCAAGAGCGGCAGCCCCTGGGTCCCTCTTCCCCCCCACGATCCGGCGGGAAGGAAATCCTGGAATAGGGAGACACACGGGGAAGGGAGGGGGGGTGTTTGGGGGACGGGGGCATCAGGCAAGCATGGGGAGGGGGGCCAGGGAGGATTTTTCCCTCGAACCGCCAGCTTTCTCCTGCACAGGGTTCGACCAAAACCTTATCGGTATCCTCCTTGGGGTGGTAGATGCAAGACCGGCAGAGCCCCCTTGTGCAAAAAGGAGTTTCTGAGCAATTCTGGGCCTGTTGACATCCTCCCCCAAAGCAGAGGCATGGAACAACGCACGAGAACTGTCCATGAGCATGAATGTGCCATGAGCTACCATAAGAACATCAGAGAAGCCATTGGATCAGGCCAATGGCGCCCATCCAGTCCAACACTCTGTATCACACAGTGGCCAAAACCCAGGGGCCACCAGGAGGTCCACCAGCAGGGCCAGAACTCCAAAAGCCCTCCCACTGTGGCCCTCCCAAGCACCAAGAAGACAGAGCATCACTGCCCCAGATAAGAATGTAAGAGAAGCCATGTTGGAACAGGCCAGTGCCCCATACAGTCCAACCCTATATGGCCAGGGTCCAACATACCTGAGGGACCGCCTTTCCCCACACATACCCCAGCGAGCACTTCGCTTGGGGTCGCAACATCACCTTCAGATCCTGGGCCCTAGGGAGGCCAGGCTCACAGGAACCAGGGCCAGGGCCTTCTCGGTGGTGGCTCCACTCTGGTGGAACGAGCTCCCAGAAGAGATCAGGGCCCTGCGGGACCTTATGCAGATCTGCAAGGCCTGCAAGACAGAGCTCTTCCGCCAGGCCTTTGATCAGGAGCCACCACTGCTCACCATCAAATACCACCAACTATCGCTAGGAATATCAGCGATGGGCTGGCCCTGAAAGAAGCCCGGGCCGGGTAGTGGGCCGCAATATGACCCTGACGCTGGCACAAGAGAACCATTAGGAAGCCATCTGAATGCCCAGGATTAACATCTCTGCGAGCACGTGTGCAATTTATATTGCAAATAGGTTTTGTATTGTTAGTACTATATTTTAAAATGTTTTAAATTGTTTTATTCTGATTTGGCACTGTGTGACGCACTGTAAGCTGCCCTGAGCCCGCCTGCAGGGAGGGCGGGGTAAAAACGTGAAATAATAAGATAAATAAATAATAAACACTCTGTGTCACACAGTGGCCAAAACCCAGGGGCCATCAGGAGGTCTCCCACACCGGATTCTGACAAACGGAAACAGCGAAGCCAGGCGGGAGGAAAAGCCATATTCTTTTATGCGGCCCTTTCTCTAAAACCTCAGGACGGTCCCCGTGGGCCGCCCCGCCCGCCGCCGGCCCTCACAACGACCCTGCCAGGTAGGTCTGGCCGAGAGAGGATGACCGGCCGTCGACTTCCCCACTCTATCCACACGGATTCCAAGTCCGATGCTTCCTGCATCCCATGTATCAAGGCCCTTTGCCAGGCAATCTTCCCCCTCCTCGCGCAGATCAGCCCACACAACCCAGCAAGATATTTGCAGAGAAAGTAATTCTAGATGATTCAGGGAAAATATCCGAACCATATGGTGTAGAGGAAGGTGCGGGAGGCGTAGGGAATCACATCCTATATATATGTATGGATATACATATATAGACACACGCATCTTTTATACTACTAGAAAAGAGCAAGAGTCCAGAAGTACCTTAAAGACTAACAAGATTTGTGGCAGGGGAGGAGCTTTCGTGAGTTGCTGAAGAAATGAGTAGTGACTCATGAAAGCTCCTACCCTGACACAAATTGTGTTAAGTCTTCAAGGTGCTACTGGACTCTGGCTCTTTTCTACTGCTACAGACAGACTAACACGGCTACCCGTCTCGATCTATCTAAAGAAGTGAGCAGTGACTCACCAAAGCTCCTCCCCTGCCACAAATTTTCGTTAGTCTTTAAGGAATTACTGGACTCTCGCTCTTTTCTACTGCTACAGACAGACTAACACAGCCCCCCATCTTGATCTACTGGAAGAAGTGAGCCATGACTCACAAAAGCTCCTACCCTGCCACAAATTTTTGTTAGTCTTGAAGGTGCTCCTGGACTCTCGCTCTTTTCTACTGCTACAGATTGACTAACACGGCTCACCATCTTGATCTACCTTATATACTATTTGCTTTATTTATACTCCACCTTTCCTCTCCCAACAGAGACCCAAAGCAGTTTACACCCTTCTCCTCACCGCCATTTTATCCTCACAACAACCCCGTGAGGTAGGTCAAGCTGAGAGAGTGCGATTGGCTCAAAGTCACCGGACAAGCTTCAACAGCAGAGCGGAGATTTGAACCCGGGTCTCCCAGATTCTAGTCTGAATCTCTAACCGCGACGCCACAAATACAATGATCTGAATTCCCAGACCCTGGATTGCATTTGTATTCTTGCTGAGGATAGGGAGGGCGCTTCGCACATGTTCGGATACACTTTCTTTTTATTTCCGTGTCACAGGCTTGTGTTGAAGTCAGGGTTCACAGCTCAGAGGGAGTCTCGGATCGGTTCAAAGATCCTGATTGCGACAGAGCCCAGCTAGACACTTCCATGAAGCTCATGAGCAGAGCAGAAAGGCAACATCCCCTCCCCCAGTCTGACCTTGTTATTCCAAGGTAGACTGCCTCTAAACCTGGAGGCTCCATTTAGCCATCCCAAATAAAAAATGGGAAGGGAAGGGGAAATGATTCTGCCCCTTCCATCCCAAAAAGCACCCACTGGTCACACAGTTGACAGAGAGAGAAAATCCAGCCACCAAAAGCTTCCCAGAGGAAGTTTGGCCGGGAGCGATTTCATCATCTCCAGCTTCCAACGCAAAACCCAGAGGGGGTGACAAATCTCCCCCCCAAAACATGAGCATTTCCCACTGGTGTGTATGTGTGGGGGGAAGAATCATGGTACAAACGATTCAATAAATAAAAATCAATTTAAAATAAACAAACCAACACCATGTTCCCTGTAATTGGATCAGTCCCGAAGCGCCAGAGGCACCGCGCTTCTCCACAGACTTTGGCTCGGGCACCGATTTACCCAGAATCCTCCAGGCGCACCTCTCTGCTGAGACCTAAAGCGCTTTCTTTTGGAGACGGCCCAATTCATTTCAAAAACGCTTCATGGCCCTGCCAAGGTAGATTCGAGCCCTGCTAACACAAATGCGAAGAGGCAAGCGTCGGTTCCGGAGGAGGAAGCTTCCCAAGCGGAGAGGCTGTGTCGTCCGCCAGGCGTCTGTCATTCCTGAACTCTGACCTGGAAACAAATTGTGTTCGGCCCTGAGTGGGTTTTTTTAAATCAATATTTTTACCAAATCTGCCTCTCCAGTCTCCACCAGTTTGGTGTAGTGGTTAAGTGCGCGGACTCTAATCTGGGAGAACCGGGTTTGCTTCCCCACTCCTCCACTTGCACCTGCTGGATGACCTTGGGCAAGCCATAGTTCTGGCACAGCAATTCCTGAAAAAGAGCAGTTTCTGTCAGAGCTCTCTCAGCCCCACCTACCGCACAGGGTGTCTGTTGTGGGGTGGGGAAGGGAAAGGAGATTGTAAGCCACTCTGAGACTCCTCTGGGTAGTGAAGGGCAGGGTATAAATCCAGTCTCTTCTTCTTCACCTCAAAATTTTTACCTCATCATCTCAAAACTGGAAATACTCCCCCTGCATAGCTTCCAGCTCTCCACAAGAGACAGGGATGCTGACCTCCAGGTGGGGCATGGAATCTTCTGGAATAACAAATGATGTCCAAGCAACAGAGATCAGTTCCCCTGGGGAAAATGGATGCTTCGGAGGGTGGACACTATGGCCTTGAACCCCACTGCGGGCCCTCCCCTCCCCAGGCTCCATTCCCGAATCTCCGGGAGTTTCTCAACCCGTGAACCAGGATTCCTCCCGCCTTTGATCCAGAACCTGTAGACCAAGCTGGTTAATATGGGATTGGTGCAGTTGGTTCTAGTGGGTCAGATTTGGGAGAGGAAGCTACAGGCCAAAATTTGTGGATTCTCGTTCTGTTTTGTGCTCCCTGTACGGCTAACACCTCCTTCCGCAAGCCGTCCGTTTGGGCAGAACTTTGCCCTTGTCGTCCACACCCCATTAAAGCACCTCTCTCCTCTCGGTCGGGAGCCAGTGCGTTGCAGTGGTTACAAGTGTTGGGCTGGGAATTGGAAGGCCCAGGTTCGAATCCCCGCTCATGCCATGAAAGCTCACTGGGTGACCTTGGGCTGGTCACACTCCCTCAGCCTAACCTACCTTGCTGGGTTGTGATGAGGATACAGTGGAGGCAAGGAGAATGATGTAAGCCGCTTTGGTTTGGAGATTCTCAGCCCTCCAGGTGTTTCTCAGCCCTGCCCTGTTCCCCACCAATGGCTGGGGGGGGGGAGGAACCTGGCAACTCTTAACAACATGGAAGTGCCGCATAAACCCACAATCACATCCCACATCCAGTATTTAGTGCTAGCACGGCCAGGTACCGAAAAGACGAAAGGCCTCTAAGAACAGAGAATTTTGGTGAATGAAGTTTCTTCCCACAGCAAAACAAGCTAAATCTGTGAGGAGTTCCTGGCCCAGACAATAGTTACGCACGGGGACCCACGAGGGAACGCACAACCAATTTATTTATTTATTTAATCTATACCCCCACCTTCCTCCCCAAAGTGGCTTACATCATTCTCCTCTCCTCCATTTTATCCTCACCACAACCCTGTGAGGCAGGTTAGGCTGAGGTCGCCCAGCAGGGATTCGAACCCGGGACTTCCAGCTACTAGCCGGGGGGGGGGGGGGGGGGGACAAACCTGCTTAACGTAAGAACCACATAGAATAAGCATCAGATGTTTGAGAGCCACAAGACATGGACACACACAGGTTTTTATTGAAAAATATGTCGATTTACATATTAAATTAAATAAACAAATGCCTTCTCCAAGCCGAGCCAGTCTGCTGGTGTGGCGGGGCTTGGAGAACACATTTAACTTTAGATGGGGAGGGAGGGGAGAAAGACAGAAAGAACGGTGGAAAGAAAGAAAGTGGAAAGAAAGCAAATAAAGGGGAGTGGGGTAGGGTTGCCAGGTCTGGGTTGGAAAATACCTGGAGACTTTGGGGGTGGATCCAGGAGAGGGCGGGGTTTGGGGAGGGGAGGGGCCTCAGCATGGTACAATGCAATAGAGAGCCAGTTTGGTGTAGTGGTTAAGTGCGTGGACTCTAATCTGGGAGAGCCAGGTTTGATTCCCCACTCCTCCACTTGCGCCTGGCTGGATGACCTTGGGCAAGCCATAGCTCTGTCCCAGCTGTTCTCTCAAGGACAGCTTGGGAAAGAGCTCTCTCAGCCCCACTCACCTCACAGGGTGTCTGTTGTGGGGAGGGGAAGGGAAAGGAGTTTGTAAGCCGCTCTGAGACTCCAAGTGAGTGAAGGGCGGGGTATAAATCCAATCTCTTCTTCTTCTTCTTCTCTTCTAGAGTCCACCCTCCAAAGCAGCCATTTTCTCCAGGGGAGCTGATCTCTGTCAGCTGGAGGTCAGTTGTAAAAGTGGGAGATCCCCAGGCCACACCTGGAGGCTGGCAAACCTAGGGTGGGGAGAAAACAACTTAAACTTTAAATGTGTCCTCCAAGGCCCTCACGCCCCCCACACCGGATGGCTTGGCTTGGCGAAGGGATTTAAAGAGACAAATCCCTTCTTCAAGTCAGCCGGCCCAGGGGGTGTGTGTGTGTGTGTGTGCGTGCGCGCGGTTTGAGAACAAATTTAAAGTTTAAGTTGCTTTCTGTCTCTGCTGCCCCCCCCCCCCACCTCAAGCCTACTCAGGGAAGGGAACATTAGCTGGGGAAGGGAAGACCGATCAGGGAGGCATGCCTTCCCTTCGCTTCCCCAGCTGCCCTGCCGGGAGCCGCACAATATGTGTGAAAGAGCCGCATGTGGCTCTCGAGCCGCAGTTTGGCCATCCCTGTACTAGTCCAACACTCTTAACCACTACAACACGCCGGTTCTCAACGAAGTGGAGAGAGGTACTTTTGTGGGGTGTGGAAGACGGGGGTGAGCTTCTGCCCAAAACAGACAGTTTGCGGAAGGGAGGTGTTAGCCGTGTACAAATCAGAAAGAGAATCCACAAATTTTGGCCTGTTGCTTCCTCCCCCAAATCTGTGCGCCAATCCCACAGTGACTAG